>JAWZYU010000008.1:94471178-96879232 GCA_038380435.1 Ryuthela nishihirai | reverse complement strand
GAGATAACAATTTAAAACAAACAATAATGTTTCGACAAATTTATTGTGAAGTGACTACTTACGAGTGTGTTTATATCCTTGCTGCATCCACGTTCTTCCTTTGTTGCGCTATCAACACCGCCAGTCACTTTAATTCCACAAGATTTTCCCAAGCATTCGTGAAACTCAGTTTTTTCCTACCAATAAACAGAATTAAAGACATTTGGAAATAGAGAAAATTTTCTACAAGGAAACACCATTTTAAAAATATTCCTTTCTGAATTAGAAACCTAATTAAGAGAATAAATCAGGTTGGAATGATAAAATTATAGCAGGATACCTTCCCTATATGTAGGGGCGGGGATGGCTCAGTCGGTAGCACGCCAGGCTCGTAATCTATAGATCCCAGGTTCAGGTCCCAGCTGGGTCAGCGTTGAGATTTATCTCCGCAAATTTCCACGCCCTGCCCACGGTCAGTAGGGGACATCGATGGGCTTGGAAAGACCGCCGTCCGTCGGATGGGACGTTAAGCCAATTCCCCCTGTGCGGGAGAGCCACACCCTGTGCACGTTAAAGAACACGCTGGATGGCCTTGAAGGGAGACTACCATCTGTCTCCCAACAGCCGTTCCAGTGGGTCGCCTCCCCCAACCTTCCCTGAGCCTTCGGGGACCATGTGACCTGGCCATTTAGCCCATGGTGTGCACAAAAAGTGCCGCTCAAAGGTAAAACAACCCAACCTTTTTTTTATATAATTGCCATTACATATAGGGATAATTTTCAATTTCGTATTTGAAACTTCGGACTGAAATACATGAAAATAATACGATAGGCTTCGTTCCGAAATGTGGTAATCATTTAAAGTTTAAAGGATTATTTCGCTTTCTGCCCTACAGTCTAAAGAATTCGTTTTTTATGTGTCAAACTAAGATATCCCTGCCCTACATGCAATGTGACGTTTCTATTGATTCCTACCCTAAAGGCTAGTGACGTTTTCACAGATTCCTTCCCTAAACGCAGTAGTGACGTATGCATTAATACGTTATTTACATTCAGTATTAATCTTTCGACTGATTCTTATCCTACGTTCAGTAGTGAATTTCATCCTACGTTCAGTGATGAATTTCATATTGATTCCTACCCTACATTCGATACTGACTTACATATTGATTTCTGTCCTCATTCAGTAGTGACTTAAATATTAATTCCTGCCTTACATTCAATAGTGACTTACATATCGATTCCTGTCCTACATTCAATAGTGACTTACATGTTGATTCCTGTCCTACATTCAATAGTGACTTACATGTTGATTCCTACCCTACATTAGTTCCCAGGTTCGAGTCCCAGCTGGGTCAGCGTTGAGAATTATCTCCACAAAATTCCCCGCCCTGCCCACGGTCAGTAGGGGACACCCATGGGCTTGGAAAGGCCGCCGTCCGTCGGATGGAACGTTAAGCCGTGGGTCCGTGTGCGGGAGAGCCATACCCTGTGCACGTTAAAGAACACGCTGGATGGCCATGACGGGAGGCTACCATCTGTCTCCCAACAGCTATTCCAGTGGGTCCCCTTCCCCAACCTTCTCTGAGCCTTCGGGGTCCATGTGACCTGGCCATTTAGCCCATGGTGTACAAAAAAGTGCCGCTCAGAGGTAAAACAGCCCAACGTTAAAGAACACGCTGGATGGCCATGACGGGAGGCTACTGTCTGTCTCCCAATAGCTATTCCAGTGGGTCCCCTTCCCCAACCTTCTCTGAGCCTTCAGGGTCCATGTGACCTGGCCATTTAGCCCATGGTGTGCAAAAAAGTGCCGTTCAGAGGTAAAACAACCCAACCCTACCCTACATTAAATAGTGATCTAGCTATTAATTTCAACCGTACATTCAGTGATGATTTACCTAATTGATTCCCGTCTTAATTAAGTGGCGATATATCTATTTCAATTTTGCCCTACTTACAGACATAAATATAGTCAGTTCCATTAGGAATTATTTCTAAGATTTTCCTTGAAACAGATTGCTGCCCCAAGAACAGAATTAAAATAGACACCTCTGTATTAATTATGTCCCTATAACATAAACGAAAATAATTATAACAGATTAAAAAAAATAAAAATAATATTTAAAAACTTTTTCTCTAGTAAAATTTTTATAAAAAAAATCAGAATTCTCATATTCTTACTTTGGCCGTAAACTTTTCATAGCAGGTGTTCGTAGTTGCCATACCTGATTGAGAAGGATAGAAAAAAAATTTTTTAAATGAAAAACATTTGGAAAAATAAATGTTCCTACTTATCACACATTTTAGTTAAAACTGTTTTAATTTTATAGAAAGAAATTCTCTTTCAATTGTCTAAAAGCAAATATCTGTAGGATAGTAACTTTTTTGAATGTTCTGAATCAGGCACGTACAGTCGCTCAAAAAAGTATCCGAACACTATGGTTGATTACAGAATTCAGAAAAAATATCTGGCAACGATTTTTTTAAAAATTAGTTATCTGGCAACCTTCGTGTCACGTGACACGAAGGTTGTAGCCCTTTGTGTCACGTGTCACACACATTGTAGCCCTTCGTGTCACGTGCCACACACATTGTAGCCCTTCATGTCACGTGTCACGTGACACGAAGGTTGCCAGATCACTAATTTCTAAAAAAATCGTTGCCAGACATTTTTTCTAAATTCTGTAATCAACCGTAGTGTTCGGATTCTTTTTTGAGCGATTGTGCGAGGATTTAGTTTCCGGGAGGGTTCGCCAATTTGGTTTCTCTGGGGAGGGGAGGAGAGGGGGCGAATCCGAAAATTTAGTTTCAGAGGAAGTTACTTTGTTTTACCTGCGAGCGACACTTTTTTGTACACCATGAGATAAATGGCCAGGTCACATGGACCCCGATAGCTCAGAGAAGGTTGGGGGAGGGGACCCACTGGAACAGCTGTTGGGAGACAGATGGTAGCCTCCCGTCAAGGCCGTGCACAGGGTATGGCTCTCCCGCACACGGGGCCACGGCTTAACGTCCCATCCGTACGGCTGCCTTTCCAAGCCCACTGATGTCCCCTACTGACCGTGGGCAGGGCGGGGAAATTTGCGGAGATAAATCTCAACGCTGACCCAGCTGGGACCTGAACCTAGGATCTATAGATTACGAGCCTCCGTTAAAACCAAAAGCCAACGCAGCAAACAAGCTTTTATACAGCGCAGTTCATTCGCCTGTTCTCCCTGGACGGATGACGTCACACTCATGGCCTTGTCTTCTAGGTTGCCTTGACCTGGCGCACTACCGACTGAGCTACACCCGCCCTCATGCGCAGGGGTGAACTGTACTTCGGCATACCTGAGGTTGTGCACCTCGGACCATTTTCTTTTTTACTTTTGGCCTTTTTCCCATCAAGGGTTTTCTTTCCGAATTTCCTCTAGAATTAATTTTCCGCTCCTGTTCATAGTTCTTACAAATTAGAATTACAGGGGCTTGCTTATTTCATTGTTATAAAAAGGGAAAAAAAATCATTGTTGAAAAAAAACTAATATAAACCTCCATGGTGACGTCATTGTGTGGCGTCAATGTTCGACGCCATGTAATTCCGCGTATACTTGACTGATTGTTCCCAGACGCCGTGAAATGTTTCCCTCTGTCCAGCCGTGTGTTGGGTCAAATTTTCTGACCCCCTGGATAGTGAGGCGCGGTATTAAACCCGTTAGAAACATCCCAAATATTTGGGGACGGTGCCGTCACTTCGGCTCCTCCGAAATTTATTATGACTAGAGCAGTACGTTATCGATGGCAAATGGAAAAGATTAACCATTGGATAGACGTTTTGCGGCAGACTTTTGGTGGGTTGTTGGCCAAGGCACATGGACACTTGAAAAGCTCAGAGTAGGTTGTTGTAAAGGGACGCACTGGACAGCTCTTAGGAGACAGATGGTAGCTTCCCATCAAGGGGTGTTTCCCATCATGGATGGGCATTGCGCTTTCCAAGCCCATCCATGTCTCCTTTCTGACAGAGGGCAGGTCTGTGGTTTAACGGAGATAAATCGCAACGCTAGTCCAAGTAGGACTCGAAACTGGAAACTACATATTACCAATCTAGGGTAATACCGACTGAGTCAACCCAGCCAACTTTTGGTAGGATGTAGCTGATATATAATATATGTATTGTCAGGGGTGCATTGAACACCAACATACTTGTATGGACACCAATATACCATCAGAATAGAAAGGAAGCTGTCCGTTGGATTGGACATTAAGCCGTCTCCCAGTGTGCATGAGAGCCACTCTTGGTTGAGTTTGGTAGTTTTTCCTCTGAGCAGAACTTTTTCGCACACCATGGGCTAAATGGTCAGGTCACAACGACCCCGAAGGTTCAGAGTATGTTGGAGGAGGGGACCCACTGTAACAGCTGTTGGGAAACAGATGGTAGCCTCCCTCAAGGCCGTCCAGCGTGTTCTTTAACGTGCGCAGAGTATAACTCTGACGCAAACGGGCCACTGTTTAACATCTCATCCGACGGACGCGGCCTCCCCAAGCCCATCGATGTCCTCTACTGACTTTGGAAAGGTCAGGGAGTTTTCCGAAGATAAATCTCAACGCTGACACAGTTGGGAATTCGAATCTGGGAACGCGCTACCGACTGAGCCACCCCCGCCCCGAGCCATACCCTGTGCACGTTAAAGAACCCATGAATGGCTTTAACTGGAGATTTTCCTCTGTCTTCTAAAAGCTGTCTAGGGTTTCTTTTTTTCAACTTTTCTCAACCTTTAGGAAAAAAAGTGCCGTTTGGAGTTAAAACAACCTAACCATTACATCATTTGACACCTTAAGAAAATCATTCTATCCTCTAGTCTAGGAATTCTCAACGTGGGATACGCTGTATGATTTTTTGGGGTACGCCATGAGAGCTGAAAGGTCGCTGGATATATGTCATATATATATTTTTATACCCATTGTTATACTATACCTATAGTTTTATCTATCTATACAAGGGATACGCCAGTTACATACACATTTCCAGGGTGTACGTGAAGCATAAAAGGTTCAGAACCACTGATATATATGTTTTATTTTATTCCCATTGTTATACTATAACTATAGTTTTATCTATCTATTCAAGGGATACGCCAGTTACATACACATTTCCAGGGGGTACGTGAAGCATAAAAGGTTGAGAACCATTGATATATATGTTTTATTCCCATTGTTATACTATAACTATAGTTTTATCTATCTATTCAAGGGGTACGCCAGTTACATACACATTTCCAGGGGGTATGTGAAGCATAAAAGGTTGAGAACCACTGATATATATGTTTTATTTTATTCCCATTGTTATATTATAACTATAGTTTGATCTATCTATAAGGGGTACGCCACTTACATACACATTTCCAGGGGGTACGTGAAGCATAAAAGGTTGAGAAACACTGATATATATGTTTTATTTTATTCCCATTGTTATACTATAACTATAGTTTTATCTATATATACAAGGGGTACGCCAGTTACATACACATTTCCAGGGTGTACGTGAAGCATTAAAGGGTGAGAACCACTGATATATATGTTTTATTTTATTCCCATTGTTATATTATAACTATAGTTTTATCTATCTATACAAGGGGTACGCCAGTTGCATACACATTTCCAGGGTGTACGTGAAGCAAAAAAGGTTGAGAACCACTGATATATATGTTTTATTTCATTCCCATTGTTATATTATAACTATAGATTTATCTATCTATTCAAGGGGTACGCCAGTTACATACACATTTCCAGGGGGTACGTGAAGCATAAAAGGTTGAGAACAACTTGATATATATGTTTTATTTTATTCCCATTGTTATATTATAACTATAGTTTTATCTATTTATACAAGGGGTACGCCAGTTACATACACATTTCCAGGATGTACGTGAAGCATAAAAAGTTGAGAACCACTGATATATATGTTTTATTTTATTCCCATTGTTATACTATAACTACAGTTTTATCTATGTATTCAAGGGGTACGATAGTTACATACACATTTCCAGGGGGTACGTGAAGCATAAAAGGTTGAGAAACACTGATATATATGTTTTATTTTATTCCCATTGTTATACTATAACTATAGTTTTATCTATCTATACAAGGGGTACGCCAGTTACATACACATTTATAGGGTGTACGTGAAGCATAAAAGGTTGAGAACCACTGATATATATGTTTTATTTTATTCCAATTGTTATATTATAACTATAGTTTTATCTATCTATTCAAGGGGTACGCCAGTTACATACAGATTTCCAGGGGGTACGTGAAGCATAAAAGGTTGAGAACCACTGATATATATGTTTTATTTTATTCCCATTGTTATATTATAACTATAGTTTTATCTATCTATACAAGAGGTACGCCAGTTACATACACATTTCCAGGGGGTACGTGAAGCATAAAAGTTTGAGAACCACTGACATATATGTTTTATTTATTCCCATTGTTATACTATAACTATAGTTTTATCTATCTATACAAGGGGTACACCAGTTACATACACATTTCCAGGGGGTACGTGAAGCATAAAAGGTTGAGAACCACTGATATATATGTTTTATTTTATTCCCATTGTTATATTATAACTATAGTTTTATCTATCTATACAAGAGGTACGCCAGTTACATACACATTTCCAGGGGGTACGTGAAGCATAAAAGTTTGAGAACCACTGACATATATGTTTTATTTATTCCCATTGTTATACTATAACTATAGTTTTATCTATCTATACAAGGGGTACACCAGTTACATACACATTTCCAGGGGGTACGTGAAGCATAAAAGGTTGAGAACCACTGATATATATGTTTTTTTTTATTCCCGTTGCTATACTATAAGTATAGTTTTATCTATCTATACAAGAGCTACGCCAGTTACATACACATTTCCAGGAGGTACGTGAAGCATAAAGGGTTGAGAACCACTGATATATAGGTTTTATTTTATTCCTATTGTTATACTATAACTATAGTTTTCTCTATCTATACAAGGGGTACACCAGTTACATACACATTTCCAGGGGGTACGTGAAGCAAAAAAGTTTGAGAACCACTGATATATATGTTTTATTTATTCCCATTGTTATACTATAACTATAGTTTTATCTATCTATACAAGGGGTACACCAGTTACATACACATGTCCAGGGGGTACGTGAAGCATAAAAGGTTGAGAACCACTGATATATATGTTTTATTTTATTCCCATGGTTATACTATAACTGTAGTTTTATCTATCTATACAAGGGGTACGCCAGTTACATACACATTTCCACAGGGTACGTGAAGCATAAAAGGTTGAGAACCACTGATATATATGTTTTATTTTATTCCCATTGTTATACTATAACTATAGTTTTATCTATCTATACAAGGGGTACACCAGTTACATACACATTTCCAGGGGGTACGTGAAGCAAAAGAGGTTGAGAACCACTGATATATATATGTTTTATTTTATTCCCATTGTTATACTGTAACTATAGTTTTATCTATCTATTCAAGGGGTACGCCAGTTACATACACATTTCCAGGGGGTACGTGAAGCATAAAAGTTTGAGAACCACTGATATATATGTTTTATTTTATTCCCATTGTTATACTATAACTATAGTTTTATCCATCTATTCAAGGGGTACGTCAGTTACATACACATTTCCAGGGGGTACGTGAAGCATAAAAGTTTGAGAACCACTGATATTTATGTTTTATTTTATTCCCATTGTTATACTATAACTATAGTTTTATCTATCTATACAAAGGGGTACGCCAGTTACATACACATTTCCAGGGGGTACGTGAAGCATAAAAGGTTGAGAACCACTGATATATATGTCTTATTTTGTTCCCATTGTTATATTATAACTATAGTTTTATTTATCTATACAAGGGGTACGCCAGTTACATACACATTTCCAGGGGGTACGTGAAGCATAAAAGGTTGAGAACCACTGATATATATGTTTTATTTCATTCCCATTGTTATATTATAACTATAGTTTTATCTATCTATTCAAGGGGTACGCCAGTTACATACACATTTCCAGGATGTACGTGAAGCATAAAAAGTTGAGAACCACTGATATATATGTTTTATTTTATTCCCATTGTTATACTATAACTACAGTTTTATCTATGTATTCAAGGGGTACGATAGTTACATACACATTTCCAGGGGGTACGTGAAGCATAAAAGGTTGAGAAACACTGATATATATGTTTTATTTTATTCCCATTGTTATACTATAACTATAGTTTTATCTATCTATACAAGGGGTACGCCAGTTACATACACATTTATAGGGTGTACGTGAAGCATAAAAGGTTGAGAACCACTGATATATATGTTTTATTTTATTCCAATTGTTATATTATAACTATAGTTTTATCTATCTATTCAAGGGGTACGCCAGTTACATACAGATTTCCAGGGGGTACGTGAAGCATAAAAGGTTGAGAACCACTGATATATATGTTTTATTTTATTCCCATTGTTATATTATAACTATAGTTTTATCTATCTATACAAGGGGTACACTAGTTACATACACATTTCCAGGGGGTACGTGAAGCAAAAAAGTTTGAGAACCACTGATATATATGTTTTATTTTATTCCCATTGTTATACTATAACTATAGTTTTATCTATCTATACAAGGGGTACACCAGTTACATACACATTTCCAGGGGGTACGTGAAGCATAAAAGGTTGAGAACCACTGATATATATGTTTTATTTTATTCCCATTGTTATACTATAACTATAGTGTTATCTATCTATACAAGGGGTACACCAGTTACATACACATTTCCAGGGGGTACGTGAAGCAAAAAAGTTTGAGAACCATTAATTTAAATGTTTTATTTATTCCCATTGTTATACTATAACTATAGTTTTATCTATCTATACAAGGGGTACACCAGTTACATACCCATGTCCAGGGGGTACGTGAAGCATAAAAGGTTGAGAACCACTGATATATATGTTTTATTTTATTCCCATTGTTATACTATAACTATAGTTTTATCTATCTATACAAGGGGTACACCAGTTACATACACATTTCCAGGGGGTACGTGAAGCAAAAAAGGTTGAGAACCACTGATATATATGTTTTATTTTATTCCCATTGTTATACTATAACTATAGTTTTATCTATCTATACAAGGGGTACACCAGTTACATACACATTTCCAGGGGGTACGTGAAGCAAAAGAGGTTGAGAACCACTGATATATATATGTTTTATTTTATTCCCATTGTTATACTGTAACTATAGTTTTATCTATCTATTCAAGGGGTACGCCAGTTACATACACATTTCCAGGGGGTACGTGAAGCATAAAAGTTTGAGAACCACTGATATATATGTTTTATTTTATTCCCATTGTTATACTATAACTATAGTTTTATCCATCTATTCAAGGGGTACGTCAGTTACATACACATTTCCAGGGGGTACGTGAAGCATAAAAGTTTGAGAACCACTGATATTTATGTTTTATTTTATTCCCATTGTTATACTATAACTATAGTTTTATCTATCTATACAAAGGGGTACGCCAGTTACATACACATTTCCAGGGGGTACGTGAAGCATAAAAGGTTGAGAACCACTGATATATATGTCTTATTTTGTTCCCATTGTTATATTATAACTATAGTTTTATTTATCTATACAAGGGGTACGCCAGTTACATACACATTTCCAGGGGGTACGTGAAGCATAAAAGGTTGAGAACCACTGATATATATGTTTTATTTCATTCCCATTGTTATATTATAACTATAGTTTTATCTATCTATTCAAGGGGTACGCCAGTTACATACACATTTCCAGGGGGTACGTGAAGCATAAAAGGTTGAGAACCACTGATATATATGTCTTATTTTGTTCCCATTGTTATATTATAATTATAGTTTTATTTATCTATACAAGGGGTACACCAGTTACATACATATTTCCAGGGGGTACGTGAAGCAAAAAAGTTTGAGAACCACTGATATATATGTTTTATTTATTCCCATTGTTATACTATAACTATAGTTTTATCTATCTATACAAGGGGTACACCAGTTACATACACATGTCCAGGGGGTACGTGAAGCATAAAAGGTTGAGAACCACTGATATATATGTTTTATTATATTCCCATGGTTATACTATAACTGTAGTTTTATCTATCTATACAAGGGGTACGCCAGTTACATACACATTTCCACAGGGTACGTGAAGCAAAAAAGGTTGAGAACCACTGATATACATGTTTTATTTTATTACCATTGTTATAATATAACTATAGTTTTATCTATCTATACAAGGGGTACACCAGTTACATACATATTTCCAGGGGGTACGTGAAGCATAAAAGGTTGAGAACCACTGATATATATGTCTTATTTTATTCCCATTGTTATATTACAAGTATAGTTTTATCTATCTATACAAGGGGTACGCCAGTTACATACACATTTCCAGGGGGTACGTGAAGCATAAAAGGTTGAGAACCATTGATATATATGTTTTATTCCCATTTTTATACTATAACTATAGTTTTATCTATCTATTCAAGGGGTACGCCAGTTACATACACATTTCCAGGGTGTACGTGAAGCATAAAAGGTTGAGAACCACTGATATATATGTCTTATTTTGTTCCCATTGTTATATTATAACTATAGTTTTATTTATCTATACAAGGGGTACGCCAGTTACATACACATTTCCAGGGGATACATGAAGCATAAAAAGTTGAGAACCACTGATATATATGTTGCATTTTATTCCCATTGTTATACTATAACTATAGTTTTATCTATCTATTCAAGGTGTACGCCAGTTATATACACATTTCCAGGGGATACGTGAAGCATAAAAGGTTGAGAAACACTGATATATATGTTGTATTTCATTCCCATTGTTATACTATAACTATAGTTTTATCTATCTATACAAGGGGTACGCCAGTTACATACACATTTATAGGGTGTACGTGAAGCATAAAAGGTTGAGAACCACTGATATATATATTTTATTTTATTCCCATTGTTATACTATAACTATAGTTTTATCTATCTATTCAAGGGGTACGCCAGTTACATACACATTTCCAGGGGGTACGTGAAGCATAAAAGGTTGAGAACCACTGATATATATGTTTTATTTTATTCCCATTGTTATACTATAACTATAGTTTTATCTATCTATACAAGGGGTACACTAGTTACATACACATTTCCAGGGGGTACGTCAAGCAAAAAAGTTTGAGAACCACTGATATATATGTTTTATTTTATTCCCATTGTTATACTATAACTATAGTTTTATCTATCTATACAAGGGGTACACCAGTTACATACACATTTCCAGGGGGTACGTGAAGCATAAAAGGTTGAGAACCACTGATATATATGTTTTATTTTATTCCCATTGTTATACTATAACTATAGTTTTATCTATCTATACAAGGGGTACATACACATTTCCACAGGGTACGTGAAGCATAAAAGGTTGAGAACCACTGATATATATATTTTATTTTATTCCCATTGTTATACTATAACTATAGTTTTATCTATCTATACAAGGGGTACACCAGTTACATACACATTTCCAGGGGGTACGTGAAGCAAAAAAGTTTGAGAACCACTGATATATATGTTTTATTTTATTACCATTGTTATACTATAACTATAGTTTTATCTATCTATACAAGGGGTACACCAGTTACATACATATTTCCAGGGGGTACGTGAAGCATAAAAGGTTGAGAACCACTGATATATATGTCTTATTTTATTCCCATTGTTATATTACAACTATAATTTTATCTATCTATACAAGGGATACGCCAGTTACATACACATTTCCAGGGGGTACGTGAAGCATAAAAGGTTGAGAACCATTGTAATATATGTTTTATTCCCATTGTTATACTATAACTATAGTTTTATCTATCTGTTCAAGGGGTACGCCAGTTACATACACATTTCCACGGGGTACGTGAAGCATAAAAGGTTGAGAACCACTGATATATATGTCTTATTTTGTTCCCATTGTTATATTATAACTATAGTTTTATTTATATATACAAAGGGTACGCCAGTTACATACACATTTCCAGGGGGTACGTGAAGCATAAAAGGTTGAGAACCACTGATATATATGTTTTATTTCATTCCCATTGTTATATTATAACTATAGTTTTATCTATCTATACAAGGGGTACGCCAGTTACATACACATTTCCATGGGGTACGTGAAGCATAAAAGGTTGAGAAACACTGATATATATGTTTTATTTTATTCCCATTGTTATACTATAACTATAGTTTTATCTATCTATACAAGGGGTACGCCAGTTACATACACATTTATAGGGTGTACGTGAAGCATAAAAGGTTGAAAACCACTGATATATATGTTTTATTTTATTCCCATTGTTATACTTTAACTATAGTTTTATCTATCTATTCAAGGGGTACGCCAGTTACATACACATTTCCAGGGGGTACGTGAAGCATAAAAGGTTGAGAACCACTGATATATATGTTTTATTTTATTCCCATTGTTATATTATAACTATAGTTTTATCTATCTATACAAGGGGTACACTAGTTACATACACATTTCCAGGGGGTACGTGAAGCAAAAAAGTTTGAGAACCACTGATATATATGTTTTATTTTATTCCCATTGTTATACTATAACTATAGTTTTATCTATCTATACAAGGGGTACACCAGTTACATACACATTTCCAGGGGGTACGTGAAGCATAAAAGGTTGAGAACCACTGATATATATGTTTTATTTTATTCCCATTGTTATACTATAACTATAGTTTTATCTATCTATACAAGGGGTACACCAGTTACATACACATTTCCAGGGGGTACGTGAAGCAAAAAAGTTTGAGAACCATTAATTTAAATGTTTTATTTATTCCCATTGTTATACTAAAACTATAGTTTTATCTATCTATACAAGGGGTACACCAGTTACATACCCATGTCCAGGGGGTACGTGAAGCATAAAAGGTTGAGAACCACTGATATATATGTTTTATTTTATTCCCATTGTTATACTATAACTATAGTTTTATCTATCTATACAAGGGGTACACCAGTTACATACACATTTCCAGGGGGTACGTGAAGCAAAAAAGGTTGAGAACCACTGATATATATGTTTTATTTTATTCCCATTGTTATACTATAACTATAGTTTTATCTATCTATACAAGGGGTACACCAGTTACATACACATTTCCAGGGGGTACGTGAAGCAAAAGAGGTTGAGAACCACTGATATATATATGTTTTATTTTATTCCCATTGTTATACTATAACTATAGTTTTATCTATCTATTCAAGGGGTACGCCAGTTACATACACATTTCCAGGGGGTACGTGAAGCATAAAAGTTTGAGAACCACTGATATATATGTTTTATTTTATTCCCATTGTTATACTATAACTATAGTTTTATCCATCTATTCAAGGGGTACGTCAGTTACATACACATTTCCAGGGGGTACGTGAAGCATAAAAGTTTGAGAACCACTGATATTTATGTTTTATTTTATTCCCATTGTTATACTATAACTATAGTTTTATCTATCTATACAAAGGGGTACGCCAGTTACATACACATTTCCAGGGGGTACGTGAAGCATAAAAGGTTGAGAACCACTGATATATATGTCTTATTTTGTTCCCATTGTTATATTATAACTATAGTTTTATTTATCTATACAAGGGGTACGCCAGTTACATACACATTTCCAGGGGGTACGTGAAGCATAAAAGGTTGAGAACCACTGATATATATGTTTTATTTCATTCCCATTGTTATATTATAACTATAGTTTTATCTATCTATTCAAGGGGTACGCCAGTTACATACACATTTCCAGGGGGTACGTGAAGCATAAAAGGTTGAGAACCACTGATATATATGTCTTATTTTGTTCCCATTGTTATATTATAATTATAGTTTTATTTATCTATACAAGGGATACACCAGTTACATACATATTTCCAGGGGGTACGTGAAGCAAAAAAGTTTAAGAACCACTGATATATATGTTTTATTTATTCCCATTGTTATACTATAACTATAGTTTTATCTATCTATACAAGGGGTACACCAGTTACATACACATGTCCAGGGGGTACGTGAAGCATAAAAGGTTGAGAACCACTGATATATATGTTTTATTTTATTCCCATGGTTATACTATAACTGTAGTTTTATCTATCTATACAAGGGGTACGCCAGTTACATACACATTTCCACAGGGTACGTGAAGCAAAAAAGGTTGAGAACCACTGATATACATGTTTTATTTTATTACCATTGTTATACTATAACTATAGTTTTATCTATCTATACAAGGGGTACACCAGTTACATACATATTTCCAGGGGGTACGTGAAGCATAAAAGGTTGAGAACCACTGATATATATGTCTTATTTTATTCCCATTGTTATATTACAAGTATAGTTTTATCTATCTATACAAGGGGTACGCCAGTTACATACACATTTCCAGGGGGTACGTGAAGCATAAAAGGTTGAGAACCATTGATATATATGTTTTATTCCCATTGTTATACTATAACTATAGTTTTATCTATCTATTCGAGGGGTACGCCAGTTACATACACATTTCCAGGGTGTACGTGAAGCATAAAAGGTTGAGAACCACTGATATATATGTCTTATTTTGTTCCCATTGTTATATTATAACTATAGTTTTATTTATCTATACAAGGGGTACGCCAGTTACATACACATTTCCAGGGGATACATGAAGCATAAAAAGTTGAGAACCACTGATATATATGTTGTATTTTATTCCCATTGTTATACTATAACTATAGTTTTATCGATCTATTCAAGGTGTACGCCAGTTACATACACATTTCCAGGGGATACGTGAAGCATAAAAGGTTGAGAAACACTGATATATATGTTGTATTTTATTCCCATTGTTATACTATAACTATAGTTTTATCTATCTATACAAGGGGTACGCCAGTTACATACACATTTATAGGGTGTACGTGAAGCATAAAAGGTTGAGAACCACTGATATATATATTTTATTTTATTCCCATTGTTATACTATAACTATAGTTTTATCTATCTATTCAAGGGGTACGCCAGTTACATACACATTTCCAGGGGGTACGTGAAGCATAAAAGGTTGAGAACCACTGATATATATGTTTTATTTTATTCCCATTGTTATACTATAACTATAGTTTTATCTATCTATACAAGGGGTACACTAGTTACATACACATTTCCAGGGGGTACGTGAAGCAAAAAATGTTTGAGAACCACTGATATATATGTTTTATTTTATTCCCATTGTTATACTATAACTATAGTTTTATCTATCTATACAAGGGGTACACCAGTTACATACACATTTCCAGGGGGTACGTGAAGCATAAAAGGTTGAGAACCACTGATATATATGTTTTATTTTATTCCCATTGTTATACTATAACTATAGTTTTATCTATCTATACAAGGGGTACACCAGTTACATACACATTTCCAGGGGGTACGTGAAGCAAAAAAGTTTGAGAACCACTGATATATATGTTTTATTTATTCCCATTGTTATACTATAACTATAGTTTTATCTATCTATACAAGGGGTACACCAGTTACATACCCATGTCCAGGGGGTACGTGAAGCATAAAAGGTTGAGAACCACTGATATATATGTTTTATTTTATTCCCATTGTTATACTATAACTATATTTTTATCTATCTATACAAGGGGTACACCAGTTACATACACATTTCCAGGGGGTACGTGAAGCAAAAAAGGTTGAGAACCACTGATATATAAGTTTTATTTTATTCCCATTGTTATACTATAACTATAGTTTTATCTATCTATACAAGGGGTACACCAGTTATATACACATTTCCAGGGGGTACGTGAAGCAAAAGAGGTTGAGAACCACTGATATATATATGTTTTATTTTATTCCCATTGTTATACTGTAACTATAGTTTTATCTATCTATTCAAGGGGTACGCCAGTTACATACACATTTCCAGGGGGTACGTGAAGCATAAAAGGTTGAGAACCACTGATATATATGTTTTATTTTATTCCCATTGTTATACTATAACTATAGTTTTATCCATCTATTCAAGGGGTACGCCAGTTACATACACATTTCCAGGGGGTACGTGAAGCATAAAAGTTTGAGAACCACTGATATATATGTTTTATTTTATTCCCATTGTTATACTATAACTATAGTTTTATCTATCTATACAAAGGGGTACGCCAGTTACATACACATTTCCAGGGGGTACGTGAAGCATAAAAGTTTGAGAACCACTGATATATATGTTTTATTTTATTCCCATTGTTATACTATAACTATAGTTTTATCTATCTATACAAGGGGTACGCCAGTTACATACACATTTCCACGGGGTACGTGAAGCATAAAAGTTTGAGAACCACTGATATATATGTTCTATTTTATTCCCATTGTTATACTATAACTATAGTTTTATCTATCTATACAAGGGGTACACCAGTTACATACACATTTCCAGGGGGTACGTGAAGCAAAAAAGGTTGAGAACCACTGATATATATGTTTTATTTTATTCCCATTGTTATACTATAACTATAGTTTTATCTATCTATACAAGGGGTACACCAGTTACATACCCATGTCCAGGGGGTACGTGAAGCAAAAAAGGTTGAGAACCACTGATATATATGTTTTATTTTATTCCCATTGTTATACTATAACTATAGTTTTATCTATCTATACAAAGGGGTACGCCAGTTACATACACATTTCCAGGGGGTACGTGAAGCATAAAAGTTTGAGAACCACTGATATATATGTTTTATTTTATTCCCATTGTTATACTATAACTATAGTTTTATCTATCTATACAAGGGGTACACCAGTTACATACCCATGTCCAGGGGGTACGTGAAGCATAAAAGGTTGAGAACCACTGATATATATGTTTTATTTTATTCCCATTGTTATACTATAACTATAGTTTTATCTATCTATACAAGGGGTACACCAGTTACATACACATTTCCAGGGGGTACGTGAAGCAAAAAAGGTTGAGAACCACTGATATATATGTTTTATTTTATTCCCATTGTTATACTATAACTATAGTTTTATCTATCTATACAAAGGGGTACGCCAGTTACATACACATTTCCAGGGGGTACGTGAAGCAAAAAAGGTTGAGAACCACTGATATATATGTTTTATTTTATTCCCATTGTTATACTATAACTATAGTTTTATCTATCTATACAAAGGGGTACGCCAGTTACATACACATTTCCAGGGGGTACGTGAGGCATAAAAGTTTGAGAACCACTGATATATATGTTTTATTTTATTCCCATTGTTATACTATAACTATAGTTTTATCTATCTATACAAGGGGTACGCCAGTTACATACACATTTGCAGGGGGTACGTGAAGCATAAAAGTTTGAGAACCACTGATATATATGTTTTATTTTATTCCCATTGTTATACTATAACTATAGTTTTATCTATCTATACAAGGGTTACGCCAGTTACATACACATTTCCACGGGGTACGTGAAGCATAAAAGTTTGAGAACCACTGATATATATGTTTTATTTTATTCCCATTGTTATACTATAACTATAGTTTTATCTATCTATACAAGGGGTACGCCAGTTACATACACATTTGCAGGGGGTACGTGAAGCATAAAAGTTTGAGAACCACTGATATATATGTTTTATTTTATTCCCATTGTTATACTATAACTATAGTTTTATCTATCTATACAAGGGATACTCCATTTACATACGCATTTCCAGGGGTATGTGAAGCATAAAAGTTTGAGAAACACTGATCTTAGTCTGCAGAGTGAGGTATTGAACCTCACTTTATATTAATAAACATTATTATTGTAAAAAAAAATTTTAAAACTTACGAGATCCACACCAATGCTTATTAAAACATCTTGTACCTTTGGAGGTATATACTTGAGGAAAATATAGACATAACGAAAGAAGGGTCAAAATCATTCCCTTCTGGATTCTCATTTTGATATCTTGCTCGCAAGTTCGAAACGCCAATCTAGTGTTCATTCGTAAAGAATACGATCGCCAATGGAATCTTGAAAGATTCTTGTAACTGAAGCACTTTACTGATACGTGGAGCCATCTTGTATTCCAAACGGAGATTGAAATGCCACACGTTTCTTACGTCATTCGGAGACGAGTGTTGGGAATTCTCTGCTTACATTCCTTTTTGAAGAATTTTAACAGTTGTCTCCAAGAGACACCTACCCAGGATTGGGGAACAGAAAATCCATTTTTAGGAAGGTTCCGAGAATTTAGAATTTTCGCGGAAGGGAGATTCTGAGAATAAGACTTGAGTAATGTTTCCCAATTACTAAATATACCACCTGAGAGCCAATATCAGGTGGAATATTATAATTAATAATATTCCACCTGAGAGGAATGATAAAAATGATATTTTATGTGGAATAAGATTTTTTTGATTGTTTTCCTTTTATCTATTTCTAGTGTCGGACAAAAAATATGGCACTAAAGCAAAATTATACAAAAAGAACTGTTTTGGATTTCAAAGTAGGTAGATAGGTTTGAGATTCATATCAGACGACTAGATTGGGGGGTTGGGTTGTTTTACCTCTGAGCGGCACTTTTTTGTACACCATGGGCTAAATGGCCAGGTCACATGGATCCCTAAGGCTCAGAGAAGGTTGGGGGAGGGGACCCACTGGAACAGCTGTTAGTAGACAGATGGTAGCACTCCCGTCAAGGCCATCTAGCGTGTTCTTTAACGTGTTCAGGGTATGGCTCTCCCGCACACGGGGCCACGGCTTAACGTCCCATCCGACGGACGGCGGTCTTTTTCAAGCCCATCGGTGTCCCTTACTAACCGTGGGCAGGGCGAGGAATTTTGTGAAGATAAATATAAACGCTGACCCAGCTGGGACTCGAACCTGGGAACTACAGATTATGAGCCTGTCGCGCTACCGACTGAGCCACCACCGCTCCTTTGGGGGGGGGGGGGAGGTGCATAATCTGTTTTTTACTGTACTAAAGATTAGTTTTCTGAGTTTGCCTTCCCCTCCCCAGACACTTTAACACAGATTTAACACAAAGTATTACCTGTCGTTGTTGACGTCAGTGCGCCTGCTCTCATAGCCTGTTGCTTCGTCGCTAATTCTTGAGACTTATTTTTTGACAGATTTTGATATATCCGTGGATCCTATTCTACTTGGCCGAACGGTTCCAAATACCGAACTCGTCATCCCGTGTTGGGCTAAAACATCAGGTCCCTAGCTGCAATCATCATCCTCAAGCAGCCATGGGATACGGAGGTCCAACCAGACCGTGCAGTTTAATTCTCCAAGCATATCTGTCCTAAGCTACATCTGCTGCATCCGGCCAATGCACACCAATTCTAACAAGGTTCTGTTTGACCTTGTCTGCCCACCGCATCCTAAGTCTCCCCTCTTTCTGATGCCTTTAGGCACACTGTTCATAATCCTATTCGCTAATCTAAAATTATCTACATGGCCAAATCAACTGAGTCTCTCTCTGCACAATATGCTGCTGAAAGGAGGTTGCCCACACCTTTGCAAGTAAGGCAATCGATGACTTATTTAATATATAAAGAAGAAAGTTTCTGTGTTTGTGGGTTTGTGGGTTTGTCCGCATAAGCACTCGGCCCCCAGAAGAGCTAGATGCTCCAAACTGTGCATGAACGTTCCCTTCACTAAGGGATAAAATATGGGCTATGTGCAACACCGCTGGGGTCCATCAAAATTGGGATGGGCTGGTTTCAATGTCACAAAATCACATAGACTTAACAATAACGGTTAAAAGCTATTCAAAATAATTTTTGCCAGAAATAAATTCGAAATAAGGAATGCATCAAACTAATTTCTCTCTTATATGTCGCGTGATAAAATCATTGTTCGGTTTGCTCGGTTGGGTTGTTTTACCTCTGAGCGACACTTTTTTGCACACCATGGGCTAAATGGCCAGGTCACATGGACCCCGAAGGCTCAGAGAAGGTTGGGGGAGGGGACCCATTGGAACAGCTGTTGGGAGACAGATGGTAGCCACCCGTCAAGGCCATCCAGCGTGTTTTTTAATGTTGGATTGTTTTACCACTGAGAGGCACTTTTTTGCACACCATGGGCTAAATGGCCAGGTCACATGGACCCCGAAGGCGCAGAGAAGGTTGGGGGAGGGGACCCATTGGAACAGCTGTTGGGAGACAGATGGTAGCTACCCGTCATGGCCATCCAGCGTGTTTTTTAATGTTGGATTGTTTTACCACTGAGAGGCACTTTTTTGCACACCATGGGCTAAATGGCCAGGTCACAAGGACCCCGAAGGCTCAGAGAAGGTTGGGGTAGGGGACCCATTGGAACAGCTGTTGGGAGACAGATGGTAGCCTCCCGTCAAGGCCATCCAGCGTGTTTTTAATGTTGGATTGTTTTACCACTGAGAGGCACTTTTTTGCACACCATGGGCTAAATGGCCAGGTCACATGGACCCCGAAGGCTCAGAGAAGGTTGGGGGAGGGGACCCATTGGAACAGCTGTTGGGAGACAGATGGTAGCCACCCGTCAAGGCCATCCAGCGTGTTTTTTAATGTTGGATTGTTTTACCACTGAGAGGCACTTTTTTGCACACCATGGGCTAAATGGCCAGGTCACATGGACCCCGAAGGCTCAGAGAATGTAGGGGGAGGGTACCCACTGGAACACTCTTGGGAGACAGATGGTAGCCTCCCGTCAAGGCCATCCAGCGTGTTCTTTAACGTTGAGTTGTTTTACCTCTGAGCGGCACTTTTTTTGCACACCATGTGCTAAATGGCCAGGTCACAAGGACCCCGAAGGCTCAGAGAAGGTTGGGGGAGGGGATCCACTGGAACAGCTGTTGGGAGACAGGTGGTAGCCTGCCGTCAAGGCCATCCAGCGTGTTCTTTAACGTACACAGGATATGGCTTTCCCGCACACGGGACCATGGCTTAACGCACCATCCGACGGACGGCGGCCTATTCCAAGCCCATCGGTGTTCCCTACTGACCGTGGGCAGGGCGGGGAATTTTGCGGAGATAAATCTCAACGCTGACCCAGCTGGGACTCGAACCTGGACTACAGATTACGAGTCTGGCGCGCTACCGGCTGAGTCACCCCCGCCCCGGATTTGCTGGGTCAATAGGTCAAGATCGAATGCGTTCGTGGATATTGAAGTCATTCTAATTAAGCACGAGTTCAACATGAGATTTTTCGTTGAAATGAAAGCTTCAAGAAATTAAGAAATCTTATCGAAAATTAAAATCATTAACTTAATTCGAAAAAATGCAAAATATAATAAGCGTATTTCTCATAATATGTAATAATTAATAAATATTTAAAAATATTATTTTAAGTCATAAATAATTTTGTTTAATAATAGTAATTTTTTTGTACCTTTACATTTTTTTATGCACCTCAGATTATAGTTAATTTTCTTCTGTTATGAAATTCCGTATGCCTGGCAAATTGTATCCGAGGAACTCTAGTGGGTACGAAGTGATTTGAAAAGTTCGATTATCTGAGCGGGAAAATCCCGGTTTTTGGTTTAGACGCTTCTGACGTGGGACGTTCATACAGTACAGTCGATCAAAAAAATATCCGAACACTATGGTCGATTACAGAATTCAGAAAAAATATCTGGAAACGATTTTTTTTAGAAATTAGTGATCTGGCAACTTTCGTGTCACGAAGGCGTCACGTGACACGAAGGTTACCAGATCGTGTGACGTGACACGAAGGTTGCCAGATCACTAATTTCTAAAAAAATCGTTGCCAGATTTTTTCTGAATTCTGCAATCAACCTTAGAGTTCGGATATTTTTTTGAGCGACTGTACATATTGCATAAAAACCCTGTATTGCAAATGTATTAGCGCACACACACAACATTCCATTCACATAACATGGAACTACACTATATTGCAAAAAGTGTTCGGGCACTTTCGTGTTAAGTGAACAAATAGCGACATTCAAATCTACCTAACTTTGAAAATAAGCTTTTTACGGAAAAAAAATCACTAGACATAAATTGAAGATTTCGGTCAGAGCTCATTATATCTCTATTTTCTATGGGGGCGGGGGTGGCTCAATCGGTAGCGCGCCATGCTCATAATCTGTAGTTCCCAGGTTCGAGTCGCAGCTGGGTCAGCGTTGAGATTTATCTCCGCAAAATTCCCCGCCCTGCCCACGGTCAGTAGGGGACACCGATGGGCTTGGAAAGGCCGCCATCCGTCGGATGGGACGTTATGCCGTGGCCCCGTGTGCGGGAGATCCATACCCTGTGCACGTTAAAGAACACTCTGGATGGCCTTGACGGGAGGCTACCATCTGTCTCCCAACAGCTGTTCCAGTGGGTCCCCTCCCCCAACCTTCTCTGAGCCTTCGAAGTCCATGTGACCTGGCCATTTAGCCCATGGTGTGCAGAAAAGTGCCGCTCAGATGTAAAATAACCCAACGTTAAAGAACACGCTGGATGGCCTTGACGGGAGGCTACCATATGTCTCCCAACAGCTGTTCCAGTGGGTCCGCTCCCCCAACCTTCTCTGAGACTTCGGGGTCCATGTGACCTGGCCATTTAGCCCATGGTGTGCAAAAAAGTGCCGCTCAGAGGTAAAACAACCCAACCCAACCCTTGTGACCTGGACATTTAGCCCATTACATGTAAAAAGGGCTGCTCAGAGGAAAAGCAACCCAACTGTTTATAAAAGATCGTTCATATTAAAAGTGAACAAGTCGGAAATAAAGCATAAAGTGTTTGTTTATCAATAGATATTTTCTCTGCCTGTTTAGATATCTGTTAGATAATGTGAAGTTAACAACGTGATTCCTTGTTCATAAGCTATTGTTTGATGAATTCAGTGACTCTAAGCTGCACCTCTTTATCCAATAAGAACTTTCTTTTTCCCATGGCCTTTTTTCAGAGACTAAAAATATGAATTTCCCGTGATGAGACACTCCCAAAAGGTAACTGTTGATTATTATTATTGCTAATTAGGCAGTATGAGAGCAGCAGTTGTTATGCAAAAAATGTTTTAAAAAGTCCTGGGCGTTTATACTTTATTTCCTTTCTTAATTGGGGCTGGGGTCTCAATCGGTATCGCGCCAGGTTCTTAAATTGCAGTTACCAAGTTCGAGTCTCGCCCTGGGCCAGTGGTGAGATTTATCTTCGCAAAACTCCCCGTCCTATTCTCGGTCAGTAGGGGACACTGATGGGCTTGGAAAGGCCGCCGTCCGTCGGATGGGACGTTAAGCCGTGGCCTCGTGTGCGGGAGAGCCATTCCCTGTGCACGTTAAAGAACACTCTGGATGGCCTTGAAGGGAGGCTACCATCTGTGTCCCAACAGCTGTTCCAGTGGGTCCCCTTCCCCAACCTTCTTTGAGCCTTCGGGGTCCTTGTGACCTGTCCATTTAGACCATGGTGTGCAAAAAAGTGCAGCTCAGAGGTAAAACAACCCAACCCAACGTTAAAGAACACTCTGGATGGCCTTGACGGGAGGCTACCATATGTCTCCCAACAGCTATTCCAGTGGGTCCCCTTCCCCAACCTTCTCTGAGCCTTCAGGGTCCATGTGACCTGACCATTTAGCCCACGGTGTGCAAAAAAAGTGCCGCTCAGAGGTAAAACAACCCAACGTTAAAGAACACGCTGGATGACCTTGACGGTAGGCTACCATCTGTCTCCCAACAGCTGTTCCAGTGGGTCCCCTCCCCCAACCTTCCCTGAGTCTTTGGGGTCCTTGTGACTTGGCCATTTAGCCCATTGTATACAAAAAAGTGCCGTTCAGAAGTAACACAACCCAGCCTTTCTTAAACAGCACAAAATTTACAAATATCGCTGGAAGTTGTTGCTGTCACTACGGTCTGCACTTAATCTTCTTGTAACGATCTTTGAGTGTTATTTCCTATCACTGAAAACATGGCTGATCTAAAGGTATGACCAAGGGGGCCATGTCCACTTGGCCATCCCCTTATTTAGCGAACCGAGAGCAGGGTGGGCTCAGTGGGTACCGCGTCAGGCTCGTAATCTGCAGTTTCATGGTTCAAGTCCCACCTCGGCTAGCATTTTATATTTCTCTCCACACTCTAACTTATATCCACACTATCTCACTAGGGGACACAGATGAGCATGGAAAATCCGTCTTCCGTCGAATGGGCGCTAAAGCTGTGGTTCAGTGTGCTGGAGGGTCACACTCTGTGCTTGTTAAAGAACACGCTGGACAGCCTTGACGAGATCCATATGTCTCCCAACAGCTGTTCCATTGGGTCCCCTTCCACCAACATTCTCTGAGCCTTTCTCAATCTTGGTCGGGGGTGGCTCAGTCGGTAGCACGCCAGGCTCGTAATCTGCAGTTCCGAGATTCAAGTCCCAGTTGGGTCAAAATTGAGATTTATGTCCGCAAAATTCCCCGACCTGCCCACGGTAGGTAAGGGACACCGATGGGCTTGGAAAGTCCGTCGGATGCGACGTTAAGCCGTGGCCCCGTGTGAGGGAGAGCCATACCCTGTGCACGTTAAAGAACACGCTGGATGGCCTTGACGGGAGCCTACCATCTGTCTCCCAACAGCTGTTCCAGTGGGTCTCCTTCCCCAACCTTCTCTGAGCCTTCAGGGCCCTTGTGACCTGGTCATTTAGCCCATCGTGGGCAAAAAAAGTGCCGCTCACAGGTAAAACATACCAAACCCTTAAAGAGCCGCAGAAAAAAATGTCTGCGTAAAAATGAAAACATTCATTTCTAATAGGAAATAAATTTTAAAAAACTATTTTTAAAGAATCGGAAAAATATGTCGATTAAAAAAGGAAAAATAAAAAATTTTAATAAATACTATGAATAAGCGAAATCGTCTGGTTGTGCATCTAAAAATGCTTGGGCAAAATATTAGAAGAAATTAACCATTTTTTAATATTTTTTACGATGTTTTATGAGCATCGGGTTTGACGGGTCTGCTCCATCTAATCGTTTGGAAAAAATATCTAATAATTAAAACAAAAATATCGAGCGTTCGAACAGAATCATAAACCTTCCAAGAACATGGAAAAAAATTATAAAAGCATATTTTTATGCCCAAATATATTTTTATTTTCTGGTTGGTTACAAAGTGCTAGTAATACATGGCTCAAAAAATATCCGAATATTATGATTGATTACGGAATTCAGTAAAAATATCTGGCAACGATTTTTTTTAGACATTAGTGATCTGATTTTAGACATTAGTGACATTAACGATCATTTTTTAGACATTAACGATCTTTTTTTTAGACATTAGTGATTAGTGACATTAACGATCTTTTTTTAGACATTAGTGATTAGTGGCATTAACGATTTTTCTTTAGTGACTAGTGATATTAACGATTTTTTAGGCATTAGTGATCTGATTTTAGACATTAGTGATTAGTGACATTAACGATTTTTCCTTAGACATTAGTGATTAGTGACATTAACGATTTTTTTAGACATTAGTGATTAGTGACATTAACGATCTTTTTTTTAGACATTAGTGATCTGATTTTAGACATTAGTGATTAGTGACATTAACGATTTTTCTTTAGACATTAGTGACTAACGATTTTTTAGACATTAGTGATTAGTGACATTAACGATCTTTTTTTAGGCATTAGTGATCCGATTTTAGACATTAGTGATTAGTGACATTAACGATCTTTTTTTAGACATTAGTGATCGCGTCACGTGAAGCGATCACTAATGTCTAAAATAATCGTTGCCAGATATTTTTACTGAATTCTGTAATCAACCATGGTGTTCGGAAAATGGTATTCGGAAAAATGTTATATCAACATACAGCTTAACATCCATTAGCTAATTAATAGCAATTCAAATTGCGTTTTCTTCAATATTAAATTTAGTAACATGGCGAAGAAAGATGATGACTCAATTTTTCCTATTTTCCTTGGTATTCAGTCAAGCACGAATTTATGGGTACTCTCATACAATTCTGGAAAAGAAAAAAAGGCATAAAATATTCTCATTTCCATAAATTATTTTATCATCATATGAACAAAAATATAATCCAGCCATCTGAAATAAACTTAAGTAGAACTAGACCGTCTGGCCAAATTATTTTGAATACCTACCTGAAACTTCATTTATATGTATCATGGTACAGTCGCTCAAAAAAGTATCCGAACACTATGATTGATTTCAGAATTCAGAAAAAATATCTGACAACGATTTCTTTTAGAAATTAGTGATCTGGCAACCTTCGTGTCACGTGACACGAAGGTTGCCAGATCACTATTTTCTAAAAAAATCATTGTCAGATATTTTTTCTGAATTCTGTAATCAACCATAGTGTTCGGATACTTTTTTGAGCGACTGTAGGTGGTCATATTATTTTGATACTAGATCGTGTGGGCTCACTCACGGAAATATTCAGCGTGTGCAGTCACTGCACACGCTCCAGTTTGCTGTGAACGGTAATTGGAGCGTGTACAGTTGCTGTGAACGGTAATTGGAGCGTGTACAGTTGCTGTACACGCTCCAGATATGTTTTCTGAATTCTGTAATCACGTGACACGAAGGTTGCCAGATCACTAATTTCTAAAAAAATCTTTGCCACATATTTTTTCTGAATTCTGAATTCAACCATAGTGTTCGGATATTTATTTCAGCGACTGTACAGTTCCAATATTTCAAAGTTTTCAATTCTCTGCTCATAGTTCTAATTGAAATGGGTTTTGAAGTATTGCTAGTGATCATCTCTCTCTCAGCTGATGAACTGTGATGTCAGTTCGTGCCAACAAACGCCTGTCCCTGTCTCTCAGAGACTTTTTCCTCCCCCAGTGCACTGACGGACGTTTTTTTTTAGACCGTTGCCATTCTCCATACACTTGGGATATCGTGCCCAGTGGATTTCCGCTGTTTCGCCATCTCTGTTTCGGATACTCGTGGCCCATCGATGTGCCCACTTTCCAAGCCTTTTCACTCGTGTGGAACTTGAATTCACTTTCTGCCATGACTTTTATACGACTTCGTACTGACGAAGAATACTCACGACAGTAAGAAATTTTGCATACATTAGCATGTTATATTTTTTACTATTTGTTTTGCATCCATTCCGATTACTAGCTCCCCTCGCTCTTTATATCTGGCCTTTCATGGGGCGGGGGTGGCTCAGTCGGTAGCGTGTGTCTCGCAACCTGCAGTTTCCAGGTTCGAGTCCCATGTGGTCCAGCGTTGAGATATATTATCTCCTCAAAACTCACTGAAGCGGGGTAGCTCAGTCGGTAGCGCGCCAGGCTTGTAATCTGTAGTTCCCAGGTTCGAGTCCCAGCTGGGTCAGCGTTGAGATTTATCTCAGCAAAATTCTCCGCCCTGCCCACGGTCAGTAGGGGACACCGATGGGTTTATAAAGGCTGCCGTCCGTCGGATGGGACGTTAAATCCTAGCCCCGAGTGGGTGACAGCCATACTCTGTGCACATTAAAGAACGTGCTGGATCGCCTTCACCGGAGGCTACCAAATGTCTCCCAACAGCTGTTCCAGTGGGTCTTCTCTCCCCCCAAATCTTCTCTGAGCCCTCTGTGTCCTTCTGACCTGGCATTTAGCCAATTACGTACAAAAAGGTGATGGGAGGATTCGAAAAATGCGAATCTTAATATTTCTTCGTTAACTGTCCAACCAAAAGGATTTTAATTTACCTCTAAAAGCAAACAATGTTATTTTTTTTTACTTTTTAGATGTAAATTGCAGAAGAACTATACTGACTGACACCCCCCCCTTCCCCCCTGAGAGTAAAGGGGTGTGAGGGGGGGTGGGGGGACTGCTGTTTCGCTAGCACAGCGTTTCCGGAAATTCTTCAGGATATACCCCCCTTTTTTCAACACTTTTCAATTGCCTTCTTTTCCCAAGTATTATTTTCTAACTCTCCCTTTTCCCTGGCTCGGGGGTGGTTCAGTCGGTAGCGCGTCAGGCTCGTAATCTGTAGTTTCCAGGTTCGAGTCCCAGCTGGGTCAGCGTTGAGATTTATCTCCGCAAAATTTCCCCGCCCTGCCCACGGTCAGTAGGGGACACCAATGGGCTTGGAAAGGCTGCCGTCCGTCGGATGGGATGTTAAGCCGAGGTTCCGTGTACGGGAGACCACATACCCTGTGCACGTTTAAGAACTCGCTGGATAGCCTTGACGGGAGGCTACCATCTGTCTCCCAACAGCTGTTCCAGTGGGTCCCCTCCCCCAACCTTCTCTGAGCCTTCGGGGTCCATGTGACCTGCCCATTTAGCCCATGGTGTGCAAAAAAGTGCCGCTAAAACAATCCAACCCACTCCCTTTTCCCAAATATTATTTATTAATACCCTTTTTTTTACCAACAAATAATGGTAATAATTGAAATAAAGCTCATTTTTCCTGTGTACAGCTAGTGGTAAAACAATATGGTTGTTTGACAAAGCAAACTCCCCTATTGACAACCACTGTTCTATCACGAATAGACAATTGATTCTGTGAGCGTGAGTGACATTGTTGTTTGCATTGTTTTACCTCTGAGCGGCACTTTTTTGCACACCGTGGGCTAAATGGCCAGGTCACATGGACCCCGAAGGCTCAGAGAAGTTTGGGGAAGGGGACCAACTGGAACAGCTGTTGGGAGACAGATGGTAGCCCCCCGTCAAGGCCATCCAGCGTGTTCTTTAACGTGCACAGGGTATGGCTCTCCCGCACACGGGGCCACAGCTTAACGTCCCATCCGACGGACGGCGGCCAAGCCCATCGGTGTCCCCTACTGGCCGTGGGCAGGGCGCGGAAATTTTGCGGAGATAAATCTCAACGCTGACCCAGCTGGGACTCGAACCTAAGAACTACAGATTACGAGTCTGGCGCGCTACCGACTGAGCCACCCCCGCCCTACGTGAGTGACAAATATGATTTTAATCATATGAGGCAGCTTTGTTACCCGATTCGCTACATAGATGGCGCCAGTAGCGAATCAAAAAATACACCGGAATGTCTATATGTCACACTCTGAAGAAAATGTTGATTTTCCGATGGGGTAGTGGTTATCATACTCGACATGTTTCTAGTGGACGTGGGTTCGAATCCCACTCAGGAGAAAAACAATTTTTTTCAGCTAATTAGTTCAAGTGTTTCTTGTCTGCAGGACATTTTCCTGTGATACTTTATTAACTAAGTTGTTTACATTTCTGATACTTTCCGAATAACGGTAGAGGTGCAGACTATTGGAATATTCGAAAAATACAAATCGTAATATCATTATTATTTCTCACTCAACCCAAAGAGAATGGTTTGTTTCGTTTTACAGTCGCTCAAAAAAATATCCGAACACTATAATCGATTACAGAATTAAAAAATATCTGGCAACGATTTATTTTAGAAATTAGTGATCTGGCAACCTTCGTGTCACGTGACACGACGGTTGGCAGATCACTAATTTCTAAAAAATCGCTGCCAGATATTTTTTCTGAATTCTGTAATCGACCATAGTGTTCGGATATTTTTTGAGCGACTGTATCACTGGATGTCACTTTTTTTGCACAAATGACCTAAATGGGCGGTCACAAGGACCCCCAATTTCTCAGAGATGATTGGGCAAAGTAATCCTGTAAACAGCTGTTAGGGACACAGATGGAAACTTTCCATCATGGGCTAAATAGCCAGGTCTCATGGACCCCGAAGGCTCGGAGAAAGTTGGGGGAGGGGACTCACTGGAACAGCTGTTGGGAGACGGATGGTAGCCTCCCTTCCAGGCCATCCAGCGTGTTCTTTAATGTTGGGTTGTTTTACCTCTGAGCGGCACTTTTTTATACACCATCGGCAAAATAGCCAGATCTCATGGACCCCGAAGACTCGGAGAAGGTTGGGGGAGGGGACCCACTGGAACAGCTGTTGGTAGATAGATGGTAGCCTCCCTTCAGGGCCATCCAACGTCTTCTTTAACGTGTATAGGGTATGGCTCTCTCCCGCACACGGGGCCACGACTAAACGTCCATTCCGACGGACGGCATTCTTTACCAAGCCCATCAGTATCCCCTATTGACCGTGGGCAGGGTGGGGTATTTTCCGGAGATAAATACCAACACTGACCCAGCTGGGACTCGAACCTAGGAACTACAGATTACGAACCTGGCGCGCTACCGACTGAGCCACCCCCGACCCGGTTTCTCAAAGAAGATAAAACCAATATCGATGTCGAACTATAATCATTAAGTTTGGTAAAAAGAATCTGATTTGGAAGAGAAGTGAAAATAAGAGGGAATTACATTTTTTGGTTTAATGTAATGAAAAAACACAGAAGAAATACTTACAATTACCACGCTGATGTGATTCCTACACTTTTGTACACAGTTCATCTGAAAAGAAAAGCAGACGTTTAATGAAGGGGACAGGTACTAACACTGTGATTTATTCACTATATCAACAGTTAATGATTCTGACGCATAACAATGTTTGCAACCAGGCCCGGATCTAGGGAAAAAAAGAGGGGAGGCAAGTGGCAAAATCGTGCCAGTTAGTACCCTCCCCCAACCTTCTACGAGCCTTCGGGGTCCATGTGACCTGGCCATTTAACATGGTGTGCAAAAAAGTGCCGTTCAGAGGTAAAACAACCCAACCTAACCTTGTTTTGCACACCATGGGCTAAATGGCCAGGTCACAAGGACCCCAAAGGCTCAGAGAAGGTTGGGGGAGGCGACCCACTGGAACAGCTGTTGGGAGACAGATGGTAGCCTCCCGTCAAGGCCGTCCAGCGTGTTCTTTAACGTTGGGTTCTTTTACCTCTGAGCGGCACTTTTTTGCACACCACGGGCTAAATGGCCAGGTCACATGGACCCCGAAGGCTCAGAGAAGGTTGGGAGAGGGGACCCACTGAAACAGCTGTTGGGAGACAGAAGTTAACTCCTGTCAAGGAATTCCAGCGTGTTCTTTACGTTGGATGTTTTACCTTTCATGGCACTTTTTTCACACCATAGGCTAAATGGCCAGGTCACATGGACCCCGAAGGCTCACAGAAGGTTGGGGGAGGGGACTCACTGGAACAACTGTTGGGAGATAGATGGTAGCCTCCCGTCAAAGCAATCCAGTGTGTTCTTTAACGTTAGGTTGTTTTATCTCTGAGCGTCCCTTTTTTACACACCATGGGCTAAATGACCAGGTCACAAGGACCCCGAAGGCTCAGAGAAGGTTGGGGGAGGGGACCCACTGGAACAGCTGTAGGGAGACAGATGATAGTCTCCTGTCAAGGCCATCCAGCGTGTTCTTTAACGTGCACAGGCCACGGCTTAACCTCCCATCTGACGGACGGCGGCCTTTCCAAGCCCATCAGTGTCCCCTACTGACTGTGGGCACGGCGGGGAATTTGTCTGAGATAAATCTCAACGCTGACCCAGTTGGGACTTGAACCTGGAAACTACAAATTAGGAGCCTGGCGCGCTACCGACTGAACCCCCCACCCCCCTCTCAGAGGTAAAACAACCCAACCTCTTCATAATAAATAACAGGCTAGCTAGCCATGATGGGAGACTTCCATCTTTTTCCAAACAGCTGATCTCCAATCGTCTCTGAACCCTTGGGGTCCATGTGACGTGGCAATTAAAGTACCCTCAAAGGTGGAGAGTATCATTTCATTATTATTTCACTCACATCATTGAGAATGAAATAATTCTTTGTTCTTTTAACAAGTGAATAATTTTCTGGAAATTCAGAATGCTGAAGATTGTCCCTGTATCGCTAGGGGGCAGGGTGGTTCAGTCGGTAGCGCGTCAGGTTCGTAATCTGAGTTGAGATTTATCTCCATAAATCTCTCCACCATGCCCACGGTCAATATGGGACACCGATGGGCTTGGAAAGGCCGCCGTCCGTCGGATGAAACGTTAATCCGTGGTCCCGTATGCGGGAGAGCTATACCCTGTGCACATTAAAGAACCCGCTGGATGGCCTTGACGGTAGGCTACCATCTGTCTCCCAACAGCTGTTCCGGTGGGTCCCCTCCCCCAACCTTCTCTGAGCCTTCGGTGTCCATATGTCCTGACGTTTTAGCCCATGATGTGCAAAAAAGTGACGCTCAGAGGTAAAACAACCCAACCCCAACCCAACAGATTACGAGCCTGGCGCGCTACCGACTGAGACACCTCCGCCCCCATGTGACCTGGCAATTAAAGTAACCTCAAAGGTTGAGAATATCATTGAGAGTGTAATAACTGTTGTTTTAGCAAATGAATGATTCTTCTGATAATTCAGAATACTCACGAGTGTCCCTGTCTCCTTGCTGCATCCACGTTCTTCCTTCCTCGTGCTATCTATTTTGTCGCTAACTTTAATATCGCAATTTTTCGCCATGCATTCGTTGAAGTTGGATTTTTCCTACAAATAATGAGATATCGGTTATTCCAGGAAATACACAATACTCTGCGCATATGTGAAATCAAATTTACATCGTTACACATATTGAGCACTTTTCAAAATATAAATTTCGTGTAAATTCTCCTTTCTTTCGCGCGCTGCAGTGGATCAGTAGCGTATCAAGCTCGTTATCTGCAGTTGTTGGTTTGAGTAGTTTTACCTCTGAGCTGCAGTGTTTTTGCACACAATGGGATAAATGGCCAGGTCACAAGGACCCCGAAGGCTCAGAGAAGGTTAGGGGAGGGGACCCACTGGAACAGCTGTTGGGAGACAGTTGGTAGCCTCCCGTCAAGACCATCCAGCGTGTTCTTTAACGTTGAGTTGTTTTACCTCTGAGCGGCACTTTTTTTACACACCATGGGCTAAATGGCCAGGCCACATGGACCCCGAAGGTTCAGAGAAGGTTATGGGAGGGGACCCACTGGAACAGCTGATGGGAGACAGATGGTAGCCTCCCGTCAAGGCCATCTAACGTGTTCTTTAATGAGCACAGGGTATGGATTTCTAGCACAAAGGCCGCCGTCCATTGGATGGAAGTGAAGCCGTGATCCCGTGTGCTGGAGAGCCATACCCTGCGCTCGTTAAAGAACACGCTGGATGGCCTTGACGGGAGGCTACCATCTGTTTCCCAACAGCTGTTCCAGTGGGTTCCCTCACCCAACCTTCTCTGAGCCTTCGGGGTCCATGTGACCTGGCCATTTAGCCCATGGTGTGCAAAAAAGTGCCGCTCAGAGGTAAAACAACCCAACGTTAAAGAACACGCTGGATGGCCTTGACGGGAGGCTACCATCTGTTTCCCAACAGCTGTTCCAATGGGCCCCCTCTTGCAACCTTCTCTGAGCCCTCGGGGTCCATTTAGCCCATGGTGTGCGAAAAAGTGCCGATCAGAGGTAAAACAACCTAATACACGGCGCCACGGCTAAACGTCCCATCCGACGGACGGTTGTTTATCCAAGTCCATCAGTGTCCCATATTGACCAAGGGTGGGGTGGGAAATTTTGAGGAGATAAATTCCAACTCTGGCCAAGCTGGGACTCGAACCTGGGAACAGCAGATAACGAGCCTGTCGCGCGATCCACTGAGCCACCCTTGCCCCTGTTGGTATAACTAATAATAATAATAATAGAAGAGTAATTAAAACTGTCCCAAACTGAAACTAGCATAAATCAAATATAAAAATGTTATTTCCTTACTTTAGAAGTAGCTTTTTGCCAGCAGTTATTCGAAGTTTCCATTTCTGTGTCTGAAGGAAGATAGAAAAATAGAAATTATATATTTATATTTATAATTTTAATGCTATAAGGATATCTGTTCCGACTGATGGACGCATCTGAAGACTGGATATTCCCCACCCCTTTGACAATGATAGAGATAGGAAGGGGCGGGAAAACAAAACTAAACTTGCGCATATTTCGCACATTTTTCAAACAATTTTTAAAGAACTTTGTATATCATAGATGGTATAATCGTATTCGATGTACTGGGTAATAATTTTACCCCTACATCATAAATCATCATAAAGATATGCCAATTTGGCATGAGTAAGAACAAAATATATAAGTAAACCACCCTTAGGTGGGCCCCTAAGGGCAAACATAAGAAAAGCTAAAAATAGCAGTAAAATTGTATAAGAAACCTAAAACGGGTAGGTCTCCTCAGAGAACGCTACCGTTTTAGGCCTCTTGTACTTGTTCAAAACAGTATGATCGTAAAGAATCGGAGAAGAAATAATCTCATTGGGATTATTGCTTACAGCCTCAAAAAATCTTTTTGAAGTTCATTTTATATGTGTATATATATATATGGTCGATGCCCAGGTCTTTATGGATTTGTCTGTTAGTCACAAACCAGGGAGCATCAACCGCAGTTCTCAAAATCTAAAGAGCTTTGAAATAGAGGGAACATTTTATACTGCAATAGAAACTGATCTGGACATCAATGGCTACTTTTTTTTTTCTACCCTGCTGAGGAGTGGTCAACCACACAGGGTCCTGGCGCTGACCATATATACCAACCTGAACGGAATTATGGCTCTGAGCTTGATTATGGATCCCGAGTTTGCTGCATTGGTGGACTTCTGTGGAGGGAAAATCTTGCACTGTGTTTTCTGTTTGTTTGTGGGTTGACAGCCCCAAGTGAATAGATTCACAGGATATGTTTATCAGCTGGTGGATAATCCTGAGCAGAGGTCATCGCAGGCACCTGAACTCTTTGCTGCTATTGGCATCGTCAAATTCTACATTGGAGGAAGTCTTCAAATGCAGCCGGCTTCAGCTTTTAGTGGTGAGGGAACGGGTCTTTGCCCCATGTCTGCGATTAGGGGGCTGTTTGATATTGTCGGCATTCCCTCTCTCAATAAACATAGTTTCTTTAAACATCCCACTAACCGTTTTCTCTCCATAGGTAGTTGGAATCTGAGGACTCTGCACAGAGTTTTCTTTTGATGTCCTCACACAAGAATTCCGCCTTTATAATTTAGATATTCTCGGCTTGCAAGAGACCAGATGGACAGATAAAGGTCAGATTCTTAAAAATAATCTTAAATTTCTCTTTTCAGGGAGGGACGACAATAAGCATCACCAAGGCGTGGGTCTGCTTCTGAGCAGACACGCTAGCGATGCTCTTCTAGGATATGAATGCATTAATGAAAGGTTTCTTACAGCAAAATTTCAGACAAGCGTTAAAGACTTGAATGTTATCTGCTGTTATGCCCCCACTGAGGATGCCGATGAGGATGAGAAGGATAGGTTTTACGGACAACTTCAGGATATTTTGAATCCTGTCAAGAAAGGAGATATTACCTTGTTCTAGGTGACTTCAATGCCAAAGTTGGTACTGACTCTGACCTTTGGGAAGGAGTAGGTTGGGTTGTGTTGTTTTACCTCTGAGGTTGTGTTGTTTTACCTCTGAGCGGCACTTTTTTGCACACCATGGGCTAAATGGCCAGGTCACATGGACCCCGAAGGGTCCAGCGTGTTCTTTAACGTGCACAGGGTATGACTCTCCCACACACGTGACCACGGCTTAACGTCCCATCCGACGGACGGCGGCCTTTTCAAGCCCATCGGTGTCCCCTACTGACCGTGGGCAGGCAGGGAATTTTGCGGAGATAAATCTCAACGCTGACCCAGCTGGGACTCGAACCTGGGAACTACAGATTACGAGCCTGGCGCGCTACCGACTGAGCCACCCCCGCCCCTGGGGAGAAGTAATAGGCTCTTTTGGTATTGGTAGCTGCAATGGCAATGTCTCCTGCAGGTAAGTAAACTCAATGGATTCAGAATAACTAACACTTATTGCAAACACCGCGACATACATAGGTACACGTGGGTTTCACCTGATGGGCTGCATAAGAATATGATTGATTATATATTAATTAACAGCAAATGGACTAGTTCTGTTAGGAATACCAGGTCATATAGGGAGTTGAAATTGGATCTGACCATTACCTTGTTACAAGTGTCTTGCAACTTAAACTTAAAAAGTGTTGTGCTAGGGTTAAAAAAATTACTTTTAATACTGAAGCTCTGAAAGACCCAGTTATAGCCAAAGCTTACCATGATAGGTTACTTAGTCATTATGACAGTCATGATATGCTTACTACTGAAGTTGAGGAAGAATGGGATCATTTTAAACAGGCTTTTTTGGACACTAACAGTACTCTTTTAGGAAAAAAGGAGCAGAAGAGACAGAATTATCTGAATGATAAGGCACTTGAGCTTATTTCGGAAAGAAAGAACTGCAGGAATGTCCTTAATCAATACCTTACTAGTCCTAATAGAAAGCATTACAGAGAACTTAATAAAGGTCTAAAGCAGTGATTCCCAACCTTTTCTGGACCATCGCCCCCTTTAGAAGAGAACAAAAATTTCAACGCCCCCCTAGTCCATAATAGTTAATTATATATGAATTAAAATATTGTTGCATATTATCTGTACCTAATTTATCTGTTTATTTATCGGTTAAAAATCATAATACCGCCCCCATGGAAGGCTCCAGCGCCCACTGGGGGGCGGTATCGCCCCCGTTGGGAATCTATGGTCTAAAGGATCAGTTAGCTGGTGATAAGAATCTTTGACTTGATCGCTTGGCTGACAAAGCCGAGGAAGCAGTTAGACAGCACAACAGCAGAGAGCTGTACCAGATAGTTAATGTTTTGTGTGGTAGAAAACGGACAGGTAGACAGGGATTGAAGGATAAACAAGATAAGGTTATAGAAGGTGAGGATTCTCTCATGGCTAGGTGGGTTGAACATTTCAGTGATGTTCTAAACAATGTGGTTAGTTCTACTCCCATTGTTTGTAATGATGATAGATGCATTGTTGGCTTTAATGTTGGCCCTATAACACAATCTGAAGTTATTTTGGCTGTTTCTAAACTTAAACTTCATAAATCCCCAGGGGTAGATGAAATTACTACAGAAATGCTTAGAGCTGGAAATGTTTCAGTTACCACTTGGATGACTGAAATTCTGAATATCTTTTGTGATAAAGGCATGGTTCCTAAGGATTTTTCCAGAGCTATTGTTATCCCTATTTTCAAAAAAGCAGTTCTTGTGATAACTAAAGGGGTATCAGCCTACTCTCTGTTCCAGGTAAAGTTCTTTCCATGATTGTGCTTAATAGAATTACGAATCTGGTTGACAGTCAATTGCCTGATGAGCAATGTGGATTCAGAAGTGGTAGGGGATGTGTAGATCAGATATTTTCACTTAGGCAGATTCTTGAGAAATGTTTAAAGTTTCAGAAACCTTTGGTTGCTAGCTTTGTTGATTTCAAAAAGGCTTTCGACTCTGTTGATCGTCATAATTTGTGGTTGATTGTGAGATCATATGGTATACCAGACAAGTTAGTTAACATAATGAAAGCTCTCTATAATAACACTGAGTCGTGTGTGAGAGTTGGTAAGGCTTGTAGCAATTGGTTCAGCATTACTTCTGGTGTTCGACAAGGGTGCATTTTGTCTCCTTTTCTCTTTAGTTTGGTTGTTGATTATGTTATGCGAAATTCACTTCAAGGGAAAGCTTTTGGCCTTAAATGGGCTGGAGATACGAAAATTTCTGATTTAGATTATGCTTATGATTTAATCCTTTTGGCAAATGATGTTGATGAGATGAACTCTTTCATTCAAACTGTTGATAAGACTGGTAGTAGAGTAGGTTTGGTTATAAACAGAGAGAAAACTAAAGTGATGAAAATTTCTCAGGAAGGTTGTGATTCAGTTAATCAGAATGGTTGCAGTCTTGAGCAGGTGTCACAGTTTAATTATCTTGGAAGCTATGTAACAGATAATGGTGATGTGCGGCATGAGATTAACAGACGACTAGGGATTGCTGCCGGGACTTTTAAGAATCTATGGAGAGTGTGGAGAAATAATCGTATACACCTAAAGACTAAAATTTGACTGTATAATAGTTTGGTTCTTTCTAGGGTTAGTTATGGTAGTGGAATTTGGACGCTTTGTAAACAAGATAACAGGAAGCTAGATGCTTTTGATTCCAGATGCTTACGCAGTATCTTGGGCTTTATGTGGTTCAACTTTGCAACTAATGATGAGGGAAATTTGAATTTGATGATAAAGGAGTTTGAAATCTTCTTTAAGCAGCATATTGTGCAGAGAGAGACTCCGTTGGTTTCACCATGTTGCCCGTATGAATAATTATAGTTTGGCGAATAGGGTTATGAACAGTGTGCCTAAAGGCTTCAGAAAGAGGGGGAGACCTAGGATGCGATGGGCAGACAATGTCAAACAGGACCTTGTTAGAATTGGTGTTCAGTGGCCAGATGCAGTAGATGTAGCTCAGGATAGACTTGCTTGGAGAACTAAATTGCACGGTCTGGTTGAACCTCCGTAGCCCATGGGTGCTTGAGGATCATGATGATGATGAGAAATCCAGTGTCTTGGTCCCCTTCATACTTTTTTGCTTCTGGACTGCATCATTACACCACCCCTCTACACAGACACACATATATACACTTTTTTTGTAGATCCGCGCATGTTCCAACTTGTAACTTATTTCGGTTTAAAAAAATTAAATTTTCGGTTTAAAAAAATTAACCTCTGTAAAAAAAAACATTTGCACGATTTTTATATTCCATCAACAATGGTCTATCCAAGGAGGAGGTCTTAGAATATAATCTCCCCCCCCGCCTTTTAGAGCTTGGTTAAGGTACATTTTCGTAAGAAGCCTCCTTATATCAGAGTCAAGATGTCGCCCCCCCCCTCTTCATTCATTAGGGGGAGGGGACCGTAGACAAAGACCCCGTAGGCTCAGAGGTTGGGGGGAGGAACCGTAGACAAAGACCCCGTAGGCTCAGAGGTTGGGGGAGGGGACCCACTAGACAACTATTGGAATACAGATAGTAGCCATGCGTCAAGACCATCCAGCGTGTTCTTGAACGTGCACAGGGTATAACTCTCTATCGTTCACGGAGCCACAGCTTATTGCCCCATCCGACGGACGGCAGTATTTCCAAGCCTATCGTTGTTCCTTTCCTAACAGAAGGCAACGAAAGAGTTCGGCAGAGATAAATCTCAGCTCTAGCCCAACTGGAACACGAACCCGGGACCTACAGATTACGAATTTTTGTATATATATATTTTAGAGTCTGTGGGGTAAATATTTTCACACTTAGTCTGGCTTGAGCTCGCTATTAAAAGGATTCGGTGTCGGGCCCTAAACTTTAAACCAGAATTCATTTCTAAATAATTTTCAAACAAAAGAAAGAATTTTCGATTTATCTAATGAAACAAAATGTTGCATATATAAAGAATATCAGACAAAAAAGGGGGCGGGGGGGGGGCTCGGTAGCGCGCCAGGCTCGTACTCTGCAGATCCCAGGTTCGAGTCCCAGCTGGGTCAGCGTTGAGATTTATCTCCACAAAACTCTCCGCCCCGTCCACTTGTCAGTAGGGGACACCAACGGGTTTGGAATAGGACGCCGTCCGTCGGATGGGTCGTTAAGCCGTGGCCCCGTGTGCGGGAGAGCCATACCCTGTGCATGTTAAAGAACACGCTGGATGGCCTTGACGAAAGGCTGCCATCTGTCTTCCAATAGCTGTTCCAATGGGTCTCCTACCCCAACCTTCTCTGAGCCTTCGGGGTCCTTGTGACCTGGCCATTTAGTCCATGGTGTGCAAAAAAGTGCCGCTCAGAGGTAAAACAACCCAACGTTAAAGAACACGCTGGATGGCCTTGACGTGAGGCTACCATTTGTCTCCTAACAGCTGTTCCAGTGGGTCCCCTCCCCCAACCTTCTCTGAGCCATCGGGGTTCTTGTGACCTGGCCATTTAGCCCATTGCGTGCAAAAAAGTGCCGCTCAGAGGTAAAACAACCCTACCCAGACAAAAAAACACAGCAAAAATTAAACTTCTTTTTCTATGAAAAAGCTAAAAAATGCCTTAAGAGTATAGATTCCTAAACTGTTATAACAATAAATTTGAAGGGTTACGACGGACAATTATCATGCTGTACTAATATCGTTACTTGAAAAAAAGAATATTTACCAGATTCACACCAATACTTCTTAAAACATGTGTTGGTAATTTGACTAATAACTTCTCGAGGAAAATAAAAATACAACGAAAAGGTAAACAAAATTACTCTCATCAATAACCTCATTTTATCTTGCTGTGTTCTCTTTCAGCCACTCGTCTGGCAATGCATTTGGTGTGTTAGAAGATCTGCTATCGAATCTTCAGATTATTGGAATTGTAACTTGACCCTCCCATGTGCAGATATATTTCATCTCATGTTCTAGATTTTACACCTTTCAAAAGTCAGATATAAACGAGTCGAATTCTCCATTTACATTTATTCTAGTTCACTTTTGTTTTGGGGCGGGGGTGGTTCAGTCGGTAGCGCACCAGGCTCGTAATCTGTAGTTCCCAGGTTCGAGTCCCAGCTGGGTCAACGTTGAGATTTATCTCCGCAAAACTCCCAGCCCTGCCTTCGGTCAGTAGGGGACACCGATGGCTTGGAAAGACCGCCGTCCGTCGGATAGGATATTAAGCAGTGAACTGTGTGCGGGAGAGCCATACCTTGTGCGCGTTAAAGAACACGCTGGATGGCCTTGACTGGATGCTACCAACTGTCTCCCAACAGCTGTTCCAGTGGGTCCCCTCCTCCAACCTTCTCTGAGCGTTCGGGGTCCTTTTGACCTGGCCACTTAGCACATGGTATGCAAAAAAGTGCCCCCTCAGAGGTAAAACAACCCAACGTTAAAGAACACGCTGGATGACCTTGATGGGAGGCTACCACGTGTCTCCCAACAGCTGTTCAAGTGGGTCTCCTCCCCCAACCTTCTCTGAGCCTTCGGGGTCCTTTTGACCTGGCCATTTAGCCCATGGTATGCAAAAAAGTGCCGCTCAGAGGTAAAACAACCCAACGTTAAAGAACACGCTGGATGACCTTGATGGGAGGCTACCATATGTCTCCCAACAGCTGTTCAAGTGGGTCTCCTCCCCCAACCTTCTCTGAGCCTTCGGGGTCCTTTTGACCTGGCCATTTAGCCCATGGTATGCAAAAAAGTGCCCCCTCAGAGGTAAAACAACCCAACGTTAAAGAACACGCTGGATGACCTTGATGGGAGGCTACCATATGTCTCCCAACAGCTGTTCAAGTGGGTCTCCTCCCCCAACCTTCTCTGAGCGTTCGGGGTCCATGTGACCTGGCCATTTAGCCCATGGTGTGCAAAAAAGTGCCGCCGAGAGATAAAACAACCCAATCTAACATCTGTGAGAGGGGGGGGGGATCTCCTTCCTCAACACTCTCCGAGCCACAGGGATGCTTATGACTAGCCATTCAGCCAAATGTTGGCATGAAAGCTTAATCCAGAGGTAAAACAACGTGTATTATATATTCCGCCAGCAATAAATAAAAATTATATTATATTGCAATTTTCCGTCCGATCCCAATTTTATCATTCCCCCTTCATCCACCTCTTGGAAGAAAAAAAAAATCTTGCTTCGCCAAGTGCTTGGGTAGAATAATAAGCCAAGTCCAAAAAAGGTTCATCTTTGGTGGGGGGGGGAGAAGCATAACCAGTAGTTGAACGATTTCCTTTATGTCCCATTAATAGCATACTATGTCCAAGCGTTCGGATTGCTTGTGATCAGGTCATTTAACCAACTGCGTGTAAAAATAAAAATTTAAATGCGAAGCAATCAACTGCAACATTATATTTTTTTATACTCCAAATGATCCGTTAGGTTAAAAACAACTTTTGGAGTATAAAACTTTTTTTAGGTAAAAAACTTCCAATTAGAAATCGTGACACTCCTACCTCAGTAGGAACCTTGTTACTAACTTATTTGCGATATTATGGAATAATCCTACTCGCAATAGATCCAGAAACTTTCCTATATATTTATATATTCTTATACAATTGCTACTTGTATAAGAAGATACTTGGAAAATTTTCCTATATAACAATTGTATAATATATATATAGGAAAATTTTCCAATCGTTACTTTGACCAGTTTCCTATACCTCTCCTTATGCAATCGTTACTTTGACCAGTTTCCTATACCTCTCCTTATGCAATCGTTACTTTGACCAGTTTCCTATACCTCATGCAATCGTTACTTTGACCAGTTTCCTATACCTCATGCAATCGTTACTTTGACCAGTTTCCTATACCTCATGCAATCGTTACTTTGACCAGTTTCCTATACCTCATGCAATCGTTACTTTGACCAGTTTCCTATACCTCATGCAATCGTTACTTTGACCAGTTTCCTATACCTCATGCAATCGTTACTTTGACCAGTTTCCTATACCTCATGCAATCGTTACTTTGACCAGTTTCCTATACCTCATGCAATCGTTACTTTGACCAGTTTCCTATACCTCATGCAATCGTTACTTTGACCAGTTTCCTATACCTCATGCAATCGTTACTTTGACCAGTTTCCTATACCTCATGCAATCGTTACTTTGACCAGTTTCCTATACCTCATGCAATCGTTACTTTGACCAGTTTCCTATACCTCATGCAATCGTTACTTTGACCAGTTTCCTATACCTCATGCAATCGTTACTTTGACCAGTTTCCTATACCTCATGCAATCGTTACTTTGACCAGTTTCCTATACCTCATGCAATCGTTACTTTGACCAGTTTCCTATACCTCATGCAATCGTTACTTTGACCAGTTTCCTATACCTCATGCAATCGTTACTTTGACCAGTTTCCTATACCTCATGCAATCGTTACTTTGACCAGTTTCCTATACCTCATGCAATCGTTACTTTGACCAGTTTCCTATACCTCATGCAATCGTTACTTTGACCAGTTTCCTATACCTCATGCAATCGTTACTTTGACCAGTTTCCTATACCTCATGCAATCGTTACTTTGACCAGTTTCCTATACCTCATGCAATCGTTACTTTGACCAGTTTCCTATACCTCATGCAATCGTTACTTTGACCAGTTTCCTATACCTCTCCTCATGCAATCGTTACTTTGACCAGTTTCCTATACCTCTCCTCATGCAATCGTTACTTTGACCAGTTTCCTATACCTCTCCTCATGCAATCGTTACTTTGACCAGTTTCCTATACCTCTCCTCATGCAATCGTTACTTTGACCAGTTTCCTATACCTCTCCTTATGCAATCGTTACTTTGACCAGTTTCCTATACCTCTCCTTATGCAATCGTTAAAAGTCCGAAATTTATTAAGGTTGACATTTTTGATATAAAGAAGCCAGAGCTTGAAATAAATGTATTTCAATAGTGTGAAAAGGTTTCTTTCAATAACTTTTAAAATTATATCTGTAGCATTTGAGGGTTAACTATTGCATAATTTAGACTAGAAATGGGGAAAAAAATGTGTTTATTCATAAAAGTCGCAAAAGCAATATATTGCTATTATAATTCAAAGAAAATTTCTTTTGCTATTACTTTCACACTGAACACCTGAATTTTTTAAACTTTTATGTCCGACGTTTATCTTTATTTTCCTTCTGAACACCTGAATTTTTTAAACTTTTATGTCCGACGTTTATCTTTATTTTCCTTAATTAATCCGAGAACTTCATTTTTCCATGGGTTGGGTTGTTTTACCTCTGAGCGGCACTTTTTTGCACACCATGGGCTAAATGGCCAGGTCACATGGACCCCGAAGGCTCAGAAGGTTGGGGGAGGGGACCCACTGGAACAGCTGTTGGGAGACATGGTAGCCTCCCGTCAAGGCCATCCAGCGTGTTCTTTAACGTTGGGTTGTTTTACCTCTGAGCGGCACTTTTTTGCACACCATGGGCTAAATGGCCAGGTCACATGGACCTCGAAGAAGGTTGGGGGAGGGGACCCACTGGAACAGCTGTTGAAGGCTCAGAAGGTTGGGGGAGGGGACCCACTGGAACAGCTGTTGGGAGACAGATGGTAGCCTCCCGTCAAGGCCATCCAGGGTGTTCTTTAACGTGCACAAGGTATGGCTCTCCCACACACAAGGACCCACGACTTAACGTCCCATCCGACGGACGGCGGCCTTTCCAAGCCCATCGGTGCCTTCATTCACGAAAGGCTATGCTAATCATGTAGTATTCTGTAATCTTATTACTGAAAAAAATTCCATCTATTTATGAAAACTCTTTCTAAAATACCACCAGTGGGAACCACTGATTTAAGTTGTTTGGGTTGTTTTACCTCTGAGCGGCACTTTTTTGCACACCATGGGCTAAATGGCCAGGTCACATGGACCCCGAAGGCTCAGAGAAGGTTGGGGGAGGGACCCACTGGAACAGCTGTTGGAAGACAGATGGTAGCCTCCCGTCAAGGCCATCCAGCGTGTTCTTTAACGTGCACAAGGTCACTCTCCCGCAGACGGGGCCACGGCTTAACGTCCCATCCGACGGACGGCGGCCTTTCCAAGCCCATCGGTGTCCCCTACTGACCGTGGGCAGGGCGGGGAATTTTGCGGAGATAAATCTCAACGCTGACCCAGCTGGGACTCGAACCTGGGAACTACAGACTGATTTAAGCTATCTAACGTTATGCTGGAATCAAATTCGAGATCTCAGTATTAAAAATAATGTCAGAATGGAACGACACAGTCCCGAATTAAAAACAAATGGGGGACGAAAACGAACAAGGGACGTCAAAAAATGCCAAAAGTATCCCATATTTAAGAGTAACTTTAGTCATTTTAAGGATATTACTCTATTCGGCTGGAGATAAGTCAAAGAAAATAATTTTTGAAATAAATAAAGCACAAACTACAATAAAACTGAAAATCTACTTTATTCATGAAGATTTTTAAAAATATCGATGTCAATTACACGAATTTAGATTTTTTATCAAATTATATTTCCTTATGAGGAGTAAATGAGCTTACCATCATTTAGATGCAAAATAGAATATTATTTTTCAACATCAATAAGTTCAAATTGCCATTAGAACCACAGGTTCATCGTTAGAAGATTAAAATTCTAATGAAATGTTCGATCAATGCCCTAATCATCTGGGCAATCAGTCCAAATCCGTCCACTCTACCGTACACCCTCTGCAAAAAAGGGTCCACCTCCTCGAGGTCAAGGGTCCTGCTACTCGAGCGTCGGATGTCGGGAATTGGAGCTGCCAATGCACACCATAGAAGCAGGAACAGCACCCAGCAGCATAAGGAGCACGACATAGTGGACGCTACAGAAAATTAAAATTAAACACTAAATTTTACAAGTCATTTTCATTACTGAGTATGGAATTTGTTTCATAGGATAGATAATACAGTTCAGTATATAACAGATGTCCTGTAGACATGGGACTCGTCGCTCCTAGTAATGTGGATTGTGTTTTACCTCTGAACAACACTTAACACAATGGGCTAAATGGCCAGGTCACATGGATCCCGAAGGCTCAGAAGGTTGGGGAGGGGTTGGGTTGTTTTACCTCTGAGTGGCACTTTTTTGCACACCATGGGCTAAATGGCCAGGTCACAAGGACCCCGAAGGCTCAGAGAAGGTTGGGGGAGGGGACCCACTGGAACAGCTGTTGGGAGACAGATAGTAGCCTCCCGTCAAGGCCAGCCAGCGTGTTCTTTAACGTGCAGAGGGTATGGCTCTCCCTCCCGCACACGGGGCCACTGCTTAACGTCCCATCCGACGGACGGCGGCCTGTTCCAAGCCCATCGGTGTCCCCTACTGACCGTGGGCAGGGCGGGGAATTTTGCGGAGATAAATCTCAACGCTGACCCAGCTGGGACTCGAACCGGGGAACTGCAGATTACGAGCCTGGCGCGCTACCGACTGAGCCATCCCCGCCCCATTAGCTGAACTGAAAGTACTGTTTATTTGCTGGATTGTTTCACCTCTGAGCAGCATTTTTTCGCATAAAAAGGGGTAAATGAACAGGTCACAAGGATCCCCCAACAGCTCAGAGTCTTGGGAGAAAGGACCCACTGGACATCTGTTAAGAGACAGATTGTAGTCAACATAACTACCAATCGTATATAAATACAATAACAAATGTTACAAATAACTGCTTTTAAAAATATTTATATTAAGGGGTCAGTATAATTATAGCATGTCGTACAAAAAGTAACGAGATATCATCAGAAAGGGATAGGTTGTTTTACCTCTGAGTAACACTTGTGATCTGGCCATTGTGCACAAAGACCCCGAAGGCTCAGAGAAGGTTGGGGGAGGGGACTCACTGGAACAGCTGTTGGGAGACACTTGGTAGCCTCCTGTCAAGGCCATCCATCGTGTTCTTTAACGTTCACAGGTATGGCTCTCCCTCAAATGTAGCAACGGCTTAACGTCCCATCAGACGGACGGCGGCCTTTCCAAGCCCATCGGTGTCCCATTTTCACCGAGGGCAGATTCAGGTCTAGACTCGATAAATCTGAACGCCGATACACGTGGGATTCGAACCTAGGAACTGCAGATTACGAGCTTTGCTCGCTACTCACTGAGCCACACTGTCCCTTTAGTAACACGTTTAAGAGTATCTTTAGCAAAAAGCGTAATATAGTTGGCCAATTTCGAATTTTTTTGCAGATTGGGCTAACTTAATAAAACGTTTCAGTGTTCATAATTTTTCAATACGGAAAGGGTTGGGTTGTTTTACTTCTGAGCGGCACTTTTTTGCACACCATGGGCTAAATGGCCAGGTCACAAGGACCCCGAAGGCTCAGAGAAGGTTGGGGAAGGAGACCCACTGGAACAGCTGTTGGGAGACAGATGGTAGCATCCCGTCAAGGCCATCCAGCGTGTTCTTTAACGTGCACAGGGTATGGCTCTCCCGCACACGGTGCCACGGCTTAACGTCCCATCCGACGGACGGCGGCCTTTCCAAGCCCATCGGTGTCCCCTACTGACGGTGAGCAGGGCGGGGAATTTTGCGGAGATAAATCTCAACGCTGACCCAGCTGGGACTCGAACCTGGGAATTACAGATTGCGAGTCTGGCGCGCTACCGACTGAGCCACCCCCGCCCCAATACGGAAAGGACATTATTGGAAATGGAGACTGGAACAATAGAGACTTAAAATTACCTTTATTACTATTTTTTCTTTATAGAGAGCTTATCTAAAAAGTTAGATTTCTCTGTCCGAGCTATTGTTGACATAACATGAACTCTACAAAATAAAATGGAGGCAAACTGCTTTAAATCGCATGGTGGTTTTAGCAAGTCAAATACACTACGTTGAAGAAGTGTCCGGGCACTTCCATGTTATGTGAATGGAAAGCCACTTTCAAAGCTCCCTAACATTGAAAATAAACCTTTTACGCAAAAAACTGATATTAGTGATAAATTGTAGATGTCATTCAAATCTCACTCAATATATTTCCCGAAATATTCGTTTAATATTTAAAGAATGAATGGAAACTGAAGCATTTATCTTCAACTTTTGACACTTGTAAAAAAATACTTCAATAGATAAAACACAACTCTTGTAGCAATTTGTCACTAACATAATTATCTGAAGTTTGTGTGACGATGTTTTAAGATTTCATCAATTTGGAGGCAATGTGATAGTGTCAATTTTCAACAATCTTCGATCAATATTTAAAGTCATTGAAGCGGGACCATTTAACAGCAGACGACACTATCGCATTGCCTCCAAAATGATGAAATCTTAAAAAAATCGTCATACAAACTTCAGATATTTCATTTATGTTAATTCTTGCAACAATTTGTTCACTATGTTTTATCTATTGAAGTATTTTTTAACAAGTTTCAAAAGTTGAAGATAAATGTTTCAGCTTCCACTCATTCTTTAAATATTAAACAAATATTACGGGAAATATATTTAGAGTAATTTGATCAACATTTACAATTTATCGCCTATAAGTTTTTCCTGTAAAGGGTTTATTTTCAACTACCTGAACGTACCCGTCGCTGCCCGGGTGTCATTTTAACCTGTACATTCTTATTTACACTGCATTAAAGGTAAATTTTGTAAGAACCTCCCCCCCCCTCCCCGACACTTTAGCACAGATTTTCAACAGGAAGAAATTTTCCCGGATCGTTGTTGATGTCAGCGAGCACTCCTCATAGCCCAAAGCTTAGTTTCAGCGTAAGCTATCGAGAATTTATTTCCGTTACCACAGATTTTGCTGCCCTATGGCTCCCGTGATAATCTTTCGCACTGTCCAAATTTCCTGCACAGCGTTCCCCATGTGGCTCAGTGATTGGTTTAAAAATCAGGTTCTCACTTGGCCAGTGGCTTCGTTTCTTCACAAATTGCGGCAGATCGTGTCTTACTTTGAGGGGCGGGGGTGGCTCAGTCGGTAGCGCACCAGGCTCGTAATCTGTAGTTCCCACGTTCGAATCCTTGCTGGGTCAGCGTTGATATTTATCTCCGCAAAATTTCCCGCCCTGCCCACGGTCAGTAGGGGACACCGATGGGCTTGGAAAGGCCGCCGTCCGTCGGATGGGACGTTAAGCCGCGGCCCCGTGTGCGGGAGAGCCATACCCTGTGCACGTTAAAGAACACGCTGGATGGCCTTGACGGGAGGCTACCATCTGTCTCCCAACAGCTGTTCCAGCGGGTCCCCTCCCCCAACCTTCTCTGAGCCTTCGGGGTCCATTGTGACCTGGCCATTTAGCCCATGGTGTGCAAGAAAAGTGCCGCTCAGAGGTAACACAACCCAACGTTAAAGAACACGCTGGATGGCCTTGACGGGAGACTACCATCTGTCTCCCAACAGCTGTTCCAGTGGGTCCCCTCCCCCAACCTTCTCTGAGCCTTCGGGGTCCATGTGACCTGCCATTTAGCCCATGGTGTGCCAAAAGGTGCCGCTCAGAGGTAAAACAACCCAACGTTAAAGAACATGCTGAATGGCCTTGACGGGAGGTTACCATCTGTCAACAGCTGTTCCAGTGGGTCCCCTCCCCCAACCTTCTTTGGGGTCCATGTGACCTGGCCATTTAGCCCATGGTGTGCAAAAAAGTGCCGCTCAGAGGTAAAACAACCCAAAAGTGTTTACTTTTAATCTGCATATTCTGTTTCCTGCACTAATGGTCAGTTTTGTGAGTATCCCCCCCCCCACATTTTATCACAGGTCACAAGGACCCCGAACGCTCAGAGAAGGTTGGTGGAGGGGACCCACTGGAACAGCTATTAGGAGACAGATGGCAGCCTCCCGTCAAGGCCATCCAGTGTGTTCTTGAACGTGCACAGGGTATGGCTCTCCCGCACACGGGGTCACGGCTTTATGTCCCATCCGACGGACGGCGGCCTTTCCAAGCCCATCGGTGTCCCCTACTGACCGTGGGCAGGGCGGGGAATTATTAGATAATTTTTTATTTCAGATAATGTTTTACAGTATACAAAAACTTTTGAGGTCTCACAAGAGCAGGCTCGTTCGTGAGATCTCAATATATAAACAATTTCAATTGAAAACATCAGTCGTCACATTGAAAAATACACAAAAAAAAACCGAAAACAACTCAAAAACAAAAAATTTTTAGTAATCGAGAAGCGGAGATAAATCTCAACGCTGACCCAGCTGGGACTCGAACCTAGGAACTACAGATTACGAGTCTGGCGCGCTACCGACTGAGCCACCCCCGCACCGACTCGAACCTAGGAACTGCAGATTACGAGACTGACGCGCAACCGACTGAGCCACCCCCGCCCCAGAATTTAGTGTACTTTAGTTTTTAAAACTAACGTTTTTTTTTACTTCAATTTTCCGTCTAAAACATATTGCATAAAAATGGGCAAAAACTGCTTCATAAAGCATCCTTAAAAGTTACCTGAATCAACAGAAGTTTCCTTGAAGACCTCTCTGTTGAACTCCTGGTAGCTATTTAACTTCACCGATAAACAACTGTAGGATTAGAGCAATATAAGATGCCAATGCATTCGACGCCCTTTCAAATATCTTTTCAGACCAAAAGCAATTTTAACTAGAATTTATCCATTATCTACAATTTCCAGCAATGAAGTTATCAGTAAGGAAATAACTCTGAAGCATAAATTCTCCCAAAAGCTGTAAGAAAACTGCATGCGATATTTTCTGTACGGCAGATAACCCTGTTACCACAAAAGAGTTCTAGCACTAAGCTGAACCAACATCTTCAACAAATAGGGACAGAGGGGGCCTTACTTTAATTGAATTTATCTGTATTACGCAGCATTGTGACGCAAGGAAATGACGTCAGGTAACATGCTGCCACCCTGGTGGTTGAAAAATTTAGTTTTCGATCAAAAAAGGCAGTAATTTTCCCAAAATAAAATGCAAACAGAGGAAGAGTTGGTGATTTTACAAACTGAATTCAAAGAGGGATGAGGGGGTAATATTTAAGAAATGAAATCAGATCTGATTTTGAAATGATTAAATTTACAACATTGCATCAACTTATTTCTCAAACGAGGGGAGGGAGCGAATATTCAGAGGGCTTGTAAAAAAAATTCTCTGATTAGCAGTCTATTTCTGAGTTGGCTTAGAGATTGGAAACAAGAATACCACATCAATTTCAGCGACCACCTGGTGTTGGGTTGGGTTGGCTTACCTCTGAACGACAATTTTTTGCATATAATGGGCTAAACGACTACGTCACAAAGACTTCGAGGGCTCAGAGAAAGTTGGGAACAGGGGGGACTCACTGGTCAGCTGTTAAAAGACAGGTGATAGCCTCCCGTCAAAGCCATCCAGCGTGTTCTTTAACGTGCACTGGATATATCTCTGCTGTACAGTCGCTCAGAAAAAAGGTATCCGAACACTATGGTTGATTGCAGAATTAAAAAAATATCTGGCAACGATTTTTTTTAGAAATTAGTGATCTGGCAACCTTTGTGTCACGTGACACAAAGGTTGCCAGATCACTAATTTCTAAAAAAAATCGTTGTCAGATATTTTTTCTGAATTCTGTAATCAACCATATTGTTCGGATACCTTTTTTTTGAGAGACTGTACAAGGCGCCACGGCTTAACGTCCCATCCGATGGACGACGGCCTTTCCAAGCCCATCGGGGTCCTCTACTGACCGTGGGTAGGGCGGGGAGTTTTGCGGAGATAAATCTCAACGCTGACCCAGCTGGGACTCGAACCTGGGAACTGCAGATTACGAGCCTGACGCGCTACCGACTGAACCGCCCCCGCCCCAATAAGTGGGGATGTTTGGGACTTATTCTTTGAAGGATGAAGGAGAGCAGATTGAATATCTTCTTCCTGAAGTTTCGGATATTCGGTTTTCTTGCAAGTCTCTTCACAATTTTAGCTGCTCTTCTGATTCCATTACCGCAAAATTCCCACCCTGCTCACGGTCAGTAGGGGACACCGATGGCCGCCGTCCGATGGATGGGGCGTTAAGCCATGGCTCCGTGTGCGGGAGAGCCATACTCTGTGCACGTTAAAGAACATGCTGGATGGCCTTTACGGAAGACTACCATCTGTCTCCCAACAGCTGTTCCAGTGGGTCTCCTCCCCCAACTCTGAGCCTTCCGGGTCCTTGTGACCTGGCCATTTAGCCCGAAGGAAAAAAGTGCCGCTCAGAGGTAAAACAACCCAATATTAAAAAACACGCTGGATGGCCTTGACGGGAGGCTACCATCTGTCTCCCAATAGCTGTTCCAGTGGGTCCCCTCCCCCAACTTTCTCTGAGCCTTCGGGGTCCATGTGTCCTGGCGTTTTAGCCCATGATGTGCAAAAAAGTGCGGCTCAGAGGTAAAACAACCCAACATTAAAAAACACGCTGGATGGCCTTGACGGGAGGCTACCATCTGTCTCCCAATAGCTGTTCCAGTGGGTCCCCTCCCCCAACTTTCTCTGAGCCTTCGGGGTCCATGTGTCCTGGCGTTTTAGACCATGATGTGCAAAAAAGTGCGGCTCAGAGGTAAAACAACCCAACATTAAAAAACACGCTGGATGGCCTTAACGGGAGGCTACCATCTGTCTCCCAACAGCTGTTCCAGTGGGTTCCCTCCCCCAACTTTCTCTGAGCCTTCGGGGTCCATGTGTCCTGGCGTTTTAGCCCATGATGTGCAAAAAAGTGCCGCTCAGAGGTAAAACAACCCAACATTAAAAAACACGCTGGATGGCCTTGACGGGAGGCTACCATCTGTCTCCCAATAGCTGTTCCAGTGGGTCCCCTCCCCCAACTTTCTCTGAGCCTTCGGGGTCCATGTGTCCTGGCGTTTTAGACCATGATGTGCAAAAAAGTGCCGCTCAGAGGTAAAACAACCCAACATTAAAAAACACGCTGGATGGCCTTAACGGGAGGCTACCATCTGTCTCCCAACAGCTGTTCCAGTGGGTCCCCTCCCCCAACTTTCTCTGAGCCTTCGGGGTCCATGTGTCCTGGCGTTTTAGCCCATGATGTGCAAAAAAGTGCCGCTCAGAGGTAAAACAACCCAACATTAAAAAACACGCTGGATGGCCTTGACGGGAGGCTACCATCTGTCTCCCAATAGCTGTTCCAGTGGGTCCCCTCCCCCAACTTTCTCTGAGCCTTCGGGGTCCATGTGTCCTGGCGTTTTAGCCCATGATGTGCAAAAAAGTGCCGCTCAGAGGTAAAACAACCCAACATTAAAAAACACGCTGGATGGCCTTAACGGGAGGCTACCATCTGTCTCCCAACAGCTGTTCCAGTGGGTCCCTCATCCAACCTTCTCTGAGCCTTTGGGGTTCTTGTGACCTGGCCATTTAGCCCATCTTATGCAAAAAAAAGTGCCGCTCAGAGGTAAAACAACCCAACCCAACTGGTTTCATCGATGGTTTCCATAGCCCTTGTATTTCGATCGTTTCATCAAGCCCCATTTGCTTAATGGCATTAACTCGGAACTTGAACAATAGCTGAACTTTTTCGTCACATTTCTGAACAATTCCTAAAAATTTGGTGTAATTTCTTCAGTCAGGGGCGGGGTGGATGTTCGACCCCCAGGATTCGAATTCCGTTTCTTTATTGAATTGCCTATATCTTATTCATTTCCAAATATTCATTGGTTTTTCATCCTGAGCTTTCTTTGTCTTTATGATGTAAGCATGAGGGAGGTCTCTTTGTGATTTTTTCTAATTAATTTGCGACGAAGTGATCAGTTTTATTGCATCTTCTGCCTGCTTCCATATCCAGGATAGTAAAATATGGCCCTCCCGTTGAAGAATCTTAAGGAATATTCTCGATCCAGACCATGGATTCACAATTTTCGAAGGTAACTTTACTTGTTTGGAAAATAAAAATCTAGAAAAATGACAGTCTTATAAAAAAGAAAGCATTCCTCTAGTGGTTCCATCAGCATGTACCATCCGCTTCGCGAATCCGAGGGTGGGGACCCCCTTCCTCGCTCCGCTCGTAACTGCATTGCATTCTCAAAACTTCAACCGTTTCAAAACGTAAAGTATATAACTATACGTCTTTCCACGGTTTTTTCATACTACCAAACAAACATCAAGACAAACAATCAAAAACATTACAGTAGTAAGGAAGTTTGAAATGAAAGTGAGAAAGATAGAAAAGTTAAAGTAAACAGTCCTAACTTCATTCACCCATTACAAGAGAAAAACATATAATACACTGTAAAAAACGTAAGCATTTAACGGAAGAAGCAAGCGCTCAGAATCAGCGAAGAAACAAAATCCGGGTCAGCCCGATAGAGGGCGCCCATTGCATCTTCACTGTGCCGGAATGAAAGGCAGCAGAGAGCAGCAGTCGATCAAACGAGAGGGGCCGGCTCCCGGCGCAGATCCAAGCCGATCATTGGCTTAGCGCTCCGAGAACCGGTCCCTCCCCCCGACCGCGCTTCGACAGCTTGGCGTCTGTGACGTCAAGCCGCCTCGACGCGCCGAGTCAAACGTAAATGCAGGACTTGGCACAACTCCTCGTCGCTCGCGCCAACGAGCGAAAATGACTGTGCCAAGCCAACTTTGAAACAATAAAAAAATTTTTCTATAAACCATAAAATTACACAAAAAATATGTACAGAGACTACGATAAATAATACACAAAATATGGTTCAGACAAGGCGCACAGGCCCCCGGAACCATTAAATAAAATTACTCAAAGTCGGGCTACAAAGCGAAAACGAATCAAGCTGAGCCGACTTTAAAACAAATTAAAAAATATTAATAACACAGGGAAAAAAAAAACCAAAAGCGTCTATAAAGACACGATTAATAAGCTAATGAAACATGTTAAAATCCGGGCACGCAGGCCGCGGAAAAATTAATAATAAGCTTATAAAAAGTGGAAATCCCTCCACTGTTTCCAGTAGAGAGGATTTTTTTTGAAGCCTCTGTCAATTTTTTTCCGCACAATAATAAACTTTTCAATTGCTGTACTAGCTGTACTGGGTCCCCAAAAGTTCCTGTGGTAAAGCCGATAACATCGGCATTTCCACAGAAACCCTTTCACAGTAGAAAAAATTACATTGTACACATATTTATTTCGTGGAGGAAAATCTTCGTGGAAGAGAACTTGCCGTGGTGTGCAACTCTGGATTTTCATCCATTTACATATCTCCTTCCAAACCTCTGTCGCAAATGGACAGTAAAACATAATATGACTAATGTCTTCGATCCTGCCACAAAAATCGCATTTGTCGGAGACATTTTTCATTCTGCTATGCAGAAGCATACGGGTCGGAAGGACATCGTGAGCAGCAAACCACGTGATGTCTCTGTACTCAGAAATAGTTCCACAATGATAAATGTTGTCCCAGGCTGTTTTCCAGTCGTGAAGGGGGTCACGATAGGCCACGGGAGCCACCCAGGGAGGCAGAAAGATCATATACAAATCCCGAAGCCGCATTTCGCGAACCGAAGTATCGTTACTCTGCCGCTCCGAGTATTTGTATAAGTCCGCCAAGTCCCTATATCGATAGGACAGTTTAACAGACTTTGGGCCGCGATATTCTACGTCCTGGCTAGCCAGTTGGCAGAATTTCCAGCCCAAATAATTACTGAAAGCGATACCCGGATGTTCCACACAATTGACCTTATTAATTGCCTCTCGCAGGTAAACTGCCTTTTGCCACGAAACAGGATGTTTTAAATTTAAACCACCTTCATCGCAGGGGCGATAAATCAAGAATCTGGCGATTCTCTCTCTCGTGCCCTGCCAAATCATGCCAAAAACAATTTTTGAAAATTCCGAAAGGAAGCTAGTTGGTGGTTTAAAAACGCTACCTACTAGAGTCAATTTTGAAATCAAAATAGAATTTGCCAATTTGGCTCTGTTGGCGAAGGAGAAACTCTCAAACTGCCAAAGTGAGACGACTTCTCGAGCCTGTTTCAAAATTTCGTTCCAAGTTTTTTTGTGGCATCCTTTCCTATCAAAATATACGCCAAGTATTTTGATAGGTTCCCCAAATGGCACAATAAGATTGTTTGAATATCCATTCCAAGCACCCCATGTCAGAGCTCGTGTCTTGTCCAGATTAAGCTCCGCACCAGTGGCTTTCGAATAAATTTTGAAAACATTGAAAAACCTATCTAGAGAAAATTCATTCTCGAATTACTTATCATCATAGGGTATTGTCGCCAAAACCCCGCAACGAGAGTTATGAAAGATTTAAGATTGAATAATAGAAATATGCATAATGTTAAGTGTAACCTCTTTCCATAATTTCTTTTGTTATCTTTTAAACGGTTGATTTGAAAACCTATTTATTATTAACGATATATTTTTTTCTGATTACCTTTTAAATCGATTCTTTATAACGAGTAGTTTATATTGATGAATATGTTTATAAATGATGAATTAAAAAAAAATATTCGTTTTCAATTCAACAACAAATTGGCTTAAAATTATCATGAATCATTAGCTATTACATATCCTTGTCAAGAGATGGCGCCACTAAACGTCCATTGTCGATATTTAAGGAACTTATGTTAAATTTTATTCCACATTTTACATCTCTTTTTAATTATAACAATCATTATTAGAATATATGATGCAATTATCGTATGTTTACTTACGCTCAATATTTCGTTAAATTACTAATACAGATTACGTAAATGTTACAAACACACATGTCACTACGCTTGCAGTTTAATGCAAACTCATGTAACGCTAAAACTATGAATCAGTTATTCAAACTGTTAATTCAGTCTTCTGTTCAAATAAAAATCATATGTTTTTTTAAATACTGATATACCTGACCCTCATCTCGAGGGTAAACCAACATTATATGTTGTTGATTTCGCTTCTTGGGCTTAGGTGTCGAAGACCTTTTTGTCACCTCTGCGTAACTTTTTGTGACTGACGCCTTACTTATGGCAGTCGTTTCTCTTTCAGATAACCTTCCCTCGAGGTTGCTGATTTTCAACTCTTCTTCGTGCACTACATCTTGTAGCTTACTGAACAGGTTTCTAATCTCAGCTCCTTGCCGTTTAGTCACCTTACTTGCACCACTGTTTAATGTGGAGTCTAGTCCTCCAAACAGTTCATTTGTTTTGAAAATGGCACTCTTCTCTTGAAAGGCCATATCACTCGCTTCACTCACTTCACTAGCCATCGGTACCTGGTACTCTAGGGTTGGGTTGTTTTACCTCTGAGCGGAACTTTTTTGCACACCATGGGCTAAAGGGCCAGGTCACATGGACCCCGAAGGCTCAGAGAAGGTTGGGGGAGGGGACCCACTGGAACAGCTGTTGGGAGACAGATGGTAGCCTCCCGTCAAGGCCATCTAGCGTGTTCTTTAACGTGCACAGGGTATAGCTCTCCCGCACACGGGGCCACGGCTTAACGTCCCATCCGACGGACGGCGGCCTTTCCAAGCCCATCGGTGTCCCCTACTGACCGTGGGCAGGGCGGGGAATTTTGCGGAGATAAATCTCAACGCTGACCCAGCTGGGACTCGAACCTGGGAACTACAGACTACGAGCCTAGCGCGCCACTGACTGAGCCACCCCCGCCCCCGTACCCTGGGGTTCACACCAGGTAGCCAATATTTTTGCTTGTCAGAGAGAGTGTTAGACCCTCCTCCAAGGAGGGAGCCCCTAGACTACGACAAAGTCTTCTCCCCTCGAATTGGTTCTGATTATACGAAGTAGAACAAGAATCTGGCCTATGGCCTTATAATCATTTTTTACTCTTATAAACGCACAGAGCTCACAAAATCAAAATTAAAACCAATTCCCCCTAGGAAATATATATGGTGTAAGGTCAACTGGCGAAAAATGAAATAATAAATTTTTTTGACGCAATGTATCACAAACGCAACGCATGGTCACGCAATTTAACGGACACGCAACGCAAGCGTGCGGTACAGAGAGCGGTCCAAGGGCGGGCAAGAAAATTTTACAATTTGCGAAGCTTGAAACATGATAACATATCTAGCAGCCAGAAAATTACAAAACAAAGGCAAAGAGACAGAAAAGCTCCATCAAAGTAACAAAACTCAGAAACAGTATGGTCCATTTCAATATATTCACATATATAAAATATATTCATACATACATAAGTCACACACATTTCCAATGTCTGCTCAATTCTTCAAATGTTAATTATCAAAGGGTTTCGTTGCTAAAACTGAAGACCTTCAGTTATGAATGATGTAGTATTGAATAACAAAAATACATATCAATAAACGAGAAATTTACCTCCAAATTTAAAAAAAAAAGTTTAATTCCTCAATTTGAACTTTCTGTTGTCGAGAATAACTATTTTCACTGAAATTTCATATTTAGAAAATAGACTTCTTCCCGTGAGGGAAAAAGTGCTGTTTACAAGGACTCTACACAGAGATTATTCAACTATGACATTGAGAAAATTTTATATTAAATAAAGTACTTTATATTTTGACAAGTTGCAGTTGAAATTTGGGCTTACGAAAAATTTATGAGTAAAACTTAATGTAAAGTTATGTACTAAGAGCGAATTATCTTTTTCCGATAGAATTTTACCCCCTAATAACAGTTACAGATAATACTTAAACACACCACAATCGTCCATCATAATAGCCTACGGAGTGAATGTCATATGCTGCCATCTATCAGCGTATATAGTAACTACTTTCCAAAAAATTGGTGTCGGGTTGTTTTAACCCATGAGTGGCTTTATTCTTACACATAATGACCATTAAATATTAAATGATAGAGATTTTAATGTTCTCTCTCTCTTAACCTCGAACACTGTGGGTTACCTAAATAAAACAAACTCTCTAATTGAATCTAGTCAATTGAGTTGGGTTGTGTTGGGTTGTTTTACCTCTGAGCGGCACTTTCCTGCACACCATGGGCTAAATGGCCAGGTCACAAGGACCCCGAAGGCTTAGAGGAGGTTGAGAGAGGGAACCCACTGGAACAGTTGTTGGGAGACAGATGGTAGCCTCCCGTCAAGGCCATCCAGCGGGTTCTTTAACGTGCACAGGGTATGTATCTCCCGCACACGGGGCCACGGCTTAACGTCCCATCCGACGGACAGCGGCCTTTCTAGGTCCAAGCCCATCGGTATCCCCTACTGACCGTGGGCAGGGCGGGGAATTTTGCGGAGATAAATCTCAACGCTGACCCAGCTGGGACTCGAACCTGTGAACTACAGATTACGAGCCTGGCGCACTACCGACTGAACCACCCCCGCCCTTCTAGTCAATTGAATTTTATGTCTTAAAATAACTTATTACAGTGCAATTGCATCCCAAAGACTAACAGCAATATTCCGGATTTTGCTTTATCCTAATTCGGAAGTTATAGAGTTAATGTTAATCATGTTTCCGATGCTCTTTTGACTGAAGATGACCTTCATCCAACCTCGAATATTTTGTTCCTATAGAAATAAAAATAAAATAAATACCCCCTCAAGCAGCTGCTTGCCACAGAGGTCTGACAGGAGGCAATTCCATCATTTAATATTGCCGTAGCAATGTTACTAAATATAATTATAGAAAGGCTGATTACTTATTATTGTATGATCTCATTAGTGGAAGGGGCGGGGGTGGCTCAGTCGGTAGCGCGCCAGGCTCGTAATCTGTAGTTCCCAGGTTCGAGTCCCAGCTGGGTTCAGCGTTGAGATTTATCTCCGGAAAATTTCCCCGCTCTGCCCACGGTCAGTAGGGGACACCGATGGGCTTGGAAAGGTCGCCGTCCGTCGGATGGGACGTTAAGCCGTGGCCCCGTGTGCGGGAGAGACATATCCTGTGCACGTTAAAGAACACGCTGGATGGCCTTGACGGGAGGCTACCATCAGTCTCCCAACAGCTGTTCCAGTGGGTCCCCTCCCCCAACCTTCTCTGAGCCTTCGGGATCCATGGGACCTGGCCATTTAGCCCATTTTGTGCAAAAAAGTGCCGCTCAGAGGTAAAACAACCCAACCCAACTCATTAGTGGACTGGATTCGAATACTCTTAATTTATTTGACGATACTAACCTGAGACAATATACATTGCAAGTTATGACATTACCGTACACAGGGGTTCAGAAAACCACTTCGTGTAAGTTATATATTTTATGGAATACGGAATTAGGCATGGATGTGTGTGTCGTTTTTCTGCTGAGGTCCTGCCATCCTCTCAGATCTCCTACTGTGGCATATAAACTGACAGGCTCCTGTCAGACCTCTGTGGCAAGCAGCTGCTTGAGGGGGTATTTATTTATTTATTTAATGTATTTTGAAATGTTATGGGAGCATCTCTGGCTTTTTCCGTGTCTCCAAAGGAGTAAGACAGGGATGTCCTCTGTCGCTGTTGGTTTTTGTTTTGACCATTGAAACGCTAGCTAGGAAAATTCAAGCTGACAGGCTCTTCCAGGGAATTCCACTTCCGGGAAGGACCAGCGTCCAGCTTAAATATGTCGCCTATGCCGACGACATAAATTTCTTTTTTGAGAATGAATATTCTCTAGATAGGTTTTTTAACGTCTTCAAAATTTATTCGAAAGCCACTGGGGCGGAGCTTAATCTGGATAAGACAAGAGCTCTGACATGGGGTAAGTGGAAAGAAAACAGGTATAATATTTTTGTGCCAATTAATGATCCTATCAAAATACTCGGCGTGTATTTTGATAGAACAGGTTGCCATTATAAAACTTGGACCGAAGTGCTAAAAAAAGCAAAAGAAAGTCAACAGATTTGGATTGGAGTTGACTTGTCTCTCGCCAACCGTGCCAAATTGGCAAATGCAATTTTGATTTCAAAATTCACTCTGTTAGGCAGCGTCTTCAGGCCTCCAACGCAGTTCCTTTCGGACTTTACAAAAATTATTTTTGACTTCATTTGGCAGGGCACGAAGGCTAAAATCTCACGATTCATGCTCTATCGCCCCTGTAAGGAAGGAGGTTTGAATATTAAACATCCCGGTTCGTGGCAGAAAGCAGTTTCCCTGCAAATGGCACTTATTAATATTAGTAGTGTTGATTTTCCAGGAGCCGCTTTCAGTAACTATTTGGGCTGGAAATTCTGTGAACTGGGAAGCCAGAGGGCAGAATATCGTGGCCCAAAATCTGTAAACATGTCCCAACGTTATAGAGAGCTGGCGGACGTATACAGGTTCTGTGAGAGGCTGAGTAGCGGTGCTTCGGTCAGCGAAATGCCTCTAAGGGACCTGTATTTGTCTTTTCTGCCGCCCTGGGTGGCTCCCATCGCCCACCGATATCCCAATATCGACTGGGCTAAAGCCTGGGACAATATTTATAATCCTGGTACCATTACTGAATATCGGGACATTAACTGGCTAGCGGCTCACAATGCCCTTCCGACCCGGCTTATTCTACATAGTAGAATGGCCTTTATCTCCGATAAATGTCAAATTTGCGATAATATCGAAGATATTGGTCATATTCTTTATCACTGTCCATTTGCGGCAGCGGTTTGGAAGGACATATGTAAATGGATGAAGATCCAGAGCCTCTCGTTAGAAGAAGTCCTTTTCCACACTAACGGTACCAGGAAAAGTAACTATGTCATGAACATAGTTCTCGGCACAACGAAAGCGCTGCTTTGGAAGTGCCGATGCTATCGACATTTTAATAATAATTATTGGTTGCCCAGTACTACCTTTCAAGTTATTTGTAAATGTGTCCAGAGGAGGCGAAGCCTCGATAGAGGTTTCAAAAAATAAACCCCTCTTCTGGAAAAATTGGAAAGATTTTCTTTTTTTGTAGTGTTTTTTAATATTTTCCCAGTGGCCTGCGTGCCCGTTTTTAATTTAGTGTCCTGTTTTGGACTGTAGGTTTTATATTTCTAGTATTTTTGGTTTCTTGGCTCCGGCCAAAATTTTTGTTTATTAATGTAAAAAGGCTTGTTTGAGCAGCGTCTGCCCGTTTGCGCGAGCGAGCGCTGTTTTTTCTAAGTCCAAAATCATAACATTCGCTTCTCAGTCGGCGGAGAGGCCTGACGTCACAGGCGCCACTCGTCTCCGACCGGCTGGGGGGAGGAGCCTGCGCGCGGCACGCTGGGCCAATGATCGGGCTTGGATCTGTGCGGAGCGCCGGCCCCTCCTGTGTGAGTGTCGCTTGCTCTCTGCTGCCCTTCGCAAGGCACGGAGACGATGCGCAGGGCGCCCTCTGTCGGGCTGACCCGTGTGGCGTATCGTGGCCGTTTTTTTTTTCGAGCGCTTGTTGACTTTACGTTTTTGCGATTGCGGTTTAAGTGTGTTTGTTTTTTTACTTTGGTGTCTTTAAAGTGAGAATGTAACTAGGAAAGCTTTCCTATCTCTTTCCTGCTACTTCTCTTTCCGTTTCCAGCTCTCTTTTTTTCTTTAATGAGATGTCTGGTGTGTGAAATAACCGCCGAGGAACTTACGTTTTTACGTTACGTTTTTTTTCGGCGGTTGAAGTTTACTGAGAATGCAAAGTTAAGTCAAGCTGAGTGACTTACAAGGAGCCACACACTTTAGAGTCACGAAGCAAGTCGAACTTATCATGGAATCAATGAGAATTCTCGCTATTTTTACACATAAATAGTGGGTTTTCAGATTTTATTTTCCAAACATTTCCAATACTTTTTGTAGAACTTTATTTTAAAAAGAAATGTTTATTTTGGTATAAAAATTGTGATTTACACTGCACTATATTTTCTTCACTATATTACAATTGAAAAAAATAAAAGTATACGTGGGGTTCTGAAGATTCCAAAAGGAAATTACCACCTCAAAAGAAGCAGATAAAACAGCAAACATCTGCACAGGTCAATAACTCACTCAGAACTGAATTTTTGGGGCGGGGGTGGCTCAGTCGGTAGCCCGCCAAGCTCGTAATCTGTAGTTCCCAGGTTCGAGTCCCAGCTGGGTCAGCGTTGAGATTTATCTCCGCATAATTCCCCGCCCTGCCCACGGTCAGTAGGGGACACCGATGGGCTTGGAAAAGGCCGCCGTCCGTCGGATGGGACATCAAGCCGTGGCCCCGTGTGTGGGAGAGCCATACCCTGTGCACGTTAAAGAACACGCTGGATGGCCTTGACGGGAGGCTGCCTTCTGTCTCCCAACAGCTGTTCCAGTGGGTCCCCTCCCCCAAACTTCTTTTGCACACCATCGGCTAAATGGCCAGGTCACAGGGACCCCGAAGCTCACCTGGGCCATTTAGCCCATGGTGTGCAAAAAAGTGCCGCAACCCAACCCAGAACTGAATTTACAAGGCACCGTAAATACGCTACGATAGTAGTTGCGCATGCGCAGAACAAAACAAGCAGTTGCTCGGTAGCGTGGACCCCGTGTATGGCTAATAACGCTGCCTCTTTTTTTATACTACACTATTTGGAGTTATTAAACTAAAGAAATATCCATGTTGGTACACTCCAGAGATTATCAAAGATATTAAATTGAAAACTAAATTTCGTAAACGATACAGAAAATACAAAAACAGTTCATATTTTTATAATTTTAAAATGCATCGGCGATTAATAAAACAGAAAATAAAATCAGCTTATAAGAATTATATTTCTGCTGTTGAAAATGAGATAAGATCTGACCCAAAGTAATTCTGGAATTTTTGTAACAGAAATAACAGAGGAGAGACAGCATTTAACGCTATGAAATATCAAGGTAATGAATTGCTTAATTTTAAAACCATTACTGATACTTTTGCCGATTATTTTAAATCGGTTTATGTTTCAAGCACTTCCTACAACAGTGATAATTTTGATTCCATAGATAAAGAAATTAATGTTCTCGATCCTGTTACCATTACAAAAAAAAAACTGTTGATGATATAAGAGAGGTTATTAAACAATTAAAGGAGTCCTAGCCTCTCGATCAGGTTCCTTCTTTCCTTCTTAAGGGATGTGCTGATAGTTTTGTTACCTCTCTGATCTAAGGGACCTGGGTTGGAGCCCCGGGTAAGGCATGGATGTATGTGTTTTTTCTGCTGAGGTCTTGCCATCCTCTCAGACCTTCTACTGTGGCATATAAACTGACAGGCTTCTGTCAGACCTCTGTGGCAAGCAGCTGCTTGAGGGGGTATTTATTTTATTTTTTTCCTAATTGAATATTATTTTATCTCTCAATTAGAACCAATAAGATCTCTCTCACACACACCATATAAAAAATAATTGTCTCCTTAACCCATTTCTTCCTAGTGTGGCATTTGGGTTAAGCAGCTGCTTGCCACAGAGATCTGACAGGAGCCTCTCAGTTTAATACGCAAGAGTAGATGGTCTGTGAGGAAGACGAGACCTCAGCAGAAAATCAACACAAACATCCGTACCTTACCAAGTCTCGAACCCAGGTCCCTTATTTACTTTAAAAAAATCTATGATGCTTGTTAACGGTATTAATATTATTACCAAATTATACTGCACTTCGTTAGACGTATCTAATTTTTAATAACATATTTTCACACAATTTCATAGAATTACAGTAAAACATACTAGGTACTTGTCCACTCCGTCAACAGATGGCAGCACGTAACTGAGTTGCATGATTCAGTAATATACTATATCAACCAAGAAATGGGGAAACTTACATGTATGCACAAAAACATTCCACTGAGTCCATCGCTAAACTACATAAAAGTCTTACTCGTCAAACTGTTTTAAAGCCCTTATGTGCATAATTAATTTTTTTCACATGTATTTCAAATTCCTCCAATAGAAATTTTCTACGGGTATGCCATTAAGCAAAATTCACTCCTAAATGGGTAAAATAGCAATCAAATAACAGGGCCATCTACCATTGTAATTAGGAAGCAACTGCAGAGTGGTTTACATAAAAAGTTTGCCTTCTTAGAAATTCTTTGTCTGGCATAGTGAGTGGACTGCTTAGCTTTTTCAAAATCCAACAAAATAATTTTTTTAAATTAAAATTATGAGCAAAGGCCAAAACTTCTTTCACTGGTTGCGAAATATTTATATTGGATATCCAAATACCTTGTTTGTTCACTTCTATAATTTATATACTTGCCTTTCAAAATGCTGCTTTGTGTCTTTCTAAATGTAACTTACTTTACGCTTGCGTTACCCTTAGTTACGTTTGCGTTACAGTTACGTTACGTTTACGGAAATATGTGAAATTTTCGAAACGACGACTAAGTTCAGACCAATTTTACAACACACGATCCGGGATCCAATACGTAATTGTTTAAATTGTTTATAGATACAAATTATTGCTTATAGATATGAATTTAAATAATCTACGTTAGGGGTTCTCAACGTGGGGTACGCCTACCCCTTGGGGGTACACGGTAAAATTTTTTGGTGGGTGGACTACTTAGCTTTGAGTGGCTACTTACTTTGGTGGGTGGACTACTTAGCTTTTTGGTGGGTGGACTACTTAGCTTTGAGTGGCTACTTAGCTTTGGAGGGTGGACTACTTAGCTTTTTGGTGGGTGGACTACTTAGCTACTTAGCGTGAGAGCTCAAAAGTCGCTAGATATATATGTTATATATATACAGTAAACCCTTGCCGAACGCGGGGGTTACGTCATTAATATATTGCGCGCACGGCAAAATCGCGTTCCGCAAAGTTAACTTTCTATGGAAAAAATGTGTTAGGTATAGTTCAAATTAAGAAAGTATGTATAATTTAAAAACAAACCTAAATATTGTTGTAATTAAAAGGAAGGCTCAGTCGGTAGCGCGCCAGGTTCGTAATCTGTAGTTCCCAGGTTCGAGTCCCAGCTGGGTCAGCGTTGAGAGTTATCTCCACAAAATTCCTCGCCCTGCCCACGGTCAGTAGGGGACACCGATGGGCTTCGAAAGGCCGCCGTCCGTCGGATGGGACGTTAAGCCGTGGCCCCGTGTGCGAGAGAGCCATACCCTGTGCACGTTAAAGAACACGCCGGATGGCCTTGACGGGAGGCTACCATCTGTCTCCCAAAAGCTGTTCCAGTGGGTCCCCTCCCCCAACCTTCTCTGAGCCTTCGGGGTCCATGTGACCTGGCCATTTAGCCCATTGTGTGAAAAAAAGTGCCGCTCAGAGGTAAAACAACCCAACCCAACCCAGCTGGGTCAGCGTTGAGATTTATCTCCGCAAAATTCCTCGCCCTGCCCACGGTCAGTAGGGGACACCGATGGGCTTGGAAAGGCCGCCGTCCGTCGGATGGGACGTTAAGCCGTGGTGCCGTGTGAGGGAGAGTCATACCCTATGTACGTTAAAGAACACGCTGGATGGCCTTGACGGGAGGCTACCATCTGTCTCCCAACAGCTCTTCCAGTGGGTCCCCTTTCCCAACCTTCTCTGAGCCTTCGGGGTCTATGTGACCTGGCCATTTAGCCCATGGTGTGCAAAAAAGTGCCGCTCAGAGGTAAAACAACCCAATCCTCTTTCAATGAAAACAACAAGAATGGCGGTCTGAGGTTAGGTTACTGTTGCATGTTTTCTCCCACTTGGCAATCAGTGTTGCCAGCCATAAAAAGTAATATAACTAGTATCCTCCCAGTTGCCTGAAGGTGTTGGTATAAATAAATAAATCCCCACTCAAGCAGCTGCTTGCCACAGAGGCCTGTCAGTTTATATGACATAGTAGAAGGCCTGTGAAGATGCAGGACCTCAGCAGAAAAAGACACATACATCCAATCCTTACCCGGGGCTCGAACCCAGGTCCCTTAGATAAGTAGCCAAGCGCGCTGACACTCGACCATGGGACTACTAGGAAGATATTAATAGGAGTCAAAATGAGCAATGAAATGAAAACGTAATGTACTAGCCATTTTTAAGGACAGACCTGAAATCAGCAACTGTAAAATAATTAAAGGCAGCTATAATTGTTCTTGTTATAAAAACCTTGTAAATCAGTGTTATCTGTGATGCATCATTGATTTCTTTTTTTACTTCTTTTCTTATCAGATAATCTACTTACACATTACAGATGTCGCAAAGTCAATAAATACAGTCATCATTGAAATGTGTGTCTTAGAATTAAGTTGTAATATTTACCAAAATTAAACAATTTTTCCCGATATATATATATCACTATTTCTAATGACCAAAGCCAAGAGATACGGAGTAGGAATCTTTTCTGCTTGTGAAAAAAAGAAACTCCTGCTGCATGACTTGTTCAACATTAATAAACAAATCACCATTCTTCTTTTTAAATTTCTTTCTTTGGTCCTTTCTGCAATTACACTGGGTTCCCGCACCACATAAGCTCACATACACTCATATACATACAAAACACAGATACACAACACACAGACATACACACACACACATCTTATGCAACACATATATGCACATAGACTTCATATACACATATATATCAGCACATACACACGCATATAAACACACGCACTCCTATACACATACGCTCACTCCTACACACATATACTCATACCTGTACACACACCTACACACACACTTCCACACACACACCTGCACATACACACCGTTACACATAAACACATATACATACATACATTCTGGGAGCCATACATGAACGGGAGATGGACAGAAAACAAACTATCATTCTGCCAAATATGTATTACTTTTTTCGAAAAACTGTTGAATGGAAAAATTGCATTTTAAAAATACTATTTGAAAGAATTTCGAATGCACAAGAAGTTAACGTAAATTTGTTTCAAACGTCTGTAATTATGTTGCGAAAAATCAATAAATTGGCAATATAATTTTTTTTTCTTAAACGATTAATAGAAATATCGATATTTTCATTGATAATTAACTTTTCCTTGTCTACAGCAATAGTTACTGTAGCAGCCAATAGGTGGCAGTCGTTATCAGTCATGTATTACATGCGAATCGAAATCGGTGTGAGAGTATCCCATAATATTTGTGTAGTGATGAAATCCATTACATTGGAATGCTCGCCATCTTTCTCTGATACCAAAATTTTCTACCTAATATTTACGTATGATTAAGTAGAGTGCAGGTTTCAACTAACACCCTATCAAATTTAAAAACTTGGACTCTTGTAATGAATAATCTTGATAGTGTTGATTTAAAAAAAAATACCCCGTTTAGCGTATCGCTACTGGTTTTTGGCGGTTGTTTCTTTACGTTTGCGTGAGCTATTATTACATGTTTTACCTTTTAATTATCACTTGTAATGTGAGATTGGGAGTAGGAATGCTGTTCTATCTCTTTTCTGGTCCTTCTCCTTTCCCTTTCAATCTCTCTTTCTTCTTGAAATTAGTTGATTGGTGTGTGAAATAACCGCTGAAGAACTTACGTTTTTACGTTACGTTTTTTTCAGCGGTTGAAGTTCTGAGAATGGTTAGGCTCCGCTTGGCCTAACCATTCTCAGAGTGAGACTCTTTAGACTCACGAAGCATTTTCGACTTTTCATGGCCACACTGAGAATTCTCGCTATTCTATATAAATAGTGGGTTTTCAGATTTTAAATGCCAAACAACCTCAAGCAGCTGCTTGCCATAGAGGTCTGACAGGAGCCTGTCAGTTTATATGCCAAAGTAGAAGATCTGAGAGGATGGAAGGACCTCAGCAGAAAAACAACACATACAACCATGCCTTATCCGGGGCTCGAACCCAGGTCCCTTAGATCAGTAGCCAAGCGCGCTAACCACTCGGCCATAGGGGATTTCTTTCATTTAGCGTCATTATAAACAGCTGCCTTTCCTGCCGGCACGGTGGCGTTGCGTAGGGCGCCCTCTATCGGGTTGACCAGTATATCGTATCGCTACCGATAGCTTGCGATTGCACCTTTGCAGATGATTGTGTTTTTTAGTCAGGTTTTATTTCCTTTTAGTCTTGTAACTGTGAGAATGTGAATAGGAATGTGTTCCTATATCTTTCCTTTTCCTTCTCTTTCCGTTTCTCAATCTCTCTTTTTTTCTGAATTGAGATGATATGATTGGTGTGTGAAATAACCGCCGAGGAACTTACGTGCTTACGTTACGTTTTACCGGCGGTTGAAGTAAGAGAATGCAAAGATAGGTCGAGTGTGAAGCATTTTGTACTTTTCATGGAACCACTGAGAATTTTGCTGTTTTAAATGATTAACAATGAGCTTTCGGATTTTAATTTCCAAACAAAGGATATTCTTCCAAACGGGAAGAAACCTAAGTTTTAAAACTGAAAATGAGATTTCGAGGATTTATTTTATCGATGTTAAAAAAATTAATTAAAAATTAATTCCTATCCAAGCAGTATCTTGCCTCGTGATACTTTCGTACTCAGGCTGGAAAACGTTTTCTTAGTGGAATAAATTATATATATTTATTTTCAATTTATTATTCTATTTTGAATTTTATACAAATAACTTTTCATGCAATTTTAGCTTATACATTTCATTTGTTTCAGTTGCATCAATTTTACAATACTGTTTTTATATTCGTAAAATTATGCATTTATTAAATAATAAAAATATTAGACAATATAATGTAAAATATTCCTAAATATTTAATTTTAATTCAGATTAAAATGTGGAATACCAACCATCCATAAGAATATCACACTCGCTTGAGGAATTGTAATTTTATGAAAAATAGTATTAAAAATTATTTTAATTGTAAATGAGAAATTTTAATTATATAATTTCTAATGACTACCGCTTCGTAAACAGTATCAGTATTCATCCCATTTATATACAACAGTAAATAGATAATTTAATAATTTCTCTGAGGAAAAGATCATTTTTAATAACTATAAATTCATATTTTTAACAGTTTTGAAAGTTTATATATTTCATTTTCAATTACACTCAGTAATTTATTAAATATTTGCGATGCTAAATATACGTGTAATATCTGTCTAATACTTTTCTTAGTATGCGGAACAATTTGGTTAGTATAATCAATCGATCTTGTATTATTCATTTACTTTAATTAGCAGAGTAAATACTTAAAAATAAGAATACAGTTAGAACGGGTTATTTCTTTTATTTAGGAGAAGATTACGAACAACAATTTATAATTTTAAACATTTTGCCATGATTCTCATAATATCTGTTATAACAAATATTTTATAAAAATATTTCATTTTGCCATGATTCTCATAATATCTGTTATAACAAATATTTTATAAAAATATTTCATTTTGCCATGATTTTCTTTTAATCTTTTATACCAATTATTTTATTTTTCCACTCTTTTCATAAAATCCGTTGTAAGAAATATTTTATTTTGCCGTGATTTGCATTAAATCTGTTTATTACATTACTTTTGTAGTCTGAGAAATTTCAGTTTTTAAATTTCCAAACATTAAAAATATTTCATTTTGTCATGCTTTTCTGAAAATTTTTTTATATGTTTTATTTTGCCATGCTTTTCATAAACTCTGTTATAAGAAATATTTTATTTTGCATTCATTACCGTTTTCTCCCACTCTAAACTGTATAATATTATTATAAATCCGAAAAACTTTAAAGTCATTTTAGGCAAATTGCGTAGCGTACGTCTTTTTATAATCTTCCTACCAGGTGCGGATTGCCAAGGGACGCTGAGTGCTGTAGTGTCGCGTGCATAATTGGGTTGGGTTGTTTTACCTCTGAGCGGCACTTTTTTGCACACCATGGGCTAAATGGCCAGGTCACATGGACCCCGAAGGCTCAGAGAAGGTTGGGGAAGGGGACCCACTGGAACATCTGTTGGGAGACAGATGGTTGCCTCCCGTCAAGGCCATCCAGCGTGTTCTTTAACATGCACAGGGTATGGCTCTCCCGCACACGTAGCCACGGCTTGAACGTCCCATCCGACGGACGGCGGCCTTTCCAAGCCCATCGGTGTCCCCTACAGACTGTGGGCAGGGCGGGTAATTTTGCGGAGATAAATCTGAACGCTGACCCAGCTGGGACTCGAACCTGGGAACTACAGATTACAAGCCTGGCGCGCTACCGACTGAGCCACCCCTGCCCCCACATAACTGGGATTCCGCATAATTGGGAAAACCTCTTTTAAGCATCATGCACGAACTATCAACAGAATAAAAATTGAATCTTCAGAAAGCGAGAGAATTTTTTTTATCGCAGCTCGGGTCCTTTTTATTGTAAAAAATAATAATTTACATCATCAAAGTAAGGTGTGGAAATCAAACACGTATATTTGAAAATGACATTTGGTGCCTAACACTCTTGGCGTCCATGGTCAGGGCCATATTGGCCATAAATTAGATACAGCTCTGGTAATGCCATTTGAATGAAATTTTTTGACTTAAAAAAAACCTAGAAAATATGTCAAGGTCCATTAATAGCTCACTCAGTTGGTGCTGCCATAAATGTTCCGAAATTTTCTTCCTCCATAGTTACTGCAACAACCAATAGATGGCAGCAGCTGTCAGCCCTGTACCACGTATCTATTGTAACAAATATTTCATTTTGCCATGCTTTCATAAAATCTGTTATGACAAATGTATCGCTTATTATATCAAATTCAGCGCTTACACAATGCATCACTCGAAATTTCAGTAAGAACGTCGTCCAAAAATTTGCATGGTAGTGAAATCAAATCTATTAGGAAACTCTTTCTTCTTACTCCATGTGAAATTTTTCTACTTAATATTTAAACTGTAAATAGGCTGTTTTCAAATAACATGCCATCAATTCTTAAAATATTGTTCCACGTAGAGAATATGCTGTTTACAAGTTTGACAGACTCTTGATTATTCTTGTTACACAGAGGATTTCGTCCCCACGGGAAAAAAACCTTGATTTAAATTATTAAACTCTAGTGAATTCGAAAGCTTTCGAGAGATTGCTCCACCTTGAATACATGTGGTTTCATGTGCGGGAGAGGCACGCACTGTGCACGTTAAACAGCACGCTGGATAGCCTTGACAAGAGGCTACGATCTATCTCCCAACAGCTTGTCCAGTAAGTTCCTCCCTCCAACTCGGTAGGGCGGAGACGGCTGAGGCGGTAACGCGCCAGGCCAGGTTCGTAATCTCGTAATCTGTAGGCACTTTTTTGCACACCATGGGCTAAATGGCCAGGTCACAAGGACCCCGAAGGCTCAGAGAAGGTTGGGGGAAGGTGACCAACTGGAACAGCTGTTGGGACCGTCAAAGCCATCCAGCATGTTCTTTAACGTTGGGTTGTTTTACTTCTGAGCGGCACTTTTTTGCACACCATGGGCTAAATGGCCATGTCACAAGGACTCCGAAGGCTCAGAGAAGGTTGGGGGAGGGGACCCACTGGAACAGCTGTTGGGAGACAGATGGTAGCCTCCCGTCAAGGCCATCCAGCGGGTTCTTTAACGTTGGATTGTTTTACCTCTGAGCGGCCCTTTTTTTTTGCACATCATGGACTAAATGGCCAAGTCACAAGGACCCGAAGGCTCAGAGAAGGTTCGGGGAGGGGACCGACTGGAACAGCTGTTGGGAGACAGATGGTAGCCTCGCGTCAAAGCCATCCAGTGTATTCTTTAACGTGCACCCGGAGCCACTGCTTAACGTTCCATCCGACGGACGGCGGTCTTTACAAGCCCACCGGTGTCCTCTACTAACTGTGGGCAGGGCGGAGAATTTTGTGGATATAAACATGGTAACTCGAACCTCGAACCTGGGAACTACGGATTACTAGCCTGGCGCGCTACCGACTGAGCCACCCCTGCCCACATGGATGTTTGTGTTGTCTTCGTGCAGAAGTCTCGCCATCCTGATAGACCTCCTACCACGGCGTATAAACTGACAGTTTCCTGTCAGATCTCTGTGGTAAGCAACTGCTTGAGGGTTTTTTTTATCACCATAATTAGAGAAATGATTTTAAAGAGATTACACCTCTTCTTCCATTTGCATACTCGCCTTACACGTTTTTGTTTTAAAGCGAACTGCCTTGCCTTTGCACGGATATTAGGAGCATTAATAATCTGTAATAATTGTCAACGATTGCCTCGAACATTAGTTGGGTTGTGTTACCTCTGAGCGGCGCTTGTTTCACACAATGGGCTCAATGGCCAGGTCACAAGGACCCCGAAGGCTCAGAAAAGGTTTGGGGTAGGGGACTCACTGTAACAGATGTTGGGAGACAGATTGTAGCCTCCTTTGAAGGCCATCCAGCGTGTTCTTTAGCGTGCACTGAGTATGACTCTCCAGCATACAGACCCACGGATTAACGTCGTATCCGAATGACGGCGGATTTACTAAGCTCATCAGTGTCCCCTGATGACCGAAGGCAGTGCGGGGAATTTTGAGGAAATAAATGTCAATGCTTGTCCAGCTGGGACTCGAACCTAGGCACTGTGGATTACAAAGCAATGTGCTACCGACCGAGTCATGGGTGTGGGTGGCTCAGTCGGTAGCGCGCCAGGCTCGTAATCTGCAGTTCCCAGGTTCGAGACCCAGCTGGTCAGCGTTGAGATTTATCTCCGCAAAATTCTCCGCCCTGCCCACGGTCAGTAGAGGACACCGATGGGCTTGGAAAGGCCACCGTCCGTAGGATGGGACGTTAAGCCGTGGCCCCGTATGCAGGAGAGCCATATCCTGTGCACGTTAAAGAACACGCTGGATGGCCTTGACGGGAGGCTACCATCTGTCTCCTAACAGCTGTTCCAGTGGGTCCCCTCCCCCAACCATCTCTGAGCCCTTGGGGTCTTTGTGACCTGGCCATTTAACCCATGGTGTGCAAAAAAAGTGCCGCTCAGAGGTAAAACAACCGAACCCAATCGGACCGAGTCACCCCCACCCAAGCACTCAGAGGTAAAAACAACCCAACCCATATCATAATGCCTTTCTATATAGCATTTAATTGCAAATGCTAAGAAACAATTTGACTTATAGACACGATCTTACATTATCTTATAATTTTGGGCACGAGGTACTTTATAGATTTCAGGGACCGTAAACCGTATTCCCAGCGAAAAAACAACTGTAACACGATTTTTTTACAATCACACTACTTTCCTCCGATATAAGAAAGTAAGAAATTTTCATCTCCATGTACCATTACGAACCTGCAAAAGCAGTGGATTAATATTCCCCAAGCGAATTGAAGTTGCGAATGTGGTTGTGGTGACACATCCGCTTCTCGTGACTAGACCTTGATTAATTGACGACCACCGTGTGACCTGTTTCACATCCATCGCCTCAGGAATCTTCCAGCTGGTTACTGAAGATGTCTCTGTTCCTCGTGTAACGTTCTCTTCTCAGTAATTACCAACGTTTTAATTAACATGCGTTTATAACTGAATGGTGCCATTTCCACTGTTGATGGCGCAGAATTAGATTATTTTCCTTCTGTGAACAAACAGAACTTTAAAACCAATACGATACATGCTTTTGTATATCTATTTAAAGTTGTTCTTTGAGGAAATCAACTTCCATGCAACCTTCGGTGACCCATTCCCCTCGCCACTACGGCGCCGCCTGTTCGTAATCGAGATCGTGCTTGTTCGTCACCAACCTTTTCTTGAGCATTTCAGCTGCAACCTTCAACAGGTGGGGGCGCTACATAGGATTGAAGGTAGGGAGATGTTTCTGTTTTTATTTACTGATATTCATTGATGTGTTCGATACTCGTGAAGGGGGTGGGGGGAGATACTGCGAGAGAGTTTTGCATTTCCTCCCTTTGGGAATAAATTTTGATGATTTGTATGCGAGGTAGCACCTTATCTCCTCAGCAGTTGTTGGATGGCATATCCCCGGCCAAAGGGGGGGGGGAGCTCAGTCGGTAGTGCGTCAGGCTCGTAATCTGTAGTTCCCAGGTTCGAGTCCCAGCTGGGTCAGCGTTGAGATTTATCTCCGCCAAATTCCCCGCCCTGCCCACGGTCAGTAGGGGACACCGATGGGCTTGGAAAGGCCGCCGTCCATCGGATGGGACGTTAAGCCGTGGCCCCGTGTGCGGGAGAGCCATATACTGTGCACGTTAAAGAACACGCAGAATGGCCTTGACGGGAGGTTACCATCTGTCTCCCAACAGCTGTTTCAGTGGGTCCCCTCTCCCAACCTTCTCTGAGCCTTCGGGGTCCATGTGACCTGGCCATTTAGCCCATGGTGTGCAAAAAAGTGCCGCTCAGAGGTAAAACAACCCAACCCAATCCTTTGTCAAACAGTTAAATCTTGCTGCTATTCTGACCACCATTAAAAATTTATTTACAGAGTATCAAAGTGGTAAAGGCCTGATGGCCAAAATTGCTGTCGGGGATCGAGCCTTTGATCTTCTACTCAACGCTTTGAACCACGATGGGTGATTCACCTTATTATCATGACCAGCTTCAGATTACTGCGTGGAATTGCAAAGGCCTTAAAAGAGACCTTTTCGAGTTTCTGAACTTTCTTCTGCAGTTTAATGTGGATGTGGCTTTACTGAGCGAGACACACTTAAGTGTTAGTGATACGCCCAATGTCGCAAATTACAAAGTTTATCGAACTGACAGAATACATAATGGATGTGGTGGGACAGCCATTTTTGTTAAGAGTTGTATTCCACACTTCCATTATCTGCTTCCTGAAGTGGCTTCCATTGAAGTAACTGCCATCTCTATTCCCCAGACTAGTATTGGAAAACTAAACATCATTTCTAGTTATAAGCCTCCAAATATTATTTTGCGTTCTGTGGATCTGGATTGGATCTTTAAAACCAACTGTCCCACAATTCTTGCTGGTGACCTAAACTCCAAACATACTGCTTGGAATTCTCGAAGGTGTAACTTAAATGGTCGCACCCTGCTTGAATATTCTACTAGTAAGGGGATCATTGTGGATGCGCCTTCCAGTCCCACTTATTTTCCGTACAACCCGAAATACATGCAAGATGTGCTTGATATAGTCCTGCTGGGACACTTTTTTACGACCTACAGTCTTGATACTATACAATCGCTAAACTCGGATCACATACCAATCTCTCTTCAGCTCTCCATATCAAATGATGGAGCGGGGGTGGCTCAGTCGGTAGCGCGCCAGGCTCGTAATCTGTAGTTCACAGGTTCGAGTCCCAGCTGGGTCAGCGTTGAGATTTATCTCCGCAAAATTCCCCACCCTGCCCACGGTCAGTAGGGGACACCGATGGGCTTGGAAAGGCCACCGTCCATTGGATGGGACGTTAAGCCGTGGCCCCGTGTACGGGAGAGCCATACCCTGTGCACGTTAAAGAACACGCTGGATGGCCTTGACGGGAGGCTACCATCTGTCTCCCAACAGCTGTTCCAGTGGGTCCCCTCCCCCAACCTTCTCTGAGCCTACGGGGTCCATGTGACCTGGCCATTTAGCCCATGGTGGGCAAAAAAGTGCCGCTCAGAAGTAAAACAACCCAACCAGCTTTTACGAGTCGTTGGAAAACTAAAGGAATTCGTAGCTGCTGCCTTCCTCGATGTGGGGGCGGGGGTGGCTCAGTCGGTAGCGTGCCAGGCTCGTAATCTGTAGTTCCCAGGTTCGAGTCCCAGCTGGGTCAGCGTTGAGATTTATCTCTACAAACTTCCCCGCCCTGCCCACGGTCAGTAGGGGACACCGATGGGCTTGGAAAGGCCGCCGTCCGTCGGATGGGACGTTAAGCCGTGGCCCCGTGTGCGGGAGAGCCACACCCTGTGCACGTTAAAGAACACGCTGGATGGCCTTGACGGGAGGCTACCATCTGCCTCTTCAGTGGGTCCCCTGCCCCAACCTTCTCTGAGCCGTCGGGGTCCATGTGACCTGCCCATTTAGCCCATGGTGTGCAAAAAAGTGCCGCTCATAGGTAAAACAACCCAAATCCTCGATGTGGCCAAGGCCTTCGTCAAGGATTGGGTTGATGGGCTGATTTCTAAGTTCATCAGGGCAAAGGCCCCATCAGGGATGATTCTTTTTATCGAATCCTATTTACATCACCGTACTTATCAAGTATGTGTCAATGAGAGTCTATCTGCAGTCCAGAGTATACAGGCAGGGGTCCCACAGGGTTCCCTTCTTGGCCCTGTTCTGTTCTCTATCTATATGTATGATTTCCTCTTGCATGAACGTTTGTTTCATGCTATGTACGCGGACGACATAGCTATACTTTCTCCATCTATGAGGTCTTCGATAGCTATAGACAGGTTGCAGAAAGGTCTAGACCTGGCTGGGTTGGGTTGTTTTACCTCTGAGCGGCACTTTTTTGCACACCATGGGCTAAATGGCCAGGTCACATGGACCCCGAAGGCTCAGAGAAGGTTAGGGGAGGGGACCCACTGGAACACCTGTTGGGAGACAGATGGTAGCCTCCCGTCAAGGCCATTCAGCGTGTTCTTTAACGTGCACAGGGTATGGCTCTCCCGCACACGGGGCCACGGCTTAACGTCCCATCCGACGGACGACGGCCTTTTCAAGCCCATCGGTGTCCCCTACTGACCGTGGGCAGGGAGGGGAATTTTGCGGAGATAAATCTCAACGCTGATCCAGCTGGGACTCGAACCTGGGAACTACAGATTTTGAGCCTGGCGCGCTACCGACTGAGCCACCCCCGCCCCCATATCTTGGTGTACTACATTTTGTACTGTCTTTGACTCATGTCCTTATCGGCGATCATCAGATGGAAATGGTTATGGGGTCATTTGATCCTGGCACATTGAATGTTATGTTTCAGCTATCAGCTATCAGCGAGGTAGCACCTTGTGTTTCAGCAAATCTGTCCTCATATGCAGTTTCGCTTTTGCCTTCGAAATGGGACTGAAAGTTCTCTGTCATATATTAGTATAAACAGTATTAGCAGAACACGTGGAATGTTTTTGTTTAATACTAGAAATTGGAAGAGCTGAACAAGTAATACACCACAGATGACATTTCCAGAAGAAATACACACTAAAATAATATTGTAATAGATGCTAATAAATATACACTAAATATTTACTATTTTGCTATATCTTTTCTAGTAGTATATCCTAGAAAAGAGTTTGATATTTTTCAGTGTTAAAGGTAATATTAAATGTCCTCCCTCACACCATGTTGTTTCGATTCTAAGAAGAATCATTTTTTACATGAAAAAAATCAGTCTGATTAATTGGAATGTCATGCATTGGTGATCGTGGATAATATGCCATAAAAATAATGGCTGAATTGTAATTTAGTTACCGAATTCAGCTGTTTTACCTTTGAGCGGCACTTTTTTTGCACACGATAGGCTAAATGCCATGTTATAAAGACCCCGAAGGCTCAGAGAAGGTTGGGGGAGGGGACCCAATGGAATAGCTGTTGGTAGATAGATGGTAGCCTCCCGTCAAGGCCATCCAGCGTGTTCTTTAACATTGTGTTGTTTTACCTCTGAGCGGCACTTTTTTGCACACCGTGGATTAAATGGCCAGGTCACAAGGACCCAAAAGGCTCAGAGAAGGTTGGGGGAGGAGACCCAATGGAATAGCTGTTGGTAGATAGATGGTAGCCTCCCGTCAAGGCCATCCAGCGTGTTCTTTAACATGCACAGGTTATGGCTTTTACAGCACACGGGCCACTGCTTAACGTCCCATCCGACGGACGGCGGCCTTTCCAAGCCCATCGGTGTCCCCTACTGACCGTGGGCAGAGCGGGAAATTTTTGCGGAGATAAATCTCAAAGCTCATCCAGCAGAGACTTGAACCTGGGAACTACAGATTACGAGCTTGGTGCGATACCGATTGAGCCCTCCCCCCCTCCCCCCCAGTAGTTAAAGCAACCGAACAGTCAAATCTTTTCAATTTACACGTGAATTGTCCAAATCCTCCAGATGAAAATGAAATAAATATTTTGACAGGATCTCTCAGAACCTCGTGATTTCCTCGCAAAACGAATATAAATAGAAAATAAAAATAATAAATACCCCCTCAAGCAGCTGCTTGCCACAGAGGTCTGATAGGAGCCTATCAGTTTATATGCCATAGTAGAAGGTCTGAGAGGATGGCAGGACCTCAGCAGAAAAACGACTCATATATCCATGCCTTACCCGGGCTCGAACCCAGGTCCCTTAGATCAGTAGCCAAGCGCGCTAACCACTCGGCCACGGGACGGCCTGGGTCTCGAACCCAGGTCCCTTAGATCAGTAGCCAAGCGCGCTAACCACACGGCCACGGAACGGCACGGGGTTCGAACCCAGGTCCCTTAGATCAGTAGCCAAGAGCGCTAACCACTCGGCCACAGGACGGCCCGGGGCTCGAACCCAGGTCCCTTAGATCAGTAGCCAAGAGCGTTAACCACTCGGCCATGGGATGGCCTGGAGCTCGAACCCAGGTCCCTTTGATCAGTAGCCAAGCGCGTTAACCACTAGGCCACGGGACGGCCCGGGGCTCGAACCCAGGTCCCATAGATCAGTAGCCAAGTGCGCTAACCACTCGGCCACGGGACAGCCCGGGGCTCGAACCCAGGTTCCTTAGATCAGTAGCCAAGCGTGTTAACCACTCGGCCACGGGACGGCCCGGTGCTAACCCAGGTCCCTTAGATCAGTAGCCAAGTGCGTTAACCACTCGGCCACGGGACGGCCCGGGGCTCGAACCCAGGTCCCTTAGATCAGTAGCCAGGCTCGCTAACCACTCGGCCATGGGACGTCCGGGGGCTAACCCAGGTCCCTTAGACTTAGGTTCTTTAGACTTTACCACTCGGCCACGGGACGGCTCGGAGCTCGAACCCAGGTCCCTTAGATCAGTAGCCAAGCGCGCTAACCACTCAGCCATGGGACGGCCCGGGGTTAACCCAGGTCCCTTAGATCAGTAGCCAAGCACGCTAACCACTCGGCCATGGGACGGCCCGGGGCTAACCCAGGTCCCTTAGATCAGTAGCCAAGCGCGTTAACCACTCGGCCACGGGACGGCCCGGGCCTCGAACCCAGGTCCCTTAGATCAGTAGCCAAGCGCGCTAACCACTCGGCCACGGGACGGCTAACGAATATAATTTCTTCAATTTTTCTTTCAGTGGCTGTAACATGAAAATTTCTCAAGTGTTCATTGTCAATTGAACTCCATACCCTCTGCCATTTTTATTTTTTTTATTTTTTCGTGGATTAATTGCGTTTTAATTAAATGCGTATTTTTTCGAACTTCAAAAATACAATTTATTCTCTTTTACGATTATTTTTTTAAAAAAATATTAACTTCCAGTAATAAGCAAGAAAAAACAAGACGGAAGTTGGAAGAGCTGAAGGTATTGCACGCACTAGAAGCAATCAATGGTGTTCTTGATCCAGTTTTAATCTGAGATATTGGGTCGTTTTACCTCTGAGTGGGGGCGGGGGTGGCTCAGTCGGTAGCGCGTCAGGCTCGTAAACTGTAGTTCCCAGGTTCGAGTCCCAGCTGGGTCAGCGTTGAGATTTATCTCCGCAAAATTCCCCGCCCTGCCTACGGTCAGTAGGGGACACCGATGGGCTTGGAAAGGCCGCCGTCCGTCGGATGGGACGTTAAGCCGTGGCACCGTGTGCGGGAGAGCCACACCCTGTGCACGTTAAAGAACACATTGGATGGCCTTGACGGGAGGCTACCATCTGTCTCCCAACAGCTGTTCAAGTGGGTCCCCTTCTCCAATCTTCTCTGAGCCTTCGGGGTCCATGTGACCTGGCCATTTAGCCCATGGTGTGCAAAAAAGTGCCGCTCAGAGGTAAAACAACCCAACACAACCCTACCCAACCTCTGAGTGGTTCTTTTTCGCACACAGTTGGCTAAATTACCAGGTCACAAACACCCCAAGGGCTCAGAGAAGTTTGGGGGAAAGAACCCACTGGACAGCTGTTAGGAGACAGATGGAAGCCCCCAGTGAAGGCCGTCCAGCGTGTTCTTTAACCGGCACAGGGTATGGCCAAAGCCGTCTGAAGAGAATGCCTGATGTCACATGACTAATGACGTCAAAAGCGAAGGCCGTGCATCGCATCATAACTTGAGCCAGTGGATCTGATTCATTTCTAATTCGATGTGTGTGTTATTTAAATAATTTCATTTCCTATACTGAATTGAATCAAATGTCAATTATAAAGCAAATCGTCATCAATGTGGCGAAGAATTCCATTCTTGTAGGTAATATTTTATTTACCTAGACATGAAAACACCCTCATTTCTCAATGGCAAAAATATTCAATAAACAGATTATCTGAAAATAGTTACATATATTTTTTATTAATTATATTTAATTGTAAATGGTATTATACGAATGTGGAATTTTAAAGCAAAACTTTATTAATTTTTTAAAAAATTTGTAAAAATTTTTTGAAACGAAATATATAAGCTACATTTGCAAACATATTGGAAGAGAGAAATATCTATTCTCAGGTTAGCAAAATATATACATTCTAACTTCAGATAGGGCACGTTAAAGAACACGCTGGATGGCCTTGACGGGAGGCTACCACCTGTCTTCCAACAGCTATTCCAGCGGGTCTCCTCCCCCCAACCTCCTCTGAGCCTTCGGTGTCCTCGTGACCTGGCCATTTAGCCCATTATGTGCACAAAAGTGCCGCTCAGGGGTAAAACAGCCCAACGTTAAAGAACATGCTGGATGGTCTTGACGGGAGGCTACCATCTGTCTCTCAACAGCTGTTCCAGTGGGTCGCCTCCCCCAACGTTCTCTGAGCCTTCGGGGTCCTTGTGACCTGGCCATTTAGCCCATGGTGTGCAAAAAAAGTGCCACTCAGAGGTAAAACAACCCAACGTTAAAGAACACACTGGATGGCCTTGACGGGAGGCTATCACCTGTCGTCCAACATCTATTCCTGCGGGTCTCCTCCCCCAACCTTCTCAAAAAAGTACCGCTTCTACATTTATACATACAAGAGGATCTTCTACATTTTTTGTCCTCATATTTCATTCCCCCTATCTTGCATCCTCTTTGATCCTGTTGTCAACAACATCTCATCGTTTATGGTTAATTTAAAGGAAAAAAAAATCACTGGAAATTACTCTGGATTTTTAACGAGACATATAACTCGCTAATGACCGAGCTAAATTTTGACAACGTCGCAAATCCTCAGCATACAAGGGGTGGCTCAGTCGGTAGCGCGCCAGACTCGTAATCTGCAGTTCCCAGGTTCGAGTTCTAGCTGGATCAGTATTGAGATTTATCTCCTCAAAATTCCCCGCCCTGCCCACGGTCAGTAGGGGACACCGATGGGCTTGGAAATGCCGCCATCAATCGGATGGGACGTTAAGCCGTGGCCCCGTGTGCGGAGAGCCATACCCTGTGCACGTTAAAGAACACGCTGGATGGCCTTGACGGGACGCTACCATTTGTCTCCCAACAGCTGTTCCAGTGGTTCCCCTCCCCCAACCATCTCTGAGCCCTTGGGGTCTTTGTGACCTGGCCATTTAGCCCATGGTGTGCAAAAAAATGCCGCTCAGAGATAAAACAACCCAACTCAACTCAGCTTAAATAAATAAAAAATAAATACCCCCTCAAGCAGCTGCTTGCCACAGAGGTCTGACAGGAGCCTGTCAGTTTATATGCCACAGTAGAAGATCTGAGAGGATGGCAGGACCTCAGCAGAAAAACGACACACACATCCATGCCTTACCCGGTTCTCGAACCCAGGTCCCGTAGATCAGTAGCCAAGCGCGCTAACCACTCGGCCATGGGACGGCTCAACTCAGCTTACAATCATCAAAAAACCAAAGAGGATATTCTTCCTGTTTTCCTAATACGTTAGTTAATTTTCCAACGAAAGCAGAACAATGGATACAGATGGCGGTTATGGTTTGGACGGTGGCATACGTCATTCAGCCAGCTCTTTGGAAACAATTGACAGAGGAATGCGCATTTACAGAAAAGAAAAAAAAATCTGTGGAAGTAACCAAGGTTTTAGTTACGAGATATACCTGCCACGTGCGTTCCTATCCTTCAGTTCTTCTCCCACGAATTGTTAAGAAACTCCTCCACTGGAATCTGACCTCTGACCTTGGCGTCAGCAATGTAATGATGATTGTTGCTGTGATTATTTTACTAAAGCAGACATTAAGGAAACGAAGACTTAAACGCTTTATGATACTAACAGCAAGGTTGTATGAAATGATTGAGTTTTTTACCTCTGAGGGGCGCTTTTTTACACACAATGGGCTAAACGGCTAGCTCACAAGGACCCCAAGGGGTCAGAGAAAGTTGGGGGTAGGGGATTCGTTGCACAGCTGTTAGGAGACAAATGGAAGCCTCCCATCCAGCTTGCTCTTTAACGTGCGAAGGGAATGGCTTTCTTGCACATGAAGTCACGGTTTGACCTCCCATCCGACGGACGGCGGCATTTCTGATGGGCTTCGAAAGGCCACCGTCCTTCGGATTGGACGTTAAGCTGTGGCCCCATGTGCGGGAGAGTCATATCCTGTGCACGTTAAAGAACGCGATGGATGGCGTTGACGGGAGACTACCATCTGTCTCCCAACAGCTGTTCCAGTTTGTCCCCTCCGCCAACCTTCTCTGAGCCTTCGGGGTCCAGTGACCTGGCCATTTAGCCCATGGTGTGCAAAAAAGTGCCGCTCAGAGGTAAAACAACCCAACCCTCTTTCTCCCTGTGATCAGGGTGGGGTATACCGGAGATAAATCTCAAAGCTGGAACATTTGGGACTCGAACCTGGGATTGTAGATTACGAGCCTGTTTCGCAACCAAAGAAATATTTATTTCTTTAGTTTATATATGACAATTATATTAAAAAGGTGGAAAGTGTCGTCTGCTGTTAAACGGTCCGCTTCAATGACTCTTTAAATATTGATCGAAGATTGTTGAAAATTGACACTGTCCCATTGCCTCCAAATTGATGAAAGCATCATACAAATTTCAGAAATTTATGTTAGTGAACAAATTGTTACAAGAGTTGTGTTTTATCTATTGAAGTATTTTTTTACAAGTGTCAAAAGTTGAAGATAAATGCTTCAGCTTCCATTCATTCTTTAAATATTAAACGAATATTGCGGGAAATATATTTAGAGACATTTGAGTGGCATCTACAATTTATCGCCAATAACAGTTTTTGCGTAAAAGGATTGTTTTCAATGTTCTTTGAAAGTGGCTTTCCATTTCACACCACATGGAAGTGTCCGGATACATTTTTCAACATAGTGTATATGGAGGATCAAATTATAGCCTCTTTGGATCGCCATAATCTACGGATGCTTCAGGATATATGTATGCTTGTATGAATTAAAATAAAGGTTCTAAGCGATGCGAAATATAGATGGAAAATCAAAAAGTAATTGAAATTAAGCTTGTTATCACTCTTGCTTGTAATGGACTTAGATCGATTAAGAGGTAATGGATTAATTCCATTTTCTACCTACCAGGGATCTGACATTCTTCACAGATCTCATTGGAATTTCATCCTGTAAGCCCTTCAGGATAAGGGTTGATTTCATTCATGCGAAATGATTTCTTCCCGTAGCCGAAATGATTTCTTCCCGTAGCCTGCTTCGGGAGGATATCATTTCGCAAGAATGAATTTAGAAAAATGAAATAATGATAAACTTTTTCTTTTTATAAATATTTTCCGAAAATGTATAATAGTACTATTTAAATCTTGCCAAAGGTTTGGCGCGGAACGTCAATCCGTTCATAACTTTTCTCATCGAAAACGTACTACTCCATTCACAACTCTCGATCCGTAACGTGTTCTCCGCAAAGCTCCATTCACAACTCTCGATCCGTAACGTGTTCTCCGCAAAGCTCCATTCACAACTCTCGATCCGTAACGTGTTCTCCGCAAAGCTCCATTCACAACTCTCGATCCGTAACGGGTTCTCCGCAAAGCTCCATTCACAACTCTCGATCCGTAACGTGTTCTCCGCAAAGCTCCATTCACAACTCTCGATCCGTAACGTGTTCTCCGCAAATCTCCATTCACAATTCTCGATCCGTAACGTGTTCTCCGCAAAGCTCCATTCACAACTCTCGATCCGTAACGTGTTCTCCGCAAATCTCCATTCACAATTCTCGATCCGTAACGTGTTCTCCGCAAAGCTCCATTCACAACTCTCGATCCGTAACGTGTTCTCCGCAAAGCTCCATTCACAACTCTCGATCCGTAACGTGTTCTCCGCAAAGCTCCATTCACAACTCTCGATCCGTAACGTGTTCTCCGCAAAGCTCCATTCACAACCCTCGATCCGTAACGGGTTCTCCGCAAAGCTCCATTCACAACTCTCGATCCGTAACGTGTTCTCCGCAAAGCTCCATTCACAACTCTCGATCCGTAACGTGTTCTCCGCAAATCTCCATTCACAATTCTCGATCCGTAACGTGTTCTCCGCAAAGCTCCATTCACAACTCTCGATCCGTAACGTGTTCTCCGCAAAGCTCCATTCACAACTCTCGATCCGTAACGTGTTCTCCGCAAAGCTCCATTCACAATTCTCGATCCGTAACGTGTTCTCCGCAAAGCTCCATTCACAACTCTCGATCCGTAACGTGTTCTCCGCAAAGCTCCATTCACAACCCTCGATCAGTAACGGGTTCTCTGCAAAGCTCCATTCACAACCCTCGATCAGTAACGTGTTCTCCGCAAAGCTCCGTTCACAACCCTAGATCAGTAACGTGTTCTCCGCAAAACTCCATTCACAACCCTCGATCCGTAACGTGTTCTCCGCAAAGCTCCATTCCCAACCCTCGATCCGTAACGTGTTCTCCGCAAAGCTCCATTCACAACCCTCGATCCGTAACGTGTTCTCCGCAAAACTTCCCTTAGTCAATAAGGGACACCGATGGGCTTGGAAGGGTCACCGTCCGTCATATGGGACGTTAAGCTATTGCCTGTGTGCAGGATAGTCATACCCTGTGCACTTTAAAGAACACTCTGCATGGCCTTGACGGGATGCTACCATCTGTCTCCTAACAACTGGCCAGTGGATCCGCTTCCCCAAGCCTTCTCTGAGCCCTCGAGGTCCTTGTGACCAGACCAATTAGACCAGGTCTGCAAAAAGCTGCCTCTCAGAGGTAAAACAACCCATAACGTATTACTCCACTTATAAGTAGACGAAGGCAGCGCCCCCCCCCCCCCCCAAGAAACCGCGAACTCTTGCAGAGAGATTAGTCCAGGCCCACTACAGCAAGGAACGCAACCCATTAACCCGACATGGTTAGACCTAAATGAGACTACAACACCAAATTTGGGACCAATTGATCAAATACGAAACGAATCACGGGGATTCGAAAGTTTCCGCTACGGATGACGTCACGCATGTCGGACTGTTCATTCGATCACCCGGATTTGAGAATTAAAATCCCGCCAAACGTATGACCATTCATAAGAGTTCTCTTCGATATCTTCATTCAATTTTTTCACAGTTAACGTACTACTTACCCGAAGGGCTTGGAAAGGCCGCCGCCCATCGGATGGGACGTTAAGCTGTTGTCCCGTGTGTGGGAAAACCATACTCTGTGTACGTTAAACAACACGCTGGATGGCCTTGACGGGAGGCTACCATCTGTCTTCCAACAGCTGTTCCAGTAGGTCCCCTCCCCCAACCATGGGCTTGGGTTGGGTTGGGTTGTTTTACCTCTGAGCGGCACTTTTTTGCACACCATGGGCTAAATGGCCAGGTCACATGGACCCCGAAGGCTCAGAGAAGGTTGGGGGAGGGGACCCACTAGAACAGCTGTTGGGAGACAGATGGTAGCATCCCCGTCAAGGCCATCCAGCGTGTTCTTTAACGTGCACAGGGTATGGCTCTCCCGCACACGGGGGCCACGGCTTAACGTCCCATCCGACGGACGGCGGCCTTTCCAAGCCCATCAGTGTCCCCTACTGACCGTGGGCAAGGCGGGGAATTTTGCGGAGATAAATCTCAACGCTAACCCAGCTGGGACTCGAACCTGGAAACTACAGATTACGAGCCTGGCGCGCTACCGACTGAGCCACCCCCGCCCCTACCATGGACTTGGAAAGGCCGCCGTCCGTCGGACGGGACGTTAAGCCGTGGCCCCGTGTGCGGGAGAGCCATACCCTGTGCACGTTAAAGAACACGCTGGATGGCCTTGACGGGAGACTACCATCTGTCTCCCAACAGCTGTTCCAGTGGGTCCCCTCCCCCAACCTTCTCTGAGCCTTCGGGGTCCATGTGACCTGGCCATTTAGCCCATGGTGTGCAAAAAAGTGCCGCTCAGAGGTAAAACAACCCAAACCCCTCCCCCAACCTTCTCTGAGCCTTCGGGGTCCATGTGACTTGGCCATTTAGGACATGGTGCGCAAAAAAGTGCCGCTCAGAGGTAAAACAACCCAAAGCCCGTCGGATGGAACGTTAAGCTGTGACCCCGTGAGTGGGAGACCCTGTGTACGTTAAAAAACACGCTGGATGGCTTTGACGGGAGGCTACCACCTGTCTTCCAACAGCTATTCCAGTGGGTCCCCTTCTCCAACCTTCTCTGAGCCTTCGGGTCCTTGTGACCTGGCCATTTAGCCCATGGTGTGCAAAAAAAGGCCGCTCAGAGGTAAAACAACCCAACGTACTACTTACAACTGTCGTCGATAAGTCATTCACAACGCAAACGACGGCAGCGCCTCCAGAAATTTCGAAAACTTTTCGAGAGATCACTTCGAATCCACGGCAGCCACAAACGCGATCTCACCCCCAATAGGGCTACAACGAAGCGAGACCATCTGAAAAAAATTTGGGACCGATCGCTCAACTACCCGCGAAACCAAATGGAACCGAAAATCTCTGCCGCCGATGACGTCACATTTGTCCTCCCGAATTTTGGCTCCTATATAATATATTATACGATACTTTTTTTTTTTAATGTTCTTTTTAGTAGTCATTTTGGGTCATTTAAAAAGGGAAAACTGGCCTTTTTTTTCCAGTCTGTAAATGATAGCTAGGCGTAAACTGGAAGGAGAGCTGTGTACCAATCCCTAGTGATGATGCACAGAACCGGCCAGGTCTAGCACCTAATGTCCGACCCCGCCATCTCGTGGTGCAAGCCGTTAGTACCTTTCAAAAGAGATATTCTCTTTTGGAACGGAAGGGGAGGGCTGCCAGTTCAATATGGCCTACTGATCTGGTCATCTATGGCCACTTTTTTCTTTTTTTTTCAACCCTGCTGAGGAGTGGTCAACTTCACAGGGTCCTGGTGCTGACCATTTATACCTACTAGACTGGACTTGTTTATGGATTTGAGCTTGATTATGGATCCTGGACTTGCTGCACTGGTGGGCCTCTGTTGAGGGAGAGTCTGCCGCTGTGTTTTCTGTTTGCTTCTGGGTTGCCAGCCCTAAGTGAACAGAGGCATGGGATACCTTATATCAGCTGGTGGATAATCCTAATCAGAGGCCATCGCAGGTACCTGAACCTCACTTAGCTAGTTAGGCATCGTCAAGCCTAAACTGGAGAATGTGTCTCAGGCAGGCCATATGGCTCTTGAAAAAGTCTACTTGAAAAGGTGGTGCCTGAAGTTCCTACCAGCATCGGTGACTTCAGCCTTTAGCGGAGGAGGAACAGGTCTTTGCCCCATACCTGAGATCAGGGGGCTGTTTGATATTGTTGGCCCTACCAATCTCAATAAACCTAATTTCTTTAAAAATCCTACTAATCATTTTCTCTCTGCAGGAACGTGGAACGTGAGGACATTACATAGAGATTATTCTCTTGATGTCCTCATGCAGGAATTCCAGCGCTATAACTTAGATATTCTAGGCTTGCAAGAGACCAGATGGACAGAAAAAGGTGAGATACTTAAAAATAACTTTAAATTTCTCTTTTCAGGCAGAGAGGATGGAAAGAATCTTCAAGGTGTAGGTTTGCTTCTCAGCAGACACGCCAGTGATGCTCTTCTAGGATATGACTGCATTAATGAAAGATTTCTTAGAGCAAAATTAAAGACTTGAATGTCATGTGTCACCACAGAGAACTCTGATGAGAACGAGAAGGATATGTTTTATAGCCAGCTTCGGGATATTTTGAATTCTGTGAAGAAAGGAGATATTTCTCTTGTACTAGGTGACTTCAGTGCTAAAGTTGATACTGACTCTAGCACTGAAGCAGCAATGAAGCAGCAATGCCAAAGGGACTTTGGCAGGAGTTTTATGTCCCTTTGGCATTGGTTGTTCCAATGGCAATGGGAAATGTCTCCTACAGGTAAGTGAACTTAATGGTTTGCGAATAGTGATTCCAAGAGCCAAACTCTTCTGAATCACGAAGCGTTTTGTACTTATCATGGAACCACTGAGAATTCTCGCTATTTTCTAGATAAATAGTGGGTTTTCAGATTTTATTTTCCAAACAAATTTCAGTTAGGAATACAAGATCATACATCGGAGACGAACCTGTGTCTGATTATTACCTGGTAAAAAGTGTTTTGCAGCTGAAGCTTAAAAAATATCTAAGGTTAAAAAGATTAGCTATAACACTGAATGCCTGAAAGATTCAGATACAGCCAAAACATACCACGATAGACTATATAGTCATTATGACAGTCGTGGTTTGGTTACTGCTGAAGTTGAGAAAGAATGGGATCAGTTTAAACAGGCTTTTCTTGAAAAAAAAAAAGTATTCTTTTGGGTAAAAGGGAACAGAGGAAATAAAATTTTTTGAATGATAAGGCTATGGAACTTATTTCTGAAATAAGGAAGTGTAGGATTAATATGAATCAACACCCTACAAGCCCTAACAGAAGGCATTACAACGAGCTTAATAAACATGTTAAGGATCAGTTAACAGCTGATAAGAATCTTTGGCTTGATAGCTCGGCTGACAAAGCAGAGGAAGCAGTTAGACAGCACAACAGCAGGAGAGTATACAATATAGTGTTTTGTGTGCCACTCACAGAAATATTGAGCTTGTGCAGTTACCGTTCACAGCAAACTGGAGCGGTTGCGGTTAATGTTCACAGCACATTGGATCATGTGAGCTCACAAAAACCTGGATCGTGTGGGCCCACTCACAGAAATATTGAGCGTGTGCAGTTACCGTTCACAGCAAACTGGAGCGGTTGTGTTAACGTTCACAGCACATTGGATCGTGTGAGCTCACAAAAACCTGGATCGTGTGGGCCCACTCACAGAAATATTGAGCGTGTGCAGTTACCGTTCACAGCAAACTGCAGCGGTTGCGGTTAATGTTCACAGCACATTGGATCGTGTGAGCTCACAAAAACCTGGATCGTGTGGACCCACTCACAGAAATATTGAGCGTGTGCAGTTACCGTTCACAGCAAACTGGAGCGGTTGCGGTTAATGTTCACAGCACATTGGATCGTGTGAGCTCACAGAAACCTGGATCGTGTGGACCCACTCACAGAAATATTGAGCGTATGCAGTTACCGTGCTGTGAACGGTAACTGGAGCGTGTACAGTTGCTGTACACGCTCCAGATATTTTTTCTTAATCTTGTAATCAACCATAGTGTCGGATACTTTTTACAAACGACTGTACTGTTGAGGCTGGAGGCAGCTCTGTATCCGAACACTGTGTAATTACTGATTTTAATAATGGCCCTATATCACATTCCGAAGTCACTTTGACTATCTCTAAATTAAAACTGCATAAATCCCCAGGGGTGGATGAAATCACCACTGAAATGCTTAGAGTTGGGAACATCTGTATTGTCACGTGGCTGATTAAAATTTTGAATATTTCTTATGATGAAGGTGTTGTTCCTAAGGATTTAACTTGAGCTATTATTGTCCCAATTTTTAAAAAAAGTGATCGCAGTTCTTGTGATAATTATAGGGGAATTAGTTTTCTTTATGTCCCAGGTAAAGTTCTTTGCATGATTATACTTAATAGAATTAAGAATTTGGTTGATGAACAACTACGTGATGAACAGTGTGGATTCAGAAGTGGTAGGGGATGTATTGATGAAATATTTTCACTTAGTCATATTCTTGAGAAATGTTTAGAGTTTCAGAAACCTGTGGTTGCTAGCTTTGTTGATTTCAAAAAGTCTTTCAACTCTGTTGATTGTTAGAATTTGGGTTGGGTTGTTTTACCTCTGAGCGGCACTTTTTTGCACACCATGGGCTAAATGGCAAGGTCACAAGGACCTCGAAGTTGGGGGAGGGGATCCACTGGAACAGCTGTTGGGAGACAGATGGTAGCTTCCCGTCAAGGCCATCCAGCGTGTTCTTTAACGTGCACATGGTATGACTCTCCCGCATACGGGACCACGGCTTAACGTCCCATCCGACGGACGGCGGCCTTTCCAAGCCCATCGGTGTCCCCTACTGACCGTGGGCAGGGCGGGGAATTTTGCGGAGATAAATCTCAACGCTGACCCAGCTGGGACTCGAACCTGGGAACTACAGATTACGAGCCTGGCGCGCTACCGACTGACGCGCCACTGAGACACCCCCGCCCCCGCCCCCTAAAGCTCTCTGTAATAACACTGAGTCGTGAGTCGTGTGTGAGGGTTGGCACATCTTGCAGCGATTGCTTTAGCATTGCTAGTGGGGTTAGTTAAGGGTGCATTTTGTCTCCTTTCTTCTTTTGTTTGTTTTTTGATTATGTTATGCGAAATTCTTTGCTAGGGAAAGATTTTGGCCTTAAATGGTCTAAAGATTTCTAAATTTCTGAATTAAATTAAGCAGATGATTTTTGCCTTGTTGGCTAATGATGTTGATGAGATGAATTCTTTCATTAGGGTTGTTGATGAGACTGGTAATAGAATAGGTTTGGTGATAAACAGAGAAAAAACTAAAGTGACGAAAATTGGTCAGGCAGATAGTGTTTCAGTTGCTTTGAATGGCTGCACTCTTGAGCAAGTGTCTCAGTTTAATTATCTTGAGAGCTATGTAAGAGATACTGATGATGTGCGGTATTAGATAAATAGAAGAATAGGGATTGCTACTGGGACTTTTAAGAATCTATGGAGAGTGTGGGGAAATAGGCGTGTACAACTAAAGACTAAAATTAGGCTGTATAATAATTTCCTTCTTTCTAAGGTTAGTTATGGTAGTGAAACATGGACCTTTTGTAAACAGGATAACAAGAGACTTGATGCCTTTGATTCCAGATGCTTGCGCAGTATCTTGGGCATTAGGTGGTTCAACTTTGTAAGTAATGATGAGGTTAGGAGGAGTCATCAACCTCCTTTGAGCAGCATATTGTGCAGAGAGAGACTGCATTGGTTTGGCCATGTTGCCCGTGTGGATAATTATAGATTGGCGAATAGGGTTATGAACAGTGTGCTAAGGGTTTCAGAATAAGGGGGAGACCTAGAAAGCAATGGGCAGACAATGTGAAACAGGACCTTGTTAGAATTGGCCTAGAGTGGCCAGATGCAGCAACAGTATCTCAGAACAGAAATGCCTCAAGAGGAAAATTACACATTCTGTTTGAACCTCCGTAGCCCATGGTTGCATGAGAATTTTGCATGTATATTAAATCTACCCGTGCTCGAACGGTTACAATGCTTGGCAACTGATACAAGGGACCTGGGTTCGAGCCCTGGGTTAAAAATGGATGATTGTATTGTTTTTCTGCTGTGGTTTATGTAAGTATTGTATTGATAATGTATTTCACAAAGTGTTTTATATGTGTGTTTAATGTACTCATGTGTTACTTCATGTTACAATAAATTTGAACATATGGTCCCGCCATCCTCACAGATTTCTACTGTGGCGTATTAAACTAGCACGAATCTGTTACAAACAGCTGCTAGAGGAGATAGTTATTATAATCCATTTAAATCTTCAGGTATATCTATATTCCCTCCTATTTTCGTTCAACCACTGAGGAACCCTGACCACAGGATAGTTAATGATTCTGGTGCCCCTCATTTACTCTCAGAAATGAATCAGAAATTAATTACCAAATAAAGAAAGTTAACTACACTACTTTGCCTTACTGAAATTTCGTCCTATACTCCTTGGGAACGGGGGTGGCTCAGTCGGTAGCGCGCCAGGTTCGTAATCTGTAGCTCCCAGGTTCGAGTCCCAGGTGGGACGTGGGGGGCTCAGTCGGTAGTATGCCAGGCTCGTAATCTGTAGTTCCCAGGTTCGAGTCCCAGGTGGGACGTGGGGGGCTCAGTCGGTAGAGCGCCAGGCTCGTAATCTGTAGTTCCCAGGTTCGAGTTCCAGGTGGGATGTGGGTGGCTCAGTCGGTAGCATGCCAGGCTCGTAATCTGTAGTTCCCAGGTTCGAGTCCCTGGTGGGATGTGGGTGGCTCAGTCGGTAGCGCGCCAGGCTCGTAATCTGTAGTTCCCAGATTTGAGTCCCAGGTGGGACGTGGGTGGCTCAGTCGGTAGCGCGCCAGGCTCGTAATCTGTAGTTCGCAGGTTCGAGTCCCAGGTGGGACGTGGGTGGCTCAGTCGGTAGTAAGTACGCCAGGCTTGTAATCTGTAGCTCCCAGGTTCGAGTCCCAGGTGGGACGTGGGTGGCTCAGTCGGTAGCGTGCCAGGCTCGTAATCTGTAGTTCCCAGGTGGGACGTGGGTGGCTCAGTCGGTAGCGTGCCAGGCTCGTAATCTGTAGTTCCCAGGTTCGAGTCCCAGCTGGGTCAGCGTTGAGATTTATCTCCGCAAAATCCCCCGCCCTGCCCACGGTCAGTAGGGGACACCGATGGACTTGGAAAGGCCACCGTCCGTCGGATGGGACGTTAAGCCGTGGCCCGTATGCGGGAGAGCCATATCCTGTGCACGTTATAGAACACGTTGGATGGCCTTGACGGGAGGCTACCATCTGTCTCCCAACAGCTGTTCCAGTGGGTCTCCAACCTCCTCTGAGCCTTCGGAGTCCTTGTGACCTGGTCATTTAGCCCATGGTGTGCAAAAAAGTGCCGCTCAGAGGTAAAACAACCCAACGATAAAGAACACGGTGGATGGCCTTGACGGGAGGCTACCATCTGTCTCCCAACAGCTGTTCCAGTGGGTACCCTCCTCCAACCTTCTCTGAGCTTTCGGGCTAACAACTTAATTTTTTTTTTGAAGATCGTATTTGAAGGAAAGTTTGAGACCTCGATGTTGAATTTTCGGGGTCCATGTGACCATGGCCTATTAGCCCATGGTGCGCAAAAAAGTGCCGCTCAGAGGTAGAACAATCCAACCCAACCCAGACTACTGTGATCAGATAGTTCAATGACCAAAAGAATACGAAAGAAAAAAAAGTTGATCACAATAATTAAAAAATTAAAAAAAATTCTTAGTAACATATTTTTTCTCTTTGCCAGAATGAATATTTTTTTAATACGTCTCGGAATGAAACGTGACCTTCGAAATTTATGACGCCGATGGCACACGCCGAGTTCTGCGCTGACGTCACGACGCACTAGTGAGTGGCCAGCGGTGCATCCCCCTGCAGTTGGAGGCTGTCCAGGATTATCATCAACGATCAGGTGAGAATAGCTCTGTTCTCGATGATCCTTCAGCTGACAACAGATCTCCATCAAACTTTGGCCTCTTTCAAGCCGCGGAAACAGTTCACTAACAAGGTAATGTTGATTTTTAATCTATTTTCTTAGTGGAATTTAATCAGTACTTAGATAGATAGATAATTTTTATTTCAGATAATGTTTTACAGTATACAAAAACTTCTGAGGGCTCACAAGAGCAGGCTCGTTCGTGAGATCTCAATATAGAAACAATTTCAATTGAAAACATCAGTCGTCACATTGAATAATACACAAAAAAATCAAAAACAACTCAAAACAAAAATTTTCTAGTAATCCAGTAGTGTGAAAGTCGGAAAGTCAGAAACATTCAATATCCATGTTACAAATAAACAGTTACAGTAGATTAATGCAAAAAAGTTTCCACGTCATCCAGTTTCAAAATGTATTTCTTGAGAACTTTAGAAAACAAATGATAATTCGTGATATTGCACTTGTTTAATGACATTAACCGTATTATTAATGAAGTTTGTTATGTCAGCGAAAATGCTTTATAATTAATGTACACTCAGCAAGTACTTTATTAGCTACAATTCAATGTTATGTCAAGATAGAAAATGTTATGTTGAGATATAAAACAAATAAATAAATACCCCCTCAAGCAGCTGCTTGCCACAGATGTCTGACAGAAGTCTGTCAGTTTATATGACATAGTAGAAGGTCTTTGAGAATGGCAGGACCTCAGCAGAAAAACAACACAAACGTCCATCCCTTGGACGGGGTTCGAACCCAGGTCCCTTAGATCAATAGCCAAGTGCGCTAACCACTCGGCCACGGAACGGGTCCACGATTTGTCCGGGGTTCGAACCTAGGTCATTTAGATCAATAGCCAGTGCGCTAACCACTCGGCCACGGAACGGGTCCACGACTTGTCCGGGGTTCGAACCTAGGTCCCTTAGATCAGTAGCCAAGTGTGCTAACCACTCGGCCACAGGACGGGTCCACGCCTTGTCCGGGGTTCGAACCCAGGTCCTTTAGATCAGTAGCGAAGTGCGCTAACCACTCGGCAACGGAACGGGTCCACGCCTTGTCCGGGGTTCGAACCCAGGTCCCTTAGATCAGTAGCCAAGTGCGCTAACCACTCGGCCACAGGACGGGTCAATGCCTTGTCCGGGGTTCGAACCCAGGTACCGCAGCCAAGTGCACTAAGCACTCTGCCACGGGACTGCTACGGAATTCGATAACTTCTTAGATAAGCTTTTAATGAAAAAAAAATGATTCAAGATAAATTAAAGATTTTAATAAACCAATTTCAACATCGCTTTCAAAAAATATGCGTTTAATGATTAAAGAATTTTGGAAACTAAAATGTTTAGTCAGTTTATTCATTGTGCAAAAAATTGTGGCGATCACGTTAGTAATCTGCAGTTTCTACTCTAGTTCCTGGTCGTTAAGAACTAGGTTCGAGTCCCAGCTGGGCCAGCGTTGAGACTTATCTCCGCATAACTCCCTGTCCTGTCCACGGTCAATAGGGAACACCAATGGGCTTGGAAAGGCCGCCGTCTGTCCGATGGGACGTTAAGCCGTGGTAACGTGTGCTGGAGAGCCACACCCTGTGCACGTTAAAGAACACACTAGATGGCCGTGACGGGAGGCTACCATCTGTCTCCCAACAGCTGTTCAAGTGGGTCCTCTCCTCCAACCTTCTCTGAGCCTTCGGGGTCCTTGTGACCTGGTCATTCAGCCCATGGTGTGCAAAAAAGTGCCGCTCAGAGGTTAAACAACCCAACGTTAAAGAACACGCTGGATGGCCTTGACGGGAGGCTACCATCTGTCTCCCAACAGCTGTTCAAGTGGGTCCCCTTCTCCAACCTTCTCTGAGCTTTCGGGGTCCTTGGGACCTGGCCATTTAACCCATTATGTTCAAAAAAGTGCCGCCCAGAGGTAAAATAAACCGATTCAGTGTTGTTTAACAACTTAGGCATATTAGGGACGGGGGTGGCTCAATCGGTAGAGCGCCAGGCTCGTAATCTGTAGTTCCCAGGTTCGAGTCCCAGCTGGGTCAGCGTTGAGACTTATCTCCGCAAAACTCCCGCCTTGCCCACGGTCAGTAGGGGACACCGATGGGCTTGGAAATGCCGCCGTCCGTCGGATGGGACGTTAAGCCGTGGCCTGGGTGTTGGAGAGCCATACCCTGTGCACGTTAAAGAACACGCTGGATGGCCTTGACGGGAGGTTGCCATCCGTCTCCTAACATCTGTATAAACCGAATCTCTTTCCCAACTCTCTGAGCCGTTTCGAGGTCCCATAGAAATCTATGGGATCCTTGTGACCTGGACCGTTGATATTTAGTCCATGGTGGGTAAAAAAAAAGGGCCGCTAAAAAATAAAACAACGATAGCTTTTTCTGCTTAAGCATCACTTGGTTGATGGATAGTTGATAGAAAATCTTCCACAGGTGGAGTCGGGAATCGAACCACGAGCACATCATATTACGGGCATAGTCTGCTACATACTGATCAGACACCCACCCATCTACTGATGGAGAGAAAACAGTATTTTTTTTCCTTGAAAAAGAGCTAAAACCTGATTTTCGAACTATTTTGCAGTTCGGAATTCTGTTTCCCATAGATATCATATTGGGTTGGGTTGTTTTACCTCTGAGCGGCACTTTTTTTGCACACCATGGGCTAAATGGCCAGGTCACATGGACCCCGAAGGCTCAGAGAAGGTTGGCGGAGGGGACCCACTGGAACAGCTGTTGGGAGACAGATGGTAGCCTCCCATCAAGGCCATCCAGCGTGTTCTTTAACGTGCACAGGGTATGCTCTCCCGCACATGGGGCAGCGGCTTAACGTCCCATCCGACCGACGGCGGCCTTTTCAAGGCCATCGGTGTCCCCTACTGACCGTGGGCAGGGCGGGGAAATTTTGCGGAGATAAATCTCAACGCTCACCCAGCTGGGACGCGAACCTGGGAACTACAGATTACGAGCCTGGCGCGCTACCGACTGAGCCTCCCCCGCCCCATATCATATTGCATTATCCTTTAATTGGTAGGAATAATGCATTTACAGTCGCTCAAAAAAGTATCCGAACACTATGGTTGATTACAGAATTCAGAAAAAATATCTGGAACGTTAAAGAATACGCTGGATAGCCTTGACGGGAGGCTACCATCTGTCTCCCAACAGCTGTTCCAGTGGGTCCCCTCCCCAAACTTTCTCTGAGCCTTCGGGGTCCATGTGACCTGGCCATTTAGCCCATGGTGTGCAAAAAAGTGCCGCTCACTTTTTTGCACACCATGGCTACACATGTACACGCTCCAGTTACCGTTCATAGCAAACTGGAGCGTGTGCAATTACTGCACACGCTCAATATTTCTGTGAGTGGGCCCACACGATCCAGGTATTTGTGAGCTCACACGATCCAATGTGCTGTGAACATTAACCGCAACCGCTCCAGTTTGCTGTGAACGGTAACTGCACACGCTCAATATTTCTGTGAGTGGGCCCACACGATCCAGGCTTTTGTGAGCTCACACGATCCAATGTGCTGTGAACATTAACCGCAACCGCTCCAGTTTGCTGTGAACGGTAACTGCACACGCTCAATATTTCTGTGAGTGGGCCCACACGATCCAGGTTTTTGTGAGCTCACACGATCCAATGTGCTGTGAACATTAACCGCAACCGCTGCAGTTTTGCTGTGAACGGTAACTGCACACGCTCCATATTCATTGCATTATATATTCATACGCATTATATATATTAAAAAAAATATCCGAACACTATGGTTGATTATAGAATTCAGAAAAAATATCTCGCAACGATTTTTTTAGGAATTAGTGATCTGGCAACCTTCGTGTCACGTGTCACGATGGTTGCCAGGTCACTAATTTCTAAAAATAATAGTTGCCAGATATTTTTTCTGAATTCTGTAATCAACCATAGTGTTCGGATATTTTTTTGAGCGACTGTACGTCCATTTCAAAATTTTTCGAAATCCAAAATGCTATTTCTGCTGCAAAATCCCTCCTAGCACTTCTGCATTCGATGGCATTTGACCTTGGAAGAAGTGGACCCAAACTGGTTAAGCCTGTTTTGTCTTAATGGATTTATTTCTAAAAAAAAAAGAAAATGCAAGTTAAACAAACACCTTCTTAAACGTCAGAGAAGTTATTGATGAGTCTGTTAAATAAATACCTGTTATTAGATGTAATTACTAAATTCTGTACATAAATAAATTCAAAAACAACTTACTCTTTTGCTTTGTAGTGATTTTTTCCCCCATGTAATTCTGTTAGAGATCTTTTAAGCTATGTTTCTTTTCGCTAAAGGTAGGCTGGGAGAAGGTTTGGGGGGAGAGGACCCACTGGAACAGCTGATAGAAGACAGATGGTAGCCTCCCGTCAAGGCCATCCAGCGTGTTCTTTAACGTTGGGTTGTTTTACCTCTGAGCGGCACTTTTTTGCACACCATGGGCTAAATGGCCAGATCACATGGACCCCGAAGGCTCAGAGAAGGTTGGGGGAGGGGACCCACTAGAACAGCTGTTGGGAGACAGATGGTAGCCTCCCGTCAAGGCCATCCAGCGTGTTCTTCAACGTTGGGTGTTTTTACCTCTGAGCGGCACTTTTTTGCACACCATGGGCTAAATGGCCAGGTCACATGGACCCCGAAGGCTCAGAGAAAGTTTGGGGAGGGAACCCACTGGAACAGCTGTTGGGAGACAGATGGTAGCCTCCCGTCAAGGCTATCCAGCGTATTCTTTAAGGTTGGGTTGTTTTACCTCTGAGGGGCACTTTCTAGCACACCATGGGCTAAATGGCCAGGTCACATGGACCCCGAAGGCTCAGAGAAGGTTGGGGGAGGGGACCCACTGGAACAGCTGTTGGGAGACAGATGGTAGCCTCCCGTCAAGGCTATTCAGCGTGTTCTTTAACGTGCACATGGTATGGCTTTCCTGCACACGGGGCCACGGCTTAACTTTCCATCCGACGGATGGTGCCTTCGGGGTCTTTGTGACCTGCTAATTTAACATGTTGTGTGGAAAATCGTGCTGCTCAGAGGTAAAACAACTAAATCGTGTCCGGTGGAATATTTAGAAATTTCAAAACTCTAGTCAAGTCTTAAACTCAGACACCCCTGAAAACAAATTCTTTAACCCTCCCGGAAACAAAAATTTTCAGCCCCCCCCCCCCTCCCGAAAGTAAATTCTGGGATCCTTCTCTCCTTCCCCCGAAACTAAGTCATGGGTTGAGTTGTTTTACCTCTGAGCGGCACTTTTTTGCACACAATGGGCTAAATGGCTAGGTGATAAAGACCCCAAACCGTCAGGCCATCCAGCGTCTTCTTTAACATGCACAGGATATGAATCTCCCGAACACGGAGCCACGGCTTAACGTCTCATGCGATGAACGACAGCCTTTCCAAGCCCATCAGTGTCCACTACTGACTGTGTGTAGGGCGGTGAGTTTTGCTGGGATAAATCTCAGCGACGGCACAAGAGGGACTCGTGCCTGGGAACTGCAGATAACGAGTCTGGCGCGCTACCGGCTAAGCCTCTCATTCCACTTCGTTCACATTTCCGGATTCGAGTCCCACTTTTGCTAGGGTTGAGATTTATCTCCACAAAAGTCCCCAACCTTCCCTCGGAGAGAAGGACCACACCGCTGAATTTCGAATGGCCGCCGTCCGTCGGATGGGATGTTAAACCGTTTTCCCCGTGCGCGCGAGAGAGTCATACCCTGTGCACGTTAAAGAACACGTTGCATGGCCTTGACGAGAGACTACCATATGTCTCCCAACAGCTGTCCAGTGGGTCCTCTACCCCCAAACTTCTCTGAGCCCTTGGGGTCCTCGTGACTTGGCCATATACCCATTGTGTGCGAAAAAAATGCTGCTCAGAGCTAAAACTACCCTCTACTAGATAAATTGGTTAAAGTGAGGTGATCGTAAGGAGAAAGACTTGTTATCAATCATCCATTTTCGGTAATAATGAAAACGAAATCCTCTTTACAACTTTGCTGTTAGGACCAGGCCACTCTTTACAATTTCGCTCTTATCGCCAGGCCACTCTTTACAATTTCGCTCTTATCGCCAGGCCTCTCTTTAGAACTTCGCTGTTAGTACCAGACCAATCTATAGAACTTCGCTGTTAATACCACCCCACTCTTTACAACTTCGATATTAGTACTAGACCACTCTTTACAACTTCGCTGTTAGTACCAGCCCTCTCTTAAAACTTCACTGTTAGTACCAGTCCTCTCTTAAATCTTCGTTGTTAGTACCAGTCATCTCTTAAATCTTCGCTCTTAGTACCAGTCATCTCTTAAATCTTCGCTGCTAGTAGCAATACTCTCTTAAAACTGCACTGTTAGTGTCAGGCCACTCTTTGTAACTTCGCTGTTAGTACCAGTCCTCTCTTAAATCTTCGCTGTTAGTACCAGTCCTCTCTTAAATCTTAGCTGTTAGTACCAGTCCTCTCTTAAATCTTCGCTCTTAGTACCAGTCCTCTCTTAAATCTTCGCTGTTAGTACAAGTACTCTCTTAAATCTTCGCTGTTAGTACCAGTCCTCTCTTAAATCTTCGCTGTTAGTACCAGTCCTCTCTTAAAACTTCGCTGTTAGTACCAGTCCTCTCTTAAATCTTCGCTGTTAGTACCAGTCCTCTCTTAAATCTTCGCTGTTAGTACCAGTCCTCTCTTAAATCTTCGCTGTTAGTACCAGTCCTCTCTTAAATCTTCGCTGTTAGTACCAGTCCTCTCTTAAATCTTCGCTGTTAGTACCAGTCCTCTCTTAAATCTTCGCTGTTAGTACCAGTCCTCTCTTAAATCTTCGCTGTTAGTACCAGTCCTCTCTTAAATCTTCGCTGTTAGTACCAGTCCTCTCTTAAATCTTCGCTGTTAGTACTAGTACTCTCTTAAATCTTCGCTGTTAGTACTAGTACTCTCTTAAATCTTCGCTGTTAGTACTAGTACTCTCTTAAAACTTCACTGTTAGTACCAGGCCACTGTTTGCAACTTCGCTGTTAGTACGAGACTACTCTTAACAACTTCGCTGTTAGTACCAGGTCACTACTTCTCAACTAGTAACAGGATACTATCTATGATATCCTCGCTTAAACCTGGCTGCTATTTACCATTTCTTCCAATGAATCGAATGTTATTAACTTCATGGCATTTTTTGTAAAGCGATCATTTCATGTTCTCGAGAAACGATTTGACCTTTCAGTTCTGTTTAATACTGAACGAGCGAAAGAAATATTTTGCTAAACGAAACTTGATGCCAAAACTCTGAAGTTTAAATCTATTTGATTCTTGCGATAGATGTAAATGTTTTGTGAATAATAAATTGAAAAATGAAACAGCAGCTTCAGGTTTTAAAAGAGTTGAAATTTCACTCTGTACACAGCGTTCTTTTCTAAACATAATTAACAGAAGGAAATGATTTGGGTTGGGTTGTTTTACCTCTGAGCGGTACTTTTTTGCACACAATGTGCTAAATGGCCAGGTCACATGGACCCCGAAGGCTCAGAGAAGGTTGGGGGAGGGGATCCACTGGAACAGCTGTTGGGAGACAGACGGTAGCCTCCCGTCAAGGCCATTCAGCGTGTTCTTTAACTTTGGGTTGTTTTACCTCAGAGCGGCACTTTTTTGCACACCATGGGCTAAATGGCCAGGTCACAGGCACCCCGAAGGCTCAGAGAAGGTTGGGGAGGGGACCCATTGGAACAGCTGTTGGGAGACAGATGGTAGCCTCCCGTTAATTCCCCCAGGGTGTTCTTTAGCGTTCACACGATCCCGCACACGGGCCACGGCTTAACGTCCTATCCGACGGACGGCGGCTTTTCCAACCTCATCGGTGTCCTCTACTGACCGTGGGTAGGTCGGGGAGTTTTGAGGAGATAAATTTCAACGCTGACCTAGCTGGGACTCGAACCTGGGAACTACAGATTACGAGCGCGCTACCGACTGAGCCACCCCCGCCCCAGAAAGAAGTGATACTCCGTTGGGGAAATATTCAGAGAAAATGTTCTACAACGCGTAAAATAATACTAGGCGATTACTTAAGTCTGAACAATGTCATCCTCTGTTAATTACCGAGTCACATCAGAAGAACTCCGTACCCAGGTTCGAGTCCCAGCTGGGTCAGCGTTGAGATTTATCTCGTCAAATTTCCCGTGCTGCCCACGGTCAGTAGGGGATACCGATGGGCTTGGAAAGGCCATCGTCCGTCGGATGGGACGTTAAGTAGTGTCCCCGTGTACGGGAGAGCCATACCCTGTGCACGTTAAAAAACACACTGGATGGCCTTGACGGGAGGCTACCATCTGTCTCCTAACAGCTGTTCCAGTGGGTCCCCAACCTTCTCTGAGTCTTCGGGGTCCTTGTGACCTGGCCATTTAGCCCATGGTGTGCAAAAAAGTGCCCGCTCAGAGGTAAAACAACCCAACGTTAAAGAACACGCTGGATGGCCTTGACGGGAGGCTACCATCTGTCTCCCATCAGTTTTTCCAGTGGGTCTCCTCCCCCAACCTTCTCTGAGCCTTCGGTGTCCATGTGACCTGGCCATTTAGCCCACGGTGTGCAAAAAAGTACCACTCAGAGGTAAAACAACCCAACGTTAAAGAACACGCTGGATGGCCTTGACGAGAGGCTACCATCTGTCTCCCAAAAGCTGTTCCAGTGGGTACCCTCTCCTAACCTTCTCTGAGCCTACGGAGTCCATGTGACCTGGCCATTTAGCTCATGGTGTGCAAAAAAGTGCCGCTCAGAGATAAAACAACCCAAACAAACCAACAGAATTCAGAAAAAATGTCTGGCAACGATTTTTTTTAGAAATTAATTATCGGGAAACCTTCCTGTACTGCCAGATCACTAATTTCTAAAAAAAATAGTTCCCACATATTTTTTCTGAATTCTATAGAAGCCAGCCGTTCTTTATTCGCAATAAGTTCCAATTACTTTTTAAAGACATAGTTCCATTTGATATTTAATGTAACATTTCGGTCTGGAGTTTCTCCTTAGAAGTATTATCCATTTGGTTGTAAAGAGCTGACACATTTTAATATTCATTTTCATTTTATTCTTTGGTGAGAGTTCCGCTTCTGAAACAGGTACCTCTCAATTTCGGATATGTGACACACTTCCGTTTTCCTTTCTCCGGAAAATTTCGATTGCAGTTAGTTTTTTTTCTGTGGCTTCTTAGTAACCAACAAGGAAACCTTCACTGGCCCTGGGCCACGGATTCTCCGTCGTGCACATCCTGCTTGACGGCTTACAGGCAAAGTCTTACGTGTTGACTCTGTTTGGTAAATCTCCGACCATTTAAGACTCTCACTTCAAGTTTCTAGAATTTTTTTTATCACATCGTTAAAAAATTGATTTCTAAGAAGTGTATCGAAAATATTATTTTCAGAGAATAAATTCTGAATCTTTAGCTTAAGAATTTTTTTTTTGCTAAATGGTTAGATTCTTAAACATAGATTGGGTTATTTTACCTGTGAACCGCACATGTTTTGCACACAATGGACTAAATGGTAAGGTCACAAAGACCACGAAGACTCAGAGAAGGCTGGGGAAGGGGACCCACTGAACCAGCTGTTGAAATATATCGGAAGTTACCAGTCGAGGCCAGCCAGCGTGTTCTTTAACGTGCACAGATATGGCTTTCCCGAACACGGACCTGTGAACCGCATATTTTTTGCACACAATGGGCTAAATGGCAAGGTCACAAGAACACGAAGGCTCAGAGAAGGTTGGAGGGGACCCACTGTACCAGCTGCACACAATGGGCTAAATAGCCTTCCTTGAATCTAATCTCAGTCTTTGGGGTCCTTGTGACCTGGTCATTTTTTTTTCTTTTTTTTTTCAGATCGTTAATTGTATTATTATTAAAACATAAATACATGAGGACAATAAACACACAATGCACAACACTTTGTCAAAAACATTACCAATACGACACTTTCCAAAGAACAGAGAAACAATAAAAGCATAAAACTAAGTAAAACAATCAATAAGTATATATGAACAACCAAGGAACTTCAAGCTCTTCCAGGTTATAAAAAATTAATTAATTAATTTATTAAAGAAAATAAAGTAAGTAAAAAATAAAAATAATAATAAAAAAATTAACTATCACAGATTGTGTTGGTATGTAGTTTTACTAAATATCAATTCTTATATCTAACATACATTCAATGTTGTCTTACTTTGACAAATATCCATGCAAACATTTCTTAAAAGTTGTAAAACATTTTTCGTTTCTTATTGTATACTCCAGTAAATTACAAAATTTAGCACAATAAAATAAAATTTTTTATGCAAAATTTCCTTTTTCCTTTTTTCTATATAAAATTGTAAACTCAAACCTCTGGAGTTAAAATTAGGATTTCTAATCGGAATTAAATCTTGATTTTTGTACAAAAAGATAGTTGAAATGTATATATATATAATTTCCTTAGTGGCAATATATTGTTTATTTTATAATATTGTGATCCCAGCAAAATAATTATAATTAAGATTATGAACTATTTTATTTTGTACATAAATTAAAGGCAATAAATCTGATTTATATTCTCCTCCCCAACAACAAATCCCATAAATTAAAGTGGACTGAACCGATGCGAAATAAATATCCCGTAAGAAATTATAATTAACATAACGTTTTAAATAGTAAACTTTTATTTAATATTCTGTTTAGTTTTGAAGAAAGTGAGTAAATATGTTTTTTCCATTTTAAATTAGATTCTAAAATTAATCCTAGATAATTGTAGCCATCAGTCACTTCGATACTAGTATAACAGTTACACAGTCTGTATTTAAACAGTTCAATTCTTGAAGTTTGATGTTATTTCCAAATGTATGTAATGAAGTTAATGTAAAATATATATACTTAGTTTTTTTTATATTTAATTCTAGTTCATTTTTGGTAAGCCATTTTTTAATAATTGTTAAATATTATTAATATTTCCAAGTAATGCTTCATTATCTTCTGCATCAAAAACAATGGATGTATCATCCGCAAAAGAAATAATTTGTCCTGCAATTTTTAATTTACAGAAATCATTGATATATGTAAGAAAAAGTAAAGGACCCAACACAGAACCCTGTGGGACTCCATTTACAATCAACAATGTTTCCCTCCTAAACGTTAATAATCAAAATTTGCTTTCTATTCTCAATGAAACTTTTAAACCAATCATAGACTACACCACGAAAACCATAAAATTTCAGCTTATGCAAAAGTATTTTATGATTAATAGAGTCAAATGCTTTCTGATGTCTAAAAAAACCCCAATAATATTTTTATTATTATTAATGCCCTTATAAATTAATTCATTAAATTTCATTAGTGCATCAGACGTACTGAAATTTTCACGGAAACCAAACTGGTCTTTTGCAAAAAACTCAATGCTATCCAAATAATTAACCACTCTTTTTTTTAACTATTTTTTCAATGACTTTAGAGAAAATTAGTAAAATTGCAATAGGTCGATAATTATTATAATCATCTCTGTTTTCTCCCTTATAGGTTAGTTTAATTATAGAAAATTTTAAATCGTCCACAAAGGTTCCTGTTGCCATTGATAAATTAGATTTATTAGTTTATATTATTAATTTATGTCTAGCTATTATTTTTAGTATTTTTGCATTTAAGGTATCGTATCCTACAGCTTTATTTGTATCTAAATTCGAAATTAAATTCAAAACTTCTCCTGCATCTGTATTCATAAAATATATAGAACTAAAGACTAGTTTTTCATCAGATAAGCTAAAATTTGATTCCGATTGCCGAGATACAGATAAACTTCGGTTAATATTAACATTTGTAAAAAAAGTTATTAATTTCATTCACTGCAAAATTAGTTTCTTTATTATTTGGAAAAATATTATGTGCTGTTGATGTACCTGTTATGTCTTTTATTAATTTCACTGTCGTCGTCGATAATTGTTACAGTTAGTAAATAAATTCCTATAATACAAATTCTTTGCATTTTTTATAGTTATTTTAAGGTTTTTATTGTAATTTTTATATTCATTCATATAAGCAATAACTAAAGGATACTTCTTTGCTTTTTTATATAACTTTTCTTTTTTATTTATACCTTTTAAAATTTCATATGTAATCCATTTATCATTAATGCCTTTAACTTTATTTTGATCTCTCACAATATCAATATTATAACTACAATCCTGATCGCTGTATAAACTATATTAATAAATTCTTGATAAACCAAGTTAACGTTTTTGCAATCAAAGATATCGTTATCCACTTTATAGTCCCTTATTTTATATTCCAGTTTCAGATAATTCATCCTAGTGATACCATGCAAGTTTTTATTATTTGTATTAGTTTCGTTCATTTTCTGTGATTTTATAATCGTTAAAAGTGGGTAATGGTCTGTTATTTCAGTCATGTATATGGCGCATTTATTTTTGAACATGGAATTAACATTTCTAACAAATAGATGATCAATGCAACTAGCTGTTGTTGATGCAACCCTAGTCATTTCATTTATATATGATATAAACCCATATGTGGCTGTTATTCTTCGCTATCTGTAAACTTCATTATTCTTACTATTCAGATCAAAATTCACCAGTTATATATGCATTTTTATATTTTGTCTAAATAACATTCCAATTCATCTAAAAAAGCTTTTAAAGTGTATTTATGAGACCTATAAATGGAAATGAAGCATAAATCATTTAATTTATCATACACCTCTAAAATCTCAGCAGTATAAATTTTCGGCTAAGTTTATTTTCTTCCATTGATAAATTATTTTTAAAATAAATTATGGTACCTCCTGATTTATTATATTCTCTTCCGTTAATGAAACAGTTATATCCAAAAATCTTAAAATTATCCATTTCATAGTCATTAATCCATGTTTCACTCAGAACAAGGACATCAATAATATAATTTATATTATACAGTAACATAAGAACTTCATCAAAATTTTTACGCATACTCCTTATATTAACATGAAATAAATTTAAATTATTACTTGATCCATCATTATTGTCTATAAAGTTATCTGAGTAAAAACCTAATAATCCTTGTAAATCTACAACCTTTTTACATAATGATTCTTCAATTTCAAAATCCTCCATTACAAATGATCAAGGTCATTCACACTTATTATTCGAATTATTGTCGAATTTTCGGTCTTCCTCAGAAAAATCTTACCATCTTTGAGCCATAAAAATTTATAATTCTTTTTTAGCCCATAGTGTGCAAAAAGTGCCGCACAGAGGTTGGGTTGTTTTACCTCTGAGCGGCACTTTTTTGCACACCATGGGCTAAATGACCAGGTCACATGGAACTCTGAAGGCTTAGAGAAGGTTGGGGGAGGAGATCCAGTGGAACTGCTGTTAGGAGACAGATGTTAGCCTCCCGTCAAGGCCTTCCAACTTGTTCTTTAACGTGCACAGAGTATGGCTCTCCCGCACACGGGCCACCGCTTAACGTCCCATCCAACGGACGGCGGCCTTTCCAAGCCCATCGGTGTCCCATACTGACCGTGGCAGGGCAGGGAATTTTGCGGAGATAAATCTCAACGCTGGGACTCGAACCTGGGAACTGCATATAACGAGCCTGGCGCGTTACCGACTGAGCCACCCCCGCCCACCAACTCACCCGCTCAGAGGTAAACCAACCTAATTCTTCAACAAAAACTCTTTTTAGAAATTCGCTCAAATTCAATCTTCTTCTATAGAGTCATTATTTCCCCACTCTCTTTTTTTCGTGAAGATCTTGGACGAGATCCAGTCATATGTTGATGATCTTCTCTTTCATTTACGAGCATTAATTCCACGAGGACGAGCTACCCGGATGCCGATGATGATCTATTGTGATCATCGTTGCTTTGCATCATCGTCCTTGTCACGTTCTCTTTTTCATTCTTTCTGACCAGGCACGCCGATCGCGGATCTGTTCAAAGTCCGTGCGTGTTTCGGAGAAATAGAGTTGGCATCGAAATTATCATAACAGTTGCGAGGGCTTTTTTGAATCTCATAAAGTACAAAAAGGCCGATCTGTAATCATTGTCCTACAATGCTTGGTCACACGAGAATACGTGTACTCTGGAAGAAAGGGCACTTTATGGAAATTGTTTTAAACGCACACTTGACATTGAATGGAAATAATGGCAACAGTGGGAATATTATGAACGCATAATCAGGATTAGACCAAGAGGGGCGGAAAAAGCAATGCCAGCCACCCTCTACTCTCCAACAGACACGTACCCAGGACTTAGGGGGCGGGGGTGGCTCAGTTTGTAGCGCTCCACGCTTGTAATCTGCAATTCCAGTCCCAGCTGGGTCAGGTTGAGATTTATCTCCGCAAAATTCCCCGCCCTGCCCACGGTCAGTAGGGGACACCGATGGGTTTGGAAAGGCCGCCGTCCGTTGGATGGGACATTAAGCCGTGGACCCGTGTGCGGGAGAGCCATACCCTATGCATGTTAAAGAACACGCTGGATGGCCTTGACGGGAGGCTACCATCTGTCTCCCAACAGCTGTTCCAGTGGATCCCCTCCTCCAACTTTCTCTGAGCCTTCGGGGTCCGTGTGACCTGGCCATTTAGCCTATTGAGTGCCTAAAAGTGCCGCTCAGAGGAAAACAACCCAACCCATTATGATGTTTAACCTCTTAACAGCACTTTTGGGCGCACAATGAACTACATGGCCAGGTAACAAGGACCGTAAAGACTCGGCGTCAGTTAGGAAAAAGCGACTCAATAGGCGAGACCTTACCACAAACACAAGAAATATCCATGCCTTATCCAGCACTTGAACCCAGGTCTCTTAACTCTGCTTCCAAACCTATCGATAATTCAGCGATGATCATTATCTTCTTAAACAATTCATATCTACGAATGGTTGGAGAGGCGTTTTGGAAATCATTCGTGGCGCCATCTGTTGCCTGTATTATGAATCCTTTATTTACTTAACAATTTTTGTTTAGTTATAAACTGACAGGCTCCTGTCAGACCTCTGTGGGAAGCAGCTGCTTCAAGGGTTTTTTTTTTATTTTTGTTGTAGTCCTCTGTATTTCATGGGGGTTTTTCTATAGACTTTTAATGTCCTTTTTCTTTTGCGTTTTGGGTTGTTTTACCTCTGAGCGGAACTTTTTTGCACACAATGGGCTAAATGACCAGGTCACATGGACCCCGAAGGCTCAGAGAAGGTTGGGGGAGGGTACACACTGGAACAGCTGTTGGGAGACAAATTGTAACCTCCCGTCAAGGCCATCCAGCGTGTTCTTTAACGTGCACAGTATCTCCCACACATAGGACATGGCTTAACGCCCCATCCGAAGGACGGCGGTCTTTCCAAGCCCATCGACGTCCCTTACTGACCGAGGCAGGCGGGGAGTTTTGCGGAAATAATTCTTAACGCTGACCCAGCTGGGACTCGAACCTGGGAACTTCAGATTACGAGCGTGGCGCGCTACCGACTGAGCCACCCCCGCCCCTCGCGTTTTGTATGGGGCGAGAGTTGATTCCGTTGGTATCGCATCAGCTTTGTATTCTGTTGTTCCTGTGTTCGGGTTCTCACGATGCATCGTTGACATTTCTTCCTCCATTTTGTCTTCACTGCTAAAGAGGATACCTGTGGGTTTAGAAGAGCTCTCGTCCATGGGATGGAGTGTAAAGCCATATCTCAGCACATTAAAGGACACGATGGATTATCTTCACAGAATTCTTTCATCAGTCTCCTAATCCATTGGACCAATGTCCAGCGGTTTCTCTACCCTCACCTACTACAGAGATCCTATTGTCGTAGTTGGGTTGTTTTACCCCTGAGCGGCACTTTTTTGCACACCATGAGCTAAATGCCCAGGTCACATGGACCCCGAAGGCTCAGAGAAGGTTTGGGGGAGGAGACCCATTGAAACAGCTGTTGGGAGACAGATGGTAGCCTCCCGTCCAATGTGTTATCACGGCTTAACGTTCCATCCGACGGACAGTGGCCTTTCCAAGCCCATCGGTGTCCCCTACTGACCGTGGGCAGGACGGGGAACTTTGCGGAGATTAATCTCAATGATGAGCCAGCTGGGACTCGAACCTGAGAACTACAGATTACGAGCCTGGCGCACTACCGACTGAGCCACCCCCGTCCCTACCGTCGTAGTAAAACTATCATGTAGCCTAATGTGTTAAAAAAAAAGTGACGCTCTAAGCAAAAGCACACTTGGGTGCCATCCCCTCCCAGAACACTTGGGTCAGGACCCCATCCCCTTCCCAGAACCTGAAACTAAACTGACAAAAAAAATAGTATTTTCTGTATTTCACAGCACATAAGACGCACCACTATTTCAGCACGGAATATTTAGGAAAAAATAAAACTCTTTGTGCATTTAAGCACTTAATGTTTAGTTTTGGGTGAACATAATTTTGAAAAACTCAGTAGGCTCCACCCTACCACTACCACCACAAATCATGGATGTGCAACTGACTCAGAACTAGGGGCGGGGGTGGCTCAGTCGGTAGCGCGCCAGGCTCGTAATCTGCAGTTCCCAGGTTCGAGTCCCAGCTAGGTCAGCGTTGAGATTTATCTCCGCAAAATTCCCCGCCCTGCCCACGGTCAGTAGGGAACACCGATGGGCTTGGAAAGGCCGCCGTCCGTCGGATGGGACGTTAAGCCGTGGCCCCGTGTACGGGAGAGCCATACCCTGTGCACGTTAAAGAACACGCTGGATGGCCTTGACGGGAGGCTACCATCTGTCTCCCAACAGCTGTTCCAATGGGTCCCCTCCCCCAATCTTCTCTGAGCCTTCGGGTCCTTGTGACCTGGCCATTTAGTTCATGGTGTGCAAAAAAGTGCCGCTCAGAGGTAAAACAACCCAACGTTAAAGAACACGCTGGATGGCCTTCACGGGAGGCTACCATCTGTCTCCCAACAGCTGTTCCAGTGGGTCCCCTCCCCCAACCTTCTCTGAGCCTTCGGGTCCTTGTGACCTGGCCATTTAGTTCATGGTGTGCAAAAAAGTGCCCAAATCCAAATCGGAGGAATGAGTGCAAATCTACAGACACGACTCAAGAACTTTTTGAACGTCCTCCGTAAGACAGATCAATAGCGATTGAATACTTTGCAAGTCAAGGATGAGCTAGAAATTAATTTGTCTAAATAAAAATCTATTTTTTTCTCTTTTCAATTCCTCGTTACTTCGCTTCTCGTTAAAACTTCGACGTTAAAATGTATTTCCATCTGCACCAAGTTCAAACTCTCATAATGAATCCCTGGAACGCTTTCATTTGAAGACGCGGAAGATGCGTAACTGGACGCGGAAAGAATGCGTTACCAGAAATGACTGTCAAGGTCAAGGAGGGCATTGACGAATGAATCCTAGAAGATTTATAAGTTGGCAAAGAAAGTGGAAAACGTGTCTTTCAGTTGACCTTGAATGCGTCGATGAGCAAGGTCATTTATTCTCCGGGTAACGAATCATTCTGTCAAACGTTGTATCACGTCGCAAAATTCCCCGCCCTGCACACGATCAGTAGGGGACACCGATGGGCTTGGAAAGGCCGGCGTCCGTCAGATGGGACGTTAAGCCGTGGCCCCGTGTGCAGGAGAGCCATACCCTGTACACGTTAAACAACACGCTGTATGGCCTTGACGGGAGGCTACCATCTGTCTCCCAACAAATGTTCCAGTGGGTTCCCTCACCCAACCTTCTCTGAGCCTTCGGGGCCCATGTGACCTGGCCATTTAGCCCATGGTGTGCAAAAAAGTGCCGCTCAGAGGTAAAACAACCCAACGATAAAGAACACGTTGGATGGCCTTGACGGGAGGCTACCATCTGTCTCCCAACAGCTATTCCAGTGGGTTCCCTCACCCAACCTTCTCTGAGCCTTCGGGGTCCATGTGACCTGGCCATTTAGCCCATGGTGTGCAAAAAAGTGCCGCTCAGAGGTACAACAACTGAGGAATAATTTACATTCTTCTCTTTCCAGCTTGTTTTGAGATTATGAAGATGAAAGAAACTCTCGAACTGGAAGGAAGTAATCTCCCTTGTACTCCTGTGGATTCAGAGATCTCGAAATCTCCCGTGGCCAGACCCAGACAAGAAAGGGAAAAGTCTGACAGTCCAAAATTCGATCTAGGAGATCCATCAACAGATAATGTATTCACGGACAGCTATGTTAATTCTGTGACCAGCAACAACAAACCTGAATTTGACAAGTAAGTGAAAAGAATTTCGCGCCTATTTCAGTATAACGGATTTTGCTAAACAACAGGCCACTTCCTGTAAAACATGGAGGACGGCAATCACTTAAAAAATAATTTTTTTTTTAAATTGAAACGTGGTCCAAAATTGAGAGCTATTCTTTCCAATTCCTGAAAGGATTGGGTAGTTTTACCTCTGAGCAGCACAATGGGATAAATGGCCAGGTCACAAGGATCCCGAAGCTCAGAGAAGGTTGGTGGAGGGGACCCACTGGAACGGCTGTTGGGAGACAGATGGTAGCCTCCCGTCAAGACCATCCAGTGTGTTCTCTAACGTTGGATTGTTTTACCTCTGAGAGGCACTTTTTCGCACACCATGGGCTTGGAAAGGTGGACCTTGAAGGCTCAGAGAAGGTTGGGGGAGGGGACCCACTGGAACAGCTGTTGGGAGACAGATGGTAATCTCCCGTCAAGGCCATCCGGCGTGTTCTTTAACGTTTGGTTGTTTTACCTCTGAGCGGCACTTTTTTGCACACCATGGGCTAAATGGCCAGGTCACAAGGACCCCAAAGGCTCGGAGAAGGTTGGAGGAGGGGACCCACTGGAACAGCTGTTGGGAGACTGATGGTAGCCTCCCGTCAAGGCCATCTAGTGTGTTCTTTAAAGTGCACAGGGAATGGCTCTCCCGCACACGGAGTCACGGCTGAACGTCCCAGTTGACGGACGGTGACCTTTCCAAGCCCACACTTGTGCGGTAATCCTAAATTAGGCTCACTTAGGCGTAAATTTCAGAAATTAATAATAATATAATAATAATAATCTTTATTTTATTCCGCCAGTCAATACAATATACATTTACATAGCATAATTATCTAATAACAATTAATATATACATGGGAAAAATCGAGAAGTGAAATAGCTGAGAAATATCAATTGCATCAGAAAAGGTAAATAACAATCATATTAAATATTAGTGATTAATAGGAAAGGCGAAACAAAAAAGGAGAGCATAGTGAGCTGACGCTTATTTTTAGTTAATGCTCATTATTTCCTTTATAGTTCAATTATGACAACAGTAATGTATACAATAATTTAAATAGTACAATAATTCAATAGTATAAAATGTCAAATGGTTATGAGACATATTACACTGATACATAGAAGAAGGTTTCATTGTTTTGTAAGAAGAAACGTTCTACATTTGATTTTAAATAATTTTAAAGATTTTGCATTTTTAACATCATCAGGAAATTCAGACCAAATTTTACTCCATTATATTTGATGGATCTCTGCCCAATTGACAATCGACACATAGGTATACTCAGATCCTCTCTATGACGTGTTTCATAATTATGAAAAGTCGAAAGGCTCTGAAAATAGTCTTTAAATCTATCCAATTTAATCAATCTCATTGTAATCGAATACACAAAGTTTCCTGATATCAGTTTGTAATTATTATAGACATTAAGAATTTTAACCTCAGAAAATAAATGTGCCACGGGATCATAATATCTTTTACCAACAATATATCTAACAATTCTTTTCTGAAGACGATATATAGCATTCAGATTATAGTCAAAAGTATTACCCCAGACTAAAATTCCATATGCTATATAAGAATAAATGAAAGAGTAGTATAAATTTGTCAAAATTTGTTTGTTAACCAGATGACGTATTTTACCAATCATACCAATATTTCTCGACAGAGTGATTCTCAGCTGCTTTACGTGAAATGACCAGTTCAGATTTTCATCGATCCATATTCCTAAGAATTTATATTCAGTGCATCTCTTTAGCATAATTTCATTAATCTTCACATCGAAACATTTCTCATCGATATTTTTGTTTTTATTTTTATAAATCATGTATTTGGATTTCTTGACATTTATTAATAAATTGTTAGGTCTGCACCATTCAGATATAATATTTAGAGAGTAGTTAACACTGCTAATCAGGCTTGCAGAATCTTGGTTGAAATCGATAATACTTGTATCATCAGCATATAATAACATATTTGAATTAATGTGTAACTTTGTTAAGTCGTTAATGTAAAGTAGGAAAAGGATCGGACCAAGAATCGAACCTTGAGGCACACCTCTGTAAATAAAATGTTCATCTGATATAATACCATTTACTTCTACAAGAGCTTTCCTCTGAAATAAGTAGCTTCTTAACCAGTTATTTATTTTACCTCTCAGGCTATAAGATTCAATTTTCTTTAACAAAATTTCGTGGTTAATACTGTCAAATGCTTTCGTAAAATCAAGATATACAGCTAATCCAATGTGACCTGCATCCAAATGATTGACAATATGCTCATATAAATCTGCAATGGCTTCGCATAGTCATTGGATTAGCAGCGGCATTGGACTTCGGACTGCAATGGCAGCGGCATTGGACTAAGCATAGTCATCAGCAATAATTGCATCATCAGGAGAAATGTCTCCTACTATTGCCTTACAATTATTTCTACCCAAAACATCGTTGAGATATTTCCATTTCTGTTTAGAATTTTTGCTAGAATCAAATCTACTGTTATAATAGGCGTTCTTTGTTTGTCTGATTTGGGCAGTAACGAAATTACGAAATTCTTTATATGCAGAACTCGAACCTATCCCAGGTTCGAGTCCCAGCTGGGTCAGCTGGGACTCGAACCTGGGAACTACAGATTACGAGCCTGGCGCGCTACCGACTGAGCCACCCCGCCCCCCAATTCCTGACAGGAACCACTGATCAAAATCAAACGGATCCTGTGAAGAATTAAAAGGAAAAGAAATTATAGCGTCACTTATTGTCTGTGTCTCTTGGTAGGAAATTGAGATCTGAGTCAATTGAGATTAAGTAATCCCCAAAGGGATAATCTCCTCCCCCAGGGGGGTCCGGATCCCCCCCCCCCCGAAAATGCGGTCGTGTTATACGAAATCTCAAAGTTGTCGAGCTGCTTTGAAATCCAAAGAAGCTGTCTTTTATAATTTTATTTTAGCCTCATATTTTATGTCCAATATTAAAAATTGATTAAAAAACATACAAATATATATATAATCTTATTCCATGTAGAATATATAGACTATCAATTTAACCTTTCCAGTGTAATATTTCAGCAAATGGGGAACGTTACTAAAGTCATATTCTCGTATTCTAAACCATGACTCCTCCCCTACGAAACAAAATCCCGAATACGTGTCTTATAATACATTGATTATTAATTTTTCCATTTCAGTGAATAATCATTATTAGTTTGCTATTTGGCCCCTAGATGGCGCTCTAAAGCAATTTTCTTAACCATAATGGATATAACAACATTGGCTAATAATGTTGATGAGATGAATTCGTTCATTAGGGCTGTTCATGAGAATGGTAATAGAGTAGGTTTGGTGATAAACAGAGAGAAAACTAAAGTGATGAAAATTGGTCAGGCAAGCTGTGATTCAGTTAATCTGAATGGTTGCAGTCTTGAGCAGGTGTCACAGTTTAATTATCTTGGGAGCTATGTAACAGATAATGGTGATGTGCGGCATGAGATTAACAGACGAATAGGGATTGCTGCCGGGACTTTTAAGAATCTATGGAAAGTGTGGAGAAATAGGCGTATACACCTAAAGACTAAAATTAGACTGTATAATAGTTTGGTTCTTTCTAGGGTTAGTTATGGTAGTGAAACTTGGACACTTTGTAAACAAGATAACAGGAAACTAGATGCTTTTGATTCCAGATGCTTACGCAGTATCTTGGGCATTAGGTGGTTTGACTTTTTAAGTAATGATGGGGTTAGAAGGAGTCATCAACCTCCTTTGAGCAGCATATTGTGCAGAGAGAGACTGCATTGGTTTGGCCATGTTGCCCGTATGCATAGCTGCAGATTGGCAAACAGGATTATGAATAGTGTGCCTAAGTGTATCAGAAAAAGGGAAAGACTTAGGATGCGATGGGCAGACAATGCCAAACAGGATCTGTAGCTCTGAACAGACACGTCTGGAGAGGAAAATTAGTCTGGTTTGATCTCCATAGCCAATGGCTGCATGAGGATTTTGTATGCATGTATGTAACATATGTATTCGAATATGTCAAAACATTTCCTGATTTCGTTTACGGTTCAAACTTAAGAGAAAAATTTTGTTGTAATACATTTTTTTTCATTCATGTTGTTGTGGTTTTGAAATTTTATTTAAACAATTACTCGAAGATCTATAGTTTTTAAAAATTGGGGCCTAGGTACGGAATATATATGATAATAAGTAGTGAATATATATATATAATTTCTGAAATTTGAACCTAAGTGAGCCTAATTTAGGATTACCGAACAAGTGTATAAAACGCTTGCTTGGGGCTTTAATTTTCAAGGATCTCCTCAAAGAAGTTGGGTTGGATTGTTTTACCTCTAAACGGCACTTTTTTGCACACCATGGGCTAAATGGCCAGGTCACATGGACCCCGAAGGCTCAGAGAAGGTTGGGGGAGGGGACCCACTGGAACAGCTGTTGGGAGACAGATGGTAGCTCCCCGTCAAGGCCATCCAGCGTGTTCTTTAACGTGCACAGGGTATGGCTCTCTTGCACACGGAGCAACGGCTTAACGTCCCATCCGACGGACGGCGGCCTTTCCAAGCCCATCGGTGTCCCCTACTGACCGTGGGCAGGGCGGGGAATTTTGCGGAGATAAATCTCAACGCTGACCTAGCTAGGACTCGAACCTGGGAACTACAGATTACGAGCCTGGCGCGCTACCGACTGAGCTACCCCCGCCCCCCTCAAAGAAGTAGTCGATTTTTTTCAGCATTTCCTTTAGTAAAGTATTTCAAAATATACTACATATGTACACAAACACATCTCCTCTTTCTACTTAGGTTAAGACCAAATGTAATGGAATATTTGTTAAACTACAAAGAAAGGATATTTTATCTCCTTTATGATTCTTGTTTTTTACTATTTTTCCGGTACGTCAAGTTCAGAAAATTCAATAAGTATTACATATTTATGCATTTCTGTAACTGAATTTATTTAACCTGTTCTATACAATACTTTTTTAATTTGTAAAATATTTGAAAATTGAGTATCCCCTCCTACATTCGTACGGTTGTGGGAGGGGGCCTCCCGAATATTTTGCATCTGGCGTCTTCAGTCCACTACTAAATTTAATCTATCAACCTGTGTACCTCGGACTGCGTCTCCTATATTGTGATTCACATTAATCAAGGCGGTGTCATCAGCTTATATATAAGGAGAGCCCTTCAGTTTAAGGGGGCGGGGGTGGCTCAGTCGGTAGCGCGCCAGGCTCGTAATCTGTAGTTCCCAGGTTCGAGTCACAGCTGGGTCAGCGTTGAGATTTATCTCCGCAAAATTCCCCGTCCTGCCCAAGGTCAGTAGGGGACACCGATGGGCTTGGAAAGGCCGCCGTCCGTCGGATGGGACGTTAAGCCGTGGCTCCGTGTGCGGGAGAGACATACCCTGTGCACGTTAAAGAACACGCTGGATGGCCTTGACGAGAGGCTACCATCTGTCTCCCAACAGCTGATCCAGTGGGTCCCCTCCCCCAACCTTCTCTAAGCCTTCTGGGTCCATGTGACCTGGCCATTTAGCCCATTGTGCGCAAAAAAGTGCCGCTCAGAGGTAAAACAAACCAACCTTCAGTTTAAGGTTGGCTAGATCATTAATGTAAATAATGAATAAGAGCGGACCTAAAATTGAACCTTGCGGGGGGGCACTGTTCTCTTCTCACTAGAAGCGCCATTAATTTTAGTAACATGCACTCTGTTCTTTAACGAATTTTCAAACCATTTAAGGGTAATACCTCGGATACCATAGGTATACAATTTTTGAATAAAATATCGCGATCTAATGTATCAAATGTCTTACGAAAGTCCAGAAAGATAACAGCTGCTTTTTTTTCCCGTTGTTTAAAGTTCCGTTAATGACGTCAGAAAACACCGTTAAAAGTGTAATTGCATTTTTACTTTTTTGGAAACCATATTGTTTTTCACTAAAAATGTTATTTTTTTTCAAGAAATTGTCTAGAACATTAGCTACATATCTTTCAAGTATTTTGTGAAGAACGGGTAATATGGCAATGGGCCTATAGTTAGTGCAATCGGATTTAGTTCCACTTTTGTAAATTGACCTTAATATAACAATTTTAAGTTTATTTAGGGATGTTACTGTAGATATGCTTTCATTGATAAAGTTCGTCACGAGATCAGTTAAGGAGTTTTTGCATCCTTTAATGTGCTTTACGTGTATCCGATCGTATCCACATGATTTTCTTTCATTTAAGTTACTTAGAAATTTGAAAGTTTTTTGTTTTGAAATGGGAGGAATAAAAATTTAATGAATAGAAGGTTGGATATGTTTAGGAACTGTAGAGAGTTGAGGTTGGGTTGTTTTACTTCTGAGCGGCACTTTTTTTGCACACAATGGGCTAAATGGCCAGGTCACAAGGACTCCGAAGGCTCAGAGAAGGTTGGGGGAGGGGACCCACTGGAACAGCTGTTAGTAGACAGATAATAACCTCCCATCAATGCCATCCAGCGTGTTCTTTAACATGCACCGGGTATGGCTCATCCGCATACGGGGCTATAGGCTTAACGTCCCATCCGACGGACGGTGGTCTTTCCAAGCACATCGGTGTCCACTACTGACCGTGGGCAGGGCGGAGAATTTTGCGGAGATAAATCTCAATGCTCACCCAGCTGGGACTCGAGCCTGGGAACTGCAGATTACGAGCCTGGCGCACTACCGACTGAGCCACCCCCGCCCAACTGCAGAGAGATTCTGTCTGTAAAGGGAAAATATATACATTTCCCTTTACAGAAATGTATTATACATTTCCCTTTACAGTAATGTATAATACATTTCCCTTTACAGAAATGTATATATGCATTTCCCTTCACAGAAATGTATGTATACATTTCCTTTACAGAAATGTATTATACATTTTCCTTTACAGAAATGCATGTATACATTTCCCTTTACAGAAATGTATTACACATTTCCCTTTACAGAAATGTATGTATACATTTCCCTTTACGGAAATGTATGAATACATTTTGCTTTACAGAAATGTATGTATACATTTCCCTTTACAGAATTGTATGTATACATTTTCCTTTACAGAAATGTATGTATACGTTTCCCATTACAGAAATGTATGTATACATTTTCCTTTACAGACAGAATATACATGTATAAATATAACAACTTCATTTGAAATATCAAAAGAACATATTAATATTTTTAGCGCTTAGAATAATGGTAGGTTGCTCTTGAAGAATTTTTCTTTTGGCTAACAAACGCTCTAGTTTTTTAACGAAGGGTGTTGTGTAGAAAAAGCAACTTCGTTCTGCTGAGAGGTTTCCGTGCAATGCCTCGAGTATCACTAACTTGTTTGTCGTCAACGTTATGCGGCTATTCCACAGCAGAATTTTTACATATTTTTGTTTTGACGTAAAGTCACAATGTAGGACACTTCCGCACATGTCTCAATGATTCTGAGGTGCAAATCAACGGAAGTAGGGCGGGGGTGGTTCAGTCGGTAGCGCGCCAGGCTCGTAATCTGTAGTTCCCAGGTTCGAGTCCCAGCTGGGTCAGCGTTGAGATTTATCTCCGCAAAATTCCCCGCCCTGCCCACGGTCAGTATGGGATACCGATGGGCTTGGAAAGGCCGCCGTCCGTCGGATGGGACTTTAAGCCGTGGCCCCGTGTGCGGGAGAGCCATACCCTGTGCACGTTAAAGAACACGCTGGATGGCCTTGACGGGAGGCTACCATCTGTCTCCCAACAGCTGTTCCAGTGGGTCCCCTCCCCCAACCTTCTCTGAGCCTTCGGGGTTCATGTGACCTGGCCATTTATCCCATGGTGTGCAAAAAAGTGCCGCTCAGAGGTAAAACAACCCAACGGAAGTATATTTGTTCAGAAAGAGGTTCTTCGGGAATTCTTTTAGGAAAACGCTGATCAAAGGAAATTAAAATTACCAATTACCAATTGCTGTCATGTAATCCAGCTGTTCTCAAATCACACTATGGATTTGTAAAACCTTCTCAAGCGGTGAAATTTGTGGATGCGAGTTCAATTCATTTCATGATCAAACCAAACCAAGTCATAGTTTCAAAACCTTCACTTCCAATTATATATTGAATGCATGCGAGTTTATTTAATGATCTAGAAATATCCACAGTCTCAGAACATCCACTTTCAATTAGAAATAGAATGGATATGAGTTCATTTCATGATCAAGAAATGAGTCATGGTTTCAAAACCTTAATTTTCAATTATACATTGAATGGATTGCGAGTTTATTTCAATAGCAAGAAATAGCGTCACGGATTCAAAACATCCATATCTTTTAACCGAGTACTATTTTCAACTGTTGTCTTCCATTAAGTAATTTTTCTACCATCTACTTTCACAAAGCATTATTTTCCACTTATATCCTACAACCAAGTATTATTTTCTACTGCTTCCTTTCGTTAAGTAATTTTTTTACCACCTCCTTTAACCGAGTACTATTTTCTACTGAGCCCCTTCGTTAAGTAATTTTTCTACCATCTCCTTTAACCGAGTACTATTTTCTACTGCTGTCATCGGTTAAGTAATTTTTCTACCATCTACTTTCACCAAGTATTATTTTCCACTTGTATCCTATAACCAAGTACTATTTTCTACTGCTTCCTTTCGTTAAGTAATTTTTTACCACCTCCTTTAACCGAGTACTATTTTCTATTACTTCATTTCTTGAAGTAATTTTTCTACCATCCCTTTTAACAGAGAATTATTCTCTATTCTCCTTATGTCAAGAAATTTTTCTACCACCTCCTTTAACCGAGTAATATTTTCTACTGAGCCCCTTCGTTAAGTAATTTTTCTACCATCTCCTTTAACCGAGTACTATTTTTAAACTGCTGTCTTCCGTTAAGTAATTTTTCTACCATCTACTTTCACCAAGTATAATTTTCCATTCATATCCTATAACCAAGTACTATTTTCTACTGCTTCCTTTCGTTAAGTAATTTTTTACCACCTCCTTTAACCGAGTACTATTTTCTATTTCTTCCTTTCTTGAAGTAATTTTTCTACCATCCCCTTTAACAGAGTATTATTCTCTATTCTCCTTATGTCAAGAAAATTTTCTACCACCTCCTTTAACCGAGTAATATTTTCTACTGAGCCCCTTTGTTAAGTAATTTTTTACCACCTCCTTTAACCGAGTACTATTTTCTATTACTTCTTTTCTTCAAGTAATTTTTCTACCATCCCTTTTAACAGTATTATTTTCTATTCTCATTATGTCAAGAAATTTTTCTACCACGTCCTTTAACCGAGTAATATTTTCTACTGAGCCCCTTCGTTAAGTAATTTTTCTACCATCTCCTTTAACCGAGTACTATTTTCTACTGTTGTCTTCCGTTAAGTAATTTTTCTACCATCTCCTTTCACCAAGTATTATTTTCCACTTGCATCCTATAACCAAGTACTATTTTCTACTGCTTCCTTTCGTTAAGTAATTTTCTACCACCTCCTTTAACCGAGTAATATTTTCTAATGAGCCCCTTCGTTAAGTAATTTTTCTACCATCTCCTTTAACCGAGTACTATTTTCTACTGCTGTCTTCCGTTAAGTAATTTTTCTACCATCTGCTTTCACCAAGTATTATTTCCACTTATTTTCTATAAGCAAGTACTATTTTCTACTGCTTCCTTTCGTTAAGTAATTTTTACCACCTCCTTTAACCGAGTACTATTTTTTGTTACTTCATTTCTTGAAGTAATTTTTCTACCATCCCCTTTAACAGAGTATTATTCTCTATTCTCCTTATGTCAAGAAATTTTTCTACCACCTCCTTTAACCGAGTAATATTTTCTACTGAGCCCCTTCGTTAAGTAATTTTTTACCACCTCCTTTAACCGAGTACTATTTTCTATTACTTCTTTTCTTCAAGTAATTTTTCTACCATCCCCTTTAACAGAGTATTATTTTCTATTCTCATTATGTCAAGAAATTTTTCTACCACGTCCTTTAACCGAGTAATATTTTCTAATGAGCCCCTTCATTAAGTAATTTTTCTACCATCTCCTTTAACCGAGTACTATTTTCTACTGCTGTCTTCCGTTAAGTAATTTTTCTACCATCTGCTTTCACCAAGTATTATTTTCCACTTATATCCTATAACCAAGTACTATTTTCTACTGCTTCCTTTCGTTAAGTAATTTTTTACCACCTCCTTTAACCGAGTACTATTTTCTATTACTTCTTTTCTTCAAGTAATTTTTCTACAATCCCCTTTAACAGAGTATTATTTTCTATTCTCCTTATGTCAAGAAATTTTTCTACCACCTCCTTTAACCGAGTAATATTTTCTAATGAGCCCCTTCGTTAAGTAATTTTTCTACCATCTCCTTTAACCGAGTACTATTTTCTATTACTTCCTTTCTTGAAGTAATTTTTCTACCATCCCCTTTAACAGAGAATTATTCTCTATTCTCCTTATGTCAAGAAATTTTTCTACCACCTCCTTTAACCGAGTAATATTTTCTACTGAGCACTTTCGTTATGTAATTTTTCTACCCATCTTCTTTCACCAAGTATTATTTTCCACTTATATCCTATAACCAAGTACTATTTTCTACTGCCTCCTTTCGTTAAGTAATTTTTCTACCATCCCCTTTAACCGAGTACTATTTTCTACTCTCCTTATGTCAAGTAATTTTTCTACCACTTCCTTTACCGTGTACTATTTTCTACTGATCCCCTTCGTTAAGTGATTTTTTTTCCACCTCCTTTCACCGAGTACTATTTTCTCCTGCCGCCTTTGGTTAAGAAATTTTCCTTCCACCTCCTTTCACTAAGTATTATTTTCCGCTTTCTCCTATCACCTAGTACTATTTTCTACTGCCTCAGTCCGTTAAGTAATTTTTCTGCCACTTCCTTTAATCGAGTATTGTTTTCTACCACTTCATTTCACCAAGTATTATTTTCCCCTTACCTCCTTTAACCGAGTACTATTTTCTACTGCCTCCTTTGGTTAAGTAATTTTTCTTGCACCTCCTTTGGCGAAGTATTATTCTCACCTTATCTCCTATAACCGAATAACATTTTCTACTGCCTCCTTAGGATAAGTAAATTTTCTACGACCTCTTTCACCAAGTATTATTTTAAAAGTATCTCCTTTAGCCGAGTATTACTTTTTACTGCCAACTCTTGCTATGTGATTTTTCTACCACGTCCTTTCACCAAGAAGTATTTTCCACTTATCTCCTTTAACAAGGTACTATTTTCTGTTGCGTCCCTTCGTTAAGTAATTCTTGTACCACCTCCTTCAACACAGTACGATTTTCTACAGCCTCCTTCCGTTAAGTAATTTTTCTACCAACTCCTTTCAACAACTATTATTTTCCACTTATCTCCTTTAATCGAGTACTGTTTTCTACAGCCTCCTTCCGTTAAGTAATTCTTCTACCAGCTCCTTTCACCAAGTATTATTTCCCACTTATCTCCTTTAACCGAGTACTATTTTCTACTGCTTCCTTTCGTTAAGTAATTCTTCTACCAGCTCCTTTCACCAAGAAGTATTTTCCACTTATCTCCTTTAACAAGGTACTATTTTCTGCTGCGTCCCTTCGTTAAGTAATTCTTGTACCACCTCCTTCAACACAGTACGATTTTCTACAGCCTACTTCCGTTGAATAATTTTTCTACCAACTCCTTTCAACAACTATTATTTCCCACTTATCTCCTTTAATCGAGTACTGTTTTCTACAGCCTCCTTCCGTTAAGTAATTCTTCTACCAGCTCCTTTCACCAAGTATTATTTCCCACTCATCTCCTTTAACCGAGTACTGTTTTCTACATCCTCCTTCCGTTAAGTAATTCTTCTACCAGCTCCTTTCACCAAGTATTATTTCCCACTTATCTCCTTTAATCGAGTACTGTTTTCTACAGCCTCCTTCCGTTAAGGAATTCTTCTACCAGCTCCTTTCACCATGTATTATTTCTCACTTATCTCCTTTAACCGAGTACTGTTTTCTACATCCTCCTTCCGTTAAGTAATTCTTCTACCAACTCCTTTCCCCAAGTATTATTTTCCACTTAGCTCCTTTAATCGAGTACTGTTTTCTACAGCCTCCTTCCGTTAAGTAATTCTTCTACCAGCTCCTTTCACCAAGTATTATTTTCCACTTATCTCCTTTAATCGAGTACTATTTTCTACTGCCTCCTTTTGTTAAGCAATTTTTCTACCAGCTCCTTTCACCAAGTTTTATTTCTCACTTTTCTCCTTTAATAGAATATTATTTTCTATTGGCTCCTTTCGCTAAGTAATTTTTCTACTGCATCCTTTCGTTAAATATTATTTTTCTACTTGTATCTTTCACCGAGTAGTATTTTCTACTTCCTCATTTCGTTAAGTAATTTTTCTACCACCTCCCTTCACCAAGTATTTTTGTCACTTATCTCCTTTAACCAAGTACTGTTTTCTACTCCCTACTTTCGTTAAGTAAATTTTCTGCTTCCTCCTTTCGTGAAGTCGTTTTTCTACCACATCCTTTCTGCAAGTATTATTTTCGGTTGATCTTTCATCGAATATTACTGTCTGCTGACTCATTTCATTAAGTAACGTTATCTACCACCTCCTTTCAGTAAGTACACTTCTCAAAATGGAAACTGCAACACCAAGAAGGAATGGAAGTAGAGATATGTAAATCGCAGGAGGCAATCAGCCATCAGAGATATTCAAATGATTAAAATTCTGCAGCAAATCAGCCGAGCCATGGATAAAAACCCAGCACACAGGAGCTTGTATCATAGTACGACCAACAGTGAGGTTATGGTGCATGCTGCAGAAATGTTCGGAATATGCCTTGGAGACCTTACCAGCGTGACCCTTATGTGCAATTGACGCCCTCTGTTAGAAAGCGAGTCGTCGATATGCGAAACTTGGATCGACACTTCGAGCGATTTTCCAGCCTAAGACAGTTGTTAGAGAGCTGGGTGAACAGATCACATCGTTCTGTAAACACTGCATCAGAATTTTCACTGTAAGTTTATCATTATCAGGGTCTTTACCCCTGGCCATTGCAGTGATCACCTCGCCTACATCCTCTTCCGTGAACGGAACGCCATCTTCCGTATCCGGTGAAATCCTACTCTCCTCTCTCTGGAGATGATGTTGGCCGTCATCAGATCTCCTGTCATCGGCGGGGAATACTCCCTCAAGTAGCGCCTGTATAGTTTAGCTAAAAGAGGTGACCCTGAATCCATCCTCTTTGCAAACATACTCGATGTCCAAAGGGGGTTAGGTGTTTCCCTGCTGGCAGTTTTCCGCCGCCTTCGCCATCTACCTTCGGCAACGAACCTGGTAGATTTGGGTGCCCAATTGGATGCTGTTTGGAACGCCACACCTAAGGACATCATTTACCATCTGATTGATGGAATGCCGAGAAAACCAGAAGCTCATACAACCGCCGAGATGGGACTGCAAATGTACTAATGAATCTGCAATAAATACACGTACCTCGCGTTCTCACTTTCCGTGTTTTTCATCATTTGCACATCTACCCTCACAGCTTCCATCCTGTCAGTTTCCGGAGAACACATCACTTCCTTCTCGGTGTTGGGATTTCTACGTTCAGCAGTATATTAACATCCAATGATCTCCTTTCATCAAGTGTTATTTTCTACTACCTCGTTTCGTTAAGTAATTTTTCTACCACCTCCATTCAGTAAGTATGATTTTCCACTTACATCCTTTCATCAAGTATTATTTTCTACACTCACCTTTCATTAAGTAATTTTTCTACCACCTCATTTCATAAAGCATGATTTTCCACTGATCTCCATTCACCGAGTATTATTTTATACTGCCTCCTTTCGTTAAGTAATTTTTCTACAATCTCCTTTCATAAAGCATGATTTTCCACTTATCTCCTTTCACCGATTTTTAATTTCTACTGTCTCTTTTCGTTAAGAAATTTTTCTACTCTCTCCTTTCAGAAAGTATGATTTTCCACTGATCTCCAGTCACCGAGTATTATTTTATACTGCCTGCTTTCGTTAAGTAATTTTTCTACAACCTCCTTTCATAAAGCATGATTTTCCACTTATCTCCTTTCACCGTTTTTTATTTTCTACTGTATCCTCTCCTTAAGTAATTTTTTTACTCTCTCCTTTCAGAAAGTATGATTTTCCACTGATCTCCAATCACCGAGTATTATTTTCTACTGCCTCCTTTCGTTAAGTAATTTTTCCACAATCTCCTTTCACGAAGTATGATTTTTCCACTTATCGCCTTTTACCGATTTTTATTTTCTACCGTCTCCTTTCGTTAAGTAATTTTTCTACGCTCTCCTTTCAGAAAGTATGATTTTTCAGGCATCTCCATTCACCGGGTTTAATTTTCTACTGCCACCTTTCATAAAGTATGATTTTCCGCTTATCTCCTTTCATCCATTTTTATTTTCTGCTGTCTCCCTTCGTTAAGTAATTTTTCTACTCTCTCCTTTCAGAAAGTATGATTTTCCAGGCATCTCCATTCACCGGGAATTATTTTCTACTACCTCCTTTCATAAAGTATGATTTTCCACTTATCTCCTTTAATCGATTTTTATTTTCTACTGCCACCTTTTGTTAAGTAATTTTTCTACTCTCTCTATTTAGAAAGTATGATTTTCCACTCATCTCCAATCACGGAGTATTATTTTCTAATGTATCCTCTCCTTAAGTAATTTTTCTACTCTCTCCTTTCATAAAGTATGATTTTCCACTTATCTCCTTTCACCGTTTTTTATTTTCTACTGTATCCTCTCCTTAAGTAATTTTTTTACTCTCTCCTTTCAGAAAGTATGATTTTCCACTGATCTCCAATCACCGAGTATTATTTTCTACTGCCTCCTTTCGTTAAGTAATTTTTCTACTCTCTCCTTTCAGAAAGTATGATTTTCCACGCATCTCCATTCACCCGGTATTATTTTCTACTGCCACCTTTCGTTAAGTAGTTTTTCTATTACCTCCTTTCATAAAGTATGATTTTCCACTTATCTCCTTTAATCGATTTTTATTTTCTACTGCCACCTTTTGTTAAGTAATTTTTCTACTCTCTCCATTCAGAAAGTATGATTTTCCACTCATCTCCAATCACCGAGTATTATTTTCTACTGCCTCCTTTCGTTAAGTAATTTTTCTACTCTCTCCATTCAGAAAGTATGATTTTCCACTCATCTCCAATCACCGAGTATTATTTTCTACTGCCTCCTTTCGTTAAGTAATTTTTCTACTACCTCCTTTCATAAAGCATGATTTTCCACTTATCGCCTTTTACTGATTTTTATTTTCTACTGTCTCTTTTCGTTAAGTGATATTTTTACTACCTCCTTTCAGAAAGTATTATTTTCCATTGATCTCCATTAAGAGATTTTTATTTTCTACTGTATCCTTTCGTTAAGTAATTTTTCTGCACTCTCCTTTCAGAAAGTATGATTTTCCACTGATCTCCTTTCACCGATTTTTATTTTCTACTGTATCCTTTCCTTAACTAATTTTTCTACTCTCTCCTTTCAGAAAGTATGATTTTTCACGCATCTCCAATCACCGAGTATTATTTTCTACTCTCTCCTTTCGTTAAGTATTTTTTTTTACCACTTCCTTTCATAAAGTATCATTTCCCATTATCTCCTTTCATTAATTTTTATTTTCTACTCTCTCCTTTCTGAAAGTATGAATTTCCACTGATCTCCTGTTCACCGAGTATTATTTTCTACTGCCTCCTTTCGTTAAGTAAGAGAAAGTATTATTTTGTACTGCCTCCTTTCGTTAAGTAAGAGAAAGTATTATTTTCCACTGATCTCCTTTCACCGATTTTTATTTTCTACTTTCTCCTTTCGTTAAGTAATTTTTCTACTCTCTCCTTTCAGAAAGTATGATTTTCCACTGATCTCCATTCACCGAGTACTATTTTCTACTGCCTCTTTTTTTTAAGTAATTTTTCTACTACTTCCTTTGGGAAAGTATGATTTTCCACTGATCTCCATTCATCGAGTATTATTTTCTACTGCAGTCTTTCGTTAAGTAATTTTTCTACTCTCTCCTTTCAGAAAGTATGGTTTTCCACTGATCTCCTTTTACCGAATATTATTATCTGCCGCCTCATTTCATTAAGTAATATTTTCTACTGCCTGCTTTCTTTAAATATTTTTTTATGCCTCCCCCTTTTATCAATATTTTTTGTAACTCTCCCTTCATGAAGGCCAAAATATATTTTTCCTTGTAACGTTAGGTGAAAAGTGGATAGGAGTAGCTCCTCCATTGCTCTTTGTCTAGTTAACTCAACTAACTCGTTCACAAATTTCCAAACACGCGCCTTTTAGTTATTTTCCACTGATCTCCATTCACCGATGATGAGATGATTCCACCGATGATGAGATGATCCATTCACCGATGATGAGATGATTTCACCGTTTATGAGAGCTACCGCCTCATATATTGGGAAGCCAATGATCTTCAGCTATGAAAGAAATTTCCATTGATAGTAATCTAGTAACGTACAGTAAGAAGTCTTGACTGCTGAGAGATTCCAGTTTATCTGCTGACTTCAAACGTATTCTAAGTGGGTCTCTGCTCTTAACCACAAATATCACACCACTGTTAAATACTATATACTGTATACAGTCGTTCAGTGTCCTCTCCACCAAGGTAATAAGGAATTTATTTTAAAAAAAAAATGATTGATCGCAGATGAGAAATCACATTTTCGCCTTTCTGCTTAAACCAAAGGCGACATTCAACAAGTGTAAGTTCCCGAAGACTCTTCTAAGATAAATATTCGTGGAACTCAGGTACTGTCCACACGACAAGGTTATCATCCTCTCCTAACACCTGATCCTGCTATTTAATAAGACCTGGATCGTGGAGGAGGAGTTTTGTTTCAATCTGTCTCCTCGTCAAACAGAACAGCCCACGGATACAGAGCAATGGTGATTCACGTCCGTGACGTCAAAGACAGGCCCTCGCAACGTCGGCCCAGTGAAAGTTGGTCGTTCCAATGATCGCACTCCGGTCTCGGGCTGCAGCAGGTTGCAAGCCTCCGCCGCCTCGGAGAAAGTATGACAAGTGGCATGTTGGAGCCGGGCCCGAACAGTACCGCGCCACAAAATGACTCAAGAGAGGAATGGGATAGAAAAGTAAGCCTGGTTTTTATTTATTCTTCTATAACCTAAATACCTCTCTGCTATTAGGACAAAAGAAGGATTCGTGAAGAAATGTCGTGGCAATTAAACGAAACGACTTTGGTCTATATTTTGTGTCTTGGGATCAGTTTTGTGGCATTTTTCAAGTAGATTCATCTAAAGGGACGAATTTTCACCGACCTTTAAACAATTCTTATATTAATCTTTTTTTATAACAAAAAACAAATACCCCCTCAAACAGCTGCTTCTCACAAGAGAACTGACAGGGGCATGTCAGTTTATATGCCATAGTAGAAGGTCTGGGAGGATGGCATGACCTCAACAGAAAAACAACACAGGCATCCATGCCTTATCCGGAGTTCGAACCCAGGTCCCTTAGATTAGTAGCCAAGCGCGCTAACCACTCGGCCAAGGGACTGGAAGAAAAAAAAATGTTTCAATTAAATTTGCAATATTTGGGACCAAAGGAGCAACAACGTAAAAAAATTATTCCTTTTTGACATCCTTTCACTGAAAATCAGCAAGTTCGTTGGAATGTATAAAATGTCTTCAGTTGACAAATTCTCAAATCTCTGAAACAAGAAAAGCATTGGATTGTTTTACCTCTGAGCAGCACTTTTTTGCACATAATGGGCTAAATGGCCAGGTCACAAGGACCCGAAAGCTCCGAGAAGGTTGGGGGAGGTGACCCACTAGAACAGCTGTTGGGAGACAGATGGTAACCTCCCGTCAAAGCCATCCAACGTGTTCTTTAACGTTGGGTTGTTTTACCTCTGAGCGGCACTTTTTTTGCACACCATGGGCTAATGGCCAGGTCACAAGGACCCGAAAGTTCGGAGAAAGTTGGGGGAGGGGACCCACTGGAACAGCTGTTGGAAGACAGATGGTAGCCTCCCGTCAAGGCCATCCAGCGTGTTCTTTAACGTGCACAGGGTATGTCTCTCCCGCACACGGAGCCACGGCTTAACGTCCCATACGACGGGCGAGGACTTTTCCAAGCCCATCGGTGTCCCCTACTAACAGTGGGCAGGGCGGAGAATTTTGCGGAGATAAATCTCAACGCTGGTCCAAGTGGAACACGAAACTGGAACTGAAGATTACGAGCCTGGCTTATTTAAAATTACGTAACTTTAAAAATGAGCTTTTTTTTGAGAAAATGAAATGAATTTTAATAAAATTTCTGTTGATCTTATTTTCAATATTGTTTGTTAAATATCAAAGCCCCTGTTTGTGCTCCATTTTTTACATCTCACAATTTATATAAGAAATGTAAATGCATAAATAATATCTATCAAACCTAACTATTTACGAAATGGGGCCTCATTTTTTTTTCAAGTTTCCTTTATAATTCATTTTCATCTAATTTGAAAGAAAAATTCTTAAAAGTGTAATTCATTTGTTCGCTATTTTGTCTTCCATAATTCTTTAAAACAAATATCATTGAAAATCGGGATTTTCGAATATTTATTGCGATCTTTATTTCAAAAGTTATGCATCTTCGAAGGCATCTTTCTTTTATTGCAATAATGCAGCATTCCATGATTGTTTTAGGCAGAGTATAACATTGCCAATGCCGAAGATGTGCAGAGTCCTTCAGACATATCTGGATGGAAATGCCTCTGTATTCGCAAAGCAGCCTCCGACTGACGCTTCTGAATAAAAGCACAACTGCTTAACCATTATGGCTCCTTTTATCGCAGTAGAATAGATGGAAGGAAACGAAAATGTAATGGGCCTACGCTTGCAAGTAAAAGACAGAAGTTTCGTTCGTAAGATGTTAAAAGTAGAAGTAACAGCAAAGAGATCTTGAAAGTGAGTGCTTCGAAAATGTCTTAAGACGTTCGTGTTATGATGATGAGTGATGACGGACAGGTACTCACGGAATGAAGTGGTATGGATGAGAACATGAAAAGCAAGAAAATATTTAAATACCTTCTTTCTCTTGAAAATAGGAGATATTGGCTTTTGGCTTCAACTAGCATCAATGCAACGTGACTATTAAATTTTTAATCCAATTTTTATTACGGTAGTTTCCAAAGTGCTTTGAAATTCGCAATAAAATAAGATTTTTTAAGTTTCAACTTCAATGATACTCAAAGCAACATTACTTTAAGTGTCTTTTTATTGTTGTTGTTATTGGAAACTGAAATTGCCGAAATCTGAGATATTGATTAAACTCAAAGCTTGATGTTTTGTGAGTTTACAAACACCTTCGGACCATTTAGCCCATGGTGTGCAAAAAAGTGCCGCTCAGAAGTAAAACAACCCAACCCAACAACCCAGGTCACATGGACCCCGAAGGCTCAGAGAAGTTTGGGGGAGGGGACTCACTGGAACAGCTGTTGGGAGACAGATGGTAGCCTCCCGTCAAGGCCATCCAGGGTGTTCTTTAACGTGCACAGGGTATGGCTCTCCCACACACGGGGCCACGGCTTAACGTCCCATCCGACGGACGGCGGCCTTTCCAAGTCCATCGGTGTCCTCTACTGACCGTGGGCAGGGCGGGGAATTTTGCGGAGACTCCTGGATCTGATTATTGTCGAAGAACATATTTCAAATCTAGCTCGCTCATGAGCGCCTCAAGGCAGTCGGATCCAGATAGCTCAGTAAGAGATGTAGAATTGCACAGATAATAAAAATAACGAAATAGTGCACTTGGATAAGTCAGTCCATAATCTCTTTCATCTTAATTAAAGCCAATGGCATTAACAGATCAACAGACTATTTCATAAAGACAAAATATACTTAGAATACTTGGAGCCCGAAAACTAAACAAATTGAAATCGAATAAAAATTACAAATGGAATTTTAAATGGTAAGTTTTGATCTTTTGAACTTCTTCCGGAAAATATTGTTATATCGGGTGAATGTGCGACAATAACTGTTTAGAACGAGAATGCTTTGAAATAGTAGGTTGGGTTGTTTTACCTCTGAGCGGCACTTTTTTGCACACCATGGGCTAAATGGCCAGGTCACATGGGGGGCGGGGGGGGGGGGCTCAGTCGGTAGCGCGCCAGGCTCGTAATCTGTAGTTCCCAGGTTCGAGTCCCAGCTGGGTCAGCGTTGAGATTTATCTCCGAAAAATTCCCCGCCCTGCCCACGGTCATTAGGGGACACCGATGGGCTTGGAAAGGCCGCCGTCCGTCGGATGGGACGTTAAGCCGTGGCCCCGTGTGCGGGAGAGCCATACTCTGTGCACGTTAAAGAACATGCTGGATGGCCTTGACGGGAAATTACCATCTGTCTCCTAATAGCTGTTCCAGTGGGTCCCCTCCCCCAACCTTTCTTCGGGGTCCATGTGACCTGGCCATTTAGCCCATGGTGTGCAAAAAAGTGCCGCTCAGAGGTAAAACAACCCAACCCAACAACCCAGTCACATGGACCCCGAAGGCTCAGAGAAGGTTGGGGGAGGGGACTCACTGGAACAGCTGTTGGGAGACAGATGGTAGCCTCCCGTCAAGGCCATCCAGGGTGTTCTTTAACGTGCACAGGGTATGACTCTCCCGCACACGGAGCCACGGCTTAATGTCCCATCCGACGGACGGCGGCCTTTCCAAGCCCATCGGTGTCCCCTACTGACCGTGGGCAGGGCGGGGAATTTTGCGGAGATAAATCTCAACGCTGACCCAGCTGGGACTGGAACCTGGGAACTACAGATTACGAGCCTGGCGCACTACCGACTGAGCCACCCCCGCCCCGACGGCTCAGAGAAGGTTGGGGAAGAGGACTCACTGGAACAGCTGTTGGGAGACAGATGGTAGCCTCCCGTCAAGATCATCCAGGATGTTCTTTAACGTACACAGGGTATGGCTCTCCCGCACACGGAGCCACGGCTTAACGTCCCATCCGACGGACGGTGGCCTTTCCAAGCCCATCGGTGTCTCCTACTGCCCGTGGGCCAACCGAGATTGTGTACTGGCTTGAACTAGCATCAATGCAACGTTAGTATTAAATTTTTAATCCAATTTTTATTACGGTAGTTTTCAAAGTGCTTTGAAATTCGTAATAAAATAAGATTTTTTAAGTTTCAACTTCAATGATACTCAAAGCAACATTAAGTGTCTTTTTATTGTTGTTGTTATTGGAAACTGAAATTGCCGAAATCTGAGATATTGATTAAACTCAAAGCTTGATGTTTTGTGAGCTTACAAAAAACTTCGGAAAATTTTATTTTTAAGAATTCGCTAGTTCGTCTATTTACCTTAACAGAACCATCAAAAGAATATTTATTCCATTACAAAATTCTATGTTGTGAGAATGCTTTGAAATAGTAAGAATTGCGAAAATAAGCAAAAAAGATATAGTGGAGTAGTAAAAGGAAGAAGGATATAGTGTTTTAAATTAGTGTTGTGTAATGCTGTGTAAAAAGACTTCTCTGATTTAAGATGAAGCCTAGTTCCTGTGGACAAAAGGAATGAACCGTAAAGTTTGTTATTGGTTTCTTTATCAGGGGAGACCAATGTTAAACGTTTCACACGTATAAGGTATAAAGTATTGTTAAGATTAATTAGTGTAACAAATGAGATTCAAACACAAAGTGGTTGTCTTTATGTTAAGAGGAATAGAAATACTTTTTAGATAAAATTGATTAATTTGTAATAATTTTGTGTCATTATAATAAATTACACCATTCATACTTTAGTGGTATACGTATATGCTATTTATGAACTCACGCTAAGCTTTCATCTCTTTCAATTCTTATCAATGTGATAGTACAGTCGCTCAAAAACGCGTGACACCAAGGTTGCAAGATCACTAATTTCTAAAAAAAAATCGTTGCCATATATTTTTTCTGAATTCTGAAAATAACCATAGTGTTCGGATACTTTTTTGATCGACTGTACCTAAGAAGTTTCATTCGAATGGCCTCTAAGGTGTTAGATGACCACACGCAGAGTTAACATTGAGAAAAACCACTTTTTTTAGTCCAAGGTCACTTAAAACGTGCTTCTAATCGGAAATCTAGAAATTATTTTTTTTACTTTCTTTCGCAATACTTACTCTAGGTAAAAAAAAAATCAACATTTTTTTAATTATCCTTCTGTACTTTAACGTTCGTTTCATTGACAGTCAAGGTCGATGGTTGAACGTGTGGCCCTGACCCTGCAAGGCCGCTGACCCTTCGAAGAGGTCATCCTCGACTCACATTTCTTAGCAGTTATCTCGTCTGCCATCGACCTCCAGTTGGTCCTCTAAAAACAGACGAAGAAAAACGAAACTCAGTCGGTAAAATTACGAACGCCAATCATCTCAGAATCGTAATGAGAACAGATGTACTGAATAGAAAAAATACCACTGGCAAAAAAGAGAGGGGGTTGTTTTACCTCTGAGCGGCACTTTTTTGCACACCATGGGCTAAATGGCCAGGTCACATAGGCCCCGGAGGCTCAGAAAAGGTTGAGGGAAGGGACCCGCTGGAACAGCTGTTAGGAGACAGATGGTAGTCTCCCGTCAAGGCCATCCAGCGTGTTCTTTAACGTGCACAGGGTATGGCTCTCCCGCACATGGGGCCACGGCTTAACGTCCCATCCGACGGACGGCGGCCTTTCCAAGCCCATCGGTGTCCCCTACTGACCGTGGGCAGGGCGGGAAATTTTTCGGAGCTAAATCTCAACGCTGACCCAGCTGGGACTCGAACCTGGGAACTACAGATAAGAGCCTGGCGCGCTACCGACTGAGCCACCCCCGCCCCAGAGGTGGAGTCATTGACTGAGTAGGCACAGCGACAGGAGTGTCGCTTCGATTGGATTGTTTTACACCTGAGTGGCACTTGCATATAATGGTCTAAATGACTAGGTCACAAGGAACCCAAGGGTTCAAGAGTGTTTGAGGAGGGGTTTCGTTTATTTCACCTCTGAGTGCCGCTTGTTTTGCACACAATGGGATAAATGGCAAGGTCACACACACCCCGTGGATTCACAGAAGGTTGGGGCGGGGGTGGCTCAGTTGGTAGCGCGCCAGGTTCGAGACCCAGCTGGGTCAGCGTTGAGATTTATCTCCGCAAAACTCTCCGTCCTGCCCACGGTCATACTCGACACCGATGGGCTTGGAAAGGACGCCGTCCGTCGGACGGGACGTTCAGTCATCGTCCGTGTGCGGGAGAGCCATACCCTGTGCACGTTAAAGAACAAGCTGGATGGCCTTGACGGGAGACTACCATCTGTCTCCCAACAGCTGTTCCAATGGGTCCCCTCCACTAACCTTCTCTGAGCCTTCGGGGTCCTTGTGACCTGTCCATTTAGCCCATGGTGTGCAAAAAAGTGCCGCTCAGAGGTAGAACAACCCAACGTTAAAGAACACACTGGATGGCCTTGACGGGAGGCTACCATCTGTCTCCCAACAGCTGTTCCAGTGGGTCCCCTCCTCCAACCTTCTCTGAACCTTCGGGGTTCTTGTGATTTGGCCCTTTAGCCCATGGTGTGTAAAAAAAAGTGCCGCTCAGAGGTTAAACAACCCGACACAGAATGTTGGAAGAAGGGTTTGGGTTGTTTTACCTCTGAGTGGCACTTCTTTTAATGGGTTAAATGGCAAGGTCTCAAACACCCCCGAGGACTCACAAAAGGCTGGGGGCTGGGGTGGCTCAGTTGGTAGCGCACCAGGCTCGCAATCTGTAGTTTCCAGGTTCGAATCCCAGCTCGGCCAGCGTTGAGATTTATCTCCGCAAAACTCCCCGCCCTGTCCTTGGTCAGTAGGGGACACCGATGGGCTTCGAAAGGCAGCCGTCCGTCGAATGGACCTTCCGCAGTCCTGTCTGCAGCATAGCTCTCTGCACGTTAAAGAACACTCTGGATGGCTTTGACGGGAGGCTACCATCTGTCTCCCAAAAGCTGGCCAGTGGATCCCTTCCCTAAACCTTCTCTGAGCCCTCGGTGTATTTGTGGCCTGTCGATTTAGCCCATTATGTGGAAAAAGTGGAAAACTATAGTTATAGTAAAACAATGGGAATAAAATGAAACATATATATATACACACACATTTAATTTTGTATTCGTAAATTACATATATCGATAAACACAAAAAAAATTACATTTTTGCACAGCAGTGTTGCCAACTTAGCGACTTTGTTACTAAACCTAGCGATTTTTGAGCTCTCATGGCCCCCACGATGAGAACCCCTGTGCTAGACATTTGAAATTTTGATGGTACAGTCGCTCAAAAAAGTATCCGAACACTATGGTTGATTACAGAATTCAGAAAAAATATCTGGCCACGATTCTTTTTAGAAATTAGTGATCTGGCAACCTACGTGACACGAAGGTTACCAGATCACTAATTTCTAAAAAGAATCGTTGCCAGATATTTTTTCTGAATTCTGTAATCAATCATAGTGTTCGGATACTTTTTGAGTGACTGTAGGTGGTCATATTATTTTGATACTAGATCGTGTGGGCTCACTCACGGAAATATTGAGCGTGTGCAGTTATCGTTCACAGCAAACTGGAGCGTGTGCAGTTACTGCACACGCTCCAGTTTGCTGTGAACGGTAACTGGAGCGTGTACAGTTGCTGTACACGCTCCAGATATTTTTCCTGAATTCTGTAATCACGTGACACGAAGGTTGCCAGACCCTAATTTCTAAAAAAATCGTTGCCAGATATATTTTATGAATTCTGTAATAAACCATGGTGTTCGGATACTCTTTTGAGTGACTGTACAATGTGATTATTAACAGATTTAAATTAATAGCAACATTTTATCCCGTTAAAGAATATTTGGCTACAATGAGATATTAATGTCTGTAACACAGTTTATATTATACAGTCTATTATAAAGAGCTGAGCGTTTTTCAAAAGCAGATTTGCAATTTTCATAAGATGTATAAACTTATTGATAAATGCCAGACGAAAATCGAATTAATTGAAATGTACAGGCAATGTGCAAAAAAATGGCAATATGCTTATCTTAAGTCAGGGTTGGGTTGTTTTACCTCTGAGCGGCACTTTTTTGCACACCATGAACTAAATGGCCAGGTCACATGGACCCCGAAGGACCAGAGAATTTGGGGGAGGGGACCCACTGGAACAGCTGTTGGGAGGCAGATGGCAGCCTCCCGTCAAGACCATCCAGCGTGTTCTTTAACGTGCACAGGGTATGGCTCTCCCGCACACGGGGTCACGGCTTAACGTCCCATCCGACGGACGGTGGCCTTTCCAAGCCCATCGGTGTCCCCTACTGACCGCGGGCAGGGCGGGGAATTTTGCGGAGATAATCTCAACGCTGACCCAGATGGGACTCGAACCTGGGAACTACAGAGTACGAGCCTGGCGCGCTTCCGACTGAGCCACCCCCGCCCTATATCTTAAGTCAATGGAGAATTAAATTCGCGAATCCTTAATTGGCTAAATAGATTTTTATGAAAACGTATGACTGTAGATAAATGCAAAATGTGAACTGTCTAAATTTCGATTTTGAACAATATCGATTCAGTACTGAAAGAGTTATAGAAGTTCGAATATTGCATAATAAACTGTCGCAAGAATTCGTCTCAGAAGTTATTAAAACTTAAAAAAAAGTATTATTTCAAACCATTTAAATAAGCGTAATTTCAGAATTTAGTACAAATAGTTCTTTCAATAATTGTCAGTTTTTCACAATTATCTTACACCTGACTTTCCAGCTGTTAAGTATTCGAACTTCCATGGCGCTTTAAATATCCAACAAATAGAGTTGAAAAATCGAGATTTATAATAGATTTCAAATAGATTTAAATTGATCGACTCCAGTTTTCTATTAATAGCTTATTATAGAAATTATAGATCTTCAAATTTCATTCTCCATTTACATAGCATTCAAATGTTTTCATTTTTCAGTCCACTATTTGTAGTTAACACATCAAGTTTTTCAGATGAATCGAAATTTTCCCGATTTTGGTGGGTAGTCACAATGAGTCCGATATCATGCCCACCTCGTTCCGACTTTTTAACTCATTACACTTTTTCCTATGGGACGCCGTCCGTCGTATGGGACGTTAGGCCGTGGCCCCGTGTGTGGGAGAGCCATACCTTGTGCACGTTGAAGGACACGCTGGATGGCCTTGGCGGGAGGCTACCATCTGTCTCCCAACAGCTGTTCCAGTGGGTCCCCTTCCCCAACCTTCTCTGAGCCTTCGGGTTCCTTGTGACCTGGCCATTTAGCCCATGGTGTGCAAAAAAGTGCCGCTCAGAGGTAAAACAACCCAACGTTAAAGAACACGCTGGATGGCCTTGACGGGAGTCTACCATCTGTCTCCCAACAGCTGTTCCAATGGGTCGCCTCCCCCAACCTTCTCTGACCCTTTGGGGTGCCTGTGACCTGGCCAATTAGCCCATGGTGTGTAAAAAAGTGCCGCTCAGAAGTAAAACAACAACAACAACCTCGATCAGTAGTGGACACCGATGGGCTTGAAAAAGCCGCCGTCCATCCGATGAGAGGTTAAACCGTGTCACCGTGTGCGGGAGAAATTACCAACTGTCTCTTAACAGCTTCCCAATGAGTGCCCTTCCCCCAACCTTCTGAAACCTCGAGGTTATTATGACCTGGCCATTTAGTCCATTGTGTGCAAAAAATGTTTCGCTCAGAGGTAAAACATCCCAACCCATGACATGATTGGAACAACTTTTTTTATATCAACAGATATAAAAACTTTAAATCAGAATTATTTTGTTATTTTTAAACACGTGTTAACCCTTTCACGACCAAGGGAAACGTTTTTCCCCATTTTAAAATTGGTGATTGTCGTATTTAATTATAACCTTATCTGCATTTTTTTATACAGAATGTCAAAATAGAACGTATGCCGAACGCAATTACGTAAACGGGAACGTTTAGTCCATGTCCATCTTTGCAATAATGTTACATCTGTGCAATGTCCATCTTTGCTTCACAACCAAAAGAAATTGCTTCGCAGAATATCATAATTAGCACATCATTTTGTATAGTAATTTTATTTCATAATTTTGTATTATTTTAGTTAACATTTTGTTCTAATAAACCAATAAATAAAAGACATTGCATAATAAGCCTAACTATAATTTGTGTTACCTTTATAGTCCATTGGGAAAAATATTTCCCATAAAATTCCAAAAAAAATACACATTGTTATGTATTTTTCTTATGATTTTTATTTATTTTACGTCTAAACAAACTAAAATAAACAGTTACATACTAATATTTACTCTTAGAAACCTTATGGTCCTGAAAGGGTTAAGGATTCCCTGAGACTAGACGCGAATCGTTAAAGTAGACGACTTTTTACACTAACGTATTTTCTTGATACTTTGTATTTAAAACTAAAATAAATTCTCCATTCCTTCAACAGCAATTCTTTATTGAATTCCACAACTTCTAGGATCATTGGGTTTCCGAATAATAATTTTTCTCTGGCGTACCCAAAGAGGGAGTCGGTGTCAGTCACATCCTTGTCCTTGGATATGTGACAGCTACAAAGTCACCGAACCATTTTGAGTTCCTATTTCTCGTGAATTCCGTAATTTAACGTTATAGGAACGTGTTTTGGTTGGAAAGTTCCAGAGCTGGTTTTTAATTTAAGGCAAAAAGGATTTTACACGGTAGATTGAGTGAGACATTAATTCTGGTTGACACGGGAAAATATAAAAGTGAAGAAATAGGTGGGGGGGGGGGGAAACTCTTAAAATAGGAAAACGTTTCTCCAATCTCCACGTGTTTGTTGGCATTTCTGTTGCCGAAGTTGAATGCCGAAGACAGTTCCTAATCGGATGAAGCAATTCCTTCCTTTTAGGCATTTCCTTTCTTGATATTTGCTTCAGATTGCTTCAAATCAGTGCAGAATTATTAAAGTTAGGTTGCTTTACCACTGAACGGTGCTTTGTACACGTAATGGGCTAAATGGACAGGTCACAAGGATCCCAAAGGCTCAGATTTGGGTTGTTTTACCTCTGAGCGGCACTTTTTTGCAAACCATGGGCTAAATGGCCAGGTCACATGGACCCCGAAGGCTCAGAGAAGGTTGGGGGAGGGGACCCACTGGAACAGCTGTTGGGAGACAGATGGTAGCCTCCCGTCAAGGCCATCCGGCGTGTTCTTTAACGTGCACAGGGTATGGCTCTCCCGCACACGGGGCCACGGCTTAACGTCCCATCCGACGGACGGCGGCCTTTCCAAGCCCATCGGTGTCCCCCTACTGACCGTGGGCAGGGCGGGGAATTATGCGGAGATAAATCTCAACGCTGACCCAGCTGGGACTCGAACCTGGGAACTACAGATTACGAGCCTGGCGCGCTACCGACTGAGCCACCCCCTCCCATAAATTAAAATCCGTTAGAGATTAAAGATGTAGTCAGAACCCACTACACCCATAATGGATCAAAGGCTCAGAGAAGATTAATTCGTTTCACTTCTGAGCAACACCATTTTTCCACACAGTGGGCTTGAATGGCCAGGTTATGACCACAAAAGTGCAGAGAAGACTAATTCGTTTTGCCTCTGACGACCGGGGGTGGAGGTGGCTCAGTCGGTATCGCGCCAGGCTCGTAATCTGCTAGTTCTCAGGTTCGAGTCCCAGCTAGGTCAGCGTTGAGATTTATCTCCGCAAAATTCCCCGCCCTGCCCACGGTCAGTAGGGGACACCGATGGGCTAGGAAAGGCCGCCGTCCGTCGGATGGGACGTTAAGCCGTGGCTCCTGTGCGGGAGAACCATACCCAGTGCACGTTAAAAAACACACTGGATGACCTTGATGGGACGCTACCATCTGTCTCCCAACAGCTGTTCCAGTGGGTCCCCTCCCCCAACCTTCTCTGAGCCTTCGGGGTCCATGTGACCTGGCCATTTGGCCCATGGTGTGCAAAAAAGTGCCGCTCAGAGGTAAAACAACCCAACGTTAAAGAACACGCTGAATGGCCTTGACGGGAGGCTACCATCTGTCTCCCAACTTTCTCTGAGCCTTCGGGGTCCTTGTGACCTGGCCATTTAGCCCATGTTGTGCAAAAAAGTGCCACTCAGAGGTAAAACAACCCAACGTTAAAGAACACGCTGAATGGCCTTGACAGGAGGCTACCATCTGTCTCCCAACAGCTGTTCCAGTGGGTCCCCTCCCCCAACCTTCTCTGAGCCTTCGGAGTCCATGTGACCTGGCCATTTAGCCCATGGTGTGCAAAAAAGTGCAGCTCAGAGGTAAAACAATCCAATCTAACAGTTGTTCCAGTGGGTCCTCTCCTTCAGCCTTCTCTGAGCCTTTGGGGTCCTTGTGACCTGGCCATTTAGCCCATTTTGTGTAGAAAAGGGATTCTCAGAGGTAAAACAACTAACCCTCAATACGTTAAAGAACACGCTGGATGGTTTCTTTGACAGGAGTCTACCATCTGTCTCTCAACAGCTGTTCCAATGGGTCCTCTACCCCAACCCTCTCTGAGCTTTCATTTTCATTTTCCATTTAGCCCATGGTGTGCAAAAAGTTCCGCTCAGAGGTAAAACAATCCAATTTTTCTACCAGCTATTCATTAGCATTAGCTCTTCCTCATATTGAAAAGCATTAGCCTGCTTTTCAGCAATAAAAGTGTCGAAAACCTCCGTTTCAAATTGGTTTAGAAACGCCATTCCTTTGTTTTGTCTCAAATGTGAAAGAAAAGGCTTTCTCTTTGTTCAGTTCGTGTGAGCAAATCCCGTTTAAGAGTGTTGTCGAATTCCTGCAGGCAAATAAATAGTGAAACGCTGCAGACTGTAAAGTAATTTGCTCGATGAATTCTGCCTCGCTCCAGTGATGATGGAGGTGATCGACGATGGGGAAAAGGAAAATCACGATGATCAGCAGAGGGAATAACTCGTTGTCGGGAAATGCAAAGTGGATTTTGTGGGAGAGTTTTTGCGTTTTGTGAAATCGCTTTTCAAGCTGTACACTATGTTAACAAAAGTACACTGGATTGGATTGTTTTACCTCTGAGCGGCACTTTTGTGCACATAATGGGCTAAATGGCCAGGTCACAAGGACCCCGAAGGCTCAGAGAAGGTTGGGGGAGGGGACCCACTGGAACAGCTGTTGGGAGACAGATGGTAACCTCTCGTCAAGGCCATCCAGCGTGTTCTTTAACGTGCACAGGGTATGTCTCTCCCGCACAAGGGGCCACTGCTTAACGTCCCACCCGACGGACGGCGGCCTTTCCAAGCCCATCGGTGTCCCCTACTGACCGTGGGTAGGGCGAGGAAATTTTGCGGAGATAAATCTTAACGCTGATCCAGCTGGGACTCGAATCTGGGAACTACAGATTACGAGCCTGGCGCGCAACCGACTGAGCCACTCCCGCCCCATTTTGTGGGAGAGTTTTCGCGTTTTGTGAAATCGTTTTTCAAGCTGTACACTATTATAACAAAAGTACACTGCGCTATCAAAATATTACATAATTCGCATATTATATCAATGGTAATCTAACTTAGAAGCTCTGTTACTTCTAAAATATGCATTTAATTGTAAAATGTGATTTATAGATCGTCATCAGATATCTTTCTATCTCCATTTTCAACAATATTCGTTCCGTATTTAAACCTGGAATATTTAACAATAAATTAATTTTACACTCTGGATGGCCTTGACGGGAGGCTACCATCTGTCTCCCAACAGCTGTTCCAGTGGGTCCCCTCCCCCAACCTTCTCTGAGCCTTCGGGGTCCATGTGACCTGGCCATTTAGCCCATGGTGTCCAAAAAAGTGCCGCTCAGAGGACAAACAACTCAAAGTTAAAGAACATGCCGGATGACCTTGACGGGAGGCTGCCATCTCTTTCCCAAAAGCTGTTCCAGTGGGTCTCCTCCCCCAACCTTCTCTGAGCCTTCGGGGTCCTTGTGACCTGGCCATTTAGCCCATGGTGTCCAAAAAAGTGCCGCTCAGAGAACAAACCCAACGTTAAAGAACATGCTGGATGACCTTGACGGGAGGCTACCATCTCTTTCCCAAAAGCTGTTCCAGTGGGTCCCCTCCCCCAACCTTCTCTGAGCCTTTGGGGTCCATGTGACCTGGCCATTTAGCCCATGGTGTGCAAAAAAGTGCCTACAGATTACGAGATTACGAACCTGGCGCGTTACCGCCTAAGCCGTCTCCGCCCTACCGAGTTGGAGGGAGGAACTTACTGGACAAGCTGTTGGGAGATAGATCGTAGCCTCTTGTCAAGGCCACTTGTTCCAGTGGGTCCCCTCCCTCAACCTTCTCCGCGCCTTCGGGATCCTTGTGACCTGGCCATTTAGCCCATGTATGCAAAAAAGTTCCACTCAGAGGTAAAACAACCCAACCCAAAACCATTAAATGCTTACTTTTAGAAGTTAGAGATTCGAAGTTAAATTCGCATTGGCAAAACATGGAAATTGTGTAAGAACAAGAATAAAATTACTCTAGGAATTTTGGTACGACAATGTATTAATACATTTTAATCAAGCATGTATCCAGGATTTAGTTACGGGGAGGGGGAATGGTTTAGGGGAATGGTTGGTGAATTTAGACTGGGGGATTCCGAGAAGTAAGTTTCTGGGTGGTGCTGAGAATAAGATAGGTTTCCCATTGCTAAAATATTTCACCAGACAGGAAAGATGAAATGATATTCTATATGGAATAAAATTAAATTTTTATTGTTGCTTTTTAAATCTATTTTTATTGTCAGACGGGGGGTGGGGGGCTTTGTCGGAAGCGCGCCAGGCTCGTAATCTTCATTTCTCAGGTTCGAGTCCCAGCTGGGTCAGCGTTGAGATTGATCTCCGCAAAACTCCCCGCCCTGCCCACGGTCAGTAGGGAAGATCGGTGCGCTTGAAAGTTAAAGAACACGTTGGATGGCCTTGACTGAAAAATACCATCTCTATCCTAACTGCTCTCCAATTGGTCCCATTCCCCCAACCGTCTCTGAACCTTCGGAGTCCTTGTGACCTGGCCATTTAGCCCATTGTCTGCAGAAAAGAGCGTCTCAGACGCTCCCTTTAAGAGACCCAACTTAAAATTATCAATTTTATCCCTTTATGAGACTCCTCTTTTTGAGAGACCCAACCTCAGCATATTAAAAACACGCTGGATGGCTTCTTTGACAGGAGGCTACCATCTGTCTCCTAACACATGTACAGTGGGTCTCCCTCCCCCAACCTTCTCTGAGCCTTTGGGGTCCTTGAGACCTGGCCACTTAGCCCATTGTGTGCCGAAAAGGGCTTCTCAGAGGTAAAACAACCCAACACTCGGCACGTTAAATAACACGCTGGATGGCTTCTTTGATGGGGGGCTACCATCTGTCTACTAACAGCTATACTGTGGGTCTCCCTCCCCCAACCTTCTCTGAGACTCTGGGGTCCTTGTGACCTGGCCACTTAGCCCAATGTGTGCAGAAAAGGGGTTCTCAGAGGTAAAACAATCCATTCCTCAGCACGTTAAGAACACGCTGGATGGCTTCTTTGACAGGAAGCTACCATCTGTCCCCTAACAGCTGTACTGTGGGTCTCCCTCCCCCAACCTTCTCTGAGACTTTGGGGTCCTTGTGACCCGGCCACTTAGCCCAACGTGTGCAGAAAAGGGGTTCTCAGAGGTAAAACAATCCATTCCTCAGCACGTTAAGAACACGCTGGATGGCTTCTTTGACAGGAGGCTATCATCTGTCTCCTAACAGCTGTACAGTGGGTCTCCCTCCCCCAACCTTCTCTGAGACTTTGGGGTCCTTGTGACCTGGCCACTTAGCCCAATGTGTGCAGAAAAGGGCTTCTCAGAAGTAAAACAGCCGAAGCATAAAATTTTTCGAATCTCTGCAATTGATTGCAACCTCGATTTTCTTTCAAAGAAAAATTTGAAAGAAAAAAAAATTTCTTTTTTTTTTGAAACAATTTCTTTACTAATGGAGCTTTGAAAGCCTCCGACGAAGAATGATAACATTAATATGAAAGTAGACCAAAGGGAATGAATAATTTTCAGCAGAAAGAGAACAAGAAATTCCTTCTATTTTGTCGTGCTTTTGTTTCAAAAAAGGATTCAATCATCCGCGAATTCTCCTTGAAGGAAATTTATCAAAAACGAAATGTTATCGTCATCATACAAATTCAGATTTTTTTTTCTCTGTCAACCTACAGTTTTGGGTCAAATACTTTTGGTAACAATTGACTATGCCGTGATGAAGATCGTTGGCTTTTTCTGACATATGCCGAAAAAATATTTGAGTTGTCATTAAAATCAAAATTACTTTCATCAGAGAGATCGAGGATGCATTGTTTGACCTGTGAGCGGCATTACTATGCAATGGGATAAATGACCAAGTTACAAGAGTCCCGAAATCTCAGAGAAGGTTGGAAGAAAGGAACCCACTGGAACAGCTGTTGGGGGACAGATGGTAGCCTTCTGTCAAAGCCATCCAGCGTGCTCTCTACCGAGCATAGAGTATGGCTCTCCCGCTCACAGGAGAGTGATGCGCCAGGAAAATAGGGAGAGGGTGGCTCAGTCGGTAGCGTACCAGGCTTGTAATCTGCAGTTCCCAGGTTCAAGTCCCAGCTGAGTCAGCGTTGAGATTTATCTCCGCAAAATTCCCCGCCCTGCGCACGGTCAGTAGGGGACACCGATGGGCTTGGAAAGTCCGTCGGATGGGACGTTAAGCTGTGACCCCGTGTGCGGGAGAGCCATACCCTGTGCACATTAAAGAACAAACTGGATAGCCTTGATGGGAGGCTACCATCTGCCTTCCAACAGCTGTTTCAGTGGGTTCCCTCCCCCAACCTTTTCTGAGCCTTCGGGGTCCATGTGACCTGTTCATTTAGCCCATGCTGTGCAAAAAAGTGCCGCTCAGAGGTAAAACAACCCAACCCAATTTGATTTATGATTTGAAGTCATAGTTTTCCTCTTTATGACTCGCTGGAGATGTCCTCTGATCAAATGCCATAGTTCGTCTATTTCGAAATCATTCGCGAACCTTAGGAATGTTCCGGAGTTTACGCATGACTCTATAACCACAGGTTCAAATAGCGGAAGGATAAATCAAAGCTGAAGGGTGATTTCATGGAAGACAAAAGGTCACGGCTGATGCGTTGTTCAATCTTACAAATGGGAATCCTTACGTTTTATTGCTGGAATTCCAGGATTGAAACATCTTTTGCATTTATTCTGATTAAAGTGGTTGTGTCTGAGAGCGGCACTTTTTTTGCACACATTGGGCAAAATGACCAGATTACAAGGACCCCTAGGGCTCAGTGAAGGTTGGGGGAGGGGACCCACTGGAACAGCTGTTAGGAGACATCTGGTAGTCTCCCGTCAAGGCCACCCAACGTTGTTGAGTTGTTTTACATCTGAGCGGCACTTTTTTGCACACCATGGGCTAAATGGCCAGGTCACATAGACCCCGAAGGCTCACAGAAGGTTAGGGGAGGAGACCCACTGGAACAGCTGTTGGGAGACAGATGGTAGCCTCCCGTTAAGGCAATCCAGTGTGTTCTTTAACGTTGGGGTATTTTACCTCTGAGCGGCACTTTTTTGCACACCATGAGCGAAATGGCCAGGTCACATAGACCCCGAAGGCTCACAGAAGGTTAGGGGAGGAGACCCACTGGAACAGCTGTTGGGAGACAGATGGTAGCCTCCCGTCAAGGCAATCCAGTGTGTTCTTTAACGTTGGGTTGTTTTACCTCTGAGCGGCAATTTTTTGCACACCATGGGCTAAATGACCAGGCCACAAGGACCCCGAAGGCTCAGAGAAGGTTGGGGACACACTGGAACAGTTGTTGGGAGACGCATCCAGCGTGTTCTTTAACGTGCACAGGGTATGGCTCTCCCGCACACGGAGCCACGGTTTAACGTCCCATCCGACGGACGGCGATCTTTCCAAGCCCATCGGTGTCCCCTACTGACTGTGGGCAGGGCGCCGAGTTTTGCGGAGATAAATTTTAACGCTGATTCAGCTGGGACTTGAACCTGGGAACTGCAGATTATGAGCCTGGCGCTCTACCGACTGGGCCATCCCTTCCCCCTCATTCTCAAAGAGAATAGAGCTTTCATTTTCTGCTTACAGCACCCTCTAACAGTGTAAATTTGAACTAATGAATGGTTTGCTAAATTCAGAAATTAATATTTTATTAATACCCATACAGTCACTCAAAAAAATATCCGAACATTATGGTTGATTACAGAATTTGGAAAAAATATTGGCAACGTTTTTTTAGAAATTAGTGATCTGGCAACTTTCGTGTCACGTGACACGAAGGTTGCCAGATCACTAACTGTGTGGGTCCAGCTTCGTCTGTAGCAGGACAGGCTCGTAATCTGCAGTTCCCAGGTTCGAGTCCCATCTGAGTCAGTATTGAGATATATCTGAGCTCTGCCCTCGGTCAGTAGGGGACACCGATGGGCTTGGAAAGACCGCCGTCCATCGGATGGGACGTTAATCAGTGTCCCCGTGTGCGGGAGAAAGCCATACCCTTGCACGTTAAAGAACACGCTGGATGGCTTTGACGGAGGCTACCATCTGTCTTTCAACAGCTGTTCCAGTGGGTCCCTCCCCCAACCTTCTCCGAGCCTTCGGGGTCCATGTGACCTGGCCATTTAGCCCATGGTGTGCAAAAAAGTGCCGTTCAGAGGTTAAACAACCCAACCCAAGCCCTTCACCAGGACCACAGCCAAATTACAATTACTGACTGGTAAAACTAAAATTACTGCGAATACAAATAACAGAATAACATGCCTATTCTTAAGAAGCAATTAAAGTAATTCTGCTTTAGCGTTGATTGCACTTGATGCAAAAGATTTCGAACTAACGTAATGTTTGAAGTGAAATCCCGTTGAGCAAGGACTCCTATGATCCAGTTACCTCGACTACAGCTACATGGCTTGGAGTGGAAGCTCATCTAACGGGACAGTGAGCAGGAAACTGGAATTAGGGAAGATTTCTGCACAGAGAGAGTTACAAGTGAATAAATCACAACACACATAATTGTGTCATGAAGAAATGCTCACTTATAACTGGAATTTGATTTCTTGGGAGCGTCCAATTACAAGTGATTGCACTTTAACACTCTCTACTACGTCATCTACCACTTGAGGAAGTAATAAGTTCAGTTTTTTGACTGAAGATCTGTCTGGATTTCAAGGAATTATTTCTTGCATTTGAGGAGCAATTTTCTCTGGCATGCTGTCTCCTTGGTGTATGTCAAGGTTTCTGCAGTTGCGGTTGTGTAGAAGTTAGATAAGCGAGTTTTTTGGTAATAAGGAAAAGAAGTCTTGTTTTGTGGGTTATCTTTCAGAATATGAAATGTTGATTTTATTACAGTGGAAATTCAATTACATGACATACCGAGAAAGAGAAGAATTGAGGGTAACGTGTGCAACTCAGCGGATAATAAGTGCAAATTGTAAAAAAGCTATAAAACAACTGATGATAGGTTCGGGACTACGTATGATGGGTACAAAATAGCGGATAATATATGCAAAACTGTATATAATGGATATGAAATAGCGAATATGCAAAACTGTATATAATGGATATGAAATAGCGAATATGAAAAACTGTATATAATGGACACAACTGTGGATAATATGCGCAAAAATTGTTAACAATAGGTACAAAACAGTGGATAATATGTACACAATTTTTAGTAATGGGTACAAAATAGCGGATAATATGTGCAAAACTGTATAAAATGGGTACAGTACAGCGGATTGGGTTGGGTTGTTTTACCTATGAGCGGCAATTTTTTGTACACCATGGGCTAAATGGCCAGGTCACATGGACCCCGAAGGCTCAGAGAAGGTTGGGGGAGGGGACCCACTGGAACAGCTGTTGGGAGACATATGGTAGCCTCCCGTCAAGGCCATCCAGCGTGTTCTTTAACGTCCACAGGGTATGGCTCTCCCGCACACGGGACCACGGCTTAACGTCCCATCCGACGGACAGCGGCCTTTCCAAGCCCATCGGTGTCCCCTATTGACCGTGGGTAGGGCGGGGAATTTTGCGGAGATAAATCTCAACGCTGACCTAGCTGGGACTCGAACCTGGGAACTACAGATTACGAGCCTGGCGCGATACCGACTGAGCCACCCCCGCCCCTAGTACAGAGGATAATATGTGCAAAAATGTATATAATGGGTACGAAACAACGGATGATGTGTGCAAAACTGTATATAATGGGTACGAAACAGCGGATGATATATGCAAAACTGTATGAATGTACAAAACAATGGATAATATGCGCAAGATTTTTAGCAATGGGTACAAAACTTTGAATAATATGTTCAAAATTGTTAATAATAAGAAAAAGAACACAGATGGTCTCCAAATGGCTGTTGTCCAAGGAATGGAACGTAGTGCCAAACCCTGGACACATTAAAAAAATTCGATGGGAAACTACCATTTGGCTCCTAAAAATTATCCAGTGGGTCCCCTTCCCCCGGCCTTCTCTGAGCCTTCGGGGTCCATGTAACCTGGTCATTTAGCTCATTGCATGCGAAAAAGTACAGTACAATGATAAAACAACCTAACCTTTGAGGGTCCTTGCAACCTAGTCACTTAAGCCTAATGCGAGAAAAAAAAGTGCCGTTCAGTGTTTAACCCATCTTTATAGAAATCTTTACATTTTCATGAAAGCAAATGTTTTGATTTCTTCTCGCAAACAACTTTACCCTCTTGAATGACCTGATTCGTGCAGGTAAGTCAACCTCTGTCAAAATGCAAGCAAAACTACCTTTATCAACATCTTGAGCCACATAATTTACGGTGGAATTCAGCAGTAATTCGTTCGGGCAAGATAAGAAGAGGTTTAGAGAACAAAATGTTGGAGGAATCTCTCTTCGAGGTCTGAAATCTCGGTCGACATTGAGTTTAGGTTAAGCCCTGTGTAGAGTGATAAAGCCACAATGAGGAATAGAGGTGTAAAGTTAACAGAGGCTGAAGCGCTTCTGGGAATGTTTGTTTTTTTCCTCTCTTTTTTTTCTTTTCCTATGTGCGTTTTCTTGATTTTTAACGTTTCGTTTCGTGGAACGAAACAGGCAACACGGTAACGGAAGGAGACGCTTATTGGGAAAGGAATTTTCCTGTTGGTGATGTCTTCACTGGAAGCACAGGAAGCGCAGTTAGAAGTAATGCAGATAGTTGATGGGAAGGTATTTGGATCGAATGCGGATAATCGCAGCAAAGAGAAACTGCCGTGAGTATTTATGTTCTCGATTTTGTGAATTTGTAGTTTAAAAGTGTCGGTTTTGAACGAAAAGAATCCATCGCATCGCCTGTGGCGAAAATCAGATAGTCGTTTCAGAGAGAAGGAAGAGAGAAAATATTTCAAATACAGGGCGAGTTGGGTTGTTTTACCTCTGAGCGGCACTTTTTTGCACACCATGGGCTAAATGGTCAGGTCACATGGACCCCGAAGGCTCAGAGGAGGTTGGGGGAGGGGACCCACTGGAACAGCTGTTGAGAGAAAGATGGTAGCCTCCGTCAAGCGTGTTCTTTAACGTGCACAGCGTATGGCTCTCCCGCACACTGGGCCACGGCTTAACGTCCCATCCGACGGACGGTGGCCTTTCCAAGCCCATCGGTGTCCCCTAGTGACCGTGGACAGGGCGGTGAATTTTGCGGAGATAAATCTCTGACCTGGATAATCGCTGACCCAGCTGGGACTCGAACTTGGGAACTACAGATTACGAGCCTGGCGCGCTACCCACTGAGCCATCCCTGCCCCTCAGGTCACAGTAACCCCGAAGGCTCAGAGAAGGTTGGAAAAGAAACAGGTCACAGGAACCCCGAAGCCTCCCTTCTGCTAAAGGTTGAAGCCTTGGGCGTGAACGATGAGCTTCATTGTACTCACGTCTAGAATAAAATTATTTCGCCAGGCTCGTAATCTGTAGTTCCCAGGTTCGAGTCTCATCTGGGTCAGCGTTGAGATTTATCTGTGCAAAACTCCCCGCCCTGCCCACGGTCAGTAGGGGACACCGATGGGCTTGGAAAGGCCGCCGTCCGTCGGATGGGACGTTAAGCCATACCTGTGCACTTTAAAGAACACATTGGATGGCCTACGGAAGGTTACCATCTGTCTCCCAACAGCTGTTCCAGTGGGTCCTCTCCCCCAACCTTCTCTGAGCCTTCGGGTCCATGTGACCTGGCCATTTAGCCCATGGTGTGCAAAAAAGTGCCGCTCAGAGGTAAAACAAACCAACCCAAGTAACACATCCCGATCCAAGCACAGACAATGAGGATTCTAACCCGGGGTCTTGCAAATTGCGTCGAAGTGTCTTTGGTTTCTCGTGATCCTTAAACAACTTAATTCCCTTCCAAAACAAGCTTTATATTCGCATTAGTGTCAAGGAGAGCGTCAGGATTTAGGTTTCGAAACCTTCGCAGTATTTCCTAAAGTAATCTTCCAGAATCCGTTTGACCCTGGCGAAACAAATTCTATATACAGTCGCTCAAAAAAGTATCCAAACACTATGGTTGATTACAGAATTCAGAAAAAATATCTGGCAACGACTTTTTTTTTTAGAAATTAGTGATCTGGCAACTTTCGTGTCACGTGACACGAAGGTTGCCAGATCACTAATTTCTAGAATAATCGTTGCCAGATATTTTTTTTGAATTCTGTAATCAACCGTAGTGTTCGGATACTTTCTTGAGCGACAGTACAAATAAAAAAAAATTGCAATTTCGTTAATTCGTTTGTTGATTTTAAAACTTCTTCGTGTGAAATTCGTTTAAAGATGGGAGTTCATTTTTCACGCTTTAGAGAAAGAATTAATTCATATTTTCTTAAGAAACAAACAAGTCTGCAGCTGATGATAATCTCTAGTCTTGGTATGGGATTGATAAATCTGAAGGAGAACAGAGATCACGTGGCAGATACGATGCCTTGTCACTGCTGCTCATCCTTGAAAGAGGATTTTGAATTCTGATAAATAATTCTGTGGAGGTAATCCAACCAAATTCTTGTTACAAGATGTAGCTAAAACGGCATTAATGTTTCTGAATTGGTGGCGATCGGTAGTTTGTAACAGGAAATGTTTTTGGTGTGGTACATTCAAGTATTTTCACATTTAGTTATTTTACTTCAATTTTATTCTGTTCAGTAAAAAACATGGTTAGCAATCAAGCTGGCAAGAGAGTATGCAGGTAGGAATTGTCAATTTTTGTTAGAGTTTCGGTTAGTTCGAGCAAAAATACAAGTAAAAATACAAGTACAGTCGCTCAAAAAAGTATCCAAACATTATGGTTGTTTACAGAATTGGATAGGGATCTGGCAACCTTCGTGTCACGTGACACGAAGGTTGCCAGATCCCTATCCAATTCTGTAATCAACCATAGTGTTTGGATATTTTTTAATACATATAATGCGTATGAATATATAATGCTATGAATATGGAGCGTGTGCAGTTACCGTTCACAGCAAACTGGAGCGGTTGCGGTTAATGTTCACAGCACATTGGATCGTGTGAGCTCACAAAAACCTGGATCGTGTGGGCCCACTCACAGAAATATTGAGCGTGTGCAGTTACCGTTCACAGCAAACTGGAGCGTGTGCAGTTACTGCACACGCTCCAGTTTGCTTTGAACGGTAACTGGAGCGTGTACCGTTGCTGTACACGCTCCAGATATTTTTCCTGAATTCTGTAATCACGTTACACGAAGGTTGCCAGATCCCTATCCAATTCTGTAATCAACCATAGTGTTTGGATATTTTTTTGAGCGACTGTACAAGAATGGTAAGATTATGTTAAGAAAAGCGGACGGAGAAAATATAGTGAATGTGGATATGTTTACTGATTTTGATAAACTTTAAACATTTTATTATATTTTTACCTTTGAATGACAGAATTTATCTTTGAAAGTATTAATTTTATGGAGGGAAAACATTTATGTGGATAATAATTTACAGATGGAAAAATGGTTTATTTCTGAAAATAATATCAGATATAAAAATAACACGTAAAGGATTGCACATCTTTGAAGTCAAAAGAAATATTGGGAGATTTTTTAAATTATTACTGATAAATACTTGCAGTTGAGTTGTTTTACCTCTGAGCTGCACTTTTCTACACAGAACGGGCTAAATGACCAGGTCACATGGACCCCGAAGGCTGAGAAAAGGTTTGGGGAGAGAACACACTGTAACAGCTGTAGATGGTAGCCTCCCGTCAAGGCCATCCAGCGTGTTCTTTCACGTACACAGTGTATGGCTCTCCCGCAGACGGAACCACGGCTTAACGTCCCATCCGACGGAAGGCGGACTTTCCAAGCCCATCGGTGTCCCTTACTGACCGTGGGCCGGGCGGGGAAATTTGGAGAGATAAATCTCGCCGCTGACCCAGCTGGGACTCGAATAAATACTTGCAGTTTTTAGATATAATTATTCTGATAGAAATTGATATTTCTGTTATTGAAAAGAGGTCTATTTAATTTAATAGAATTTAAAGTAATTTACCAAGACACTTTAAAAAATAAATCAAGATGTAATGTTATATGTTGTACAGTAGCTCAAAAAAGTATCCGAACACTATGGTTGATTAGAGAGTTCAGAAAAAAATATCTGGCAACGATTTTTTTAGAAGTTAGTTATCTGGCAACCTTCGTGTAGAAAAAATATCTGGCAACGATTTTTTTAGAAATTAGTGATCTGGCAACCTTCGTGTAGAAAAAATATCTGTCAACGTTTTATTTTAGAAATTAGTGATCCGGCAACCTTCGTGTCACGTGACTCGAAGGTTGCCAGATCACTAATTTCTAAAAAAATCGTTGCCAGATATTTTTTCTGAATTCTGTAATCAACCATAGTGTTCGGATACTTTTTTGAGCGACTGTACGTAATTTAGTTACATCACCAATTGAAACTCAAAAGCAAAAATATTACAAAAGACAACTTTTAATAAAAAATAATGATATGACTGAAACTTGGAATTTAATATATGAAATATTAGAAAATGTCGGTTGATAAAACTATTATTAGAAATATGCCGAAAGATATGTCTCTGAAAGAAATAATTTCAATTACAAGACATTGATCAGTCAAATTGAAGAGAATTTTCAGCTTAACAACGATTAATTTTAACACACACAGAAATACACAATCAGTTTCATCTCGCGGATTGATACACACCAAACCATAGAGATAATTAATTCACTAAATATTAATAAATCACCGGTAGCTGACAATGTTCATGTCCAACGTATAAAAAATAATATTCAAATTATGTCTGATATAATTACAAAAATTATAAATCAGAGTTTATAAACTGGAGAAATTCACACTGATCTAAAAAAAATATGTTAAGGCCTCTATTTAAAAAATAATAAAAAAAATAAATACCCCCCTCAAGCAGCTGCTTGCCACAGAGGTCTGACAGGAGCCTGTCAGTTTATATGCCACAGTAGAAGATCTGAGAGGATGGCAGGACCTCAGCAGAAAAGCGACACAAACATCCATGCCTTTACCCAGGGGCTCGAACCCAGGTCCCTTAGAACAGCAGCCAAGCGCGCTAACCACTCGGCCACGGGACGGCTAGGGAGGTTAAAAAAGTTCATTATTCGAATTATAGACCGATTGCTATATTACCCACCTTCGCTAAAATTATGGAAAGATATATACTTGATATATTCATTCTTAGAAAAACACAACATTTTAAATGATAATCAATTTGGTTTTCAAAAAGGCAAAGATACTATGAAGCCACTAACAAAACTCAGAGATAACTTAAACTCATCATTAAATAGAGGTTATAGTGTAATAGGTATGTTTTTAGACTTATAGAAAGCCTTTGATACCATAGATCACAATCTGTTATTACAAAAAGGGGAGGAGGTGGCTCAGTTGGTAGCGCGTCAGGCTCGTAATCTGTAGTTCCCAGGTTCGAGCCCCAGCTGGGTCAGCATTGAGATTTATCTCCGCAAAATTCCCTGCCCTGCCCACGGTCAGTAGTGGGACACCGATGTGCTTGGAAAGGCCACCGTCCGTCGGATGGGATGTTAAACCGTGGTCCCGTGTGCGGGACCATGTGACCTGGCCATTTAGCCCATGGTGTGCAAAAAAATACCGCTCAGAGGTAAAACAACCCAACCCATTGTGTGCAGGCCATTTAGTCTTTCGGGATCCTTGTAAACTGGCCACTTAGCCCATTGTGTGCATGCCCCTTCCTCCCAACCTTCTCAACCCTCGGATCCTTTTCATCTAGCTGTTTAGCCCATTGTGTGCAAAAAAGTGCCGCTCAGAAGTAAAACATCCCAAAGTTGTCATTTTAACAAAAAGAAAAAACGTGTTATTATTTTCACTTTATGATCTGTAGATTTTAAAATTTTTGTGCTTAGAGGTCATGAAACATTCTTTTTGGATTGGAGAGATATTTATGAAATATCAGGATTCGCATTTTTCCAAACTCCCAATAGCTTTAATATTTTTTTCTAACTGTGCAAATTCTTTAAAAAAAAATGGTCAAACTTTAAATAAATTATGCAAACAATCTACTTCCGCTAGAATTTTGTTCTTGGAGTATTAGAAGGGATTTTCTGAAATTCAGGTAAGTTGTAAAATTCATTTTTCTTTTCTGATAAATTATTTTTTTTTGTAAAATTAAGGGGAGTTATAGCAAAATGTGGACAACTTGGCGAAACATTGGGAAGTTGTCAAAATCGAGACAACTTGGGAAAATCAAGGAGAAATGGAAAAATCGGGGCAACTTGGCAAAATCTTTGGGAGTAGGCAAAATTCAGGCCGTCCCATGGCCTAGTGGTTAGCGCGCTTGGCTACTGATCTAAGGGACCTGTGTTCGAACACTGGGTAAGGCATGGATGTTCGTATTGTTTTCTGCTGAGGTCCTGCCATCCTTTCAGATCTTCTACTATGGCATATAAACTGACAGGCTCCTGTCAGACCTCTGTGGCAAGCAGCTGCTTGAGGGGGTATTTATTTTTTTAAATAAAAATTTGGATTTTTTTTTCTGTAAAATTATGACAAGTTGGCAAAATCTAGAGAAGTTGACAAAAACGAAGCAACTTGCCAAAATCCAGGACAGTTGGCAAAATTCGAATCCATTTGGTAAAATATAGGTGAGTTGTGAAAATTGGGATTGTTTTTGTGAAATTAATTAGCGTTGGTCAAATCGAAGGGGCTTGGCAAAATTCGAATCCACTGGATAAAATGCAGGCGAGTTGTGAGAATTGGGATTGGTTTGTGAAATTCTGGACAGTTGGCAAAATCGAGACAACTTGATAAAATCTAGGGGAGTTGGCAAAATTCAAGTCAATTGTGAAATTTGGATTGGTTTTATGAAATTAAGTAGAGTTGGCAAAACTCGAAGTGACGTGGTAAAATTCAGGTGAGATGTAAAAATAAATAATTCTGTAAAGTACTTATTTTTCCAGTTGGGGAAATGGGATTTCACAGTTGGAAAAATATCGTTCTCACTCTTATATGCGAGTTGCATTTAAAATCTTGGTCAATATAAATCTCATATTATTGAATTCCATTAACTTCTGGGGCGGGGGTGGCTCAGTCGGTAGCGCGCCAGGCTCGTAATCTGTTGTTTTCAGGTTCGAGTCCCAGCTGGGTCAGAGTTGAGATTTATCTCCGCAAAATTCCCCGCCCTGCCCACGATCAGTAGGGGCCGCCGTCCGTCGGATAGGACGTTAAGCCGTGGCCCCTTATACGGGAGAGAGCCATACCCTGTGCACGTTAAAGAACACGCTGAATGCCCTTGACGGGAGGCTACCCATCTGTCTCCCAAAAGCTGTTCCAATAGGTCCCCTCCCCCAAACTTCTAAGGGTCCATGTGACCTGGCCATTTAGCCCATGGTGTCCAAAAAAAGTGCCGCTCAGAGGTAAAACAACCCAACGTTAAAGAACACGCTGGATGGCCTTGACGGGAGTCTACCATCTGTCTTCCAACAGTTGTCCAGTGGGTCCTCTCCCCCCGATTTTCTCAGGACCCTTGTGACCTGGCCATTTAGCCCATGGTGTGCAAAACAAGTGCCGCTCAGAGGTAAAACAACCCAACGTTAAAGAACACGCTGTATGGCCTTGACGGGAGGCTACCATCTGTCTCCCAACAGCTGTTCCAGTGGGTTCCCTGCCCCCAGCTTTCTCAGGGCCCTTGTGACCTGGCCATTTAGCCCATGGTGTGCAAAAAAGTGCCGCTCAGAGATAAAACAACCCAAAGGGTCGCTTGTTCCCCCCTCCCTCAGTAAATTTTTCCCTCAATTGTGACTTTTTCGTCCAATCGCGACCTTCTCCGTCGTGCTCAATAGCGTTTCCTGCCCCATTTTTCCCCCAATTTCGTTACTCCCCTTTTTCTCCTCGATTGCGTCACTTTTCTTTCCCCCTCCCCCGTTTTTCGGCTCAACTGAATCGCTTGCTTCCCCCCACAACTTATTTTTTTCTCCCGATTGCGTCGCTTATTCCCCCCCCCCCTCCTTTATTTTTTTTCTAGATCCTTTCCAGTTTCATATTGTGTGCAGATTTCAACAATAGAAGCATCCTTACAGAATAAAATATTTAATAATGCACTTATTGCCTCAGAACACAGCTACAGAGTGATCAGTTGGCTTGTCTAAGCACGCCGAATTTCGTTATTTCTGCGCATTGGAATAGCCACCTGTACAAGGTCAAAGACTAAAAATTATCGTACATAGTAATCCAGTCTGACGAAGCAGAATTTTCCTCGAAACCTTTTGCTTCGTGTTACCTGGCGCCATCTTTTGAGTCAATTAAGAAACAAAATTCCGAAAACCACTTTTTTTATATACCTGTGGTTGAATTTCTTGTACCAAGCTGTTGGTTTAGTAATTGTGAAACGCTAATAACCAAAAAAAGCCTCAAAATCTGTTTCGTCATTATATTTCACACTTTTATTTGCGTCATGCTTCCTTACAAGGAAAACTTAACTGTAAACAATTTTTTTTTATTCCTCTTTGAATTTAGTTCTGGTGGAAACCGCCGATATGAGATGTTGAACGATGGATCGCCGTGCATGCAAGTAGTATTCAATTTCTATATTTTATAAAGAACAGGGCTTTGGGTTGGGGGAGGGGACCCACTGGAACAGCTGTTGGGAGACAGGTGGTAGCCTCCCGTCAAGGCCATCCAGCGTGTTCTTTGATGTTGAACTGTGGGCTAAATGGCCAGGTCACAAGAACCGCGAAGGCTCAAAGAAGGTTGGGGGAGAAGACCACTGGAACAGCTGTTAGGAGACAGATGGTAGCCTCCCGTCAAGGCCATCCATTGTGTTCTTTGATGCTGGACTGTGGGCTAAATGGCCAGGTCACAAGAACCGCGAAGGCTCAGAGAAGGTTGGGGGAGAAGACCCACTGGAACAGCTGTTAGGAGACAGATGGTAGCCTCCCGTCAAGGCCATCCAGCGTGTTCTTTGATGTTGGACTGTGGGCTAAATGGCCAGGTCACAAGAACCGCGAAGGCTCAGAGAAGGTTGGGGGAGAAGACCCACTGGAACAGCTGTTGGAAGACAGAGGTAGCCTCCCGTCAAGGCCATCCAGCGTGTTCTTTGATGTTGGACTGTGGGCTAATGGGCTAAATGGACAGGTCACAAGGACCTCGAAGGCTCAGAGAAGGTTGGGGGAATGGACCCACTGGAACAGCTGTTGGGAGACAGATGGTAGCCTCCTGTCAAGGCCATCCAGTGTGTTCTTTGATGTTGGACTGCGGGCTAATGGGCTAAATGGCCAGGTCACAAGGACCTCGAAGGCTCAGAGAAGGTTGGGGGAATGGACCCACTGGAACAGCTGTTGGGAGACAGATGGTAGCCTCCTGTCAAGGCCATCCAGCGTGTTCTTTGATGTTGGACTGTGGGCTAATGGGCTAAATGGCCAGGTCACAAGAACCCCGAAGGCTCAGAGAAGGTTATGGAAGAAGACCCACTGGAATAGCTGTTGGGAGACAGATGGTAGCCTCCCGTCAAGGCCATCCAGCGTGTTCTTTAACGTGCACAGGGTATGGCTCTCCCACACACGGGGCCACGGCTTAACGTCCCATCCGACGGACGGCGGCCTTTCCAAGCCCATCGTACTGACCGTGAGCAACGCGGGGGACTTTTACGGAGATAAATTTCAACGCTGGCCCAGCTGGGACTCGAACCTGGGAACTGCAGATTGCGAGCCTGTCTCGCTACCGACTGAGCCACCCCCGCCCCAATCATGACCACCCCCACCCCATGTTATGTCAATGGGGCGCTAACTTATGAGCTGAATAACTTTTAAAATAATTGCTTTTTTTGGCGCCTAAAATATTTAACAGTTTATCTGAAAGTTAAAAGGATGAAATAAATTCTCATACGTTTTCGCGAAAACTAAGAGATTGGATTTGTAATATAGATGATATAGCAAAATTTCTTTCGGTTGGAAGGTTTTTCCCCTATATTTCTGATTGCAAAATTTTTTTTTATTTGTTTGCTCTTTAGGATGTTTAATTTTTGAATAAAAATTGGTGTATTTATAGTTTGTTATTGATTCTGTTACTATGTTGTTGATGTAACCATGACAGAAAATATTAATATGGTAATATACTTAAAAATGTTGTTTCTAATGTTTAAATATGTTTTTTATTTTAACGTTATACTCCGCGTGAGAGTCTATGAACTCTTGTGGAGTTGTATATTTCCAAAATTTTTGTAAATACTTATATTGTATCATAATTTAATATAAATGGAAATAAAGGATACTACTACTACTTTATGGCAGGATTATATATTATTTTATGGAGCTTTATATAAGAGTTTCGGGTGCGTTTTCATGGGCTTCCTTGAGGCTCCTCATAACTCTCGAGACCGCCGTCACCTGTACAAGGTACAGTCGCTCAAAAAAATATCCAAACACTGGTTGATTACAGAATTCAGAAAAAATATCTGGAGCGTGTACAGCAACTGTACACGCTCCAGTTACCATTCACAGCAAACTGGAGCACGTGTCACGTGACACGAAGGTTGCCAGATCACTAATTTGTAAAATAAAACGTTGCCAGATATTTTTTCTACACGAAGGTTGCCAGATCACTAATTTCTAAAAAAATGGTTGCCAGATGTTTTTTCTAAATTCTGTAATCAACCATAGTGTTCGGATACTTTTTTGAGCGACGGTACCTTTGGATGTACATCAGCGGATGTGGAACAAACAAGGATTTTCTGTGACTGAAGTTCGTTTCCATTGGCTCAGAATGTTGCTGTGCCGTGAAGGCACAAGACTAGATAAAAAGAAAAATAACTTATTATTATTTATGCTGTATTATTATGTATTTATTACGTATCAGTGTATATAAAAAAAATAATAAATACCCCCTCAAGCAGCTGCTTGCCACAGAGGTCTGACAGGAGCCTGGTAGTTTATATGCCATAGTAAAGAGTCTGTGAGGATGGCAGGACCTCAGCAGATTAGTGTATATAATACTAATATTGTGAGCACTGTGGAAATTCTCTACTTGCATGAAGCCGTCCCATGGCCGAGTGGTTAGCACGCTTGGCTACTGATCTAAGGGACCTGGGTTCGATCCCCGGGTAAGGCATGGACGTTTGTGTTGTTTTTCTGCTGAGGTCCTGCCATCCTCTCGGACCTTCTACTATGGCATATAAACTGATTCAGGCTCCTGTCAAACCTCTGTGGCAAGCAGCTGCTTGAAGGGGTATTTATTTTATTTTATTTTTATGAAATATAAATTATTTTAATAATTTTTTTTCTTCTATTTTCTTTAGCAGAATTCTGAATGTGGGGGGGAGGATTGGAAAGAACATAATCCCACCATCGAGATCCTACCCTTATTAATTGAATGGTCATATACAAATGGTCATAGGACAGGTTTAAACACTAAGGCATTAAATACTTGAAAATTAATGGCTACAATATGCTAAGATGATTGCACTGCACATGCGCAGAGATCTCTTCACAAACTGCACATCAATTTGTCATGATAGGCTTAGGTGAAAATTTTCATCCGAGAGATGGCGCCACTTACTGAATATAATCTACGTTTAAAAAAGGAGTTTTACCTTTGAGTGGCACTTCTTTTTTTTGCACAAAATAGGCTAGATAGTCAGGCCCCGAGGACCGAAAGAAGGATGGGGGAAGGGGACTCACTGGATAGCTGTAAGGAGACAGATGGTAGTCTCTCCGTCAGGGCCATTCAGAATGTTTTTAACGTGCACAGGGTATGGCTCTCTCGCGCAAACGAGGACCACGGTTTGACATCCGACGGACGGCGGATTGGCCTTTCCAACCCTATCGGTTCCTCTACTGATCGTGTGCAGGGCAGGGAGTTTTACGGAGATAGATCTCAACGATAGCACATACGAGACTCGAACCTGGGACTACAGATTACGAGCCTGACGCTCACCGTCCAGATATATTTACTTCGAAATTATAAATTAATAACGTATAAGATAAAAGTTTCATTGCCACCCCCTTCCCACCTTTTCATTTTCAGATCCCTTCGATGTTTTTTCTTGATCCGGGCATCCAATGTGTATTTTTACCCCTTTTTGGAGTACATTTTACCACAGTGGGAACAGCTGTAGGAGCAAACCCTTCATTAGTCGAGTTGTTTGGAGGAATTTCGAAGATGTTTTTAAATATTTAATAATATGTGATTTAATCTTTATTAATCCATTTAATCCTTTTCCGAATACATATGTTAATCTGTTTCAACCTTTGTCCTCACTGTAATCTATCAACATATAAAACTTTTGCACTTTGTTTAAATAATTGGATGTTAGGTTTGTACATGCTGCCATCTATTGACAGTGAATAAAAGTAAACTCGATGGGTTTTTAATTGAAAATATTTTGTATTTTTTACAATACTTGATAATATGAAAAATTCTGTCGTGCATTAAAATACAAATGTATGTTTTATATAAGTACAAGAAATTGGTAGAGAATCCAGTTCTTTTGTTTTGAAAAAGTTGTTCTGGAAAACTCTCTGCCTCGCCTTCGGTCAGTTGGGTCGGATTCTTTTACCTCTGAGAGGCATTTTTTTTTGCACACAATGGGTGGCCAGGTCCAAAGATCCCGAGGGCTCGGAAGAAGTTGGGGGAGGAGACCCACCGGAACAACTGTTAGGTGACAAATGGTGGCCGCCCGTCCAAGCCATCCAGCGTGTTCTTTGACGTGCACAGTGTATGGCTCTCCCGCACACAGAGCTAGGGCCTAATGTCCCATCCGCCCATTTGCGGTCTCTCCGATCCCACTGGTGTCCACTACTGCCCCTGCTGACTGTGGCCAGTTTTGCGGAGATAAATCTCAACACTGGCCATCTGTCTGGAACCTGGCGCGCTACCGACTCAGCCATTCGCCCTCTTACGTGTTATGATGATGCTGTATTATGCATATGCTGCTTTACGTGTGCTGATTTACGTGTTAGAATATTTCACAAGAATCGTAAAAGTGCCTACTTATCATACAGTGGGGGGGCGGGGGGGGGGCTCAGTCGGTAGCGCGCCTGGCTCGTAATCTATAGTTCCCAGGTTCGAGTCCTAGCTGAGTCAGCGTTGAGATTTGTTTCCGAAAAATTCCCCACCCTGTCCACTTGTCAGTAGGGGACACAGATGGGCTTGGAAAGGCCGCCGTCCGTCGGATGGGATGTTAAGCCGTGGCCCGTACGCGCGAGAGAGATGCCCTGTGCACGTTAAAGAAAACGCTGGATAGTCTTGACTGAAGGCTACCATCTGTGTCCCATCAGCTGTTCCAGTGGGTCCCCTTCCCCAACCTTCTCTGAGACTTTGGGGTCCTTGTGACCTGGCCATTTAGTCCATGGTGTGCAAAAAAAGTGCCACTCAGAGGTAAAACAACCGAACCAAAACTAGAAAAAATTAGTCTCACATCATCTCTCATTTCAATACAACTAACAAAAATCTCCCTGAAGATATTCCAAAAGAAAGTCCTCAAACATATATATCAGAAAATAAAATATCCAATAAATAAACAACTTGTATTTAGTCCACAATAGTCCTTTAAAGCTTTCTAACCCTGAGGGTGTCGTTAAATCAATAGAGAGATTGTTTTTTTTTTTCCTAAGGACATAAAAATGAGACATGTCTAGAAATTTGCAAATGAAAAACAATGTATAAATATTAACTCAATTTTTAGAAATTTCGGACTGAAAACTAATTCCTTTATCGAGTTACGTTGCCCACCTTCTACTTCTCAATGCGATACTTACCCTACTCATAAAACGCAGATCTTCCCTTAAAACTCGGTGCCCCAACAGCCTGATCTCTATTTCACCGAATGTGCCGTTCAAATGAAATACATGTAACTTTATGTATAGATTAGACTTGTCCTGTTAAAACGTAGATTAGTTTTGTTGGGTCCATCAGCAACCAACTTTACTTAACGAAGCGTTTCCATGTACATAGATATATGTCGGGTAAGAATTAGAAACAGGTTGTGGAGGTTTCTTTTATGTAAATGTATATGTTTGAAATTCACTCATGTTTATTTACACTCTAAAGCAACTTTCAATTCAAGTGTTTTTTGATTTCGTGTCCACAAAACGTCCTTTGGTGTCAGGGGCGGGGGTGGCTCAGTCGGTAGCACGCCAGGCTCGTAATCTGTAGTTCCCAGGTTGGAGTCCCAGCTGGGTTAGGGATAAGATTTATCTCCGCATCTTGGCAAAGGTTGCCGTCCGTTGGATGGGACGTTAAGTCGTGGCTCCATGGGCTTGGCAGACTCTGCCGTCAGTCGGATGGGACGTTAAGTCTGGCTCCATGGGCTTGGCAAAGGTTGCCGTCCGTCGGATCGGACGTTAAGTCGTGGCTCCATGGGCTTGGCAAAGGTTGCCGTCCGTCGGATGGGACGTTAAGTCGTGGCTCCATGGGCTTGGCAAAGGCTGCCGTCCGTCGGATGGGAGGTTAAGTCTGGCTCCATGGGCTTGGCAAAGGTTGCCGTCCGTCGGATGGGACGTTAAATCATGGCTCCACGGCGCTTGGCAAAGGCTGCCGTCCGTCGGATGGGACGTTAAGTCGTGGCTCCATGGGCTTGGCAAAGGTTGCAGTCCGTCGGATGGGACGTTAAGTCGTGGCTCCATGGGCCTGGCAAAGGTTGCAGTCCGTCGGATGGGACGTTAAGTCGTGGCTCCATGGGCTTGGCAAAGGTTGCAGTCCGTCGGATGGGACGTTAAGTCGTGGCTCCATGGGCTTGGCAAAGGTTGCAGTCCGTCGGATGGGACGTTAAGTCGTGGCTCCATGGGCTTGGCAAAGGTTGCCGTCCGTCAAATGGGACGTTAAATCATGGCTCCATGGGCCTGGCAAAGGTTGCAGTCCGTCGGATGGGACGTTAAGTCGTGGCTCCATGGGCTTGGCAAAGGTTGCAGTCCGTCGGATGGGGCGTTAAGTCGTGGCTCCATGGGCTTGGCAAAGGTTGCCGTCCGTCGGATGGGACGTTAAATCATGGCTCCATGGGCCTGGCAAAGGTTGCAGTCCGTCGGATGGGACGTTAAGTCGTGGCTCCATGGGCTTGGCAAAGGCTGCCGTCCGTCGGATGGGACGTTAAGTCGTGGCTCCATGGGCCTGGCAAAGGTTGCAGTCCGTCGGATGGGACGTTAAGTCGTGGCTCCATGGGCTTGGCAAAGGTTGCAGTCCGTCGGATGGGACGTTAAGTCGTGGCTCCATGGGCTTGGCAAAGGTTGCAGTCCGTCGGATGGGACGTTAAGTCGTGGCTCCATGGGCTTGGCAAAGGTTGCCGTCCGTCGGATGGGACGTTAAATCATGGCTCCATGGGCCTGGCAAAGGTTGCAGTCCGTCGGATGGGACGTTAAGTCGTGGCTCCATGGGCTTGGCAAAGGTTGCAGTCCGTCGGATGGGACGTTAAGTCGTGGCTCCATGGGCTTGGCAAAGGTTGCAGTCCGTCGGATGGGACGTTAAGTCGTGGCTCCATGGGCTTGGCAAAGGTTGCCGTCCGTCAAATGGGACGTTAAATCATGGCTCCATGGGCTTGGCAAAGGTTGCCGTCCGTCGGATGGGACGTTAAATCATGGCTCCATGGGCCTGGCAAAGGTTGCAGTCCGTCGGATGGGACGTTAAGTCGTGGCTCCATGGGCTTGGCAAAGGCTGCCGTCCGTCGGATGGGACGTTAAATCTGGCTCCATGGGCTTGGCAAAGGTTGCCGTCCGTCTGATGGGACGTTGTCGTGGCTCCATGGGCTTGGCAAAAGCTGTCATCCATCGGATGGGACCTTAAGTCATGGCTCCATGGGCTTGGCAAAAGTTGCAGTCCGTCGGATGGGACGTTAAGTCGTGGCTCCATGGGCTTGGCAGACTCTGCCGTCCGTCGGATGGGACGTTAAGTCTGGCTCCATGAGCTTGGCAAAGGTTGCCGTCCGTCGGATCGGATGTTAAGTCGTGGCTCCATGGGCTTGGCAAAGGCTGCCGTCCGTCGGATGGGACGTTAAGTCGTGGCTCCATGGGCTTGGCAAAGGCTGCCGTCCGTCGGATGGGACCTTAAATCATGGCTCCATGAGCTTGGCAAAGGCTGCCGTCCGTCTGATGGGACGTTAAGTCGTGGCTCCATGGGCTTGGCAAAGGTTGCAGTCCGTCGGATGGGACGTTAAGTCGTGGCTCCATGGGCCTGGCAAAGGTTGCAGTCCGTCGGATGGGACGTTAAGTCGTGGCTCCATGGGCTTGGCAAAGGCTGCCGTCCGTCGGATGGGACGTTGAGTCGTGGCTCCATGGGCTTGGCAAAGGTTGCAGTCCGTCGGATGGGACGTTAAGTCGTGACTCCATGGGCTTGGCAAAGGTTGCCGTCCGTCGGATGGGACGTTAAATCATGGCTCCATGGGCCTGGCAAAGGTTGCAGTCCGTCGGATGGGACGTTAAGTCGTGGCTCCATGGGCTTGGCAAAGGTTGCAGTCCGTCGGATGGGACGTTAAGTCGTGGCTCCATGGGCTTGGCAAAGGTTGCCGTCCGTCGGATGGGACGTTAAATCATGGCTCCATGGGCCTGGCAAAGGCTGCCGTCCGTCGGATGGGACGTTAAATCTGGCTCCATGGGCTTGGCAAAGGTTGCAGTCCGTCTGATGGGACGTTAAGTCGTGGCTCCGTGTGCGGGAGAACCATACCTTGTGCACGTTAAAGAACACGGGACCATCTGTCTCCTAAAATACACACCATCTCCATACACCATCTGTCTCCTATAAAGCTGTGAATTGGGTCCCCTCCCCCAACCTTCTCCGGGTTTTTGTGACCTGATCATTTAGCCCATGGTGTGCAAAAAAAGAGCCGTTCAGATGTAAAAAAAAAAACAACAGATCTTGCCGAAACATGATCTTCATAATGTTCATGCATTTCTTCCAAATAATCTGAAATTTCAAACGAAGTTTAAATGGAACGGAAATGAAAGATTTCTAACTAAAAAAATTCATTACTCCTAAAAACCCTGAAGGAAATTGTTTCAAAAAATTTTTACTTATTCTGAAATAAAAGACTATATTTTTGCAACAAGTTTCTAATGGTTATTCCAAGAGAATAAAGTAATTCATTTTCGTAGGTTTGCGCCCTCTATCAGTCGAAATTAAAACTAATGGTTGATTGGAAAATGTAAATAAAAATGTTGCATAGTTTTAGTTCTTATAAGAATTTTTTTTTTGCCGTCCCGTGGCCGAGAGGTTAGCGTGCTTGGCTACTGATCTAAGGAACCTGTGTTCAAGCCCGGGTAAGACATGGATGTTCGTGTTGTTTACTGCTGAGATCTTGTCATCCTCTCAGATCTTCTACTGTGGCACATAAACTGACAGGCTCCTGTCAGACCTCTGTAGCAAGCAGCTGCTTGAGGGGATATTATTTTTTTTAAGAAATTTTTTGAATCTCTTTAATCTAGAAAGTTTTTTTTTACCCCTCCCTGTGATTTAGAGATCAAATTAGTCTGTTAACCCTTTGATCATCTCATTACACCACCAAAATTTCAAATTTCTAGCATAAATACATACGTTTGCAATATTCCTTTCAAAATTAAAACTTTTTCACCGTTAGAGTGTCTTTAAACAAAGATTTTTTAATGTGAATTTAAACCCAAAGAAGGGATAGTATTTTTCTTATAAGAACGTAAATGAGAGATGTGTACAAATTTACAGACGGACGACAAAGTGAAAATATTAACTCAATTTTTAGAAATTTCGGACTGAAAACTAATTCCTTTATCGAGTTACGTTGCCCACCTTCTACTTCTCAATGCGATACTTACCCTACTCATAAAACGCAGATCTTCCCTTAAAACTTGGTGCCCCAACAGCCTGATCTCTATTTCATCGAATGTGCCGTTCAAATGAAATACATGTAATTTTATGTATAGATTAGACTTGTGCTGTTTCAACATAAAATAATCTATGTCTTATAACCACCAGTCAATCACGTCTAACCCAAGGATCTCTAGGGGGCGGGGGTGGCTCAGTCGGTAGCGCGCCAGGCTCGCAATCTGTAGTTCCCAAGTTCGAGTCCCAGCTGGGTCAGCGTTGAGATTTATCTCCGCAAAATTTCCCCGCCCTGCCCACGGTCAGTAGGGGACACCGATGGGCTTGGAAAGGCCGCCGTCCGTTGGATGGGACGTTAAGCCGTGGCCCCGTGTGCGGGAGAGCCATACCCTGTGCACGTTAAAGAACACACTGGATGGCCTTGACGGGAGGCTACCATCTGTCTCCCAACAGCTGTTCCAGTGGGTCCCCTCCCCCAACCTTCTCTGAGCCTTCGGGGTCCATGTGACCTGGCCATTTAGCCCATGGTGTGCAAAAAAGTGCCGCTCAGAGGTAAAACAATCCAATCCAAACCCAAGGATCTACCACGATGGGTTGAATTGTTTTACCTCTGAGCGGCACATTTTTTGTACACAGTGGGCTAAATGGCCAGGTCACAAGGACCCCGAAGGTTGGGAGAGGGGACCCACTGGAACAGCTGTTAGGAGACAGATGGTAGCCTCCCGTCAAGGCTTGGGTTGGGTTGTTTTACCTCTGAGCGGCACTTTTTTGCACACTATGGGTTAAATGGCCAGGTCACATGGACCCCGAAGGCTCAGAGAAGGTTGGGGAAGGGGACCCACTGGAATAACTGTTGGGAGACAGATGGTAGCCTCCCGTCAAGGCCATCCAGTGTGTTCTTTAACGTGCACAGGGTATAGCTTTCCCGCACACGGGGCCACGGCTTAACGTCCCATCCGACGGACGGCGGCCTTTCCAAGCCCATCGGTGTCCCCTACTGTCCGTGGGCAGGGCGGGGAATTTTGCGGAGATAAATCTCAACGCTGACCCAGCTGGGACTCGAACCTGGGAACTATAGATTACGAGCCTGACGCGCTACCGACTGAGCCACCCCCGACCTTCGAGTCCCGGATAAGGCATGGATGCTTGTGTTGTATTTCTGCCGAAGTCCCGCTTTCCTCACAGATCTTCTGCTATGTCGTATAAACTGAAAGGCTCCTGACTCTCAGCCCTCTGTGGCAACAAGCTGCTTGAGGGAATATATTATTATTATTTGCAAACAGCTGCTTGAGGGAATATTTTATTTTTTTTTTATTTTTTTTAATTCTTGTCCCCAAGTGTATTGATTTCATAACTACAAAAGTTAAATATCAGAAGAAGTATTGAACTTCCTAAATGATGTGAAAAATCAAATCCAAGAAGTCCAGCTTTAAAGATTCTTATAATATACTATAATGGAACGGTAGAAGTGTTGGGAACAAATATTTCAATTTTAGCAGATTAATTTCCTAATACGATTTGTTTAACAGCCCTGGCACTTCAGGGGCAGGGGTGGCTCAGTCGATAGTGCGCCAGGCTCGTAATCTTTAGTTCCCAGGTTCGAATCCCAGCTGGGTCAACGTCGAGATTTATCTTCGCAAAAATCTTCGCCCTGCCCCCGATGGGCTTGGAAAGACCGCCGTCCGTCAGATGGGACGTTAAGCCGTGGTCCGTATGTGGGAGAGGGCCATACCCTGTGCACGTTAAAGAACACGCTGGATGGCCTTGACGGGAGGCTACCATATGTCTCCCAACAGCTGTTCCAGTGGGTCCCCTCCCCCAACCTTCTCTGAGCCTTCGGGGTCCATGTGACCTGGCCATTTAGCCCATGGTGTGCAAAAAAGTGTCGCTCAAGGTAAAACAACCCATCCCTGGCACTTCAGGACATCTTTGAAAAACAAGTGAAGATCCAGCGAGAGGGGGGGGGGGTCTTAAATTTTTTTGAAGAATTAAGATTAATTTAGAAATATTTTTTATATTAATCTTAATTCTTCAAAATTAATTTTTTTAAGAAATTTGCTGAAATTGGCTAAAAAGAAATATTTGAAAAAGGGAACCACAACAACCCGTTCCTGCTCCTGTGTTATTCATTTTTTTGTCTCCTTTTTTTTATAGGAATTTTTTTGTCTCATTTTTTTTTCAAAGTTAGGACTCATTAGCTCAATCCTTTGGACGAGGCCGCAGGATTTGATCACAAAAAGAAGACCCGCATTGGGAATATACTTTGAAACACCCTCATGGGTTAATCATAGAGTTCCTACAGAAAGGGATATGCAGAGGACCAACCGCGCAGGCGACCTGGAACTATGACCTCAAAGGGTCGTCGCACGGTTCAAGGTGTTGTAAGATCATGGTGAATTAGCCTCACAATGAGGGGCACTCAAGCAGTTGTTGAGTCGGGTTGTTTTACATCTGAGCGGCACTTTTTTGCACACCATGGGCTAAATGACCAGGTCACATGGACCCCGAAGGCTCAGAGAAGGTTGGGGGAGGGGACCCACTGAAACAGCTGTTGGGAGACAGATGGTAGCCTCCCGTCAAGGCCATCCAGCGTGTTCTTTAACGTTGGGTTGTTTTACCTCTGAGCGGCACTTTTTTGCACACTATGGGCTAAATGGCCAGGTCACATGGACCCCGAAGGCTCAGAGAAGGTTGGGGGAGGAGATCCACTAGAACAGCTGTTGGGACACAGATGGTAGCCTCCCGTCAAGGCCATCCAGCGTGTTCTTTAACGTGCACAGTGTATGGCTCTCCCGTACACGGGGCCACGGCTTAACGTCTCATCCGACGGACGGCGGCCTTTCCAAGCCCATCGGTGTCCCCTACTGACCTTGGGCAAGGCGGGGAATTTTTGCGGAGATAAATCTCATCGCTGACCCAGCTGGGCCACTCAAGCAGAAAGAAACAGGCTGTTGCGGATCCACGATAAAAAATGAAATGCTGCGCCTTATGTGTTGGGGAATCGGAAAGGCGACAAGAAGAAGGTAGTTAACACGTTCAAAAAATCACATTCAAAAAACACCTTTCCTTACAAGATTAAATCGAAAAAGGCTTTTAATTTAAAGTAATATGTTTGTTGACTTTTAAACCTTTCTCTCCTATTCGTCGGAATGGGTAATATTTTTGCAAATGAAAATTTCTCTTCTCAGGTTCTTAGAAAGATTTCTGAATAGATTATTTTTTAGAAATTTTTTTTTAATATATTCTTGTGTTTCAAACCATGGTGTAAGAACAACGTTTCTCAAACGGAGTTTGGCAACTTCAGTGAATTCTACTCAGTAGAATTTTTTCCCTTGTATTAGTTTTATTGTTCATTGCCGATAAGAAAATTATTCATTTTTTTAGATAATTTATTGACTTAGTAAAAAGGGGCGGGGGTGGCTCAGTCGGTAGCGCGCCAGGCTCGTAATCTGTAGTTCCCAGGTTCGAGTCCCAGCTGGGTCAGCGTCGAGATTTATCTCCGCAAAACTCCGCGCCCTGCCCACGGTCAGTAGGGGGACACCGATGGGCTTGAGAAAGGCCATTGTCAGTCGGATGGGACGTTAAGCCGTGGTTCCGTATGCGAGAGAGCCATACCGTGTGCACTTGTTTTTGGATGATTTTGTAATGTTTTTGGATGATTTGTTTGTTTTTGGATGATTTTGTAATAAAATGTTTTCTTTTTATTTGGCAGAACAGCTTGGGAGACAATTTATGCAATTAGGGAAGGAAAGAAATTAGTGAAACCAACGTTCAGGGGCAAAGTATACAATTTCCTTGAAAGGCCTAGAGAGTGGAGGAGTTTAACCTATCACTGTGGAATGTAAGTAGGGATTAATGATTTTTTATCTTTCCATTTGTTTTACAGTAATGGGGTAAACGACATTGGAAAAATTGAATCGCAACTTAATGACCTGTACCAAATCTGGTTCATTTTTTGTACAGTCGCTGAAAAAAATATCCGAACACTATGATCGATTTCAGAATTCAGAAAAAATATGTGGAGCGTGTATAGCAACTGTACACGCTCCAGTTACCGTTCACAGCAAACTGAAACTGCACACGCTCCAGTTTGCTGTGAACGGTAACTGCACACGCTCAATATTTCTGTGAGTGGGCCCACACGATCCAGGTTTTTGTGAGCTCACACGATCCAATGTGCTGTGAACATTAACCGCAACCGCTCCAGTTTGCTGTGAACGGTAACTGCACACGCTCAATATTTCTGTGAGTGGGCCCACACGATCCAGGTTTTTGTGAGCTCACACGATCCAATGTGCTGTGAACATTAACCGCAACCGCTCCAGTTTGCTGTGAACGGTAACTGTACACGCTCAATATTTCTGTGAGTGGGCCCACATGATCCAGGTTTTTGTGAGCTCACACGATCCAATGTGCTGTGAACATTAACCGCAACCGCTCCAGTTTGCTGTGAACGGTAACTGCACACGCTCAATATTTCTGTGAGTGGGCCCACACGATCCAGGTTTTTGTGAGCTCACACGATCCAATGTGCTGTGAACATTAACCGCAACCGCTCCAGTTTGCTGTGAACGGTAACTGTACACGCTCAATATTTCTGTGAGTGGGCCCACATGATCCAGGTTTTTGTGAGCTCACACGATCCAATGTGCTGTGAACATTAACCGCAACCGCTCCAGTTTGCCGTGAACGGAAACTGCACATGCTCCATATTCATTGCATTATATATTCATACGCATTATATATATTAAAAAAATATCCGAACACTATGGTTGATTACAGAATTCAGAAAAAATATCTGGCAACGATTTTTTTAGAAATTGGTGATCTGGCAACCTTCGTATCACGTGACACGAAGGTTGCCAGATCACTAATTTCTAAAAAAATCGTTGCCAGATATTTCTTCTGAATTCTCTAATCTATCATAGTATTCGGATATTTATTTGAGTGACTGTAATTCTTTTTTTACCAAGTATTATTTGGTTCGATTTGGACGATTTTACCAATTCTTATTACTTATTAAAAATGTATATTCTTGTTTTTTAATCAAGATATTTGCTGGATTTGTTTGAAAAGATGGCTCTTCTCCCAATTCACTATTCATGAGATCATAGATTATATACGGACGAAATGCAACACAGGGCTTTTTAAGGGGCGGGGGTGGCTCAGTCGGTAGCGTGTCAGGCTCGTAATCTGCACTTCCCAGGTTCGCTGAGAAGTCCCGCTCAGAAAAGTAAAGAGTGTAGAAGTCCCGCTCAGAGGTGAAAGAACCTGGCCCCTTGTTCCATAAAACCCCAAACAACCAAATTAACTTTATAAACTTTGAAGACTTTGACTTAGCTACGTTATTTGAACTATTTTATAGCTTTTTGACATGAACATTATTTAAATTACGTTATGAAAACTTTGATTCCTCTTATCAATTCTCCTGCTTCCTACATTCGGTGAGGGAATAGGAGCTTGATCAGACAAAACATTTATGGAAAAAACTGAAACAATTTAACGTTGATTTGGTTGGGTTGGGTTGTTTTACCTCTCAGAGCGACTTTTTTTGCATACCACGGGCTAAATGGCCAGGTCACAAGGACCCCGAAGGCTCAGGGGCGGGGGTGGCTCAGTCGGTAACGCGCCAAGCTCGTAATCTGTACTTCCCAGGTTCGAGACCCAGCTGGGTCAGCGTTGAGATTCCCCGCCCTGCCCACGGTCAGTATGGGACACCTATAGGCTTGGGAAGGCCGTCGTCCATTGGATGGGACGTTAAGCCGTGGCCCCGTGTGCGGGAGAGCCATACCCTGTGCACGTTAAAGATCACGCTGGATGGCCTTCACGGGAGGCTACCATCTGTCTCCCAACAGCTGTTCCAGTGGATCCCCTTCACCAACCTTCTCTGAGCCTTCGGGGTCCATGTGACCTGGCCATTTAGCCCATGGTGTGCAAAAAAGTGCCGCTCAGAGGTAAAACAACCCAACACAACCCAACCCGAAGGCTCAGAGAAGATTGGGGGAGGGGACCCACTGGAACAGCTGTTGGGAGACAGATGGTAGCCTCCCGTCAAGGCCATCCAGCATGTTCTTTAATGTGCACAGGGTATGGCTCTCCCGCACACAGGGTCACAGCTTAACGTCCCATCCGACGGACGGCGGCCTTTCCAAGCCCATCGGTGTCCCCTACTGACCGTGGGCAGGGCGGGGAGTTTTGTGGAGATAAGTCTCAACGCTGACCCAGCTGGGACTCGAATCTGAGAACTGCAGATTAAGAGTCTGGCACGCTACCGACTGAGCCACCCCCGCCCATTTAACGTTGAACACTCCTTTTTAAAACCGATTAGAACTGGAAAACTTCGTTTTCAACATAGTATCTCATTAACACCTCTTTAATATTGGTAAACAATCCTTAAAAAACGTAACACCCCCATTTTAATTGCGACAAGTTTTTTAACATATTTCTACAAAATAGAAGGCCCCAAAAGACCTGACGTTTGTTTTTTGTGGATGATTAAAAAAAAAATTAAAATTAGCCCGCTTTCCTTAATAATCAGTACAAATTCTCCCCTACTTATCCGAAAATGGAACAATTCGTTAATAATCGTGCAAACTAAAACACTTCCTCTATGAGTAAAAATGCTCTCCTTGAAATTGGAACACCCATTCTTTTACTTCAGCTGATACAGTGCCGAAGTAAAAAAAATAAAATTTACACATTTCCGAAATCATTTTTGCATTTTAATGAATACGAATCATTAAGGAAATTAAAAAAAAAACAACTGATACTTTTTTTATTTACAGATTGTTAGCTGTCCTAGGATGTCTTGTACTAAGTGTTCTCACCACAGTAGTCGAGTACAGCCAAACATGTGCCGAAATTTTATTCTATATGGTGAGCGATATTTTTGTTTTGTATTAACCGTAACTGAACGTTATTTTCTCCCTGTTACCTTATTTGCATTTAAGTCGTATTCGGTTTTTCTCTACTAAGGAGAAACGGAGCGAGAAATGTTATATGACACTAGAAATCCAGTCTCTTGCCCCCCCCCCCCAACACACACATTTTTCGGTTGGATTTTAGGGAGGGGGGGGGCGGTTCCCTCGTTTTTTTCTAGATCAGGGCCTGCTTGTGTATCAATAAAAGCAAACCAACCAAACCCACTACCATGTAATACACTGCTCAGGGCAGGATTTGGTGGGGGGTGGGGGGTGGGGGGGCTATAATATATTTTAGTGGGTGGTGGGGGGGGCTATAATATATTTTAGCCCTACCTGTGCACGTGTTGAGAAAGGAGACACCGATGAACTTGGAAATGTCGCCATCTGTCGAATGGGACTTAAACCGTGGTCCCGTGTATGAGAGAGTCGTACTCTGTGCACGTTAAAGAACACGCTGGATGGCCTTGACTGGAAGATACCTTCTGTCACCTTACCCCAACCTTTTCTGAACCTTCGGAGTCCTTGTGACCTGGTCATTTAGTCCATTGTGTGCAAAAAAAAGTGCTGCTGTGAGGTTAAAAATCTGAACCTACAAGAAGTTAGTTAAATCTGCGTTTATTAGGGAAAGTTTAGGTCTGTTACCCCCTCTATTCCCGTAAAAAAATGAAACAATAGATTTTCTTTTTTGAAAACATAAATTTAAAATTAATTAGGTGTAAAATGAGTTTTAGGCAAGGAAAAGGAGGAGGAAAGAACGGAAGTTGCCTCGATTGACACTTCCGGCCTGCAGTCCTTGGGAACAAGAAGCCTGCCCTTCGGCTAGCCAGCTTGAAGTTCTCCTTCCACATATCAGTCTACATTGCTTAGTTGCAATTTAATGTTTGCTTCTTTTTTTTAAGTCTATTTCGTAATTTATTCTGCTTCAGTCTGTTTAGCGCTAAATCAGAATTTTTTTTTTAATTTTGGTAAACAAATGTTTAATTTTTTCAGTTCGAACTAATAAAGAATTTGACGCCTAATAAAATATATATTTTTATATGATATATACTGAAATTCTGTATCAGCCATATTCGCGAAAAGTTGACTGCATGTGAAATAATGTTTTCCAGTTTTTAATTTTAGAAAGAAAATGAACATTTTGTCATTAAATATGACTCTCATGACCGATAGATGGCAGCACATGTCAACCAATGTAACACATAGCGAACTTGTAAAAATTGAATAGTGCTTATGAACACATTTCTGTTTGGAATATCAGAGATTTCCTTTTGATAGAGATCGTTCAATTGCATTTTTACTCCATAATTTCACAAAAGGAAATTTTGAAAGAGTTACCTGTTCATATTTTAAATATGTACGTAGGTTTAAAATATTTTGGACGAAAAGTTAAGAGAATAATCTTGATTTAGAGTCCTTTTAAAACAGGTTTTCTGCATGGAAACCTAATTACGGAAATTTTATATTAGTTAATTCCTACACAGCAATCAAAATCGTTTCGAAATTAATGCAGCCATTTACGCGAGATATTAAAGGAAAAACCGTAAAAAAACGTTTCAAAATCTTAATAAATGAATTTTTCGATTTCAATTTTTTTTTCGAAAAAAAGATAATAAAAGATGGAAATAACATGTCCTCACAATTCGAGCCGTCCCTTGGCTGTGTGGTTAGCGCGCTTGGCTACTGATCTAAGGGACCTGGGTTCGAGCCCGGGTAAGGCATGGATGTTTGTGTTGTTTTTCTGCCGAGGTTCCGCCATCCTAACAGACTTTCTACTGTGGGATATTAAACTGAGAGGCTCCTGTCAATTTATATGTTTGTCGTACCTCTGTGACAAGCAGCTGCTTGAGGGGGTATTTTTTTATTTCCCCTTCAGGCATTGAAGGACTTGTGAGCATCATCCATATCTGATGATGCTTACAAGACCTTCAAATGCGATTAAATTTTAATCTTCATCCAGATATTATCTGACGAATGTGGGAACGACCACACGATATGGTTTGAGAGCTTTATGGGCATCTATCCGAAGTTTGTGGCGTTTTAGAGCATAACCACAACAGGCAGATGAGTCAGGTTCATAGGAAACAACTGTGCACTCCTGATTTCAGCATTCAAATGGCTTCATGTGTGGCTATCGAAAATTAGGCAACGACAGCCAATTCTTTTCCTCCAAGTTTAATGGAAGAACATCAAACTGGATAATAAAAAATATTTTTGCATAATCTATTGGCAACGCACTTCACCCATCATTGCCAGAATACATTTCAGCTCTAGTAATGGGATTTTGGGTGGGGGTGGCTCAGTCGGTAGCGCGCCAGGCTCGTAATCTGCAGTTCCCAGGTTCGAGTCACAGCTTGGTCAGCGTTGAGATTTATCTCCGCAAAACTCCCCACCCTGCCCTCGATTAGTAAAGTACACCGGTGGGCTTGGATTGATCACCGTCCATCGCATGGGACGTTAATCCGTGGCTCCGTGTACGAGAGAGCCATACCCTGTGCTCATTTCGCTGGATGGTTTTGAAGGGAGGATAATATCTGTCTCCCAACAGTTGTTCCAGTGAGTCTCCTCCCCCAACCTTCTCTGAGCCTTCGGGGTTCTTGTGACCTGGCCATTTAGCCCATTGTGTGCAAAAAGTGCCGCTCAGAGGTAAAACAACCCAACGTTAAAGAACACGCAGGATGGCCTTGACGGGAGGCTACCATCTGTCTCCCAACAGCTGTTCCATTGGGTCCCCTCCCCCAACCTTCTCTGAGCCTTCGGGGTACTTGTGACCTGGCCATTTAGCCCATTGTGTGCAAAAAAGTGCCACTCAGAGGTAAAACAACCCAACGTTAAAGAACACTCTGGATATCCTTAACGGGAGGCTATCATCTGTCTCCCAACAGCTGTTCCAGTGGGTCCCCTCCCCCAACCTTCTCTGAGCCTTCGGGGTACTTGTGACCTGGCCATTTAGCCCATTGTGTGCAAAAAAGTGCCGCTCAGAGGTAAAACAACCCAACGTTAAAGAACACTCTGGATGGCCTTAACGGGAGGCTACCATCTGTCTCCCAACAGTTGTTCCAGTGGGTCCCCTCCCCCAACCTTCTCTGAGCCTTCGGGGTACTTGTGACCTGGCCATTTAGCCCATGGTGTGGAAAAAAGTGCCGCTCAGAGGCAAAACAACCAACCAAACAATTGACGATTCGTGACATTTGTTCGGTGTAAACATTAGATATACGCAAACGTGAATCGGGACTTCCATACACAGAAGAGAATGGGTTCCGCAAACACAGTCGAGGTCTTAAGCAATTGCTGTTCCTTAAGAAGAGTTGAGAGAATTTCGTGTCGCCATTTGAAATCGGGAAGATGAAAGGAGTTCTTTTCTCTCGGCGAACACGAAAATCTATGAAATCCCGACTGAAGAGATGAAAGTAGGGAAGGGAAGATGATTTCTTTGTCAGCTGACATCATTCGATGACATACCTGTGACCCAATAGCGAAGTTCAAAGTCAGTAACAGAATTGTCGAATAGAATTCTTTTATTTTAAAATCTCTGGCGAAATCAGCGAAAGGATTATCCATGGTTAAAGTGACCATAATTTTCTGCTTTGAAACCACTCATCCAGTTGAGCCGGTGAGGCAATTGGCTCAGTCGGTAGCGCGCCGGGCTTGTAATCTGGATTTACCAGTTCGGGTCCCAGCTGGGTCAGCGTTGAGATTTATCTCCGCAAAATTCCCCGTCCTGCTCACGGTCAGTAGGGGGACGCTGATGGGCTTGGAAAGGCCGCCGTCCGTCGGATGGGACGTTAAGCCATGGCCACGTGTGCGGAAGAGCCATACCCTGTGCACGTTAAAGAACACGCTGGATGGCCTTGACGGGAGGCTACTATCTGTCTCCCAACAGTTGTTCCAGTGAGGTCCCTCCTTCTCTGAGCCTTCGGAGTCCTTGTGACCTGGCCATTTAGCCCATGGTGTGCAAAAAAGTGCCGCTCAGAGGTAAAACAACCCAACCAGTTGGCCATTAATATGGTAATAACGTGTTAACTAGATTTTGAATACAAATTGAAAGGAAACTAACAGACATAAAATCAGCACTAATAAATCCGAGCAATAGACTGTAATAAATGGAAAAAGATAGTCAGTTCATTGACCGTATCTTTTCTCATGTGTACAGTCGCTCAAAAAAATATCCGAACACTACGGTTGATTACAGAATTCATGAAAAATATCTGACAACGATTTTTTTAGATATTAGTGATCTGGCAACCTTCGTGTCACGTGTGCAGGAGAACCATACCCTGTGGTTCTACAGGTAATGGGTTGAGTTAAAGAACACACTGGATGGCCTTGATAGAAGGATTCTTTTTCCAACATCTGTCCAGTGGGTCTCTTCCCCCCAACTTTCTCTGAGCTGTAGGGGTCCTTGTGACCTGGATATTTAGTCCGTTGGGAGCAAAAAGCGTCGCTCAGAAGTAAAACAACTGAAATATCTACTGATGTGGGCGTTGTTAATTCCTTATTAAGCTAGCCCGGTTATTAACAAAATATTGAAACAGCTGGAAAATTAAACCAATTAAATCTTTTTTATCAGGACATTAAGTTTTACAATTAGTCAATCGTTGATTCTTGTTTGAAAGCAAAAAACAAAATGCTCGAGTTTTTCTTTTCTAAATAGATCAAAGATAAATAAAAATAAATAAATACCCCCTCAAGCAGCTGCTTGCCACAGAGGTCTGACAGGAGCCTGTCAGTTTATATGCCAGAGTAGAAGGTCTGTGAGGATGGCAGGACCTCAGCAGAAAAAACGACACGAACATCCATGCCTTAACTCCGGGGCTCGAACCCAGGTCCCTTAGATCAGCAGCCAAGTGCGCTAACCACTCGGCCACGGGACGGCAGATCAAAGATAGTTTTTTGAATGAAACACTATTCACGTTTAAAGAATTGTTTCGAAAATCAAGTTCAAAACGCTGAAATAGCTTCTGAAAAAGTTATTCTTTTGTTTTATCTCCTAGAAGCACTTTTGTGAACACATCGGGCGAAATGGCCAGGTCATAAAGACCCCAAGGGCTCAGAGACGTTGGGGAAGGGTACCCACTGGACAGCTGTTAGGAGACAGATGGTAGCCTCCGGCCAAGGCTATCCAGCGTGTTCTTTAATGTGCATAAGTTGTAGACTGTTCGTTGATTCTTGTTTGAAAGTTTGAATTTTGTTTTAAAAAAAGCGCTCCAAGCGCGCTTTTTTTTTTAAACAAAGGGCTAAATGCCACGTCACAATGACCCAAGGGTTCAGAGGAAGTTATGGAAGGGGATCCGCTGGGCAACCGTTAGGTGGCAGGTCGTATAATCCCGTCAAGAGCATTTTGGTATATGTATGACTGTCCTGCACTCGAAGCCACGGTTTAACGTCCCATCCGATGGAGGGCAGTCTTTCTAAACACGAGGTAGTCAGGTTTCTTACCAAGGACAGGAGGGTAAGGGGTTAGCAGGAATAAATACGAAAGCAGGCAAAATTGGGATTCGAACCCGGGGAACTAATTGTTTCAAGTGTTTCTTAGTCTACATGACAATTTCAGTGATATATTGTACCTTTTGGGTATGTTTGGAAAATAAAATCTGAAAACCCACTATTTATCTAGAAAATAGCGAGAATTCTCAGTGATTCCATGATAAGTACAACGCGCTTCGTGATTCGGCAGAGTTTGGCTCCTCGAATCACTCCGCTAGACCTAACTTTGCATTCTCAGTAACTTCAACCGCCGAGAAAACGTAACGTAGCAACGTAAGCTCCTCGGCGGTTATTTCACACTCCAGACATCTCATTACAGAAAGAAAGAGAGCTGGAAACGAAAAGAGAAGTAGCAGGAAAGAGATAGGAAAGCTTTCCTAATTACATTCTCACTTTAAAGGCACAAAAGTATGATACACAAACACCCAAACACGCAATCGCAAACGTAAAGGCAACAAGCGCTCGAAAAACGGCCACGATATGCCACACGGGTCAGCCCGACAGAGGGCGCCCTGCGCATCGTCTCCGTGCCTTGCGAAGGGCAGCAGAGAGCAAGCGTCACTCACACAGGAGGGGCCGGCGCTCGGCGGCTCGGCACAGATCCAAGCCCGATCATTGGCTTAGCGCGCCGGGCGTCGGCTCCTCCTCTCAGCCGATCGGAGACGAGTGGCGCCTGTGACGTCAGGCTTCTCCGCCGACTGAGAACCGAATGTTATGGTTTTGGACTTAGAAAAAACAGCGCTCGCTCGCGTAAACGGGCGGACGCTGCTCAATCAAGCCTGTTTGGAGCGATAAACAAAATTTTTGGCCGGGGCCAAGAACAAAAACCTACCATTAACTGAAACTCAATAGTCCAATAAAGGACACTAAATGAAAAACGGGCGCGCAGGCCACTATAAACATATAAAAAAAACACTACAAAAAAAGAAAAACTTTCCAATTTTTCCAGAAGAGGGGGTTCTTTTTGAAACCTCTATCGAGGCTTCGCCTCTTCTGGACACATTTACATATTACTTGAAAGGTAGTACTGGGCAACCAATGATTTGTATTAAAATGTCGATAGCATCGGCACTTCCAAAGCAGCGCTTTCGTCGTGCTGAGTACTATATTCATGACATAATTACTTTTCCTGGTCCCATTAGTGTGGAAGAGGACTTCTTCAAACGAGAGGCTCTGGATTTTCATCCATTTACATATGTCCTTCCAAACCGCTGCCGCAAATGGGCAGTGATAAAGAATATGGCCAATATCTTCGACATCGCAAAATTGACATTTATCGGAGATAAAAGCCATTCTACTATGTAGAATAAGCCGGGTCGGAAGGGCATTGTGAGCCGCTAGCCAGTTAATGTCCCGATATTCAGTAATGGTACCAGGATTATAAATATTGTCCCAGGCTTTAGCCCAGTCGATATTGAATATCGGTAGGCAATGGGAGCCACCCAGGGCGGCAGAAAAGACAAATACAGGTCCCTTAGAGGCATTTCGCTGACCGAAGCACCGCTACTCAGCCTCTCACAGAACCTGTATACGTCCGCCAGCTCTCTATAACGTTGGGACATGTTGATAAATTTCGGACCACGATATTCTGCCCCCTGGCTTCCCATTTGACAGAATTTCCAGCCCAAATAGTTACTGAAAGCGGCTCCTGGAAAATCAACACTACTAATATTAATAAGTGCCGTTTGCAGGGAAACTGCTTTCTGCCAAGAACCGGGATGTTTAATATTTAAACCTCCTTCTTTACAGGGGCGATAGAGCATGAATCGTGAGATTTTAGCCTTCGTGCCCTGCCAAATAAAGTCTACAAAAATTATTTTTGTAAAGTCCGAAAGGAACTGCGTTGGAGGCTTAAAGACGCTGCCTAACAGAGTGAATTTTGAAATCAAAATGGCATTTGCCAATTTGGCACGGTTAGCGAGGGACAAGTCAACTCCACTCCAAATCTGTTGACTTTCTTTTGCTTTTTTAAGCACTTCGGTCCAAGTTTTATAATGGCACCCTGACCTGTCAAAATAGACGCCAAGTATTTTGATAGGTTCATTAACTGGCACTATAACATTGTACCTGTTTGTTTTCCACTTGCCCCATGTCAGAGCTCTTGTCTTATCCAGATTAAGCTCAGCTCCTGTGGCTTTTGAATAAATTTTAAAAATATTAAAAAACCTATCTAGAGAAAATTCATTCTCAAAAAAGAAATTTATGTCGTCGGCATAGGCGACATATTTAAGCTGGACGCTGGCTCTTCCAGGAAGTGCAATTCCCTGCAAGAGCCTATCAGCTTGAATTTTCCTCGCTAGAGACTCAATGACCAAAACAAAAACCAAAGGTGACAGAGGGCATCCCTGTCTTACTCCTTTGGAGACACGGAAGAAGGCAGAGATGCTCCCATTCACACTGACACCACTTTCAATATTATTATATAGACACTTAAGAGTGCTTATAAAATTATTCCCAAAGTTATGGGCTTGGAATAGGTGCCACAAGAAATTATGTGACACTCTATCAAAAGCCTTATTTTGATCAACAGAGAGTAAACAGCATTTGCTACGTTTAAAATTTACGTAGTCCACTGCATCCGCCAAAATGCTTAAATTTTGATTAATTTTTCTCCCCCCTACCGAGCAAGTTTGCAAAGGTCCAATAAGGGTCGAAAGAACTTTACTCAATCTGATCATAATAACTTTTGCAAAGATCTTATAGTCACTGTTTAACACTGAAATTGGTCTCCAATCATTCACTGAAATATTATTTCCATCGGATCTTTTACCCAAAAGTGCAATTTTTGCTCTTTTCATGTTGGTAGACATTTCTCCAGCAGTCACTAGGTTGTTAAACAGAAGTGCTAGTGGGACTCGCAGAGTCCTTACGTATGTCTTATAAAATTCGATCGGGAAGCCATCAGTGCCGGCGGCGCTTCCCGATTTCATTTCTTTTATTGCTCTCTCTACTTCAAGTCCAGTGATGGGTTCTTCAAGCATAGATTTATGAACTTCCGAAATTGGAGGACATCTGTGAGCCACCTCTCCATATCAGCTTCCTGCTGCTGGTCCTCACAGAACAGTTTTTCGAAAAATTTAACAAATTCTTTTTTAATATTTTCAGAGCCGAAAATTCCCCCCCCCCCTTCCGCATCGCGAATGGAAGTGATGGAGGAGACTTCCATATTTTTTGGGGCCGCATGTTTGAAGACAGAGGTAAAATTTTCCTCCATTCCAATTTTTTTTCCTGCCGAAAACTGTTCTGCTTTGAGGCCAGTTGACAAATAGATTTCATTGATTTCGTTTTTGACCGATTGCACTAATAGGTGATTAGCCTCACTTTGACATCCACCTCTGTTCAGATTCAAAGCAATTCTCTTCAGGAAATGTAATCTTTCTCTTTTGTCCCGTGCAAGTCGCCTTCCCTCTGTTTGTAAACAAACGCGAAGCTTTCCCTTTAGCCCCTCCCACCAGGAGCCGGTAAACGTGTCGGCTAACGCGATATCTGACTCTAACATGTCAGTCAAAGTTTGCTTCAGATGTAAATTTTCCAAATGGGAAATGTTCATTCTCCACAATCCTTTGCCCCTCCTATCCAGTCCCGGAAAGGTGATATTTCCTGAAGTGACCCGATGGTCGCTGACGTAATAACTCTGGCAGTTTACCTCAGCGATCTCAAAATCAAAACAAAAAGGTAGGAATTGGCTTGAGACATAAATTCGATCAATTCTCCGCTGAATCTGGCCGTCCGAGGTCGACCAGGTAGCAGAGAATTGATCATCGTGTTTGCATCTCCAGACGTCCGCAAGATTAAAACTGCCCACCAATCGAGCCAGCTGTAATCGACTGCTGTCCGACTGATTAGCAGATCCTCCCCGGACGTCTAAATTTACATCCACGACTGAATTAAAGTCTCCTGCCAAAACCAAACAATCGTATGAATCATTTAAATAATAATATAAATTACTAATCAACTCTGTTCTCTCCTTCGATCTGTTGGGACTATAAATATTCACCATACAGATACGAAAATCATCTAATTTCACCACCAGCTTTACAATACGCCCTTCTACGTCAGCTTCAAATTTTATGATGTTATATTTCTTATGGCGATTTTGTATAATTGCCACACCACAAGAGTTAGCAGTTCCAAACGAAAAATATGATCTGTGCTTGTCATGACGTAAAAGTTCTTTTGCCCACGAAGCAGTGTCCAGATGGGTCTCTTGTAGGAACATGAAATCAACGTTATTATCATCCATGAAACCAAGGAGTGTCTAAGGGAGAAGAGAGCTAGCTTCCATAGGCTTAATGTAAACTTTTCGATTGCAGCGCCCTCTAAACATGGCAAAATCGTTCATTGCAGTGAAGCCACCTATCCAGGGAGAGGAGCCATTCCTTGCGTTATTTTTCCACCGCCCAGCAAGGTTTTCAATGGCTTCACCACGTGATTATTTTTACATCACTTTGACTCTGTTCAAAGTGTTAATTTCTTAAATTTTACCATCATAATTGCTTCTTTGAAGGATTAGTTAAAATTATTTTCTTTAATAAAATCGCATTTTGTAAAACAGGTAGTAGCTATGCTCAACAAAAAAATTTTAATATTTTGAACATTCTACAATATTTAATATATTATAATAAATTGAAATTTATGGCTCAGTGCGAGACAACATGTTTTGTTTAATTATATTTTATAGAATTTTAGATATTTTCAATAAAATTCATATTGACTTTCTTACTTGTATTAACTGTCAATAGATGGCAGCAGGCACTTCTCGTATCAACCATAAAAAAATTTATTATTAGAACAAACTGCAGACACCTATATACATCGATATGCTCCAGAGAACATAAAACTGCAACATACATTGACTTACATGTTCGCAAGATGATTAAATGTATTAATTTATATATTAATCTTAGAAATTCTGCAAAATGACTCAAAATAAAGATACAACGGCTTTTCCAGGTATTGTAAAATATACTGCTGAACGGGATAAAATACTCATTAAATAACTTTACGGTCAGCTATCACTATGCCAAACAGTCATGCGTGTTAGACAGGTTGAAACACTGATTAAATCTCAATAAATAGACCAAGAGTAAGACAAACCACAGCTGCAGTGGACTAAAAATGATTGCACTGCGCAAGCGCAGATCGCCCCTTTACAGTTGTTTTTGTGCATGTACATCAATTTGCCACGTTCAGCTTCGGTAAAATTCCACAGAACGGCGCCACTTACGCTTGTGCGAAGCTAGCCTTCTTCTTCTTAGACCTTCTTTGCATGAAACCACGGATCCATCGCTGTTTTTTTTCCGATCGGGCACCTTGCACATTTAATGAGGCAAATTTTAGCTGTGGTCCCATCGAGAGGAGAGAAGAGTACAGCTCAAAAATCATAGAAAAACAGAACAAAAAACACAGGGCGAAAAACGCCCAGTACTACCAGAAACTACAAAATATCTAGCTCACTCAGAGGTTCGGAGAATCGCTGTCTGAATCCGACAGCATCACCGCCTCTATAGAGCCTTTCATAATCCCTTCAAGTATCTCAGTCGCTGAAGTGGCTTCAATATCCGAGATAGGAAGGGTAGATTGACAATCAATTTCGTCCTTAATACTGTCTTTAAGGAAATCCCCTCGCGTGGAAGCAGACGAGAGTTCGTTTCCTTTTGACGTTTTTGATTTTTTTATCGGCGCTGGTATTGCTTTCCCGTTGGCGCTTCCGCGCTTAGTAGATTGCGCTGCCAGCTTCTTTTCAACTTGTGGTGGGACAACAGGGGTAGATTTTGAGTTGTCAGTGCTTTTTACTGACTTTGCCTTCGTTGATCTTGGAGATTCGGGCACATTAGCCGCTTTGGCTGTATTTACCGGCACGTCGGAGCTTCCGGCGGACAGAACCACCGTTTCGGCCGCAACTTCGGCCGTAGCAGCTGGCGCCTGTTGGGCTGGTTTGGCAGCCGATTGAGGCACTTTTGGACCTGCTACGGCGTCCGCAAAAGTGCGAACATGGCAGGAACTAAAGGTATGTCCTGCTGTGTTGCATTTTTTGCACGGAAAAGCACAATCTTTTTCAAGGTGAGTACTCGCCTTGCAATTTTTGCAGAAGATCGCAGTACATTGTGCTGCGAAATGACCCTGCAGGGAACATTTTTTGCAGGTTATGACAACACCTGCATACACTATGATGGCCTGACATCTAGCGATTGACATGGCATTGGGCACTGCCAGTGCCATATCCATAACCACTATTCGGGACCCAGTGAAGGCACTATTGAATCTTTCCTCCTTCTTCTGCTCATACTCGATTGAAAGGACCTTCCCATACGGGGTAAGGGCGGCAGTTATGACCTCATTTGCCACCTCAAATAGCACTCTGTGTACCATCACGGTAACAATATTGGATCCTGCTCTTTCAATATTCACTTTTTTCCCGCCAACGTCTAGTTCTCCTAGCGCTAACAGTTGAGCCATCTGCTCCATCGTCTGCAAGGTGACGAAGAGCTTGTGGCCATTCTAAGCTTGAATAGCCTTCAAAGCCTTGTCTCCAAACAAATCAGCTATCACCCCAAGGGTACGTAATTGTGACACGCCAGTTGTTGTCAACAACACAGTAAGAGGGTAATTATTTAGCGCCGACATTTTCCACAGATGAGAATTGGAGAAACAGCAAGCAACGTGAAAAAACAGTTCACTAGGTAATGTAACAAGTTTTTTCAACTCACCAACAAATATTGGGAATGAAAACAGGCACAGCCTACGAAAAGCAATGTTTAAACAGGTATGTTTCTAATTAGTAATTTTAACTTATAACTAAAGCGGTAGGATATAGCAGAAATTGATAATTTTTAGTGTGTGTGTTTTTTTTATAGCAGCTAACCAGCTAAACTCCAGTTTCTATTGCGTTATGTTTATATGCACGAGGGTCGTTCAGAAAGTAAGATTACAGGATGTGTAATCTCGAAACCAAAGGGCCTTCACTTATTGTGGTTATGTAGAACGGATCTGTTCATCATTGTCGATATAACACTGCATGTCGATTTTGCCACCATCTGTTGTGTGTAGGAATCAGTTGAACATGAACATATACGAGTGTGGGATACAGATGCAAACACTAAATTCATGCCATCATTCGGTATTTGAATGCAAGAAAGGTGTCGCCGGCAGAAATTCATTACCAGCTCATGGGAATTTATGGCGAAAACGTTATAACATGGGTGGCTCAGTCAGGAGCACGGCATGCTCACATGCAAAATTCCCCGCCCTGTCCACGGTCAGTAGGGGACACCGATGGACTTGGAAAGGCCGCCGTCCGTCGGATGGGACGTTAAGCCGTGGCCCCGTGTGTGGGAGAGCCATACCCTGTGCACGTTAAAGAACACGCTGGATGGCCTTGATGGGAGGCAACCGTCTGTCTCCCAACAGCTGTTCCAGTGGGTCCCCTGCCCCAACCTTCTCTGAGACTTCGGGGTCCATGTGACCTGGCCATTTAGCCCATGGTGTGCAAAAAAGTGCCGCTCAGAGGTAAAACAACCCAACCCAACCCACGCTCGCAATCTGGAGTTTCCAGGTTCGAAACATGGGTGGCTCAGTCAGGAGCACGCCACGCTCGTAATCATGAGTTTCCAGGTTCGAAACATGGGTGGCTCAGTCAGGAGCACGCCATTCCCGTAATCTGGAGTTTCCAGGTTCGAAACATGGGTGGCTCAGTCAGGAGCACGCCACGCTCGTAATCTGGAGTTTACAGGTTCGAAACATGGGTGGCTCAGTGAGGAGCACGCCAGGTTTGTAATCTGGAGTTTCCAGGTTCGAAACATGGGTGGCTCAGTCAGGAGCACGCCACGCTCGTAATCTGGAGTTTCCAGGTTCCAAACATGGGTGGCTCAGTCAGGAGCACGCCACGCTCGTAATCTTGAGTTTCCAGATTCGAAACATGGGTGGCTCAGTCAGGAGCACGCCACGCTCGTAATCTGGAGTTTCCAGGTTCAAAACATGGGTGGCTCAGTGAGGAGCACTCCAGGCCCGTAATCTGGAGTTTCCAGGTTCGAAACATGGGTGGCTCAGTCAGGAGCACGCCAGGCTCGTAATCTGGAGTTTCCAGATTCGAAACATGGGTGGCTCAGTCAGGAGCATGCCACGCTCGTAATCTGGAGTTTCCAGGTTCGAAACATGGGTGGCTCAGTCAGGAGCAAGCCAGGCTCGTAATCTGGAGTTTCCAGATTCGAAACATGGGTGGCTCAGTCAGGAGCACGCCACGCTCGTAATCTGGAGTTTCCAGGTTCGAAACATGGGTGGCTCAGTCAGGAGAACGCCACGCTCGTAATCTGGAGTTTCCAGGTTCGAAACATGGGTGGCTCAGTGAGGAGCACGCCAGGCCCGTAATCTGGAGTTTCCAGGTTCGAAACATGGGTGGCTCAGTCAGGAGCACGCCAGGCTCGTAATCTGGAGTTTCCAGGTTCGAAACATGGGTGGCTCAGTCAGGAGCACGCCAGGCTCGTAATCTGGAGTTTTCAGGTTCGAAACATGGGTGGCTCAGTCAGGAGCACGCCAGGCTCGTAATCTGGAGTTTCCAGGTTCGAAACATGGGTGGCTCAGTCAGGAGCACGCCACGCTCGTAATCTGGAGTTTCCAGGTTCGAAACATAGGTGGCTCAGTGAGGAGCACGCCAGGCCCGTAATCTGGAGTTTCCAGGTTTGAAACATGGGTGGCTCAGTCAGGAGCACGCCAGGCTCATAATCTGGAGTTTCCAGGTTCGATTCCCACCTGGGCCAGTGTTGAGATTTATCTCCACGAAAATCCCCACCTGGCCTCTGTCAGTAGGGGACACCAATGGGCTTGGAAACACCACCGTCCATCGAATGGGATGTTAAGCCTGTGCACATTTTGGAACACGCTGGACGGCCTGGACGGGAGGCTACCATCTATGAGCAGCTCATGTTTCCCAGAGGCAATATGCTTTTACTCTAGTTTATTTTGATATTCGTGCCTCTTTTAATTCTAATTTAATGAAAATTATATTGATATAATAACGTATGCATTTCTCTAAAAGGAAATAGTGCTGGTCATTGTCCAATGGGTATCCTTCCCCAACCTTCTCTGAGCTCTCTGGGTCTTTGTGACCTGGCCATTTATCCCATTGTGTGATGAAAGGAGTTGCATACGTTTTCGATTGGAGCGCCCTGTAAACATGGCAGATTCGTGTATTGCAGTGAAGTCACCTAGACAGGGAGAGGAGCAAGTTTCCTGCATTATTTTTCATTGTTTACACCACGTGACTAATTTTTCATACACTCTGACTTTGTTTGGAAATTAAAATCTGAAAACCCACTATGTATCTAAAAAATAGCGAGAATTGAAAAATGTTCATTTCCGTTTAGAGAGAAAATAACAATAATTAGCGAAAATTATTTTCTTTCATAAAGTGTTATTCTAAAACAAGTAGTAGCTTTGCTCAACAAGAAAATTTTTATATTTTGAACACTCTACAATATTTAATATTTATAATAAATTGATATTTATGTGTCAATGTACGATAACATTTTCAATATAATTATATTTTATATAATTCTTCATATTTTCAATAAATATCATATCGTGTTTTTTACTTGTATAAACGTTCAACAGATGGCAGCAGGCACTTCCGTTATCAACCATAAAAAAGTGTTACACTATTAGAGCAAAGTGTAGAGGCCTGTATACATCGATATGCTCTATAGAACACAAACCTGCAACATACATTGACTTATATATATTCTCAAGATGATTAAATGTATTAATTTACATATTATTTTTAAAACATCTGCAAAATTACTCAAAATAAACATACAACGGCTTTTCCAGTTATCGTAAAATGCACTCCTGAACTGGCTAAAACACTCATTGAATAACTTTATGCTAAGCTATCACTGTAGGCAAATAGCCATGATCGTTACACAGTTTGAAACACTAATTAAATCACATTAAATATTTCAAGAGTAAGACAAACCATAGTTGCTGCGTGCTAAAACGATTGCACTACGCATCGCGCCTTACAGTTGATTTTGTGGCTGCACACCAATTTGCCAAGTTCGGCAAAATACCTTGGAGAGGCGCCACTTACGCTTATGTGGAACTAGACCTCTTCTCCTTAGCCCTTTGCCTACATTCTATCAACGAGTGTCTAAGGGAGAAGAGAGCTATCTCCCATAGACTTAATGTAAACTTTTCGATTGCAGCGCCCTCTAAACACGGCAGATTCGCGCATTCCAGTGAAGCCACCTAGCCAGGGAGAGGAGCTAGTTCCCTGCATTTATTTTTCCACCGCCGAGCAAAGTTTTCAATTACTTATACTATGTGACTAATTTTACATGCACTTCAACTGAGGTACATCATAATTTCCTTTTTTGTTTAGAGAGTAAAAAGTAATGTAAATCCAAAAGTAATGTAATCATTTTTTTTAATAAAATCCAATTTTGTAAAACTGGTAGTAGCTATCTAAAGAACAAAATTTTAATATTTGGAAAACCTACAGCATTTAGTATATTATAATAATTTGAGATTTATGCGTCAATGCACGATAGCATGATCTATATAATTATATTTTATAAAATTGTAGATATTTTCCATAAATATCATATCGAGTTTTTTACTTGTATAAATGTTCAACAGATGGCAGCAGGCACTTCCGGTATCAACCATAAAAAAAAGAATTACACTGTTAGAGCAAAGTGCAGAAGCCAATATGCATCGATATGCTCCAGGGAATACAAACCTGCAACATACATTGAGTTATATATATATATTCACAAGATGATTAAATGTATTAATTTACATATTAATTTTAAAAATTTTGCAAAATTACTCAAAATAAACATACAACGGCTTTTCCAGGTATCGTAAAATGTACTCCTGAACGGGATAAAACACTCGTTGAATAACTTTAGGGTCAGTTACCACTGTGCCAAACAGCTATGGCTGTTAGAATTTGGAAACACTGGTTAAATCGCAATATATATATAACAATAGTAAGACAAACCATAGCTTCAGTGGGCTAAAATGATTGCACTGCGCATGCGCAGATTGCCCCTTACAGTTGTTTTTGTGCCTGCACATCAATTTGCCACGTTCAACTTCGGTAAAATTACGCAGAACGGCGCCACTTACGCTTGTGCAAAGCTAGCCTTCTTCTCCTTAGACCTTCTTTGTTTGGCAATTAAAATCCGAAAACTCACTATTTATATAGAAATAGTAAGCCTTCTCAGTTTGGCCATGATAAGTCTACCTTGCTTCGTGATTCATAGGAGTTTGGCTCCTTGAATCACTTAGCTTGACCTAACTTTGCATTCTCAGAAATTCAACCGCCGAAAAAACGTAATTACTGTAAACGTAACTGCGGTTATTTCACACACCAATCAACTCATTTCCAGAAGAAAGAGAGATTGAAAAGGAAGTGAGAAGGACAAGAAAAGAGATAGTATAGATTCCCTAATCCCATTCTCACATTACAAGAAACAATTAGCAAACAAAACAAATAATCAAAAAGTCACTGACGCAAAGAAGCATACGCCAAAAAATCGGTAGCGATACGCTCTACGGGTCAGCCCGTTGTACCTTGAACCGAAACTGAAATTCAGTGAATAAACGGAAAAAAATTATATTAGTAATTTGAACCTATAACTAAAGCGGTAAAAAATGTCTGCACTGAAATGTACCATATAGGAAAAATTTCGTGCTACTGCTACCACTTTAACTCACAAATGAAATGAAAAAACTTCGATAAAATGTATTATCGTATTGTCTTTAGTATTTATTGAAGTAGAATGTGGTGAAACTGAGTTCGAGTTTTTCAAAAATCAATTTGAAACTTGGCGGATTCGGTTTGGTTGTTTTACCTCTGAGCGGCACATTTTTGCACACCATGGGCTAAATGGCCAGGTCACAAGGACCCCGAAGGCTCAGTGAAGGTTGGGGGAGGGGACCTACTGGAACAGCTTGGGAGACAGATGGTAGCCTCCCGTCAAGGCCATCCAGCGTGTTCTTTAACGTGCACAGGGTATGGCTCTCCCACACACGGAGCCACGGCTTAACGTCCCATCCGACGGACGGCGACCTTTCCAAGCCCATCGGTGTCCCCTACTGACCGTGGGCAGGGCGGGGAATTTTGCGGAGATAAATCTCAACGCTGACCCAGCTGGGACTCGAACCTGGGAACTACAGATTATGAGCCTGGCGCGCTACCGACTGAGCCACCTCCGCCCCTTGGGGAAGGGGACCCACTGGAACAACTGTTGGGAGACAGATGGTAGCCTCCCGTCAAGGCCGTGCACAGGATGTGGCTCTCCCGCACACGGGGCCACAGATTAACATCTCATCCGACGGACGGCGGCCTCTCCAACCCCATCGGTGTCCCCTACGGACCGTGGTCAGGGTCAGGAGTTTTGCCATTTGTGTGCAAACCATTTAGCCCATTGTCTGCAAAAAACTGCAGCTCAGTGGTTCAAAAATTTCTAGCGTTAAGAGATACATTGTTATGAAGCTCTTGAAATGTTATTAAGTTATTTCCATTTCTCCAATTTCCACTCTTAGAGAGTGCTAAAGATAGAAACTAGGAAACTTCATTCTATTTGAAAAGGAACAGATCATGTTTCCCAGAGGCGATATGCTTTTATTCTAGTTTATTTTGATTTTCGTGCCTCTTTTAATTCTAATTTAATGAAAATTATATTGATATAATAACGTATGTATTTCTTTAAAAGGAAATAGTGCTGGTCATATTTCTTGGAGCAGAATATTTAGCCCGGCTTTGGTCTGCAGGATGCAGGAGCAAATATTTGGGCTTCTGGGGCCGTCTCCGTTTCGTATCCAAACCTATTTCGGTCATAGGTAAGCTACTTCTGTCACTCTATCCTTGTAATATGTAAGCTATTTATATCCACTCTTTGTCAAAAGTAAGCTACTTCTGTTCAATTTCTCTCAAAGGGAAGCTACTTCTATTCACTCTATCTTTGTAATAAGTAAGCTACTTCTATTCGCTCTATCTTTGTAATAAGTAAGCTATTTATATTCACTCTATCTTTCTCAAAAAATAAGCTACTTCTATTCACTTTCTGTCAAAAGTAAGCTACTTCTATTCACTCTATCTTTGTAATAAGTAAGCTTTTATATTCACTCTACCTTTGTGAAAGGTAAGCTACTTCTATTCACTCTATCTTTGTAATATGTAAGCTACTTAGCTACTTCTATTCACTTTCTCTCAAAGGGGAAACTACTTCTATTCACTCTATCTTTGTAATAAGTAAGCTATTTATATTCACCCTATCTTTGTCAAACTGAGGCTACTTCTATTCACTTTCTCTCAAAGGGAAGCTACTTCTATTCACTCTATCTTTGTAATAAGTAAGCTATTTATATTCACTCTAACTTTGTCAAAAATAAGCTACCTCTATTCACTTTCTCTCAAAGTTAAGCTACTTCTATTCACTCTATCTTTGTAATAAGTAAACTATTTATATTCACTCTAACTTTGTCAAAAATAAGCTACCTCTATTCACTTTCTCTCAAAGTTAAGCTATTTCTATTCACTCTATCTTTGTAATAAGTAAGCTTTTATATTCACTCTACCTTTGTGAAAGGTAAGCTACTTCTATTCACTCTATCTTTGTAATATGTAAGCTACTTAGCTACTTCTATTCACTCTATCTTTGTAATATGTAAGCTACTTAGCTACTTCTATTCACTTTCTCTCAAAGGGGAAACTACTTCTATTCACTCTATCTTTGTAATAAGTAAGCTATTTATATTCACCCTATCTTTGTCAAACTGAGGCTACTTCTATTCACTTTCTCTCAAAGGGAAGCTACTTCTATTCACTCTCTCTTTGTAATAAGTAAACTAGTTCTATTCACTCTATCTTTGTAATAAGTAAGCTACTTATTCACTTTCTGTTAGAGATATGCTACTTTTATTCACTCTCTCTTTGTCATAAATAAACTACTTCACTCTTTCGCTCTCATAAACAGTCTTCTATTCACTCTCTGCCATAGCTAAGCTACTTCTATTTATACTCACATGAAGTCTTTTCAGAGATCCAATATAAATATTACCACTTCAAAAAGCCACGGATTCCAATATACCAGGGGCGGATATGGATGGGCAAGGGCACCTACCCCGCGCTCCAATACAGGTAAAAAAATTATTAAAATTACTATTTTTCGTGTATTTTTCAAAACAATGTTTAAAGGCATATGGAGCAGAGTGGGAAATGTTATACGGCATTGGAAATCCAGTCTCTGCACCACCAACTCCCAATTTCCTGGCACGTCTCTGCCCACCCCCCTCCCAATTTTCCTGGCACAAGTCTCTGCCCCTTCCTTCCCCATTTTCCTGGCACAAGTCTCTGCCCCTTCCTTCCCCATTTTCCTGGCACAAGTCTCTGCACCCACCCACCCCATTCTCAATTTTCCTGGCACAAGTCTCTGCCCCACCACTCCCAAATTTCCTGGCACAAGTCTCTGCCCCACCACTCCCAAATTTCCTGGCACAAGTGTCTGCATCCCCACTCTCAATTTTCCTGGTACAAGTGTCTGCATCCCCACTCTCAATTTTACTGGCACAAGTCTCTACACCCCAACTCCCATTTTTCCTGGCACGAGTCTCTGCACCCCACTCCCATTTTTCCTGGCACGAGTCTCTGCACCCTCACTCCCAATTTTCCTGGCACAAGTCTCTGCACCCCCACTCCCAATTTTCCTGGCACACGATTGTGTTGCTAGCCCCCCCCCTACATTTTTCCGACTCGATTATGCTTTTCCCAAACACACACACACAGAACTCGACTTTTTTTTTCCAGATCCGCGCCTGAAATACATTAATTCTTAGGAACTCAGAATGAACTTTTTGACTCAAACTAAGTAAAAATGTAATTTGTTTTCCGATTCTCTTTACTTCCGTTTCAAAATCTTTTTTCCTCTCTTAGATCTTATAATCATCGTAGCTTCAGTGATCGTTCTAGCACTCGGATCAAATGGTCAAGTGTTTGCGACGTCTGCTATCAGGTTAGTAAAACCATTTCTTAGAAGATTCAATGTTTATTTTTTCAAAAAAAAATCGAAACATTCAATTGCTAGTTATTCATTTCGAATGTTAAAAAAGAAGCTGCAACTCGAAGTTATCTAAACTTTTGTGGAATGAAAAGGAAATTTGTATTCAGGTACGTTTTAGAGTGGTTAATATATTTACTCTATTTTGGATTGGAGCTCGGAGTTGAATATATAAATCATGGTTAGCGTGCTAGCCTGCGGGGCAAAGGGACCTGGGTTCGAGCCCAGATAAGGAATAAATTCTTGCTCTTTTCTGCTGAGGTGTCGCCTTCCTCACAGATCTTAAAGTGACAGATATCTGTGGTAAGCAGTTTTTTGAAGGGTGACTCAATTTTATATTAGATCATAGAAAATATGCCACACCACAATGGAAGAGAGGTAGGGATCAGTCGTTTACATGCACAGACAGGTCAGTATATTTTTTAAACAACAGGTTTTGAAATCTCAGGTAGTGCCGAGGAAATCGAAGGAGGAATTTTAAGACCAGAACGGTAGAAATCAAAGGAAAGAAAAAAAATATCCTCTTAAGCAACTTCTGACCACAGTGGTTTGACAGGAGCCTGTCATTTTATACGCCATAGCAAGAAAGTCTGTGAGAATGGAAGAACCTCGACAAAAAAAGACACCAACATCCATGCTTCGCGTTAACCACTCGGCCAAGGAACGGCCGTGGGAATCGTAGGAGGAGAGGTAGACCGTGGAAATCGTAGGAGGAGAGGTAGAGCCGTGGGAATCGTAGGAGGAGAGATAGAACCGTGGGAATCGTAGGAGGAGAGATAGACCGTGGAAATCGTAGGAGGAGGAGAGGTAGAGCCGTGGGAATCGTAGGAGGAGGAGAGGTAGAGCCGTGGGAATCGTAGGAGGAGGAGAGGTAGAGCCGTGGGAATCGTAGGAGGAGAGATAGAACCGTGGGAATCGTAGGAGGAGAGGTAGACCGTGGAAATCGTAGGAGGAGGAGAGGTAGAGCCGTGGGAATCGTAGGAGGAGAGGTAGACCGTGGGAATCGTATGGGGAGAGGTAGAGCCGTGGGAATCGTATGGGGAGAGGTAGAGCCGTGGGAATCGTAGGAGGAGAGGTAGAGCCGTGGGAATAAGAAGAGGAGAGGCAGAGCCGTGTGAATCGTAGGGGAGAGGTAGAGCCGTGGGAATTGTAGGGGAGAGGTAGAGCCGTGTGAATCGTAGGAGGGAGAGGTAGAGCCGTGTGAATCGGGGGTAGAGCCGTGGGAATCGTAGGAGGAGAGGTAGACCATGGAAATCGTAGGAGGGGAGAGGTAGAGCCGTGGAAATCGTAGGAGGGAGAGGTAGAGCTGTGGGAATCGGGAAAGGAGAGGTAGAGCCGTGGAAATCGTAAGAGGGAGAGGTAGAGCCGTGGGAATCGTAGGAGGGAGAGGTAGAGCCGTGGGAATCGTAGGAGGAGAAGTAGAGCCGTGGGAGGAGAGTAACCATGGAAATCGACCAGGAGCAAGGGAATCTAACCTGCCCTTAAAGTCAATATATGATATTTTTTTCTTAGTTACTTTGTTTAAAAATCATACGACCTAATAACGCGCTTTTTTTTTGCAGAGGAGTTCGCTTTCTGCAGATACTACGCATGCTCCATATGGACCGCCAAGGTGGTTCCTGGAGATTATTGGGATCAGTCGTTTACATGCACAGACAGGTCAGTATGTTTTTTGAACATTTAACCGCAGCATTCTAAGATAATCAGTGATTTTAAAAGCTCAGTTCGTTTACATATATATAGGTGGCCTACATAAATCATATTCTGTCGACCTTGAATCTCAAAGAAAATTTATCCGGAATTTTCGCCTGCCCAACTGGGCAATTTCCTTTCAGTGGTTCGACTGCTTCTTAAGCGCGGGATTTTTCGAAACGTGTACAAGAAATTTAGGTAACACTCGGAAGCAAAGATTAACTCTTCTATTGGATGGCATTTTCCATTTCTTTGTACCGGATGTCTCCTTTATTTCCGCTAATTCTCGCACTTTGTCTCGATGATATAGCAGACACTGATGGGCCTGAAAAGGCAGCCGTCCATTGTATGGACATTAAGCCGTGACTCCGTGTGCGGGAGAGCCATACCCTGTGCACGTTAAAGACCACGATGAATTAACACTTCTGCTTCTTTTTCTGCCTTGACGGAAGGGTACCATCTGTTTCCTAACAGCTGTCCAGTGGGTCTCCTCCCCAAACCTTCTCTTAACCCTCCGGGTCCTTGTGACCTGGCCATTTAGCCCATTGTGTACAAAAAAGTGCCGCTCAGAGTTTAAACAACCCGTCAGGTAAAAAAAAATACTCTTGTTTAAGGAGTTATGGACCCTTGATAACCACTATGAGAGGCATCTATATTGTGGAAAAAGGCCACTCACAAAGTATTAAAAGATGGACATATTCGACTCTATATTATTTTAGAAAGCTTTCAAGATTTTTCTTTTTCTTTAAATATGTATTTTTTTTTTGTTTAGGAACTCCTGACGACTTTATACATCGGATTCCTGGGTCTCATCTTTTCTTCCTACTTCATGTACCTGGTTGAGAAGGATTCAACATCCGGGGAAGAATCTTCGGACTTCTCTAGCTACGCTGATGCCCTCTGGTGGGGAGTGGTAAGTACGTTCGTCACAATTCATCATCGCATTTCTTCATCGCATTCATATTCAGTTCAACTCACGAATGCTCACCCTTTTTAAAGTTTGCAGTTTAAAGTGGGGCAGGGGTAGCTCAGTCAGTAGAGCACCAGGCTCTGCAGTTCCCAGGTTCGAGTCCCACTTAGGACACTTCTGAGATTGAACTCCGCAAAACTCCCACCCTGCCCTTGGTCCGTCGGTCAAGGGACCTGTCTTGGGTCCTTTCCTTTCCAAGGGACCTGCCCTTGGTCCCCGGTAGCGCGCCAGGCTCGTAATCTGCAGTTCCCAGGTTCGAGTCCCAGCTGGGTCAGCGTTGAGATTTATCTCCGCAAAATTCCCCGCCCTGCCCACGGTCAGTAGGGGACACCGATGGGCTTGGAAAGGCCGCCGTTCGTCGGATGGGACGTTAAGCCGTGGCACCGTGTGCGGGAGAGCATACCCTGTGCACGTTAAAGAACACGCTGGATGGCCTTGACGGGGGCTACCATCTGTCTCCCAACAGCTGTTCCAGTGGGTCCCCTCTCCCAACCTTCTCTGAGCCTTCGGGGTCCATGTGACCTGGCCATTTAGCCCATGGTGTGCAAAAAAGTGCCGCTCAGAGGTAAAACAACCCAACCCAATCGTTTCCAAGGGACATGCCCTTGGTCCCTTGGAAAGGCCGCCGTCCGTCGGATGGTGACCTTTCCAAGGGAACGTTAGCGAGCATGCTGGATGGTCATTCCGCTTCCCCAACCTTCTCTGAGCCCTCTAAATCGCAGTATGTACAAAAAATGGGCCACTCAGATGTAAAAAAACTCTATCAGAAGGTTTAGAATTTCCATGTTATGTAAATAGGAATATAACTTCGAAGTTCTATAACTTCTAAAATATGTATTTAATGGAAAAATATGACTCAGATTACAGACCATAATCAATTTTATTTAAATCTTGATTTTTCAACATTACTCTCTCAATAACTAAAGTATTATGGAAAATCTTGAAAAATAAATATAGTTTCAAACCATTCAATGAAATATATATTTTAGAAGTTTGTATAATGATTATTTCAATATTACACAATTATGAATGATTTTTATAGAGCGAGATAGTTTATTGTAAAATATTCCAGCTTCCATAACTCTTTAAATAAAATAAATAAATTGTTGAATATCGAGATTTAAACAGATATTTGATTATGGTCTTTAATCGCAGTCACCCTTTTCCACTAAATACATATTTTAGAAGATATAGTGGATTGTGGGTTGTTTTACCTCTGAGCGGCAATTTTTTGCACACCATGGGCTAAATGGCTAGGTCACATGGACCCCGAAGGCTCAGAGAAGGTTGGGGGAGGGGACCCAGTGGAACAGCTGCTGGGAAGAAGATATAGAGTTTCGAAATTAGATTCTCATTCACATAACATTGAAATTCCCTAAGAATTTGGTAGCGCAATGTATTATATCCGCAATGCATTCTCCCAAAAGTTGTTGTGTAATTATATTCTGACAGCAATTTTATTTGATAATTACTTTCGACGATGACGACGTCTCTCTTTACTTTTTCTGCCGTTTTATTAAACATTTCCTTTTCCTACCTTTTTTTTCTCATCTCGCCACCCCCTGTCCCCTATTTTGACCTTCTTATCGACTTCTTTGCCTGTTTGTGCTTCGGTTTCTCTTTCCTACAACTTCCTCTATACTTTGTCTATTTGTCCTTCAGTTTCTCTTTCCTACAACTTCCTCTATACTTTGTCTATTTGTCCTTCGGTTTCTGTTTCTTACAATCTCCTCTATATTAAATTTGTCTTTCTGTTTCGTTTCCTACAACTCCTCTATACTTTGTCTATTTGTCTTTCTGTTTCTGTTTCTTACATTTTCCTCTATACTTTGTCTATTTCTCCTTCGGTTTCTGTTTCCTACAACTTCCTGTATGCTTTGTCTATTTGTCCTTCGGTGCCTGTTTCCTACAACTTCCTCTATACTGTGTCTATTTGTCCTTCGGTGCCTGTTTCCTACAACTTCCTCTATATTTTGTCTACTTGTCCTTCTGCTTCTTTTTCCTCGGTGCCTGTTTCCTACAACTTCCTCTATAGTGTGTTTATTTGTCCTTCGGTGCCTGTTTCCTACAACTTCCTCTATATTTTGTCTACTTGTCCTTCTGCTTCTTTTTCCTCGGTGCCTGTTTCCTACAACTTCCTCTATAGTGTGTTTATTTGTCCTTCGGTGCCTGTTTCCTACAACTTCCTCTATATTTTGTCTATTTGTCCTTCTGCGGCTTTTCCTACAACTTCCTCTATACTTTGTTATAGCACTTCTTTTACGTTCTTCCTTTTCCATCGTATTGTACTTAGTCACCTATTCCCTATAACTTTTATCTATTATTGCTACTGGTAGTTATTCTTCTCATATATATTTTTCATTTCTTCGCAGGTAACAATGATGACCATAGGCTACGGAGACAAGGTCCCTCATACGTGGGCTGGCAGAGTATTAGCCTGTGTGTCAGCAATGTTTACTGTCTCCTTTTTTGCTTTGCCTGCTGTAAGTTTAATCCCAGATTAACATTAATGCAACTTTTTAACTTTATAATGATATGAAAATATGAACTGACTTATATGACAGATTAATATATTATACAACATTTATAGAATTTTATTTGCAAATATTAATAATGATAATAATACTTTTATATTTTGTTTATGAGTAACGAAATTGGAACTTAATTACGTCTTAAACAGTTATCTTTTTTAAAATTAAGAACAAACAACAGAAATGATCATTTGATCATTTATATGTCTCGTATAAAGCCACATTATTACTTAAAATGATTATGATCTAATCGGGCTAATAGTTTTTACAATTATATGTGAAACACTCAGAATTGTGATGTGTACAGACAGAGTGTTCTGGAGCAAGTTTCTTAATATCTGAATAATCAAAATTGAATTTCCTATAAGTGCTTTCACATTGTTTTTTGCATTAATATCGCTTCTTTGGGATTGACGGAATGTTAAACATTCGATGAATTTATCTTCTTCATAAAAACTCTAAATATTCATCACAAAACTTTCACACACAAAATAATAAACATTCTCTCAAGCAGCTACTTGCCACAAAGGAGGTTTCACAGGAACCTGTTAGTTTAATGCGTCATAGTGAAGGTCTGTGAGGAAAGCGAGATCCCAGCAGAAAGACAACACAAACAAACTTGGGGCTCAAACCCAGGTCTCTTTGATCAGGTGTCGGGTGTGGATCGGTGTATAGCACGCCAAGTCCGCAATATACAATTCTCCGGTTCAGGTCCAATATGGGCCAGAATTGATATTTATCTCCACAAAAGTCCCCGCCCTGCTCAGGGTCAGTAGGGGACACCGATGGGTTTGGAAAGGCCATCGTCCGTCGGATGAGACGTCAGGCCGTGGCTCATGTGTGGGAGAGCCATATCTGTGTGCTTTAAAGAACATGTTGGATGGCCTTGATAGGACCTACCACTTGTCTCTCAACAGCAGTCTAATGGGTCCCCTCCCCACAATCTTCTCTGAACCTTAGGGATCCTTGTGACCTGTCCATTTAGCCCATTGTGTTAAGAAAAGTGCCACTCAGAGGTAAAACAACCCAACCTAACCTTTAAAGAACATGCTGATGGCCTTGATGGGAGGTTACCACCTGTCTCCCAACAGCTGTCAAGTGGGTCCCCTCCCCACAATCTTCTCTGAGCCTTAGGCATCCTTGTGACCTGTCCATTTAGCCCATTGTGTTAAGAAAAGTGCTACTCAGAGGTAAAACAACCCAACCTAACCTTTAACGAACACGTTGGATGGCCTTGATGAGAGGCTACCACCTGTCTCCCAACAGCTGTCAAGTGAGTCCCCTCCCCACAATCTTCTCTGAGCCTTAGGGATCCTTGTGACCTGTCCATTTAGCCCATTGTGTTAAGAAAAGTGCCACTCAGAGGTTAAACAACCCAACCTAACCTTTAAAGAACATGCTGGATGGCCTTGATGGGAGGCTACTACCTGTCTCCCAACAGCTGTCAAGTGGGTCCCCTCCCCACAATCTTCTCTGAGCCTTAGGGATCCTTGTGACCTGTCCATTTAGCCCATTGTGTTAAGAAAAGTGCCACTCAGAGGTAAAACAACCCAACCTAACCTTTAAAGAACATGCTGGATGGCCTTGATGGGAGGCTACCACCTGTCTCCCAACAGCTTTCAAGTGGGTCCCCTCCCCACAATCTTCTCTGAGCCTTAGGGAACCTTGTGACCTGGCCATTTAGCCCATTGTGTTAAGAAAAGTGCCACTCAGATGTAAAACAACCCAACCTTTAAAGAACACGTTGGATGGCCTTGATGGGAGGCTACCACCTGTCTCCGAACATCTGCCCAGTGGGTCCCCTCCCCACAATCTTCTCTGAACCTTAGGGGTCCTTGTGACCTGGCCATTTAAGCTCATTGTATTAAAAAAAAGTGCCACTCAGAGATGAAACAACCGATCCCTTTGATCAGTAGCCAAGCGAGCTAAAAAAGTTTGAAAATGATTCAAAGCACTTCAATAGTTCTTAGTACTGGTAAAGAAAGTTTCACTCAATTTTCAATCTCCACCTGCATTTTAATCATATAATTCCCAATATATGATTACGAAGCTTCTTTTATTTTCCCAGGGAATCCTGGGATCTGGTTTTGCCTTGAAAGTCCAGCAGCAACAGAGGCAGAAACATTTCAGCAGACAAATCCCTGCAGCTGCAACTTTAATTCAAGTAAGAATAAGATTCCGTTTACTGCTAAAAACATTTTAAGTAATCAAAACCAATTAACATTTATTAAATTTATGAAAAAAAAATGGCTTTCATTTCTAACTCAACTGAATAATAAAGCAATAAAATTTATCTTTCATTCAGCATGTCATGTAATCTATGTATATTTGTTAAATAATTTCCGATAAGTCAAAATAATTTAGTTGTTACTATACTGCTCACAAAAATTAGGGGATATTTCTTCGCTTCATATTCATTTTGAAATATCCCTTAATTTTTGTGAGCAGTATATTTTGGTAGCGATAAATTTTTGGTATTCTATTTTTGAAAAGATGACGACCTATCTTCCGGCCTCCTTTCTCCAAGCTGAAGATCCACGTGCACCTGGGGGCGGGAGTGGCTCAGTCGGTAGCGCGCCAGGCTCGTAATCTGTAGTTCCCAGGTTCGAGTCCCAGCTGGTTCAGCATTGAGATTTATCTCCGCAAAATTCCCCGTCCTGCCCACGGTCAGTAGGGGACACCGATGGGCTTGGGAAGGCCGCCGTCCGTAGGATGGGACGTTAAGCCGTGGCCCCGTGTGCGGGAGAGCCATACCCTGTGCAGGTTAAAGAACACGGTGGATGGCCTTGACGGGAGGCTACCATCTGTCTCCCAACAGCTGTTCCAGTGGGTCCCCTCCCCCAACCTTCTCTGAGCCTTCGGAGTCCTTGTGACCTGACCATTTAGCCCATGGTGTGCAAAAAAGTGCCGCTCAGAGGTAAAACAATCTGCCACCACACCCCCTCCCTCCCTTCCTATAATAAGTGACTGAAGCGAATACTTCCTAGAACGGGACGGGGGTGGCTCAGTCGGTAGCGCTCCAGGCTTGTAATCTCCAGTTCCCAGGTTCGAGTCCCAGCTGGGTCAGCGTTGAGACTTATCTCCGCAAAATTCCCCACCCTGCTCACGGTCAGTAGGGGACAACAATGAGCTTGGAAAGGCCGCCAGCTGATGGCTTTCAAAAGCGATGGGCTTTGAAAAGCCATCTGATGGGACGTTAAGCCGTTGCCCCGTGTGCGAGAGAGCCATACCCTGTGCACGTTAAAGAACACACTGGATGGCTTTGACGGGAGGTTACCATCTGTCTCCCTACAGCTGTTCCAGTGGGTCTCCTACCCCAACCTTTTCTGAGCCTTCGGGGTCTTTGCGACCCGACCATTTAACCCATTTTGTGCAAAAAAAGTGCCGCTCAGAGGTAAAACAACTCAACGTTAAATAACACGCTGGATGGCCTTGACGGGAGGCTACCATCTGTCACCCTACAGCTGTTTCAGTGGGTCTCCTCCCCCAACCTTCTCTGATCCTTCGGGGTCTTTGTGACCCGACCGTTTAGTCCATTTTGTGCAAAAAAGTGCCGCTCAGAGGTAAAACAACCCAACGTTAAAGAACACGCTGGATGGCCTTGACGGGAGGCTACCACCTACAGCTGTTCCAGTGGGTCTCCTCCCCTAACCTTCTCTGAGCTTTCGGGTCTTTGTGAACCCGACCATTTAGCCCATGTTGTGCAAAAAAAGTGCCGCTCAGATGTAAAACAACCCAACGTTAAAGAACACACTGGATGGCTTTGACGGGAGGCTACCATCTGTCTCCCTACAGCTGTTCCAGTGGGTTTCCTCCCCCAACCTTCTCTGAGCATTTGGGGTCTTTGTGACCCGATCATTTAGCCCATTTTGTGCAAAAAAAGTGCCGCTCAGAGGTAAAACAACCCAACGTTAAAGAACACGCTGGATGGCCTTGACGGGAGGCTACCACCTGTCTCCCTACAGCTGTTCCAGTGGGTCTCCTCCCCTAACCTTCTCTGAGCTTTCGGGGTCTTTGTGACCCGACCATTTAGCCCATTTTGTGCAAAAAAAGTGCCGCTCAGAGGTAAAACAACCCAACGTTAAAGAACACACTGGATGGCTTTGACGGGAGGCTACCATCTGTCTCCCTACAGCTGTTCCAGTGGGTCTCCTCCCCCAACCTTCTCTGAGCCTTTGGGGTCTTTGTGACCCGACCATTTAGCCCATTTTGTGCAAAAAAAGTGCCGCTGAGAGGTAAAACAACCCAACAACTTCCAAGAACATAAGGCCGTACCACTAACTTATGACATCAGTATATGTGGATCTAAGCAGCTGCAAATTTCTTTTATATTTATTCCATTTATTATCGCTGGTGAGTTTTAAAACTAATTTTTATACTAATTTACAGTTATAAATATGCATTATTTAGAAAAAAATTATTTTTATATACAAGCGTTACTATAATCTAATCCATACGAATAACTTCCTTCCTGACAAAGTTATATTGTTAAATGAACATGAGTATTAAGATAAGGTTCAAATCTTACTCATAATAATAAGAGAACTGAATATTAGAGAAATTTCTAGATTTTGAGATCTATCTATGGTGACGTCATAATATAGTGGTACTGCCTTCCTGAAAATCATTAATATTAGTTAGTTCTCCCCTAGAGAAAGATTTCACGCTTCTATTCTTTTTCTTTTCTAGTGTTTGTGGAGATGCTATGCAGCAGATAAGAAGTTTAATTCCATTGCTACTTGGGAAATTTATATGAAGAATCAAGTGAACAGCAACGTTAGTAAAGTATGTCAGAAGCTTTTTTATTATCATATATTTTAACAATGGCGATAGCAAATAATTCTTTTACAAAACTTTCCTGAATACAAATATCTGGATGTTTTGAAAATCTGCGATTAAAGTAGAAGCTTTAACGATTTCAGCTACTGTCAAAAAAGTTAAAAAATGAAAGTTATATTTAAAATATTTATTATTTTTATTTTCCTTCCGGGTAACTGTAATTAATTTTTTTTTTTTACTTTCTTCAGACGAAGCACAGGATCATTCTGCTTACAAATATTTATTTTGAATATCGTTTTGTTTATCAATTTGGCAACAACAAAAAAGATGACGTTTGTGAAGTCAAAAAAGCGAATGCAATTTGAGCATCGACATTACTCACATCTCACAAGAATTCTTGAAGTTTTTATAGACTGATCCCCGACTTTGCATAATTCATTTTCTGATTAAAGAAAACAATGTTCGCCTATTCCTCGATTTACACGGTACTTAGGTCGGGGGTGGCTCAGTTGGTAGCGCGCCCTGCTCGTAATCTGCAGTTCCCAGGTTCGAGTCCCAGCTGGATCAGCGTTGAGATTTATCTCCGCAAAATTCCTCGCCCTGCCCATGGTCAGTAGGGGACACCGACGGGCTTGGAAAGGCCGCCGTCCGTCTGATGGGACGTTAAGAGTAACATACCCTGTGCACGTTAAAGAACACACTGGATGGCCTTGGCGGGAGGCTACCATCTGTATCCAACAGCTGTTCCAGTGGGTCCCCTCCCTCAACCTTCTCTGAGCCTTCGGGGTTCTGGCGACCAAACCATTTAGCCCATTGTGTGCAAAAAAATGTAGGAAATTATCAAAAAAGCAAAAACAATATAACACGAGCAGTAAAAGTAAACTTGACATAAAAAATAATATCTCTCTTACATTTACTTTGAAAGAAAAGGAAAATAACAAAACAGAAAAAATATAAATAAATTTAAAAAAACTTATCTTCCGGTAAGTGTTCTACAAAGTGGAAAATAAAACTAAAGCATATCGGTGGTGCAATCAGTCACTGAGTTCGTATTCACTTCGAAGGAAGATAGGACGCCGAAGAAGTGCTGCTCAGAGGTAAAACAATCCAACGTTAAAGAACACACTGGATGGCCTTGACGGGAGGCTACCATCTGTCTCCCAACAGCTGTTCTAGTGGGTCCCCTCCTCCAACCTTCTCTGAGCCTTCGGGGTCCATGTGACCTGGCCATTTAGCCCATGGTGTGCAAAAAAGTGCCGCTCAGAGGTAAAACAACATCAACACGGTACTTGATTTACACGGTTTCTGTTTCACACCTGTTTACTGAAATAATTGGGGCGGGGTGGCTCAGTCGGTAGCGCGCCAGGCTCGTAATCTGTAGTTCCCAGGTTCGAGTCCCAGCTGGGTCAGCGTTGAGATTTATCTCCGCAAAATTCCCCGCCCTGCCAACGGTCAGTATGGGACACCGATGGGCTTGGAAAGGCCGCCGTCCGTCGGATGGGACGTTAAGCCGTGGCCCGGTGTGCGGGAGAGCCATACCCTGTGCACGTTAAAGAACACGCTGGATGGCCTTGACGGGAGGCTACCCTCTGTCTCCCAACAGCTGTTCCAGTGGGTCCCCTCCCCCAACCTTCTCTGAGCCTTCGGGGTCCATGTGACCTGGCCATTTAGCCCATGTTGTGCAAAAAAGTGCCGCTCAGAGGTAAAACAACCCAACAACCGAAAACAGGAAGAGGAAACATATGGTCGACGACAATGAGTCATATATCATATGAAAGTTTCTGAAGGGAGGTGGTTTTCGCGACAAAGGAAAAAAATATATATATATAAATAAAAAAGAAAGACCTATCTTCCTATAAAAAAAAATACCCCCTCAAGCAGCTGCTTGCCACAGAGGTCTGACAGGAGCCTGTCAGTTTATATGCCATAGTAGAAGGTCTGAGAGGATGGCAGGACCTCAGCAGAAAAACGACACGAACAGCCATGCCTTACCCGGGGCTCGAACCCAGGTCCCTTAGATTAGTAGCCAAGCGCGCTAACCACTCGGCCATGGGACGGCATCTTCCTATAAGCACCCTAAATTTTCTCTCTGTTGAATTGACAAAGTTTAGGGTGCTTTCCTATAAGCACCCTAAACTTTTTATGTGCTTATAAAAGCCCCTCTCCTAAGCACCTAAATAGTAGGAAATAAGCCTAAAGCTTATCGATGGTGCAATCAGTCACTGAGTTCGTATTAACTTCAAAGGAAGAGAGGATGCCGGCAATCTTGTTGAGGAGGTCAATCGGCGTCCTATCTTCCTTCGAAGTGAATACGAACTCAGTGACTGATTGCACCACCAATATGCTTTAGTTTTATTTTCCACTTTGTAGAACACATACGGGAAGATAAGTTTTTTTTTTAATTTATTTATATTTTTTCTTTTTTTTCTTTTTTCTTTCAAAGTAAATGTAAGAGAGATATTATTTTTTATTTCAAGTTTACTTTTACTGCTCGTGTTATATTGTTTTTGTTTTTTGATAATTTCCCACATTTTTATTTTACTTGCCTCCTTAAAATATGAAAGTAAAAAAAAAGTTTCCATGAAAAGTAACAAAATAAAGAACGACTCAAAAAAAAAACCAGCACAAAAATAACAAAGCGGAGAAACAAAAATATTAAAGTGAACAAAGTTCAAAATCAATGAAATTGAAGGCGAAAAAGTTGCGAAAGCGATAAAGAAAAGTCGGTAAATTATGTCAAGAATATTCGAAAAAGTTTTTTAAAAAAACGGAAAAAAATAACGAAATTAAATGAAGTAGAAAAATAAAAAAAAAATACATTAAAAGAGAAAGTTGGTTAACCCTTTCACGACCAAGGGAAACATTTTTCCCATTTTAAAATTGGTGATTGTCGTATTTAATTATAACCTTATCTGCATTTTTTATACAGAATGTCAAAATAGAACGTATGCCGAACGCAATTACGTAAACGGAAACGTTTAGTCCATGTCCATCTTTGCAATAATGTTGCATCTGTGCAATGTCCATCTTTGCCTCACTACCAAAAGAAATTGCTTCGCAGAATATCATAATTAGCACATCATTTTGTATAGTAACTTTATTTCATAATTTTGTATTATTTTAGTTAACATTTTGTTCTGATAAACCAATAAATAAAAGACATTGCATAATAAGCCTAACTATAATTTGTGTTACCTTTATAGTCCATTGGGAAAAATATTTCCCATAAAATTCCAAAAAAACTACACATTGTTATGTATTTTTCTTATGATTTTTATTTATTTTACGTCTAAACAAACTAAAATAAACAGTTACATACTAATATTTACTCTTAGAAACCTGATGGTCCTGAATGGGTTAAAATGTAGGAATAGAAAAGTTAACTAAAGAAGTTGCCAAGCAGACAAAAGTATGCAAAATTGAATTTTTAAAGTTAATGAAATTAAATAAAGTAGAAAAAATAATTCAAAATAAAGAGCAAAGTTGAGAAAATAACAAAGTAGCGAAAAACAAGCAAATCAAAATTGCCAGATTAAACAAAGTAGTAGACGCAGACCAAAGAGATATTAAAATTAAACACTCTGGCTGAGAAGTCTATTCTGTTCTGTCTCCCAAGCTTCTCTATCTCAAACAAATTTGTCCATCTATTCTGCATGTCTGTTTGTATAGCTGAGAAGTCTGTCTCTCCTTCATATCTCTTTCTCAAGTATGCCATTTTTTTTTGTCTCAGAAGTTTATCTGGTGAAATAGCATTATGTTTATTCGAGCCCCGGATTTAGGCATGGATGTATGTGTCGTTTTCTGCTGAGGTCCTGCCATCCTCTCAGATCTTCTACTGTTGGCATATAAACTGACAGGCTCCTGTCAGACCTCTGTGGCAAGCAGCTGCTTGAGGGGGTATTTATATTATTTTTTTTTATCCACTGTTTGGGTCCGTCGGTTGATTCTTTGTGTCTGTCTATCCAGTCTTTCTGTGTGTCTAGTCTTTTTGTCAGTCTATTCAGTCTATGTGTCAGTCTATGTGTCCGTCTAATCTCTGTGTGTCCGTCTATTCAGTCTATGTGTCCGTCTATTCAGTCTGTGTGTCCGTCTATCCAGTGTTTGTGTCTGTTTATCTAGTCTTTTTGTTAGTCTATTCAGTCTATGTGTCCGTCTATCCAGTATTTGTGTCTGTTTATCTAGTCTTTTTGTTAGTCTATTCAGTCTATGTGTCCGTCTATCCAGTGTTTGTGTCTGTTTATCTAGTCTTTTTGTTAGTCTATTCAGTCTATGTGTCCGTCTATCCAGTGTTTGTGTCTGTCTATCTAGTCTTTGTGCATATCAATTCATTGTGTCCATCTGTGTAGTGTTTCTGTCTGTCAATCAAGTCCTTGTGTCTGTCTATCTAGTGTTTGTGTCTGTCTGTCCAGTTTTTGGCCCATGTATCCAGTCTTTCTGTCCATCTGTCTAAAATTTGCATCTATCTAGTCTTTGTGTCTGACTATCCAGTCATTGTGTCTATCTGTCTTGTCTTTGTCCCTTATTCTCTGACTGTCCAACAAATCTTTCCGATTGATTCCGTGTGATTGACCATTTAACAAGTGTTTTTCTTTTCAGCTCAGTATTGCATATTTACCTTCATATTAATGCCATCCAGATTGTATATTCGTTATTATTGTTTATCCCGCAGTATAACAAAACCATAGCTGCCTTAAGACGCCGTCGCCACAAGAGCAAAATTGATGGCAGATTGAGTTTTGGAATTCTTAAAGATCACCAAAGCAACCGAAAGAGTTTGGGAGAGATTGCTCTCGATCTCGAAGTTCCTCGCTATGGTATTCACTTCTTCTTTTAAATTGTTCACTTCTTCTTTTAAATTGTTCACTTCTTTAATTGATTCATTTCATCATAAGGTTAAATTAAATTTAGACGATTGAATTTTGTGTTTAGACTTAAATAGTAATTCCTGTAAAGTGTTTTACATTTTATAAGTCTTATAAATCTGTCATATGTTTAAAGAAATATGTCAAAATTTTCGAATTTTAATTACATATATAGTCCCTTATAAAAAAAATTCCTTTCTGAAATTCTTCTGTCAATCTCAGTGCACCTTTATTTTTGCTAATTCTTGTTCTTTTGCGTTTAGTCCTGCTTAGAGGGGCGGGGGTGGCTCAGTCGGTAGCGCGCCAGGCTCGTAATCTGTAGTTCTCAGGTTCGAGTCCCAGCTGGGTAAGCATTGAGATTTATCTCCGCAAATCTTCCTGCCCACGGTCAGTAGGGGACACCGATGGGCTTGGAAAGGCCGCCGCCCGTCGGATGGGACGTTAAGCCGTGGCTCCGTATGCGGGAGAGCCATACCAGGTACACGTTAAACAACACGCTGGATGGCCTTGACGGGAGGCTACCATCTATCTCCCAACAGCTGTTCCAGTGGGTCCCCTCCCCCAACCTTCTCTGAGCCTTTGGGGTCTTTGTGACCTGGCCATTTAGCCCATGGTGTGCAAAAAAGCGCCGCTCAGAGGTGAAACAACCCAACGTTAAAGGACACGCTGGATGGCCTTAATGGGAGGCTACCATCTGTCTCCCAACAGTTGTTCCAGTGTGTCCCCTCCCCCAACCTTCTCTGAGCTTTCGGGGTCCTTGTGACCTGACCATTTAGCCCATTGTGTGCAAAAAAGTGCCGCTCAGAGGTAAAACAACCCAACGTTAAAGAACACGCTGAATGGCCTGGACGGGAGGCTACCATCTGTTTCCAAATAGTTGTCCAGTGGGTCCTCTCCCCCCAACCTTCTCTGAGCCGTCTGGGTCCTTGTGACCTGGCCATTTAACTCATTATGCAAAAAAGTGCCTCTCAGAGGTACATCCCATTTAGGGTCAAAGGTAATCTCTAGAAATGGGCATGAAACATTAATAACTTAATGATAATTGCCTAATAATAATATTATAAGAAAAATTGTACTACAGAATCAAGTACGAAGTTCATTAGAGCTCCACCAAATGCAAAGTTCCATTTGAGTTCCACCAAATGTAAAGTTCTATTTGAGCTGTGCCAAATAATAAGTTTGATTTTTAGTTCACAAGATACTAAGCTCGATTTTAATCCCAAAAATATCAAACTCCATTTTCTTACCCCTGTCAAATATCAAGTGCGATTTTCGTCCAAATACTTCCACTCCAAATATTTCCGAATGGTTACGTCACTGTCTTCACAGATATCAGGATTGCTTTTAGATGTTTATAACTCACACCATCTTGGAAAGGCCGTCGTCCTTCGGATGTGACGTTAAGCCTTGGCCCCTTGTGCGGGAGAACCATACCCTGTCCACGTTAAAGAACACGCTGGATGGCCTTGACGGGAGGCTACCATTTGTCTCCCAACAGCTGTTCCAGTGGGTTCCCTCCAACAACCTTCTCTGAGCCTTGGGGGTCGATGTGACCTGGCCATTTCGCCCATGGTGTGCAAAAAAGTGCTGCTCAGAGGTAAAACAATCCAACAAACACACCATCTTATTATTTTTTTTGTTTACCTTGTGTGTTTTTGTATGCTTAGTTCCGTATTTCCCATTTTGTCTTTATATTAGTATCCTAGTGCATTGTCTGTGTTGCTTTTATGTTTGTAGCATTACCATTTGTTTTTTCCTCCCCCATGTCTCCTTTCCTTCCTCCCTTTCCTATGTTCCACCCCCAAGTGTGCACCGAAGTGCCTTCTGGGCTCCTTCATCCGCCAAGTCAGTTACATAATGCCGGCCATGGCCACTTACCTTGGAAAAGGACAATCAGCGTGTCAGGTGAAGTTCCTTTTCTCAAATCTCAATTGCAAACTCATATTTCTAAGTTCTTTATATCTGACCTTAATTATCAAATATTAATATTATGTTTAAAAAAGTACTTAATAATCAAATATTAAGACAAAATTATCAGTAAAATGTACCCTGCCCTTCAACATTTATTGGGACATTTTAATGTTGGACCAACTGACATTGCACTTAAAGTTATCTAAATTTGAAAATAAGCATTTAACGAAAAAAATACCTCTAAACCAGTGGTTCTCAACCTTTTATGCTTCACATAAACCCTGGAAATGTGTATGTAACTGGTGTACCCCTTGTATAGACAGAAAACACTATGAATATAGTATAACAATGGGAATAAAATAAAACATATATATATCAGTGGTTCTCAGCCTTTTATGCTTCACGTACCCCCTGGAAATGTGTATGTAACTGGCGTACCCCTTGTATAGATAGATAAAACTATAGTTATAGTATAACAATGGGAATAAAATAAAACATATATATCAGTGGTTCTCAACCTTTTATGCTTCACGTACCCCCTGGAAATGTGTATGTAACTGGCGTACCCCTTGTATAGATAGATAAAACTATAGTTATAGTATAACAATGGGAATAAAATAAAACATACATATCAGTGGTTCTCAACCTTTTATGCTTCACGTACCCCCTGGAAATGTGTATGTAACTGGCGTACCCCTTGTATAGATAGATAAAACTATAGTTATAGTATAACAATGGGAATAAAATAAAACATACATATCAGTGGTTCTCAACCTTTTATGCTTCACGTACCCCCTGGAAATGTGTATGTAACTGGCGTACCCCTTGTATAGATAGATAAAACTATAGTTATAGTATAACAATGGGAATAAAATAAAACATATATATCAGTGGTTCTCAACCTTTTATGCTTCACGTACCCCCTGGAAATGTGTATGTAACTGGCGTACCCCTTGTATAGATAGATAAAACTATAGTTATAGTATAACAATGGGAATAAAATAAAACATATATATATCAGTGGTTCTCAACCTTCTATGCTTCACGTACCCCCTGGAAATGTGTATGTAACTGGCGTACCCCTTGTATAGATAGATAAAACTATAGTTATATTATAACAATGGGAATAAAATAAAACATATTTATCAGTGGTTCTCAACCTTTTATGTTTCACGTACCCCGTGGAAATGTGTATGTAACTGGCGTACCCCTTGTATAGATAGATAAAACTATAGTTATAGTATAACAATGGGAATAAAATAAAACTTATATATCGGTGGTTCTCAAATTTTTATGCTTCACGTACCCCCTGGAAATGTATATGTAACTGGCGTACCCCTTGTATAGATAGATAAAACTATAGTTATAGTATAACAATGGGAATAAAATAAAACATATATATATATCAGTGGTTTTCAAACTTTTATGCTTCACGTACCCCCTGAAAATATGTATGTAACTGACGTACCCCTTGTATAGATAGATAAAACTATAGTTATAGTATAACAATGGGAATAAAATAAAACATATATATATATCAGTGGTTCCCAAACTTTTATGCTTCACATACCCCCTGAAAATATGTATGTAACTGACGTACCCCTTGTATAGATAGATAAAACTATAGTTATAGTATAACAATGGGAATAAAATAAAACATATATATATATCAGTGGTTCCCAAACTTTTATGCTTCACGTACCCCCTGGAAATGTGTATGTAACTGGCGTACCCCTTGTATAGATAGATAAAACTATAGTTATAGTATAACAATGGGAATAAAATAAAACATATATATATATATCAGTGGTTTTCAAACTTTTATGCTTCACGTACCCCCTGAAAATATGTATGTAACTGACGTACCCCTTGTATAGATAGATAAAACTTTAGTTGTAGTATAACAATGGGAATAAAATAAAACATATATATCAGTGGTTCTCAACCTTTTATGCTTCACGTACCCCCTGGAAATGTGTATGTAACTGGCGTACCCCTTGTATAGATAGATAAAACTTTAGTTGTAGTATAACAATGGGAATAAAATAAAACATATATATCAGTGGTTCTCAACCTTTTATGCTTCACGTACCCCCTGGAAATGTGTATGTAACTGGCGTACCCCTTGTATAGATAGATAAAACTTTAGTTGTAGTATAACAATGGGAATAAAATAAAACATATATATCAGTGGTTCTCAACCTTTTATGCTTCACGTACCCCCTGGAAATGTGTATGTAACTGGCGTACCCCTTGTATAGATAGATAAAACTTTAGTTGTAGTATAACAATGGGAATAAAATAAAACATATATATCAGTGGTTCTCAACCTTTTATGCTTCACGTACCCCCTGGAAATGTGTATGTAACTGGCGTACCCCTTGTATAGATAGATAAAACTTTAGTTGTAGTATAACAATGGGAATAAAATAAAACATATATATCAGTGGTTCTCAACCTTTTACGCTTCACGTACCCCCTGGAAATGTGTATGTAACTGGCGTACCCCTTTTATAGATAGATAAAACTTTAGTTGTAGTATAACAATGGGAATAAAATAAAACATATATATCAGTGGTTCTCAACCTTTTATGCTTCACGTACCCCCTGGAAATGGGTATGTAACTGGCGTACCCCTTGTATAGATACATAAAACTATAGTTAGTATAACAATGGGAATAAAATAAAACATATATATCAGTGGTTCTCAACCTTTTATGCTTCACGTACCCCCTGGAAATGTGTATGTAACTGGCGTACCCCTTGTATAGATAGATAAAACTATAGTTATAGTATAACAATAGGAATAAAATAAAACGTATATATCAGTGGTTCTCAACCTTTTATGCTTCACGTACCCCCTGGAAATGTGTATGTAACTGGCGTACCCCTTGTATAGATACATAAAACTATAGTTAGTATAACAATGGGAATAAAATAAAACATATATATCAGTGGTTCTCAACCTTTTATGATTCACGTACCCCCTGGAAATGTGTATGTAACTGGCGTACCCCTTGTATAGATAGATAAAACTATAGTTATAGTACAACAATGGGAATAAAATAAAACATATATATCAGTGGTTCTCAACCTTTTACTGTACACGCTCCAGTTACCGTTCACAGCAAACTGGAGCGTGTGCAGTTACTGCACACGCTCTTGTTTGCTGTGAACGGTAACTGCACACGCTCAATATTTCCGTGAGTGAACCCACACGATCTAGTATCAAAATAATATGACCACCTACAGTCGCTCAAAAAAGTATCCGAACACTATGGTTGATTACAGAATTCAGAAAAATTATCTGGCAACGATTTTTTCAGAAATTAGTGATCTGGCAACCTTGGTGTCACGTGACACGAAGGTTGCCAGATCACTAATTTCTAAAAAGAATCGTTGCCAGATATTTTTTGTGAATTCTGTAATCAATCATAGTGTTCGGATACTTTTTTGAGCGACTGTACAGCGAAGAGAGATTTTTCATGCACTCTTAGTTCGATCAGATTGGCGCTTCTTTTTATTATACAGAACAATATTACAAAAGAAATTCCAAGAATATTATTTGAAAAGTTAACTTTTTGTTAGAATGAACAATTCAAATTACGAAAATACTTTTTATATGGAAACGTTTATATTTACGCAATTATATTTTTTTCACACGTGAATTTTAAGGGAGCCATTGCTTCCATGGACGCTTCGCCACTGATTCGGAAAGTGCCTATCGTAATATTTAATCAATTCCTATCCAACGCAAAAAGCAATTTTTAATTTATCTCTGTAAACAAAAAAGTTCCATATCTACAGACAGACAGACAGACGACAAAGCGAAATTATTATCTCGTTTTCAAAGAAAACTAGATATATTATTTATCAATATATGATTATGATAATTATTTTAACTTTTATGCATAAATTGGTCAACTTTCTGATCTTGTTCAACTTTTCTTTTCTCTTTAGAACTCCATCATTCCAGGAGTGTCCCGGATATGATGATCGTCATGCAGGGGGAAAATTTCATTGAAAAAATTCGAGGTAAGATGATGTCACAGCTGCTGATACTGTAGAAGTGATTGGCTATGTCCACACTTGTGCGGGGCGGGGGTGGCTCAGTCGGTAGCGCGCCAGGCTCGTAATCTGTAGTTCCCAGGTTCGAGTCCCAGCTGGGTCAGCATTGAGATTTATCTCCGCAAAATTCCCCGCCCTGCCACGGTCAGTAGGGGACACTGATGGGGCTTGGAAAGGCCTTCGTCCGTGGGATGGGACGTTAAGCCGTGGCCCCGTGTGCGGGACAGCCATACCCTGTGCACGTTAAAGAACACGCTGGATGGCCTTGACGGGAGGCTACCATTTGTCTCCCAATAGATGTTCCAGTGGGTCCCCTCCCCCAACCTTCTCTGAGCCTTCGGGGTCCATGTGACCTGGCCATTTAGCCCATGGTGTGCAAAAAAGTGCCGCTCAGAGGTAAAACAACCCAACCCAACCCATATCGTCATAACAAGGGAACTTTGGCAGCTTCCCGACATTTTCGCCACAATTTCTAAATTAATTATTTAAAAATATATATAACAGTTAAAATATGGGCATTCGTTTATTTTTTCCTTGTATAATACACCTATCCCTCGATTTACACGGTACTCAATTCACACAATTTTGGCTTTGCACGGTCAAAAAATGCAACCAGTTTCGATTTACACGGTACTGACTGAGATTTCCTTTCTATGTAGGGGCGGGGGTGGCTCAGTCGGTAGCGCGCCAGGCTCGTAATCTGTAGTTCCCAGGTTCGAGTCCCAGCTGGGTCAGCGTTGAGATTTATCTCCGCAAAATTTCCCCGCCCTGCCCACGGTAAGTAGGGGACACCGATGGGCTTGAAAAGGCCGCCGTCCGTCGGATGGGACGTTAAGCCGTGGCTCCGTGTGCGGGAGAGCCATACCCTGTGCACGTTAAAGAACACGCTGGATGGCCTTGACGGGAGGCTACCATCTGTCTCCCAACAGCTGTTCCAGTGGGTCCCCTCCCCCAACCTTCTCTGAGCCTTCGGGGTCCATGTGACCTGGCCATTTAGCCCATGGTGTGCAAAAAAGTGCCGCTCAGAGGTAAAACAATCCAATCCAATCCTTTCTATGTACGTCTCAGTCAGTACCGTGTAAATCGAAACTGGTTGCAGTTTTTGACCGTGCAAAGCCAAAATTGTGTGAACTGAGTACCGTGTAAATCGAGGGATAGGTGTAGTTTAACCATTAATCAATGAAAAATCATTCTTTGAGCTCTACTGTTATCTTTCAAGCAGATAAGATTTTTTACCATTTTAAATGTTTTTTTTTTGCAGACGATTCACCCAAGAAAGAAAATGGCCTTCAGACAAGTCCAAGCTTGTCAGATATTATGTCAGATGATAATGAAACGGACACCAGTCGAGATGGCTCCGCTTTCACCACGTGAGTTTTCCTTATCTAAAAAGTTGTACGAGGGGCGGGGGTGGCTCAGTCGCTATCGCGCCAGGCTCGTAATCTGCAGTTACCAGGTTGGAGTCCCAGCTAGGTCAGCGTTGAGATTTATCTCCGCAAAATTCCCCGCTCTGCCCACGGTCAGTAGGGGACACCGATGGGCTTGGAAAGAGCTGCCGCCGTCGGATGGGACGTTAAGAGTAACATACCATGTGCACGTTTAAAGAACACACTGGATGGCCTTGACGGGAGGCTACCATCTGTATCCAACAGCTGTTCCAGTGGGTATTCTCCTCCAACCTTCTCTGAGCTTTTCGGGTCCATGTGACCTGGCCATTTAAGCAGATGGTGTGCAAAAAAGTGCCGCTCAGAGGTAAAACAACCCAACACAAAAGTTGTATGCAAATAAGCTGTTCATAAAAGAATCTCTTCAATTTTCCAAAGATATTGCCCGAGACAGGTACTGCGGGTCCAGGATATAGTTTTGGAAGGGTCAGAGAATTCGGATGGGCCAAACAACCCAACTGTTTTAATGGACGGAAAACACATAATATCTAAATCTTGCACTTTTTCTTTTTCCAGTTAAAGTTACTAAAGCATGTAAAAGCATATTTTTAACATTTCATTAATCAATACTTTTTGTGCCCATGTCTAACTTAATTTTTCGCACCTTCCTATTTCTTTTCAGGTTGACAGAAACGCACAAAAACGCGATTCGAGCTCTCAGGAAGATTAAATATTTCGTCGCAAGGCGTAAATTCCAGGTGAGGTTCATTTTGAAATTTTTTAATGCTGTCTTATGGGAGAGGTTTTGTAAAAGTGAAGATTACTTTTAGTTGGCTCTATACGACAAAATTAAAATCATTTAAATGTTATATAAGAGGAGTGAAACGAACGGATGCACGAACACGTGTTTCTTGGGCAGTGACGTCATAGCATAGCGTAACTTTTATCTCCGTAGATTAGGGGACACCGATGGGCTTAGAAAGGCTGCCGTCCGTCGGATGGGACGTTAAGCCGTGGCTCCGTGTGCGGGAGAGCCATACCTTGTGCACGTTAAAGAACACGCTGGATGGCCTTGAAAGGAGACTACCATCTGTCTCCCAACAGCTGTTCCAGTGGGTCCCCTCCCCCAACCTTCTCTGAGAGTTCGGGGTCCATGTGACCTGGCCATTTAGTTTCCCCGCCCTGCCCACGGTCAGTAGGGGACACCGATGGGCTTGGAAAGGCCGACGTCCGTCGGATGGGACGTTAAGCCGTGGCCCCGTGTGCGGGAGAGCCATACCCTGTGCACGTTAAAGAACACGCTGGATGGCCTTGACGGGAGGCTACCATCTGTCTCCCAACAGATGTTCCAGTGGGTCCCCTCCCAAAACCTTCTCTGAGCCTTCGGGGTCCATGTGACCTGGCCATTTAGCCCATGGTGTTCAAAAAAGTGCCGCTCAGAGGTAAAACAACAGAACCTGGCCATTTAGCCCATGGTGTGCAAAAAAGTGCCACTCAGAGGTGAAACAATCCAATCTCCGTAGATACAGAATTGTGCAAATTAGTTGGTACAATAGGAAAATGCAGTAACAAAGACACAACTAAAATATTTATTTGTTTAATAGTGTAGTTAATAGTGAATGCGCCCCCCCCCTTAGCTTTAATTGCTTCTTTCACCCTCTCAACCATTGATGCCACTAGCTTTCCACACATCTCGTTCACTTCAGGGTCGTGGTACCACACTTTCATGACACTTTCTACCATTTTGGTTTTCGTCGTGCAATCCATCTTAGATATACGCGCTTTAATAATGGCCCACTAATTTTCAATGGGGTTTAGATCGGGTGAATTTCCTGGTCACTCCAATACCTTCAAATGTTGCTGGGTAAAGAAGCTCTTTTAGCAAGCTTAGAATTGTGGCATGGAGACAGATCCTGTTGAAATAGGGGCGGTGGTGGCTCAGTCGGTAGCGCGCCAGGCTCGTAATCTGTAGTTCCCAGGTTCGCGTCCCAGCTGGGTCAGCGTTGAGATTTATCTCCGCAAAATTTCTCTCCCTGCCCACGGTTAGTAGGGGACACCGATGGGCTTGGAAAGGCCGCCGTCCGTCTGATGGGACGTTAAGCCGTGGCCCGTGTGTGGGAGAGAAATACCCTGTGCACGTTAAAGAACACGCTGGATGGCCTTGACGGGAGGCTACCATCTGTCTCCCAACAGCTGTTCCAGTGGGTCCCTTCCCCCAACCTTCTCTGAGCCTTCGGGGTCCATGTGACCTGGCCATTTAATCCATTGGGTGCAAAAAAACAACCCCAACACTAGAAAATGCCTTTGACTACACCAGAAGAGCATGAAAAATTCAGATTGTAGAAAGTGTTTTAATCCCCAAATCATTAGTATAAATTAAGACCCAAAAATATTTACATTCAATAAATTAAGTTGCTGACGTAGTGTGTGTACAAACCATTTCCTTTCAGCTTTAAAAAATGGTATTGACAAAGATACTTTTTTTTTGCAGCAAGCTCGTAAACCGTATGACGTAGGAGACGTCATTGAGCAGTATTCGCAAGGTCAACTTAGCATGATGGTCAGAATAAAAGAACTGCAGAGGAGGTAAGATATAAATGGCGAGGACTACTAAAGTCAGTGGTGAATTCTATTTTTAGCTATCATCATTTACAGGTGTACTTCGCTAATACGGCGCTTTTCAACTATATTCATGTTTATTATTTTCGGCGCTTGCCTTGCTCTTAAGGGGGTTTTCGGCGGTTACGCGCACATTTGCTGACTCTCTGCTGAATCGAGTGAGTCGACGGGCGCCATTTTGTTACCGGCGCTGGGCGGGGGTGGCTCAGTCGGTAGTGCGCCAGGCTCGTAATCTGCAGTTCGAGTCCCAGCTGGGTCAACGTTGCTATTTATCTCTGCAGTTGGGTTGGGTTGTTTTACCTCTGAGCGGCACTTTTTTGCACACCATGGGCTAAATGGCCAGGTCACATGGACCCCGAGGTCTCGGAGAAGGTTGGGGGAGGGGACCCTCAGGAACAGCTGTTGGGAGACAGATGGTAGCCTCCCGTCAAGGCCATCCAGCGTGTTCTTTAACGTGCACAGGTATCTCCCGCACACGGGGCCACGGCTTAACGTCCCATCCGACGGACGGCGGCCTTTCCAAGCCCATCGGTGTCCTATACTGACCGTAGGCAGGGCGGGGAATTTTGCGGAGATAAATCTCAACGCTGACCCAGCTGGGACTCGAACCTGGGAACTACAGATTACGAGCCTGGCGCGCTACCGACTGAGCCACCCCCGCCCCTTTATCTCTGCAGAACTCCCCGCCCTGCCCACGGTCAGTAGGGGACACTGATGGTCTTGGAAAGGCAGCCGTCCGTCGGATGGACGTTAAGCCGTGGCTGGGTTGGGTTGGGTTTTTTACCTCTGAGCGGCCCTTTTTTGCACACCATGGGCTAAATGGCCATGTCACAAAGACCCCGAAGGCTCAGAGAAGGTTGGTGGAGGGGACCCACTGGAACAGCTGTTGGGAGACAGATGGTAGCCTCCCGTCAAGGCCATCCAGCGTGTTCTTTAACGTGCAGAGGGTATGGCTCTCCCACACACGGGGCCACGGCTTAACGACCCATCCGACGGACGGCTGCCTTTCCAAGCCCATCGGTGTCCCCTACTGACCGTGGGCAGGGCGGGGAATTTTGCGGAGAGAAATCTCAATGCCGACGCAGCACAGACTCGAACCTGGGAACTACAGATTACGAGCCTGGCGCGCTACCGATTGAGGCACCCTCGACCCATGGTAGAGAGCCATACCCTGTGCACGTTAAAGAACACGCTAGATGTCCTTGTCGGGAGGCTACCATCTGTCTCCCAACAGCTGTTCCAGTGGGTCCCCTCCCCCAACCTTCTCTGAGCCTACAAGGTCCATGTGACCTGGCCATTTAGCCCATGATGTGCAAAAAAGTGCCGCTCAGAGGTAAAACAACCCAACGTTAAAGAACACGCTGGATGGCCTTGACGGGAGGCTATCATCTGTCTCCCAACAGCTGTTCCATTTGGTCCCCTCCCCGAACCTTCTCTGAGCCTTCGGGGTCCATGTGACCTGGCCATTTAGCCGATGGTGTGCAAAAAAGTGCCGCTCAGAGGTAAAATAACCCAATGTTAAAGAACACGCTGGATGGCCTTGACGGGAGGCTACCATCTGTCTCCCAACAGCTGTTCCAATGGGTCGCCTCTCCCAACTTTCTCTGAGCCCTCGGGGTCCATGTGACCTGGTCATTTAGCCCATTGTGTGCAAAAAGTGCCGCTCAGAGGTAAAACAACAAAAGTTACCTCGCTCCAGTCACAATAAATAAACAAAGGACGAAAATATGTTAAGGTTAGCAATACAGTACCGTAGCATTATATTTATTTATTATTTTTACTTTTGTATCATTTTTTTTAGATCTAGCGTTATTGGGCACTTAATAAATGATAGTGTAAATATATGTTTAGGCTTTTACATGCACTGGCAAATGAAAAAAAAGGTTGTGAGTCGCTTTAAGGCGATATTCGGTTTACGGCGGTGATCTGTAACCTAACCCGCCGTATTAGCGAGGTATACCTGTACAGTCGCTCAAAAAAGTATATAAACACTATGGTTGATTACAGAATTCAGAAAAAATATCTGGCAACGATTTTTTTTCGAAATTAGTGATCTGGCAACCTTCGTACCAAAGGTTGCCAGATCACTAATTTCTAAAAAAAAAAAAAATCGTTGCCAGATATTTTTTCTGAATTCTGTAATCAGCCATAGTGTTCGGATACTTTTTTGAGCGATTGTACAGCATATAGACGATTGCATGTGACTGACTGACTGGTGATTATCAATCTAATTCTAATTACGATGCAGAAGCAGTAGAACTCTGAAAATTTGTATAATGGTGTATTCCGGGTCGTAGATTTCGGGAAAAATCCAAAATTTGACCTCCATGTCCTTCAAGGTCAAATAAATGTCACGAAGAGGTCAAAGCTTGACTACGAGTGCTACAAACGCGAAAATTGGTGTCTGGGGCTGTTTCGGGTTGTAGATCTCGAAAAACGTTATTTCGGATCCTGTCCAGGTGAAAGGTCAAATTTACGTCTATCGTTGCTAGAGAGTTAAAAATTTGTGCCTCGAGATATTTTGAGTCGTAGAGCTCAGAAATGGCGCCAAATTTCAGATGCGTTGGGTCCTTCAAATCGAGTTCAAATTCGATATACCGAAGCTGGACAACTGAATATTGGTGAATCAAGCTATTTCGGATGCTGCAACTCAGAAATGCGAGCAATTTGCAGATTCAGTATCACATTCAAGGTCAAATAGGCGTCGGAGTGACCAGCTAGAAATCAAGAGGTGTGTTAATCTATAAAGTGCCTTCTAGACCACAGACTTCAATTAAAGTCAAGTAGATTCCGATGACTGAATCTGTGAGATAATGTTTAAAGCCACCAACAGAGTTTGTAGACAGGCTCCTTCTCTATCGGTTGTTTTTCTTTTCTGTGTGTGGGACCGTTTGCAGAAGGGTACCTGTTCCTTTCTCGTCGGGGCGGGGGTGGCTCAGTCGGTAGCGCGCCAGGCTCGTAATCTGTAGTTCCCAGGTTCGAGTCCCAGCTGGGTCAGCGTTGAGATTTATCTCCGCAAAATTCCCCGCCCTGCCGACGATCAATAGGGGACACCGATGGGCTTGGAAAGGCCGCCATCCCTCTGATGGGACGTTAAGCCGTGGCCCCGTGTGCGGGAGAGTCATACCCTGTGCACGTTAAAGAACACGCTGGATGGCCTTGACGGGAGGCTACCATCTGTCTCCCAACAGCTGTTCCAGTGGGTCCCCTCCCCCAACCCTCTCTGAGCCGTCGGGCGGGGGTGACTCAGTCGGTAGTGCGCCAGGCTCGTAATCTGTAGTTCCCAGGTTCGAATCCCAGCTGGGTCAGCGTCGAGATTTATCTCCGCAAAACTCTCCGCCCTGTCCACGGTCAGTAAGGGACACCGATGGACTTAGAATGGCCGCCATCCGTCGGATGGGACTTTAAGCCGTGGCCCCATGTGCGGGAGAGCCATACCCTGTGCACGTTAAAGAACACCCTGGATGGCCTTGACGGGAGGCTACCATCTGTCTCCCAACAGCTGTTCCAGTGAGTCCCCTCCCCCAACCTTCTCTGAGCCTTCGGGGTCCATGTGACCTGGGTTGTTGGGTTGGGTTGTTTTACCTCTGAGCGGCAGTTTTTTGCACACCATGGGCTAAATGGTCCGAAGTTGTTTGTAAACTCACAAAACATCAAGCTTTGAGTTTAATCAATATCTCAGATTTCGGCAATTTCAGTTTCCAATACCAACAACAATAAAAAGACACTTAAAGTAATGTTGCTTTGAGTATCATTGAAGTTGAAACTTAAAAAATCTTATTTTATTGCGAATTTCAAAGCACTTTGGAAACTACCGTAATAAAAATTGGATTAAAAATTTAATAGTCACGTTGCATTGATGCTAGTTGAAGCCAAAAGCCAATATCTCCTATTTTCAAGAGAAAGAAGGTATTTAAATATTTTCTTGCTTTTCATGTTCTCATCCATACCACTTCATTCCGTGAGTACCTGTCCGTCATCACTCATCATCATAACACGAACGTCTTAAGACATTTTCGAAGCACTCACTTTCAAGATCTCTTTGCTGTTACTTCTGCTTTTAACATCTTACGAACGAAACTTCTGCCTTTTACTTGCAAGCGTAGGCCCATTACATTTCCGTTTCCTTCCATCTATTCTACTGCGATAAAAGGAGCCATAATGGTTAAGCAGTTGTGCTTTTATTCAGAAGCGTCAGTCGGAGGCTGCTTTGCGAATACAGAGGCATTTCCATCCAGATATGTCTGAAGGACTCTGCACATCTTCGGCATTGGCAATGTTATACTCTGCCTAAAACAATCATGGAATGCTGCATTATTGCAATAAAAGAAAGATGCCGTCGAAGATGCATAACTTTTGAAATAAAGATCGCAATAAATACTCGAAAATCCCGATTTTCAATGATATTTGTTTTAAAGAATTATGGAAGACAAAATAGCGAACAAATGAATTACACTTTTAAGAATTTTTCCTTCAAATTAGATGAAAATGAATTATAAAGAAAACTTGAAAAACAAAATGAGGCCCCATTTCGTAAATAGTTTGGTTTGATAGATATTATTTATGCATTTACATTTCTTATGTAAATTGTGAGATGTAAAAAATGGAGCACAGACAGGGGCTTTGATATTTAACAAACAATATTGAAAATAAGATCAACAGAAATTTTATTAAAATTCATTTCATTTCCTCAAAAAAAAAGCTCATTTTTAAAGTTACGTAATTTTAAATAAGCCAGGCTCGTAATCTGCAGTTCGTTTCGTGTCCCACTTGGACCAGCGTTGAGATTTATCTCCGCAAAATTCTCCACCCTGCCCACGGTTAGTAGGGGACACCGATGGGCTTGGAAAAGTCTTCACTCGTCGTATGGGACGTTAAGCCGTGGCCCCATGTGCGGGAGAGTCATACCCTGTGCACGTTAAAGAACACGCTGGATGGCCTTGACGGGGGGCTACCATCTGTCTCCCAACAGCTGTTCCAATGGGTCCCCTCCCCCAACCTTCACTGAGCCTTCAGGGTCCATGTGACCTGTCCATTTAGCCCATGGTGTGCAAAAAAGTGCCGCTCAGGGGTAAAACAACCCAACCCTTTCTCGTCAGGATGATTTACTTAGGTGGCCGATGTACACAAACTCAGTTATTTCATCTCTTTACATTTATTTACACTTTAAATATACGGTGCTGTCACTGGCCGAATGCAACACAGGCTACAATGCGCCTCGGCGCTTTCACCGCTAGATAGAGAACAAAACTTAGGCGAGCCACAGACAATCCGCCTGACATCCGGAAGGTCTCGTGGTGCACGCGAAAATCCCAGTTTGAACAACCCCGGCGGATGAGGTGACGTGTCCTTCAGGGACGTTAGGATGTCTCGGCAATTAAGGTACGGTCGCCATGCCAAGACGTTTCAGCATCCTACATCTACCTCTTCATCCACTGGGCGGCCTAAACCCACGCGGCAAAATGTACGATTCCCGGCATTTCACTGTGCTGGCCCCTTTTCACTGTTTACTTCAGCACCCACAGCTCATTTTGCCTATGGATCAGATGATAAAGGGGATGAGGCCCCTTTTACAAAGTGGTCCAGACTGAAGTAAGAGCACATGTGATCAAGAGGTCGTGGGTTCGGATCTCACCCACCTGAAGATATTTTTTCTTCTCTAGCCATTGGATGTATATAGCCTCATCTGTGGTTGCCTAATAATTGCTCAACCTTCATATTCTTCAACCGCAAAGATCCCGGGGCCGGGATGGTTCAGTTGGCCGTGTGCCAGGCTCATAATCTGCAGCTCCCAGGTTCGAGCCCCAGCGTTGAGAGTTACCTCCATAAAACTCATCCCTGCCCATGGTCAATAGGTGACACTGATTGGCTTGGAAAGGCCACCGTCCGTGTGATGGGGCGTTAAGCTATATCCTGTACATGTTAAACAACATGCTGGATGGCGAGAGACTACCAACTGTCTGCCAACAGCGCTCTGAGCCTTCGGGGTCCTTGTGACCTGGCCAATTTTAGCCCATTGTGTGCAAAAAAAAGTGCCGCTCGGAGGTAAAAACAACCCAAACTTTCGACAGTTTAAAACAATCGGAAGTTTGAAATATCAGTTTCATTGCAAGCTTTGCATTGTTTAAGAAAACAAATTCTGTATCTCGACAATCGGACGTCAAAATGTTAATTGTTTTTTTTTTCTGTTTTTAATAAATCTGAATTGTATTTTTTCTAGGCTGGATCAAACGCTCGGTAAGCCTGGTTCCTATCTGACAGAAAAAGGCACAAAACCGATCACTTTTGGGAACAAGTTGCAACAGATCGAACAGCAGGTAAAAGTGTTTCCGTTAATCTGATATTTGAGTTAATGTCATAAAAATGCACTCAACTACTACTTTACTAGGTACAGTCGCTCAAAAAAGTATCCGAATACTATCGTTCATTACAGAATTCAGAAAAAATATCTGGCAGCGATTTTTTTTTAGAAATTAGTGATCTGGCAACCTTCGTGTCACGTGACACGAAGGTTGCCAGATCGCTAATTTCTAAAAAAAATCGCTGCCAGATATTTTTTCTGAATTCTGTAATGAACGATAGTGTTTGGATACTTTTTTGAGCGACTGTACAAATCCATGTTAGGTCAATTAGTGATTCAGTAACTTCTTAAACAAACTTTTTATGAAAAAATGTGACACAAGATAATTTAATGATCTCAATCAGATCTCAGGTTTGAGATTTATCTTCGCAAAACTCTCCTCCCTGCCCACGGTTCGGTAGCGGACATCGATGGGCATGGAAAGGCCACCGTCCGTCGGATAGGACGTTAAGCCGTGACCCCTTGTGCGGGAGAGCATACCCTGCGCTCGTTAAAGAACACGTTGAATGGCCTTGACGGGAGGCTACCATCTGTCTCCCAACAGCTGTCCAGTGGGGTCCCTCCCCCCCAACCTTCTCTGAGCCTTCGGGGTCTTTGTGACCCGTCAAGGATGGCCTTGACGGGAGGCTACCATCTGTCTCCCAACAGCTGTTCCCCTGGGTTCACTTTCCAAACCTTCTCTGAGCCTTCGGGGTCCTTGTGACCTGACCATTTAGCCAATGGTGTGCAAAAAAAAGTGCTGCTTAGAGGTAAAACAACCCATCCCTTGACCGATCTGTTCCATACCCTGTGCACGTTAAAGAACACGATGGATGGCCTTGACGTTAAAGGCTACCATCTGTCTCCCAACAGCTGTTCCAGTGGGTGTCCTCCCCCAATCTTCTCTGAGCCTTCGGGGTCCATGTGACCTGGCCATTTAGTCTGGTGTGCAAAAAAGTGCTGCTTAGAGGTAAAACAACCCAAAAGCTGGCGCAGAAGGACTCGAACCTGGGAACTATAGATTACACGCATGGCACACGCCTGTCCCATAAGGTGCCAACTGATTTCTAGTAATATTAAAAACTGGATTTCAGTGTAAATGGCCCTTGCCATGCCTCCATCCCCCCTTCCTTTCTGGCCAGGGTTTTAAGATCAATTTACGATGGTCTTGGAACGAATTAGGCTTGTTATAATATGAATTTTCCGAATTTGCATAAAGAATTTTTCACCTAACGACAGTTTTCGTGAAGAATTAAATTCGTTAGTAAAGAATCACAGGATGTGTCCTGTAGACATGGAACTCATGAAAAAAATGAGCATTTTATTTTTTAGCTTATTTTGACTGTATACAGAAATTTCTAATTTATCATGTTTTGCTCTCTCTGAAAAACTGCGCCATTTTTTCTTCTCTCCAGCTAACGAAGATGGAAAAAAAGATGGACAACATCATTTTTGCTCTCCACACAGTTGCCAAAGACCTCGCCAGCCACCAGAGGGCGTTAGAAGAAAAACAACAAGAGAAAATTTAAAAGTGCAATTCATTTAAAAAATAAAATAAAAAGAATTGTGATATATTTTTTTTTGTACAGACTGTAAATACTTAATTTCAGATTTGTTTCTGTTTACATTTTTTTTACATTTTTTTTTATAGATTTGTAATTTTATGTACATTTTAGAAAATAAAATATAGGAATAATTTATCGAATTATTTAGAGAAGTTAGTAATTCTGTACTATTAAAGTTGTATGGCAGTTTAATGGTATATATACAAGCATTGGTTAAATACTAGATGAATCAGCAGAATGAAGCAAAGGATAGCTATTCAGTAGCAGAAACCCTTTACACACTATTGTAGATAATATGGAAAGAAAGACCTTACACACTATAGAAAGATCTTTACACACTATTGTAGATAATATGTTCAAAATCCAGTTCTTCGGAGTTAAGGTACGAAGTTATAGAATCTTTGTTGCCAGGTTTATCACACTACTTTTCAGTTTAATTATTCAGAAAAAGGTCCGGATGCCTCATTGGAGATAGGCGGGGGTGGCTCAGTCGGTAGCGCGCCAGGCCGGTAATCTACAGTTCCCAGGATCGAGTCCCAGCTGCATCAGCGTTGAGATTTATCTCCGCAAATCTCCTCGCCCTGTCCACGGTCAGCAGGGGACACCGATGGGCTTGGAAAGGATCCGTCGGATGGGACGTTACGCCGTGGACCCGTATGCGGGAGAGCCATAACCTGTGCACGTTAAGCTGTCTCTCAACAGCTGTTCCAGTGGGTCTCCTCCCCCAACCTTCTCTGAGCCTTTGGGGTCCATGTGACCTGGCCATTTAGCCTCCCTCCCCTCCCCGGACAGGGGACCACCTTGACGTTGTGGTGGGGGCTTCGGGCCCAGCAACCGGTCGAAGGCTTTGCTGACAGGATTGGGTCCCCGCTTGAACAGAGCAAAGACCAGCCGAGGACGAAGACATCGCTGACCGGTTGGGTGTTCCGGTTGGACGGTGTCAAGACCTCACATCAGGTGCTCCGTGGAGCAAGTTGAAGGGCACGGCTGGTAGGCACGAGCCCTTTCAAAAGTCTCGGCCTCACTAAGAGTCTCCACCCCGGGTGCCGAGCGAACTTGGATCTACATACCCTTGTTCATGGCTAACCGGGGAACAGATTAAATTTCTGGTTTCTTCCGGTGGCTAGCTTTCCTTTTATAGGACTACTGCTATGCGAGGTTGGGGATGAGATGCATCTATATGGTGCATTCTTGCTCCCGACTCTAGGTAGTCACGGCTTTCCGTTAACTTGGTACTGTCGTGAGACGGAACCGGGGATTGCCGTGGTTGCCGAACATCTGGCAACAAATAGTACACGGCCATTTAGCGCATGGCGTGCAAAAAAAAGTGCTGCTGAGAGTTAAAACAACCCTAACCCTCATTGGATTTGCCTTTTCGAGCTTTTATTAGTGATGTATCTATTCTATCCACAGGATAATTTAGTCTGTTTTAAATTGTACTGGAAAGGAAAATGGAAATAATTCCATGTTATCTCAATAGAAAATCGCATTTTTGATGGTCAATAACTTCAATATGAGTTTTAATGAAAAATATGTCTAGTTTGAGATTTTTATATTTAATCTATCTAAATCTCGATTTTTAAACAATATTTGTTCAGTATTCAGAGTTATTAAAGCTAGAATATTTAATAGGTTATAAAAAAAAACCCGCAAATTTAATTGAAACATGTTAAGAATCAGAGATCGTAGTTGACTCTAAGAGAGTACAGGATTCACTGCACCCAGGGGGTTTGGGGTCACTTTTTTTTTTGTAGCCTGTTATACTCCAGAATTCTCAACTCTTTGAATACTGAAGAAATGTTATTTAAAATCGGGATTTAGGTAAATTTCATTAAGATCTTATCTTTAGATATAATTTTTATTCAAAATAATGCTGCAGAAATTATTGAGCTATGAATGTGATTTACTGTTGAGATAACATGAAAAATTTCCATTTTTCTCTGTATACTTTATCTTCAAAAATGTCTGTAAAAGCTTGGAATAGCTCCAGAATTTTTCTCTGTCCTATTTGTTACAAAATGAAAAAGAAAATACTTCAAAATAGTGATAACAAAATGCCACCAGCATTGGGGGACACTCAAAATTCTATTAATATGACGTCAAATATATATATTATTAAAGACATCTAAACCCATTGAATACGAACTCGAAACGCATTTTGAAATCAAGGAAGAAGATTTTCTATTTTTTTTTATATTGTACAAAATTAAATTTATTCGTACATATATTTATTACACTTATTTTGTATCTCTATTTTAATAAATTACTACAGGGTTTTCAAAAAGGCCGCAACCCTAAATATAAGAGAGTAGAACTTACTTGCATGTACAATTTATGCCATAATATTAGTCAGTTGGCATTACTGTACTCAAGGTTAACAGCCTTTAGCAGTTGAAATGACCTTGTCACGCCCTAGTCTCACTCAAGCATTCATTCCTTTGTGTTGTGTCAGCTATGTCGTTTTCCAAAAACGAACGTGTATTTATTGTTGAGACTTATTGTGCGTACAAATCTTAGAAAGTGTGAGAGAGGAGTTTGAGTTGAAGTTTCCTCAGTCTGCAGTTCTCAACAAGTCGACAATATCTCGTTTGATTGATAAATTTCGAGACACTGGGTCTGTACAGAATCGAAAGTGCCCAGGCCAGACATCACTGTTAACTGCTGAAGTTCCTGATGATGTGTCTCAGCATTTAACCTCACACTTTTCATGAACGGAAAATTGGTGTTTAGTGTGCAATTTCCCGTCGTCGAGTGATAGGGCCTTTATTTTTTGACTCAATTGTAACTGATGAAGTTTATCGTGACCTCATCCAACAAGGTCGGGGATGGCTCAGTGGGTAGCGCGCCAGGCTCGTAATCTGTAGTTCTCAGGTTAGAGTTCCAGCTGGGCCAGCATTGAGATTTATCTCCGCAAAATTCCCCGTCCTGCCCACGATTAGTAGGGGACATTGATGGGCTTGGAAAGGCCGCCGTCCGTCGGATGGGACGTTAAGCCGTGGCCCCGTGTGCGCGAGAGCCATACATATATTTTATCTGTGCACGTTAAAGAACATGCTGAATGGCCTTGACAGGAGGCTACCATAAAAAAAATACCCCCTCAAGCAGCTGCTTGCCACAGAGGTCTGACAGGAGCCTGTCAGTTTATATGCCATAGTAGAAGGTCTGTGAGGATGGCAGGACCTTAGCAGAAAAACAGCACACACATCCATGCTTTACCCGGGGCTCGAACCCAGGTCCCTTAGATCAGTAGCCAAGCGTGCTAACCACTACCATGTGTCTCCCAAAAGCTGTTCCAGTGGGTCACCCCCCCCCCCCCCCACCACCTTCTCTGAGCTTTCGGGGTCCATGTGACCTGTCCATTTAGCCCATGGTGTGCAAAAAAAGTGCCGCTCAGAGGTAAAACAACCCAACTATATTTCTTTGTATCTATGGTTGTGTATCTTTAATTCCGAAATAATGGCTGAATATAAAAAAAAATCCCCTGAGTTGCGAATGGAATTACGAACTTGGTTGCCTAAGCTAGTAATTCCCCACAGCCGCACTCCCAATAAAGAGGGTGCGACCTCCCCTGAACTGCCGCAAATACAATTGGACAACCGCGACAATTCAGGTGGATTGGCTGGCAGGGGAACCAACCAATCCCGCGACCCCCCCTTATCCCCCCCCCAAACGAGCCATGCCTGATACCTAGCCTAAAACGGCCCTAGGTAACAATCATGCCCATTTGGGAGAGGATTGAAATTGTTCACAAAACAGAACAAAAATTTTTTTCTTTTGACAATGTGGATTTGAGCCAAGATTTTCAGATTGCAAACCCAACGTGCTAACCACTAGCCCAAATAACTGAGTTATGAGTCACCTTTAAAATTCAGTTATTAAGCGTTAAAAGTAAGGCTAATTGTAAAGGATAGGCTAAAACTAAAAGATGTCTTTGTCGACTATATTCCATACAGAAAAATATAAATATATTAATCGATTTTTTTCTGTCATCAAAGGAAATTAATTATCGATACTATTTCCAAATAGGAATGAAAAAAAAAGTATTTTTTTAATTCTCAGTCCAAAAACCACCGATTTAAAATGACACAGTCGCTCGTGGTCTAAACGTCTTATAAATATGGTTTTAATTATTCATTCTTATTCAGTATGAATTTTAATTATCAAATTTTCTTTATTATTTTTAATTATTAAATCTGATCTAGTATGAATGGCTCTGGTTCCATGAATTTTCCCAATGGGCTTGGAAAGGCCGCCGTCCGTCGGATGGGACGTTAAGCCATGACCCCGTAAGATGACACCTAAACGGAAGGTTTACCTTCTGTCTCCCAACAGCTGTTCCAGTGGGTCCCCTTCCCCCACCTTCTATGAGCCTTCGGGGTCCTTGTGATCTGGCCATTTAGCCTAGGGTGTGCAAAAAAGTGCCGATCAGAGGTAAAACAACCCATGAATTTTCACGAGATTTGGTTACAGTAAGATTCTCTTAAAAAAACAAAAAAAAATTTTTTTTTTCAATTTGTTTTTGTGCAACAAAGAGTAGGTTGTGTATTGAGTTGTTTTACCTCGATATGGATTAAATGGAATCCATATAATAAATCGGCAACAAGAACCGCAGAAGCCGAGTTGAGTAGGGGATCCTCTGGGATGTTATTATATAATGGAAGTTTCTCATCAAGGCCATTCAGTGTGTTCTTTATAATGTATGCAGGTTTGTCTGTCTCGTACATGTAACCACGGCTTAACATTCCATCCAACCCAGTGGTGGCCTTTCCAAGTTCTTTCCCTCCCCTAATAGCAGGTCAAAGGTTAACAGAGATAAATATCAAGTGGGTTCATTATTACTAGTCTGTCATGCTTCCAGCCGAGATAATCTCCATTTCATTCAGAAGATTACAAAATCATTTGCTTACTTCATTGTTGTGGGCTTCTATTTTGGCATAATTACTAAGCTTTTGTTCCTTGAATTAGGTTGTTTTACCTCTGTAAGGCACTTTTTTTCACACCATGGGCTAAATGGCCAGGTCACATGGATCCCAAAGGCTAAGAGGAGGTTGGGGACTCACTGGAACAGTTATTGCGAGACAGATGGTAGCCTCTCGTCAAGGCCATCCAGCGTGTTATTTAACGTTGGGTTGTTTTACCTCTGATCGGCACTTTTTTGCACACCCTAGGCTAAATGGCCAGATCACAAGGACCCCGAAGGCTCATAGAAGGTGGGGGAAGGGGACCCACTGGAACAGATGTTGGGAGACAGATGGTAACCTTCCGTTAAGGCGTCATCTTACGCGGTCATGGATTAACGTCCCATCCGACGGACGGCGGCCTTTCCAAGACCATTGGGAAAATTCATGGAACCAGAGACTTTCATACTGGATCAGATTTAATAATTAAAAATAATTAAGAAAATTTGATAATTAAAATTCATACTGTATAAGAATGAATAAAATATTATTAAATACCCCCTCAAGCAGCTGCTTGCCACAGAGGTCTGACAGGAGCCTGTCAGTTTACATGCCATAGTAGAAAGTCTGTGAGAATGGCAGGACCTCAGCAGAAAACGACACAAACATCCATGTCTTACCCGGGGCTCGAACCCAGGTCCCTTAAATCAGTAGCCAAGCGCGCTAACCACTCGGCCATGGGAACCACGAGCGACTGTGTCATAGTCATGTCATTTTAAATCGGTGGTTTTTGGACTGAGAATTAAAAAAAAATTTTTTTTCATTCCTAATTGGAAATAGCATCGATAATTAATTTCCTTTGATGACCGGAAAAAATCGATTAATATATTTATATTTTTCTGTATGGAATATAGTCGACAAAGACATCTTTAAGTTTAGCCTTACTTTTAACGCTTAATAACTGAATTTTAAAAGTGACTCGTAACTCAGTTATTTGGTCTAGTGGTTAGCACGTTGGGTTTACAATCTGAAAATCCTAGTTCAAATCCACATTGTCAAAAAAAAAAAAAAAATTCTTGTTCTGATTTGTGAACAATTTTAATCCTCTCTCTCCCAATTGGGCATGATTGTTACCTAGGGCCGTTTTAGGCTCGATATCAGGCATGGCTCGTTTTTGGGGGGGGGGGGGATTGGTTGGTTCCCCTGCCAGCCAATCCACCTGAATTGTCGCGGTTACCGGTTGTATTTGCGGCAGTTCAAGGGAGGTCGCACACCTTTATTCGGAGTGTGGCTGTGGGGGAATTACTAGCTTAAGCAACCAAGTTCGCAATTCCATTCGCATCTCATGGGATTTTTTTTAATAAATATTCAGCAATTAAAGATACACAACCATAGATAAAAAAGAAATATAGTAAAAGAAAGTATATCAATAAAACTTCGACGGGAGATGTGACCGAACAATTGGATCACGAAACGCGTCAGACTAACACCTCTTACAACAGGAGACCAAGATTGATTTCCTGGATGCAGGTTCATGACATTTGCAGCCACCTTTCGTAATGTTTATTTCCTTTTAGTTTAAAATCTGTCTTTCAATGTGTGTCTTCAAGTGTATGAGGATTGTTTTGAAACGCTACACATTTGAGATATCCCCAAAGGAAAGAAATCTGGAGGAATAAAATCTTGGGGGCTACAAATCTTTTGAAATCAATGATCCCTGCAACATGACCATTGTGTCATTTGCAGTATGGGCGGTCGCGCCATTTTCTTGAAACTAACACTCTTGTTCATTCACATCCAATATTGCAATAAAATGTTGGATGAGGGTTGGGTTGTTTTACCTCTGAGCGGCACTTTTTTTTGCACACCATGGGCTAAACGGACAGGTCACATGGACCCCGAAAGCTCAGAGAAGGTTGGGGGAGGGGAGACACATGGTAGCCTCCTGTCAAGGCCATCCAACGTGTTCTTTAACGTACACAGAGTATGGATCTCCCGCACACGGCGCCACGGCTTAACGACCCATCCGACGGACGGCGGCGGCGGCCTTTCCAAGCCCATCGGTGTCCCCTACTGACCGTGGCAGGGCGGGGAGTTTTGCGGAGATAAATCTCAATGCTGGCCCATCTGGGACTCGAACCTGGGAACTACAGATTACGAGCATGGCGCGATACCGACTGAGCCACCCCCGCCCTAGGAAACAGAAGAGATGTCGTGTTTCACCAGGACTACTCAAAGTGGTATTATTATCAAAATTCTCAAAGTGGCCCATGTTGTATTACTGACACATCAGCAGCTGAAATTCGGATGGGAAATAATGATTCATGCATCCTCCATATTTGCTGGACTTGGCTCCCTCATATTTCCATCTGTTTAGATTCTTTAACAATTTCATTGCCGATAGAAAGTTTTGGAATGACGACGAGATGAAAGAGTGCATTGCCAACTTCGTTGCTATGAAGAACAAGAGTTTCTAAAGGAATGACGTAGTAGATCGTTTGAACATGGTCATATCTACAGAGCAAAGAATGTAGAGGGAAAAGAAGTTAAGCTTCCATAGAGATTAATGTAAAATCGAGTATCGTGCATTTGGCGTAGAGGTGAAACGATAATTACAGGGGACGAACGCTTTTGTAATTACATGTCAACTTCCATTCTCTTCGCTTTTCCTATGTAATAATTTCCCATTGATATCCTTGCTGTGTTTGGCAATAAAAATCCGAAAACCCACTATTATTTATAAAAATAGCGAGAATTCTCAGTATGGCCATGATAAGTCGAAAATGCTTCGTGAGTCTAAAGAGTTTGGCTCCTTGACTCACTCCGCTTGACCTAACTTTGCATTCTCAGAACTTCAACCGCTGAAAAAACGTAACGTAAAGACGTAAGCTCTTCAGCGGTTATTTCACACACCAATCAACTCATTTCAAGAAGAAAGAGAGATTGAAAGGGAAGTGAGAAGGACAAGAAAAGAGATAGAATAGCAATCCTATATCCATTCACACATAACGAGAGACAATTACAAGGTAACACTTGAAATAAAAAAAAACTCACTCAAAGAGTATATTAATATCAATTCTGTTCCCTGTTTCTATGCAATTAACAAAGCTCTTAATTGTAATAATTTATTTTATAAATGAACTTCAGGCTAATTTCAAATCTTCTCTATCCGTTCAATTTATAATTGTTGGTTCAACGAAAAATAATTCCAATGGAGAAAATAAACCTTTATTAAAATCATATTATTTTTTTCAAATACAAAGTGCAGTTACTTTTTTTCCTTTTTTTATAAATTTTTTGATGCATAATTCCTTTGCCCCTTATTGTTTGCTTCCCAGCTTAAACAAATGCACGATACGAATCGAAACACCACTTGAGGTCGCCACTTACGCTTTGTCAAAGCTTAACTTTTTTTCTTATACATTCTTTGTTAATAATAATAATTTCCTTATACGTTTATACTCTCCATTGAACTTCACACATTTTTGCCATCGTTGTACCCATGCATTAAAAGAGTCTTTGAAGCCATTTTTCGAAAGCGTGCCAAGTGTGATTGTGGTTCTGCAAGCTTCGTTGTCAGATGCGAAATGTTTCCCTGTCGAAGCTTTCTTCAGTCGCTGAAAGAGGAAAAAATCGCAGGGTGCTAAGTCCGGGGAATATGGAGGATGTGGCAGAACCTCAGCACCTACGGCAGTGATCACTGGCTGCACAATATTTGCCATATGGGGCCTGGCGTTGTCGTGATGGAGAAACCAAGTCACACCAGAAAGTTCCAGACGTTCTTAACGAATGGCACGCCGAAGTTTGGTTCTGAGAACCTTCGAGTAGGCTTCCTTATTCATGGTTGCTCCACGAGGCACAAAGTGAGTAACGAGAACACCTTTGATGTCAAAAAACACAAGAGCCATTTGTTTCCCAGCTGAACGAGGTTGGGTTGTTTTACCTCTGAGCGGCACTTTTTTTTTACACACAATGGGCTAAATGACCAGGTTACAAGAACCCCGAAGGCTCAGAGAAGGTGGGGGGAGGGCACCCACTGGAACAGCTGTTGGGAGACAGATGGTAGCCTCCCGTCAAGGCCATCCAGCGTGTTCTTTAACGTGCACAGGGTATGGCTCTCCCGCACACGGGGCCACGGCTTAACGTCCCATCCGACGGACGGCGGCCTCTCCAAGCCCATCGGTGTCCCCTACTGACCGTGGGCAGGGCGGGGAATTTTGCGGAGATAAATATCAACGCTGACCCAGCTGGGACTCGAACCTGGGAACTACAGATTACGAGCCTGGCGCGCTACCGACTGAGCCACCCCCGCCCCACGTTTGCAAGCCAGAAAAGGGCCATTACTCCAATAGTGAAGGCGGCATATAAGTTTTATTTTGAATACTAGATCGATGGCCAGGGCAAGGCCTGGGCCACACACATATGCTGCAGTAAGTGTTTAAGAAATCTTCTGGGCGAAAAAGTGGTGATGCCGTTTGCTGTTCCTGTGGTTTAGAGAGAGTCAAGCAATCACGCAAATGACTGCTACTTCTGTATGATTCCACCTAATTCTGGAGGCATCACAAGGAAAAAGAAGTGGACAATAGCATACCTGAATATACAATCTGCTCTCTGACCAGTTCTGCATGGCGAAGGTCTTCCCCAACCTCCAAAAGAATTTTCCATCGATTCAGACAATGAGGAGGGAGGCGAACCGACGTCAGGTTTTCCGCAGCCTTCTTTGCGGATCAATTCTATGCTTTTCCGCAGCCTAATGATGATCCTTACATCTACCATGCTGCGTCATCTGTGCCACACATTATCACTGAAGAAGAAATGAGCGATCTGGTGCGTCATCTGTGCCACACATTATCACTGAAGAAGAAATGAGCGATGTGGTGCGTCATCTGTGCCACACATTATCACTAAAGAAGAAATGAACGATCTTATTCTCGACCTGGAGCTGTTCAAGATCAAAGCAGAGTTACTTGAATCAAGACTTAAACAATGGAATCTTCTCAAGGAAAATGTCCGAGTCCATGCGACGGAAATGCACAAAATCCTGCTACCGTCCCCTACACATCAAACTCGGTGTGATGAGAAACTTCGTAAAAGCCATAGACTGCATCAGCTTTCAAAGTACTTGGTTGACAAATTCTCTCGACTCAGCGAAGCAAAAATTCCCTCTTTAATTTTGTCCGCAGAGATCCGCCAGCTGTTCAGAGACTAGATGTTCAACAACCTGCTTCAGGGTAACGTTGGGTTGTTTTCCCTCTGAGCGGCACTTTTTTACACACCATGGGCTGAATAGCCAGGTCACATGGACCCCGAAGGCTCAGAGAAGGTTGGGGGAGGGGACCCACTGGAACAGCTGTTGGGAGACAGATGGTAGCCTCCCGTCAAGGCCATCCAGCGTGTTCTTTAACGTGCACAGGGTATGGCTCTCCCGCACACGGGGCCACGGCTTAACGGAGGCCTTTTCAAGCCCATCGGTGTCCCCTACTGACCGTGGGCAGGGCGGGGAATTTTGCGGAGATTCAAATTCAAATTCAAATTTATTTTCAATAAGTATTATCTATAATTATATTACATAAAAAATCCCACTAAACCGAAGCTTATCAGCGGGAATGTACATATATGTTTTTACAGATATGATCTAGATTGCCTCAGTAGTACAAAAAATGAAGGAGAGAAAAAAAGGAATAAATGACAAAGAAAACCGACAAAATGATGAAAGTTTCCAAATAAAAACATCACTTTTTCATCAACCACTGAAATTATTTATCTTTAACATCACAAATGTTTTTTAAGTTAACTATTTCTCTAGGAAGCAAGTTAAATAGGTACGGAATTTGATATTCTTTGGAATTTCTTCCGTAATTATTATAAGATTTTGGTTGTTTCAAAAAACCCATAGCCTTTTTTCTAGTAAACTTATTGTGGCAAATATTTTGCTTATAGGTATCATCAAAGAAGTTATTGATAACAGAAACAAACACATATAAACTTTCAATAGGTAAAATTTTGAACAAACTGAATATATCATCTTTCGTTGTAAGGGAATATTTAACTTTTGTATTACACAATACTTTTAGCAGACTAAACTGTATTCTTTTAATTTTATTTAATTCTGTCTTATAGGCTGTTCCATAAACTGTTATCCCATACCTAATTATAGATTCAAAAAGTGCTTTATATACTAAAATAGTTATCTGTGAATCAACAAACATGTTAAGTTTCCTAATTTTAAATGCTACAAATCGTAGTCTTGAACACATCCAATCAATATGTTTATTCCATTTCATTTTAGGTGGCGAACGCTGTGTCGACGTCATCAAAGAATCAGCCGACCAAAGAACTCTACAGTTTCGTGTTGTGAGTCGCAGTATAACTCTGAACGCGTCGCAGTGGTTTACACTGGCTATCCACGTAGACCAAGTGATGCGTGTCGTGCGAAACGTGTGTGGAACTCCCAAAGATCACCATCTCCGCAGGGCCATTATAGAACATTGTGAATCAGTTCGACCTTTCCTGTTGGGATCTGTTTTCGGCGGCCCCGAGTGTGTACATCAGCTACTGGTGAATATTTTTCAGCAAGAACTAATACATCTGATCCCGTTAGATGGACTACAACCTGAAGAAAAAATACCGGCCATTATCTTATTCTTGAGAAGCTTTGACCAAAATCAAGTGGGTATCATGGCTATCAAAAGTGGGTATTATTGGGGATGACCAAAGGTTATGGAAGCAAACAATGGTACATATGAATATATTTTGATATACAGTACTATATTGTTTGATTACTATTTATCGAAAATGTTTCTTTTTTTTTGTGTGTGTTAGTGAAAAGAACTGCGTTCAGGCTCTTACTATATACTTATCTTAGAGAAAGGAAACTGCGTTTAAACTCTCACTATATATACAGGGTGATTCAAAACTCTTGGGCCAAACTTTAAGGGGTGATAGAACATACCTAAACAAGCACTTTTCGTCATACAATGAATGGTCGGAGCTCAAACGGTGAAACACTACAGGGCGCTTTCCAGTGAATACTTATAAGCGCTGGTTTTCGCACTCGTCGTCATTTTTACCATGGATTGCAGAACGGATGGATTGTTTCACGAATCAGGAGAAGGCGGACAAGCATTTCACGTACGGAGCTGCGGACGGGAATGTGAGGGAAGCTCAAAGACTGTACCTGGAGCACTTTCCGACTAGAAGCGTGCCTGATCGTAAAACCTTTCAGCGATTGCACCGGTAGCTGTGCGAAACGGGCTCCTTTTTCAGCGGCTTTCAGAATACACGGCGTGCAAGGTGTGTGAGGACGCTACGTGTTACAGGGGAAATTCTACGTAGGGTAGGAGATCGTCCCGAATGTACCATGTGAGCAATTTCCCATGCTGTAAGTGTGCCCCAATCGACGGTGTGGCGAGTTCTACGAGACGAACGATTATACCTCTACCACATGCACAGAGGTGCACACCTTGACACCTGCAGATTATCTGCCTCGTGTTTATTTTGCACAGTGGTTCCTGCAGCAGACTGCAGCGCAACCGGACTTTGATGCACATGTCTTATTCACTGACGAATACACTTTTGCACGTGAGGGTGTTTTTAATACCCACAATTCTCATGTGTTCCATTCAATTCACAATTCTCACCAATAATCCGCACGCCATACGTCCACATTCGTACCAGCAGCGTTTCTCCATAAATTATTGGGCTGGAATCCTCCATGACCATGTGACTGGACTATACCTTCTGCCAGCCCGACTGAAAGGAAGAACGTACCTCGAATTTTTACAAGAAGTCTTGCCAGAATTACTGAACTCTGTTCCAGCAAACGTTCAAATACTTATGGGGTTCGAACATGACGGAGCGCTACCCGATTTCAGCGTGGATGGGCGGAACGCCTTCGATGCAACATTTCCAGGACGATGGAATGGTCGGGTGGTCCCATCGCTTGGCCGCCACGATCACCCGATCTCTCATGTCTGGACTTTTTCCTATGGGGCCATATGACAAGCCTCATCTACGATAGCCCCATCAATTCCAATGAGGTCCTTGTTGACAGGATTTATATTGCTGCTGCCTCTGTACGAGAAATGCCTGGTGTTTTCGCCCATGTACGCCGATCACTACGTCGAAGGTGTGAAGCCTGCATTAATGTTAGCGGTCGCTCTTTTGAGCAGTTTCTGTAATTTGTTCGATAAAATTCTGAACTTTCTGTTCCGTAATTTATGCAATTGTTTCAAACCTCTTATGTCATTCTTGTGTTTCTTCATTTCCTGACACAGTAACTGCTGACCCCTAGCGCTTCATCGCTTGAGTTCGGACCATGCATTGTATGACGAAAAGTTCTTGTTTAGGTGTGTTCTATCAACCCTTAAAGTTTGGCCCAAGAGTTTTGAATCACCCTGTATACAAGGAGTGTCTAAGGGAGAAGAGAGCTAGCTTCCATGGACGTAATGTAAAATTTCGATTGCAGCGCCCTCTAAACATGGCAAATTCGTGCATCGCAATGAAGCCACCTAGTCAGAGAGAGGAGCGAGTTCCCTGCATTATTTTTCCACCGCCGAACAAAGTTTTCAATTGCTTACACCACGTGACTAATTTTACATACACTTTGACTCTGAAAAATGTTCATTTTCTTCATGAGGTACCCTCGTAATCTTCTTTTCGTTTAGAAAGAAAATATCGAGAAGTAATGAAATCATTTTCTTTAACAAAATCCAGTTTTGTAAAACTCGTAGCAGCTGTGCTAAAGAACAAAATTGTAATATTTTGAACAACCTACAGCATTTAGTATATTATAATAAATTGAGATTTATGTGTCAATGCACGATGACACGATCTATATAATTATATTTTATAAAATTGTAGATATTTTAGATAAATATCATATCGAGTTTTTCCTTGTATAAATGTTCAACAGATGGCAGCAGGCACTTCCCGTATCAACCATGAAAAAAGAATTACACTGTTAGAGCAAAATGCAGAAGCCAATGTACATCGATATGCTCCAGGGAACACAAACCTGCAACAAACATTGACTTATATATATTCACAAGATGATTAAATGTATTAATTTACATATTAATTTTAAAAATTCTGCAAAATTACTCAAAATAAACATACAACGGGTTTTCCAGGTATCGTAAAATGTACTCCTGAACGGGATAAAACACTCATTGAATAACTTTAGGGTCAGCTACCACTCTTACAAACAGCCATGGCTGTTAGACATTTGGAAACACTGGTTAAATTGCAATATACGTATATACCAATAGTAAGACAAACCATAGCTGCAGTGGCCTAAAATGATTACACTGCGCATGCGCAGATCGCCCCTTACAGTTGGTTTTGTGCCTGCACATGAATTTGCCACTTTCAGCTTCGGTAAAATTCCGCAGAACGGCGCCACTTACGCTTGTGCAAAGCTAGCCTTCTTCTCCTTAGACCTTCTTTGCTGTATACTATATCACAACATTTTATATTTTCGGATGTATCCAGGAAGGTTCATCCAGTCACGAATAATCGCAAAGTGGCACACTACGTCTTACGATTAAACGGAAAACATAGAACTTGTATTAATTTTGTTCATAAATAAACCGGTAGTTCAAACGTATTACAAATTTTTCAGTTGCACACATGTATAACCAATACTGGTACAATGGAAAACCTTAACGCTCTGCAAATAAAGTTTAAAAAGCGATAAATTTGTTCAGTGAACTGTCACTTCCCTCTTTCAGCTATTTTTTTAATCCTTTCCTGCCACCTTGTTCAAAAAATTTTTTTCTGTTCTCTTCTAGGAACTTTAGCATTAGGTGATGAAATCTTAACCGTATGCAGAAAGCATATATACAATACCACAAAAAGAATGGTTTACATGACATAAAATTGTTATCATTCTTATAACATCTTCGAAACACAAGATGTAATCTCTCGCCATCGAAACGGTTAAACATTGAGGTGGATAACATTATATTTGCATTTCAGGTTTAACTTCGATAAAAGCCAGAAATCACGATTTAATACTTTCGTTAACTGATGTAACAAACATAAATGCTATAATGTAGCATTTTAATATCTTTTATAAATATTTATACTTTATGATTTTGAAGCAAAAAATAATATATTTCAATATACCGATTATGCAGAATGGCCAAAAGGCATATATCAAAAAAAGTTGAATAACTTTTCAAAATTTTCGAAATTCGAAAAGACATAAATGAAATAAATATATAAAATGAATATAAAATACAAATCAACGTAAACAAAATAGAAAAAGATATAAAAAAGTGTTAGAATCCAAATAAAAAAATATTCCAAAGAATTCTAAGTTTCATGTGATTCAATTAATACGCTTTAACATGTCTTCTATCATTAGCTATAACCAATCTTAGAATCTTGCATTTTTCAACAAAGTTGTAGAGATTGGTAGCTCATATAGAGCAATGGTTCTCAACATGGGCCATGTGCCCCTCAGGGGTCCATGCCATATTTTACAGGATTACATGCTAAAAACGGAACAAAGGGGATAAGTGTAAGTTTCTGAGGGTAGCCCTCATGTGTTTGGAAATTAAAATCGGAAAACCCACTATTTATCTAAAAAATAGCGAGAATTCTCAGTGGTCAAATTTAATTACCAGGATAAAATATTACAAATCAGATGGAAAATCATATTTATTATTTTAAAAAATAATTTAAAATTTTTTAAAAAGGTTCCCTGGAATTCCTTCATTTTTTAAATTTTTTAGTAAACAGAGTAAATGAATTTTAAATTAAAATAATTTAGTATCAGGGTAAATAAGGAAATAAATTTGCAGTTTGCACCAGTCATAATAATCACACTGAATAAGATGAAAATTCTTGAATTAATTAATTTTTATTTTCATTTTAGAATTACTGAATTCTAAATAAAATGCTTTAAGAATTTCTTTTGTTACTTAGAAATAAAATATCGATTATTGGAATATGTATATATAATATAAAATTTATGAAGGCTATTATTCTTGCTTAGAATGATGTTTATTCGATAGGCCAACAAAGCAGTCTAGGTCGGTCGATTTGTCATAGTTTGTGTTCAGTTTATGCCAACAAAATAAATATCCCGATATCGGTAATTAGAGTTATCATCGGATTTCCAACAAATATTACATTTTTTGTAGGGCTATATTGTTAAGGCAAAGAAGGTCTAAGAAGAAGAAGGCTAGCTTCGCACAAGCGTAAGTGGCGCCGTTCTGTGGAATTTTACCGAAGCTGAACGTGGCAAATTGATGTACATGCACAAAAACAACTGTAAAGGGGCGATCTGCGCTTGCGCAGTGCAATCATTTTTAGTCCACTGCAGCTGTGGTTTGTCTTACTCTTGGTCTATTTATTGAGATTTAATCAGTGTTTCAACCTGTCTAACACGCATGACTGTTTGGCATAGTGATAGCTGACTGTAAAGTTATTTAATGAGTATTTTATCCCGTTCAGCAGTATATTTTACAATACCTGGAAAAGCCGTTGTATCTTTATTTTGAGACATTTTGCAGAATTTCTAAGATTAATATATAAATTAATACATTTAATCATCTTGCGAACATGTAAGTCAATGTATGTTGCAGTTTTATGTTCTCTGGAGCATATCGATGTATATAGGTGTCTGCAGTTTGTTCTAATCATAAATTTTTTTATGGTTGATACGAGAAGTGTCTGCTGCCATCTATTGACAGTTTATACAAGTAAGAAAGTCAATATGAATTTTATTGAAAATATCTAAAATTCTATAAAATATAATTAAACAAAACATGTTGTCTCGCACTGAGCCATAAATTTCAATTTATTATAATATATCAAATATTGTAGAATGTTCAAAATATTAAAATTTTTTTGTTGAGCATAGCTACTACCTGTTTTACAAAATGGGATTTTATTAAAGAAAATAATTTTAACTAATCCTTCAAAGAAGTAATTATGATGGTAAAATTTAAGAAATTAACACTTTGAACAGAGTCAAAGTGATGTAAAATTAATCACGTGGTGAAGCCATTGAAAACCTTGCTGGGCGGTGGAAAACTAACGCAAGGAATGGCTCCTCTCCCTGGATAGATGGCTTCACTGCAATGAACGAATTTGCCATGTTTAGAGGGCGTTGCAATCGAAAAGTTTACATTAAGCCTATGGAAGCTAGCTCTCTTCTCCCTTAGACACTCCTTGGTTAAGGAACGTTTCAGCAATTGCTTGTCCTTCAAAAATTCATCAGAGAAAGCGAAGATCATTCATTTTGTAGGATTTTTTCTATTTAACCTTTGTTTGAAGGATATTTGGTTCCTCCCTTACTTTAGAATTATGTAATAAATCACTTTCATTGTGAGTAGCATGAAATCTCTGAATAGAAATACGGCTCCAATTTGAAGATGAATTAAATCCGCTTTCTAAAAGAGAAATGATAATGTGAATTGTTCCAGCTACAAATAACAGCTAATAAACAATGAATAAACAAAATTTGTTCCTCTGCATGTGTGTGATATATTGAGAAATTCCGGCAGACTTAAAACTATAATAATAATAGCAATGTTTAGAAATTGAAGTATTCATGCAAATTCACCAGTGTTCACTAGGTTCTCAACATGGGGTACGCGGTAAAATATTTCCAGGTACGCCCGTGAGAGCACAATAGTCGCTAGATATATGTTATATATATTATATGTGTTTCATTTTATTGTTATACTATAACAATAGTTTATTTATCTATACAAGGGGTACGCCAGTTACATACACATTTCCAGGGAGTACGTGAAGCATAAAAGGTTAAGAACCACTGCACTAGAGTATACGAGCTCTAGTATTCTTAACTCAAAAGTGACATTCGCGCATAGGTCTACCACAAATAAAAGTAAAATTACAGTATGAATATAGTTAATCCCATTCTTCAAACAACTCCTAATTATTATTCAAAGATAAAAATGTCTCTAGGTTTATGATTTTTTGCTAATTAACACTTTTAAAATTTGATAAGACAAATATATTTTATATACACTACAAGAAAAAAAAATTGCAACCTTGAAAGGATTAATGTCATTTTATTGAAGCGCAGAGAGCTGTTACTAACTTGGGTGTTTCAACGATAGTGCTTGGCGCACGTCTTGGGTGTTGTTGGAGCTGCCAGACGTGTTTAACAGGTGAAATGTCCGGTGAGCATGCTGACCATGGTAGTACCTGATCTCGTGTAGATAGTGCAGACTAATGCGGGCTGTGTGGAGACGGGCGTTATCTCGCTGGTAAGAGGTTCCGTGCTGTTGAACATATGGGACAGCAACTGTCTGCAAAAATGTTGGTAACAGATCGTTGGGCAGTTAGAGATCCCTTTATGATGACCAGTTCTGACCGAGATATCCACTAACGGCACCAAACACCAAGATACCAGATGATGGAGCTAAGTGAAGATGTCGCACTGGATGGCGTTCCTTTCCCCTGGTTGGCGGCGAACACGTTCTCTACCGTCGTGCTGACGAAGACAAAAATGAGATTCGTCATTAACACCACATTAGTCCACTCTTGTTCGTTCTGTCTGAGGCGACACCACTGATGACGTACTTACTTGTGGACAGATGTGAGGGGCAAACGGAGTGCCGGATGAAAGGCTCGCAATGAAAATTGTAAAGTCCTGTTGTTTACCTTCTACCTGGTAGTTATAGATGTGTTGCCTGTTAACAGTCCCTTTGCAGTTGCGTTATAGTCGCGAATCTGTGACGCAATGCCATGCGACGCAAATGGCGGTCCTGTCGCTTTGTGGTCACACGATCCATGTTGGCATGTGCTGGATCCTTCTTGAACTTAATGGCGCCATATGTGTACGATGGTGCTGGGATTGGGTCAACAATGTCTCTAAACGACAAACCAGCCTCTCTAAGGCCACGCTCAAAGGTTTCTTCCACGCTCAAAGTCTGTTAACTGTTGGAACGGCTGTCGAAGTCTGTGTAATGGCATCTTTAGCGGTTTAGAACGATTTTCACAAAGTTTTTTCAGACAGGGAGCTTTCGTTGCCTTTATCTGTGTTTGACTGCTCCGCACCTCTGACATCAGCTCGCGCCTGTCCAACGTTTCGATCGTCCTGCAAACCTAATCATTTCCATATTCTACCGCCTCACAAAATTTCGACACCTTTTGCATAACTTCTTGCAAGTGTTGCATTTTTCGTTTCTTGTAGTTTATATTCTTTGAGCTATTAAATAAATATTTATTATTTACATCGGAATCCACTATCTACATAACACCACGTTTTATTACATTTTTAGAATAATTTCTAACCACGTATGATCAATATTCTGTTGTCAAATATACATTCTATTAACAAAAGGTTTCGTACATTTCCTGAGTTTGAAATGGAAAGCCACATTCAAAATTTCTTAAACTGAAATTAAGGTTTTTACCAAAAACTTTCCTGAAGGTATGTTGAATAATTCTCTAAATCTCGTGTTTCAGTAATATTCGTTAATATTTCAAGAGCTATTGTAGTCGGGGTCATTTTACAGAAGATGTTTCTGTTATAGACCCTGATAAACATTTTTCTTCGAAATTAATAAGAACTAAAAGTATCATTAAACTAGCTTCTAAAATTACATTCATTTCAGTAAATGGTTTGATATAACAATTATTGTCTTTTTTTGCCAGTTTTGACCAAAATTATTATGAACACCGAGGATGCAGTTAAATGCTTTAGAATGTGAAATTCATCAGATATTAAATGAATATTGTTGGATATCGAATTTAAAGATTTTTGAGGTACATTTTAAGCTTATTTTCAGCACATTTTTCCGTGAAGCGCTATTTATACAGATAGATAGCTCTGAATGTAGTTTTCCATTCAAATAACATTGCAACCCTTTCCGTCATTTCAGTACTATTCAGTTCACCCTCAAATTTCGCTAAATGATGATGTTTATGATCTATATCAGTGGTTCTCAAAGTTTTATGCTTCGCGTACATCCTGGAAATGTGTATGTAACTGGCGTACCCCTTGTATAGATAGATAAACTATAGTTATAGTATAAAAATGGGAATAAAATAAAACACTGGCTTTGTTACTAAATCTAGCGACCTTTGAGGTCTCACGGCGTACCCCAAAAAGTTCTATCGCGTACCCCACGTTGAGAACCCCTAATCTATTGAAAATGTTACCATCTTGCTTGAGATGAAACTTCTAATACGAAATGAATTGCTTCATCTGCTATTACTAAAGCAAAGCAAAGATACACCCGCATTGAATATTGCATTTGTTCCCTTCAGAAGAAAGTGAATAATTTAGGAAACACTGTGCACACAATAGGTTAAGTTGATGCTCACACGATAAGCTTTCATTTGCTTAATCTATAACTGTGGGTCCTCGTATTCGGAAGATATATTTGGAAAAACTATTTTCAAATTTCTGTCTTTTTATTAGATGGAAGAAACAACGGGACGACATTTTTATATTATGTACTGTAACGCTCCCCATATAACGAACTTTTTATTTGACACACAACCTGTTTTGTTGAATGGACAAATTTCTTGACAAATATACAAAGTAACAAAGAACTAACCAACTAACAAACGTGTAAACAATGAGCGAAAAGCAATGGGAAGATAGGTAAAAAAAAGTGCCAAAAAGATGTCAAGGTGTCATTAAAGTAAAGGACTCACCTATAATATTCAGATTTTAAAACGCTTAATATTTTCTTTAAGATGTTAAACCACTCCTGGTGTAATCTATAATAATAAAAGTTGTCCGTGTGTCTGCTTCAGTCATAAATCGGGAATGGTGGTAGACTTCCAAAATCGTCTGAGTTGCATTGCCGAATTTCAATTCGAAATTCCAAAAGGGAGGTTTTCTACAAGCAAATATATTTGCCCTGCTATTCCTCCGGGAAACAGTAATGCTACGAAATCTATTGGTGTCATTTACTGTTCCTTAATTGTGAACGCAAGAGTCATAAAAACGTTTAAATCTGCTGCCGTTGTTAGATTCCCATATTCCTAAATTTATTATTATAATAATGCTTCCCATTGCAAGAAAAAACTGGATTTTTTTTAAAACCGAAACGGGGTACTGCAGAGGAAGCCCTCGTACGATATTTGGGCCCGTTGATTCAAGTACATCGGGAACTACAGGGTACCAAAATCTCGATAGTTTGCATATGAATGAAGTTAAGAGTTATGATTTGTTACCTAGAAAGTCACTAACAAGAGAAACAAGCAAAAAACCATGTAGTCAGACCATTTGACCTCCACTGTAATTGCTATCATATTGCAGTGAAAATATAACTTGTTTTATAGTGTATTGAGAAAGAAAAATAATTGAATCTTAAGTGGCTTCTTTCCACAGAACTATTGCAAGAGCCATTAGGTTTAATACCCTAGAGAAATTGGAATTAGTTTAATAACCATACACCTGTGTTTATGGCAAGGTGATAGAACATAACAATAAATTAGAAATTTTATAGAATATTTCATATTTATTTTAAACATTGCAGAGTATCTTTACGCATCTTAATGAGAATATGAAACATTTTAAAAACACGAGACAAATGATATGGGCTTTACAAACCCTAAAAATATGCTCCATTATTTTTAGAAGTATATTACGCTTTTACATTTTAAATTTTGGATGCAGCTAGAAAAGTACTTCCGTAACACGATAACCTCTGATATCATGATTAAAAGTTTTGTTCATTAAATGGAGCAAATTCAATTTGTAATAAATTTACATATAATTTCGCTGGTCGGGTCCACATAAAAGTGATGTAGCCAGTTAGTGATCACGGAACATAAATTTAAGTCCCATTACTGGGTAAAGAAAGTTGGATGAAGTAAAGTGTTGGATAAACTCGATTCTCAATTCTATCACATCATGATATTCAACATCCGATTTGTTTGAAAAACGATCAACTGTTTATATATGCATTACTACCTATTGTACATACACGGAAATTTTAACTATGAAAAGATTAAAGAGCAGTAAATAGACGAAATATAAATAAATAAAAAACGTAGAGAAATGGTGCAATCAGTCATTGAATTAAAATTTCTTCAAAGGAAGATAGGACGTCAGCAATTCTGTTGAGTTGGTTAATATGTTCCTTATCTTCCTTTGAAGTGAATAGGAATTCAGTGAATGTGCCATCGATATGCTTTAGGTTTATTTTCTACTATTGAAGGCGCAAATAGGAAGATAATTATTTCTTTTTTATTTTTTTTTGTCCCTAAAAACATCTACATTCCGCAACTTTCACTTGATATATTACTCATAACCATCGTCCACATTTTTTTTCCTTCTTGTTCGAGTCGTGTTCGATTTCGGTTGTTGGGTTGTTTTACCTCTGAAAGGCTATTTTTTGCACACCATGGGATAAATGGTCAGGTTACAAGGACCCTGATGGCTCAGAGAAGTTTGGGAAAGTGGACCCACTGGAACAGCTCTTGGGAGACAGAGGGTAGCCTCCCGTCAAAGCCATCCAGTGTGTTCTTTAACGAGCACAGGGTATGGCTCTACTGCACATGGGGCCACGGCATAACGTCCCATCCGACGGACGGTCGCCTTTCCAAGTCCATCGGTGTCCCCTACTGACCGTTGGCAGGGCGGGGAGTTTTGCGGAGATATTCAGTATAAGGGTTTGTTTCCCAAACTAACGAAATTTGCTATACATATCTATGTAGAAATGCTTCATTCTAACAAAAATATCAGTCTAATGAAATAAAGATTTATCCCGTGCAAAATAGATGATTAATGTAACTAAATTATTGAAAAGATAATTATTAAACAACAGGAAAAACCTAGATATTTCCTTCTTTATGTGTTTCTTTTTATAACATCTGCTAAAACGACAATGATTTAAATTCTGTGAAATATCTGATCTATCACAGCCCTATGAATCATGCACTGTTTTATATCGCACAGCAGGCATTTTTTCTAATTTCACAATGTGAGATAGTTGCTCTCTACACCTGATAGTATAAGGCTTTAAACATACCACACTTTCTTAGCATAAAAAATAAGTTACAAACTTGGAAATTTACGCGATTTTGACGGTATTGCCCGTAACGGTAATATCCAGCGATAAGTTCTTTCAAAACTGTCCAAATCAATGAATTATACTTTAGCATTAGTTAAATTGCGGTTTCTGTTATATTTGTTCGCTATTATTATTAGTTTGGTTGGTTAATTCGTTTAGTTTCGTTATTAGCTGCCAATATGAAGTGATATCTTCACAATTTTCATAATGACACAGAAATGTGCTGCAGAGTTTCGACATCATTTAAGAATATACGGAGAGGTGTTTTGTTGGGATAGAGAGTTACACTGCTGAAAGTGGAAATCGCAACACCAAGAAGGAATGGAAGAAGAGGTAGGTAAATAGCAGGAGACAATAGGCCATCGGAGATATGCAAATTATCAAAGTTCGGCAGCGAATGGATACGTGACACCCAACCGAGCCATGGCTAAATACCAGGCGTCCATGAGCTTGTATCAGAACACCATTGAGAGTGAGGATGAAATGCATGCTGCGAAAATGTTAGGGATGTTTTACCTCTGAGCGGCACTTTTTTGCACACCATGGGCTAAATGGCCAAGTAACAAGGACCCCGAAGGCTCAGAGAAGGTGGGGGACGGGACCCACTGGGACAGCTGTTAGGAGACAAATGGCAGCTTCCCGTCAAGGCCATCCAGCGTGTTCTTTAACGTTCACAGGGTATGGCTCTCCCGCACACGGGCCAAGTCCCATCCGGCGGATGGCGGCCTTTCCAAGCCTATCGGTGACCGTGGGCAGGGCGGGGAATTTTGCGGACATAAATCTCAATGGTGACCCAGCTGGGACTCGAAACTGGGAACTACAGATTACGAACCTAGCGCGCCACCGACTGAGCCACCCCCGTCCCTTCAAAAATGCTCGGAGACGCTTTCATTTATAAAAATAGAAGGTAGTTTCTAGCAATTCAGCTATCAATGGGGTCATTATTAACATACAGGTAACCTCCGATTTATGCGGGAGATGTGTTCCGGCGAGACCGTTAATTGCTTTTTTTTTGCATATCTTGCATTATAATAGATGTTTTATTCCAAAAAAAGTAATTATAAACATAACAGTTGTAAGAATTTTTAAATGCATATAGATATATAAATGCATAATTGTGTAATGTATGATCAATTATTTAATTTTACAAATTATTGAAGAATGAATTTAGCATTGTTAGCTTGCGGCCTCTATTTTGTTCATATTATTTATTTGCAATATTCCATTAACTGGATTTTATCTATGCAGAAGATTTTAAGAGTTTCTAATGGGTTTTTAATAAAATAAATGTGGGAATAGTAACCACATTGCAGCGAAAGTAGCGATACAGCCGGTATGGTGAGCAGAAATGAGAAGCGGAAGTGCAACGCTCTCTTTTCAAAAAGTCCCGCTATTTTGCTGTTCGTCCGCCATTTTGTTTTCTGACGTCATCACCACAAACTCCGCGTTTTTGCCGCTCGTCCGCCATTTTTAATTCTGACGTCACAAGCCCTCCTCTAAGACCCCCTGGTTGACCCATCCAAACCCCTCGTGAAGTAAACAACTTCCAAACAACTCCCAAATAATTCAAAGTCCCAAGTCCGCCATCTTGGATTTTGACAACATCACCCAAACCAGTGAGTTGTGCAGCTTAACTGCAGCGCCATCTAGTGTTTAACATACGTATTATAGTTAAAAAAAAATCCACAGCCTGTCTCAAACCCAGGTCCATAACGTTTATCAGCGCTATTTTATCAGCGTTATTCAGCGTTTATCAATGAATTTTTTTTAATTCCAAGAACACAACATTTCACTTGGGAATAAATTATAGATGAATTTTTTATTCCTTGTAAATCACATTTAACTTGGGAATTATATTTGTATTTCTTGTACAGTCGCTCAAAAAATATCAGAACTCTATGGTTGGTTACAGAATTCAGAAAAAGTATCTGGCAACAATTTTTTTAGAAATTAGTGATCTGGCAATCTTCGTACTGTACACGACGGTTGTATTTCTTTTTTATTATTATATTTATTTTTATTTTTTACATTATTATATTTATTTCGTATATTTTTGTATATTTTTATACTGTATTTATTTTTTATTCCTTATTAACTTACGAATAAATTATATTTTTATTTCTTGCAAATTAGGAATATATTATTTTTATAAATGAATCTTGCTTTTTATTTTTATAAATTAACATACGAATATATTATTTTATAAATGATTTTTTTTTCTTATAAATTAATTTACGAATAAATTTTTCTCTTGTAAATTAATTTAGGAATAAATGAATTTTTCATTCTTTTGTAAATCACATTTAACTTGGGAATTAATTTTTTAATTCCTTGTGAATAGTATTCATCATCATCATCATCATCATCCTCAAGCAGCCATGGGCTACGGAGGTCCAACCAGACCGCGCAGTTTAATTCTCCAAGCATATCTGTCCTGAGCTACATCTGCTGCATCCGGCCACTGTACACCAATTCTAACAAGGTCCTGTTTGACATTGTCTGCCCACCGCATCCTAGGTCTCCCCCTCCTTCTGAGGCCTCCAGGCACACTGTTCATAACCCTATTCGCCAATCTATAATTATCCATACGGGCAACATGGCCAAACCAGCGGAGTCTCTCTCTGCACAATATGCTGGTTAAAGGAGGTTGCAGACTCCTTTGCCTAACCTCATCATTAGTTACAAAGTTAAACCACCTAATACCCAAGATACTGCGTAAGCATCTAGAATCAAAAGCATCTAGTTTCCTGTTATCTTGCTTACACAGCGTCCAAGTTTCACTACCATAACTAACCCTAGAAAGAACCAAACTATTATACAGTCTAATTTTAGTCTTTAGGTGTATACGCCTATTTCTCCACAATCTCCATAGATTCTTAAAAGTCCCGGCAGCAATACCTATTCGTCTGTTAATCTCATGCCGCACATCACCAGTATCAGTTACGCAGCTCCCAAGGTAATTAAACTGTGACACCTGCTCAAGACTGCAACCATTCAGATTAACTGAATCACAACCTGCCTGACCAATTTTCATCACTTTAGTTTTCTCTCTGTTTATAACCAAACCTACTGTACTACCAGTCTCATCAACAGTTCGAATGAAAGAGTTCATCTCATCAACATCATTTGCCAAAAGGGCTAAATCATCAGCATAATCTAAATCAGAAATTTTCGTATCTCCAGCCCATTTAAGGCCAAAAGCTTTCCCTTGAAGTGAATATCGCATAACATAATCAACAACCAAACTAAAGAGAAAAGGAGACAAAATGCACCCTTGTCGAACACCAGAAGTAATGCTAAACCAATTGCTACAAGCCTTACCAACTCTCACACATGACTCAGTGTTATTATAGAGAGCTTTCATTATGTTAACTAACTTGTCTGGTATACCATATGATCTCACAATCAACCACAAATTATGACGATCAACAGAGTCGAAAGCCTTTTTGAAATCAACAAAGCTAGCAACCAAAGGTTTCTGAAATTCTAAACATTTCTCAAGAATCTGCCTAAGTGAAAATATCTGATCTACACATCCCCTACCATTTCTGAATCCACATTGCTCATCACGCAATTGCCTGTCAACCAGATTCTTAATTCTATTAAGCACAATCATGGAAAGAACTTTACCTGGAACGGAGAGTAGGCTGATACCCCTATAGTTATCACAAGAACTGCGATCACCTTTTTTGAAAATAGGGATAATAATAGCTCTGGTAAAATCTTTAGGAACCATGCCTTTATCATAAAAGTTATTCAAAATTTCAGTCATCCAAATGGTAACAGAAACATTCCCAGCTCTAAGCATTTCCGTAGTAATTTCATCCACCCCTGGGGATTTATGAAGTTTAAGTTTAGAAATAACCAAACTAACTTCAGATTGTGTTATAGGGCCAACATTAAAGCCAACAATGCATCTATCATCATTGCAAACAATGGGAGTAGAACTAACCACATTGTTTAGAACATCACTGAAATGCTCAGCCCACCTAGCCATGACAGAATCCTCACCTTCTATAACCTTGCCTTGTTTATCCTTCAATCCCTGTATACCTGTTCGTTTTCTACCACACAAAACATTAACTATCTGGTACAGCTCTCTGCTGTTGTGCTGTCTAACTGCTTCCTCAGCTTTGTCAGCAAGGCCATCAAGCCAAAGATTCTTATCAGTAGCTAACTGATTCTTTACACGTTTATTAAGTTCTTTGTAATGCTTTCTATTAGGACTACTAGGGTACTGATTAAGGACATTCCTGCAGTTCCTTCTTTCTGAAATAAGCTCAAGTGCCTTATCACTTAAATAATTCTGCCTCCTCTGCTCCTTTTTCCCTAAAAGAGTACTGTTAGTTTCCAAAAAAGCCTGTTTAAAATGGCCCCATTCTTCCTCAACTTCAGTATTAAGCAAACCATGACTGTCATAATGACTAAGTAACCTATCATGGTAAGCTTTAGCTATAACTGGGTCTTTCAGAGCTTCAGTATTAAAGGTAAATTTTTTAACCCTAGCACAACACTTTTTAAGTTTAAGTTGCAAGACACTTTTAACAAGGTAATGGTCAGATCCAATTTCAGCTCCCCTATATGCCCTGGTATTCCTAACAGAACTAGCCCATTTGCTGTTAATTAATATGTAATCAATCATATTCTTATGCAGCCCATCAGGTGAAACCCATGTGTGTTTATGTATGTCGCGGTGTTTGTAATATGTGTTAGTTATTCTGAAACCATTTAGTTTACTTACCTGTAGGAGACGTTGCCCATTGCCATTGCAGCTACCAATACCAAAAGGGCCTATTACTCCTCCCCAAAGGTCAGAGTCAGTACCAACTTTGGCATTGAAGTCACCAAGAACAAGGGTAATATCTCCTTTCTTGACAGAATTCAAAATATCCTGAAGTTGTCTGTAAAACCTATCCTTCTCATCCTCATCAGAATCCTCAGTGGGGGCATAACAGCAGATAACATTCAAGTCTTTAATGCTTGTCTGAAATTTTGCTGTAAGAAACCTTTCATTAATGCACTCATATCCTAGAAGAGCATCACTAGCATGTCTGCTGAGCAGCAGACCCACGCCTTGGTGATGCTTTCCATCCTCCCTCCCTGTAAAGAGAAATTTAAAGTTATTTTTAAGTATCTCACCTTTACCTGTCCATCTGGTCTCTTGCAAGCCTACAATATCTAAGTTATAGCGCTGGAATTCCTGCATGAGGACATCAAGAGAATAATCTCTATGTAATGTCCTCACGTTCCACGTTCCTGCAGAGAGAAAATGATTAGTAGGATTTTTAAAGAAATTAGGTTTATTGAGATTGGTAGGGCCAACAATATCAAACAGCCCCCTGATCGCAGGCATGGGGCAAAGACCTGTTCCTCCTCCGCTAAAGGCTGAAGTCACCGATGCTGGTAGGAACTTCAGGCACCACCTTTTCAAGTGGACTTTTTCAAGAACCATATGGCCTGCCTGAGACACATTACTCCAGTTTAGGCTTGACGATGCCCAACTAGCAAAGTAAGGTTCAGGTACCTGCGATGGCCTCTGATTAGGATTATCCACCAGCTGATATAAGGTATCCCATGCCTCTGTTCACTTAGAGCTGGCAACCCAGAAGCAAACAGAAAACACAGCGGCAGACTCTCCCTCAACAGAGGCCCACCAGTGCAGCAAGTCCAGGATCCATAATCAAGCTCAAATCCATAAACAAGTCCAGTCTAGTAGGTATAAATGGTCAGCACCAGGACCCTGTGAAGTTGACCACTCCTCAGCAGGGTTGAAAAAAAAAGAAAAAAGTGGCCATAGATGACCAGATCAGTAGGCCATACTGAACTGGCAGCCCTCCCCTTCCGTTCCCTTCCAAAAGAGAATATCTCTTTTGAAAGGTACTAACGGCCTGCACCACGAGAAGGCGGGGTCGGACATTAGGTGCTAGACCTGGCCGGTTCTGTGCATCATCACTGGGGATTGGTACACAGCTCTCCTTCCAGTTTACGCCTAGCTACCATTTACAAGCCGAATAGTATTCAGAACCAATCATATCGTCTCCTTACTCATCCTCCCTTGGACCACGTTTTACAGACGGATGGCTTTACAATCTGAAAAGTCCTTGCGAAATAGACCAAATAAGAAATGTTTTGAAACATAAAGTGGAGAACAACACAAGGTCTCTATACCTTGCACCAAAATTGTTAATATGTTAAGTTTTAAAATGACAACTGAAAAAATTCCAGCAACTTTCAAAAACACATTGCATAATATTGTTCTAAATATGTCTGATTCTGAAAGTACTCTCAGATAATGTACACAGTCGTATCAGAATAATATGACCAATTACCATACATACATTATGGCTGGTGGTCATATTACACTGATACGACTGTATATATATGAAAATATTATGCTGCACATTCAGAAAATTTCCAATCTTGCTAAATTTCATACCTAAGTTTCTAATAGACTGACATGTTCCTTGATTCTAAATGTGAAATATTTTATTTTTGTCTATTTTGAGTGGGAGGGGGCCGGGGTGGCTCAGTCGGTAGCGCTCCAAGCTTGTAATCTGTAGTTCCCAGGTTCGAGTCCGAGCTGGGTCAGCGTTGAGGTTTATCTCCGCAAAACTCCCCGCCCATCCCGTGGTCAGTAGGGAACACCGATGGGCTTTGAAAGGCCCCCGCCGTCGGATGGGACGTTAACAGTGTGCGAGAGAACCATACCGTGTGCACGTTAAAAAACACGCTGGATGGCCTTGACCGGAAGCTGCCATCTCTCTCCCAACAGATGTTCAAGTGGATTCCCTCCCCCAACCTTCTCTGAGCCTTCGCGGTGCATGTGACCTGGCCATTTACCCCATTGTGCGCAAAAAAAGTGCCGCTTAGAGGTAAAACAACCAACCCATCTAACATCATTGAAGGTGATACTTGTGGAGTGGGTGTGTGATGGTTTCGGAACATGTCGACCTCTATGTGCGTTTAGGAAGCACTAAAACTGCAGAAGTATAGGCAGATTATTTAATGGCTTATAAATAGGATCTCGTATAGAGGTCGTAGGAATGTAGCATATTTATGATCCCTATACGAGATCTAATTCCAAGGCAATAGAGTTATACTATCCAACTCCTTTCAATGTACAAAACAATAATGTAACCACCTGATTGAACAGTATTTTCAAAATTTTCTTCAGCAGGACAACAATGTTCGAATGGTTGTAAAAATAAAGTCTTTATTAATTTTGGTATACATTATTGTATAAGAAAAGTTTCATTTTTTCCTACTTTTTTTAAATCTATTATATTTCAAAAGTATTATTACCTTCTTTAGGTAAGCGAAATAAGTGTTAAATTTATATCGCTTGAAACTTATCCAAAAAATTAAAATTTATTACTGTATTTCATTTTTTTTTTATGTTTGTGAGAATGTGTTTAGCATCTTTTGTCATTCTTAGCAGACAGGAGAGAATATAAAACTGGCCGAAGCCTATAAGGGGTGTTCTAGGGCCACGACAACCTCCTCCACGACCTCAATCCCTCAAGGAGCTAAGATATGATCCAATAAACTCGTAGAAATTTAGACACTATATGAGAGCTTCAAAAACGGTATGATCTCTCAATATTCTGAATTCCGCATTGAGGTCATGAGAAACCAGTTTTAATTCTTTCTTTCTTTCACACTTTCACATTTCTCGAAAATTTTTCTCTTTAACCCCTTATCTTTACAGAGCCTGATCTAGGGGAGATAGGGTGCCATTCTCCCTTTGAAAATCCTGGTCAGGGTAATGAAGGTAATAATTATTAACTTGGCATATTTGACACAGTTTTAAAGACCTTTTTAAAGATCTATAAAACACAGGGTAAAATGTTATTCTGGAATCGAAATTCAGTTTCCACTCTACCGTTGTTTTTTTCGGCTCGATTGCTTCACTTTCCTCCCTATCCTCTTTTTCCAAGATCCAGTCTTGTCACGTTACTAATGGTTTGTGGAAGTCTATTCATGCTTTAGAGTAGTTATTTGTTTTTATGACGTTTTCAAACAATTTGTTTCTACTATATTAGTTTCAAATCTAAATCAACTTCAAACATTTTAGCAATTACCCATTATTCCCGTGTAAACAAGAGCCGATTCATTTGCAAAACAATTTATTAGCTATCAAAATTTCAATTGCAATAATCATTAAAATAGAATTAGATCTGGAACCTAGATCCAAAAAAAGGGCCCAAGATACAACAATGTGGACTCCACATTTCGTTACTAGAAGTATTTTTAATCTTAATTATTCGTTTACGATTATACAGAAAACTTTTAAATTAAAGCAGCATATTCCAAAATGAAGTGGGTATCGTTGGAGATGACCAAAAGAAATAAGGATTATGGAAGCATACAATGATTCATATGAATGTATTTTGAGATACAGTACTACATTGTTTGATTAAAACTTAAAGAAAATATTTCTATTTTGTATGTTAGTGAAAAGAAACTGCGTCTTACTATAAATGTATTTGTCTAAGAGAAAAGAAACTGCGTTTAAGCTCTCACTATTGATATATACAGTACTATGCAAATTAGTTGGGACAATAGGAAAATGCAGTAACAAAGACACAGCTAAAATATTTATTTGTTTAATAGTGTAGTTAATAGTGAATGTGACCCCCCTTAGCTTTAATTATTTCTTTCACCCTCTCAACCATTGATGCCACTAACTTTCCACACATCTCCTTCACTTCAGGGTCGTGGTATCACACTTTCATGACACTTTCTATCATTTTGGTTTTCGTCGTGCAATCCATCTTAGATATGCGCGCTTTAATAATGGCCCACAAATTTAAAATGGAGTTTAGATCGGGTGAATTTCCTTGCCACTCCAATACCTTCAAATGTTGCTGGGTAAAGAAGCTCTTAGCAAGCTTAGAACTGTGGCATGGAGCCAGATCCTGTTGAAATGCCCCATCGCCGTTAGGAAACAGCTTCTGCAGTGTTGGGATCATTTTCGCCTGCAGAACGCCTATGTACTTTTTGCTGTCCATCATTCCTTCAATGGGGTGTAGCGTCTGTGGCCCGGTAGCTGTGAAATATCCCCAAAACATGACCTTGGGTGGGTGTTTGAGGAAATGCTGGATGTCGCCGGATCGAAGAGGTTCTTCAGACGTGGCTTGTCCCAACTAATTCGCACAGTGCTGTATCACTACATTTAATATTTTCGGATTTTTAATATTTTCCAGTCACGATAGCTTTTCCACATGTACCTTTTGCTGTTTTTCATTAAACGTAAGTCACATCTTGTATTAATTTGGTTTATAATTATACTGGTTGTTTAATTGTTTTACAAATTTTTCAGTTGTACACATATATAGCCAATACTGGTACAACGGAAAATTTTAACGCTCTGCAAATAAAGTTTAAAAGGAAAGAAAGAAACAGAAATAGAATATTCTCTGGGATAGGATGATGGAATTTTGGTTGCATATCTAATATTAATTGAATTCGTCTACAGATACTGTCATGACCATGTAATTTTATTACATGGCCAAGACTTCATGAAAGGAGAACTGGCTGAAAACATCGACTTCCAGTTTAATACTGACATTTTGGACTGCCTCCATTTTTGTGTCCACTTCAACGAAGAGGAACTCGGCCGCAGTCCCCGAACTTTCCAGGTTGAGCCTGGAACCTCAGATAGCAGAGGAACTACGTGACATGCCTGGTAAACAACGTTGGCCGGAGGGGAGATGAGATTCGCACCTCGGCTACTCTGGCCAATCCCTTACAGCCACGCATGAGCATAAGTGATCTCCACAAGTTGGGGGGGAGGGGCAGCGAAAAAGGACAAGAGAATATTTGCCAAAAACAGGCAGTCTCTTCTTCTCGTCCGGGCTGTGTGGTCGACAGCAATGATCCTCTCCAGTGAGCAGAGTCCCGAAGTGTGAACAGTGTATGCGCGGAGGAAGCGCTAAGCAGCCCGGGCTCCCATTGACTTGGAGCGCAACAGCCCAGTGATTGCCTTCCCGAGGGACTCCTGACTTGACGAGGTAAGGGGGAAACTTATTGAATCTGGCTCCGCTTTTTCACTCGAATGTATTTCTGTGAACTGCCGTCACGGTGTCCCGAGTGTTTAGGGATCTGATCTCCACCACGCATAAAGCTTGCCTTAATTGAAAAGGGCAGTGACAGAAGCATGGTTGAATCCGTCCCAAAAGTGGGAACTACAGTTGTGAATGAAATGTGTAACAGTAATTTTGTTAATAAATGTTATGTTTTTGTTAACTGTAAAATTATTTCAGTCTTCATTTGTTAAATGTCAGTTCATTTGAATATTGGGTCAGGGAACTGCCTAAATTTTGGCAGCAAGTAACGCATCACGGTCTAAGTGTTTGTACCGCTCTAAATATACACCAGGGGTGTTCATAACATACCCTCTAAAAGTGGAAAATTGCAAAAATTCCAAATTTTCAAACCAATATTACATACGATCTATTTATGTCAGAAAATTGGAATTTTGGTGGTAAAATGTAAAGGTCATGAAGTTTCCATTGGAAATAATGAGTTGACCCCCCTTAAACCCAGGGTGGGTGGAAAAACACAAATTTTCGTTTTAGCAGATAATCGTTTGTTTTTACAGCTAAAAGAAAAATATACTGGGTTGCATTGTTTTACCTCTGAGCGGCACTTTTTTGCACATCATGGGCTAAATGGCCAGGCCACAAGGACCGCGAAGGCTCAGAGAAAGTTGGGGGAGGGGACCCACTGGAACAGCTGTTGGGAGACAGATGGTAGTCTCCCGTCAAGGCCATTCAGCGTATTCTTTAACGTGCACAGGGTATGGCTCTCCCGCACACGGAGTCACGGCTTAACGTCCCATCCGACTGACGGCGGCCTTTCCAAGCCCATCATTGTTCCCTACTGACCGTGGGCAGGGTGGGGAATTTTGCGGAAATAAATCTCAACGCTGACCCAGCTGGGAAAGTCCATCGGTTTCCCCTGGTGACCGCGGGCAGGGTGGGGAATTTTGTGGAGATAAATCTCAAAGCTGGCGCAGCTGGAACTCGAACCCGGGAACTGCAGATTACGAGCCTGGCGCGCGACCGACTGAGACATCCCCGCCTCACTTCTATAGGAATGACATTTCTTACCTACTACATTTTTCGATAACTTCATACATAGTTGGAAACACCGTTGCCCGAGGCTTGTATTTGGAATGATCATATACCTAAGTATTATTCAATTTTTATTCCAAATGGTATAAAACTTTTCACGCATTTGGCGACATTGCTGTATTTTTTGTACAATATTACAAACTTGTGACTCATTTTGAACATCAATTCAACACTACAGACATTTCTTTTCCAACCATCTTGCCAACTGGTAGATCAATATTTTTTTTACAACTCTTTTTCAACGAATTCACTTTAAAATGAAACACATTCTATTTTTCCTAATAATGCATCAACATTTTCTGATATGCGTTTGATGTTCGTATATACGTAATAAGGATGGTTCGACAACAGATTTTCGAGTATTTTTTATTACGATGAATGTTAAAATTGTAATGCCAATTTGGATTACAGCTAAAAATATTTAACAATTTCCAAATAGCATAAACCCAATAACAGAAAATGAAGTCGTGAAAGGTCATAAAACATATTTGTATTTGCCGCCTCTGTGGCGCAGTGGTGTCGCATCGGTTCGCAGTGACACTGCAACTACGGTATCCGGGATCGAGTCCTAATATAGAATTATTGTCTGCTTATGTCCACTTAGTTCTAACTGAGGCAGTGGTCACCAGTGACTTCGGTTTTAGTGCGCATGTCCTTGCACGAAAAAAGTGGTACAAACTGAGAGTAGGTTCTAGGATCTTTTCCTGTCCTATAAGTTATCAATAAATGAAATCAATATACACAGTCGTATCAGAATAATATGACCACCTATTATACATACTATGGTAGATGGTCATATTATTCTGATGCGATTGTGTATCTGCATGGAAATAAATTGTTTGCTTTTATTTTATGATCGTTCAAATTCTGTAAAACTATTATTATCAGGCAAAATTAAAACTATAATATTTATTGGAAGTAATGCTGGAAATATTTTGACCATTTTTCAAACAAGGTATTTTTAGTTATTTAATTTGGATATTTTAACTTCTTTTTAACGTTTTCAATCTCAAAACGTTAATAAAATGTTGCATGATGCAAAATAAATGTACTTCATTACTTTAGTTACATTATAAAATATTTAATTTCATTTTATATATGGGTTGGATTGTTTTATCAATAAGTATATATTTATGCACACATCAGGCTAAAGGATCATTTCACAAGGATCCCAATTACTCAGACCCTGGATTAAAAAAGGAGCTCACTGGACAGCAGTTAAGAGACTGATTAAAGCCTCCCGTGAAAACTATCCTGAGTGTTTTTAACATTAATTAGGTTGTGGCTTTCCTGCAAATGATGGACTTAATGTCCCATCTGACAGAAGGTGCCTTTGCAAACAGTCGGTGTCTTCTTTCCAACAGAGAGCAGAGCGGTTTGTTAGCAAAGGAAATCTTAGCATAGGAACAATGGGGACTCGAGTATAAGAACATCAGATTATGAAACCAGCGCGCCACTGAGTTAGTTATTCTGTTCTGCATTTATTAAGAAAGTTTAAGTCTGTTAAACTCTTTATTTCCGTTCAAAGAGAACCAAGGGTTTTTTGAACAAAGAAAATCTGGATAAAATAAGTTTCAGACAAGGAAAAGGGAAGAAAACAATGTATTTTGTTTGCAATATGTTTTCTTGCGGATTCGAAATTGGATTTTTTTTAATTCTAAACATTTGGAATGGAAATAGGTTTCTTTTTTATTTTGTTTACTTGATCCTTGGGACAAATTGGAGTTGTAGTTTTCCTTTTAGCAGGGTCTCGGCTTCATGATCTTTACCTTGACGTGCCACACTGCAGTGGGTATCATCAGATGACCAAAATCAAGTGGGTATCATGAGATGACCAAAATCAAGTGGGTATCATCAGATGACCAAAATCAAGTGGGTATCAGGAGATGACCAAAATCAAGTGGGTATCATGAGATGACCAAAATCAAGTGGGCATCATGAGATGACCAAAATCAAGTGGGTATCATGAGATGACCAAAATCAAGTGGGCATCATGAGATGACCAAAATCAAGTGGGTATCATGAGATGACCAAAATCAAGTGGGCATCATGAGATGACCAAAATCAAGTGGGTATCATGAGATGACCAAAATCAAGTGGGTATCATCAGATGACCAAAATCAAGTGGGTATCAGGAGATGACCAAAATCAAGTGGGTATCATGAGATGACCAAAATCAAGTGGGCATCATGAGATGACCAAAATCAAGTGGGTATCATGAGATGACCAAAATCAAGTGGGCATCATGAGATGACCAAAATCAAGTGGGTATCATGAGATGACCAAAATCAAGTGGGTATCATGAGATGACCAAAATCAAGTGGGTATCATGAGATGACCAAAATCAAGTGGGTATCATCAGATGACCAAAATCAAGTGGGTATCATGAGATGAACAAAATCAAGTGGGTATCATGAGATGACCAAAATCAAGTGGGCATCATGAGATGACCAAAATCAAGTGGGTATCATGAGATGACCAAAATCAAGTGGGCATCATGAGATGACCAAAATCAAGTGGGTATCATGAGATGACCAAAATCAAGTGGGTATAAAGAGATAACCAAAATCAAGTGGGTATCATCAGATGACCAAAATCAAGTGGGTATCATGAGATGACCAAAATCAAGTGGGCATCATGAGATGACCAAAATCAAGTGGGTATCATGAGATGACCAAAATCAAGTGGGTATCAGGAGATGACCAAAATCAAGTGGGTATCATGAGATGACCAAAATCAAGTGGGTATCATGAGATGACCGAAATCAAGTGGGTATCATGAGATGACCAAAATCAAGTGGGTATCATGATATGACCAAAATCAAGTGGGCATCATGAGATGACCAAAATCAAGTGGGTATCATGAGATGACCAAAATCAAGTGGGCATCATGAGATGACCAAAATCAAGTGGGTATCATGAGATGACCAAAATCAAGTGGGTATCATGAGATGACCAAAATCAAGTGGGTATCATCAGATGACCAAAATCAAGTGGGTATCATGAGATGACCAAAATCAAGTGGGCATCATGAGATGACCAAAATCAAGTGGGTATCATGAGATGACCAAAATCAAGTGGTTATCATCAGATGACCAAAATCAAGTGGGTATCATGAGATGACCAAAATCAAGTGGGTATCATGAGATGACCAAAATCAAGTGGGTATCATGAGATGACCAAAATCAAGTGGGCATCATGAGATGACCAAAATCAAGTGGGTATCATGAGATGACCAAAATCAAGTGGGTATCATGAGATGACCAAAATCAAGTGGGTATCATGAGATGACCAAAATCAAGTGGGTATCATCAGATGACCAAAATCAAGTGGGTATCATGAGATGACCAAAATCAAGTGGGTATCATGAGATGACCAAAATCAAGTGGGTATCATGAGATGACACAAATCAAGTGAGTATCATGAGATGACCAAAATCAAGTAGGTATCATGAGATGACCAAAATCAAGTGGGTATCATGAGATGACCAAAATCAAGTGGGTATCATGAGATGACCAAAATCAAGTGGGTATCATGAGATGACCAAAATCAAGTGGGTATCATGAGATGACCAAAATCAAGTGGGTATCATGAGATGACCAAAATCAAGTGGGTATCATGAGATGACCAAAATCACGTGGGTATCATCAGATGACCAAAATCAAGTGGGTATCATGAGATGACCAAAATCAAGTGGGTATCATGATATGACCAAAATCAAGTGGGCATCATGAGATGACCAAAATCAAGTGGGTATCATGAGATGACCAAAATCAAGTGGGTATCATCAGATGACCAAAATCAAGTGGGTATCATGAGATGACCAAAATCAAGTGGGTATCATGAGATGACCAAAATCAAGTGGGTATCATGAGATGACCAAAATCAAGTGGGTATCATGAGATGACCAAAATCAAGTGGGTATCATGAGATGACCAAAATCAAGTGGGTATCATCAGATGACCAAAATCAAGTGGGTATCATGAGATGACCAAAATCAAGTGGGTATCATGAGATGACCAAAATCAAGTGGGTATCATGAGATGACCAAAATCAAGTGGGTATCATGAGATGACCAAAATCAAGTAGGTATCATGAGATGACCAAAATCAAGTGGGTATCATCAGATGACCAAAATCAAGTGGGTATCATCAGATGACCAAAATCAAGTGGGTATCATGAGATGACCAAAATCAAGTGGGTATCATGAGATGACCAAAATCAAGTGGGTATCATGAGATGACCAAAATCAAGTGGGTATCATGAGATGACCAAAATCAAGTGGGTGTCATGAGATGACCAAAATCAAGTGGGTATCATCAGATGACCAAAATCAAGTGGGTCTCATGAGATGACCAAAATCAAGTGGGTATCATCAGATGACCAAAATCAAGTGGGTATCATGAGATGACCAAAATCAAGTGGGTATCATCAGATGACCAAAATCAAGTGGGTATCATGAGATGACCAAAATCAAGTGGGCATCATGAGATGACCAAAATCAAGTGGGTATCATGAGATGACCAAAATCAAGTGGGTATCATGAGATGACCAAAATCAAGTGGGCATCATGAGATGACCAAAATCAAGTGGGTATCGTCAGATGACCAAAATCTAGTGGGTATCATGAGATGACCAAAATCAAGTGGGCATCATGAGACGACCAAAATCAAATGGGCATCATGAGATGTCTAAAATCAAATGGGCATCATGAGATGACCAAAATCAAGAAGGTATCATGAGTATCAAAAGTGGGTATTATTAGGGACGACCAAAGGAAATAAAGGTTATGGAAGCAAACAATGGTACATATGAATATATTTTGATATACAGTACTATATTGTTAGATTACTACGTATCGAAAATGTTCCTTTTTTGTTTGTGTTAGTGAAAAGAAACTGCGTTTAGGCTCCTACTATATATTTATCTTAGAGAAATGAAACTGCATTTAAACTCTTACTATATATACAGGGTGATTCAAAACTCTTGGGCCAAGCTTTAAGGGGTGATAGAACACACTCAAACAAGAACTTTTTGTCATACAATGAATGGTCGGAGATCAAGCGGTGAAGCACTAGAGGGCGCTTTCCAGTGAACACTTATAAGCGCTGGTTTTCGCATTCGTCGTCATTTTTACCGTGGATTGCAGAACGGATGGATTGTTTCACGAATCAGGAGAAGGTGTATAGGCATTTCACGTACGGAGCTGCGGACGGGAATGTGAGGGAAGCCCAAAAACTGTACCAGGAGCACTTTCCGACTAGATGCGTGCTTGATCGTAAAACCTTTCAGCAATTGAACCGGTATCTGTGCCAAACGGGCTCCTTTTTCAGCGGCTTTCAGGATACAGGGCGTGCAAGGTGTGAGAGGACACTACGTGTTACAGAGGAAATTCTACGTAGGTTTGGAGATCGTCCCGAATGTACCATACGAGCAATTTCCCAGGCTGTAAGCGTGCCCCAATCGACGGTGTGGCGAGTTCTACGAGACAAACGATTATACCTCTACGATACACAGAGGTGCATGCCTTGACACCTGCAGATTATCTGCCTCATGTTTATTTTGCACAGTGGTTCCTGCAGCAGACTGCAGCGCAACCGGACTTTGATGCACCTGTCTTATTCACTGACGAATGCACCTTTGCACGTGAGGGCATTTTTAATACCCACAATTCTCATGTGTGGGCTACCAATAATCCTTACGCCATACGTCCACATTCGTACCAGCGGCGTTTCTTTATAAATTTTTGTGCTGGAATCCTCCATGACCATCTGATTGGACTACACCTTCTGCCAGCCCCACTGAAAGGAAGAACGTAGAAGTCTTGCCAGAATTACTGACCTCTGTTCCAACAAACGTTGAAACACTTATGTGGTTCGAACATGACGGAGCGCCACCCCATTTCAGCGTGGATGTGCGGAATGCCTTGGATGCAACATTTCCAGGACGATGGATTGGTTGGGGTGGTCCCATCGCTTGGCCACCACGGTCGCCCGATCTCTCATGTCTGGACTTTTTCCTATGGGGCCATTTGAACAGCCTCATCTACGATAGCCCCATCGATTCCAATGAGGACCTTGTTGACAGGATATATATTGCCGCTGCCACTGTACGAGAAATGCCTGGTGTTTTCGCCTATGTACGCCGATCACTATGTCGAAGGTGTGAAGCCTGCATTAATGTTCGCGGTCGCTCTTTTGAGCAGTTTCTGCAATTTGTTCAATAAAATTCTGAACTTTGTGTTCCTTAATTTATGCAATTGTTTCAAACCTCTTATGTCATTCTTGTGTTTCTTCATTTCCTGACACAGTAACTGCTGACCCCTAGCGCTTCACAGCTTGAGTTCGGACCATGCATTGTATGACGAAAAGTTCTTGTTTAGGTGTGTTCTATCAACCCTTAAAGTTTGGCCCAAGAGTTTTGAATCACCCTGTATACAAGGAGTGTCTAAAGGAGAAGAGAGATAGCTTCCATAGACGTAATGTAAACTTTTCGATTGCAGCGCCCTCTAAACATGGCAAATTCGATGCATCGCGATGAAGCCACCAAGTCAGAGAGAGGAGCGAGTTCCCTGCATTATTTTTCCACCGCCCAGCAAACTTTTCAATTGCTTACACCACGTGAGTAATTTTACATACACTTTGACTCTGAAAAATGTTCATTTTCTTCATGAGGTACACTCGTAATCTCTTTTCGTTTAGAGAGAAAATATCAAGAAGTAATGAAATCATTTTCTTTTATAAAATCCAGTTTTGTAAAACTGGTAGCAGCTCTTCTAAAGAACAAAATTTTAATATTTTGAACAACCTACAGCATTTCGTATATTATAATAGATTGAGATTTATGTGTAAATACACGATAACATGATCTATATAATTATATTTTATAAAATAGTAGATATTTTCCATAAATATCATATCGAGTTTTTTACTTGTACAAATATTCAACAGACGGCAGCAGGCACTTCCCGTATGAACCATAAAAAAGAATTACATTGTTAGAGCAAAATGCAGAATTCCAATGTACATCGATATGCTCCAGGGAACACAAACCTGCAACAAACATTGACTTATATATATTCACAAGATGATTAAATGTATTAATTTACATATTAATTTTAAAAATTCTGCAAAATTACTCAAAATAAACATACAACGGCTTTTCCAGGTATCGTAAAATGTACTCCTGAACGGGATAAAACACTCATTGAATAACTTTAGGGTCAGCTACCACTGTGCCAAGCAGCCATGGCTGTTAGACATTTGGAAACACTGGTTAAATTGCAATATACGTATATACCAATAGTAAGACAAACCATAGCTGCAGTGGGCTAAAATGATTACACTGCGCATGCGCATATCGCCCCTTAGAGTTGTTTTTGTGCCTGCACATCAATTTGCCACGTTCAGCTTCGCTAAAATTCCGCAGAACGGCGCCACTTACGCTTGTGCAAAGCTAGCTATCACAACATTTGATATTTTCGGATGCATCCATGAAGGTTCATCCAGTCACGAATAATAGAGGTATTCCGCAGTCGGCCTACGATTAAACGGAAAACATAGAACTTGTATTAATTTTGTTCATAAATAAACCGGTAGTTCAAACGTATTACAAATTTTTCAGTTGCACACATGTATAACCAATGCTGGTACAATGGAAAACCTTAACGCTCTGCAAATTAAGTTTAAAAAGCGATAAATTTGTTCAGTGAACTGTGGCTTCCCTGTTTCAGCTATTTTTTTAATCCTTTTGTGCCACCTTGATGAAAAAAATTTTTTTTGTTCTCTTCTAGGAACTTTAGCATTAGGTGATGAAATCTTAACCGTATGCAGAAAGCATATATACAATACCACAAAAAGAATGGTTTACATGACATAAAATTGTTATCATTCTTATAACATCTTCGAAACACAAGATGAGTCTCTCGCCATCGAAACGGTTAAATATTGAGGTGAATAACATGATAGTTGCATTTCAGGTTTAACTTCGATAAAAGCCAGAAATCACGATTTAATACTTTCGCTAACTGATGTAACAAGCATAAATGCTGTAATGTAGCATTTTAATATCTTTTATAAATATTTATACTTTATGATTTTGAAGCAAAACATAATATATTTCAATATACCGATTATGCAGAATGGCCAAAAGGCATATATCAAAAAAAGTTGAATAACTTTTCGAAATTTTGGAAATTCGAAAAGACATAAATGAAATAAATATATAAAATGAATATAAAATACAAATCAACGTAAACAAAATAGAGAAAGATATAATATAAAAAAGTGTGATAGAATCCAAATAAAAAAACATTCCAAAAAATTCCAAGTTTCATGTGATTCAATTAATACACTTTAACATGTCTTCTATAATTAGCTATAATCAATCTTAGAATCTTGCATTTTTCAACAAAGTTGTACAGATTGGTAGCTCATGTAGAGCAATGGTTCTCAACATGGGCCATGTGCCCCTCAGGGGTCCATGCCATATTTTACAGGATTAGATGCTAAAAACGGAACAAAGGGGATAAGTGTAAGTTTCTGAGGGTAGCCCCCAAATTTAATTACCACGATAAAATATTACAAATCAGATGGAAAATCATATTTATTATTTTAAAAAATAATTTAAAATTTTAAAAAAAGTTTCCTAGAATTCCTTCATTTTTTTAATTTTTTAGTAAACAGAGTAAATGAATTTTAAATTAAAATAAAAAAAAATTAGTATCAGAGTAAATAAGGAAATAAATTTGCAGTTTGCACCAGTCATCATAATAATCACAATGAATAAGATGAAAATTCTTGAAATAATTAATTTTTACTTTCATTTTAGAATTACTGAATTCTAAATATAGTTCTTTAAGAATTTCTTTCGTTACTTAGAAATAAAGTATCGATTATTGGAATATGTATATATAGTATGGCCGTCCCGTGGCCGAGTGGTTAGCACGCTTGGCTACTGATCTAAGGGACCTGGGTTCGAGCCCCGGAATTAGGCATGGATGTGTGTGTCGTTTTTCTGCTGAGGTCCTGCCATCCTCTCAGATCTCCTACTGTGGCATATAAACTGACAGGCTCCTGTCAGACCTCTGTGGCAAGCAGCTGCTTGAGGGGGTATTTATTTTATTTTATATATAGTATAAAATTTGTGTTTTGAATAAACACTTTAGATGATGAAGTGAATTTTCTCGAACAAATAGCGTCTATAAGGCAGGCCACAGAGGTAAAGGAGACTCAGAAAGGGTTCATGAGGATAATTAGGGTTAGGCCTGGTTCGAATCCTGGTCTGGCATGGTTATTTGTTTGTGTGTTGTCAGTTCCAACTGAGGCAGTGGTCAGCAGTGATTTCTTTCTTGGTGAGACATGTCATTGTATGAGAAGGCCTATAAGAATCTATCAGTAGTTTCAAGTACCGAATTTCAAGTACCAAGACTTCCTTTTTGGTATATTCATTTTGGGACCCCTGTATATAGACGAATGTGAGGGATTGACTGAGGGGGGGGGGAATCCATTCAATCACTTGAGTGATTGAATGGAAGGGAGATCAGGTTATTTCTGAATATGACGCAGAAATGGTAGAGCTCTGAAAATTTGTACATAATGATAACGTAGGTCGTAAATCTGGAGACGAATCTCAAATTTAACCTCTGAAATGTTGATCAAGGTGAAATAAAAGTCACATAGAGGTCAAACCTTCATTTTGGTGTGCTAGAAACATGGAAATTGGTGTCTAGGTGTTTATATTTCAGAATCTTTACTAAATTTTGGATTCAGAGTGTACTTCTAGGTTAGAGATAAAATTCTAATCTACCAGTATTGAAGAGCTATAAATTGGTGCCTGGTAGTAATCGGAAAATAAATCCCAGAAACATTGTGAAATTTTGGCTGTGAGGGATCCGTTGTCAAAGGTCAGATTTTGATATGTTGGTGCTAAACAGACAAAAATTGGTACTTGAAGCTTTTCAGGTCGTAAACCAAGAAAATATTAAGAAATGCCAGTGTGGAATTCAAGTTCAAATAGAGGTCGGAGTGACAGTTAGAAATGAAAAGGTGCTGAAGATCGTTCTCTGGTATAATAATATCACCAAAATAATAACAATGCATTCAGATATTTATTTTTTAAATATGCTTAACAAAATAGGTAATAAACTTATTGGTTCGGAGGTTATTGAAAAGGCGAAAAACTTCCCAGCATTCCATATCGCATTTTTCAGGATTAGAAGAAAGAACACTTAAAATAACTACTGTGCCTACTGTGCAAATTAACACCTATAAATTATATTTCCCATAAAGAATGGAATGGAAAAATCACAAGATCAAAGAAAGCATTCAAACAATGAAAGATGACACACCCATAGGAGTTCTATCAAAAACAATTCGCAGATGGTAATATCCTATTCCAGCAAAGAGTTCCATGTATTATGCAAAAAATAAGTCCTTTGTTTTAACTTAAATTTTTTATGTATAGTTTATGGAAGTGAGAAATTGGAAAAAAAAGGTTTTTGTTTTAGAATATTGTATGTATTTACACGAATAAACATTATATATTTTACACCGTTGATTCGCGTTCTAAAACACCTGCCACAGAAGCTCCCTAACGAGTTGAGGATTGATATATTTTCAGGCATCGCATCTTACTTTTCATTGGCTTTTGGGGGCTAAGAGAGTAGTAAATCAAGATTGAACAAGAAACTCTTTCATGACAATTTCATGAAATTTCAGGAATTTTGCTTCCATTATGGAAAATCTATTTCTAGTAAAGAAAGTTTCTGAAGGCTATTATTCTTGCTTCGAATGATGTTTATTCGATAGGCCAACAAAGCAGTCTAGGTCGGTCGATTTGTCATAGTTTGTGTTCAGTTTATGGCAACAAAATAAATATCCCGATATCGGTAATTAGAGTTATCTTCGGATTTCCAACAAATATTACATTTTTTGTAGGGCTATATGGTTAAGGAACGTTTCAACAATTGCTTGTCCTTCAAACATTCATCAGAGAAAGCGAAGATCATTCATTTTATAGGATTTTTACTATTTAACCTTTGTTTGAAGGATATCTGGTTCCTCCCTCACTTTCGAATTATATAATAAATCACTCTCATTGTGAGTAGCATGAAATCTCTGTATAGAAATACGCCTCCAATTCGAAGATGAATTAAATCCGCTTTCTAGAAGAGAAATGATAATGGGAATTGTTCCAGCTACAAAAAACAGCTAATAAACAATGAATAAACAAAATTTGTTCCTCTGCATGTGTGTGATATATTAAAAAATTGCGGCAGACTTAAAACTATAATAATAATAGCAATGTTTAGAAATTGAAGAATTCATGCAAATTCACTAGAGTTCACTAGGTTCTCAACATGGGGTAAGCGGTAAAATATTTCCGGGTACACCTTGAGTGCTCAAAAGTCGCTATATATATATATAATATAAATAATAAATACCCCCTCAAGCAGCTGCTTGTCACAGAGGTCTGACAGGAGCCTGTCAATTTATATGTTATATATTATATATGTTTTATTTTATTGTTATACTATAACAATAATTTATTTATCTATACAAGGGGTATGCCAGTTACATACACATTTCCAGGGAGTACGTGAAGTATAAAAGGTTAAGAACCACTGCACTAGAGTATATGAGCTCTAGTATTCTTAACTCAAAAGTGACATTCGCGCATAGGTCTACCACAAATAAAAGTAAAATTACAGTATGAATATAGTTAATCCCATTCTTCAAACAACTAATAATTATTATTCAAAGACAAAAATGTCTCTCCGTTTATGGTTTTTGCTAATCAACACATTTAAAATTTGATAAGACAAATATATTTTACATACACTACAAGAAAAACATATTTTAACCTTGAAAGGATTAATGCCATTTTATTGAAACGCAGAGAGCTGTTACTAACTTAGGTGTTTCAGCGATAGAGCTGGGCGGACATATTTGGTGTTGTTGGAGCTGTCAGTCCATCATATTCCAGACGTGTTTAATAGGTGAAATGTCCGGTGAACATGCTGACCATGGTAGTACCTGATCTCTGTAGTGCAGACTAATGCGGGCTGCACTACAGAGTGGAGACGGGCGTTATCTCGCTGATAAGAGGTTCCATGCTGTTGAACAAATGGGCCAGCAACTGTCTGCAAAAAGGTTGGTAACATATCGATGGGCAGTTAGAGATCCCCTTATGATGACCAGTTCTGACCGAGATGTCAACTAACGACACCCCACACCAAGATACCAGGTGCTGGAGCTAAGTGAAGATGTCGCACTGGATGGCGTTCCTTTCCCCTGGACGACAGCGAACACATTGTCTACCGTCGTGCTGACCAAGACAAAAATGGGATTCGTCACTAAACACCACAGTGGCCCACTCTTGTTCGTTCTGTCTGAGGCGACACCACTGATGACGTACATACTTGTAAATCTGCTCCTTATCTTCCTCTGAATGAATAGAAATTCAGTGACTATGCCATCGACATGCTTTACGTTTATTTTCTACTTTTGACGTCGCATATAGAAAGATAAGTATTTTTGAAAATTTTTTTTTGTCCCTAGAAACATCTACCTTCCGGAACTTTCACTTGATATATTACTCATAAACATCGCCCACATTTTTTCCTTCATGTTCGAGTCGTGTTTGATTTCGGTTGTTTGGTTGTTTTACCTCTCACCGGCACTTTTTTGCATACCATGGGCTAAATGGTCAGGTTACAAAGACCCTGATGGCTCAGAGAATTTGGGAAAGGGGACCCACTGGAACAGCTCTTGGGAGACAGAGGGTAGCCTCTCCTCAAGGCCATCCAGTGTGTTCTTTAACGAGCACAGGGTATGGCTCTACTGCACATGGGGCCACGTATAACGTCCCATCTGACGGACGGTGGCCTTTCCAAGTCCATCGGTGTCCCCTACTGACCGTTGGCTAGGCGGGGAGTTTTGCGGAGATATTCCGTATAAGGGTATGTTTTCCAAACTAACGAAATTTGCTATACATATCTATGTAAAAATGCTTCATTCTAACAAAAATATCAGTCTAATGAAATAAAGATTTATCCCGTGCAAAATAGATGATTAATGTAACTAAATTATTGAAAAGATAATTATTAAACAACAGGAAAAACCTAGATATTTCCTTCTTTATGTGTTTCTTTTTATAACATCTGCTAAAACGACAATGATTTAAATTCTGTGAAATATCTGATCTATCACAGCCCTATGAATCATGCACTGTTTTATATCGCACAGCAGGCATTTTTTCTAATTTCACTATGTGAGATAGATGCTCTCTACACCTGATAGCATAAGGCTTTAAACATACCACACTTTCTTAGCATAAAAAATAAGTTACAAACTTGGAAATTTACGCGATTTTGACGGTATTGCCCGTAACGGTAATATCCAGCGATAAGTTCTTTCAAAACTGTCCAAATCAATGAATTATACTTTAGCATTAGTTAAATTGCGGTTTCTGTTATATTTGTTCGCTATTATTATTAGTTTGGTTGGTTAATTCGTTTAGTTTCGTTATTAGCTGCCAATATGAAGTGATATCTTCACAATTTTCATAATGACACAGAAATGTGCTGCAGAGTTTCGACATCATTTAAGAATATACGGAGAGGTGTTTTGTTGGGATAGAGAGTTACACTGCTGAAAGTGGAAATCGCAACACCAAGAAGGAATGGAAGAAGAGGTAGGTAAATAGCAGGAGACAATAGGCCATCGGAGATATGCAAATTATCAAAGTTCGGCAGCGAATGGATACGTGACACCCAACCGAGCCATGGCTAAATACCGGGCGTCCATGAGCTTGTATCATAACACCATCGAGAGTGAGGATGAAATGCATGCTGCGAAAATGTTCGGGATGTTTTACCTCTGAGCGGCACTTTTTTGCACACCATGGGCTAAATGGCCAAGTAACAAGGACCCCGAAGGCTCAGAGAAGGTGGGGGACGGGACCCACTGGGACAGCTGTTAGGAGACAAATGGCAGCTTCCCGTCAAGGCCATCCAGCGTGTTCTTTAACGTTCACAGGGTATGGCTCTCCCGCACAAGGGCCAAGTCCCATCCGGCGGATGGCGGCCTTTCCAAGCCTATCGGTGACCGTGGGCAGGCGGGGAATTTTGCGGACATAAATCTCAATGGTGACCCAGCTGGGACTCGAAACTGGGAACTACAGATTACGAACCTAGCGCGCCAACGACTGAGCCACCCCCGTCCCTTCAAAAATGCTCGGAGACGCTTTCATTTATAAAAATAGAAGGTAGTTTCTAGCAATTCAGCTATCAATGGGGTCATTATTAACATACAGGTAACCTCCGATTTATGCGGGAGATGTGTTCCGGCGAGACCGTTAATTGCTTTTTTTTTTGCATATCTTGCATATAATAGATATTTTATTCCAACAAAAGTAATTATAAACATAACAGTTGTAAGAATTTTTAAATGCATATAGATATATAAATGCATAATTGTGTAATGTATGATCAATTATTTAATTTTACAAATTATTGAAGAATGAATTTAGCATTGTTAGCTTGCGGCCTCTATTTTGTTCATATTATTTATTTGTAATATTCCATTAACTGGATTTTATCTATGCAGAAGATTTTAAGAGTTTCTAATGGGTTTTTAATAAAATAAATGTGGGAATAGTAACCACATTGCAGCGAAAGTAGCGATACAGCCGTTATGGTGAGCAGAAATGAGAAGCGGAAGTGCAACGCTCTCTTTTCAAAAAGTCCCGCTATTTTGCTGTTCGTCCGCCATTTTGTTTTCTGACGTCATCACCACAAATTCCGCGTTTTTGCCGCTCGTCCGCCATTTTTAATTCTGACGTCACAAGCCCTCCTCTAAGACCCCCTGGTTGACCCACCCAAACCCCTCGTGAAGTAAACAACTTCCAAACAACTCCCAAATAATTCAAAGTCCCAAGTCCGCCATCTTGGATTTTGACAACATCACCCAAACCAGTGAGTTGTGCAGCTTAACTGCAGCGCCATCTAGTGTTTAACATACGTATTATAGTTAAAAAAAAAAATCCACAGCCTGTCTCAAACCCAGGTCCATAACGTTTATCAGCGCTATTTTATCAGCGTTATTCAGCGTTTATCAATGAATTTTTTTTAATTCCAAGAACACAACATTTCACTTGGGAATAAATTATAGATGAATTTTTTATTCCTTGTAAATCACATTTAACTTGGGAATTATATTTGTATTTCTTGTACAGTCGCTCAAAAAATATCAGAACTCTATGGTTGGTTACAGAATTCAGAAAAAGTATCTGGCAACAATTTTTTTAGAAATTAGTGATCTGGCAATCTTCGTACTGTACACGACGGTTGTATTTCTTTTTTATTATTATATTTATTTTTATTTTTTACATTATTATATTTATTTCGTATATTTTTGTATATTTTTATACTGTATTTATTTTTTATTCCTTATTAACTTACGAATAAATTATATTTTTATTTCTTGCAAATTAGGAATATATTATTTTTATAAATGAATCTTGCTTTTTATTTTTTATAAATTAACATACGAATATATTATTTTATAAATGATTTTTTTTTCTTATAAATTAAGTTACGAATAAATTTTTCTCTTGTAAATTAATTTAGGAATAAATGAATTTTTCATTCTTTTGTAAATCACATTTAACTTGGGAATTAATTTTTTAATTCCTTGTGAATAGTATTCAGATCCAATCATGTCGTCTCCTTACTCATCCTCCCTTGGACCACGTTTTACAGATGGATGGCTTTACAATCTGAAAAGTCCTTGCGAAATAGACCAAATAAGAAATGTTTTGAAACATAAAGTGGAGATCAACACAAGGTCTCTATACCTTGCACCAAAATTGTTTAATATGTTAAGTTTTAAAATGACAACTGAAAAAATTCCAGCAACTTTCAACAACACATTGCATAATATTGTTCTAAATATGTCTGATTCTGAAAGTACTCTCAGATAATGTACACAGTCGTATCAGAATAATATGACCAATTACCATACATACATATGGCTGGTGGTTATATTACACTGATACGACTGTATATTTATGAAAATATTATGCTGCACATTCAGAAAATTTCCAATGTTGCTAAATTTCATACCTAAGTTACTAATAGACTGACATGCTCCTTGATTGTAAATGTGAAATATTTTATTTTTGTCTATTTTGAGTGGGAGGCGGCCGGGGTGGCTCAGTCGGTAGCGCTCCAAGCTCGTAATCTGTAGTTCCCAGGTTCGAGTCCGAGCTGGGTCAGCGTTGAGGTTTATCTCCGCAAAACTCCCCGCCCATCCCGAGGTCAGTAGGGAACACCGATGGGCTTTGAAAGGTCCCCGCCGTCGGATGGGACGTTAACAGTGTGCGAGAGAACCATACCGTGTGCACGTTAAAAAACACGCTGGATGGCCTTGACCGGAAGCTGCCATCTCTCTCCCAACAGATGTTCAAGTGGATTCCCTCCCCCAACATTCTCTGAGCCTTCGCGGTGCATGTGACCTGGCCATTTACCCCATTGTGCGCAAAAAAAGTGCCGCTTAGAGGTAAAACAACCAACCCATCTAACATCATTGAAGGTGATACTTGTGGCGTGGGTGTGTGATGGTTTCGGAACATGTCGACCTCTATGTGCGTTTAGGAAGCACTAAAACTGCAGAAGTATAGGCAGATTATTTAATGGCTTATAAATAGGATCTCGTATAGAGGTCGTAGGAATGTAGCATATTTATGATCCCTATACGAGATCTAATTCCAAGGCAATAGAGTTATACTATCCAACTCTTTTCAATGTACAAAACAATAATGTAACCACCTGATTGAAGAGTATTTTCAAAATTTTCTTCAGCAGGACAACAATGTTCGAATGGTTGTAAAAATAAAGTCTTTATTAATTTTGGTATACATTATTGTATAAGAAAAGTTTCATTTTTTCCTACTTTTTTTAAATCTATTATATTTCAAAAGTATTATTACCTTCTTTAGGTAAGCGAAATAAGTGTTAAATTTATATCGCTTGAAACTTATCCAAAAAATTAAAATTTATTACTGTATTTCATTTTTTTTTTATGTTTGTGAGAATGTGTTTAGCATCTTTTGTCATTATTAGCAGACAGGAGAGAATATAAAACTGGCCGAAGCCTACAACGCGTGTTCTAGGGCCACGACAACCTCCTCCACGACCTCAATCCCTCAAGGAGCTAAGATATGATCCAATAAACTCGTAGAAATTTAGACACTATATGAGAGCTTCAAAAACGGTATGATCTCTCAATATTCTGAATTCCGCATTGAGGTCATGAGAAACCAGTTTTAATTCTTTCTTTCTTTCACACTTTCACATTTCACGAAAATTTTTCTCTTTAACCCCTTATCTTTACAGAGCCTGATCTAGGAGAGATAGGGTGCCATTCTCCCTTTGAAAATCCTGGTCAGGGTAATGAAGGTAATAATTATTAAACTTGGCATATTTGACACAGTTTTAAAGACCTTTTTAAAGATCTATAAAACACAGGGTAAAATGTTATTCTGGAATCGAAATTCTGTTTCCACTCTACCGTTGTTTTTTTCGGCTCGATTGCTTCACTTTCCTCCCTATCCTCTTTTTCCAAGATCCAGTCTTGTCTCGTTACTAATGGTTTGTGGAAGTCTATTCATGCTTTAGAGTAGTTATTTGATTTTATGACGTTTTCAAACAATTTGTTTCTACTATATTAGTTTCAAATCTAAATCAACTTCAAACATTTTAGCAATTACCCATTATTCCCGTATAAACAAGAGCAGATTCATTTGCAAAACAATATATTAGCTATCAAAATTTCAATTGCAATAATCATTAAAAGAGAAATAGATCTGGAATCTAGATCCAAAAAAAGGGCACGAGATACAACAATGTGGACTCCACATTTCGTTACTTGAAGTACAAATTCGTTACTTGAAGTATTTTTAATCTTAATTATTCGTTTACGATTATACAGAAAACTTTTAAATTAAAGCAGCATATTCCAAAATGAAGTGGGTATCATTGGAGATGACCAAAAGAAATAAGGATTATGGAAGCAAACAATGATTCATATGAATGTATTTTGAGATACAGTACTACATTGTTTGATTAAAACTTAAAGAAAATATTTCTATTTTGTATGTTAGTGAAAAGAAACTGCGTCTTACTATAAATGTATTTGTCTAAGAGAAAAGAAACTGCGTTTAAGCTCTCACTATTGATATATACAGTACTATGCAAATTAGTTGGGACAATAGTTAAATGCAGTAACAAAGACACAGCTAAAATATTTATTTGTTTAATAGTGTAGTTAATAGTGAATGTGACCCCCCTTAGCTTTAATTATTTCTTTCACCCTCTCAACCATTGATGCCACTAACTTTCCACACATCTCCTTCACTTCAGGGTCGTGGTATCACACTTTCATGACACTTTCTATCATTTTGGTTTTCGTCGTGCAATCCATCTTAGATATGCGCGCTTTAATAATGGCCCACAAATTTAAAATGGAGTTTAGATCGGGTGAATTTCCTTGCCACTCCAATACCTTCAAATGTTGCTGGGTAAAGAAGCTCTTAGCAAGCTTAGAATTGTGGCATGAAGCCAGATCCTGTTGAAATACCCCATCGCCGTTAGGAAACAGCTTCTGCAGTGTTGGGACCATTTTCGCCTGCAGAACGCCTATGTACTTTTTGCTGTCCATCATTCCTTCAATGGGGTGTAGCGTCTGTGGCCCGGTAGCTGTGAAACATCTCCAAAACATGACCTTGGGTGGGTGTTTGAGGAAATGCTGGATGTGGCCGGATCGAAGAGGTTCTTCAGGCGTGGCTTGTCCCAACTAATTCGCACAGTGCTGTATCACTACATTTAATATTTTCGGATTTTTAATATTTTCCAGTCACGAGCTTTTCGACATGTACCTATTGCTGTTTTTCATTAAACGTAAGTCACATTTTGTATTAATTTGGTTTATAATCATACTGGTTGTTTAATTGTTTTACAAATTTTTCAGTTGTACACATATATAGCCAATACTGGTACAACGGAAAATTTTAACGCTCTGCAAATAAAGTTAAAAGGAAAGAAAGAAACAGAAATAGAATATTCTCTGGGATAGGATGATGGAATTTTGGTTGCATATCTAATATTAATTGAATTCGTCTACAGATACTGTCATGACCATGTAATTTTATTACATGGCCAAGACTTCATGAAAGGAGAACTGGCTGAAAACATCGACTTCCAGTTTAATAGTGACATTTTCGACTGCCTCCATTTTTGTGTCCACTTCAACGAAGAGGAACTCGGCCACAGTCCTCGAACTTTCCAGGTTGAGCCTGGAACCCCAGATGGCAGAGGAACTACGTGACATGCCTGGTAAACAACGTTGGCCGGAGGGGAGATGAGATTCGCACCTCGGCTACTCTGGCCAATCCCTTACAGCCACGCATGAGCATAAGTGATCTCCACAAGTTGGGGGGGAGGGGCAGCGAAAAAGGACAAGAGAATATTTGCCAAAAACAGGCAGTCTGTTCTTCTCGTCCGGGCTGTGTGGTCGACAGCAATGATCCTCTCCAGTGAGCAGAGTCCCGAAGTGTGAACAGTGTATGCGCGGAGGAAGCGCTAAGCAGCCCGGGCTCCCATTGACTTGGAGCGCAACAGCCCAGTGATTGCCTTCCCGAGGGACTCCTGACTTGACGAGGTAAGGGGGAATCTTATTGAATCTGGCTCCGCTTTTTCACTCGAATATATTTCTGTGAACTGCCGTCACGGTGTCCCGAGTGTTTAGGGATCTGATCTCCACCACGCATAAAGCTTGCCTTAATTGAAAAGGGCCATGACAGAGGCATGGTTGAATCGGTCCCAAAAGTGGGAACTACAGTTGTGAATGAAATGTGTAACAGTAATTTTGTTAATAAATGTTATGTTTTTGTTAACTGTAAAATTATCTCAGTCTTCATTTGTTAAATGTCAGTTCATTTGAATATTGAGTCAGGGAACTGCCTAAATTTTGGCAGCAAGTAACGCATCACGGTCTAAGTGTTTGTACCGCTCTAAATATACACCAGGGGTGTTCATAACATACCCTCTAAAAGTGGAAAATTACAAAAATTCCAAATTTTCAAACCAATATTACATACGATCTATTTATGTCAGAAAATTGGAATTTTGGTGGTAAAATGTAAAGGTCATGAAGTTTCCATTGGAAATAATGAGTTGACCCCCCTTAAACCCAGGGTGGGTGGAGAAACACAAATTTTTGTTTTAGCAGATAATCGTTTGTTTTTAGAGCTAAAAGAAAAATATACTGGGTTGCATTGTTTTACCTCTGAGCGGCACTTTTTTGCACATCATGGGCTAAATGGCCAGGCCACAAGGACCCCGAAGGCTCAGAGAAAGTTGGGGGAGGGGACCCACTGGAACAGCTGTTGGGAGACAGATGGTAGCCTCCCGTCAAGGCCATTCATCGTATTCTTTAACGTGCACAGGGTATGGCTCTCCCGCACACGGAGTCACGGCTTAACGTCCCATCCGACTGACGGCGGCCTTTCCAAGCCCATCATTGTTCCCTACTGACCGTGGGCAGGGTGGGGAATTTTGCGGAAATAAATCTCAACGCTGACCCAGCTGGGAAAGTCCATCGGTGTCCCCTGCTGACCGCGGGCAGGGTGGGGAATTTTGTGGAGATAAATCTCAAAGCTGGCGCAGCTGGAACTCGAACCCGGCAACTGCAGATTACGAGCCTGGCGCGCGACAGACTGAGACATCCCCGCCTCACTTCTATAGGAATGACATTTCTTACCTACTACATTTTTCGATAACTTCATACATAGTTGGAAACACCGTTGCCCGAGGCTTGTATTTGGAATGATCATATACCTAAGTATTACTCAATTTTTATTCCAAATGGTATAAAACTTTTCACGCATTTGGCGACATTGCTATATTTTTTGTACAATATTACAAACTTGTGACTCATTTTGAACATCAATTCAACACTACAGACATTTCTTTTCCAACCATCTTGCCAACTGGTAGATCAATATTTTTTTTACAACTCTTTTTCAACGAATTCACTTTAAAATGAAACACATTCTATTTTTCCTAATAATGCATCAACATTTTCTGATATGCGTTTGATGTTCGTATATACGTAATAAGGATGGTTCGACAACAGATTTTCGAGTATTTTTTATTACGATGAATGTTAAAATTGTAATGCCAATTTGGATTACAGCTAAAAATATTTAATAATTTCCAAATAGCATAAACCCAATAACAGAAAATGAAGTCGTGAAAGGTCATAAAACATATTTGTATTTGCCGCCTCTGTGGCGCAGTGGTGTCGCATCGGTTCGCAGTGACACTGCAACTACGGTATCCGGGGTCGAGTCCTAATATAGAATTATTGTCTGCTTATGTCCACTTAGCTCTAACTGAGGCAGTGGTCATCAGTGACTTCGGTTTTAGTGCGCATGTCCTTGCACGAAAAAAGTGGTACAAACTGAGAGTAGGTTCTAGGATCTTTTCCTGTCCTATAAGTTATCAATAAATGAAATCAATATACACAGTCGTATCAGAATAATATGACCACCTATTATACATACTATGGTAGATGGTCATATTATTCTGATGCGATTGTGTATCTGCATGGAAATAAATTGTTTGCTTTTATTTTATGATCGTTCAAATTCTGTAAAACTATTATTATCAGGCAAAATTAAAACTATAATATTTATTGGAAGTAATGCTGGAAATATTTTGACCATTTTTCAAACAAGGTATTTTTAGTTATTTAATTTGGATATTTTAACTTCTTTTTAACGTTTTCAATCTCAAAACGTTAATAAAATGTTGCATGATGCAAAATAAATGTACTTCATTACTTTAGTTACATTATAAAATATTTAATTTCATTTTATATATGGGTTGGATTGTTTTATCAATAAGTATATATTTATGCACACATCAGGCTAAAGGATCATTTCACAAGGATCCCAATTACTCAGACCCTGGATTAAAAAAGGAGCTCACTGGACAGCAGTTAAGAGACTGATTAAAGCCTCCCGTGAAAACTATCCTGAGTGTTTTTAACATTAATTAGGTTGTGGCTTTCCTGCAAATGATGGACTTAATGTCCCATCTGACAGAAGGTGCCTTTGCAAACAGTCGGTGTCTTCTTTCCAACAGAGAGCAGAGCGGTTTGTTAGCATAGGAACAATGGGGACTCGAGTATAAGAATATCAGATTATGAAACCAGCGCGCCACTGACTTAGTTATTCTGTTCTGCATTTATTAACAAAGTTTAAGTCTGTTAAACTCTTTATTCCCGTTCAAAGAGAACCAATGGTTTTTTTGAACAAAGAAAATCTGGATAAAATAAGTTTCAGACAAGGAAAAGGGAAGAAAACAATGTATTTTGTTTGCAATATGTTTTCTTGCGGATTCGAAATTGGATTTTTTTTAATTCTAAACATTTGGAATGGAAATAGGTTTCTTTTTTATTTTGTTTACTTGATCCTTGGGACAAATTGGAGTTGTAGTTTTCCTTTTAGCAGGGTCTTGGCTTCATGATCTTTACCTTGACGTGCTCACTGCAGTTGGTATCATGAGAAGACTAAAATCAAGGGCATCATGAGATGACCAAAATCAAGTGGGTATCATGAGATGACCAAAATCAAGTGGGTATCATCAGATGACCAAAATCAAGTGGGTATCAGGAGATGACCAAAATCAAGTGGGCATCATGAGATGACCAAAATCAAGTGGGTATCATGAGATGACCAAAATCAAGTGGATATCATGATATGACCAAAATCAAGTGGGTATCATGAGATGACCAAAATCAAGTGGGCATCATGAGATGACCAAAATCAAGTGGGTATCATGAGATGACCAAAATCAAGTGGGTATCATGAGATGACCAAATTCAAGTGGGCATCATGAGATGACCAAAATCAAGTGGGTATCATGATATGACCAAAATCAAGTGGGTATCATGAGATGACCAAAATCAAGTGGGCATCATGAGATGACCAAAATCAAGTGGGTATCATGAGATGACCAAAATCAAGTGGGTATCATGAGATGACCAAATTCAAGTGGGCATCATGAGATGACCAAAATCAAGTGGGTATCATGATATGACCAAAATCAAGTGGGTATCATGAGATGACCAAAATCAAGTGGGCATCATGAGATGACCAAAATCAAGTGGGTATCATCAGATGACCAAAATCAAGTGGGTATCATGAGATGACCAAAATCAAGTGGGTATCATGAGATGACCAAAATCAAGTGGGTATCATCAGATGACCAAAATCAAGTGGGTATCATGAGATGACCAAAATCAAGTGGGTATAATGAGATGACCAAAATCAAGTGGGTATCATGAGATGACCAAAATCAAGTGGGCATCATGAGATGACCAAAATCAAGTGGGTATCATCAGATGACCAAAATCAAGTGGGTATCATGAGATGACCAAAATCAAGTGGGTATCATGAGATGACCAAAATCAAGTGGGTATAATGAGATGACCAAAATCAAGTGGGCATTATGAGATGACCAAAATCAAGTGGGTATCATGAGATGACCAAAATCAAGTGGGTATCATGAGATGACCAAAATCAAGTGTGCATCATGAGATGACCAAAATCAAGTGGGTATCATGATATGACCAAAATCAAGTGGGTATCATCAGATGACGAAAATCAAGTGGGTATCAGGAGATGACCAAAATCAAGTGTGCATCATGAGATGACCAAAATCAAGTGGGTATCATGATATGACCAAAATCAAGTGGGTATCATCAGATGACGAAAATCAAGTGGGTATCAGGAGATGACCAAAATCAAGTGGGTATCATGAGATGACCAAAATCAAGTGGGCATCATGAGATGACCAAAATCAAGTGGGTATCATCAGATGACCAAAATCAAGTGGGTATCATGAGATGACCAAAATCAAGTGGGTATCATGAGATGACCAAAATCAAGTGGGTATCATCAGATGACCAAAATCAAGTGGGTATCATGAGATGACCAAAATCAAGTGGGTATAATGAGATGACCAAAATCAAGTGGGTATCATGAGATGACCAAAATCAAGTGGGCATCATGAGATGACCAAAATCAAGTGGGTATCATCAGATGACCAAAATCAAGTGGGTATCATGAGATGACCAAAATCAAGTGGGTATCATGAGATGACCAAAATCAAGTGGGTATCATCAGATGACCAAAATCAAGTGGGTATCATGAGATGACCAAAATCAAGTGGGTATAATGAGATGACCAAAATCAAGTGGGCATTATGAGATGACCAAAATCAAGTGGGTATCATGAGATGACCAAAATCAAGTGGGTATCATGAGATGACCAAAATCAAGTGGTTATCATGAGATGACCAAAATCAAGTGGGTATCATGAGATGACCAAAATCAAGTGGGTATCATGAGATGACCAAAATCAAGTGGGTATCATGAGATGACCAAAATCAAGTGAGCATCATGAGATGACCAAAATCAAGTGGGCATCATGAGATGACCAAAATCAAGTGGGTATCATCAGATGACCAAAATCAAGTGGGTATCATGAGATGACCAAAATCAAGTGTTTATCATGAGATGACCAAAATCAAGTGGGTATCATCAGATGACCAAAATCAAGTGGGTATCATGAGATGACCAAAATCAAGTGGGTATAATGAGATGACCAAAATCAAGTGGGCATTATGAGATGACCAAAATCAAGTGGGTATCATGAGATGACCAAAATCAAGTGGGTATCATGAGATGACCAAAATCAAGTGAGCATCATGAGATGACCAAAATCAAGTGGGTATCATGAGATGACCAAAATCAAGTGGGTATCATGAGATGACCAAAATCAAGTGGGTATCATGAGATGACCAAAATCAAGTGGGCATCATGAGATGACCAAAATCAAGTGGGCATCATGAGATGACCAAAATCAAGTGGGTATCACGAGATGACCAAAATCAAGTGGGTATCTTGAGATGACCAAAATCAAGTGGGCATCATGAGATGACCAAAATCAAGTGGGTATCACGAGATGACCAAAATCAAGTGGGTATCATGAGATGACCAAAATCAAGTGGGTATCATGAGATGACCAAAATCAAGTGGGTATCATGAGATGACCAAAACCAAATGGGCATCATGAGATGTCTAAAATCAAATGGGCATCGTGAGATGACCAAAATCAAGAAGGTATCATGAGTATCAAAAGTGGGTATTATTGGGGATGACCAAAGGAAATAAAGGTTATGGAAGCAAACAATGGTACATATGAATATATTTTGATATACAGTACTATATTGTTAGATTACTACGTATCGAATATGTTCCTTTTTTTGTTTGTGTTAGTGAAAAGAAACTGCGTTTAGGCTCTTACTATATATTTGTCTTAGAGAAATGATACTTCATTTAAACTCTTACTATATATACAGGGTGATTCAAAACTCTTGGGCCAAGCTTTAAGGGGTGATAGAACACACTCAAAGAAGAACTTTTCGTCATACAATGAATGGTCGAAGATCAAGCGGTGAAGCACTAGAGGGCGCTTTCCAGTGAACACTTATAAGCGCTGGTTTTCGCATTCGTCGTCATTTTTACCGTGGATTGCAGAACGGATGGATTGTTTCACGAATCAGGAGAAGGCGGACAAGCATTTCACGTACGGAGCTGCGGACGGGAATGTGAGGGAAGCTCAAAGACTGTACCGGAAGCACTTTCCGACTAGACGCGTGCCTGATCGTAAAACTTTTCAGCGATTGCACCGGTATCTGTGAGAAACGGGCTCCTTTTTCAGTGGCTTTCAGGATACAGGGCGTGCAAGGTGTGAGAGGACACTACGTGTTACAGAGGAAATTCTACGTAGGTTTGGAGATCGTCCCGAATATACCATACGAGCAATTTCCCAGGCTGTAAGCGTGCCCCAATCGACGGTGTGGCGAGTTCTACGAGACAAACGATTATACCTCTACCATACACAGAGGTGCACGCCTTGACACCTGCAGATTATCTGCCTCGTGTTTATTTTGCACAGTGATTCCTGCAGCAGACTGCAGCGCAACCGGACTTTGATGCACATGTCTTATTCACTGACGAATGCACCTTTGCACGTGACGGCATTTTTAATACCCACAATTCTCATGTGTGGGCCACCAATAATCCTTACGCCATACGTCCACATTCGTACCAGCGGCCTTTCTTTATAACTTTTTGTGCTGGAATCCTCCATGACCATCTGATTGGACTACACCTTCTGCCAGCCCCACTGAAAGGAAGAACGTAGAAGTCTTGCCAGAATTACTGACCTCTGTTTCAACAAACGTTCAAACACTTATGTGGTTCGAACATGATGGAGCGCCACTCCATTTCAGCGTGGATGTGCGGAATGCCTTGGATGCAACATTTCCAGGACGATGGATTGGTTGGGGTGGTCCCATCGCTTGGCCACCACGGTCGCCCGATCTCTCATGTCTGGACTTTTTCCTATCTGGCCATATGAACAGCCTCATCTACGATAGCCCCATCGATTCCAATGAGGACCTTGTTGACAGGATATATATTGCCGCTGCCACTGTACGAGAAATGCCTGGTGTTTTCGCCTATGTACGCCGATCACTATGTCGAAGGTATGAAGCCTGCATTAATGTTCGCGGTCGCTCTTTTGAGCAGTTTCTGTAATTTGTTCAATAAAATTCTGAACTTTGTGTTCCTTAATTTATGCAATTGTTTCAAACCTCTTATGTCATTCTTGTGTTTCTTCATTTCCTGATACAGTAACTGCTGACCCCTAGCGCTTCGCAGCTTGAGTTCGGACCATGCATTGTATGACGAAAAGTTCTTGTTTAGGTGTGTTCTATCAACCCTTAAACTTTGGCCCAAGAGTTTTGAATCACCCTGTATACAAGGAGTGTCTAAAGGAGAAGAGAGATAGCTTCCATAGACATAATGTAAACTTTTCGATTGCAGCGCCCTCTAAACATGGCAAATTCGATGCATCGCGATGAAGCCACCTAGTCAGAGAGAAGAGCGAGTTCCCTGCATTATTTTTACACCGCCCAGCAAAGTTTTCAATTGCTTACACCACGTGAGTAATTTTACATACACTTTGACTCTGAAAAATGTTCATTTTCTTCATGAGGTACACTCGTAATCTCTTTTCGTTTAGAGAGAAAATATCAAGAAGTAATGAAATCATTTTCTTTTATAAAATCCAGTTTTGTAAAACTGGTAGCAGCTCTGCTAAAGAACAAAATTTTAATATTTTGAACAACCTACAGCATTTGGTATATTATAATAGATTGAGATTTATGTGTAAATACACGATAACATGATCTATATAATTATATTTTATAAAATAGATATTTTCCATAAATATCATATCGAGTTTTTTACTTGTACAAATGTTCAACAGATGGCAGCAGGCACTTCCCGTACGAACCATAAAAAAGAATTAGACTGTTAGAGGAAAATGCAGAAGCCAATGTACATCGATATGCTCCAGGGAACACAAACCTGCAACAAACATTGACTTATATATATTCACAAGATGATTAAATGTATTAATTTACATATTAATTTTAAAAATTCTGCAAAATTACTCAAAATAAACATACAACGGCTTTTCCAGGTATCGTAAAATGTACTCCTGAACGGGATAAAACACTCATTGAATAACTTTAGGGTCAGCTACCACTGTGCCAAGCAGCCATGGCTGTTAGACATTTGGAAACACTGGTTAAATTGCAATATACGTATATACCAATAGTAAGACAAACCATAGCTGCAGTGGGCTAAAATGATTACACTGCGCATGCGCATATCGCCCCTTAGAGTTGTTTTTGTGCCTGCACATCAATTTGCCACGTTCAGCTTCGCTAAAATTCCGCAGAACGGCGCCACTTACGCTTGTGCAAAGCTAGCTATCACAACATTTGATATTTTCGGATGCATCCATGAAGGTTCATCCAGTCACGAATAACAGAGGTATTCCACAGTTGGCCTACGATTAAACGGAAAACATAGAACTTGTATTAATTTTGTTCATAAATAAACCGGTAGTTCAAACGTATTACAAATTTTTCAGTTGCACACATGTATAACCAATACTGGTACAATGGAAAACCTTAACGCTCTGCAAATTAAGTTTAAAAAGCGATAAATTTGTTCAGTGAACTGTGGCTTCCCTGTTTCAGCTATTTTTTTAATCCTTTTGTGCCACCTTGATGAAAAAAATTTTTTTTGTTCTCTTCTAGGAACTTTAGCATTAGGTGATGAAATCTTAACCGTATGCAGAAAGCATATATACAATACCACAAAAAGAATGGTTTACATGACATAAAATTGTTATCATTCTTATAACATCTTCGAAACACAAGATGAGTCTCTCGCCATCGAAACGGTTAAATATTGAGGTGAATAATATGATAGTTGCATTTCAGGTTTAACTTCGATAAAAGCCAGAAATCACGATTTAATACTTTCGCTAACTGATGTAACAAGCATAAATGCTGTAATGTAGCATTTTAATATCTTTTATAAATATTTATACTTTATGATTTTGAAGCAAAACATAATATATTTCAATATACCGATTATGCAGAATGGCCAAAAGGCATATATCAAAAAAAGTTGAATAACTTTTCGAAATTTTGGAAATTCGAAAAGACATAAATGAAATAAATATATAAAATGAATATAAAATACAAATCAACGTAAACAAAATAGAGAAAGATATAATATTAAAAAGTGTGATAGAATCCAAATAAAAAAACATTCCAAAAAATTCCAAGTTTCATGTGATTCAATTAATACACTTTAACATGTCTTCTATCATTAGCTATAATCAATCTTAGAATTGGTAGCTCATGTAGAGCAATGGTTCTCAACATGGGCCATGTGCCCCTCAGGGGTCCATGCCATATTTTACAGGATTAGATACTAAAAACGGAACAAAGGGGATAAGTGTAAGTTTCTGAGGGTAGCCCCCAAATTTAATTACCACGATAAAATATTACAAATCAGATGGAAAATCATATTTATTATTTTAAAAAATAATTTAAAATTTTAAAAAAAGTTTCCTGGAATTCCTTCATTTTTTTAATTTTTTAGTAAACAGAGTAAATGAATTTTAAATTAAAATAAAAAAAATTAGTATCAGAGTAAATAAGGAAATAAATTTGCAGTTTGCACCAGTCATCATAATAATCACAATGAATAAGATGAAAATTCTTGAATTAATTAATTTTTACTTTCATTTTAGAATTACTGAATTCTAAATATAATTCTTTAAGAATTTCTTTCGTTACTTAGAAATAAAGTATCGATTATTGGAATATGTATATATAATATAAAATTTGTGTTTTGAATAAACACTTTAGATGATGAAGTGCATTTTCTCGAACAAATAGCGTCTATAAGGCAGGCCACAGAGGTAAAGGAGACTCAGAAAGGGTTCATGAGGATAATTAGGGTTAGGCCTGGTTCGAATCCTGGTCTGGCATGGTTATTTGTTTGTGTGTTGTCAGTTCCAACTGAGGCAGTAGTCAGCAGTGATTTCTTTCTTGGTGAGACATGTCATTGTATGAGAAGGCCTATAAGAATCTATCAGTAGTTTCAAGTACCGTCCTCTATGTTATAAAAAGATAAAAAGACTTCCTTTTTGGTATATTCATTTTGGGACCCCTGTATATAGACGAATGTGAGGGATTGACTGAGGGGGGAGGGAATCATTTCAATCACTTGAGTGATTGAATGGAAGGGAGATCAGGTTACTTCTGAATATGACGCAGAAATGGTAGACCTCTGAAAATTTGTACATAATGATAACCTAGGTCGTAAATCTTGAGACGAATCTCAAATTTAACCTCTGAAATGTTGATCAAGGTGAAATAAAAGTCACATAGAGGTCAAACCTTCATTTAGGTGTGCTAGAAACATGGAAATTGGTGTCTAGGTGTTTATATTTCAGAATCTTTACTAAATTTTGGATTCAGAGTGTACTTCAAGGTTAGAGATAAAATTCTAATCTACCAGTATTGAAGAGCTATAAATTGGTGCCTGGTAGTAATCGGAAAATAAATCCCAGAAACATTGTGAAATTTTGGCTGTGAGGGATCCGTTGTCAAAGGTCAGATTTTGATATGTTGGTGCTAAACAGACAAAAATTGGTACTTGAGGCTTTTCAGGTCGTAAACCAAGAAAATATTAAGAAATGCCAGTGTGGAATTCAAGTTCAAATAGAGGTCGGAGTGACAGTTAGAAATGAAAAGGTGCTGAAGATCGTTCTCTGGTATAATAATATCACCAAAATAATAACAATGCATTCAGATATTTATTTTTTAAATATGCTTAACAAAATAGGTAATAAACTTATTGGTTCGGAGGTTATTGAAAAGGCGAAAAACTTCCCAGCATTCCATATCGCATTTTTCAGGATTAGAAGAAAGAACACTTAAAATAACTACTGTGCCTACTGTGCAAATTAACACCTATAAATTATATTTCCCATAAAGAATGGAACGGAAAAATCACAAGATCAAAGAAAGCATTCAAACAATGAAAGATGACACACCCATAGGAGTTCTATCAAAAACAGTTCGCAGATGGTAATATCCTATTCCAGCAAATAGTTCCATGTATTATGCAAGAAATAAGTCCTTTGTTTTAACTTAAATTTTTTATGTATAGTTTATGGAAGTGAGAAATTGGAAAAAAAAAGGTTTTTCTTTTAGAATATTGTATGTATTTACACGAATAAACATTATATATTTTACACCGTTGATTCGCGTTCTAAAACACCTGCCACAGAAGCTCCCTAACGAGTTGAGGATTGATATATTTTCAGGCATCGCATCTTACTTTTCATTGGCTTTTGGGGGCTAAGTGAGTAGTAAATCAAGATTGAACAAGAAACTCTTTCATGACAATTTTATGAAATTTCAGGAATTTTGCTTTATGGAAAATCTATTTCTAGTAAAGAAAGTTTCTAAAGGCTATTATTCTTGCTTAGAATGATGTTTATTCGATAGGCCAATAAAGCAGTCTAGGTCGGTCGATTTGTCATAGTTTGTGTTCAGTTTATGCCAACAAAATAAATATCCCGATATCGGTAATTAGAGTTATCTTCGGATTTCCAAAAAATATTACATTTTTGGAGGGCTATATGGTTAAGGATCGTTTCAACAATTGCTTGTCCTTCAAACATTCATCAGAGAAAGCGAAGATCATTCATTTTGTAGGATTTTTACTATTTAACCTTTGTTTGAAGGATATTTGGTTCCTCCCTCACTTTCGAATTATATAATAAATCACTCTCATTGTGAGTAGCATGAAATCTCTGTATAGAAATACGCCTCCAATTCGAAGATGAATTAAATCCGCTTTCTAGAAGAGAAATGATAATGGGAATTGTTCCAGTTACAAATAACAGCTAATAAACAATGAATAAACAAAATTTGTTCCACTTCATGTGTATGATACATTGAGAAATTGCGGCAGACTTAAAACTATAATAATAATAGCAATGTTTAGAAATTGAAGAATTCACGCAAATTCACTAGAGTTCACTAGGTTCTCAACATGGGGTAAGCGGTAAAATATTTCCGGGTACACCTTGAGTGCTCAAAAGTCGCTAGATATATATATATAATATAAATAATAAATACCCCCTCAAGCAGCTGCTTGTCACAGAGGTCTGACAGGAGCCTGTCAATTTATATGTTATATATTATATATGTTTTATTTTATTGTTATACTATAACAATAATTTATTTATCTATACAAGGGGTATGCCAGTTACATACACATTTCCAGGGAGTACGTGAAGTATAAAAGGTTAAGAACCACTGCACTAGAGTATATGAGCTCTAGTATTCTTAACTCAAAAGTGACATTCGCGCATAGGTCTACCACAAATAAAAGTGAAATTACGGTATGAATATAGTTAATCCCATTCTTCAAACAACTCCTAATTATTATTCAAAGACAAAAATGTCTCTCTGTTTATGGTTTTTGCTAATCAACACATTTAAAATTTGATAAGACAAATATATTTTACATACACTACAAGAAAAACATATTTTAACCTTGAAAGGATTAATGCCATTTTATTGAAACGCAGAGAGCTGTTACTAACTTAGGTGTTTCAGCGATAGAGCTTGGCGGACATCTTTGGTGTTGTTGGAGCTGTCGGTCCATCATATTCCAGACGTGTTTAATAGGTGAAATGTCCGGTGAGCATGCTGACCATGGTAGTACCTGATCTCTGTAGTGCAGACTAATGCGGGCTGCACTACAGAGTGGAGACGGGCGTTATCTCGCTGATAAGAGGTTCCATGCTGTTGAACAAATGGGCCAGCAACTGTCTGCAAAAAGGTTGGTAACATATCGATGGGCAGTTAGAGATCCCCTTATGATGACCAGTTCTGACCGAGATGTCCACTAACGACACCCCACACCAAGATACCAGGTGCTGGAGCTAAGTGAAGATGTCGCACTGGATGGCGTTCCTTTCCCCTGGACGACAGCGAACACATTGTCTACCGTCGTGCTGACCAAGACAAAAATGGGATTCGTCACTAAACACCACAGTGGCCCACTCTTGTTCGTTCTGTCTGAGGCGACACCACTGATGACGTACATACTTGTAAATCTGCTCCTTATCTTCCTCTGAATGAATAGAAATTCAGTGACTATGCCATCGACATGCTTTAGGTTTATTTTCTACTTTTGACGTCGCATATAGAAAGATAAGTATTTTTGAAAATTTTTTTTGTCCCTAGAAACATCTACCTTCCGGAACTTTCACTTGATATATTACTCATAAACATCGCCCACATTTTTTCCTTCATGTTCGAGTCGTGTTTGATTCCGGTTGTTGGGTTGTTTTACCTCTCACCGGCACTTTTTTGCACACCATGGGCTAAATGGTCAGGTTACAAAGACCCTGATGGCTCAGAGAATTTGGGAAAGGGGACCCACTATAACAGCTCTTTGGAGACAGAGGGTAGCCTCTCCTCAGGGCCATCCAGTGTGTTTTTTAACGAGCACAGGGTATGGCTCTACTGCACATGGGGCCACGTATAACGTCCCATCTGACGGACGGTGGCCTTTCCAAGTCCATCGGTGTCCCCTACTGACCGTTGGCTAGGCGGGGAGTTTTGCGGAGATATTCAGTATAAGGGTTTGTTTCCCAAACTAACGAAATTTGCTATACATATCTATGTAGAAATGCTTCATTCTAACAAAAATATCAGTCTAATGAAATAAAGATTTATCCCGTGCAAAATACATGATTAATGTAACTAAATTATTGAAAAGATAATTATTAAACAACAGGAAAAACCTAGATATTTCCTTCTTTATGTGTTTCTTTTTATAACATCTGCTAAAACGACAATGATTTAAATTCTGTGAAATATCTGACCTATCACAGCCCTATGAATCATGCACTGCTTTATATCGCACAGCAGGCATTTTTTTCTAATTTCACTATGTGAGATAGATGCTCTCTACACCTGATAGCATAAGGCTTTAAACATACCACACTTTCTTAGCATAAAAAATAAGTTACAAACTTGGAAATTTACGCGATTTTGACGGTATTGCCCGTAACGGTAATATCCAGCGATAAGTTCTTTCAAAACTGTCCAAATCAATTATTTATACTTTAGCATTAGTTAAATTGCGGTTTCTGTTATATTTGTTCGCTATTATTATTAGTTTGGTTGGTTAATTCGTTTAGTTTCGTTATTAGCTGCCAATATGAAGTGATATCTTCACAATTTTCATAATGACACAGAAATGTGCTGCAGAGTTTCGACATCATTTAAGAATATACGGAGAGGTGTTTTGTTGGGATAGAGAGTTACACTGCTGAAAGTGGAAATCGCAACACCAAGAAGGAATGGAAGAAGAGGTAGGTAAATAGCAGGAGACAATAGGCCATCGGAGATATGCAAATTATCAAAGTTCGGCAGCGAATGGATACGTGACACCCAACCGAGCGTGACAACCACCCCGGCAAAATACCGGGCGTCCATGAGCTTGTATCAGAACACCATCGAGAGTGAGGATGAAATGCATGCTGCGAAAATGTTCGGGATGTTTTACCTCTGAGCGGCACTTTTTTGCACACCATGGGCTAAATGGCCAAGTAACAAGGACCCCGAAGGCTCAGAGAAGGTGGGGGACGGGACCCACTGGGACAGCTGTTAGGAGACAAATGGCAGCTTCCCGTCAAGGCCATCCAGCGTGTTCTTTAACGTTCACAGGGTATGGCTCTCCCGCACACGGGCCAAGTCCCATCCGGCGGATGGCGGCCTTTCCAAGCCTATCGGTGACCGTGGGCAGGGCGGGGAATTTTGCGGACATAAATCTCAATGGTGACCCAGCTGGGACTCGAAACTGGGAACTACAGATTACGAACCTAGCGCGCCACCGACTGAGCCACCCCCGTCCCTTCAAAAATGCTCGGAGACGCTTTCATTTATAAAAATAGAAGGTAGTTTCTAGCAATTCAGCTATCAATGGGGTCATTATTAACATACAGGTAACCTCCGATTTATGCGGGAGATGTGTTCCGGCGAGACCGTTAATTGCTTTTTTTTTGGCATATCTTGCATTATAATAGATGTTTTATTCCAACAAAAGTAATTATAAACATAACAGTTGTAAGAATTTTTAAATGCATATAGGTATATAAATGCATAATTGTGTAATGTATGATCAATTATTTAATTTTACAAATTATTGAAGAATGAATTTAGCATTGTTAGCTTGCGGCCTCTATTTTGTTCATATTATTTATTTGTAATATTCCATTAACTGGATTTTATCTATGCAGAAGATTTTAAGAGTTTCTAATGGGTTTCTAATAAAATAAATGTGGGAATAGTAACCACATTGCAGCGAAAGTAGCGATACAGCCGGTATGGTGAGCAGAAATGAGAAGCGGAAGTGCAACGCTCTCTTTTCAAAAAGTCCCGCTATTTTGCTGTTCGTCCGCCATTTTGTTTTCTGACGTCATCACCACAAACTCCGCGTTTTGCCGCTCGTCCGCCATTTTTAATTCTGACGTCACAAGCCCTCCTCTAAGACCCCCTGGTTGACCCACCCAAACCCCTCGTGAAGTAAACAACTTCCAAACAACTCCCAAATAATTCAAAGTCCCAAGTCCGCCATCTTGGATTTTGACAACATCACCCAAACCAGTGAGTTGTGCAGCTTAACTGCAGCGCCATCTAGTGTTTAACATACGTATTATAGTTAAAAAAAATCCACAGCCTGTCTCAAACCCAGGTCCATAACGTTTATCAGCGCTATTTTATCAGCGTTATTCAGCGTTTATCAATGAATTTTTTTTAATTCCAAGAACACAACATTTCACTTGGGAATAAATTATAGATGAATTTTTTATTCCTTGTAAATCACATTTAACTTGGGAATTATATTTTTATTTCTTGTACAGTCGCTCAAAAAATATCAGAACTCTATGGTTGGTTACAGAATTCAGAAAAAGTATCTGGCAACAATTTTTTTAGAAATTAGTGATCTGGCAATCTTCGTACTGTACACGACGGTTGTATTTCTTTTTTATTATTATATTTATTTTTATTTTTTACATTATTATATTTATTTCGTATATTTTTGTATATTTTTATACTGTATTTATTTTTTATTCCTTATTAACTTACGAATAAATTATATTTTTATTTCTTGCAAATTAGGAATATATTATTTTTATAAATGAATCTTGCTTTTTATTTTTTATAAATTAACATACGAATATATTATTTTATAAATGATTTTTTTTTCTTATAAATTAATTTACGAATAAATTTTTCTCTTGTAAATTAATTAAGGAATAAATGAATTTTTCATTCTTTTGTAAATCACATTTAACTTGGGAATTAATTTTTCAATTCCTTGTGAATAGTATTCAGAACCAATCATGTCGTCTCCTTACTCATCCTCCCTTGGACCACGTTTTACAGACGGATGGCTTTACAATCTGAAAGGTCCTTGCGAAATAGACCAAATGAGAAATATTTTGAAACATAAAGTGGAGATCAACACAAGGTCTCTATACCTTGCACCAAAATTGTTTAATATGTTAAGTTTTAAAATGACAACTGAAAAAATTCCAGCAACTTTCAAAAACACATTGCATAATATTGTTCTAAATATGTCTGATTCTGAAAGTACTCTCAGATAATGTACACAGTCGTATCAGAATAATATGACCAATTACCATACATACATTATGGCTGGTGGTCATATTACACTGATACGACTGTATATATATGAAAATATTATGCTGCACATTCAGAAAATTTCCAATGTTGCTAAATTTCATACCTAAGTTACTAATAGACTGACATGCTCCTTGATTCTAAATGTGAAATATTTTATTTTTGTCTATTTTGAGTGGGAGGGGGCCGGGGTGGCTCAGTCGGTAGCGCTCCAAGCTCGTAATCTGTAGTTCCCAGGTTCGAGTCCGAGCTGGGTCAGCGTTGAGGTTTATCTCCGCAAAACTCCCCGCCCATCCCGTGGTCAGTAGGGAACACCGATGGGCTTTGAAAGGCCCCCGCCGTCGGATGGGACGTTAACAGTGTGCGAGAGAACCATACCGTGTGCACGTTAAAAAACACGCTGGATGGCCTTGACCGGAAGCTGCCATCTCTCTCCCAACAGATGTTCAAATGGATTCCCTCCCCCAACCTTCTCTGAGCCTTCGCGGTGCATGTGACCTGGCCATTTACCCCATTGTGCGCAAAAAAAGTGCCGCTTAGAGGTAAAACAACCAACCCATCTACCATCATTGAAGGTGATACTTGTGGCGTGGGTGTGTGATGGTTTCGGAACATGTCGACCTCTATGTGCGTTTAGGAAGCACTAAAACTGCAGAAGTATAGGCAGATTATTTAATGGCTTATAAATAGGATCTCGTATAGAGGTTGTAGGAATGTAGCATATTTATGATCCCTATACGAGATCTAATTCCAAGGCAATAGAGTTATACTATCCAACTCTTTTCAATGTACAAAACAATAATGTAACCACCTGATTGAACAGTATTTTCAAAATTTTCTTCAGCAGGACAACAATGTTCGAATGGTTGTAAAAATAAAGTCTTTATTAATTTTGGTATACATTATTGTATAAGAAAAGTTTCATTTTTTCCTACTTTTTTTAAATCTATTATATTTCAAAAGTATTATTACCTTCTTTAGGTAAGCGAAATAAGTGTTAAATTTATATCGCTTGAAACTTATCCAAAAAATTTAAATTTATTACTGTATTTCATTTTTTTTTATGTTTGTGAGAATGTGTTTAGCATCTTTTGTCATTCTTAGCAGACAGCAGAGAATATAAAACTGGCCGAAGCCTACAAGGGGTGTTCTAGGGCCACGACAACCTCCTCCACGACCTCAATCCCTCAAGGAGCTAAGATATGATCCAATAAACTGGTAGAAATTTAGACACTATATGAGAGCTTCAAAAACGGTATGATCTCTCAATATTCTGAATTCCGCATTGAGGTCATGAGAAACCAGTTTTAATTCTTTCTTTCTTTCACACTTTCACATTTCTCGAAAATTTTTCTCTTTAACCCCTTATCTTTACAGAGCCTGATCTAGGGGAGATAGGGTGCCATTCTCCCTTTGAAAATCCTGGTCAGGGTAATGAAGGTAATAATTATTAAACTTGGCATATTTGACACAGTTTTAAAGACCTTTTTAAAGATCTATAAAACACAGGGTAAAATGTTATTCTGGAATCGAAATTCTGTTTCCACTCTACCGTTGTTTTTTTCGGCTCGATTGCTTCACTTTCCTCCCTATCCTCTTTTTCCAAGATCCAGTCTTGTGTCGTTACTAACGGTTTGTGGAAGTCTATTCATGCTTTATTTAGAGTAGTTATTTGTTTTTATGACGTTTTCAAACAATTTGTTTCTACTATATTAGTTTCAAATCTAAATCAACTTCAAACATTTTAGCAATTACCCATTATTCCCGTATAAACAAGAGCAGATTCATTTGCAAAATAATATATTAGCTATCAAAATTTCAATTGCAATAATCATTAAAAGAGAATTAGATCTGGAATCTAGATCCAAAAAAAGGGCACGAGATACAACCATGTGGACTCCACATTTCGTTACTTGAAGTTCAAATTCGTTACTTGAAGTATTTTTAATCTTAATTATTCGTTTACGATTATACAGAAAACTTTTAAATTAAAGCAGCATATTCCAAAATGAAGTGGGTATCGTTGGAGATGACCAAAAGAAATAAGGATTATGGAAGCAAACAATGATTCATATGAATGTATTTTGAGATACAGTACTACATTGTTTGATTAAAACTTATTGAAAATATTTCTATTTTGTATGTTAGTGAAAAGAAACTGCGTCTTACTATAAATGTATTTGTCTAAGAGAAAAGAAACTGCGTTTAAGCTCTCACTATTGATATATACAGTACTATGCAAATTAGTTGGGACAATAGGAAAATGCAGTAACAAAGACACAGCTAAAATATTTATTTGTTTAATAGTGTAGTTAATAGTGAATGTGACCCCCCTTAGCTTTAATTATTTCTTTCACCCTCTCAACCATTGATGCCGCTAACTTTCCACACATCTCCTTCACTTCAGGGTCGTGGTATCACACTTTCATGACACTTTCTATCATTTTGGTTTTCGTCGTGCAATCCATCTTAGATCATCATCATCATCATCATCATCATCCTCAAGCAGCCATGGGCTACGGAGGTCCAACCAGACCGTGCAATTTAGTTCTCCAAGCAAGTCTATCCTGAGCTACATCTACTGCATCTGGCCACTGCACACCAATTCTAACAAGGTCCTGTTTGACATTGTCTGCCCACCGCATCCTAGGTCTCCCCTTCTTTCTGAGGCCTTTAGGCACACTGTTCATAACCCTATTCGCCAATCTATAATTATTCATACGGGCAACATGGCCAAACCAACGGAGTCTCTCTCTGCACAATATGCTGCTTAAAGGAGGTTGCAAACTCCTTTTCCTAATCTCATCATTAGTTACAAAGTTGAACCACCTAATGCCCAAGATACTGCGTAAGCATCTGGAATCAAAAGCATCTAGTTTCCTGTTATCTTGTTTACAAAGTGTCCAAGTTTCACTACCATAACTAACCCTAGAAAGAACCAAACTATTATAAAGTCTAATTTTAGTCTTTAGGTGTATACGCCTATTTCTCCACACTCTCCATAGATTCTTAAAAGTCCCAGCAGCAATCCCTATTCATCTGTTAATCTCATGCCGCACATCACCATTATCAGTTACATAGCTCCCAAGATAATTAAACTATGACACCTGCTCAAGACTGCAACCATTCAGATTAACTGAATCACAGCCTGCCTGACCAATTTTCATCACTTTAGTTTTCTCTCTGTTTATAACCAAACCTACTCTACTACCAGTCTCATCAACGGCTCGAATGAAAGAGTTCATCTCATCAACATCATTTGCCAGAAGGGCTAAATCATCAGCATAATCTAAATCAGAAATTTTCGTATCTCCAGCCCATTTAAGGCCAAAATCTTTCCATTGAAGTGAATTTCGCATAACATAATCAATAACCAAGCTAAAGAGAAAAGGAGACAAAATGCACCCTTGTCGAACACCAGAAGTAATGCTAAACCAATTGCTACAAGCCTTACCAACTCTCGCACACGACTCAGTGTTATTATAGAGAGCTTTCATAATGTTAACTAACTTGTCTGGTATACCATATGATCTCACAATCAACCACAAATTATGACGATCAACAGAGTCGAAAGCCTTTTTGAAATCAACAAAGCTAGCAACCAAAGGTTTCTGAAACTCTAAACATTTCTCAAGAATCTGCCTAAGTGAAAATATCTGATCTACACATCCCCTACCACTTCTGAATCCACATTGCTCATCACGCAATTGCCTGTCCACCAGATTCTTAATTCTATTAAGCACAATCATGGAAAGAACTTTACCTGGAACAGAGAGTAGGCTGATACCCCTATAGTTATCACAAGAACTGCGATCACCTTTTTTTGAAAATAGGGATAACAATAGCTCTGGTAAAATCCTTAGAAACCATGCCTTTATCATAAAAGAGATTCAGAATTTCAGTCATCCAAGTGGTAACCGAAACATTCCCAGCTCTAAGCATTTCTGTAGTAATTTCATCTACCCCTGGGGATTTACGAAGTTTAAGTTTAGAAACAGCCAAAATAACTTCAGATTGTGTTATAGGGCCAACATTAAAGCCACTAATGTATCTATCATCATTGCAAACAATGGGAGTAGAACAAACTACATTGTTTAGAACATCACTGAAATGCTCAGCCCACCTAGCCATGACAGAATCCTCCTCTTCTATAACCTTACCTTGTTTATCCTTCAATCCTTGTATGCCTGTCCGTTTTCTACCACACAAAACATTAACTATCTGGTACAGCTCTCTGCTGTTGTGCTGTCTAACTGCTTCCTCGGCTTTGTCAGCCAAACCATCAAGCCAAAGATTCTTATCAGCAGCTAACTGATCCTTTACAAGTTTATTAAGGTCTCTGTAATGCTTTTTATTATGACTAGTAGGGTATTGATTAAGGGCATTCCTGCAGTTCTTTCTTTCCGAAATAAGCTCAAGTGCCTTATCACTCAGATAATTTTGCCTCTTGTGCTCCTTTTTTCCTAAAAGAGTACTGTTAGTGTCCAAAAAAGCCTGTTTAAAATGATCCCATTCTTCCTCAACTTCAGTAGTAAGCAAACCATGACTGTCATAATGACTAAGTAACCTATCATGGTAAGCTTTGGCTATAACTGGATCTTTCAGAGCTTCAGTATTAAAAGTTAATTTTTTAACCCTAGCACAACACTTTTTAAGTTTAAGTTGCAACACACTTTTAACAAGGTAATGGTCAGATCCAATTTCAGCTCCCCTATATGCCCTGGTATTCCTAACAGAACTAGTCCATTTGCTGTTAATTAATATGTAATCAATCATATTCTTATGCAGCCCATCAGGTGAAACCCATGTGTACTTATGTATGTCGCGGTGTTTGTAATAAGTGTTAGTTATTCTGAATCCATTGAGTTTACTTACCTGTAGGAGACGTTGCCCATTGCTATTGCAGCTACCAATACCAAAAGGGCCTATTACTCCTCCCCAAAGGTCAGAGTCAGTACCAACTTTGGCACTGAAGTCACCAAGAACAAGGGTAATATCTCCTTTCTTGACAGAATTCAAAATATCCTGAAGTTGTTCATAAAACCTATCCTTCTCATCCTCATCGGCATCCTCAGTGGGGGCATAACAGCAGATAACATTCAAGTCTTTAACGCTTGACTGAAATTTTGCTGTAAGAAACCTTTCATTAATGCACTCATATCCTAGAAGAGCATCGCTAGCGTGTCTGCTGAGAAGCAGACCCACGCCTTGGTGATGCTTTTTGTCGTCCCTCCCTGAAAAGAGAAATTTAAGATTATTTTTAAGAATCTGACCTTTATCTGTCCATCTGGTCTCTTGCAAGCCGAGAATATCTAAATTATAACAGTGGAATTCTTGTGTGAGGACATCAAGAGAAAAAGCTCTGTGCAGAGTCCTCACATTCCAACTACCTATGGAGAGAAAATGGTTAGTGGGATGTTTAAAGAAACTATGTTTATTGAGAGAGGGAATGCCGACAATATCAAACAGCCCCCTAATCGCAGACATGGGGCAAAGACCCGTTCCCCCACTACTAAAGGCTGAAGCCATCTACACTGGAAGACTTCCTCCAATGTAGAATTTGACGATGCCAATAGAAGCAAAGAGTTCAGGTGCCTGCGATGACTTCTGCTCAGGATTATCCACCAGCTGATAAACATATCCTGTGGATCTATTCACTTGGCGCTGTCAACCCACAAACAAAAAGAAAACACAGCGGAAGATTTTCCCTCCACAGAAGCCCACCAGTGCAGCAAAATCAGGATCCATAATCAAGCTCAGAGCCATATATCTGTCCAGTCCAGTAGGTTTATATGGTCAGCACCAGGACCCTGTGTGGTTGACCACTCCTCAGCAGGGTAGAAAAAAAAGAAAAGTAGCCATAGTTGTCCAGAGCAGTAGGCCACACTAATCTGGCAGCCCTCCCCTTCCGTTCACTTCCACAAGATAGTATCTCTTTTGAAAGTTACTAACGGTCCGCACCGCGAGAAGGCGGGGTTGGACATTAGGAGCTAGGCCTGGCCGGTTCTATGCATCATCACAGGGGATTGGTGCATAGCTCTCCTTCCAGTGACTACCTAGCTACCATTTACAGACCCATCTTAGATATGCGCGCTTTAATAATGGCCCACAAATTTAAAATGGAGTTTAAATCGGGTGAATTTCCTGGCCACTCCAATACCTTCAAATGTTGCTGGGTAAAGAAGCTCTTAGCAAGCTTAGAATTGTGGCATGGAGCCAGATCCTGTTGAAATACCCCATCGCCGTTAGGAAACAGCTTCTGCAGTGTTGGGACCATTTTCGCCTGCAGAACGCCTATGTACTTTTTGCTGTCCATCATTCCTTCAATGGGGTGAAGCGTCTGTGGCCCGGTAGCTGTGAAACATCCCCAAAACATGACCTTGGGTGGGTGTTTGAGGAATTGCTGGATGTGGCCGGATCGAAGAGGTTCTTCAGGCGTGGCTTGTCCCAACTAATTCGTACAGTACTGTATCACTACATTTAATATTTTCGGTTTTTTTATATTTTCCAGTCACGGTAGCTTTTCCACATGTATCTTTTTTTGTTTTTCATTAAACGTAAGTCATATCTTGTATTAATTTGGTTTATAATTATACTGGTTGTTTAACTGTTTTACAAATTTTTCAGTTGTACACATATATAACCAATACTGGTACAACGGAAAATTTTAACGCTCTGCAAATAAAGTTTAAAAGGAAAGAAAGAAACAGAAATAGAATATTCTCTGGGATAGGATGATGGAATTTTGGTTGCATATCTAATATTAATTGAATTCGTCTACAGATACTGTCATGACCATGTAATTTTATTACATGGCCAAGACTTCATGAAAGGAGAACTGGCTGAAAACATCGACTTCCAGTTTAATAGTGACATTTTCGACTGACTCCATTTTTGTGTCCACTTCAACGAAGAGGAACTCGGCCGCAGTCCCCGAACTTTCCAGGTTGAGCCTGGAACCCCAGATGGCAGAGGAACTACGTGACATGCCTGGTAAACAACGTTGGCCGGAGGGGAAATGAGATTCGCACCTTGGCTACTCTGGCCAATCCCTTACAGCCACGCATGGGCATAAGTGATCTCCACAAGTTGGGGGGGGAGGGGCAGCGAAAAAGGACAAGAGAATATTTGCCAAAAACAGGCAGTCTCTTCTTCTCGTCCGGGCTGTGTGGTCGACAGCAATGATCCTCTCCAGTGAACAGAGTCCCGAAGTGTGAACAGTGTATGCGCGGAGGAAGCGCTAAGCAGCCCGGGCTCCCATTGACTTGGAGCGCAACAGCCCAGTGATTGCCTTCCCGAGGGACTCCTGACTTGACGAGGTAAGGGGGAAGCTTATTGAATCTGGTTCCGCTTTTTCACTCGAATGTATTTCTGTGAACTGCCGTCACGGTATCCCGAGTGTTTAGGGATCTGATCTCCACCACGCATAAACCTTGCCTTAATTGAAAAGGGCCATGCCAGAGGCATGGTTGAATCGGTCCCAAAAGTGGGAACTACAGTTGTGAATGAAATGTGTAACAGTAATTTTGTTAATAAATGTTATGTTTTTGTTAACTGTAAAATTATCTCAGTCTTCATTTGTTAAATGTCAGTTCATTTGAATATTGGTTCAGGGAACCGCCTACATTTTGGCAGCAAGTAACGCATCACGGTCTAAGTGTTTGTACCGCTCTAAATATACACCAGGGGTGTTCATAACATACCCTCTAAAAGTGGAAAATTGCAAAAATTCCAAATTTTCAAACCAATATTACATACGATCTATTTATGTCAGAAAATTGGAATTTTGGTGGTAAAATGTAAAAATCATGAAGTTTCCATTGGAAATAATGAGTTGACCCCCCTTAAACCCAGGGTGGGTGGAAAAACACAAATTTTCGTTTTAGCAGATAATCGTTTGTTTTTAGAGCTAAAAGAAAAATATACTGGGTTGCATTGTTTTACCTCTGAGCGGCACTTTTTTGCACATCATGGGCTAAATGGCCAGGCCACAAGGACCCCGAAGGCTCAGAGAAAGTTGGGGGAGGGGACCCACTGGAACAGCTGTTGGGAGACAGATGGTAGTCTCCCGTCAAGGCCATTCAGCGTATTCTTTAACGTGCACAGGGTATGGCTCTCCCGCACACGGAGTCACGGCTTAACGTCCCATCCGACTGACGGCGGCCTTTCCAAGCCCATCATTGTTCCCTACTGACCGTGGGCAGGGTGGGGGAATTTTGCGGAAATAAATCTCAACGCTGACCCAGCTGGGAAAGTCCATCGGTGTCCCCTGCTGACCGCGGGCAGGGTGGGGAATTTTGTGGAGATAAATCTCAAAGCTGGCGCAGCTGGAACTCGAACCCGGGAACTGTAGATTACGAGCCTGGCGCGCGACCGACTGAGACATCCCCGCCTCACTTGTATAGGAATGACATTTCTTACCTACTACATTTTTCGATAACTTCATACATAGTTGGAAACACCGTTGCCCGAGGCTTGTATTTGGAATGATCATATACCTAAGTATTACTCAATTTTTATTCCAAATGGTATAAAACTTTTCACGCATTTGGCGACATTGCTATATTTTTTGTACAATATTACAAACTTGTGACTCATTTTGAACATCAATTCAACACTACAGACATTTCTTTTCCAACCATCTTGCCAACTGGTAGATCAATATTTTTTTTACAACTCTTTTTCAACGAATTCACTTTAAAATGAAACACATTCTATTTTTCCTAATAATGCATCAACATTTTCTGATATGCGTTTGATGTTCGTATATACGTAATAAGGATGGTTCGACAACAGATTTTCGAGTATTTTTTATTACGATGAATGTTAAAATTGTAATGCCAATTTGGATTACAGCTAAAAATATTTAACAATTTCCAAATAGCATAAACCCAATAACAGAAAATGAAGTCGTGAAAGGTCATAAAACATATTTGTATTTGCCGCCTCTGTGGCGCAGTGGTGTCGCATCGGTTCGCAGTGACACTGCAACTACGGTATCTGGGGTCGAGTCCTAATATAGAATTATTGTCTGCTTATGTCCACTTAGCTCTAACTGAGGCAGTGGTCACCAGTGACTTCGGTTTTAGTGCGCATGTCCTTGCACGAAAAAAGTGGTACAAACTGAGAGTAGGTTCTAGGATCTTTTCCTGTCCTATAAGTTATCAATAAATGAAATCAATATACACAGTCGTATCAGAATAATATGACCACCTATTATACATACTATGGTAGATGGTCATATTATTCTGATGCGATTGTGTATCTGCATGGAAATAAATTGTTTGCTTTTATTTTATGATCGTTCAAATTCTGTAAAACTATTATTATCAGGCAAAATTAAAACTATAATATTTATTGGAAGTAATGCTGGAAATATTTTGACCATTTTTCAAACAAGGTATTTTTAGTTATTTAATTTGGATATTTTAACTTCTTTTTAACGTTTTCAATCTCAAAACGTTAATAAAATGTTGCATGATGCAAAATAAATGTACTTCATTACTTTAGTTACATTATAAAATATTTAATTTCATTTTATATATGGGTTGGGCTTGTAAATGGTAGCTAGGCGTAAACTGGAAGGAGAGCTGTGTACCAATCCCCAGTGATGATGCACAGAACCGGCCAGGTCTAGCACCTAATGTCCGACCCCGCCTTCTCGTGGTGCAGGCCGTTAGTACCTTTCAAAAGAGATATTCTCTTTTGGAAGGGAACGGAAGGGGAGGGCTGCCAGTTCAGTATGGCCTACTGATCTGGTCATCTATGGCCACTTTTTTCCTTTTTTTTCAACCCTGCTGAGGAGTGGTCAACTTCACAGGGTCCTGGTGCTGACCATTTATACCTACTAGACTGGACTTGTTTATGGATTTGAGCTTGATTATGGATCCTGGACTTGCTGCACTGGTGGGCCTCTGTTGAGGGAGAATCTGCCGCTGTGTTTTCTGTTTGCTTCTGGGTTGCCAGCTCTAAGTGAACAGAGGCATGGGATACCTTATATCAGCTGGTGGATAATCCTAATCAGAGGCCATCGCAGGTACCTGAACCTTACTTAGCTAGTTGGGCATCGTCAAGTCTAAACTGGAGTAATGTGTCTCAGGCAGGCCATATGGTTCTTGAAAAAGTCCACTTGAAAAGGTGGTGCCTTAAGTTCCTACCAGCATCGGTGACTTCAGCCTTTAGCGGAGGAGGAACAGGTCTTTGCCCCATGCCTGCGATAAGGGGGCTGTTTAATATTGTTGGCCCTACCAATCTCAATAAACCTAATTTCTTTAACAAACCTACTAATCATTTTCTCTCTGCAGGAACGTGGAACGTGAGGACATTACATAGAGATTATTCTCTTGATGTCCTCATGCAGGAATTCCAGCGCTATAACCTAGATATTCTAGGCTTGCAAGAGACCAGATGGACAGGTAAAGGTGAGATACTTAAAATAACTTTAAATTTCTCTTTACAGGGAGGGAGGATGGAAAGCATCACCAAGGCGTGGGTCTGCTGCTCAGCAGACATGCTAGTGATGCTCTTCTAGGATATGAGTGCATTAATGAAAGGTTTCTTACAGCAAAATTTCAGACAAGCATTAAAGACTTGAATGTTATCTGCTGTTATGCCCCCACTGAGGATTCTGATGAGGATGAGAAGGATAGGTTTTACAGACAACTTCAGGATATTTTGAATTCTGTCAAGAAAGGAGATATTACCCTTATTCTTGGTGACTTCAATGCCAAAGTTGGTACCGACTCTGACCTTTGGGGAGGAGTAATAGGCCCTTTTGGTATTGGTAGCTGCAATGGCAATGGGCAACGTCTCCTACAGGTAAGTAAACTAAATGGTTTCAGAATAACTAACACATATTACAAACACCGCGACATACATAAATACACATGGGTTTCACCTGATGGGCTGCATAAGAATATGATTGATTATATATTAATTAACAGCAAATGGGCTAGTTCTGTTAGAAATACCAGGGCATATAGGGGAGCTGAAATTGGATCTGATCATTACCTTGTTAAAAGTGTCTTGCAACTTAAACTTAAAAAGTGTTCTGCTAGGGTTAAAAAATTTACCTTTAATACTGAAGCTCTGAAAGACCCAGTTATAGTATAGCTAAAGCTTACCATGATAGGTTACTTAGTCATTATGACAGTCATGGTTTGCTTAATACTGAAGTTGAGGAAGAATGGGGCCATTTTAAACAGGCTTTTTTGGAAACTAACAGTACTCTTTTAGGGAAAAAGTAGCAGAGGAGGCAGAATTATTTAAGTGATAAGGCACTTGAGCTTATTTCAGAAAGAAGGAACTGCAGGAATGTCCTTAATCAGTACCCTACTAGTCCTAATAGAAAGCATTACAAAGAACTTAATAAACGTGTAAAGGATCAGTTAGCTACTGATAAGAATCTTTGGCTTAATGGCCTTGCTGACAAAGCTGAGGAAGCAGTTAGACAGCACAACAGCAGAGAGCTGTACCAGATAGTTAAGGTTTTGTGTGGTAGAAAACGAACAGGTATACAGGGATTGAAGGATAAACAAGGCAAGGTTATAGAAGGTGAGGATTCTGTCATGGCTAGGAGGGCTGAGCATTTCAGTGATGTTCTAAACAATGTGGTTAGTTCTACTCCCATTGTTTTCAATGATGATAGATGCATTGGTGGCTTTAATGTTGGCCCTATAACACAATCTGAAGTTAGTTTGGCTATTTCTAAACTTAAACTTCATAAATCCCCAGGGGTGGATGAAATTACTACGGAAATGCTTAGAGCTGGGAATGTTTCAGTTACCATTTGGGTGACTGAAATTTTGAATAACGTTTATGATAAAGGCATGGTTCCTAAAGATTTTACCAGAGCTATTATTATCCCTATTTTCAAAAAAGGTGATCGCAGTTCTTGTGATAACTATAGGGGTGTCAGCCTACTCTCCGTTCCAGGTAAAGTTCTTTCCATGATTGTGCTTAATAGAATTATGAATCTGGTTGACAGGCAATTGCGTGATGAGCAATGTGGATTCAGAAGTGGTAGGGGATGTGTAGATCAGATATTTTCACTTAGGCAGATTCTTGAGAAATGTTTAGAGTTTCAGAAACCTTTGGTTGCTAGCTTTGTTGATTTCAAAAAGGCTTTCGACTCTGTTGATCGTCATAATTTGTGGTTGATTGTGAAATCATATGGTATACCAGACAAGTTAGTTAACATAATGAAAGCTCTCTATAATAACACTGAGTCGTGTGTGAGAGTTGGTAAGTCTTGTAGCAATTGGTTTAGCATTACTTCTGGTGTTCGACAAGGGTGCATTTTGTCTCCTTTTCTCTTTAGTTTGGTTGTTGATTATGTTATGCGAAATTCACTTCAAGGGAAAGCTTTTGGCCTTAAATGGGATGGAGATACGAAAATGTCAGATTTAGATTATGCTGATGATTTAGCCCTTTTGGCAAATGATGTTGATGAGATGAACTCTTTCATTCGAACTGTTGATGAGACTGGTAGTACAGTAGGTTTGGTTATAAACAGAGAGAAAACTAAAGTGATGAAAATTGGTCAGGCAGGTTGTGATTCAGTTAATTAGAATGGTTGCAGTCTTGAGCAGGTGTCACAGTTTAATTACCTTGGGAGCTGCGTAACTGATACTGGTGATGTGCGGCATGAGATTAACAGACGAATAGGTATTGCTGCCGGTACTTTTAAGAATCTATGGAGATTGTGGAGAAATAGGCGTCTACACCTAAAGACTAAAATTAGACTGTATAATAGTTTGGTTCTTTCTAGGGTTAGTTATGGTAGTGAAACTTGGACGCTGTGTAAGCAAGATAACAGGAAACTAGATGCTTTTGATTCTAGATGCTTACGCAGTATCTTGGGTATTAGGTGGTTTAACTTTGTAACTAATGATGAGGTTAGGCAAAGGAGTCTGCAACCTCCTTTAAGCAGCATATTGTGCAGAGAGAGACTCCGCTGGTTTGGCCATGTTGCCCGTATGGATAATTATAGATTGGCGAATAGGGTTATGAACAGTGTGCCTAGAGGCCTCAGAAGGAGGGGGAGACCTAGGATGCGGTGGGCAGACAATGTCAAACAGGACCTTGTTAGAATTGGTGTACAGTGGCCGGATGCAGCAGATGTAGCTCAGGACAGATATGCTTGGAGAATTAAACTGCGCAGTCTGGTTGGACCTCCGTAGCCCATGGCTGCTTGAGGATGATGATGATGATGATATGGGTTGGATTGTTTTATCAATAAGTATATATTTATGCACACATCAGGCTAAAGTGTCATTTCACAAGGATCCCAATTACTCAGACCCTGGATTAAAAAAGGAGCTCACTGGACAGCAGTTCAGAGACTGATTAAAGTCTCCCGTGAAAACTATCCTGAGTGTTTTTAACATTAATTAGGTTGTGGCTTTCCTGCAAATGATGGACTTAATGTCCCATCTGACAGAAAGCGCCTTTGCAAACAGTAGGTGTCTTCTTTCCAACAGAGAGCAGAGCGGTTTGTTAGCAAAGGAAATCTTAGCATAGGAACAATGGGGACTCGAGTATAAGAACATCAGATTATGAAACCAGCGCGCCACTCACTTAGTTATTCTGTTCTGCATTTATTAAGAAAGTTTAAGTCTGTTAAACTCTTTATTCCCGTTCAAAGAGAATCAAGGGTTTTTTTGAACAAAGAAAATCTGGGTAAAATAAGTTTCAGACAAGGAAAAGGGAAGAAAATAATGTATTTTGTTTGCAATATGTTCTCTTCAGGATTCGTAATTGGATTTTTGTTTTTTAATTCTAAACATTTGGAATGGAAATAGGTTTCTTTTTTATTTTGCTTACTTGATGTTTGGGACAAATTGGAGTTGTAGTTTTCCTTTTAGCAGTGTCTCGGCTTCATGATCTTTACCTTGACGTGCTCACTGCAGTGGGTATCATTAGATGACCAAAATCAAGTGGGAATCATGAGATGACCAAAATCAAATGGGTATCATCAGATGACCAAAATCAAGTGGGTATCATGAGATGACCAAAATCAAGTGGGTATCATCAGATGACCAAAATCAAGTGGGTATCATCAGATGACCAAAATCAAGTGGGTATCATCAGATGACCAAAATCAAGTGGGTATCATCAGATGACCAAAATCAAGTGGGTATCATCAGATGACCAAAATCAAGTGGGTATCATCAGATGACCAAAATCAAGTGGGTATCATCAGATGACCAAAATCAAGTGGGTATGATTAGATGACCAAAATCAAGTGGGCATCATGAGATGACCAAAATCAAGTGGGCATCATGAGATGACCAAAATCAAGTGGGTATCATGAGATGACCAAAATCAAGTGGGTATCATGAGATGACCAAAATCAAGTGGGTATCATCAGATGACCAAAATCAAGTGGGTATCATGAGATGACCAAAATCAAGTGGGTATCATCAGATGACCAAAATCAAGTGGGTATCATCAGATGACCAAAATCAAGTGGGTATCATGAGATGACCAAAATCAAGTGGGTATCATCGTAAATTAAGTGTGCCCCAATCGACGGTGTGGCGAGTTCTACGAGACAAACGATTATACCTCTACCATACACAGAGGTGCACGCCTTGACACCTGCAGATTATCTGCCTCGTGTTTATTTTGCACAGTGGTTCTTGCAGCAGACTGAAGGGCAACTGGACTTTGATGCACATGTCTTATTCACTGACGAATGCACCTTTGCACGTGAGGGCATTTTTAATACCCACAATTCTCATGTGTGGGCCACCAATAATTCTCACGCCATACGTCCACATTCGTACCAGCGGCGTTTCTCCATAAATTTTTGGGCTGGAATCCTCCATGACCATCTGATTGGACTATACCTTCTGCCAGTCCCACTGAAAGGAAGAACGTAGAAGTCTTGCCAGAATTACTGACCTCTGTTCCAACAAACGTTGAAACACTTATGTGGTTCGAACATGACGGAGCGCCACCCCATTTCAGCGTGGATGTGCGGAATGCCTTGGATGCAACATTTCCAGGACGATGGATTGGTTGGGGTGGTCCCATCGCTTGGCCACCACGGTCGCCCGATCTCTCATGTCTGGACTTTTTCCTATGAGGCCATATGAACAACCTCATCTACGATAGCCCCATCGATTCCAATGAGGACCTTGTTGACAGGATATATATTGCCGCTGCCACTGTACGAGAAATGCCTGGTGTTTTCGCCTATGTACGCCGATCACTATGTCGAAGGTGTGAAGAATGCATTAATGTTGGCGGTCGCTCTTTTGAGCAGTTTCTGCAATTTGTTCAATAAAATTCTGAACTTTGTGTTATTTAATTTATGCAATTGTTTCAAACCTCTTATGTCATTCTTGTGTTTCTTCATTTCCTGACACAGTAACTGCTGACCCCTAGCGCTTCACCGCTTGAGTTCGGACCATGCATTGTATGACGAAAAGTTCTTGTTTAGGTGTGTTCTATCAACCTTTAAAATTTGGCCCAAGAGTTTTGAATCACCCTGTATACAAGGAGTGTCTAAAGGAGAAGAGAAATAGCTTCCATAGACGTAATGTAATCTTTTCGATTGCAGCGCCCTCTAAACATGGGAAATTCGATGCATCGCAATGAAGCGAGCTAGTCAGAGAGAGGAGCGAGTTCCCTGCATTATTTTTCCACCGCCCAGCAAAGTTTTCAATTGCTTACACCACGTGACTAATTTTACATACACTTTGACTCTGAAAAATGTTCATTTTCTTCATGAGGTACACTCGTAATCTCTTTTCGTTTAGAGAGAAAATATCAAGAAGTAATGAAATCATTTTCTTTTATAAAATCCAGTTTTGTAAAACTGGTAGCAGCTCTGCTAAAGAACAATATTTTTATATTTTGAACAACCTACAGCATTTGGTATATTATAATAGATTGAGATTTATGTGTAAATACACGATAACATGATCTATATAATTATATTTTATAAAATTGTAGATATTTTCCATAAATATCATATCGAGTTTTTTACTTGTATATATGTTCAACAGATGGCAGCAGGCACTTCCCGTATCAACCATAAAAAAGAATTACACTGTTAGAGCAAAATGCAGAAGCCAATGTACATCGATATGCTCCAGCGAAGACAAACCTGCAACATACATTGACTTCTATATATTCACAAGATGATTAAATGTATTAATTTACATATTAATTTTAAAAATTCTGCAAAATTACTCAAAATAAACATACAACGGCTTTTCCAGGTATCGTAAAATGTACTCCTGAACGGGATAAAACACTCATTGAATAACTTTAGGGTCAGCTACCACTGTGCCAAACAGCCATGGCTGTTAGACATTGGAGACTGGTTAAATTGCAATATTCGTATATACCAATAGTAAGACAAACCATACTGCAGTGGGCTAAAATGATTACACTGCGCATGCGCAGATCGCCCCTTAGAGTTGTTTTTGTGCCTGCACATCAATTTGCCACGTTCAGCTTCGCTAAAATTCCGCAGAACGGCGCCACGTACGCTTGTGCAAAGGTAGCCTTCTTCTGCTTAGACCTTCTTTGCTGTACACTATATCACTACATTTTATATTTTCGGATGCATCCAGGAAGGTTCATCCGGTCACAAATGATTAAGATAACACCAAAGAAGTAATACGATTAAACGGAACACAGAGAACTTGTATTAATTTTGTTCATAAATAAACCGGTAGTTCAAACGTATTACAAATTTTCTAGTTCCATACATCTATAACCAATACTGGTAGAATGGAAAATCTTAACGCTGTGCAAATAAAGTTTAAAAAGCGATAAATTTGTTCAGTGAACTGTGGCTTCCCTGTTTCAGCTATTCTCTTAATCCTTTTCTGCCACCTTGTTGAAAAAAATTTTTTTTGTTCTCTTCTACAAACTTTAGCATTAGGTGATGAAATCTTAACCGTATGCAGAAAGCATATATACAATACCACAAAAAGAATGGTTTACATGACATAAAATTGTTATCATTCTTATAACATCTTCGAAACACAAGATGTAGTCTCTCGCCATCGAAACGGTTAAACATTGAGGTGGATAACATGATATTTGCATTTCAGGTTTAACTTCGATAAAAGCCAGAAATCACGATTTAATACTTTCGCTAACTGATGTAGCAAGCATAAATGCTATAATGTAGCATTTTAATATCTTTTATAAATATTTATACTTTATGATTTTGAAGCAAAAAATAATATATTTCAATATATCGATTATGCAGAATGGCCAAAATGCATATATCAAGAAAAGTTGAATAACTTTTCGAAGTTTTCGAAATTCGAAAAGGCATAAATGAAATAAATATATTAAATGAATATTAAATGCAAATAAACATAAACAAAATAAAAAAAGATATAATATAAAAAAGTGTGATAGAATCCAAATAAAAATATATTCCAAAGTATTCTAAGTTTCATGTGATTCAATTAATACACTTTAACATGTCTTCTATCATTAGCTATAATCAATCTTAGAATCTTGCATTTTTCAACATAGTTGTAGAGATTGGTAGCTCATGTAGAGCAATGGTTCTTAACATGGGCCATGTGCCCCTCAGGGGTCCATGCCATATTTTACAGGATTACATGCTAAAAACGGAACAAAGGGGATAATTGTAAGTTTCTTAGGGTAGCCCTCAAATTTAATTATCAGGATAAAATATTACAAATCAGATGGAAAATCATACTTATTATTTTAAAAAATAATTTAAAATTTTTTAAAAAGGTTCTCTGGAATTTCTTCATTTTTTTAATTTTTTAGTAAACAGAGTAAATGAATTTTTAATTAAAATAAAAAAATTTAGTATCAGAGTAAATAAGGAAATAAATTTGCAGTTTGCACTCGTCATAATACTCACACTGAATAAAATAAAAATTCTTGAATTAATTAATTTTTATTTTATTTTAGAATTACTGAATTCTAAATAAAATTATTTAAGAATTTCTTTTGTTACTTAGAAATAAATTATCGATTATTGGAATATGTATATATAATAAAAAATTTATGTTATGAATAAACACTTTAGATGATGAAATGCATTTTCTCGAACAAATAGCGGATATGAGGCCGTCCACAGAGGTAAAGGAGACTCAGAAAGGGTCCATGAGTTAAATAGGATTAGGCCTGGTTCGAACCCTGGTCTGGCATGGTTATTTGTTTGTGTGTTGTCAGTTCCAACTGAGGCAGTGGTTGGCAACGACTTCTTTCTTGGTAAGGCATGTCAATGTATCAGAAGGCCTATAAGAATCTATCAGTAGTTTCAAGTACAGTCCTATATTTTATAAAACGATATAAAGACCTCTTTTTTTTTGTTATATTCATTTTGGGACCCCTGTATATAGACGAATGTGAGGAATTGACTGAGGGGGGAGGGGGAATCCATTCAATCGCTTGAGTGATTGAATGGAAGGGAGATCAGTTTATTTCTAAATATGACGCAGAAATGGTAGAGCTCTGAAAATTTGTACATAGTGATAATCTAGGTCATAAATCTTGAGAAGAATCTCAAATTTGACCTCTGAAATGATTTCCAGCAAATATTACATTTTTTGTAGGGCTATATGGTTAAGGAACGTTTCAACAATTGCTTGTCCTTCAAAAATTCATCAGAGAAAGCGAAGATCATTCATTTTGTACGATTTTTACTATTTAACCTTTGTTTGAAGGATATTTCGTTTCTTTCTCACTTTGGAATTATGTAATAAATCACTCTCATTGTGAGTAGCGTGAAATCTCTGAATAGAAATACGCCTCCAATTGGAAGATGAATTAAATCCGATTTCTAGAAGAGAAATGATAATGTGAATTCTTCCATCTACAAATAACAGCTAATAAACAATCGATAAACAAAATTTGTTCCACTTCATGTGTGTGATACATTGAGAAATTCCGGAAGACTTAAAACTATAATAATAATAGCAATGTTTAGAAATTGAAGTATTCATGCAAATTCACTAGAGTTCACTAGGTTCTCAACATGGGGTACGCGGTAAAATATTTCCGGTTACGCCGTGAGAGCTCAAAAGTCGCTACATATATAAATAATATAAATAATAAATACCCCCTTAAGCAGCTGCTTGCCACAGAGGACTGACAGGAGCCTGTCAGTTTATATGTTATATATTATATATGTTATATTTTATTGTTATACTATAACAATAGTTTATTTATCTATACAAGGGGTACGCCAGTTACATACACATTTCCAGGGAGTACGTGAAGCATAAAAGGTTAAGAACCACTGCACTAGAGTATACGAGCTGTAGTATTCTTAACTCAAAAGTGACATTCGCGCATAGGTCTACCACAAATAAAAGTAAAATTACAGTATGAATATAGTTAATCCCATTCTTCAAACAACTCCTAATTATTATTCAAAGATAAAAATGTCTCTAGGTTTATGGTGTTTGCTAATTAACACATTTAAAATTTGATAAGACAAATATATTTTATATACACTACAAGGAAAAAAATTGTAACCTTGAAATGATTAATGCCAATTTATTGAAACGCAGAGAGCTCTTACTAACTTGGGTGTTTCAGCGATAGTGCTTGGCGCACGTCTTGGGTGTTGTTGGAGCTACCGGTTCATCATATTCCAGACGTGTTTAATAGGTGAAATGTCCGGTGAGCAGGGTGACCATGGTAGTACCTGATCTCGTGTAGATAGTGCAGACTAATGGGGGCTGTGTGGAGACGGGCGTTATCTCGCTGGTAAGAGGTTCCGTGCTGTTGAACAAATGGGACAGCAACTGTCTGCAAAAATGTTGGGCAGTTAGAGATCCCCTTATGATGACCAGTTCTGACCGAGATGTCCACTAACGGCACCCCACACCAAGATACCAGGTGCTGGAGCTAAGTGAAGATATTGCACTGGAAGACTTTCCTTTCCCCTGGATGACGGCGAACACCTTGTCTACCGTCGTGCTGACCAAGACATAAATCAGATTCGTCATTAAACACCACAGTAGTCCACTCTTGTTCTTTCTGTCTGAGACGACACCACTGATGACGTACTTACTTGTGGGCAGATGTGAGGGGCCAACGCAGTGCCGGATGATAGGCTCGCAAGGAAAATTGTAAAAGCCTGTTGTTTACCTTATACCTGGTAGTTATACGATGTGTTGCCTGTTAACAGTCCCTTTGCAGTTGCGTTATAGTCGCGAATCTGTCACGCAATGCCATGCGACGCAAATGGCGGTCCTGTCGCTCTGTGGTCACACGTTCCATGTTGGCATGTGCTGGATCCTTCTTGAACTTAATGGCGCCATATGTGTACGATGGTGCTGGGATTGGGTCAACAATGTCTCTAAACGACAAACCAGCCTCTCTAAGGCCACGCTCAAAAGTTTCTTCCACGCTCAAAGTCTGTTAACTGTTGTCGTCTGTGTAAGGGCATCTTTAGCGGTTTAGAACGATTTTCACAAAGTTTTTTTCATACAGGGAGCTTTCGTTGCCTTTGTCTGTGTTTGACTGCTCCGCACCTCTGACATCAGCTCGCGCCTGTCCAACGTTTCGATCGTCCTGCAAACCTAATCATTTCCATATTCTACTGCCTCCCAAAATTTCTACACATTTGTATAACTTCTTTCGAGTGTTGCATTTTTCATTTCTTGTTGTTTATATTCTTTGAGTTATTAAATAAATATTTATTATTTACATCGGAATCCACTATCTACATAACACCACGTTTTATTACACTTTTAGAGTAATTTCTAATCACGTATGATCAATATTCTGTTGTCAAATATACATTCTATTAACAAAAGGTTTCGTACATTTTCTGTGTTTGAAATGGAAAGCCACATTCAAAATTTCTTAAACTGAAATTAAGGTCTTTACCAAAAACGTTCCTGAAGGTAAATTGAATATTTCACTTAAATTTCTCTAAATCTCGTATTTCAGTAATATTCGTTAATATTTCAAGAGCTATTGAAGTCGGGGTCATTTTACAGAAGATGTTTCTGTTATAGACCCTGATAAACATTTTTCTTCGAAATTAATAAGAACTAAAAGTATCATTAAACTAGCTTCTAAAATTACATTCGTTTCAGTAAATGGTTTGATATAACAATTATTGCCTTTTTTTGTCAGTTTTGACCAAAAACTATTATGAACACCGAGGATGCAGTTAAATGCTTTAGAATGTGAAATTCATCAGATATTAAATGAATATTGTTGGATATCGAATTTAAAGATTTTTCAGGTACAGTCGCTCAAAAAAGTATCCGAACACTATGGTTGATTGCAAAATTCAGAAAAAATATCTGGCATTCATTTTTTTAGAAATTAGTCATCTGGCAACCTTCGTGTCAGGCAACCTTCGTGTCATCTGGCAACCTTCGTGCAATCAACCATAGTGTTCGGATACTTTTTTGAGCGACTGTACATTTTAAGCTTATTTTCAGCACATTTTTCCGTGAAACGCTATTTATGCAGTTAGATAGCTCTGAACGTGGTTTTCCATTCAAATAACATTGGAACCCTTTTCGTCATTTCAGTACTATTCAGTTCACCTGCAAATTTCGCTAAATGATGATGTTTATGATCTATATCAGTGGTTCTCAAAGTTTTATGCTTCGCGTACATCCTGGAAATGTGTATGTAACTGGCGTACCCCTTGTATAAAGAGATCAACTACACTTATAGTATAACAACGGGAATAAAATAAAACACTGGCTTTGTTACTAAATCCTTTGAGGTCTCACGGCGTACCCCAAAAAGTTCTATCGCGTATCCCACGTTGAGAACACCTAATGTATATGAAAAGGTTACCATCTTGCTTGAGATGAAACTTCCAATATGAAACGATTTGCTTCATCTGCTATTACTAAAGCAAACAAAGATACACCCGCATTGAATATTGCATTTCTTCACTTCAGAAGAAAGTGAATAGTTTAGGAAACACTATGCACACAGTAGATTAAGACGATGCTCACACGATAAGCTTTCATTTGCCTAATCTATAACTGTGGGTCCTCGTATGCGGAAGATATATTTGGAAAAACTATTTTCAAATTTCACTCTTTTTATTAGATGGAAGAAACAACGGGACGGCATTTTTATATTATGTACTGTAACGCTCCCCACATAACGAACTTTTTATTTGACACACAACTTGTTTTATACAATGGACAATTTTCTTGACAAATATACAAAGTAACAAAGAACTAACAAACTAACAAACGTGTAAACAATGAGCGAAAAGCAATAGGTAGATAGGTAAAAATGGTGCCAAAAAGATGTCAAGGTGTCATTAAAGTAAAGGACTCACCTATAATATTCTGATTTTGAAACGCTTAATATTTTCTTTAAGATGTTAAACCACTCCTCTTGTAATCTATAATAATAAAAGTTATCCGTGTGTCTGCGTCAGTCATAAATAGGGAATGGTGGTAGAGTTCCAAAATCGTCTGAGTTGCATTGCCGAATTTCAATTCGGCAATGCAACTCAGGAGGGAGGCTTTCTACAAGCAAATGTATTTACCCTTCTATTCCTACGGGAAACAGTAATGCTACGAAATCTATTGGTATCATTTACTGTTCCTTAACTGTGAATGCAAGAGTCATAAAAACGTTTAAATCTGCTGCCGTTGTTAGATCCCCATATTCCTAAACGTATTATTATAGTAATGTTTCCCATTGCTGGAAGAACCTGGATTTTTTTTTTTTAAACCGAAACGGTGTCCTACAGAGGAAGCCCTCGTACGAAATTTGGGCCCGTTCTTTCGAGTACATCGGGAACTACAGGGCACCAAAATCTCGATAGTTTGCATATGAATGAAGTTAAGAGTTATGATTTCTTACCTAGAAAGTCACTAACAAGAGAAACAAGCAACAAACCATGTAGTCAGACCATTTGACCACCACTGTAATTGCTATCATATTACAGTGAAAATTATAACTTGTTTTATAGTGTATTGACAAAGAAAAATAATTTAACCTTAAGTGGCTTCTTTCCACAGAACTATTGCAAGAGCCATTTGGTTTAATACCCTAGAAAAATTGAAATTAGTTCAATAACCGTACACCTGTGTTTATCGCAAGGTGATAGAACATAACAATAAATTAGAAATTTTGTAGAATATTTCATCTTTATTTTAAACATTGCAGAGTATTTTTATGCATCTTAATGAGGATATGAAACATTTTAAAACCACGATACAAATGATATGGGCTTTACAGACCCTAAAAATATGCTCCATTATTTTTAGAAGTATATTATGCCTTTACATTTTAAATTTTGGATGTAGCTAGAAAAGCTTATCCGTAACACGGGAACTCTGCTCTCGCAGCAAGATAAGTCTTTGATTAAACGGAACTAATTCAATTTGTAATAATTTTAAATAAAATTATACTGGTAGCTTTTATTTGCCCAGAGTTCTTGGGCCAACATGAAAGTGGTGTAGTCAGTTATTGATCACAGAATATAAATTCAAGTCACATCACTGGTAAAGAAAGTTGGATGAAGAAAAGTGTCGGATAAACTCGATTCTCAGTTCTATCACATCATGATATTCAACATCCGATTTGTTTGGAAAATGATCACCTTTTTATTTATGCATTACTTCCTATTGTACATACAGGGAAATTTTAACTGTCTATGAAAAGATTAAAGAACAGTAAATAGCCGAAAAATAAATAAATAAAAAACGTACAGAAATGGTGCAATCAGTCATTAAATTCGATTTTTTCAAAGTAAGATAGGACGTCAGCAATTTTGTTGAGCAAGTAAATCTTCTCCTTATCTTCCTTTGAAGTGAATAGGAATTCAGTGACTATGCCATCGATATGCGTTAGATTTATTTTCTACTTTTGAAGCGCATATAGAAAGGTAAGTATCTTTGAAATTTCTTTTTGTCCCTAGAAACACCTATCTTATGCAACTTTCACTTGATATATTACTCATAAACATCGACCACATTTTTTCCCTCTTGTTCGAGTCGCGTTTGATTTCGGTTGCTGGGTTGTTTTACCTCTGAGCGGCACATTTTTGCACACCATGGGGTTACAAGGACCCCGAAGGCTCAGAGAAGGTTGGAGGAGGGGACCCACTGGAACAGCTGTTGGGAGACAGATCGTAGTCTCCCGTCAAGATCATCCAGCTCTTCCGCACACGGGGCCACGGCTTAACGTCCCATCCAACGGACGGCAGTCTTTCCAAGCCCATCAGTATCCCCTACTGACTGTTGGCAGGGCGGGGAGTTTTGCGGAGATGCTCAGTATAAGGATTTGTTTTCCAACCTAGAGAAATTTGCTATACATATCTATGTAAAAAATGCTTCATTTTATCAAAAATGTCATTTTAATGAAATAAAGATTTATCCCGTGCAAAAAACGTGAATAATATAACTAAATTATTGAAAAGATAATTATTAAACAACACGAAAAACCTAGATTTTTCCATCTTTATATGTTACTTTTTTTAACATCTGCTAAAACGACAATGATTTAAATTCTGTGAAATATCTGACCAATCACAGCCCTGTGTATCACGCGCTGTTTTATAACGCAGAGCAGGCATTTTTTTTTAATCTCACTGGGTCCACGGTTGAAGTTTGATTTTCACGTATTCCTTGGGGGAGGAAGATCGTAATAAGAAAATGTATCATTGGATCCATCGATATTGTACGAGATCACGGGTACTTCTGTGAGTGCCACTTTCCATTTCCCTGAAGCCTTAGGGATTGTGTTAGACGAACCGTGAAATCACTCTGTGAGTTGTGGGGATAAATATCCTGACTAGCTGTAGAGAATAGGGTGAAGCAGAAACTATCTATTTTTCAGCAATCCAAGAAGATTTGTGATAATCTCAAAATTTCGCCAAAAGCATTCTGACCTTTTCTCTCAATTATTTTCTCGACCCAGAATGTTCAGGTTCCGTCACTTTTTGTACTTCTGATTTGTAGAACATCCCCCTTTCAATACTTTCCCCTCGGAATCTCCCACAGTGTAAACAGGGGCTGTCAATGCAACACGTGATCCACTTTAAATATTTCTTCGGTCCACAAATGCATACCTGCCTTATGAAGGGTACTTTAAGACTGGCTAGCCGAAACTTGTCCCCCACTTTAAATGTTGGTTTGCTTTTTCTTTGGATGGATCACTATACAGTCGCAGCCACACGACATCTTCTTTGTGCCAGGTCATGTCCTTGGGTGTCGTACCGTGTGCACTATGGACCGTTGCATTGTAACCTCGCACGAAACTTTGTAACGTGTCCAAGTATCGTGTTATTGTGCATGTAATATCTCCCCAGTATCCCGGGCAAGATACGATTCCATCGTTCAATCAAAGCTGCTTTTTAATCCAAGTAGGTGAAAGAACCGAATGTCATTCTTTTTCAAAAATTTGTGAAATACTCTGTTAGCTAATTCGGTATCTTTGATCCGTGTTTAAATTCAGGAGGAAATATATTCCTTTGAAAAGATTTCTTTCAATGCCGACAGCATTTTTGTTTTCCTGTTTTTGTCTTCATGGACACTGTCCACCCATACCTTGAGAGCATATCGATGACAGTTAATATACAACGATAACCATCGTTGAAACGAGTTAGGTTTTTCACAACATGGAGATCTGCTTGCCATTGTCCATCTAAACCTGTGACGTAGGTTCGGTTTCTGGGAAACTTCCGGCGCATGGACTTGTGTAACGTGTAGGCCGGCTGTCTTTCTAACAAAGTCCGAACCCGTTTGAGAGGGTTGGGTTGTTTTACCTCTGGCGGCACTTTTTTTGTACTCCATGGACTCACATGGACCCCGAAGGCTCAGAGAAGGTTGGGGGAGGAGACCCACTGAAGCAGCTTATGGGAGACAGATTGAAGCCTCCCGTCAAGGCCATCCAGCGTGTGCTTTATCGTGCAAGGGTATGGCTCTCCCGCACACGGAGCCACGGCTTAACGTCCCATCCGACGGACAGCGGCTTTTCCAAGCCCATCGATATCCCTTACTGACCGTGGGCAGAGGGCAGTAAGGAGATAAATCTCAACGCTGACCCAGAGGGAGACCTGTACTCTGTGCAAAATTTTTCGCACTTGTATATCCTCATTCAGGGTCATAATAAGGGGTTTCCAATATTTCGCATTCTCGTGTACCCACCCTTCGTAACTGACGATATTTTGCCATTCCTCCAGGGAGCGACTAATACTTTCAACTATGGGGATGTAACCAATAAACTCCCGGATGTCGAGTATTAAATTTAAAAAAAAAAAACGTAATATGCGTCTTTTCATAACAAAAAAAATAACGTCTCTCATAACTTCTTTTTATAACAAAAAATATAATAACGTCTATAAAGGATTACGTATTTTTCCCTCGCCACAGTTACTGTCTCAGTATTCGAGTAGGGCTTCCAATTCAATTCCACTATCTTTAAACCTGTTATAATCACACTTGCTATACTAGCTAGCTAACACCTTTCTTCTATCCATATTAAGAATAAAATGAATCATTAGGAACACATCGGCACATTATATAGGTTTCAACTTTTTTACTAAACTAATATATACCTTTGATTTTTTTTCCATCATCGAGAATAGCCTTATATTTCTGAGTACATACAATTACAGCATCTACAAAATACAACAGACCACATTTACACACAACATCGACAAATACTTGTGCTAATGCATCAATGTCCAGGTCACTCGCCCATCCGATAATGGTTGGAAATTTTTCTTCTGATTGAAGTCCTTCTAACGTTATCAGACGTGTTAATTGTTGTTGGAAATTGTCCACTAAGAGCTGGTAGACGCAATCAGGCGTCTCAAAAGCAGGACCCAACAGGAAAGGCAGAACTAATTCAGAATGTTCGATAATGGCGATGCATAGCTGGTGGTCTTTGAGGGTGCCACACATATTACGCATCATAATCATCACTTTGTCTAGATAGCTAGTAAATGCAAACCACCGCGAAGCATTGAGAGTTATAGTACAATTTAGCACACGAAATTGCAGAGTCCTCACTGCAGCTGCCTCTTTGATAAAGTCAATATAACGCTCGCCTGCCTCATTGCGATAGATGTGCACTCGAAAACTATGCATCACGTGTCACTTCTGTTTTTCAGGACCGTTTTTCACATGATCGGTGATGCAGTACACAGATTTACATAGAACCTCCCATTCAAGTAATGAGTGACCAACACCGGTACGTGTAGGGTAGACGAGTTCACCATTTTTTCATACTTCTTGTAACGACGCACATGCACCGAAAACTTGTTTTTGAACAGAGAAGGCAAGACGTAAACAGAGGTACCAACGTAACGATTGGCATCCAGTTTTTTCATTATATTTCTGGTTCTAAATTTTTACCAAATTCTACGCAAATGTTCACAAACGGAAGTCTATATTTTGGTGTATGCGATATAATATGTATTTGGAGGTGAACAATAAATAAATAAGGTAGCACCTCCACTTTTTTTGTTAATAATTCTTTTGTAAATCGTGCACGAAAGAAAATTCTTCGTATACAAGCGATTTAGAGTAATTAACGTGATAAACAGCGAGGTGGAGGTGAAAACTTAATGGACTTGCTGTAAGACATTACTTTCAAAATTTCAGATGAATCCTGAAATGTTCATCGATCGAGATTCATAGTGATTAATTAAACAGAAACAAAAATTCCTGTAATAATATTATGTATAATTCTGCAGGTAGTTGATTTTATTGCAAAATTTCTTCTCACTCTCTATGTATATCACTAATGTTATATACAAAAATTGAAACTCTCTCTGGAAAAATTTAAGATCGGAAGAAGAATCAAAAAATTGAAATTTCTGTTTGTTCAATCAATTGGTACCTTTGTAATTTTCTCTAAAACGTTTTTCGGTCTTTTTATAACAAAAAAATATAATTACATCTATAAAGGATTACGTTTATTCTAATGTTACCTTTTCCCGTATTATATCTTCTGACATCAAATATCAGATACGCTTTATATTTATATATCGACTGCCTATAATCAGGGGGTGGCTCAGTAGGTAGCGCGCCAGACTCGTAATCTATAGTTCCCAGGTTCGAGTCCCATCTGGGTGAGCGTTGAGATTTATCTCCGCAAAAATCCCCGCCCTGTCCACGATAAATAGGAGACACCGATGGGCTGTGAAAGGCCGCCATCCGTCGGATGGGACGTTAAGCCGTGGCCCCATGTTAGAGAGAGCCATACACTGTGCACGTTAAGGAAGACGCTGGATGGCCTTGACGGGACTTTGACTGCGAAGACTTCAATCTGAACACGTTAAAAATGACCTCTTACTAGTTCCTTTCTTTATTCAACGACAAAAGCCCTATTTTGTAAAGTAGCATTCAGTTTTTTAATGTATGAAACCAAAAGGTTTCGAGATATTACAAACCTGTTTGCAACAGTTAAAAGAAGTGGTTGCTTTCAGTCCTGGCCTTAAAACACAATTTAGAAGTAAAACAATACCATCATTTAATTTTTAAAATAGTGTTTTGATAACTTACCTTGCATAATAAGGAAATTTACTGTTAAATAATTAATTTCTCTTAAACATTTCTGTATTTTCGGAAATATATTAACTGTTAAATTCATACGGCTGAGACTACAGCCTAATCTCTAAAAGTGTTTTCGAGAAAAACCTTTTCGAAATTTCTAGAAAATTGCGGTGCGTAATGCGAAAGGCCATAAAGGTTTTCCAAAGTTAAAATAATTTGAATAACATTTGTAGTTAAAACATCCTAAGCGTAAAATATTGGTTCTGCTAATTCAAAACAAGCATTAAATAGAACTGTAATCTATCCATAGTAAATAGAAATAGAACTCAACATTAGTTAATATTTCTGGAAAAAGTATCGCCGACACGGCGGGAATCAAACCGCAAGTCTCCAGATCGATGCCAGAGCGCGCTACCATTACACCACGCATCTGATGAGAAAATCTTTCAAACTAATACCTAATAAATCTGTCACTGAGATGTGTCGTACCTTGCTCCATCTATATTTCAAGAGAGGAAACTTTTTTTCCCCATAGTTGCTATTGATTTAGATGTTAATGAGAAGATGGAGAATTGCGGGTTCGATTCCCGCCGTGTCGGCGATAATTCTTTTCAGAAATATTAACTGTAATCTATATTTTTCAAAATATAAATTTCGATTTTAAAATTTTCAGCAATTTTTAAGTACCTTTAATGTTTATTTAGCCATTTTTACCAGTTTTCTGACAACTAATAGGGTTCAAAATTTGGCAACACTTTTTCGAAATTTAATCCCATACAGCAGATGCTCTAGAAAGGTTGTTCGGATATCTCCATGTCCCTTCTCGGACACACCACGAGCTGGAAATGACTTTGTGCGGGATTTGGTTTACCTCTGAGCGGCACTTTTTTGCACACAATGGGCTAAATGGCCAGGTCACAAGGACCCCGAAGGCTCAGAGGCCACAGCTCCGATTGACGGCGGCCTTTACAAGCCCACTGGTGTCCCCTACTGACCGAGGGAACGGGGAGAATATTGCGGAGATAAATCTCAACGCTTACCCAGCTGGGACTTGAACCGGGGAGCTGCAGATTACGAACCTGGCGGCTACCGACTGAGCTACCCCCGCAACCCTTGTACGGGAATGACACTTCTTACCTACTCCATTTTTCGATAAACTCATACATATTCGGAAACACCGTTGTATGAGCCATGTATTTAAAATGATCACATACCTCAGTATTCCTCAATTTGTGTTTCAAATGGTATATAACTTTTCACTCATCTGGTATCATTGCTATATTTTCTGTATAAATCACGAACTTGTGACTACATTTTCAACATCAATTCAACACTACACACACCTCTTTGCCAAACATCTTGCCATTTGACTTCCGTTAGTAAGAGTTTATAGAGATTCCGTATAGTAAGAGTTTAAACGCAGTTTTTCTCTAATACACAAAGGAAGAAACATTTTCGATAAGTAGTAATCAAACAATGTAGTATGGTAGAGCAATATTTTTCACAACCTTTTGTAACTGATAGAGCAATATTTTTCACAACCTTTTGTAACTGATAGAGCAATATTTTTTACAACCTTTTTTCAATGAATTCACTCTAAAATGAAAGCATTCTATTTTTCCTAATAATACATCAACATTTTCTGATATGCATTTGATGTTCGTATATACGTAGTAAGGATGGATTATATTATACTAAGGATTATTATAATGAATATTAAAATTGGATTGCGAATTTGGAGTAACGCTGGAAATATTGTAACAGTTTTCAAGTAGCATAAACTGAATAACAAAAGATGAAGACCGAGAAAAATCTTAAAATATATTTATATTTGCCGCCTCGATGGCACAGTGGTATCACATTGGTTCGCAGTGACACTGCAACTACGGTATCCGGGGTCGAGTCCTAATATAGAATTGTTGCTTGCTCATGTGCTCTTAGCTCTCTAACTGAGGTAGTGGTCAGCAGTGACTTCGGTCTTAGTGTGCATGTTCTTGCATGAGAAAAGTGGTACAGTCGCTCATGTATGAAAAAAGTGGTGGTCAACCTTCGTGTCACGTGACACGAAGGTTGCCAGTCACTAATTTCTAAAAAATTCCTTGCCATATATTTTTTCTGAATTCTGCAATCAACCGTAGCGTTCGGATACTTTTTTGAGCGACTGTACAAACTGAGAGTAGTTTCTATGATATTTCCTGTCCTATAAGTTATCAATAAATGAAATCAATATACACAGTCGTATCAGAATAATATGACCACCTACCATACATATACTATGGTAGGTGGTCATATTATTCTGATGGGATTGTGTATGTGCATGGAAATAAACTGTTTGCTTTTATTTTATTGTATAATCGTTCAAATTCTGTAAAGCTATTATTATCAGGCAAAATTAAAACTATAATATTGTTACGACAGAAGGAATCTGGCAACCGAAAGCAAAGTTTCAGCCAACGAATAAGAACGTTGGGAGAATTTGAGAACAGTGGAGCGTTAACGGTCGTTGTATTGTAACGGTCGGTGAGTTCGAAAATGGCCGGTGGGCTGTTCTGAGACAGTGCGCGTTAAGTATCAAGAAGTAACTTGATGTGTTGTGTATACGCGGAAGGATAAAAGTGGGATCTTTTATCGTTAAGTATCAAGAAGTAACTTGATGTGTTGTGTATACGCGGAAGTATAAAAGTGGGAACTTTTATGGCTAACTTCGAATGTCTACACGGACTGTCTTTTTGTTCGGCTAGTGTGTGAAAAGTTATTAGCACAGGACGAGAATTGGTTTACGAGTGAAGATCTTCGGGTGACCTGGTAAATCAAGTAAAAGGTAGTATTTAGTAAAATACACAGAGCTGATGTGTGCTCATGCAGGAAGATTGATGACTTGTGCATGTTAATAGTTGATTTGTTAATAAGATACTTCATCCATATTTCCTTTGTAACAATTTACCTTGTATTGAATTTGGTTTTGAAATATAGCTTTTAATACTCACGCTCAGCGGCTATCCATTTTTGTAATCCGCAACAATATTTATTGGAAGTAATGTTGGAAATATTTTGATTATTTTTCAAACAAGGTATTTTCAGTTATTTAATTTGGATATTTTAACTTCTTTTTAACGTTTTCAACCTCAAAACGTTAATAAAATGTGACATGATGCAAAATAAATGTACTTTATTACTATAGTTACATTATAAAATATTTAATTTCATTTTATATATGGGTTGGATTGTTTTATCAATAAGTATATATTTATGCACACATCAGGCTAAAGGATCATTTCACAAGGATCCCAATTACTCAGACCCTGGATTAAAAAAGGGGCTCATTGGACAGCAGTTAAGAGACTGATTAAAGCCTCCCGTGAAAACTATCCTGAATGTTTTTAACATTAATTAGGTTGTGGCTTTCCTGCAAATGATGGACTTAATGTCCCATCTGACAGAAGGTGCCTTTGCAAACAGTCGGTGTCTTCTTTCCAACAGAGAGCAGAGCGGTTTGTTAGCGAAGGAAATCTTAGCATAGGAACAATGGGGACTCGAGTATAAGAACATCAGATTATGAAGCCAGCGCGCCACTGACTTGATTAATCTGTTCTGCATTTATTAACAAAGTTTAAGTCTGTTAAACTCTTTATTCCCGTTCAAAGAGAACCAAGGGTTTTTTTTGAGCAAAGAAAATCTGGGTAAAATAAATTTCAGACAAGGAAAAGGGAAGAAAACAATGTATTTTGTTTGCAATATGTTTTCTTGCGGATTCGAAATTGGATTTTTTTTAATTCTAAACATTTGGAATGGAAATAGGTTTCTTTTCTATTTTGTTTACTTGATCCTTGGGACAAATTGGAGTTGTAGGTATCATGAGTATCACTGCAGTGGGTATCATGAGATGACCAAAATCAAGTGAACTTCATGAGTTGACCAAAATCAAGTGGGTATCGTGGGTATTATTGGGGATGACCAAAGGAAATAAAGGTTATGGAAGCAAACAATGGTATACATTGATATACAGTACTATATTGTTTGATTACTATTTATCGAAAATGTTTCTTTTTTTTTGTGTGTGTTAGTGAAAAGAACTGCGTTTAGGCTCTTACTATATACTTATCTTAGAGAAAGGAAACTGCGTTTAAACTCTCACTATATATACAGGGTGATTCAAAACTCTTGGGCCAAACTTTAAGGGGTCATAGAACATACATAAACAAGCACTTTTCATCATACAATGAATGGTCGGAGCTCAAGCGGTGAAGCACTAGAGGGCGCTTTCCAGCGAACACTTATAAGCGCTGGTTTTCGCACTCGTCGTCATTTTTGCCATGGATTGCAGAACGGATGGATTATTTCACGAATCAGGAGAAGGCGGACAAGCATTTCACATACGGATCTGCGGACGGGAATGTGAGGGAAGCTCAAAGACTGTACCGGAAGCACTTTCCGACTAGACGCGTGCCTGATCGTAAAACCTTTCAGCGATTGCACCGGTATCTGTGAGAAACGGGCTCCTTTTTCAGCGGCTTTCAGGATACAGGGCGTGTAAGCTTTGTGAGGACGCTACGAGTTACAGAGGAAATTCTACGTAGGGTTGGAGATCGTCCCGAATGTACCATGCGAGCAATTTCCCATGCTGTAAGTGTGCCCCAATCGACGGTGTGGCGAATTCTACGAGACAAACGATTATACCTCTACCATGCACAGAGGTGCACGCCTTGACACCTGCAGATTATCTGACTCGTGTTTATTTTGCACAGTGGTTCCTGCAGCAGACTGCAGCGCAACCGGACTTTGATGCACATGGCTTATTTACTGACGAATGCACCTTTTCACGTGAGGGCATTTTTAATACAAACAATTCTCATGTGTGGGCCACCAATAATCCGCACGCCATACGTCCACATTCGTACCAGCTTCGTTTCTCCATACTTTTTTGGGCTGGAATCCTCTATGACCATGTGATTGGACTATACCTTCTGCCAGCCCGACTGAAAGGAAGAACGTACCTCGAATTTTTACAAGAAGTCTTGCCAGAATTACTGAACTCTGTTCCAGCAAACGTTCAAACACTTATGTGGTTCCAACGTGATGGAGAGCCACCCCATTTCAACGTCGATGTTCGGAACGCCTTAGATGCAACATTTCCAGACGATGGATTGGTCGGGGTGGCCCCATCGCTTTGCCGCCACGATCACCCGATCTGTCATGTCTGGACTTTTTCCTATGGGGCCATATGAAAAGCCTCATCTACGATAGACCCATCGATTCCAATGAGGACCTTGTTGCCACGATTTATACTGCCGCTGCCGCTGTACGAATATGCCTGGTGTTCTCGCCCATATACGCCAATCACTACGTCGAAGGTGTGAGTTGGCGGTCGCTCTTTTGAGCAGTTTCTGTAAATTGTTCAATAAAATTCTGAACTTTCTGTTCCGTAATTTATACAATTGCTTCAAACCTCTTATGTCATTCTTGTGTTTCTTCATTTCCTGACAGAGTAACTGCTAACCCCTAGCGCTTCACCGCTTGTTCCGACCATGCATTGTATGACGAAAAGTGCTTGTTTAGGTGTGTTCTATCAACCCTTAAAGTTTAGCCCAAGAGTTTTGAATCATCCTGCATACAAGGAGTGTCTAAGGGAGAAGAGAGCTAGCTTCCATAGACGTAATGTAAACATTTCGATTGCAGCGCCCACTAAACATGGCAAATTCGTGCGTTGCAGTGAAGCCACCTAGTCAGAGAGAGGAGCGAGTTCCCTGCACTATTTTTCCACCGCCGAGCAAAGTTTTCAATTGCTTACACCACGTGACTAATTTTACATACACTTTGACTCTGAAAAATGTTCGTTTTCTTCATGAGGTACACTCGTAATCTCTTTTCGTTTAGAGAGAAACAAGATTTAATGAAATCATTTTCTTTAATAAAATCCAATTTTGTAAAACTGGTAGCAGCTGTGCTAAAGAACAAAATTTTAATATTTTGAACAACCTACAGCATTTAGTATATTATAATAAATTGAGATTTATGTGTCAATGCACGATAACTTGATCTATATAATTATATTTTATAAAATTGTAGATATTTTCCATAAATATCATATCGAGTTTTTTACTTGTTTAAATATTCAACAGATGGCAGCAGGCACTTCCCGTATCAACCATAAAAAAGAATTACACTGTTAGAGCAAAATGCAGAAGCCAATAGATTGGCAATAGTCAGTAAACACGAAGAGTTTTGAGCTCCTGAGTTTTGCCTTGTTATTAAATATATATTTCGAGTGGAGACCTTGAATTTTCTACAGAGATTGATGAACATCTGGACTACCAGTTGGTAAGATTTTTTTTATATCAATTCAAGGCGGATATCTACAGCTGGATCAGTTACTTTTGATATTCAGTTTTCCTTTGTGCAGTCAGCATCCAACATCACCCACGCTTCGCACTGCACACGACCTTGAACCTGAGACTCTCCACCATTGTCTCTACTGCGACCTCTCCCCCACCCCTAGAAGGCATTTGACACCCGCTGCAATTTGGAGTGTTCCTCCCGGAGCTGCACAATAGATTCTCGTGCTAAGATCCGGAAGTGCGAGATGGCTGCCACATGCGGAAAGTGCGCTGATCGGGTGGTGCTTATTGATGAAATAAAATGTACTGCTGATTGTGGCAAGAAATTTCATTACGCTTGTGCTGGCATACTGGAAACGAATTTTCGAAAGATGTCTTCCGAAAGAGTCAATAAATGGAAATGCATTAAATGCATACAAATTGTAAAAAATAAGAACTCAAATAATCGAAAATCTTTGGACCGGCAAGAATACGTTAAGTCTAACGAGAGTACGTCTGCGGAGGTAGAGCAAAAAACTGATAATCCTGAAGTAATGAGGGATATTGACTTAATTATGCGTAGCATAGCCGATATAAAAAAAGACACAGCTTTAATAAAGGATATTGAACAAAGTGTAGATTTTTTGAGCAAAAGATATGATGGGATCATTACGAAAATGGATTTGATATTGAATGAGCTGTCTGATTGTAAAAAAGAAAATGAAACCCTGAAAATCAAAAACAGGGAAATGGATTTAGAAGTTCAGAATCTAACAACTAGAATTAACGATCTTGAACAATTTAATTGTAAAAGAAGTGTTGAGATTGTGGGAGTCCCAGAATTGCAAATGGAAGATACTTCTATGCTGGTAAATAGAATTGCTACAGCTTTAGAAGTCAAAATTTGCCCTGATGATATCAGCTCTAACTATAGAGTGGGTAATAATAAAGACAGGCTGAATAAGAAACCTCGCCCAATAGTTGTAAATTTCAATAATCAAAGAACTAGAAATGATCTACTAGACAAAATGAAACTTAGAAAAAAACTAAATACATATGAAGCTGGCATAGTTAATGAAAAGCATGATATATACATCAATGAACAGCTTACACAATTTTATAGAGATTTGTTTCATAAAGCAAGGAAACTAAAATTTGCTAAAGGATATAGGTTCATCTGGACAAGAAACGGACGAATATTTTTAAGAAAAAATGAAGGCGACCAATGTATCCAGATTAGTAACGAATCAGACTTGGATAAGATTTAAAAATAAATAAGTAAATTGGTGAAGACTAACTTTACTTGTCAACATGGAGGATGATGTGTATATATCTTTGGAGGATTGTAATAGAGTGATGACCTGCTGTAGAGGAACCTCAACTTTATTTTACATGAATTCTAGAAGCTTAAGGGCAAACTCAGATGGAATTTTGTCTACACTGGAAATCATGGGACATCAGTTCAATTTTTTGGCATTTTCAGAAACTTGGTTAGCAAATGGTGAGTCGTTACATATAGAAGGATATCAGTCGGCCAATCTAGGAAGAATAAACAGAAGAGGCGGAGGCGTAGCAATCTATTCATTGAATGGAATTAATTACGACATATGTGACTCCCTGATGATACTTCACAACAGTATTGAAATGATTTGTATCAAGACTGATACAATGGTGATAGGAGTAGTATACCGACCACCAGATGGCAATTTTGAATATTTTTTACAAGTTATGGAAACAAATTTTGATAAATTACAGAAAATGAATTCGAGTTTCATAATTGTAGGAGACTACAATTTAGATCTACTCAATTGTACAGATAAGAATGTTTTGGATTGTAGAGATTTAATTAATTCGTATTTTTACATGATTACACCAAATGACAAACCAACTAGATTAACAAATGTGAATGGCTCACTGCTTGATTATGCAATTACTAATATGTCTTGGAAAAGTAAAATATTACAATCTGATTTAACTGACCACTACCCCGTAATTTACTTTATTGAAGATTCAAGGAAACATTTAGAAAATGATATAACTTACAGGAAAATGACACATAAGTGTGTTTTACATTTTAAGGAAAAAATAAGCATTATTAATTGGCAGGATTTACTACAGATTACGGATGTGAACCAGGAATATGATCACTTTCTTTCGCTCTTTATGGATATATATAATGTATGCTTTCCTAGAATTGGAAAGAAGAGATCACAACACCCTGGTTATGCTCCTTGGATAAATAATTATATAAAAAACCAGATTAGAAAAAGAAACAGACTTGCTGAAATATATAAGAATTCCAGTGATGAAACGGACAAGGAAAGGCACAGAATTTGCAGAAATTATGTCACTGGTTTAATAAGAGAAGCTAAACAAAAATACTATGAAACTAAATTTAATATATATGGTGATACTTCGCTGAAACAGAAATGGAGGCTGATAAATAACCTATTGTCTCGGAATAAAAACAAAAATCTTAGAATTGGGGACATTGAGATGGCTGAAAATGTACTAACAGACGATGCGCAAAAAGCTACAGCTTTCAACCAGTATTTTAAAAGTATAGCAGAAGATCTAGCAGCTGATTTCAATACAAAAAATCAAGTGCAATATAAATATTATGGATACAGTTTTCCAGATAGTTTATATATTGAACCTTTTTCTGAAGATGATATATGTCATGTTATAAGTATAATGAAACCTAATACTTCTTGTGGGCCTGATGATATCTCAATAAATGTAATTAAAAATGTTAAAAATGAAATTAAGATCCCCCTCACATATATTTTCAACTTGTCACTTCAGAAGGAAATTTTTCCAAATGAAATGAAACTAGCAAAAATAATACCTATTCACAAGAGTAAAAACCTGAAAGATATAAAGAATTACAGACCAATTTCTTTACTCTCAGTTTTCGCCAAGATTTTCGAGAAATTAATGCATAAATGTATATATAAATTTATATTAAACAGAAAGCTAATTATACCAGAACAATATGGTTTTCAACATGGCAAATCTACACAAGGTGCTATTATAGATACCTATGATTATATTGTTAATAATCTTGAACATCAGCGAGTTGGCTTGGCTGTATATTTAGATTTGTCTAAAGCATTCGATTGTGTAGATCATGAAATTCTCTTGGAAAAGATTAGACACTATGGGCTTCGAGGGAAAATAAATAATTGGCTTAAAAGCTACCTATTCCAAAGACCAGCGTTTGTACAAGTCAATAGGACTATATCTGAACAAATCAAATTCAATAGGGGAGTGCCACAGGGTTCTGTGCTGGGACCTTTATTATTCCTTTTGTATATAAATAATATTCAATCACAAAAGGGAGCAGCTAAACTAGTTATGTATGCAGATGATATAAATGTCATTTCTTTCCATACTGATGTAAGAACTTTAGTAGAAGAAACAAATACTCTAATTGGAAATATGCATAAATGGATCACATATAATAAACTAGCTATAAATATTTCTAAAACAAAGTGTATGGTCTTTAAGAACAAGAATAAAAAACTGAATTATAACGAAATAAATATTTTGATGAATGATCAAAAGATTGAAATATGTGAATATATAAAATTTCTTGGACTCTGGGTAGATGCTAATTTAACTTGGAATTATCATATTAACCAGCTAAGAGCTACTATTTCAAAAAATATTGGATCGATTGGGAGGATTAAAAAATATGTAAATCAACAAACTTTGATAAATTTATATTATGCATTAGTGTACCCACATTTAATATATGGAATTAGTGTTTGGGGAGATACTAGTTCAGCCAATTTGAATAGTTTATTTTGTCTGCAAAAGAGAATTATGAGATATATTCTAAGATTAAATTTCAGAAATCCGGTACAACACTTGATGGCAGAAAATGGAATACTAAATATATATAATATTTACAAGTATGTTATGGGGAATTTTGTATACAGAGTGAAGAATAAAATGACAGAGTACTCGGAACTTTACTGCTGCTTAGAAAGAACGAAGACTTTCAGTTATGATACTCGCCTTAAGGACAAGATCATGTTGCCCCTATATAAGAAATCTATAGGCCAGAGATCAATACGGTACATTGGCATTAAGATTTGGAATGACGAGATACCAGAGGATACTGCTGCAATGGAACAATATAGAACTTTTAAATTTAAATATAAACTACACTTATTATCAAGTCAATGATACTCAGACCACAAAAATTCATGTGCTCAAATAAATGTATAAATGTATAAATTAAGGTCACCCGCATTGTTTTAAATTTAAGTGTATTTCAGGAAACATTTATTCAAAAGCTACAGCTTATTATGTTCTCCCTTTTCACCTGTCTGTGAACTTGTCTGTGTTTTATCTACCAATATATGTATGTTTAGGTGAAATAAACTTCAATTCAATTCAATTCAATGTACATCGATATGCTCCAGGGAACACAAACCTGCAACAAACATTGACTTATATATATTCACAAGATGATTAAATGTATTAATTTACATATTAATTTTAAAAATTCTGCAAAATTACTCAAAATAAACATACAACGGCTTTTCCAGGTATCGTAAAATGTACTCCTGAACGGGATAAAACACTCATTGAATAACTTTAGGGTCAGCTACCATTGTGCCAAACAGCCATGGCTGTTAGACATTTGGAAACACTGGTTTAATTGCAATGTACGTATATACCAATAGTAAAACAAACCATAGCTGCAGTGGGCTAAAATGATTACACTGCGCATGCGCAGATCGCCCCTTAGAGTTGTTTTTGAGCCTGCACATCAATTTGCCACGTTCAGCTTCGCTAAAATTCCGCAGAACGGCGCCACTTACGCTTGTGCAAAGCTAGCCTTCTTCTCCTTAGACCTTCTTTGCTGTATACTATATCACAACATTTTATATTTTCGGATGCATCCAGGAAGGTTCATCCAGTCATGAATAATTAAGAATCGGCCAGGATCATACTATGATTAAACGGAAAACATAGAACTTGTATTAATTTTGTTCATAAATAAAACGGTAGTTGAAACGTTTTACAAATTTTTCAGTTACACACATGTATAACCAATACTGGTACAATGGAAAACCTTAACGCTCTGCAAATAAAGTTTAAAAAGCGATAAATTTCATCAGTGAACTAACGCTTCCCTGTTTCAGCTATTCTTCTAATCCTTTTCTGCAACCTGGTTGAAAAAAATTTTTTTGTTCTCTTCTAGGATCTTTAGCATTAGGTGATGAAATCCTAACCGTATGCAGAAAGCATATATACAATACCACAAAAGAATGGTTTACACGACATAAAATTGTTATCATTCTTATAACATCTTCGAAACACAAGATGTAGTCTCTCGCCATCGAAACGGTTAAACATTGAGGTGGATAACATGATAGTTGCATTTCAGGTTTAACTTCGATAAAAGCCAGAAATCATGATTTAATACTTTCGCTAACTGATGTAACAAGCATAAATGCTATAATGTTGCATTTTAATATCTTTTATAAATATTTATACTTTATGATTTTGAAGAATAAAATAATATATTTCAATATAACGATTATGCAGAATGGCCAAAATGCATATATCAAAAAAAAGTTCAATAACTTTTCGAAATTTTCGAAATTCGAAAAGACATAAATGAAATAAATATATAAAATGAAAATAAAATACAAATAAACGTTAACAAAATAGAAAAAGATGTAATATAAAAAAGTGTGATAGAAACCAAATAAAAAAATATTCCAAAGAATTCTAAGTTTCATGTGATTCAATTAATACACCTTAACATGTCTTCTATCATTAGCTATAACTAATCTTAGAATCTTGCATTTTTCAACATAGTTGTAGAGATTGGTAGCTCATGTAGAGCAATGGTTCTCAACATGGGCCATGGGCCCTTCAGGGGTCCATGCCATATTTTATAGGATTACATGCTAAAAACGGAACAAAGGGGATAAGTGTAAGTTTCTGAGGGTAGCCATCAAATATAATCACCAGGATAAAATATTACAAATCAGATGGAAAATCATATTTTTTATTTTAAAAAATAATTTAAAATTTTTTTAAAAAGTTCTCTGGAATTCCTTCTTTTTTTAATTTTTTGGTAAATAGAGTAAATGAATTTTAAATTAAAAAAATTTAGTATCAGAGTAAATAAGGAAATAATTTTGCAGTTTGCACCAGTCATAATAATTACACTGAATAAGATAAAAATTCTTGATTTAATTAATTTTTAGTTTCATTTTAGAATTACTGAATTCTAAATAAAATTCTTTAAGAATTTCTTTTGTTACTTAGAAATAAATTATCGATTATTGGAATATGTATATATAATATAAAATTTATGTTATGAATAAACACTTTAGATGATGAAGTGCATTTTCTCGAACAAATAGCGGCTATGAGGCCGTCCACAGAGGTAAAGGAGACTCAGAAAGGGTCCATGAGGAAAATTAGGTTTAGGCCTGGTTCGAATCCTGGTCTGGCATGGTTATATGTTCGAGTGTTGTCAGTTCCAACTGAGGCAGTGGTCAGCAGTGATTTCTTTCTTGGTGAGACATGTCGTTGTATGAGAAGGCCTATAAGAATCTATCAGTAGTTTCAAGTACCGTCCTCTATGTTATAAAACGATAAAAAGACTTTCTTTTTGGTATATTCATTTTGGGACCCCTGTATATAGACGAATGTGAGGGATTGATTGAGGGGGGGGGGGGTCCACTCAATCACTCAAGTGATTGAATGGAAGGGAGATCAGGTTATTTCTCAATATGACGCAGAAATGGTAGAGCTCTGAAAATTTGTACATAGTGATAATCTAGGTCGTAAATCTTGAGAAGGATGGCAAATTTGACATCTGAAATGTTGGTCAGGGTGAAATAAAAGTCACCTAGAGGTCAAACTTTCATTTAGGTGTGCTAGAAACATGGAAATTGGTGTCTAGGTGTTTATATTTCAGAATCTTTGCTAAATTTTGGATTCAGAGTGTACTTCAATGTTACAGATAAAATTCTAATCTACCAGTATTGAAGAGCTATAAATTGGTGCCTGGTAGTAATCGGAAAATAAATCGCAGAAACATTGTGAAATTTAGGCTGTGAGGGGTCCGTTGTCAAAGGTCAGATTTCGATATGTTGGTGCTAAACAGACAAAAATTGGTGCTTGAGGCTTTTCAGGTCGTAAACCTAGAACATATTAAGAAATGCCAGTGTGGAGTTCAAGTTCAAATAGGGGTCGGAGTGACATTTAGAAATCAAAAGGTGCTGAAGATTGTTCTCTAGTATAATAATATCACCAAAATAATAAAAATGAATTCAGATATTTATTTTTAAATATGCTTAACAAAATAGGGAATAAACTTATCGGTTCTGACATTATTGAAAAGGCGAAAAACTTCCCAGCATTCCATATCGCATTTGTCAGGATTAGAAGAAAGAACACTTAAAATAACTATTGTGCCTAATGTGCAAATTAACACCTATAAATTATATTTCACATAAAGAATGGAACGGAAAAATCAGATGATCAAAGAAAGCATTCAAACAATGAAAGATGACACACCCATAGGAGTTCTATCAAAAACAATTCGCAGATGGTAATTTCCTTTTCCAGCAAATAGTTCCATGTATTCTGCAAGAAATAAGTCCTTAGTTTTAACTTAAAATTTTTATGTATAGTTTATGGAAGTGAGAAATTAAAAAAAAAGGTTTTTGTTTTAGAATATTGTATGTATTTACACGAATAAACATTATATATTTTACATCGTTGATTCACTTTGTAAAACACCTGACATAGAAGCTCCCTAACGAGTTGAGGATTGATATAATTTCATGCATCGCATCTTACTTTTCATTCGCTTTTGGGGGCTAAGAGAGTAGTAAATCAAGATTGAACAAGAAACTCTTTCATGACAATTTCATGAAATTTCAGGAATTTTGCTTCCATTATGGAAAATCTATTTCTAGTAAAGAAAGTTTCTAAAGGCTATTGTTCTTGTTTAGAATGATGTTTATTCGATAGGCCAACAAAGCAGTCTAGGTCGGTCGATTTGTCGTAGTTTGTGTTCAGTTTGTGCCAATAAAATAAATATCCCAATATCGGTAAATAGAGTTATCTTCGGATTTCCAACAAATATTACATTTTTTGTAGGGCTGTATGGTTAAGAAACGTTTCAACAATTGCTTGTCCTTCAAAAATTCATCAGAGAAAGCGAAGATCATTCGTTTTGTAGGATTTTTACTCTTTAACATTTGTTTGAAGGATATTTGGTTTCTCCCTCACTTTCGAATTATACAAAAAATCACTCTCATTGTGAGTAGCATGAAATCTCTGAATAGAAATACGCCTCCAATTTGAAGATGAATTAAATCAGCTTTCTAGAAGAGAAATGATAATGTGAATTGTTCCAACTACAAATAACAGCTAATAAATGGCAGATAACCTTTCATTTGCACACGATAAGCTTTCATTTGCCTAATCTATAACTGTGGGTCATCGTATTCGGAAGTTATATTTGGGAAAACTATTTTCAAATTTCCCTTTTTTTATTAGATGGAAGAAACAACGGAAAGGCATTTTTATATTATGTACCGTAACGCTCCCCACATAACAAACTTTTTATTTGACACACAACTTGTTTTGTTGAATGTACAATTTTCTTGACAAATATACAAAATAACAAAGAACTAACCAACTAACAAACGTGTAAATAATGATCGAAAAGCAATAGGAAGATAGGTAAAAAAGGTGCCAAAAAGATATCAAGGTGTCATTAAAGTAAAGGACTCACCTATAATATTCTGATTTTTAAACGCTTAATATTTTCTTTAAGATGTTAAACCACTCCTCTTGTAATCTATAATAATAAAAGTTGTCCGTGTGTCTGCGTCAGTCATAAATCGGGAATGGTGGTAGACTTCCAAATCGTCTAAGTTGCATTGCCGAATTTCAATTCGAATTTCCAAAAGGGAGGTTTTCTACAAGCAAATGTATTTGCCTTGCTGTTCCTACGGGAAACAGTAATGTACGAAATCTATTGGTTTCATTTACTGTTCCTTAACTGTGAATGCAAGAGTCATAAAAACGTTTAAATCTGCTGCTGTTGTTAGATCCCCATATTCCTAAACGTATTATTATAGTAATGCTTCCCATTGCAAGTAGAAACTGGATTTTTTTTAAAACCGAAACCGGGTCCTGCAGAGGAAGCCCTCGTACCACATTTGGGCCCGTTCATTCGAGTACATCGGGAACTACATCATCATCATCATCCTCAAGCAGCCATGGGCTACGGAGGTCCAACCAGACCACGCAGTTTAATTCTCCAAGCATATCTGTCCTGAGCTACATCTGCTGCATCCGGCCACTGCACACCAATTCTAACAAGGTCGTGTTTGACATTGTCTGCCCACCGCATCCTAGGTCTCCAACTCCTTCTGAGGCCTCTAGGCACACTGTTCATAACCCTATTCGCCAATCTATAATTATCCATACGGGCAACATGGCCAAACCAGCGGAGTCTCTCTCTGCACAATATGCTGCTTAAAGGAGGTTGCAAACTCCTTTGCCTAACCTCATCATTAGTTACAAAGTTAAACCACCTAATACCCAAGATACTGCGTAAGCATCTAGAATCAAAAGCATCTAGTTTCCTGTTATCTTGTTTACACAGCGTCCAAGTTTCACTACCATAACTAACCCTAGAAAGAACCAAACTATTATACAGTCCCATTTTAGTCTTTAGGTATATACGCCTATTTCTCCACACTCTCCATAGATTCTTAAAAGTCCCTGCAGCAATCCCTATTCGTCTGTTAATCTCATGCCGCACATCACCAGTATCAGTTACATAGCTCCCAAGGTAATTAAACTGTGACACCTGCTCAAGACTGCAACCATTCAGATTAACTGAATCACAACCTGCCTGACCAATTTTCATCACTTTAGTTTTCTCTCTGTTTATAACCAAACCTACTCTACTACCAGTCTCATCAACAGCTCGAATGAAAGAGTTCATCTCATCAACATCATTTGCCAAAAGGGCTAAATCATCAGCATAATCTAAATCAGAAATTTTCGTATCTCCAGCCCATTTAAGGCCAAAATCTTTTCCTCGAAGCGAATTTCGCATAACATAATCAATAACCAAACTAAAAAGAAAAGGAGACAAAATGCACCCTTGTCGAACACCAGAAGTAATGCTAAACCAATTGCTACAAGACTTACCAACTCTCACACATGACTCAGTGTTATGTGTAGAGAGCTTTCATTATATTGTTGCGGATCACAAAAATGGATAGCCACTGAGCGTGAGTATTAAAAGCTATATTTCAAAACCAAATTCAATACAAGGTAAATTGTTACAAAGGAAATATGGATGAAGTATCTTATTAACAAATCAACTATTAACATGCACAAGTCATCAATCTTCCTGCGTAGAGCACACAATATCAGCTCTGTGTATTTTACTAAATACTACCTTTTACTTGATTTACCAGGTCACCCGAAGATCTTCACTCGTAAACCAATTCTCGTCCTGTGCTAATAACTGTTCACACACTAGCCGAACAAAAAGACAGTCCGTGTAGACATTCGAAGTTAGCCATAAAAGTTCCCACTTTTATACTTCCGCGTATACACAACACATCAAGTTACTTCTTGATACTTAACGATAAAAGATCCCACTTTTATCCTTCCGCGTATACACAACACATCAAGTTACTTCTTGATACTTACGCGCACTGTCTCAGAACAGCTCACCGTCCATTTTCGAACTCTCCGACCGTTACAATACAACGACCGTTACAATACAACGACCGTTAACGCTCCACTCTTCTTCTCCAAATTCTCCCAACGTTCTTATTCCGTTGGCTGAAACTTTCTTTTCGGTTGCCAGATTCTTCTGTCGTAACACTGCCCCCTTCCTAGGTCTTGTTCGTCCCGAACAATTCTGGATTCCAAAGCTTCTTCAGTTCTTCGATGAAACGGGGCCAAATGATCCACGTGAACCACCTTGCACTTTGTAGCTGGACATCGACGAATGCGATATACCACGTCTGTGTCAAAATGAAAGCGAATCTCATTATGACGTAGATTTCTTTTCTGACTGAAGCCTCGTCCACAAACATAATACGTGTAAGGCCTATAGCCCTTGTGAACACGTTTATGTCTCTGCAGGGAGAAGAATCGACTAAGAGTTTTCGTGCAAAACCTGTAAAAAGTTTTCTTCTTTGTCGAAAGTTTTCTCCTTTGGATTTTTACTTCTATCAACAGTAACAAGGAATGAAAGTCATTAGTGACATAAAATCTAGGGAGAATTTTCATCCTGCAATCTGACCCTTTTGTCAGTTGACTTTCACTTAATTCAGAACTGTCGTGATGAACCTTCAGCCATATTTCACCTGATTCAATTTGATCCCCAAGGTGCTTCACAAATATAATATCAGCTCCATAATTCTTTTTAGCTCTTCGGTCCATCTCCTTCTTCCATACTCTTGCTAGAATTGCAGCTTCTAATCCGACAACCTTACCTGTTTCTCCTGTATAAGTGAAATCAGTGATGTGTCGGGCTGCTAGCAATATTTTTTCTGTTTTACCTTCACATAGCCAGCTTGCAACATCTTCAGATACTCCTTGTTCTATTAACATGTTACGAAACTTGTTCAAAGCATTGCCGTTATGCAGAACCTTACGGACACGTGATGCTTCATCTACCCTATTATCCACAATGTTCACAAAACGCAGAAGTTCTCCTAACTCTTCGACGAGCTCTTGCAGTTCTAAGGATCCGTTACCAAGGAAACACTGAACAGCTTCCATCACTTCCAGAGAGTTGTCAACAGAGTTTTCAAGAGGTGAATCCATGTTGCTGATAACAGCTGAACAACTCAAACTCTTCATTCCACGAGCTTGTGATGCTGCAACCATTTTCTTAACTAAATCAACAGCAACATCTTCTGTACTGATGAGATCAATAGCTTCTTTTCCGAATTCAACATCATAAACCAAAGCGCACACTCCTTCAGCCAGCTTTTTGGACACAATTGAGCATCTCATTAGAGGAACGCTATCTACGGTAGCCGTCAGATCCTTGCAGCGGTAAATCTCCTTATCTGTTGGCACCAGCTCCTCTGTCTGTACTACGATGCAACATCCGACGTCTTCCATCATCTGCTCGATTTTATCTTTAGTGCAGTCGACTGTGAAGCTAGGGATGGATTCCAATTTGTCCAGAGTATCTCCCGTCAATTGGCGAGCACGACCGGAGATCATAGGGACCTTGAGACCTAAAGCAGCAAGTGCAGGAGCCAAGACAAGACTCACTTTGTTGCCGACACCTCCTGTGCTGTTTTTATCTACCATCCGATGGCGCCACTCGGGTCTCCAGCAAAACACATGACCCGAGGAGGTCATATTTGCTGTTTCTTCCGAATTCACTTTCTTGGAGCTCTCATTGTAATTAGCCAGGGAAACATCAGTCATGATTGCCAAATTGTTCATTCTGGAGATCAGCGACGAGTTCTGTAACATGATATTGTCCACTTTAGAGCTCTTGTAGTCGTGATAAAACTTTTCTATATCCTTATAATCTAAATGGTTATAATGTCCAAATCTGCACATTGACTGTTCAGAAAAGAAATTCAGCGTGGCTACGTTGAAATTGTCTGAGGGCTTTACTTCTCTCTGATCGTAACTCTGAGGCTTAGTTTCATCCAGAAAGTTAGTCTTTGAAGTACCGTCTCTGCCTGAAGCTCTTTTACTAGCATCACCTGTTACGCTTCTAAGCCATTCTTCGGAATTCTTCTTTCTTAAATCCCCACTTTCTATAAACGATTCGAGTGTGGCTATATGTTTCGGAAAAATCTCTCCGACTTCCCCAGTAACGTCGAATGGCACTTTGTATCTATGATGAATGGACGCCTCTTCTTTACTCGGACCACTCTGCGAAACGTAAACTCTGTTTCGTTCCCCCTCATTACCACTCGTTACTCTGCCTTTGCGATAATTGTCCATGACGCATTTTGCTGACGGCGAGGAATAGAATACCTTTCGTGTGGATCTCTCTTCAGATCGTGCCAGACTTGTATACCTAGGTATTTTGAAGTGCAAAGCGTACTGTATAGTCTCACAGCTCTCTGATCTGTGTGATTGTTCTTCACAGTTCCTAGACATGTCACCAGCGACATAGACACTCTGCCATGCATCACCAGTAGTTGCGTGGTCAAAGGCATTATCTGCGCTATCTCTACGATTCTTGATTTTCAGTAGCAGATCCATATTTTTATATGCGTTGCCTTTCTCTTTTTCTTTTCCATGTTTACAATCTAACTTAACACTATCAAGATCATCTTTTTCACTGACAAATTCAACATTTAAACTATTGCATTGTCTATTGAGTTCGGTTTTACTATCCTTGAACTGATCAATAATCTTACCAACTCGAAAAGCCACTTCAGCTCTCAACTCAGTATTTTGTGCGGCCATTTCGGCTTTCAAATCATCTTTTCGAGAAACTATCTCCGTTCTCAACTCATTATTTTGTGCGGCCATTTCGGCTTTCAAATCATCTTTTTGAGAAACTATCTCAGTCCTCAACTCATTATTTCGTGCGGCCAGGTCACCTATTTTATCGCTTAGGGCAGCTAAATCACCTTTAATATCGGCTTTCAAGTCATTTAACAACTTTACTAATTCATCCATACTTCTAGTTAACGGCATTCAATAAATTATCCCACTTCTGACACCAAATGTTGCGGATCACAAAAATGGATAGCCACTGAGCGTGAGTATTAAAAGCTATATTTCAAAACCAAATTCAATACAAGGTAAATTGTTACAAAGGAAATATGGATGAAGTATCTTATTAACAAATCAACTATTAACATGCACAAGTCATCAATCTTCCTGCGTAGAGCACACAATATCAGCTCTGTGTATTTTACTAAATACTACCTTTTACTTGATTTACCAGGTCACCCGAAGATCTTCACTCGTAAACCAATTCTCGTCCTGTGCTAATAACTGTTCACACACTAGCCGAACAAAAAGACAGTCCGTGTAGACATTCGAAGTTAGCCATAAAAGTTCCCACTTTTATACTTCCGCATATACACAACACATCAAGTTACTTCTTGATACTTAACGATAAAAGATCCCACTTTTATCCTTCCGCGTATACACAACACATCAAGTTACTTCTTGATACTTACGCGCACTGTCTCAGAACAGCTCACCGTCCATTTTCGAACTCTCCGACCGTTACAATACAACGACCGTTACAATACAACGACCGTTAACGCTCCACTCTTCTTCTCCAAATTCTCCCAACGTTCTTATTCCGTTGGCTGAAACTTTCTTTTCGGTTGCCAGATTCTTCTGTCGTAACAATATATATATATAATGAAATATATATATATATATAATGAGAGCTTTCATTATGTTAACTAACTTCTCTGGTATACCATATGATCTCACAATCAACCACAAATTATGACGATCAACAGAGTCGAAAGCCTTTTTGAAATCAACAAAGCTAGCAACCAAAGGTTTCTGAAACTCTAAACATTTCTCAAGAATCTGCCTAAGTGAAAATATCTGATCTACACATCCCCTACCACTTCTGAATCCACATTGCTCATCACGCAATTGCCTGTCAACCAGATTCTTAATTCTATTAAGCACAATCGTGGAAAGAACTTTACCTGGAACAGAGAGTAAGCTGATACCCCATAGTTATCACAAGAACTGCGATCACCTTTTTTGAGAATAGGGATAATAATAGCTCTGGTAAAATCTTTAGGAACCATGCCTTTATCATAGAAGTTATTCAAAATTTCAGTCACCCAAGTGGTAACCGAAACATTCCCAGCTCTGAGCATTTCTGTAGTAATTTCATCTACCCCTGGGGATTTATGAAATTTAAGTTTAGAGATAGCCAAAATAACTTCAGATTGTGTTATAGGGCCAACATTAAAGCTGCCAATGCATCTATCATCATTACAAACAATGGGAGTAGAACTAACCACATGGTTTAGAACATCACTGAAATGCTCAGCCCACCTAGCCATGACAGACTCCTCACCTTCTATAACCTTACCTTGTTTATCCTTCAATCCTTGTATGCCTGTCCGTTTTCTACCACATAAAACATTAACTATCTGGTACAGCTCTCTGCTGTTGTGCTGCCTAACTGCTTCCTCAGCTTTGTCAGCCAAGCCATCAAGCCAAAGATTTTTATCAGTAGCTAACTGATCCTTTTCACGTTTATTAAGCTCTCTGTAATCTTTTCTATTAGGACTAGTAGGGTACTGATTAAGGACATTCCTGCAGTTCCTTCTTTCTGAAATAAGCTCAATTGCCTTATGACTTAAATAATTATGTCTCCTCTGCTCCTTTTTTCCTAAAAGAGTACTGTTAGTTTCCAAAAAAGCCTGTTTAAAATGGCCCCATTCTTCCTCAATTTCAGTATTAAGCAAACCATGACTGTCATAATGACTAAGTAACCTATCATGGTAAGCTTTAGCTATAATTGGGTCTTTCAGAGCTTCAGTATTAAAGGTAAATTTTTTAACCCTAACACAACACTTTTTAAGTTTAAGTTGCAAGACACTTTTAACAAGGTAATGATCAGATCCAATTTCAGCTCCCCTATATGCCCTGGTATTTCTAACAGAACTATCCCATTTGCTGTTAATTAATATATAATCAATCATATTCCTATGCAGCCCATCAGGTGAAACCCACGTGTATTTATGTATGTCGCGGTGTTTGTAATATGTGTTTAGTTATTCTGAAACCATTGAGTTTACTTATCTGTAGGAGACGTTGCCCATTGCCATTGCAGCTACCAATACCAAAAGGGCCTATCACCCCTCCCCAAAGATCAGAGTCAGTACCAACTTTGGCATTGAAGTCACCAAGAACAAGGGTAATATCTCCTTTCTTGACAGAATTCAAAATATCCTGAAGTTGTCCGTAAAACCTATCCTTCTCATCCTCATCAGCATCCTCAGTGGGGGCATAACAGCAGATAACATTCAAGTCTTTAATGCTTGTCTGAAATTTTGCTGTAAGAAACCTTTCATTAATGCACTCATATCCTAGAAGAGCATCACTAGCATGTCTGCTGAGCAGCAGACCCACGCCTTGGTGATGCTTTCCATCCTCCCTCCCTGTAAAGAGAAATTTAAAGTTATTTTTAAGTATTTCACCTTTATCTGTCAATCTGGTCTCTTGCAAGCCTAGAATATCTAGGTTATAGCGCTGGAATTCCTGCATGAGGACATCAAGAGAATAATCTCTATATAATGTCCTCACGTTCCACGTTCCTGCAGAGAGAAAATGATTAGTAGGATTTTTAAAGAAATTAGGTTTATTGAGATTGGTAGGGCCAACAATATCAAACAGCCCCCTGATCGCAGGCATGGGGCAAAGACCCGTTCCTCCTCCGCTAAAGGCTGAAGTCACCGATGCTGGTAGGAACTTTAGGCACCACCTTTTCAAGTGGACTTTTTCAAGAGCCACATATCCAGCCTGAGACGCATTACTCCAGTTTAGGCTTGACGATCCCCAACTAGCAAAGTAAGGTTCAGGTACCTGCGATGGCCTCTGATTAGGATTATCCACCAGCTGATATAAGGTATCCCATGCCTCTGTTCACTTAGAGCTGGCAACCCAAAAGCAAACAGAAAACACAGCGGCAGACTCTCCCTCAACAGAGGCCACCAGTGCAGCAAGCCCAGGATCCATAATCAAACTCAAATCCATAAACAAGTCCAATCTGGTAGGTATAAATGGTCAGCACCAGGACCCTGTGAAGTTGACCACTCCTCAGCAGGGTAGAAAAAAAAGAAAAAAGTGGCCATAGATGACCAGATCAGCAGGCCATACTGAACTGGCAGCCCTCCCCTTCCGTTCCCTTCCAAAAGAGAATATCTCGTTTGAAAGGTACTAACGGCCTGCACCACGAGAAGGCAGGGTCGGACATTAGGTGCTAGACCTGGCCGGTTCTGTGCATCATCACTAGGAATTGGTACACAGCTCTCCTTCCAGTTTACACCTAGCTACCATTTACAGTCCTGCTACCATTTACAGGGCAACCAAAATCTCGATAGTTTGCATGTGAATGAAGTTAAGAGTTATGATTTGTTACCTAGAAAGTCACTAACAGGAGAAACAAGCAAAAAACCATGTAGTCAGGCCATTTGACCTCCACTGTAATTGCTATCATATTACAGTGAAAATTATAACTTGTTTTATAGTGTAGTGACAAAGAAAAATAATTTAACCTTAAGTGGCTTCTTTCCACAGAACTATTGCAAGAGCCATTAGGTTTAATACCCCAGAGAAATTGGAATTAGTTTAATAACCATACACCTGTGTTTATGGTAAGCTGATAGAACATAACGATTATTTAGAAATTCTATAGAATATTTCATCTTTATTTTAAACATTGCAAAGTATTGTTATGCATATTAATGTGAATATTAAACATTTTAAAACCACGAGACAAATGATATGGGCTTTACAGACCCTAAAAATATGCTCCATTATTTTTAGAAGTATATTATGTTTTTACATTTTAAATTTTGGATGCAGCTAAAAAAATGCATCCGTAACACGATGACCTCCGATTTCATCGTTGTGCACTCTGTTGATTATACGAAACTAATTGAATTTGTAACAAATTTACATATAATTTTGGTGGTAGTTTTTATTTGCCTACACTACTCCGGCCCACATAAAAGTTATGTAGCCAGTTATTGATCACAGAACATAAATTTAAGTCCCATTACTGGGTAAAGAAAGTTGGATGAAGTAAAGTGTTGGATAAACTCGATTCTCAATTCTATCACATCATGATATTCAACATCCGATTTGTTTGGAAAATGATCAACTGTTTATATATGCATTATTACCTATTGTACATACAGGGAAATTTTAACTGTCTATGAAAAGATTAAAGAACAGTAAATAGCCGAAATATAAATAAATAAAAAACGTAGAGAAATGGTGCAATCAGTCATTGAATTCGATTTTCTTCAAAGGTAGATAGAACGTCAGCAATTTTGTTGAGTACGTAAATCTGCTCCTTATCTTCCTCTGAAGTGAGTAGGAATTCAGTGACTGTGCCATCGATATGCTTTAGGTTTATTTTCTACTTTTGAAGGCGCATATAGCAAGATAAGTATTTTTTTTATTTTTTTTTTGTCCCTAGAATACCACCTACCTTCCGCAACTTTCACTTGGTATATTACTCATAAACATCGCCCACATTTTTTCCTTCATGTTCGAGTCGTGTTTCATTTCGGTTGTTGGGTTGTTTTACCTCTAACGGGTACTTTTTGCACACCATGGGCTAAATGGTCAGGTTACAAGGACCCTGATGGCTCAGAGAAGTTTGGGAAAGAGGACCCACTTGAACAGCTCTTGGGAGACAGAGGGGAGCCTCCCGTCAAGGCCATCCAGTGTGTTCTTTAACGAGCACAGGGTATGACTCTACTGCACATGGGGCCACGGCATAACGTGCCATCCGACGGACGGTGGCCTTTCCAAGTCCATCGGTGTCCCCTATTGACCGTTGTCAGGGCGGGGAGTTTGGCGGAGATATTCAGCATAACGACTTGTTTCCCAAACTAGAGAAATTTGCTATACATATCTATGTAGAAATGCTTCATTTTAACAAAAATATCAGTCTAATGAAATAAAGATTTATCCCGTGAAAGAAACATGATTAATATAGCTAAATTATTGAAAATATAATTATTAAACAACACGAAAAATCTTCATATTTCCTTTTTATATTTTCTTTTCATAACATCTGCTAAAACGACAATGATTTAAATTCTGTGAAATTTCTGACCTATCACAGCCCTATGAATAATACACTGTTTTATATCGCACAGCAGGCATTTTTTCTAATTTCACAAATGCTCTCTACACCTGCTAGCATAAGGCTTTAAAACATACCACACTTTCTTAGCATAAAAAATAAGTTACAAACTTGGAAATTTACGCGATTTTGACCATGGAGGTAGGAAGATAAGAGGAGGAGCCCTAAGCACTTGAAAATAATGCTACGGCAGCCATGTTGTTCTATTCAAAACATTGATCAGTAGTTACTCACCTATACTAATTTTTGTCGACATTTGTATTTTGGCAGCCTGTTCGTTCAGCTTACGGCTGCACGAATCGCACAGTAAAATTGAGTGTAAGTAGGCTTGATTGCAGCGGCAGACGGTTTGTTTTGAATGCAACAACATGGCTACCGCAATGCTGCGTAAGCATCATTTTCCTTCCACAGGGAAAGCGCGTTAGGGCGTCTTCTTATCTTCCTACCTCCATGATTTTGACGGTATTGCCCGTAACGGTAATATCCAGCGATAAGTTCTTTCAAAACTGTCCAAATCAATGCATTATGCTTTACAATTAGTTAAATTGCGGTTTCTGTTATATTTGTTCGCTATTATTATTTAGTTAGGTTGGTTAATTCGTTTAGTTTCGTTATTAGCTGCCAATATGAAGTGATATCTTCACCATTTTCATAATGACACAGAAATGTGCTGCAGAATATCGACATCATTTAAGAATTCAAGCAGAGATGTTTTGTTGGGAGAGAGAATTACACTGCTGAAAGTGGAAATCGCAACACCAAGAAGTAATGGAAGAAGAGATATGTAAATAGCAGGAAACAATCGGCCATCGGAGATATGCCAATATTCAAAGTTCGGCAGCGAATGGATACGTGACACCCAACCTAGTCAAGGATAAATACCGGGCGTCCATGAGCTTGTACCAGAACACCATCGAGAGTGAGGATGGAATGCATGCTGCGAAAATTTTCGGGTTGTTTTACCTCTGAGCGGCACTTTTTTGCTCACCACGGGCTAAATAGCCAAGTCACAAGGATCCCGAAGGCTCAGAGAAGGTGAGGGAGGGGCCCCACTGGAACAGCTGTTAGGAGACAAATGGCAGCTTCCCGTCAAGGCCATCCAGCGTGTTCTTTAACGTGCAGAGGGTATGGCTCTTCTGCACACGGGCCACGGCTTAACGTCCCATCTGGCGGATGGCGGCCTTTCCAAGCCTATCGGTGACCGTGGGCAGGGCGGGGAATTTTGCAGAAATAAATCTCAATGGTGACCCAGCTGGTGCTCGAACCTGGGAACTACAGATTACGAGCCTAGCGCGCTACCGACTGAGCCACCCCCGTCCCTTCAAAAATGCTCGGAGACACTTTCATGTCAAAAAATATAAGGTAGTTTCTAGCAATTCAGATATCAATGGGGTCATTATTAACATACAGGTAACCTCCGATTTATGCGGGAGATGTGTTCCGGCGAGATCGTTAATTGCTTTTTTTGTTTTTTTTTTTCGTTTTTGCATATCTGATTGGTCCGTTTGATGTTTTTTTCTTTGTATTATAATAGACGTTTTATTCCAACAAAAGTAACTATAAACATAACAGTTTTAAGAATTTTTAAATGCATATAGATATATAAATGCATAATTGTGTAGTGTATGATCAATTACTTAATTTTACAAATTACTGAAGAATGAATTTAGCAGTGTTAGCTTGCGGCCTTTATTTTGTTCATAATATTTATTTCTAATATTCCATTTACTGGATTTTATCTATGCAGAATATCTTAAGAGTTTTTAAAGGGTTTTAATAAAATAAATGTGAGAAGAGTAATCACATTGCAGCGAAAATAGCGATACAGCCGGTATGGTGAGCGGAAATGAGAAGTGGAAGTGCCACGCTATCTTTTCAAAAAGTCCCGCTATTTTGCTGTTCTTCCGCCATTTTGTTTTCTGACGTCATCACCACAAACTCGAGGTCGACGAGAAAGACAGGCCACGACACTGGAATATCACGTGATCAACTTAGTCTGAGGTTACAGTACGATTTTCATAGAAGCGAAGTGCTTATTCTTCAGTCGCTTGCTTCGGTCATCGTGTAAATAACGTTCAAACTACATTTGGATTACCCCAAAAAGGTGAGCATTTCTCATTACTGTTATTATTTGTAGCATGAAATATTTCCTGTAGTTAGTGGTTTGATAAAAGTATTTAGTGCTTGAAAAGTGTTTTGAGTGAATTGGTCTCTGAGGCCTAGTTTTAACGTGTTGAAAGATGGCGTGATCTAAAACAAAATTATGTGCCAAGAATGTTGGCAAAATTTAGTATCTGAAAATTTTGCAGTATATTATGTTCTTTCAGAAGCTGTGATGTGTTATGTGAGTGCAAAATTAATGAATTTTAGGATATCTTTCATGTTCTAGATTATGTATGAGTCTTTCAGGAAGATATACATAATTTTCACTAAAATCAATTTACTAGAGAAATGTTTTATAATGAACTGATATTACATGATCTAATATATTTTTTGTCACATCTTCATTGGGCATCTTTTATGAGTTGAAAAGAAACAAAAAAAGTGTAGTGAAATATTTACTTAATATATTCCAAAGCTGTGATAAACACTAGTATATTGTTAAAATCAATATGCAAAAAATCGTAATTTTTTATGAGTTTTGTAATTTTCTGTATCATATTCTAAAATATTACTGCTAAATACAGTACAAGTTTTATTCAAATCTGTATATTCCGCACTGTATTTGCATTACGTTGCCCATGTTTGCACTGAAATCTTCCCCATGTTTGCACTGAAAATAATTTGTTGTAAACTACCTCAAATCTAGGATTTTAGAAATATCAGGTTCAGTATTTAAATAGTTATGAAGGTTAAATATTTAACTTAGCTCGTTCAAAATTGATGGAAATTAGTATGTGAACTACTAAAATGTATTCATACTTTTCACAGTATTTATCACTAAAGTTTAATGTACCGGTTATTGCTTCCATTTCAACCTGTTTACGCGACAGCAGTTATATAAAGTGCAATAGCTGTTATTAAATATTCCATAATTAAATACCAAACGTGCAACGCATCTACTGTCACAATTTTCCTTAATAATTTTAAGAAGTTGTTGCGCTGTAAAATCTCGATTACTGCTTGCATACCATGGAAATTATCTAATAAGTGACCGCTGAAAGTATCCATATTTTAAATTATATTTGGATCGGGCGATTTTTTTTCCAAAAGATTAAAAAAATGTAATCAATAAGTAAATATTAAGGATACTGGAACTGGTAAGTAAATGAAAACCAGTGGTGTATTCTGAATCAATGTCTTGCAGTTGTTAAATGTTTAAAGAAAAAAACATAAAAGAATTTAAAAATATATATATTTGTATATACATATCCCAAACCACCCATTTAAACACACCTCTGGTTTTCTGATTTTGCTCTTTATTCTGAACACTATAATATTATGCCTTTAATTTTTTTTAAGGAAACGGCTGATTTTTTAAGAATTATCACAAATTAGATTAAATGGGTTACGAAGAAAGAAAAACAAAATTAGGTTTCTTGAAAAAATTAAAGCGAAATAAAATTGCAAAAACGAGATACAAGGTTCTGTGCGAACGAATCGAGTGACGTTTGCAGCTACCGGACTTAGTTGACCACGTGACGGCTGAGGATCGCCTCAGTGTCGTGGCCTGTCTTTCTCGTCGGCCTCGCACAAACTCCGCGATTTTGCCGTCCTCCGCCATTTTTAATTCTGACGTCACACGCCCTTCTCTAAGACCCCCTGGTTGACCCATCCAAACCCCTCGTGAAGTAAACAACTCTAAAGGTCCCAAATAATTCAAAGTCCCAAGTCCGCCATCTTGGATTTTGACGACATCACCCAAACCAAAACCTACCGAAATATTGTAAGTCCGCCAACTGCAGCGCCATCTAGTGTTTAACACACGTATTATAGTTTTAAAGAAAAACCACAGCCTGTCTCAAACCCAGTTCCATAACGTTTATCAGCGCGGTTATCCATTACTCCAAGGGTAATATATGCCTAAGGTACTTAAAGGAAGATGAAGAAAGAACTGATCACTATTTCTTGTAAATTCACCTACATTTTTTCACATTTATCAATGTTTTTTTTGTATTCCAAGAAAACCACATTTCACTTGGGAATAAATTATAAATGAATTTTTTATTCCTTGTAAATCACATTTAACTTGGGAATTATATTTTAATTTCTTGTACAGTCGCTCAAAAACTATCAGAACTCTATGGTTGGTTACAGAATTCAGAAAACATATCTGGCAACAATTTTTTTTAGAAATTAGCTGGCAACCTTCGTGTCACGAGACAAGGAGGTTGTATTTCTTTTTTATTATTATATTTATTTTTATTTTTTATATTATTATATTTATTTTTATTTCTTATATTTGTGTATATTTTTATACTGTATTTATTTTTTATTCCTTATTAACTTACGAATATCTTATATTTTTATTTCTTGTAAATTAGGAATATATTATTTTTAAAAATGAATCTTGCTTTTAATTTTTTATAAATTAACCTACGAATATATTACTTTATAACTGGATTTTTTTCTTATAAATTAATTTACGAATAAATTTTTCTCTTGTAAATTAATTTAGGAATAAATGAATTTTTCATTCTTTTTTAAATCACATTTAACTTGGGAATTATTTTTTTTTTCCTTGTGAAAAGCATTTAGAAACAATCATGTCGTCTCCTTACTCACCCTCACTTGGACCACTTTTTACAGACGGATGGCTTTACAATCTGAAAAGTCCTTGCGAAATAGACCAAATAAGAAATATTTTGAAACACAAAGTGGAGATCAACACAAGGTTTCTATACCTTGCACCAAAATTGTTTAATATGTTAAGTTTTAAGATGACAACTGAAAACAATCCAGCAACTTTCAAAAACACATGGCATAATATTGTTCTAAATATGTCTGATTCTGAAAATACTCGGGGCGGGGGTGGCTCAGTCGGTAGCGAGCAATCTGTAGTTCCCAGTTTCGAGTCCCAGCTGGGTCAGCGTTGAGAATTATCTCCGCAAAATTCCCCGCCCTGCCCACGGTCAGTAGGGGACAGCGATAGGCTTGGAAAGGGCGCCGTCCGTCGGATGGGACGTTTAGCCGAGGCCCCGTGTGCGGGAGAGCCATACCCTATGTACGTTAAAGAACACGCTGGATGGCCTTGACGGGAGGCTGCAATCTGTCTCCCAATAGCTGTTCTAGTGGGTCCCTCCCCCAAACTTTTCTGAGCCTTCGGGGTCCATGTGATTCTCAAAATACTCGGGGCGGGGGTGGCTCAGTCTGTCGCGCGCCAGGCTCGTAATCTGTAGTTCCCAGGTTCGAGTCCCAGCTGGGTCTGCGTTGAGATTTATCTCCGCAAAATTCCCCGCCCTGCCCACGGTCAGTAGGGGACAGCGATAGGCTTGGAAAGGCCGCCGTCCGTCGGATGGGACGTTTAGCCGAAGCCCCGTGTGCGGGAGAGCCATACCCTATGTACGTTAAAGAACACGCTGGATGGCCTTGACGGGAGGCTGCCATCTGTCTCCCAATAGCTGTTCCAATGGGTCCCCTCCCCCAACCTTCTCTGAGCCTTCGGGGTCCATGTGACCTGGCCATTTAGCCCATGGTGTGCAAAAAAGTGCCGCTCAGAGGTAAAACAACCCAACTCTGAAAATACTCTCGATAATGTACACAGTCGTATCAGAATAATATGACCACTTACCATACATATATTATGGTAGGTGGTCATATTACTCTGACACGACTGTATATATATATATGAAAAGATTATGCTGCAGGTTCAGAAAATTTCCAATGTTGTTAAATTTCATACCTAAGTTACTAATAGACTGAAATGCTCCTTGATTCTAAATGTGAAATATTTCATTTTTGTCTATTTTGAGTGGGAGGGGGCGGGGGTGGCTCAGTCGGTAGCGCTCCAGGTTCGTAATCTGTAGTTCCCAGGTTCGAGTCTCAGCTGGGTCAGCATTGAGATTTAACTCCGCAAAACGTCCCGCCCTACCCACGGTCAGTATGGGACACCGATAGCTTTTGAAAGGTCCCCGCCATCGGATGGGACGTTAAGCCGTGGCTCCGTGTGCGAGAGAACCATACCCTGTGCACGTTAAAGAACACGCTGGATGGCCTTGACCGGAAGCTACCATCTGTCTCCCAACAGCTCTTACAGTGGATTCCCTCCCCCAACCTTCTCTGAGCCTTCGGGGTGCATGTGACCTGGCCATTTACCCCATTGTGCGCAAAAATGTGCCGCTTGGAGATAAAACAACCAACCCATCTAACATCATTGAAGGTGACACCTGTGGCGTGGGTGTGTGTGATGGTTTCGGAACATGTCGACCTCTATGTGCGTGTAGGAAGCACTAAAACTGCCGAAGTATAGGCAGATTATTTAATGGCTTATAAATAGTATCTCGTATAGAGGTCGTAGGGATGTAGCATCTTTATGATCCCTATACGAGATGTAATTCTAATGCAATAAAGTTATACTATCCAACTGTTTTCAATGTACAAAACAGTAGTGTAACCACCTGATTGAACAGTATTTTCAAAATTTTCTGCAGCAGGACAACAATGTTCGAATGGTTGTAAAAAGAAAGTCTATAATTCATTTTCAAGCCTAGGTAAATTATATCACTTACTTCTTCTATTTTAGGACAATTGCATGTACCAGGTGATAAACCATCCAGCCTAGTACAACTTATTCGATGCTTAGTAATTCTTCTATTAATTGTAGGTTGTTGAGAACCAATACACATAAATTTAGTTTTTTTCTCGTTTACACTCAGTTTGTTAAGAGAAAACCATTTAACTGCTTTATTAAAATCACTTTGTAGATTGCAAATAGCGTATTCTAAATCAGAGTGGAAGTTGATTAGCACTGTATCATCAGCATACATATATAATTTACTATCGAAATTAATATTAGCCAAATCATTTATGTATATTTGAAATAGCATAGGGCCGAGAATAGATCCTTGTGGAACTCCAAAATTGATCTGAAATTTATCGCTAAAATTATCATTTATTTTCATAACTATTTCTCTATGTAATAAGTAGCTTTTAAACCATTCAAAAATATTCCCTCTTATACCAAGTAAATATTATTTCTGTAGCAAGATATCAATGTCAACTGAATCAAATGCTTTATTTAAGTCCATAAATACTGCAACGCATTTCTTTCCTATATTTAAATTAATATTAATATTATTAATAAGATCTTCTAAAAGATTTTGCGTTCCCATACCTTTACGGAACCCAAATTGCTGACTTGACAGAAAATTAATTTTATTCAAAAAATTTTCCAAGCGATCTCCAACGTATTTTTCCATTATCTTATCAAAAATTGTTAATAGAGTGGTTGGTCTATAATTATTAAAATTCTTTTTTGATCCACTTTTATATACCGGACGAATAATTCCAATTTTCATAGTTATTGGGATTTGCGAATTTTCAAAAATTTTATTTATAAGAATTGTTATTACATGAACAAAATTTCATTTACTTTCCTTCATTTATTTTGGTTTAATATTGTCAAATCCAGGAGATGTGTTATATTTTAAGTGATCTATAATATTGGCAACATCGAAATTACTAGCTAGTGGAAAATGCATAGAATTCTTATTTATGTAACATAATTCGTAAACCTTATCTGACCTGGTATTCATCGTCGCATATTCTGCTTGCATCTCACTAATAATTGTTACAAAAAACTTAACAAAACTATTTAGAATTTCTTTTGGAGTGTTATCTCTAATCAAGTGTCTTTCAACATTTTCGTCGATTGACATCCTTTTTTTATCATCAATAATATCATTAATTAATTCCCACATTCTAGTATTATTACCTTTATTAATTGCTAATTAATTTGAATAAAATATGCGTTTTTGTTTCCTTATAATGATATTTACCTTATTTCTTTCCATTTTATATAAGTCATAATTTTGTTTATTATTTACATTATCTTTATATCTTTTCCATAATTTATCTCTTTTTTAATTGCTAAAATAATGTCATCTGTAATCCATTCTTTCCTTATTCTCTTAGTTTTACAATTATTAATTTGTTTACTACAACAAGAATTTTCCCGAATTTCATCAATTTTACTTAATATTTTCTGATATACTAATTCTGTACTCATGACTTCATCAACTATATCATTCCATTGTGTCATTTGCAATTTTTGAATAATAAGAGTATCATTATAAAATTTTTTAAAACCTAGGTTTGAATCCTCTTTCAAAAATGTAACATCATTAGAGCTAATATTCTTTTTGAAAATGTTAATTAAGATACCATAATGATCTGCAAATTTATTTCTATATGTTTTACTTTTAACATCAAAACTACTTGTTTTAACCAAAACATGATCAATTAACGTCCTTGTAATTTTAGGTAATGTTTCGTTCTCCCTAGTAAAACCCTTAACGATTTGTTCCAAACCAAATTCAATCAAAGTATTTAAATACATATCGCAACCATATTTATTAGTATTTGCCACATCAACATTAATATCACCAACAATAATTAAATTTTTAATTCCAGCTCTTTTTAATAAATACTCAGAAATTTCTTTTAGGAACCAGTTAATATTTTTACTAGGAGATCTATATATTGCGATGATATTAATTTCAGTATTATTAATTAATAATTTAGTAATTATTGCTTCTGTTGATTCTCCAATAGTTTCATCCAGTTGTACTAAATCAATTTTGTTTAGATAAAAAATAATGATCCCACGTTGTTTATTTTCTTTTGCCGTTAAAATAAGCTTGTTATACCCTTCAATATTAAATGTAGCTGATTCCTGTTCAGTTACCATAGTTTCAACCAAAATAATCAAATCCAACTGGAATTCAAGAAGTTCAATATGAACCAGTAAATTATCCCAGTATTTTTTCAGTGATCTAATATTTAAGTACATAAATTTTAACATTTTATCATCCGACCCTTGAAACCAAACATTCACATCAGTTAAGTCATCACAATACAATTCCTTATCAACCTCATCATTCTCAACAATATCTGGCATAAACATTAAAATTAGCAAAAGAACACTATTTGAATTTACGACAGACAATTATTTTAACCTTCTTTTTCCAAATCCTCTAGGCTCTGAACACTGTTAATAACAATCACTTGCTCAGTTTCATTCTTTCTAATAAAAAGTTTATTGTTCTTAAACCAAACAAATTTATAACCTTTATCCTTAGCCATTTTCTTTCCTCTCCAAAGTAAATCCCGATTCATTTGCATCAAATTTTCATTTCTGTAGATAGGTGAATAGTCTTTTCCTGCAAACACTGTCCCGCATCCCAAACGAATCTTTCTCTTTTCAATCCATTTGGCCTTATCTTTTCTGTTCTTGAATTGCACCAAAATGTTCGGAATCTGTCCCTGTTTTTTGGGTCGTATTCTATGTAATACCTCAATGCTTTCTCTTGAAAAAGAATCAATTTTCAACTCTTTTGCCAGCTTCTCCACTATTCCCAGAAGATCCTCCTCTCTTTCCCCTTTTTCTTGCTCAATTCCACAAATCTCTACATTTTTATTCCTACTATACTGCTCTAGGTTATTATTTGCTATAACCAGTTCCTTAATTTTATCTTGTAATGTTTCGATTACCTTGTGGTTCTTTTCAACCTCTTGCTCTAATGTTTCATTTCTTTTTTCCGATTCAACTATTTTATCCAGAAGCTGATCATATTTGTCAGACAGGAATTCTAGCGACTTTTCAACGCTATCTAATGTTGACTTCATTTGTAACAGAGTCACTAATTTGTGATCTATTTGGGTCAAAATTGACTTGACTTGTCCGAAGTTTAAGTTCTCATCCACTTTCAGCGTTTGAAAACTCATGTCATCGGACTCCTCAGCATTTTTTATTCCATCTTTATAAATCTCTCCTCCCCTTATATTGTTTAATTTATCTCTGGTTTCTTCTTTGCATTTGCAGCAGATCCACTTGTCTTTCGATCTTTTGACATTTCCTTAAATCTGTCTTCACCCAAACTGGAACAATAGAAGTGGAACAGTTTTTGGCATGACCCTGTCATTTGATCTTATCTGTAGCTGCAATTATTTCCTCGTTGCATCTATTACAACGATCCATTATATTAGCACTCAAGATACTCAAATCATAAAATTATCCAAGCTAAATCAACCTGCTCGAGGGAATATACTTTTTTTTTCTTATTATTATTCATTATGCAAACCAAAATTCATAGATTTGTCAATATGCTGTGCACCAACTTAAGAGCCCCAGTTTGAAATCTGCCAAAGAATTCGGAGTTGGGTGTTACTGTTTCGTCACATCTGTTGTTGTGAGCGGAAGCGATATGCCTATGGCAAAAACAACGAGAGCCACCCGCGACAACAGGAAGATTGCAACAATTAGTCCAAAAGTTCGGTCTCGTTGTTCTTTTTCAGCACACAACACAGAAGGCACTGTACACAGAGACTGACGTCGGAGAGGGCAGGAGCAATAAACGTTAATAGCACTTACAGGTCCGAAGAGTCCCAGATGCTCAACCGATGGTGTTCGGGGTGATAAATCTCAATGCTGACCCAGCTGGAACTCGAACCTGGTAACTGCAGATTGCGAGCCTGGCGCGCTACCGACTGAGCCACCCCCGCCCCCATCAGGGTAACGAGAAAAAGTCTTGGACGCATTTCGTCTGGTGTCAACTAAATTCCTTTGGAATGTCAGGGCAGCCAACTACGAGAAAGGGGTTACGGACATGTCTGTGTATCACAAATGTGGCTGCAATATGTCTTTCAAGATCCACTTTCTCCATTCCCTCTTAGATTTCTTCCCCCGACAACTGCGGTTATTGATGAGCATGGTGAACGTTTTCACCAGGACATTGCAACGATGGAGAAACGATGCCAGGGAAACTGGTCCACTTCAATGTTGGCTATTGTTGGACGCTCGCCAGAGATGATCTTCAGCACCCGAATTAGCCACATCGGAAGTAGAAGCGTAGTTTTACCGATACATATGTACAGTCGCTCAAAAAAGTATCCGAACACTACGGTTGATTACAGAATTAAAATAAATATCTGGCAACTTTGTTTTTAGAAAATAGTGATCTGGCAACCTTCGTGTCACGTGACACAAAGGTTGCCAGATTACTATTTTCTAAAAAAAAAAAAAAGTTGCCAGATATTTTTTTTGAATTCTGTAATCAACCGTAGTGTTCGGATACTTTTTTGACCGACTATACGTATTACTCTATTATATAAGAAACTATTGCGGATTTTTCAGAAATTGTAGTCAATTTTTCATTTTCATATTCAGCACATAGAAATCTTTAAGAAATGGCTACTTTTATCTCAGAGGCATGACTTTTATGAAAATTTGTTGCCCAGTGTAATCTGTCCTATTTTCTCAGAGAGGTGTGAGTTAACTTTTGAAATTTAATGTTGTAGAATTACTAATAAAATGCTCTTTGAATTTTCTCCCATCATTCGTTAGCTCTTAAAATTTTTAAGGGGTGATGAAATAGGTAAAACTTCATTCTCTTTTTAAAACAAGATTACCATAACTCCAGAGGCGATATGCGTTCTACTTTTTTAGTATCGTATATATATATAGACCAGCGCTGTCCAACTAGAGGTCCGCGGGTCGCATGCGGCCAGCACAAGGATTTTTGTGGCCCGCGAACAAAATCAAGTTTTTACTTGAAATTTTCAATAAATATCCGTAATCCACCTTTATAATTTTTTGTCAACTTATATTAATTTCCTTAATATGCAATCTTCAACTTACTTATTCTATAAAGTTTTACAAAACGTTATAGAATGACATTTTATATAAAGTTTACGAAACATTTTTAAGCTTATCGGCAAACTTCTGAAACCTTTTAAGAGCGGTGCGGCGTCGTCAAACAAATGTTTATATGAAGCTGCAGTAAAAAGAAGCATCTAACGACAGCAGGAGTCGCTCTCACTGCGCATGCATTGCCGAATGTTGCACTGTATTGTCCAGCAGGAGACATTGTATGGCTTTGGGTTGTTTTCCCTCTGAGCGGCACTTTTTTGCACACCATGGACTAAATGGCCAGGTCACATGGACCCCGAAGGCTCAGAGAAAGTTGGGGGAGAGGACCCACTGGAACAGCTGTTGGGAGACACATGGTAGCCTCCCGTCAAGGCCATCCAGCGTGTTCTTTAACGTGCACAGGGTATGGCTCTTCCGCACACGGGCCACGACTTAACGTCCCATCCGACGGACGGCGGCCTTTTCAAGCCCATCGGTGTCCCCTACTGACCGTGGGCAGGGCGGGGAGTTTTGCGGAGATAAATCTCAACGCTGACCCAGCTGGGACTCGAACCTGGGAACTACAGATTACGAGCCTGGCGCGCTACCGACTGAGCCACCCCCGCCCCTGGGTGTTTCGGGACATAGATCTCGAAAACGGTACGAAATTTCCGATCCTGAGGGTCCTTTGAGGTCAAATAGAGTTCTGTCGGTGCTAAAAACTGGTTCCCGAAGGTATTTTGAGTCGTAAATCTCAGAAATTGGAAATTTTTGATGCAGTGGGTCCTTTGAGGTCAATCATCAATCTACCGTGTTGGAGGACTGAAAATTGGTGTCTGTGGGTATTTTGAATCGTAGCTTTCGGAAATATTGTGAAATTTTGAATACGATGGGACTTTCGAAGTCAAAGGTCAAATTCGATATAAAAATAAGGGAGAGCTAAAAATTGGTGGAGTGTTATGACGGAGAGCTAAAAATTGGTGGAGTGTTATGGCCAGTGCAAAATCGGAAATGAGAACTTTCCGACCGGTGTCACGTTCCTGGTAAAATAAGGGCAACCCGATGGGGCACTAGCTGAGTAACTTTTGGCCGTCCAATGAAAAAATGGTTCCCATTCCTGGTTTTAGTGTAGGGATCTGAAATGGCAGAACGTAACAGTTCCATAAAGTGTAAGCTTACAAGAGGTTGGGTTGTATTACTTCTGAGCGGCACTTTTTCGCACACCATGGGCTAAATGTCAAGGTCACAAGGACCCCGAAGGCTCAGAGAAGGTTGGGGGAGGGAACCCATTGGAATAGCTGTTGGGAGACAGATGGTAGCCTCCGGTCAAGGCCATCCAGCGTGTTCTTTAACGTGCACAGGGTATGACTCTCCGGCAAACGGCTCCACGTCCCATCCTAACAGACGGCGGCCTTTCCAAGCCCATCGGTGTCCCCTACTGACAGTGGGCAGGGCGGGGAATTTTGCGGAGATAAATCTCAACGCTGACCCAGCTGGGACACTAACCTGGGAACTACAGATTACGAGCCTGGCGCGCTACCGACTGAGCCACCCCCGACCCTTTAAGCTTACAAGAGGTAAACCTTATTGAATATGTATATAATTTTGTACAAATGGATTATACATTCTGTTTGGGCCTTTACTCCCTATAAGCAAACTTTGATGAAAATCAACCTTTCTTTATGAAAATCGTTGTCCGTTTGTCGACATCGAATTTTTTTGCTTTTAGAAATAAATCAAAAATTCCTTTTTCGGTTGAATAGACATTGATGAAATATTACGATCAGCACTTTGGGAATCTTCATAACTGCGCTCTGTAATAGTGAAAACTTTTGAAAATTGCAAACTTTGAAATATTGGAAGCGATGCAATTAAGTTAGAAATTTGGCATTTTGATGGTATAAATATGAATATCATGAAGTTTGCACAACGTTTTTTACCTTTTATTCCTAGAGAAGGGGGGCGGGGGTGGCTCAGTTGGTAGCGCGCCAGGCTCGTAATCTGTAGTTCCCAGCTGGGTAAGCGTTGAGATTTATCTCCGCAAAACTTCCTGCCCACGATCAGTAGGGGACACCGATGGGCATGGAAAGGCCATCGTCCGTAGGATGGGACGTTAAGCCGTTGCCCTGTGTACGGGAGAGCCATACCCTGTGCACGTTAAAGAATACGCTGGATGTCCTTGACGGGAGACTACCATCTGTTCCAGCGGGTCGCCTCCCTAAACCTTCTCTGAGCCTTCGGGGTCCTTGTGACCTGGCCATTTAGTCCATGGTGTGAACAAACCAACCTAGAGAAGAGTTGTGTGTATGTGTGTAAAAACGCAATTTATGTTTTAAGCGAAAAATGTTTAGACAGAAATTCTTTTTGGGTTGGACAGGTATTAATGAACTAGTATAATTCACACTTTTAGAAGTGTGATGATCAGGGATCACATAAGCAGCAACAATTTGTCCCCACCCCATGGGCGAGTGGTAAAACAGTACTTTTAGTTTTCAGAATTAATGGAAAAAATTTGGAGTTAATAGGTACTCATCAAAATCTTCAGTTTTCAAATTTTCCAAGTGGTCTTAATTTACGATCGCTAGAGGGCGCTAAATATAGAAAATATAAAACTCGAAGTAATATTGCAAACAATATATTCATATTAAAAATTCTGGTGATAAAAGGCGTTCATGAAATACATGATTTTGTATTTAATTATATTAGTCTGTTAAAATTCGACCGAATGCTCTTTTTAAAAAATTTAATTTAGCACTTAACTTTAAAATTTCAATAACTTATATACGCTAGTGATTTGTCCTTTAACCCTGGGGATGAGAAAATCGAACTTTTTTCACTTCAAGGGATTAACGAGATATGCTTTTTGCATTTTATGGGGCTAACAATATATTATTCACATTTTCCAATCACCCATTAGTACGAATTACTATGGTTAAAGGGTAAAAAAATTTGGAAAATGAAAAACTCCATTTACTCCGAAAAAGAGCATGCTATTCTTCTAGTTTTCACAAACCGTTCTCTGATAAGTCTAATTATCGTGCCACCAGTCCAAATACCAAATTTCAACTCAGTAGAGGAATCTGTAGATACAGTGTGTAAAAAAAACTTTTACTTACCGGAAAAACTCGTGCCATGTACCTTTAGCCGTTCCGTGGCACAGTGGTTAGCGTGCTTGGCTACTGACCTAAGGGACCTGGGTTCGAGCCCCGGGTAAGGCATGGATGTTTGTGATTTTCTGCTGCCCCCCCCCCCCCCCGACAAGGAACCACTTTGACGTGGTGGTAGGGGAGGGGGGCTTGAGGACCCATTAAGGTCGAAGGCTCTGCTGACTGGTTTGGGCTCCGGTTGGACAGGCTGACCTCGAGGTCGAAAGCTCTGCACCAGTTTTGGACCCGCTTGAGTTAGCTAAGACCTCCATCTCAGGGGAGTAGTTCGGGGCCCTGCTGACTGATTTGGTCCATCATATTGGACAGGGTCCCAAAATTTGGGCCCTACTAAGAGTTCCCACCACGGGAGCCGAGGCAACTTGGATCTATCGGTTGTTTTTCTTTTCTGTGTGTGGGACCGTTAGCAGAAGGGTACCTGTCCCTTTCTCGTCGGGGCGGGGGTGGCTCAGTCGGTAGCGCGCCAGGCTCGTAATCTGTAGTTCCCAGGTTCGAGTCCCAGCTGGGTCAGCGTCGAGATTTATCTCCGCAAAACTCTCCGCCCTGCTCACGGTCAGTAAGGGACAACGATGGGCTTAGAAAGGCCGCCATCAGTCGGATGGGACGTTAAGCCGTGGCTCCGTGTGCGGGAGAGCCATACCCTGTGCACGTTAAAGAACACCCTGGATGGCCTTGACGGGAGGCTGTTCCAGTGAGTCCCCTCCCCCAACCTTCTCTGAGCCTTCGGGGTCCATCTGACCTGGGTTGTTGGGTTGGGTTGTTTTACCTCCGAGCGGCACTTTTTTGCACACCATGGGCTAAATGGTCCTAAGTTGTTTGTAAACTCACAAAACATCAAGCTTTGAGTTTAATCAATATCTCAGATTTCCGCAATTTCAGTTTCCAATAACAACAACAATAAAAATACACTTAAAGTAATGTTGCTTTGAGTATCATTGAAGTTGAAACTTAAAAATTCTTTTTTTTATTGCGAATTTCAAAGAACTTTGAAAACTACCGTAATAAAAATTGGATTAAAAATTTAATAGTCACGTTGCATTGTTGCTAGTTCAAGCCAATAAGCGATTTCTGCTATTTTCAAGAGAAAGAAGGTATTTTAAATACTTTCTTGCTTTTCATATTCTCATCCATACCACTTCATTCCGTGAGTACCTGTCCGTCATCACTCATCATCATAACACGAACGTCTTAAAACATTGTGAAAGCACTCACTTTTAAGATCTCTTTGCTGTTACTTCTACTTTTAACATCTTACGAACGAAACTTCTGTCTTTTACTTGCAAGCGTAGGCTCATTACATTTTCGTTTCCTTCCATCTATTCTACTGCGATAAAAGGAGCCATAATGGTTAAGCAGTTGTGCTTTTATTCAGAAGCGTCAGTCGGAGGCTGCTTTGCGAATACAGAGGCATTTCCATCCAGATATGTCTGAAGGACTCTCTCTGCACATCTTCGGCATTGGCAATGTTATACTCTGCCTAAAACAATCATGGAATGCTGCATTATTGCAATAAAAGAAAGATGCCTTCGAAGATGCATAACTTTTGAAATGCAGATCGCAATAAATATTCGAAAATCCCGATTTTCAATGATATTTGTTTTAAAGAATTATGGAAGACAAAATAGCGAACAAATGAATTACACTTTTAAGAATTTTTTCCTTCAAATTAGATGAAAAGAATTATAAAGAAAAACTTGAAAAAAAAAATGAGGCCCCATTTCGTAAATAGTTTGGTTTGATAGATATTATTTATGCATTTACATTTCTTATATAAATTGTGAGGTGTAAAAAATGGAGCACAAACAGGGGCTTTGATATTTAACAAACAATATTGAAAATAAGATCAACAGAAATTTTATTAAAATTCATTTCATTTCCTCAAAAAAAGCTCATTTTTAAAGTTACGTAATTTTAAATAAGCCAGGCTCGTAATCTGCAGTTCCAGTTTCGTGTCCCACTTGGACCATCGTTGAGATTTATCTCCGTAAAATTCTCCGCCCTGCCCACGGTTAGTAGGGGACACCGATGGGCTTGGAAAAGTCCTCGCTCGTCGTATGGGACGTTAAGCCGTGGCCCCATGTGCGGGAGAGTCATACCCTGTGCACGTTAAAGAACACGCTAGATGGCCTTGACGGGAGGCTACCATCTGTCTCCCAACAGCTGTTCCAGTGGGTCACCTCCACCAACCTTCTCTGAGCCTTCGGGGTCCATGTGACCTGGCCATTTAGCCCATGGTGTGCAAAAAAAGTGGCGCTCAGAGGTAAAACAACCCAACGCACATTCATCTGATGTTACAATATTTTCCGGAAGAAGTTCAAAAGATCAAAACTTACCATTTAAAATTCCATTTGTAATTTTCATTTGATTTCAATTTGTTTAGTTTTCGAGCTCCAAGTACTCTTAGTATATTTTGTCTTTATGAAATAGTCTGTTGATCTGTTAATGCCATTGGCTTTAATTAAGATAAAAGAGATTATGGACTGGACTGACTTCTCCAAGTGCACTATTTCGTTATTTTCATTATCTGTGCAATTCTACGTCTCTTACTGAGCTATCTGGATCGCACTGCCTTGAGGCGCTCATGAGCGAGCTAGATTTAAAATATATTCCTCGACAATAATCAGATCCAAGAGATTTAATCAGTGATGCAGCATAGAGTTTTGTAATGGAATAAATATTCTTTTGATGGTTCTGTTAAGGTAAATAGACGTACTAGCGAAATCTTAAAAATAAAATTTTCCGAAGTTGTTTGTAAACTCACAAAACATCAAGCTTTGAGTTTAATCAATATCTCAGATTTCGGCAATTTCAGTTTCCAATAACAACAACAATAAAAAGACACTTAAAGTAATGTTGCTTTGAGTATCATTGAAGTTGAAACTTGAAAATTCTTTTTTTATTGCGATTTTCAAAGCACTTTGAAAACTACCGTAATAAAAATTGGATTAAAAATTTAATAGTCACGTTGCATTGATGCTTGTTCAATCCAGTGCCCACCGCGGTTGGTCATTTTCAAGAGAAAGAAAGTATTTTAAATACTTTCTTGCTTTTCATATTCTCATCCATACCACTTCATTCCGTGAGTATCCTCTCCATCATCACTCATCATCATAACACGAAAGTCTTAAGACATTTTCGAAGCACTCACTTTCAAGATCTCTTCGCTGTTACTTCTACTTTTAACATCTTACGAACGAAACTTCTGCCTTTTACTTGCAAGCGTAGGGCCATTACATTTTCGTTTCCTTCCATCTATTCTACTGCGATAAAAGGAGTCATAATGGTTAAGCAGTTGTGGTTTTATTCAGAAGCGTCAGTCGGAGGCTGCTTTGCGAATACAGAGGCATTTCCATCCAGATATGTCTGAAGGACTCTGCACATCTTCGGCATTGGCAATGTTATACTCTGCCTAAAACAATCATGGAATGCTGCATTATTGCAATAAAAGAAAGATGCCTTCGAAGATGCATAACTTTTGAAATGCAGATCGCAATAAATATTCGAAAATCCCGATTTTCAATGATATTTGTTTTAAAGAATTATGGAAGACAAAATAGCGAACGAATGAATTACACTTTTAACAATTTTTCTTTCAAATTAGATGAAAATGAATTATAAAGAAAACTTGAAAAAAAAATGAGGCCCCATTTCGTAAATAGTTTGGTTTGATAGATATTATTTATGCATTTACATTTCTTATATAAATTGTGAGATGTAAAAAATGGAGCACAAACAGTGGCTTTGATATTTAACAAACAATATTGAAAATAAGATCAACAGAAATTTTATTAAAATTCATTTCATTTCCTCAAAAAAAAAAAAGTTCATTTTTAAAGTTACGTAATTTTAAATAAGCCAGGCTCGTAATCTGCAGTTCCAGTTTCGTGTCCCACTTGGACCAGCGTTGAGATTTATCTCCGCAAAATTCTCCGCCCTGCCCACGGTTAGTAGGGGACACCGATGGGCTTGGAAAAGTCCTCGCTCGTCGTATGGGACGTTAAGCCGTGGCCCCATGTGCGGGAGAGTCATACCCTGTGCACGTTAAAGAACACGCTGGATGGCCTTGACGGGAGGCTACCATCTGTCTCCCAACAGCTGTTCCAGTGGGTCCCCTCCCCCAGCCTTCGCTGAGCCTTCAGGGTCCATGTGACCTGGCCATTTAGCCCATGGTGTGCAAAAAAGTGCCGCTCAGAGGTAAAACAACCCAACCCTTTCTCGTCAGGATGATTTACTTAGGTGGCCGATGTACACAAACTCAGTTATTTCATCTATTTACATTTATTTACACTTTAAATATACATACAGTGACTACCCACACGGTGCTGTCACTGGCCGAATGCAACACGGACTACAATGCGCCTCGGCGCTTTCACCGCTAGATAGAGAACAAAACTTAGGCGAGCCACAGACAATCCGGCTGACATCCGGAAGGTCTCGTGGTGCAAGCGAAAATACCAGTTTGAACAACCCCGCCGGATGAGGTCACGTGTCCTTCCCGGACGTTAGGGTGTCTCGGCCAATAAGGTACGGTCGCCATGCCAAGACGTTTCAGCATCCTACATCTACCTCTTCATCCACTGGGCGGCCTAAACCCACGCGGCAAAATGTACAATTCCCGGCATTTCACTGTGCTGTCCCCTTTTCACTGTTTACTTCAGCACCCACAGCTCATTTTGCCTATGGATCAGATGATAAAGGGGATGAGACCCCTTTTACAAAGTGGTCCAGACTGAAGTCAGAGCACATGTCATCAAGAGGTCGTGGGTTCGGATCTCACCCACCTGAATATATTTTTTCTTCTCTAGCCATTGGATGTATATAGCCTCATCTGTGGTTGCCTAATAATTGTTCAACCTTCATATTCTTCAACCGCAAAGATCCCGGGGCCGGGATGGTTCAGTTGGCCGTGTGCCAGGCTCATAATCTGCAGCTCCCAGGTTCGAGCCCCAGCGTTGAGAGTTACCTCCATAAAACTCATCCCTGCCCATGGTCAATAGGTGACACTGATTGGCTTGGAAAGGCCACCGTCCGTGTGATGGGGCGTTAAGCTATATCCTGTACATGTTAAACAACATGCTGGATGGCGAGAGACTACCAACTGTCTGCCAACAGCGCTCTGAGCATTCGGGGTCCTTGTGACCTGGCCAATTTTAGCCCAGTGTGTGCAAAAAAAAGTGCCTCTCGGAGGTAAAAACAACCCAAACTTTCGACAGTTTAAAACAATCGGAAGTTTGAAATATCAGTTTCATTGCAAGCTTTGCATTGTTTAAGAAAACAAATTCTGTATCTCGACAATCGGACGTCAAAATGTTAATTGTTTTTTTTTTCTATTTTTAATAAATCTGAATTGTATTTTTTCTAGGCTGGATCAAACGCTCGGTAAGCCTGGTTCCTATCTGACAGAAAAAGGCACAAAACCGATCACTTTTGGGAACAAGTTGCAACAGATGATCGAACAGCAGGTAAAAGTGTTTCCGTTAATCTGATATTTGAGTTAATGTCATAAAAATGCACTCAACTACTACTTTACTAGATACAGTCGCTCAAAAAAGTATCCGAATACTATCGTTCATTACAGAATTCAGAAAAAATATCTGGCAACGATTTTTTTTAGAAATTAGCGATCTGGTCCATGTTAGGTCAATTAGTGACTCAGTAACTTCTTAAACAAGCTTTTTATGAAAAAATGTGACTCAAGATAATTTAGAGATCTCAATCAGATCTCAGGGTTGAGATTTATTTTCGCAAAATTCTCCTCCCTGCCCACGGTCGGTAGCGGACACCGATGGTCTTGGAAAGGCCGCCGTCCGTCGGATGGGACGTTAAGCCGTGGCCCCTTGAGCGGGAGAGCATACCCTGCGCTCGTTAAAGAACACGCTGGATGGCCTTGACGGGAGGCTAACATCTGTCTCCCAAAAGCTATCCAGTGGGTTCCCTCCCCACCCCCCAACATTCTCTGAGCCTTCGGGGTCTTTGTGACACGTCAAGGAATGGCCTTGACGGGAGGCTACCATTTGTCTCCCAACAGCTATCCAGTGGGGTCCCTCCCCCAACCTTCTCTGAGCCTTCGGGGTCTTTGTGACCCGTCAAGGAATGGCCTTGACGGGAGGCTACCATTTGTCTCCCAACAGCTATGCAGTGGGGTCCCTCCCCCAACCTTCTCTGAGCCTTCGGAGTCTTTGTGACCCGTCAAGGAATGGCCTTGACGGGAGGCTACCATTTGTCTCCCAAAAGCTCTCCAGTGGGGTCCCCCCCCCCAACCTTCTCTGAGCCTTCGGGGTCTTTGTGAACCGTCAAGGAATGGCCTTGACGGGAGACTACCATTTGTCTCCCAACAGCTGATACAGTGGGTCTCCTTCCCCAACCTTCTCTGAGCCTTCGGGGTCCATGTGACCTGGCCATTTAGTTTATGGTGTGCAAAAAAGTGCCGCTCAAAGGTAAAACAACCCAACCCAAAAGCTGGCCCAGAGGGACTCGAACCTGGGAATTGTAGATTACACGCCTGCCCCAGAAGGTGCCAACTGATTTCTAGTAATATTAAAAACTGGATTTCAGTGTAAATGGCCCTTGCCATGCCTCCCCCCCCCCCTTCCTTTCTGGCCAGGGTTTTAAGATCAATTTACGATGGTCTTGGAACGAATTAGGCCTGTTATAATATGTATTTTCCGAATTTGCATAAAGAATTTTTCACCTAACGACAGTTTTCGTGGAGAATTAAATTCGGTAGTAAAGAATCACAGGATGTGTCCTGCAGACATGGAACTCATGAAAAAAATGAGCATTTTATTTTTTAGCTTATTTTGACTATACAGAAATTTCTAATTTATCATATTTTACTCTCTCTGAAAGAATTCGCCATTTTTTCTTCTCTCCAGCTAACGAAGATGGAAAAAAAGATGGACAACATCATCTTTGCTCTCCACACAGTTGCCAAAGACCTCGCCAGCCACCAGAGGGCGTTAGAAGAAAAACAACAAGAGAAAATTTAAAAATGCAATTCATTTAAAAAATAAAATGAAGAGAATTGTGATATATTTTTTTTGTACAGACTGTAAATACTTAATTTCAGATTTGTTTCTGTTGTTTTTACATTTTTTTTATAGATTTGTAATTTTATGTACATTTTAGAAAATAAAATATAGGAATAATTTATCGAATTATTTAGAGAAGTTAGTAATTCTGTACTATTAAAGTTGTATGGCAGTTTAATGGTATATATACAAGCATTGGTTAAATACTAGATGAATCAGCAGAATGAAACAAAGGATAGCTATTTAGAGCAGGTATAGAAAGACCTTTACACACTATTGTGGATAATATGGTCAAAATCCAGTTCTTCGGAGTTAAGGTACGAAGTTATCATGGAGGTAGAAAGATAAGGAGACGCCCTAACGCGCTTTTCCTGTCCAAGGAAAATGATGCTTAGGCAGCAAGGCGGTAGCCATACTGTTGCATTCAAAACAAACCGTGTGCTGCTGCAATCAAGCCTACTTTTCACGAGTTATACTCAGTTTTACTGTGCGTTATATACGGGAAGATTATTTTTTTACGACTAAGAGAAAGCCCATTTAAGTTATTTGGAATTCATATTGCTTTTTTTAATGCAATGAATATTTCCATACAGAATTACTATATAGCAGAACTATTTATGTATTTTGTTGAATACGACAAAAACAAACAATTACCAGATTTTAAAAGTTTATTTATACTAAACTGATAACAGTAGAAAACATTTTTTGGATAAAATATAAAAGTTATGTGCAATAGCAGCATTTAACCGTAATAAATCACATTTGTAAGATTCAGAAAATAGTTATATTATGTTAAAAAAAATTCTGATTCCACAAAAGAAAATTTGCCTAACAAAGCTAAATAAAGCCAGTACTGTAGGAGCCAAAATAGTAGATTTTAAAAACACTTTAAACTTTAGTGGAGAAATAATGTATAACACTCCTTCATTAAAATGCTTTCCAGTGATTTTTCACAATAGTAAAGATTCAACTTCAACAATATGTTAATAAGTTATGACACCCACTATTAAGACAGTTATGAGTGTACTGAATTTTCGTTTTGACTTCAAAGTCGACAGGTAGCTCTGGATTTACTACTTATTGATAAATTAATTCTACTGTTTTATTTCGAGAATTTTTCTATTAACTTTTCCTTCTCTGACAACAAAGTTCAGAAAGTGATGCAAATTAGCTTAAAATTATGATTTATAACATTTAGTTATAACTTTTTAAATTTTAACTGCTGGAAGTCACTTGTAACCTAGTTTGTATTACATCATTATGAAAAACCTTAATTTCCATTTATACTATTCATATTCACTGTTCTGATTGTAGCAATATGTGTGTTGTTTTGATATGAAGCCCCAAGATCTCAGGGCTTCATCTATACCACATAAGTCACCTTTAAGTATTGATTAGACATTTTTAAAACTTTGTACTGACTTGGTTTAAAATTTTCTAATATTTCAGATAATGGATAAAGGTAGAATCACATCTATCCAAAATATTTTTGATAGATGAGGAACTTAACATCTTCTACAGACAAAGTGTCTCATCATCAAAATTCTTTGTTTTGTGATGTAGTCAGAAATTCACGAAACTAATCAAACAGAAACATTAGCAAAACTGATCTATAATGCATCTCGTCTCTCTTTATTTAATGGAAAGCTGAAATAAAAGATAATTTCTATGTATTGGCCATAAGCTGACAGTGCAGTTTAGTTTACAGTGCAAAAAATAAAGCATCTTTTCAAGAAATTTATTTAAATAAAACTGTACCGAACAATAAACCATAAAATTAAGTTTGAAATAAATATGTAAAATTTGTAACACACCTCTAAACTCGTAAAAGGAAAAAAAAATATCTGGTGTGATGACACTCCCGATTTTTAGAGGTAGCTACACCCCTGAATTTGTGCTTATTTATAAATATATTGCTGTTGCTAATATAAGAAGTAAAAAAAAAAAGAAAAAATATATGTACAAAAAAAAAACGCCCCAGATGGTGGCTCGAACCCACCAGCTCAATGTTTTTACCCTCAGCTTCACATCTCTCCCCCATCTCATGCTCATTCTCCTCCCTCAACCAGGGTTGGGTTGTTTTACCTCTGAGCGGCACTTTTTTGCACACCATGGGCTAAATGGCCAGGTCACATGGACCCCGAAGGCTCAGAGAAGGTTGGGGGAGGGGACCCACTGGAACAGCTGTTGGGAGACAGATGGTAGCCTCCCGTCAAGGCCATCCAGCGTGTTCTTTAACGTGCGCAGGGTATGGCTGTCCCGCACACGGGGCCACGGCTTAACGTCCCATCCGACTGACGGCGGCCTTTCCAAGCCCATCGGTGTCCCCTACTGACTGTGGCAGGGAGGGAAGTTTCACGGAAATAAATCTCAACCCTGACCCAGCTGGGACTCGAACCTGGGAACTGCAGATTACGAGTCTGCCGCGCTACAGACTGAGCCACCCCGCTGAGATTCGGTAACAAATTGTTTAACAAATCTTCACAACCCGGATGAAAGCATATGATCTGTTGTCTGCCATCTTTAAACTGTTTTTTTAATGAGAAATAATGATACTGTTGTATTATACAACACATTATAAGGTTCTGGGAAGAAAAAAATATCCTTCGAACACTTAAGCTGAACAAGTATGACAATATCGTTGCTCGAACAAGAGTAAATTATTATTATGCAGAAATAAATTTCCATTAATGATTCATAAATAAAAAATAAATAACAATGATTACTGGCTCGACTTCAAGTAGCTATTCAGATACTAATCTTTGCCCATCAATTACAAGTTTTCCATTTACAATGATAAATAAATTAAAAAAAAATACCCCCTCAAGCAGCTGCTTGCCACAGAAGTCTGACAGTTTATATGCCATAGTAGAAGGTTTGAGGATGGCAGGACCTCAGCAGAAAAACATCACAAATGTCCATGCCTTACCCGGGACTCGAACCCAGGTCCCTTAGATCAATAGCGAAGCGCACTAACCTTTAGGCCACGGGTGATAGTGAAAATAAGTATACGCTTCCATTTAGAGTGAAACGCTCGAGTTTGGAGGAAATTATGCAACTCAATAAAGAAATAAGTTGTGTTTGTTTTACCTCTGCATGGCACTATTTTTGCAAACAATGGTTTATTAAATGGCCAGGTCACAAGGACCCGAGGGCTCAGAAAAGGTTGAGGGAAGGGGACTCACTGGACCGTTGTTACTAGACAGATGGTAGCCTCCTGTCAAGGCCATCCAGCGTGTTCTGTAATGTACACAGGGTGTGTCTCTTCCGCACACGGTGCCACGTCTTAACATCGCATCCAACGGATGGCGGACTTTCCAAATACACCAGTGTTTATACTGCTCCCTCGCAATAGCTTGGGTTGTTGTTTTACCTCTGAGAGGCACTTTTTTGCACACCATGGGCTAAATGGCCAGGTCACATGGACTACGAAGGCTCAGAGAAGGTTGGGGGAGGGGACCCACTGGAACAGCTGTTGGGAGACAGATGGTAGCCTCCCGTCAAGGCCATCCAGTGTGTTCTTTAACGTGCACAGGGTATGACTCTCCCGCACACGGGGCTACGGCTTAACGTCCCATCCGACGGACGGCGGCCTTTCCAAGCCCATCGGTGTCCCCTACTGACCGTGGGCAGGGCGGGGAATTTTTGCGGAGATAAATCTCAACGCTGACCCAACTGGAACTCGAACTGGGAACTACAGATTACGAGCCTGGCGCGCTACCGACTGAGCCACCTCCGCCCCCCTCAACCAGAGTTAACAATCAATACAAAATACACAATTATTACAATCTCTCAAAAAAAAATTTCATAAGGATTGAAATACATCCTTCCTCAGCCACAAAGGAAAATTTCAAAATAATATCTGAAAAAACTATATAAAAAAAAGCAACTAAAAATTATACTAAGCAAAAATAATAAAAATTAAAAAAATATAAGAAAAAGAAAAAAAATATATCCACAGGGTGAGGGGAATATAATATCAATTTAAAAAAAAAAGGCAACGTTCCAGACAGTGGCTTGAATCCGACATCTCAGTGCCTGACTCCTCAGTCTCTCATACCTCCTTTCATGTACACCTAACCTACCCCTCAACCAAAGTAAAAATAAAATAACTACAAGCAATAAACTCGCTCTATTTGAAATCCATACAGAATTAAATAAATTCAGTATTCACCTTAAAAGGGACAATTAGAATCCCATCGAAAGAATTAACGAAAAAGAGAAAAGCATTACACTCTCCTCTCCTCTTTTAACTAAAATTATTTGAACAATTTGAAAAATTTTCACCCTAACTAATGATTGCTGTCACTCACCTATGACAATTTACACCATATACATTAAATTAACATAAAAAGAAATTCAAAAAGATAAGACTCCAATCCAAAAAAAAGGGGGCATTTAAACAAAACCCTTAAATGCTATCCAAATTTAAAAAAAAAAAAGATTATATTTCTCACATTATGAAAATACTTTATTGTAATTTACATTTCCCTTCTTACACTGAACTTATTAAATCATGAAGAGAGAGGAATTTAAACAATGAAACATTTAAACAAAATAATAATATCTAATACTTTCACCTAAAATAAAATAAAAAAAGAAACTCCCTGATATTTTAATCACCTTTATTTCAAAGTATGTAATTCATCATCTATTAAACAGAATACACACTAATATTCAATTACAGCCAACAAAATTTTTTAACTGAGAAAGCCTACAGAAGGAATTCTCAAATAAGTGTAATGTAAAATCAATCAATCAATCAATATAAGAAGTACATCTTCACATTTATCACTGAGTAGGCACGAGCCCTTTCAAAAGGCTGGTAGGCACGAGCCCTTTCAAAAGTCTGGTCCTCACTAAGAGTCTCCACCCCGGGAGCCGAGCGAACTTGGATCTACATATCCTTGTTCATGACTAAAAGGGGAACAGATTAAATTTCAGGTTTCTACCGGTGGTTAGCTTTCCTTCTATAGGACTGCTGCCATGTGAGGTTGGGGATGAGATGCATCTATATGGTGCATTCTTGCCCCCGACTCTAGATAGTCACGGCTTTCCGTTAACTTGGTAGTGTCGTGAGACGGAACCGGGGATTGCCGTGGTTGCTGAACATCTGGCAACAAATAGTACATGGCCATTTAGCGCAGGGCGTGCAAAAAAAGTGCTGCTCAGAGTTAAAACAACCCTAACCCTCATTGGAGTTGCCTTCTCGAGCTTTTATTAGTGATGTATATATTCTACCCACAGGATAATTTAGTCTATTTTAAAATGTACTGGAATATACAGGTACTGGAAAGGAAAATGGAAATAATTCCATGTTATCTCAATACAAAATCGCATTTTTGATGGTCAATAACTTCAATATGAATTTTAATGAAAAATATGTCTAGTTTGAGATCTTTATATTTAATCTATCTAAATCTCGATTTTTAAATAATATTTGTTCAGTATTCAGATTTATTAAAACTAGAATATTTAATAGGTTATAAAATAATAACCCGGAAATTTAATTGAAACAGGTTAAGAATCAGAGATCGTAGTTGACTCTAAGAGAGTACAGGATTCACTGCACCCAGGGGGTTTGGGGTCACTTTTTTTTTTGTTGCCTGTTATACTCCAGAATTCTCAACTCTTTGAATACTGAAAAAATGTTATTTAAAATCGGGATTTATGTAAATTTCATTAAGATCTTATCTTTAGATATATTTTTTATTCAAAATAATGCTGCAGAAATTATTGAGCTATGAATGTGATTTACTGTTGAGATAACATGAAAATTTTCCATTTTTCTCTGTGTACTTTATCTTCAGAAATGTCTGTAAAAGCTTGGAATAGCTCCAGAATTTTTCTCTGTCCTATTTGTTACAAAATGAAAAAGGAAAATACTTCAAAACAGTGATAACAAAATGCCACCAGCATTGGGGGGACACTCAAAATTCTATTAATACGACGTCAAATGTATATATATTATTAAAGACATCTAAACCCATTGAATACGAACTCGAAACGCATTTTGAAATCAAGGAAGAGTTTCTGTTTTTTTTTTTATATTGTGCAAAATTAAATTTATTCCTACATATATTTATTACACTTATTATGTATCTCTATTTTAATAAATTACTACAGGGTGTTTCAAAAAGGCCGCAACCCTAAATATAAGAGAGTGGAACTTACGTGCATGTACATTTTATGCCATAATATTAGTCAGTTGGCATTACTGTACTCAAGGTTAACAGCCTTTAGCAGTTGAAATGACCTCACGCGCTAGTCTCACTCAAGCACTCATTCCTTTGCGTTGTGTCAGCTATGTCGTTTTCCAAAAAACGAGCGTGTATTTATTGTTGAGACTTATTGTGCATACAAATCTTAAAAAAGTGTGAGAGAGGAGTTTGAGTTGAAGTTTCCTCAGTCTGCAGTTCTCAACAAGTCGGCAATATCTCGTTTGATTGATAAATTTCGTGACACTGAGTCTGTACAGGATCGAAAGAGCCCAGGCCGGCCATCACTGTCAACTGCTGAAGTTCTTTGGTGATGTGTCTCAGCGTTTAACCTCACACTTTTCATGAATGGAAAATTCTCTCCCCCCCCCAAATGAGCCATGCTTGATACCGAGCCTAAAACGGCCCTAGGTAACAATCATGCCCATTTGGGAGAGAGGATTGAAATTGTTCACAAATCAGAACAAGAATTTTTTTTTTTTTTTGACAATGTGGATTTGAACCAGGATTTTCAGATTGCAAACCCAACGTGCTAACCACTAGACCAAATAACTGAGTTACGAGTCACCTTTAAGATTCAGTTATTAAGCGTTAAAAGTAAGGCTAAACTTAAAGATGTCTTTGTCGACTATATTCCATACAGAAAAATATAAATATATTAATCGATTTTTTCCCGTCATCAAAGGAAATTAATTATCGATACTATTTCCAATTAGGAATGAAATAAAATATTTTTTTAATTCTCAGTCCAAAAACCATTGACTTAAAATGACACAGTCGCTCGTGGTCTCAACGTCTTATAAATATGGTTTTAATTATTCATTCTTATACAGTATGAATTTTAATTATCAAATTTTCTTTATTATTTTTAATTATTAAATCTGATCCAGTATGAAAGGCTCTGGTTCCATGAATTTTCCCAATGGGCTTCGAAAGGCCGCCGTCCGTCGGATGGGACGTTAAGCCATGACCCCGTAAGATGACGCCTTAACGTAAGGTTACCATCTGTCTCCCAACATCTATTCCAGTGGGTCCCCTTCCCCCACCTTCTATGAGCTTTCGGGGTCCTTGTGATGGTGTGTGCCTAGGTGTGTGCCTAGGGTGTGCAAAAAAGTGCCGATCAGAGGTAAAACAACCCATGAATTTTCACGAGATTTGGTTACAATAAGATTCTCTTAAAAAAACAAAAATGTTTTTTTCAATTTGTTTTTGTGCAACAAAGAGTAGGTTGTGCATTGGGTTGTTTTACCTCGATATGGATTAAATGGAATCCATATAACGGATTAAATGGATCGGCAACAAGGACCGCAGAAGCCGAGTTGAGTAGGGGATCCTCTGGGATGTTATTATATAATGGAAGTTTTTAATCAAGGCCATCCAGTGTGTTCTTTATAATGTATGCAGGTTTGTCTGTCTCGTACGTGTAACCACGGCTTAACATTCCATCCAACCCAGTGGTGGCCTTTCCAAGTTCTTTCCCTCCCCTAATAGCAGGTCAAAGGTTAACAGAGATAAATCTCAATTGGGTTCATTATTACGAGTCTGTCATGCTTCCAGCTCTGATAATCTCCATTTCATTCAGCAGATTACAAAATCATTTGCTTACTTCATTGTTGTGGGCTTCTATTTTGGCATAATTACTAAGCTTTCGTTCCTTGAGTTAGGTTGTTTTACCTCTGTAAGGCACTTTTTTTCACACCATTGGCTAAATGGTCAGGTTGGGTTTGCAATCTGAAAATCCTGGTTCAAATCCACATTGTCAAGAAAAAAATTCTTGTTCTGATTTGTGAACAATTTCAATCCTCTCCCAATTGGGCATGATTGTTACCTAGGGCCGTTTTAGGCTCGGTATCAGGCATGGCTCGTTGTGGGGTCGCGGGATTGGTTGGTTCCCCTGCCAGCCAATCCACCTGAATTTTCGCGGTTGTATTTGCGGCAGTTCAGGGGAGGTCGCACACCTTTATTCGGAGTGTGGCTGTGGGGGAATTACTAGCTTAGGCAACCAAGTTCGTAATTCCATTCGCATCTCAGGGGATTTTTTTAATAAATATTCAGCAATTAAAGATACACAACCATAGATAAAAAGAAATATAGTAAAAGAAAGTATTTCAATAAAACTTCGGCGGGAGATGTGACCAAACAATTGGATCACGAAACTCGTCAGACCAACACCTCTTACAACAGGAGGCCAAGATTGATTTCCTGGATGCAGGTTCGTACCAGTTTCATGACATTTGCAGCCACCTTTCGTAATGTTTATTTTCTTTTAGTTTAAAATCTCTCTTTCAATGTGTGTCTTCAAGTTTATGAGGATTGTTTTGAAACGCTACACATTTGAGATATCCCCAAAGGAAAAAAATCTGGAGGAATAAGATCTTGGGGGCTACAAATCTTTTGAAATCAAATGATCACCAAACAGTCCCTGCAACATGACCCTTGTGTCATTTGCAGTATGGGCGGTCGCGCCATTTTCTTGAAACCAACACTCTTGTTCATTCACATCCAATAGTGCAATAAACAGTTGGATGAGGTTTGGGTTGTTTTACCTCTGAGCGGCACTTTTTTTTGCACACCATGGGCTAAACGGACAGGTCACATGGACCCCGAAAGCTCAGAGAAGGTTGGGGGAGGGGATCTCTCGCACACGGGGCCACGGCTTAACGACCCATCCGACCATTGGACGGCGGCGGCCTTTCCAAGCCCATCGGTGTCCCCTACTGACCGTGGCAGGGCGGGGAGTTTTGCGGAGATAAATCTCAATGCTGGCCCATCTGGGACTCGAACCTGGGAACTACAGATTACGAGCATGGCGCGCTACCGACTGAGCCACCCCCGCCCCAGGAAACAGAAGAGATGTCGTGTTTCACCAGGACTACTCAAGGCCCCCATGTTGTATTACTGACACATCAGCAGCTGAAGTTCGGATGGGAAATAATGATGCATGCATCCTCCATATTTGCTGTACTTGGCTCCCTCATATTTCCGTCTGTTTAGATTCTTTAACAATTTCATTGTCGATAGAAAGTTTTGGAATGACGACGAGATGAAAGAGTGCATTGCCAACTTCGTTGCTACGAAGAACAAGAGTTTCTAAAGGAATGACGTAGTGGGTCGTTGGAACATGGTCATATCTACAGAGCAAAGAATGTAGAGGGAGAAGGAGTTCAGCTTCCATAAGGATTAATGTAAAATCGCGTATCGTGCATTTGGCGTAGAGGTGAAACGAACATTACAGGGGACGAACGCTTTTGTAATCACATGTTACTGTCAACTTCCATTCTCTTCGCTTTTCCTATGTAATAATTTTATGTAATAATTTCCCATTGATATCCTTGCAGAATACATTAATATCAAAATTCTGTTTCCTGTTTCTATGCAACCAAGAAAGCTTCTAATTGTAATAATTTATTCTATAAATTAACTTCAGGCTAATTTCAAATCTTCTCTATCCGTTCAATTTATAATTGTTGGTTCAACGAAAAATAATTCCAATGGAGAAAATAAACCTTTATTAAAATCATGATATTATTTTTTTCAAATACAAAGTGCAGTTACTTTTTTTCCTTTTTTATAAATTTTTTGATGCATAATTCCTTTGCCCCTTATTGTTTGCTTCCCAGCTTAAACCAATGCACGATACGAATCGAAACACCACTTGAGGTCGCCACTTACGCTTTGTCAAAGCTGAACTTTTTTTTCTTATACATTCTTTGTTAATAATAATAATTTCCTTATACGTTTATACTCTCCATTGAACTTCACACATTTTTGCCATCGTTGTACCCATGCATTAAAAGAGTCTTTGAAGCCATTTTTCGAAAGCGTGCCAAGTGTGATTGTGGTTCTGCAAGCTTCGTTGTCAGATGCGAAATGTTTCCCTGTCGAAGCTTTCTTCAGTCGCTGAAAGAGGAAAAAATCGCAGGGTGCTAAGTCCGGGGAATATGGAGGATGTGGCAGAACCTCAGCACCTACGGCAGTGATCACTGGCTGCACAATATTTGCCATATGGGGCCTGGCGTTGTCGTGATGGAGAAACCAAGTCACACCAGAAAGTTCCAGACGTTCTTAACGAATGGCACGCCGAAGTTTGGTTCTGAGAACCTTCGAGTAGGCTTCCTTATTCATGGTTGCTCCACGAGGCACAAAGTGAGTAACGAGAACACCTTTGATGTCAAAAAACACAAGAGCCATTTGTTTCCCAGCTGAACGAGGTTGGGTTGTTTTACCTCTGAGCGGCACTTTTTTTTTACACACAATGGGCTAAATGACCAGGTTACAAGAACCCCGAAGGCTCAGAGAAGGTGGGGGGAGGGCACCCACTGGAACAGCTGTTGGGAGACAGATGGTAGCCTCCCGTCAAGGCCATCCAGCGTGTTCTTTAACGTGAACAAGGTCACTCTCCCGCACACGGGGCCACGGCTTAACGTCCCATCCGACGGACGGCGGCCTCTCCAAGCCCATCGGTGTCCCCTACTGACCGTGTGCAGGGCGGGGAATTTTGCGGAGATAAATCTCAACGCTGACCCAGCTGGGACTCGAACCTGGGAACTACAGATTACGAGCCTGGCGCGCTACCGACTGAGCCACCCCCGCCCCACGTTTGCAAGCCAGAAAAGGGCCATTACTCCAATAGTGAAGGCGGCATATAAGTTTTATTTTGAATACTAGATCGATGGCCAGGGCAAGGCCTGGGCCACACACATATGCTGCAGTAAGTGTTTAAGAAATCTTCTGGGCGAAAAAGTGGTGATGCCGTTTGCTCTTCCTGTGGTTTAGAGAGAGTCAAGCAATCACGCAAATGACTGCTACTTCTGTATGATTCCACCTAATTCTGGAGGCATCACAAGGAAAAAGAAGTGGACAATAGCATACCTGAATATACAATCTGCTCTCTGACCAGTTCTGCATGGCGAAGGTCTTCCCCAACCTCCAAAAGAATTTTCCATCGATTCAGACAATGAGGAGGGAGGCGAACCGACGTCAGGTTTTCCGCAGCCTTCGGTGTCTAATGATGATCCTTACATCTGCCATGCTGCGTCATCTGTGTCACACATTATCACTGAAGAAGAAATGAGCGATCTGGTGCGTCATCTGTGCCACACATTATCACTGAAGAAGAAAATGAACGATCTTATTCGCGACCTGGAGCTGTTCAAGATCAAAGCAGAGTTACTTGAATCAAGACTTAAACAATGGAATCTTCTCAAGGAAAATGTCCGAGTCCATGCGACGGAAATGCACAAAATCCTGCTACCGTCCCCTACACATCAAACTCGGTGTGATGAGAAACTTCGTAAAAGCCATAGACTGCATCAGCTTTCAAAGTACTTGGTTGACAAATTCTCTCGACTCAGCGAAGCAAAAATTCCCTCTTTAATTTTGTCCGCAGAGATCCGCCAGCTGTTCAGTTGGGTTGTTTTACCTCTGAGCGGCACTTTTTTGCACACCATGGGCTAAATGGCCAGGTCACAAGGACCCCGAAGGCTCAGAGAAGGTTGGGGGAGGGGACCCACTGGAACAGCTGTTGGGAGACAGATGGTAGCATCCCGTCGAGGCCATCCAGCGTGTTCTTTAACGTGCACAGGGTATGTCTCTCCCGCACACGGGGCCACGGCTTAACGTCCCATCCGACGGACGGCGGCCTTTCCAAGCCCATCGGTGTCCCCTACTGACCGTGGGCAGGGCGGGGAATTTTGCGGAGATAAATCTCAACGCTGACCCAGCTGGGACTCGAACCTGGGAACTACAGATTACGAGCCTGGCGCGCTACCGACTGAGCCACCACCGCCCCACGTTTGCAAGCCAGAAAAGGGCCATTACTCCAATAGTGAAGGCGGCATATAAGTTTTATTTTGAATACTAGATCGATGGCCAGGGCAAGGCCTGGGCCACACACATATGCTGCAGTAAGTGTTTAAGAAATCTTCTGGGCGAAAAAGTGGTGATGCCGTTTGCTCTTCCTGTGGTTTAGAGAGAGTCAAGCAATCACGCAAATGACTGCTACTTCTGTATGATTCCACCTAATTCTGGAGGCATCACAAGGAAAAAGAAGTGGACAATAGCATACCTGAATATACAATCTGCTCTCTGACCAGTTCTGCATGGCGAAGGTCTTCCCCAACCTCCAAAAGAATTTTCCATCGATTCAGACAATGAGGAGGGAGGCGAACCGACGTCAGGTTTTCCGCAGCCTTCGGTGTCTAATGATGATCCTTACATCTGCCATGCTGCGTCATCTGTGTCACACATTATCACTGAAGAAGAAATGAGCGATCTGGTGCGTCATCTGTGCCACACATTATCACTGAAGAAGAAAATGAACGATCTTATTCGCGACCTGGAGCTGTTCAAGATCAAAGCAGAGTTACTTGAATCAAGACTTAAACAATGGAATCTTCTCAAGGAAAATGTCCGAGTCCATGCGACGGAAATGCACAAAATCCTGCTACCGTCCCCTACACATCAAACTCGGTGTGATGAGAAACTTCGTAAAAGCCATAGACTGCATCAGCTTTCAAAGTACTTGGTTGACAAATTCTCTCGACTCAGCGAAGCAAAAATTCCCTCTTTAATTTTGTCCGCAGAGATCCGCCAGCTGTTCAGAGACTAGATGTTCAACAACCTGCTTCAGGGTAACGTTGGGTTGTTTTCCCTCTGAGCGGCACTTTTTTACACACCATGGGCTGAATAGCCAGGTCACATGGACCCCGAAGGCTCAGAGAAGGTTGGGGGAGGGGACCCACTGGAACAGCTGTTGGGAGACAGATGGTAGCCTCCCGTCAAGGCCATCCAGCGTGTTCTTTAACGTGCACAGGGTATGGCTCTCCCGCACACGGGGCCACGGCTTAACGGAGGCCTTTTCAAGCCCATCGGTGTCCCCTACTGACCGTGGGGAGGGCGGGGAATTTTGCGGAGATTCAAATTCAAATTCAAATTTATTTTCAATAAGTATTATCTATAATTATATTACATAAAAAATCCCACTAAACCGAAGCTTATCAGCGGGAATGTACATATATGTTTTTACAGATATGATCTAGATTGCCTCAGTAGTACAAAAAATGAAGGAGAGAAAAAAAGGAATAAATGACAAAGAAAACCGACAAAATGATGAAAGTTTCCAAATAAAAACATCACTTTTTCATCAACCACTGAAATAATTTATCTTTAACATCACAAATGTTTTTTAAGTTAACTATTTCTCTAGGAAGCAAGTTAAATAGGTACGGAATTTGATATTCTTTGGAATTTCGTCCGTAATTATTATAAAATTTTGGTTGTTTCAAAAAACCCATAGCCTTTTTTCTAGTAAACTTATTGTGGCAAATATTTTGCTTATAGGTATCATCAAAGAAGTTATTGATAACAGAAACAAACACATATAAACTTTCAATAGGTAAAATTTTGAACAAACTGAATATATCATCTTTCGTTGTAAGGGAATATTTAACTTTTGTATTACACAATCCTTTTAGCAGACTAAACTGTATTCTTTTAATTTTATTTAATTCTGTCTTATAGGCTGTTCCATAAACTGTTATCCCATACCTAATTATAGATTCAAAAAGTGCTTTATATACTAAAATAGTTATCTGTGAATCAACAAACATGTTAAGTTTCCTAATTTTAAATGCTACAAATCGTAGTCTTGAACACATCCAATCAATATGTTTATTCCATTTCATTTTAGGTGGCGAACGCTGTGTCGACGTCATCAAAGAATCAGCCGACCAAAGAACTCTACAGTTTCGTGTTGTGAGTCGCAGTATAACTCTGAACGCGTCGCAGTGGTTTACACTGGCTATCCACGTAGACCAAGTGATGCGTGTCGTGCGAAACGTGTGTGGAACTCCCAAAGATCACCATCTGCGCAGGGCCATTATAGAACATTGTGAATCAGTTCGACCTTTCCTGTTGGGATCTGTTTTCGGCGGCCCCGAGTGTGTACATCAGCTACTGGTGAATATTTTTCAGCAAGAACTAATACATCTGATCCCGTTAGATGGACTACAACCTGAAGAAAAAATACCGGCCATTATCTTATTCTTGAGAAGCTTTGACCAAAATCAAGTGGGTATCATGGCTATCAAAAGTGGGTATTATTGGGGATGACCAAAGGAAATAAAGGTTATGGAAGCAAACAATGGTACATATGAATATATTTTGATATACAGTACTATATTGTTTGATTAATACTTATCGAAAATGTTCCTTTTTTCGTGTATGTTAGTGAAAAGAAACTGCGTATAGGCTCTTACTATATATTTCTCTTAGAGAAAAGAGACTGCGTTTAAACTCTCACTATACATACAGGGTGATTCAAAACTCTTGGGCCAAACTTTAAGGGGTGATAGAACATACCTAAACAAGCACTTTTCGTCATACAATGAATGGTCGGAGCTCAAACGGTGAAACACTACAGGGCGCTTTCCAGTGAATACTTATAAGCGCTGGTTTTCGCACTCGTCGTCATTTTTACCATGGATTGCAGAACGGATGGATTGTTTCACGAATCAGGAGAAGGCGGACAAGCATTTCACGTACGGAGCTGCGGACGGGAATGTGAGGGAAGCTCAAAGACTGTACCTGGAGCACTTTCCGACTAGAAGCGTGCCTGATCGTAAAACCTTTCAGCGATTGCACCGGTAGCTGTGCGAAACGGGCTCCTTTTTCAGCGGCTTTCAGAATACAGGGCGTGCAAGGTGTGTGAGGACGCTACGTGTTACAGAGGAAATTCTACGTAGGGTAGGAGATCGTCCCGAATGTACCATGTGAGCAATTTCCCATGCTGTAAGTGTGCCCCAATCGACGGTGTGGCGAGTTCTACGAGACGAACGATTATACCTCTACCACATGCACAGAGGTGCACACCTTGACACCTGCAGATTATCTGCCTCGTGTTTATTTTGCACAGTGGTTCCTGCAGCAGACTGCAGCGCAACCGGACTTTGATGCACATGTCTTATTCACTGACGAATACACTTTTGCACGTGAGGGTGTTTTTAATACCCACAATTCTCATGTGTTCCATTCAATTCACAATTCTCACCAATAATCCGCACGCCATACGTCCACATTCGTACCAGCAGCGTTTCTCCATAAATTATTGGGCTGGAATCCTCCATGACCATGTGACTGGACTATACCTTCTGCCAGCCCGACTGAAAGGAAGAACGTACCTCGAATTTTTACAAGAAGTCTTGCCAGAATTACTGAACTCTGTTCCAGCAAACGTTCAAATACTTATGTGGTTCGAACATGACGGAGCGCTACCCGATTTCAGCGTGGATGGGCGGAACGCCTTCGATGCAACATTTCCAGGACGATGGAATGGTCGAGTGGTCCCATCGCTTGGCCGCCACAATCACACGTTCTCTCATGTCTGGACTTTTTCCTATGGGGCCATATGACAAGCCTCATCTACGATAGCCCCATCAATTCCAATGAGGTCCTTGTTGACAGGATTTATATTGCTGCTGCCTCTGTACGAGAAATGCCTGGTGTTTTCGCCCATGTACGCCGATCACTACGTCGAAGGTGTGAAGCCTGCATTAATGTTAGCGGTCGCTCTTTTGAGCAGTTTCTGTAATTTGTTCGATAAAATTCTGAACTTTCTGTTCCGTAATTTATGCAATTGTTTCAAACCTCTTATGTCATTCTTGTGTTTCTTCATTTCCTGACACAGTAACTGCTGACCCCTAGCGCTTCATCGCTTGAGTTCGGACCATGCATTGTATGACGAAAAGTTCTTGTTTTGGTGTGTTCTATCAACCCTTAAAGTTTGGCCCAAGAGTTTTGAATCACCCTGTATACAAGGAGTGTCTAAGGGAGAAGAGAGCTAGCTTCCATGGACGTAATATAAACTTTCGATTGCAGCGCCCTCTAAACATGGCAAATTCGTGCATCGCAATGAAGCCACCTAGTCAGAGAGAGGAGCGAGTTCCCTGCATTATTTTTCCACCGCCGAACAAAGTTTTCAATTGCTTACACCACGTGACTAATTTTACATACACTTTGACTCTGAAAAATGTTCATTTTCTTCATGAGGTACCCTCGTAATCTTCTTTTCGTTTAGAAAGAAAATATCGAGAAGTAATGAAATCATTTTCTTTAACAAAATCCAGTTTTGTAAAACTCGTAGCAGCTGTGCTAAAGAACAAAATTGTAATATTTTGAACAACCTACAGCATTTAGTATATTATAATAAATTGAGATTTATGTGTCAATGCACGATGACACGATCTATATAATTATATTTTATAAAATTGTAGATATTTTAGATAAATATCATATCGAGTTTTTCCTTGTATAAATGTTCAACAGATGGCAGCAGGCACTTCCCGTATCAACCATGAAAAAAGAATTACACTGTTAGAGCAAAATGCAGAAGCCAATGTACATCGATATGCTCCAGGGAACACAAACCTGCAACATACATTGACTTATATATATTCCCAAGATGATTAAATGTATTAATTTTCATATTAATTTTAAAAATTCTGCAAAATTTCTCAAAATAAACATTCAACGGGTTTTCCAGGTATCGTAAAATGTACTCCTGAACGGGATAAAACACTCATTGAATAACTTTAGGGTCAGCTACCACTGTTACAAACAGCCATGGCTGTTAGACATTTGGAAACACTGGTTAAATTGCAATATACGTATATACCAATAGTAAGACAAACCATAGCTGCAGTGGCCTAAAATGATTACACTGCGCATGCGCAGATCGCCCCTTACAGTTGGTTTTGTGCCTGCACATGAATTTGCCACTTTCAGCTTCAGTAAAATTCCGCAGAACGGCGCCACTTACGCTTGTGCAAAGCTAGCCTTCTTCTCCTTAGACCTTCTTTGCTGTATACCATATCACAACATTTTATATTTTCGGATGTATCCAGGAAGGTTCATCCAGTCACGAATAATTGGAAAGTAACCCAGTACCTCTTACGATTAAACGGAAAACATAGAACTTGTATTAATTTTGTTCATAAATAAACCGGTAGTTCAAACGTATTACAAAATTTTCAGTTGCACACATGTATAACCAATACTAGTACAATGGAAAACCTTAACGCTCTGCAAATAAAGTTTAAAAAGCGATAAATTTGTTCAATGAACTGTCACTTCCCTCTTTCAGCTATTTTTTTAATCCTTTCCTGCCACGTTGTTCAAAAAAATTTTTTCTGTTCTCTTCTAGGAACTTTAGCATTAGGTGATGAAATCTTAACCATATGCAGAAAGCATATATACAATACCACAAAAAGAATGGTTTACATGACATAAAATTGTTATCATTCTTATAACATCTTCGAAACACAAGATGTAATCTCTCGCCATCGAAACGGTTAAACATTGAGGTGGATAACATTATATTTGCATTTCAGGTTTAACTTCGATAAAAGCCAGAAATCACGATTTAATACTTTCGTTAACTGATGTAACAAACATAAATGCTATAATGTAGCATTTTAATATCTTTTATAAATATTTATACTTTATGATTTTGAAGCAAAAAATAATATATTTCAATATACCGATTATGCAGAATGGCCAAAAGGCATATATCAAAAAAAGTTGAATAACTTTTCGAAATTTTCGAAATTCGAAAAGACATAAATGAAATAAATATATAAAATGAATATAAAATACAAATCAACGTAAACAAAATAGAAAAAGATATAAAAAAGTGTTAGAATCCAAATAAAAAAATATTCCAAAGAATTCTAAGTTTCATGTGATTCAATTAATAGGCTTTAACATGTCTTCTATCATTAGCTATAACCAATCTTAGAATCTTGCATTTTTCAACAAAGTTGTAGAGATTGGTAGCTCATGTAGAGCAATGGTTCTCAACATGGGCCATGTGCCCCTCAGGGGTCCATGCCATATTTTACAGGATTAAATGCTAAAAACGGAACAAAGGGGATAAGTGTAAGTTTCTGAGGGTAGCCCTCATGTGTTTGGAAATTAAAATCTGAAAACCCACTATTTATCTAAAAAATAGCGAGAATTCTCAGTGGTCAAATTTAATTACCAGGATAAAATATTACAAATCAGATGGAAAATCATATTTATTATTTTAAAAAATAATTTAAAAATTTTTAAAAAGGTTCCCTGGAATTCCTTCATTTTTTAAATTTTTTAGTAAACAGAGTAAATGAATTTTAAATTAAAATAATTTAGTATCAGGGTAAATAAGGAAATAAATTTGCAGTTTGCACCAGTCATAATAATCACACTGAATAAGATGAAAATTCTTGAATTAATTAATTTTTATTTTCATTTTAGAATTACTGAATTCTAAATAAAATGCTTTAAGAATTTCTTTTGTTACTTAGAAATAAAGTATCGATTATTGGAATATGTATATATAATATAAAATTTATGAAGGCTATTATTCTTGCTTAGAATGATGTTTATTCGATAGGCCAACAAAGCAGTCTAGGTCGGTCGATTTGTCATAGTTTGTGTTCAGTTTATGCCAACAAAATAAATATCCCGATATCGGTAATTAGAGTTATCATCGGATTTCCAACAAATATTACATTTTTTGTAGGGCTATATTGTTAAGGCAAAGAAGGTCTAAGAAGAAGAAGGCTAGCTTCGCACAAGCGTAAGTGGCGCCGTTCTGTGGAATTTTACAGAAGCTGAACGTGGCAAATTGATGTACATGCACAAAAACAACTGTAAAGGGGCGATCTGCGCTTGCGCAGTGCAATCATTTTTAGTCCACTGCAGCTGTGGTTTGTCTTACTCTTGGTCTATTTATTGAGATTTAATCAGTGTTTCAACCTGTCTAACACGCATGACTGTTTGGCATAGTGATAGCTGACCGTAAAGTTATTTAATGAGTATTTTATCCCGTTCAGCAGTATATTTTACAATACCTGGAAAAGCCGTTGTATCTTTATTTTGAGTCATTTGCAGAATTTCTAAGATTAATATATAAATTAATACATTTAATCATCCTGCGAACATGTAAGTCAATGTATGTTGCAGTTTTATGCTCTCTGGAGCATATCGATGTATATAGGTGTCTGCAGTTTGTTCTAATAATAAATTTTTTTATGGTTGATACGAGAAGTGCCTGCTGCCATCTATTGACAGTTTATACAAGTAAGAAAGTCAATATGAATTTTATTGAAAATATCTAAAATTCTATAAAATATAATTAAACAAAACATGTTGTCTCGCACTGAGCCATAAATTTCAATTTATTATAATATATTAAATATTGTAGAATGTTCAAAATATTAAAATTTTTTTGTTGAGCATAGCTACTACCTGTTTTACAAAATGGGATTTTATTAAAGAAAATAATTTTAACTAATCCTTCAAAGAAGTAATTATGATGGTAAAATTTAAGAAATTAACACTTTGAACAAACTCAAAGTGATGTAAAATTAATCACGTGGTGAAGCCATTGAAAACCTTGCTGGGCGGTGGAAAAGTAACGCAAGGAATGGCTCCTCTCCCTGGATAGATGGCTTCACTGCAATGAACGAATTTGCCATGTTTAGAGGGCGCTGCAATCGAAAAGTTTACATTAAGCCTATGGAAGCTAGCTCTCTTCTCCCTTAGACACTCCTTGGTTAAGGAACGTTTCAACAATTGCTTGTCCTTCAAAAATTCATCAGAGAAAGCGAAGAGCATTCATTTTGTAGGATTTTTACTATTTAACCTTTGTTTGAAGGATATTTGGTTCCTCCCTTACTTTAGAATTATGTAATAAATCACTTTCATTGTGAGTAGCATGAAATCTCTGAATAGAAATACGCCTCCAATTGGAAGATGAATTAAATCCGCTTTCTAAAAGAGAAATGATAATGTGAATTGTTCCAGCTACAAATAACAGCTAATAAACAATGAATAAACAAAATTTGTTCCTCTGCATGTGTGTGATATATTGAGAAATTCCGGCAGACTTAAAACTATAATAATAATAGCAATGTTTAGAAATTGAAGTATTCATGCAAATTCACCAGTGTTCACTAGGTTCTCAACATGGGGTACGCGGTAAAATATTTCCAGGTACGCCGTGAGAGCACAAAAGTCGCTAGATATATGTTATATATTATATGTGTTTTATTTTATTGTTATACTATAACAATAGTTTATTTATCTATACAAGGGGTACGCCAGTTACATACACATTTCCAGGGAGTACGTGAAGCATAAAAGGTTAAGAACCACTGCACTAGAGTATACGAGCTCTAGTATTCTTAACTCAAAAGTGACATTCGCGCATAGGTCTACCACAAATAAAAGTAAAATTACAGTATGAATATAGTTAATCCCATTCTTCAAACAACTCCTAATTATTATTCAAAGATAAAAATGTCTCTAGGTTTATGGTTTTTTGCTAATTAACACATTTAAAATTTGATAAGACAAATATATTTTATATACACTACAAGAAAAAAAAATTGCAACCTTGAAAGGATTAATGTCATTTTATTGAAACGCAGAGAGCTGTTACTAACTTGGGTGTTTCAACGATAGTGCTTGGCGCACGTCTTGGGTGTTGTTGGAGCTGCCAGACGTGTTTAACAGGTGAAATGTCCGGTGAGCATGCTGACCATGGTAGTACCTGATCTCGTGTAGATAGTGCAGACTAATGCGGGCTGTGTGGAGACGGGCGTTATCTCGCTGGTAAGAGGTTCCGTGCTGTTGAACATATGGGACAGCAACTGTCTGCAAAAATGTTGGTAACAGATCGTTGGGCAGTTAGAGATCCCTTTATGATGACCAGTTCTGACCGAGATATCCACTAACGGCACCAAACACCAAGATACCAGATGACGGAGCTAAGTGAAGATGTCGCACTGGATGGCGTTCCTTTCCCCTGGTTGACGGCGAACACGTTCTCTACCGTCGTGCTGACGAAGACAAAAATGAGATTCGTCATTAACACCACATTAGTCAACTCTTGTTCGTTCTGTCTGAGGCGACACCACTGATGACGTACTTACTTGTGGACAGATGTGAGGGGCAAACGGAGTGCCGGATGAAAGGCTCGCAATGAAAATTGTAAAGTCCTGTTGTTTACCTTCTACCTGGTAGTTATAGATGTGTTGCCTGTTAACAGTCCCTTTGCAGTTGCGTTATAGTCGCGAATCTGTGACGCAATGCCATGCGACGCAAATGGCGGTCCTGTCGCTTTGTGGTCACACGATCCATGTTGGCATGTGCTGGATCCTTCTTGAACTTAATGGCGCCATATGTGTACGATGGTGCTGGGATTGGGTCAACAATGTCTCTAAACGACAAACCAGCCTCTCTAAGGCCACGCTCAAAGGTTTCTTCCACGCTCAAAGTCTGTTAACTGTTGGAACGACTGTCGAAGTCTGTGTAATGGCATCTTTAGCGGTTTAGAACGATTTTCACAAAGTTTTTTCAGACAGGGAGCTTTCGTTGCCTTTATCTGTGTTTGACTGCTCCGCACCTCTGACGTCAGCTCGCGCTTGTCCAACGTTTCGATCGTACTGCAAACCTAATCATTTCCATATTCTACCGCCTCACAAAATTTCGACACCTTTTGCATAACTTCTTGCAAGTGTTGCATTTTTCGTTTCTTGTAGTTTATATTCTTTGAGCTATTAAATAAATATTTATTATTTACATCGGAATCCACTATCTACATAACACCACGTTTTATTACATTTTTAGAATAATTTCTAACCACGTATGATCAATATTCTGTTGTCAAATATACATTCTATTAACAAAAGGTTTCGTACATTTCCTGAGTTTGAAATGGAAAGCCACATTCAAAATTTCTTAAACTGAAATTAAGGTTTTTACCAAAAACTTTCCTGAAGGTATGTTGAATAATTCTCTAAATCTTGTGTTTCAGTAATATTCGTTAATATTTCAAGAGCTATTGTAGTCGGGGTCATTTTACAGAAGATGTTTCTGTTATAGACCCTGATAAACATTTTTCTTCGAAATTAATAAGAACTAAAAGTATCATTAAACTAGCTTCTAAAATTACATTCATTTCAGTAAATGGTTTGATATAACAATTATTGTCTTTTTTTGCCAGTTTTGACCAAAATTATTATGAACACCGAGGATGCAGTTAAATGCTTTAGAATGTGAAATTCATCAGATATTAAATGAATATTGTTGGATATCGAATTTAAAGATTTTTGAGGTACATTTTAAGCTTATTTTCAGCACATTTTTCCGTGAAGCGCTATTTATACAGATAGATAGCTCTGAATGTAGTTTTCCATTCAAATAACATTGGAACCCTTTCCGTCATTTCAGTACTATTCAGTTCACCCGCAAATTTCGCTAAATGATGATGTTTATGATCTATATCAGTGGTTCTCAAAGTTTTATGCTTCGCGTACATCCTGGAAATGTGTATGTAACTGGCGTACCCCTTGTATAGATAGATAAACTATAGTTATGGTATAAAAATGGGAATAAAATAAAACACTGGCTTTGTTACTAAATCTAGCGACCTTTGAGGTCTCACGGCGTACCCCAAAAAGTTCTATCGCGTACCCCACGTTGAGAACCCCTAATCTATTGAAAATGTTACCATCTTGCTTGAGATGAAACTTCTAATACGAAATGAATTGCTTCATCTGCTATTACTAAAGCAAAGCAAAGATACACCCGCATTGAATATTGCATTTGTTCCCTTCAGAAGAAAGTGAATAATTTAGGAAACACTGTGCACACAATAGGTTAAGTTGATGCTCACACGATAAGCTTTCATTTGCTTAATCTATAACTGTGGGTCCTCGTATTCGGAAGATATATTTGGAAAAACTATTTTCAAATTTCTGTCTTTTTATTAGATGGAAGAAACAACGGGACGACATTTTTATATTATGTACTGTAACGCTCCCCATATAACGAACTTTTTATTTGACACACAACCTGTTTTGTTGAATGGACAAATTTCTTGACAAATATACGAAGTAACAAAGAACTAACCAACTAACAAACGTGTAAATAATGAGCGAAAAGCAATGGGAAGATAGGTAAAAAAAAGTGCCAAAAAGATGTCAAGGTGTCATTAAAGTAAAGGACTCACCTATAATATTCAGATTTTAAAACGCTTAATATTTTCTTTAAGATGTTAAACCACTCCTGGTGTAATCTATAATAATAAAAGTTGTCCGTGTGTCTGCTTCAGTCATAAATCGGGAATGGTGGTAGACTTCCAAAATCGTCTGAGTTGCATTGCCGAATTTTAATTCGAAATTCCAAAAGGGAGGTTTTCTACAAGCAAATATATTTGCCCTGCTATTCCTCCGGGAAACAGTAATGCTACGAAATCTATTGGTGTCATTTACTGTTCCTTAATTGTGAACGCAAGAGTCATAAAAACGTTTAAATCTGCTGCCGTTGTTAGATTCCCATATTCCTAAATTTATTATTATAGTAGTGCTTCCCATTGCAAGAAAAAACTGGATTTTTTTTAAAACCGAAACGGGGTACTGCAGAGGAAGCCCTCGTACGATATTTGGGCCCGTTGATTCAAGTACATCGGGAACTACAGGGTACCAAAATCTCGATAGTTTGCATATGAATGAAGTTAAGAGTTATGATTTCTTACCTAGAAAGTCACTAACAAGAGAAACAAGCAAAAAACCATGTAGTCAGGCCATTTGACCTCCACTGTAATTGCTATCATATTACAGTGAAAATTATAACTTGTTTTATAGTGTAGTGACAAAGAAAAATAATTTAACCTTAAGTGGCTTCTTTCCACAGAACTATTGCAAGAGCCATTAGGTTTAATACCCTAGAGAAATTGGAATTAGTTTAATAACCATACACCTGTGTTTATGGCAAGGTGATAGAACATAACAATAAATTAGAAATTTTATAGAATATTTCATATTTATTTTAAACATTGCAGAGTATCTTTACGCATCTTAATGAGAATATGAAACATTTTAAAAACACGAGACAAATGATATGGGCTTTACAAACCCTAAAAATATGCTCCATTATTTTTAGAAGTATATTACGCTTTTACATTTTAAATTTTGGATGCAGCTAGAAAAGTACTTCCGTAACACGATAAACTCTGATATCATGATTAAAAGTTTTGTTCATTAAATGGAGCAAATTCAATTTGTAATAAATTTACATATAATTTCGCTGGTCGGGTCCACATAAAAGTGATGTAGCCAGTTAGTGATCACGGAACATAAATTTAAGTCCCATTACTGGGTAAAGAAAGTTGGATGAAGTAAAGTGTTGGATAAACTCGATTCTCAATTCTATCACATCATGATATTCAACATCCGATTTGTTTGAAAAACGATCAACTGTTTATATATGCATTACTACCTATTGTACATACACGGAAATTTTAACTATGAAAAGATTAAAGAGCAGTAAATAGACGAAATATAAATAAATAAAAAACGTAGAGAAATGGTGCAATCAGTCATTGAATTAAAATTTCTTCAAAGGAAGATAGGACGTCAGCAATTCTGTTGAGTAGGTTAATATGCTCCTTATCTTCCTTTGAAGTGAATAGGAATTCAGTGAATGTGCCATCGATATGCTTTAGGTTTATTTTCTACTTTTGAAGGCGCATATAGGAAGATAATTATTTTTTTTTTATTTTTTTTTGTCCCTAAAAACATCTACATTCCGCAACTTTCACTTGATATATTACTCATAACCATCGTCCACATTTTTTTTCCTTCTTGTTCGAGTCGTGTTCGATTTCGGTTGTTGGGTTGTTTTACCTCTGAAAGGCTATTTTTTGCACACCATGGGATAAATGGTCAGGTTACAAGGACCCTGATGGCTCAGAGAAGTTTGGGAAAGTGGACCCACTGGAACAGCTCTTGGGAGACAGAGGGTAGCCTCCCGTCAAAGCCATCCAGTGTGTTCTTTAACGAGCACAGGGTATGGCTCTACTGCATATGGGGCCACGGCATAACGTCCCATCCGACGGACGGTCGCCTTTCCAAGTCCATCGGTGTCCCCTACTGACCGTTGGCAGGGCGGGGAGTTTTGCGGAGATATTCAGTATAAGGGTTTGTTTCCCAAACTAACGAAATTTGCTATACATATCTATGTAGAAATGCTTCATTCTAACAAAAATATCAGTCTAATGAAATAAAGATTTATCCCGTGCAAAATAGATGATTAATGTAACTAAATTATTGAAAAGATAATTATTAAACAACAGGAAAAACCTAGATATTTCCTTCTTTATGTGTTTCTTTTTATAACATCTGCTAAAACGACAATGATTTAAATTCTGTGAAATATCTGATCTATCACAGCCCTATGAATCATGCACTGTTTTATATCGCACAGCAGGCATTTTTTCTAATTTCACTATGTGAGATAGATGCTCTCTACACCTGATAGCATAAGGCTTTAAACATACCACACTTTCTTAGCATAAAAAATAAGTTACAAACTTGGAAATTTACGCGATTTTGACGGTATTGCCCGTAACGGTAATATCCAGCGATAAGTTCTTTCAAAACTGTCCAAATCAATGAATTATACTTTAGCATTAGTTAAATTGCGGTTTCTGTTATATTTGTTCGCTATTATTATTAGTTTGGTTGGTTAATTCGTTTAGTTTCGTTATTAGCTGCCAATATGAAGTGATATCTTCACAATTTTCATAATGACACAGAAATGTGCTGCAGAGTTTCGACATCATTTAAGAATATACGGAGAGGTGTTTTGTTGGGATAGAGAGTTACACTGCTGAAAGTGGAAATCGCAACACCAAGAAGGAATGGAAGAAGAGGTAGGTAAATAGCAGGAGACAATAGGCCATCGGAGATATGCAAATTATCAAAGTTCGGCAGCGAATGGATACGTGACACCCAACCGAGCCATGGCTAAATACCGGGCGTCCATGAGCTTGTATCAGTACACCATCGAGAGTAAGGATGGAATGCATGCTGCGAAAATGTTCGGGATGTTTTACCTCTGAGCGGCACTTTTTCGCACACCATGGGCTAAATGGCCAAGTAACAAGGACCCCGAAGGCTCAGAGAAGGTGGGGGACGGGACCCACTGGGACAGCTGTTAGTAGACAAATGGCAGCTTCCCGTCAAGGCCATCCAGCGTGTTCTTTAACGTTCACAGGGTATGGCTCTCCCGCACACGGGCCAAGTCCCATCCGGCGGATGGCGGCCTTTCCAATCCTATCGGTGACCGTGGGCAGGGCGGGGAATTTTGCGGACATAAATCTCAATGGTGACCCAGCTGGGACTCGAAACTGAACTACAGATTACGAACCTAGCGCGCCACCGACTGAGCCACCCCCGCCCTTTCAAAAATGCACGGAGACGCTTTCATTTAAAAAAATAGAAGGTAGTTTCTAGCAATTCAGCTATCAATGGGGTCATTATTAACATACAGGTAACCTCCGATTTATGGGGGAGATGTGTTCCGGCGAGACCGTTAATTGCTTTTTTTTTTGCATATCTTGCATTATAATAGATGTTTTATTCCAACAAAAGTAATTATAAACATAACAGTTGTAAGAATTTTTAAATGCATATAGATATATAAATGCATAATTGTGTAATGTATGATCAATTATTTAATTTTACAAATTATTGAAGAATGAATTTAGCATTGTTAGCTTGCGGCCTCTATTTTGTTCATATTATTTATTTGTAATATTCCATTAACTGGATTTTATCTATGCAGAAGATTTTAAGAGTTTCTAATGGGTTTTTAATAAAATAAATGTGGGAATAGTAACCACATTGCAGCGAAAGTAGCGATACAGCCGGTATGGTGAGCAGAAATGAGAAGCGGAAGTGCAACGCTCTCTTTTCAAAAAGTCCCGCTATTTTGCTGTTCGTCCGCCATTTTGTTTTCTGACGTCATCACCACAAATTCCGCGTTTTTGCCGCTCGTCCGCCATTTTTAATTCTGACGTCACATGCCCTCCTCTAAGACCCCCTGGTTGACCCACCCAAACCCCTCGTGAAGTAAACAACTTCCAAACAACTCCCAAATAATTCAAAGTCCCAAGTCCGCCATCTTGGATTTTGACGACATCACCCAAACCAAAAAATTGTGCACCTTAACTGCAGCGCCATCTAGTGGATGGCCACACGCTGGATGGCCTTGACCGGAAGCTACCATCTGTCTCCCAACAGCTGTTCCAGTGGATTCCCTCCCCCAACCTTCTCTGAGCCTTCGAGGTCCACGTGACCTAGCCATTTAGCCCATTGTGCGCAAAAAAGTGTCCGTTAGAGGTAAAACAACCAACCCGTCTAACATCATTGAAGGTGACACCTGTGGCGTGGGTGTGTGATGGTTTCGGAACATGTCGACCTCTATGTGCGTTTAGGAAGCACTAAAACTGCAGAAGTATAGGCAGATTATTTAATGGCTTATAAATAGGTTCTCGTATAGAGGTCGTAGGAATGTAGCATGTTTATGATCCCTATACGAGATCTAATTCCAAGGCAATAGAGTTATACTATCCAACTCTTTTCAATGTACAAAACAATAATGTAACCACCTGATTGAACAGTATTTTCAAAATTTTCTTCAGCAGGACAACAATGTTCGAATGGTTGTAAAAATAAAGTCTTTATTAATTTTGGTATACATTATTGTATAAGAAAAGTTTCATTTTTTCCTACTTTTTTTAAATCTATTATATTTCAAAAGTATTATTACCTTCTTTAGGTAAGCGAAATAAGTGTTAAATTTATATCGCTTGAAACTTATCCAAAAAATTTAAATTTATTACTGTATTTCATTTTTTTTTTATTTTTGTGAGAATGTGTTTAGCATCTTTTGTCATTCTTAGCAGACAGGAGAGAATATAAAACTGGCCGAAGCCTACAAGGGGTGTTCTAGGGCCACGACAACCTCCTCCACGACCTCAATCCCTCAAGGAGCTTAGATATGATCCAAAATATACTCGTAGAAATTTAGACACTATATGAGAGCTTCAAAAACGATATGATCTCTCAATATTCTCAATTCCGCATTGAGGTCATGAGAAACCAGTTTTAATTCTTTCTTTCTTTCACACTTTCACATTTCACGAAAATTTTTCTCTTTAACCCCTTATCTTTACAGAGCCTGATCTAGGGGAGATAGGGTGCCATTCTTCCTTTGAAAATCCTGGTCAGGGTAATGAAGGTAATAATTATTAAACTTGGCATATTTGACACAGTTTTAAAGACGTTTTTAAAGATCTATAAAACACAGGGTAAAATGTTATTCTGGAATCGAAATTCTGCTTCCACTCTACCGTTGTTTTTTTCCGGCTCGGTTGCTTCACTTTCTTCCCTATCCTCTTTTTTCCAAAACCCAGTCTTGTCTCGTTACTAATGGTTTGTGGAAGTCTATTCATGCTTTATTTAGAGTAGTTTATTAGTTTTTATGACGTTTAGAAACAATTTGTTTCTACTATACTGGTTCCAAAACTAAATCAACTTCAAAAATTTTAGCAATTACCCATTATTCCCGTATAAACAAGAGCAGATTCATTTGCAAAACAGTTTATTAGCTATCAAAATTTCAATTGCAATAATCATTAAAAGAGAATTAGATCTGGAATCTAGATCCAAAAAAAGGGCACGAGATATAACCATATGGACTCCACATTTCACTTCAAATTCGTTACTTGAAGTAATTTTAATCTTAATTATTCGTTTACGATTATACAGAAAACTTTTAAATTAAAGCAGCATATTCCAAAATGAAGTGGGTATCGTTGGAGATGACCAAAAGAAATAAGGATTATGGAAGCAAACAATGATTCATATGAATGTATTTTGAGATACAGTACTACATTGTTTGATTAAAACTTATTGAAAATATTTCTATTTTGTATGTTAGTGAAAAGAAACTGCGTCTTACTATAAATGTATTTGTCTAAGAGAAAAGAAACTGCGTTTAAGCTCTCACTATTGATATATACAGTACTATGCAAATTAGTTGGGACAATAGGAAAATGCAGTAACAAAGACACAGCTAAAATATTTATTTGTTTAATAGTGTAGTTAATAGTGAATGTGACCACCCTTAGCTTTAATTATTTCTTTCACCCTCTCAACCATTGATGCCACTAACTTTCCACACATCTCCTTCACTTCAGGGTCGTGATATCACACTTTCATGACACTTTCTGTCATTTTGGTTTTCGTCGTGCAATCCATCTTAGATATGCGCGCTTTAATAATGGCCCACAAATTTAAAATGGAGTTTAGATCGGGTGAATTTCCTGGCCACTCCAATACCTTCAAATGTTGCTGGGTAAAGAAGCTCTTAGCAAGCTTAGAATTGTGGCATGGAGCCAGATCCTGTTGAAATACCCCATCGCCGTTAGGAAACAGCTTCTGCAGTGTTGGGACCATTTTCGCCTGCAGAACGCCTATGTACTTTTTGCTGTCCATCATTCCTTCAATGGGGTGAAGCGTCTGTGGCCCGGTAGCTGTGAAACATCCCCAAAACATGACCTTGGGTGGGTGTTTGAGGAATTGCTGGATGTGGCCGGATCGAAGAGGTTCTTCAGGCGTGGCTTGTCCCAACTAATTCGCACAGTGCTGTATCACTACATTTAATATTTTCGGATTTTTAATATTTTCCAGTCACGATAGCTTTTCCACATGTATCGTTTTCTGTTTTTCATTAAACGTAAGTCATATCTTGTATTAATTTGGTTTATAATTATACTGGTTGTTTAATTGTTTTACAAATTTTTCAGTTGTACACATATATAACCAATACTGGTACAACGGAAAATTTTAACGCTCTTCAAATAAAGTTTAAAAGGAAAGAAAGAAACAGAAATAGAATATTCTCTGGGATAGGATGATGGAATTTTGGTTGCATATCTAATATTAATTGAATTCGTCTACAGATATTGTCATGACCATGTAATTTTATTACATGGCCAAGACTTCATGAAAGGAGAACTGGCTGAAAACATCGACTTCCAGTTTAATAGTGACATTTTTGACTGCCTCCATTTTTGTGTCCACTTCAACGAAGAGGAACTCGGCCAAAAGTCCCCGAACTTTCCAGGTTGAGCCTGGAACCCCAGATGGCAGAGGAACTACGTGACATGCCTGGTAAACAACGTTGGCCGGAGGGGAGATGAGATTCGCACCTCGGCTACTCTGGCCAATCCCTTACAGCCACGCATGAGCATAAGTGATCCCCACAAGTTGGGGGGGAGGGGCAGCGAAAAAGGACAAGAGAATATTTGCCAAAAACAGGCAGTCTCTTCTTCTCGTCCGGGCTGTGTGGTCGACAGCAATGATCCTCTCCAGTGAGCAGAGTCCCGAAGTGTGAACAGTGTATGCGCGGAGGAAGCGCTAAGCAGCCCGGGCTCCCTTGACTTGGAGCGCAACAGCCCAGTGATTGCCTTCCCGAGGGACTCCTGACTTGACGAGATAAGGGAGAATCTTATTGAATCTATCTCCGCTTTTTCACTCGAATGTATTTCTGTGAACTGCCGTCACGGTGTCCCGAGTGTTTAGGGATCTGATCTCCACCACGCATAAAGCTTGCCTTAATTGAAAAGGGCCATGCCAGAGGCATGGTTGAATCCGTCCCAAAAGTGGGAACTACAGTTGTGAATGAAATGTGTAACAGTAATTTTGTTAATAAATGTTATGTTATTGTTAACTGTAAAATTATCTCAGTCTTCATTTGTTAAATGTCAGTTCATTTGAATATTGGGTCAGGGAACTGCCTAGATTTTGGCAGCAAGTAACGCATCACGGTCTAAGTGTTTGTACCGCTCTAAATATACACCAGGGGTGTTCATAACATACCCTCTAAAAGTGGAAAATTGCAAAAATTCCAAATTTTCAAACCAATATTACATAGGATCTATTTATGTCAGAAAATTGGAATTTTGGTGGTAAAATGTAAAGGTCATGAAGTTTCCATTGGAAATAATGAGTTGACCCCCTTAAACCCAGGGTGGGTGAAAAAACACAAATTTTCACACAGATAATCGTTTGTTTTTAGAGCTAAAAGAAAAATATACTGGGTTGCATTGTTTTACCTCTGAGCGGCACTTTTTTGCACATCATGGGCTAAATGGCCAGGCCACAAGAACCCCGAAGGCTCAGAGAAAGTTGGGGGAGGGGACCCACTGGAACAGCTGTTGGGAGACAGATGGTAGGCTCCCGTCAAGGCCATTCAGCGTATTCTTTAACGTGCACAGGGTATGGCTCTCCCACACACGGAGTCACGGCTTAACGTCCCATCCGACTGACGGCGGCCTTTCCAAGCCCATCACTGTTCCCTACTGACCGTGGGCAGGGTGGGGAATTTTGCGGAAATAAATCTCAACGCTGACCCAGCTGGGAAAGTCCATCGGTGTCCCCTGCTGACCGCGGGCAGGGTGGGGAATTTTGTGGAGATAAATCTCAAAGCTGGCGCAGCTGGAACTCGAACCCGGGAACTGCAGATTACGAGCCTGGCGCGCGACCGACTGAGACATCCCCGCCTCACTTCTATAGGAATGACATTTCTTACCTACTACATTTTTCGATAACTTCATACATAGTTGGAAACACCGTTGCCCGAGGCTTGTATTTGGAATGATCATATACCTAAGTATTACTCAATTTGTATTCCAAATGGTATAAAACTTTTCATGCATTTGGTGACATTGCTATATTTTTTGTACAATATTACAAACTTGTGACTCGTTTTGAACATCAATTCAACACTACAGACATTTCTTTTCCAACCATCTTGCCAACTGGTAGATCAATATTTTTTTTACAATTCTTTTTCAACGAATTCACTTTAAAATGAAACACATTCTATTTTTCCTAATAATGCATCAACATTTTCTGATATGCGTTTGATGTTCGTATATACGTAATAAGGATGGTTCGAAAACAGATTTTCGAGTATTTTTTATTACGATGAATGTTAAAATTGTAATGCCAATTTGGATTACAGCTAAAAATATTGTAACAATTTCCAAATAGCATAAACCCAATAACAGAAAATGAAGTCGTGAAAGGTCATAAAACATATTTGTATTTGCCGCCTCTGTGGCGCAGTGGTGTCGCATCGGTTCGCAGTGACACTGCAACTACGGTATCCGGGGTCGAGTCCTAATATAGAATTATTGTCTGCTTATGTCCACTTAGCTCTAACTGAGGCAGCGGTCACCAGTGACTTCGGTTTTAGTGCGCATGTCCTTGCACGAAAAAAGTGGTACAAACTGAGAGTAGGTTCTAGGATCATTTCCTGTCCTATAAGTTATCAATAAATGAAATCAATATACACAGTCGTATCAGAATAATATGACCACCTATTATACATGTGACCACCTATTATACGTACTATGGTAGATGGTCATATTATTCTGATGCGATTGTCTATCTGCATGGAAATAAATTGTTTGCTTTTATTTTATGATCGTTCAAATTCTGTAAAACTATTATTATCAGGCAAAATTAAAACTATAATATTTATTGGAAGTAATGCTGGAAATATTTTGACCATTTTTCAAACAAGGTATTTTTAGTTATTTAATTTGGATATTTTAACTTCTTTTTAACGTTTTCAATCTCAAAACGTTAATAAAATGTTTCATGATGTAAAATAAATGTACTTCATTACTTTAGTTACATTATAAAATATTTAATTTCATTTTATATATGGGTTGGATTGTTTTATCAATAAGTATATATTTATGCACACATCAGGCTAAAGTGTCATTTCACAAGGATCCCAATTACTCAGACCCTGGATTAAAAAAGGAGCTCACTGGACAGCAGTTCAGAGACTGATTAAAGCCTCTCGTGAAAACTATCCTGAGTGTTTTTAACATTAATTAGGTTGTGGCTTTCCTGCAAATGATGGACTTAATGTCCCATCTGACAGAAGGTGCCTTTGCAAACAGTCGGTGTCTTCTTTCCAACAGAGAGCAGAGCGGTTTGTTAGCAAAGGAAATCTTAGCATAGGAACAATGGGGACTCGAGTAAATAACATCAGATTATGAAACCAGCGCGCCACTGACTTAGTTATTCTGTTCTGCATTTATTAAAAAAGTTTAAGTCTGTTAAAATCCTTATTCACGTTCAAAGAGAATCAAGGTAAATCTGTGTAAAATAAGTTTCAGACAAGGAAAAGGGAAGAAAATAATGTATTTTGTTTGCAATATGTTCTCTTCAGGATTCGTAATTGGATTTTTGTTTTTTAATTCTAAACATTTGGAATGGAAATAGGTTTCTTTCTTATTTTGTTTACTTGATGTTTGGGACAAATTGAAGTTGTAGTTTTCCTTTTAGCAGTGTCTCGGCTTCATGATCTTTACGTTGACGTGCTCACTGCAGTGGGTATCACTAGATGACCAAAATCAAGTGGGCATCATGAGATGACCAAAATCAAGTGGGTATCATCAGATGACCAAAATCAAGTGGGTATCATGAGATGACCAAATCAAGTGGGTATCATGAGATGACCAAAATCAAGTGGGTATCATCAGATGACCAAAATCAAGTGGGTATCATTAGATGACCAAAATCAAGTGGGTATCATGAGATGACCAAAATCAAATGGGTATCATGAGATGACCAAAATCAAATGGGTATCATGAGATGACCAAAATCAAGTGGGCATCATGACATGACCAAAATCAAGTGGGTACCATGAGATGACCAAAATCAAGGGGGTATCATGAGATGACCAAAATCAAGTGGGCATCATGAGATGACCAAAATCAAGTGGGTATCATGAGATGACCAAAATCAAGTATGTATCATGAGATGACCAAAACCAAATGGGCATCATGAGATGACCAAAATCAAGTGGGCATCATGAGATGACCAAAATCAAATGGGCATCATGAGATGACTAAAATCAAATGGGCATCATGAGATGACCAAAATCAAGAAGGTATCATGAGTATCAAAAGTGGGTATTATTGGGGATTACCAAAGGAAATAGAGGTTATGGAAGCAAACAATCGTACATATTAATATATTTTGATATACAGTACTATATTGTTAGATTACTACTTATCGAAAAAGTTCCTTTTTTGTGTGTGTTAGTGAAAAGAAACTGCGTTTAGGCTCTTACTATATATTTATCTTAGAGAAATGAAACTGCATTTAAACTCTCACTATATATACAGGGTGATTCAAAACTCTTGGGCCAAACTTTAAGGGGTGATAGAACACACCCAAACAAGAACTTTTCGTCATACAATGAATGGTCGGAGAGCAAGCGGTGAAGCACTAGAGGGCGCTTTCTAGTGAACACTTATAAGCGCCTGTTTTCGCATTCGTCGTCATTTTTACCGTGGATTGCAGAACGGATGGATTGTTTCACGAATCAGGAGAAGGCCGACAAGCATTTCACGTACGGAGCTGCGGACGGGAATGTGAGGGCAGCCCAAAGACTGTACCGGTAGCACTTTCCGACTAGATGCGTGCTTGATCGTAAAACCTTTCAGCGATTGAACCGGTATCTGTGCGAAACGGGCTCCTTTTTCAGCGGCTTTCAGGATACAGGGCGTGCAAGGTGTGTGAGGACACTACGTGTTACAGAGGAAATTCTACGTAGGTTTGGAGATCGTCCCGAATGTACCATACGAGCAATTTCCCATGCTGTAAGTGTGCCCCAATCGACGGTGTGGCGAGTTCTACGAGACAAACGATTATACCTCTACCATACACAGAGGTGCACGCCTTGACACCTGCAGATTATCTGCCTCATGTTCATTTTGCACAGTGGTTCCTGCAGCAGACTGAAGCGCAACTGGACTTTGATGCACATGTCTTATTCACTGACGAATGCACCTTTGCACGTGAGGGCATTTTTAATACCCACAATTCTCATGTGTGGGCCACCAATAATCCTCACGCCATACGTCCACATTCGTACCAGCGGCGTTTCTCCATAAATTTTTGGGCTGGAATCCTCCATGACCATCTGATTGGACTATACCTTCTGCCAGCACCACTGAAAGGAAGAACGTAGAAGTCTTGCCAGAATTACTGACCTCTGTTCCAGCAAACGTTCAAACACTTATGTGGTTCGAACATGACGGAGCGCCACCCCATTTCAGCGTGGATGTGTGGAATGCCTTGGATGCAACATTTCCAGGACGATGGATTGGTTGCGGTGGTCCCATCGCTTGGCCACCACGGTCGCCCTATCTCTCATGTCTGGACTTTTTCCTATGAGGCCATATGAACAACCTCATCTACGATAGCCCCATCGATTTCAATGAGGACCTTGTTGACAGGATATATATTGCCGCTGCCACTGTACGAGAAATGCCTGGTGTTTTCGCCTATGTACGCCGATCACTACGTCGAAGGTGTGAAGCCTGCATTAATGTTGGCGGTCGCTCTTTTCAGCAGTTTCTGCAATTTGTTCAATAAAATTCTGAACTTTGTGTTCCTTAATTTATGCAATTGTTTCAAACCTCTTATGTCATTCTTGTGTTTCTTCATTTCCTGATACAGTAACTGCTGACCCCTAGCGCTTCACAGCTTGAGTTCGGACCGTGCATTGTATGACGGAAAGTTCTTGTTTAGGTGTGTTCTATCAACCCTTAAAGTTTTGCCCAAGAGTTTTGAATCACCCTGTATACAAGGAGTGTCTAAAGGAGAAGAGAGATAGCTTCCATAGACGTAAAGTAATCTTTTCGATTGCAGCGCCCTCTAAACATGGGAAATTCGATGCATCGCAATGAAGCCACCTAGTCAGAGAGAGGAGCGAGTTCCCTGCATTATTTTTTCACCGCTCAGCAAAGTTTTCAATTGCTTACACCGCATGACTAATTTTACATACACTTTGACTCTGAAAAATGTTCATTTTCTTCACGAGGTACACTCGTAATCTCTTTTCGTTTAGAGAGAAAATATCGAGAAATAATGAAATCATTTTCTTTTATAAAATCCAGTTTGGTAAAACTGGTAGCAGCTCTGCTAAAGAACAATATTTTTATATTTTGAACAACCTACAGCATTTGGTATATTATAATAGATTGAGATTTATGTGTAAATACACGATAACATGATCTATATAATTATATTTTATAAAATTGTAGATATTTTCCATAAATATCATATCGAGTTTTTTACTTGTATAAATGTTCAACAGATGGCAGCAATCACTTCCCGTATCAACCATAAAAAAGAATTACACTGTTAGAGCAAAATGCAGAAGCCAATGTACATCGATATGCTCCAACGAAGACAAACCTGCAACATACATTGACTTATATATATTCACAAGATGATTAAATGTATTAATTTACATATTAATTTTAAAAATTCTGCAAAATTACTCAAAATAAACATAAAACGGCTTTTCCAGGTATCGTAAAATGTACTCCTGAACGGGATAAAACACTCATTGAATAACTTTAGGGTCAGCTACCACTGTACCAAACAGCCATGGCTGTTAGACATTTGGAAACACTGGTTAAATTGCAATATTCCTATATACCAATAGTAAGACAAACCATAGCTGCAGTGGGCTAAAATGATTACACTGCGCATGCGCAGATCGCCCCTTAGAGTTGTTTTTGTGCCTGCACTTCAATTTGCCACGTGCAGCTTCGCTAAAATTCCGCAGAACGGCGCCACTTACGCTTGTGCAAAGCTAGCCTTCTTCTGCTTAGACCTTCTTTGCTGTATACTATATCACAAGATTTTATATTTTCGGATGCATCCATGAAGGTTCATCCAGTCACGAATAATTGGGAGTGAGATAAGCCGCTATTACGATTAAACGGAACACAGAAAACTTGTATTAATTTTGTTCATAAATAAACCGGTAGTTCAAACGTTTTACAAATTTTTCAGTTCCACACATCTATAACCAATACTGGTAGAATGGAAAATCTTAACGCTGTGCAAATAAAGTTTAAAAAGCGATAAATTTGTTCAGTGAACTATCGCTTCCCTGTTTCAGCTATTCTTTTAATCCTTTTCTGCCACCTTGTTGAAAAAAAATTTTTTTGTTCTCTTCTACGAACTTTAGCATTAGGTGATGAAATCTTAACCGTATGCAGAAAGCATATATACAATACCACAAAAAGAATGGTTTACATGACATAAAATTGTTATCATTCTTATAACATCTTCGAAACACAAGATGTAATCTCTCGCCATCGAAACGGTTAAACATTGAGGTGGATAACATTATATTTGCATTTCAGGTTTAACTTCGATAAAAGCCAGAAATCACGATTTAATACTTTCGCTAACTGATGTAGAAGCATAAATGCTATAATGTTGCATTTTAATATCTTTTATAAATATTTATACTTTATGATTTTGAAGCAAAAAATAATATATTTCAATATATCGATTATGCAGAATGGCCAAAATGCATATATCAAGAAAAGTTGAATAACTTTTCGAAATTTTCGAAATTCGAAAAGACATAAATGAAATAAATATATTAAATGAATATTAAATGCAAATAAACATAAACAAAATAGAAAAAGATATAATATAAAAAAGTGTGATAGAATCCAAATAAAAAAATATTCCAAAGTATTCTAAGTTTCATGTGATTCAATTAATACACTTTAACATGTCTTCTATCATTAGCTATAATCAATCTTAGAATCTTGCATTTTTCAACATAGTTGTAGAGATTGGTAGCTCATGTAGAGCAATGGTTCTCAACATGGGCCATGTGCCCCTCAGGGGTCAATGCGATATATTACAGGATTACATGCTAAAAACGGAACAAAGGGGATAATTGTAAGTTTCTGAGGGTAGCCCTCAAATTTAATTATCAGTATAAAATATTACAAATCAGATGGAAAATCATACTTATTATTTTAAAAAATAATTTAAAATTTTTTAAAAAGGTTCCCTGGAATTTCTTCATTTTTTTAATTTTTTAGTAAACAGAGTAAATGAATTTTAAATTAAAATAAAAAAATTTAGTATCAGAGTAAATAAGGAAATAAATTTGCAGTTTGCACCCGTCATAATACTCACACTGAATAAAATGAAAATTCTGGAATTAATTAATTTTTATTTTATTTTAGAATTACTGAATTCTAAATAAAATTCTTTAAGAATTTCTTTTGTTACTTAGAAATAAATTATCGATTATTGGAATATGTATATATAATAAAAAATTTATGTTATGAATAAACACTTTAGATGATGAAGTGCATTATCACGAACAAATAGCGGCTGTGAGGCCGGCCACAGAGGTAAAGGAGACTCAGAAAAGGTCCATGAGGAAAATTAGGTTTAGGCCTGGTTGGAACCCTGGTCTGGCATGGTTATTTGTTTGTGTGTTGTCAGTTCCAACTGAGGCAGTGGTTGGCAACGACTTCTTTCTTGGTAAGGCATGTCATTGTATCAGAAGGCCTATAAGAATCTATCAGTAGTTTCAAGTACAGTCCTATATTTTATAAAACGATATAAAGACCTCTTTTTTTTGTTATATTCATTTTGGGACCCCTGTATATAGACGAATGTGAGGGATTGACTGAGGGGGGAGGGGGAATCCATTCAATCGCTTGAGTGATTGAATGGAAGGGAGATCAGTTTATTTCTGCATATGACGCAGAAATGGTAGAGCTCTGAAAATTTGTACATAGTGATAATCTAGGTCATAAATCTTGAGAAGAATCTCAAATTTGACCTCTGAAATGTTGGTAAAGGTGAAATAAAAGTCACATAGAGGTCAAACCTTTATTTTGGTGTGCCAGAGACATGGAAATTCGTGTCTAGGTGTTTATATTTCAGAATCTTTACTAAATTTTGGATTCAGAGTGTACTTCAAAGTTACAGATTAAATTCTAATCTACTAGTATTGAAGAGCTATAAATTGGTGCCTGGTAGTAATCGAAAAATAAATCCCAGAAACATTGTGAAATTTTGGCTGTGAGGGGTCCGTTGTCAAAGGTCAGATTTCGATATGTTGGTGCTAAACAGACAAAAATTGGTGCTTCAGGCTCTTCAGGTCGTAAACCTAGGAAATATTAAGAAATGTCAGTGTGGAATTCAAGTTCAAATAGGGGTCGGAGTGACATTTAGAAATCTATAGGGGTTGAAGATTGTTCTCTAGTATAATAATATTCACCAAAATAACAACATTGCATTCAGATATTTATTTTTTAAATATGCTTAACAAAATAGGGAATAAACTTATCGGTTCTGACATTATTGAAAAGGCGATAAACATAACAGCATTCCATATTGCATTTGTGAGGATTAGAAGAAAGAACACTTAAAATAACTATTGTGCCTAATGTGCAAATTAACAGCTATAAATTATATTTCACATAAAGAACGGAAAAATCAGAAGATCAAAGAAAGCATTCAAACAATGAAAGATGACTCACCCATAGGAGTTCTATCAAAAACAACTCGCAGATGGTAATTTCCTTTTCCAGCAAAGAGTTCCATGTATTATGCAAGAAATAAGTCCTTAGTTTTAACTTAAAATTTTTATGCATAGTTTATGGAAGTGAGAAATTGGAAAAAAAAGTTTTTTGTTTTAGAATATTGTATGTATTTACTCGAATAAACATTATATATTTTACATCGTTGATTCACTTTCTAAAACACCTGCCACAGAAGCTCCCTAACGAGTTGATTTTAACGAGTTGAGGATTGATATATTTTCAGGCATCGCATCTTACTTTTCATTGGCTTTTGGGGGTAAGAGAGTAGTAAATCAAGATTGAACAAGAAACTCTTTCATGACAATTTCATGAAATTTCAGGAATTTTGCTTCCATTATGGAAAATCTATTTCTAGTAAAGAAAGTTTCTGAAGGCAATTATTCTTGCTTCGAATGATGTTTATTCGATAGGCCAATAAAGCAGTCTAGGTCGGTCGATTTGTCATAGTTTGTGTTCAGTTTATGCCAATAAAATAAATATCCCGATATCGGTAATTAGAGTTATCTTCGGATTTCCAACAAATATTACATTTTTTGTAGGGCTATATGGTTAAGGAACCTTTCAACAATTGCTTGTCCTTCAAAAATTCATCAGAGAAAGCGAAGATCATTAATTTTGTAGGATTTTTACTATTTAACCTTTGTTTGAAGGATATTTCGTTTCTTTCTCACTTTGGAATTATGTAATAAATCACTTTCATTGTGAGTAGCATGAAATCTCTGTATAGAAATACGCCTCCAATTGGAAGATGAATTAAATCCGCTTTCTAGAAGAGAAATGATAATGTGAATTATTCCATCTACAAATAACAGCTAATAAACAATCGATAAACAAAATTTGTTCCACTTCATGTGTGTGATATATTGAGAAATTCCGGAAGACTTAAAACTATAATAATAATAGCAATGTTTAGAAATTGAAGTATTCATGCAAATTCACTAGAGTTCACTAGGTTCTCAACATGGGGTACGCGGTAAAATATTTCCGGTTACGCCGTGAGAGCTCAAAAGTCGCTACATATAAAAATAATATAAATAATAAATACCCCCTTAAGCAGCTGCTTGCCACAGAGGACTGACAGGAGCCTGTCAGTTTATATGTTATATATTATATATGTTTTATTTTATTGTTATACTATAACAATAGTTTATTTATCTATACAAGGGGTACGCCAGTTACATACACATTTCCAGGGAGTACGTGAAGCATAAAAGGTTAAGAACCACTGCACTAGAGTATACGAGCTCTAGTATTCTTAACTCAAAAGTGACATTCGCGCATAGGTCTACCACAAATAAAACTAAAATTACAGTATGAATATAGTTAATCCCATTCTTCAAACAACTCCTAATTATTATTCAAAGATAAAAATGTCTCTAGGCTTATGGTGTTTGCTAATTAACACATTTAAAATTTGATAAGACAAATATATTTTATATACACTACAAGAAAAAAAATTGTAACCTTGAAAGGATTAATGCCAATTTATTGAAACGCAGAGAGCTGTTACTAACTTGGGTGTTTCAGCGATAGTGCTTGGCGCACGTCTTGGGTGTTTTTGGAGCTACCGGTTCATCATATTCCAGACGTGTTTAATAGGTGAAATGTCCGGTGAGCAGGCTGACCATGGTAGTACCTGATCTCGTGTAGATAGTGCAGACTAATGGGGGCTGTGTGGAGACGGGCGTTATCTCGCTGGTAAGAGGTTCCGTGCTGGTGAACAAATGGGACAGCAACTGTCTGCAAAAATGTTGGGCAGTTAGAGGTCCCCTTATGATGACTAGTTCTGACCGAGATGTCCACTAACGGCACCCCACACCAAGATACCAGGTGCTGGAGCTAAGTGAAGATATCGCACTGGAAGACTTTCCTTTCCCCTGGATGACGGCGAACACGTTGTCTACCGTCGTGCTGACCAAGACATAAATCAGATTCGTCATTAAACACCACATTAGTCCACTCTTGTTCTTTCTGTCTGAGACGACACCACTGATGACGTACTTACTTGTGGGCAGATGTGAGGGGCCAACGCAGTGCCGGATGATAGGCTCGCAAGGAAAATTGTAAAAGCCTGTTGTTTACCTTATACCTGGTAGTTATACGATGTGTTGCCTGTTAATAGTCCCTTTGCAGTTGCGTTATAGTCGCGAATCTGTCACGCAATGCCATGCGACGCAAATGGCGGTCCTGTCGCTCTGTGGTCACACGATCCATGTTGGCATGTGCTGGATCCTTCTTGAACTTAATGGCGCCATATGTGTACGATGGTGCTGGGATTGGGTCAACAATGTCTCTAAACGACAAACCAGCCTCTCTAAGGCCACGCTCAAAAGTTTCTTCCACGTTCAAAATCTGTTAACTGTTGCCGTCTGTGTAAGGGCATCTTTAGAGGTTTAGAACGCTTTTCACAACGTTTTTTCATACAGGGAGCTTTCGTTGCCTTGTCTGTGTTTGACTGCTCCGCACCTCTGACGTCAGCTCGCGCCTGTCCAACGTTTCGATCGTCCTGCAAACCTAATCATTTCCGTATTCTACCTCCTCACAAAATTTCGACACATTTGCATAACTTCTTGCAAGTGTTGCATTTTTCATTTCTTGTAGTTTATATTCTTTGAGCTATTAAATAAATATTTATTATTTACATCGGAATCCACTATCTACATAACACCACGTTTTATTACACTTTTAGAATAATTTCTAATCACGTATGATAAATATTCTGTTGTCAAATATACATTCTATTAACAAAAGGTTTCGTACATTTCCTGAGTTTGAAATGGAAAGCCACATTCAAAATTTCTTAAACTGAAATTAAGGTTTTTACCAAAAACTTTCCTGAAGGTATGTTGAATATTTCACTTAAATTTCTCTAAATCTCGTGTTTCAGTAATATTCGTTAATATTTCAAGAGCTATTGAAGTCGGGGTCATTTTACAGAAGATGTTTCTGTTATAGACCCTGAAGTAGTTTGTTGCCATTCTACGGATCCCCCTTTGCACAGTGCTTTCCCCCCCTATGACGTCATCGACCACGCCCCCTATGACGTAACAGGCCACGCCCCTATGACGTAACATTACGTAACATGACGTAATTATTACATAATCATTACGTAACAGGCCACGCCCCTTTATTAATAATTAATAATTCCTCCCCCTTTATTAAACCCCCCTTTCAACCCCCTTTTCCCCCTCAGTGGCGCCATCTGTTGACAGTGAGAAGTACTATTTTCCCAAAAACCCTTTATTTTCACTCTAATTTCTCGTTTTCGGACCCCCCGGTCGACCTACCTATATTTTAAGCCCTCCCCCTTATTAAAAACCCTCCTGGCGCCATCTGTTGACAGGGAGAAGTACTATTTTCCCAAAAACCCTTTATTTTCACTCTAATTTCTCGTTTTCGGACCCCACGGTCGACCTACCTATATTTTAAGCCCTCCCCCTTATGAAAAACCCTCTGGTTGACCATTTTAAGGCCCCCACTCCTTCACTCGGCTGATGCAAGTCTCAGAATAATTGCATGGAACGATTGACTGGTCTTAGAATAATTGTACAGAAAGGAATGATACAAAATTCCTTAGTAATTAAACACTCATCAAAAATTCCCTTACCTCTATTAAAAATCATCCTACAGTTGAAACTCATTTTTACTCTTACTGTTTCCATAGAGTGAAATTAATAATGGTTTAAATTATTCGTAGGGCATGTTAAATCTGCTTTTAGAACACCCGTCTGCAGTGGAAAAATTTTCAAACTCCGTTAATCAACTCCCTAGTAATTAAGCACTGATTAAAATATTCCTCACCTTTATTAAAATCGGTTTTCTGTAGAGGCGTTTCACCGGAAAAAAAAAAAAATTCGTCCCTCGCTGGGTGGATTCCGTCCGACTGTCATGGGTTCCCGGACTATACCTTGTACTTGCTGTGGCTTAGATGCGTGTCGAACGGGTCAGACATTTCAGATTATTTATAACCTAGCATTCTTTATAACTAGCTTTTTCTATGTATTTCTTACACCAAAAACCGATAGTCCTTTCACATTAATATACGTATTTTTATAACCCACGTATTTTAAGTCCGTTTCAGTAAGACTTATTTCTTTTAACTCCGTGACTGTCGCTTACTAGATCTATCCACAGTAACTATTTTTAAAAGACTGTCCCGCAGAAAATGCCGATGGGTAAAAAATCTGATTTTATTCGTCGTGATGAAAAATATTGAGGAGTGATAGGATCGACCTAATAGACTCCGTGTTCGGATCCTCACCCCGGACAGCGTTTCACTGACAGATGGTTAAGTCCTACGAAAATAAAAAATTCCAAACGGGGAATCAAATTGACGAATGAATCTGTGCTGCTTCAGGAGCGCTGTCTTACATCGAGAAAACTCACGGGCACTCTTTATCGTGGATTTCGGACTCGATATTTTCCCAAGTCCGGAGACGGTTCTCTGCACAACCCTTTATGATAGGTTTCAATGCACCGCATGTAGACTTTTGAAATTATGCGTCCCTAAACCTTCAAGAGTTGAGCGTATTAGTCTCCATCGGGTTGGTGCCGTCAGATATCTGTGTTTCCACGCAGTAACGCAACACCGAAGAAAAATCGTCTCTCCCATCGTTTGCGTGCGAGCGTATATCTCATCACGCTGATGAAATCGGGTAAAAAATAACTTTTTGTACGAGGTAGAATGTTATAGAAAGTAAGAATGCTAAAAAAACTTTCATCATGAATGCATATTAACGGAGTAGGGGAACATTAGTTTAAAACTTCGACTATAAAAATAATACATTGCTTCACGCACCCTCTCAACTTACCTCCACTAATCCACTGAAAAAATATATGCAACGGGGCTGATAGCCAAAATTTAGCAAACGAAACCGCTTAACTGTCATGTATCTCTGATCGCGCCTACTGCTTACAAGAGAGACGACCTTCTAACCCGTTTCGGCACCTTGCACACTCATCCCCATGTGATCTGCTGAACCATAGCAACAAGTGGGGTGGTGTGCAAAGGTCAACGGTGGAATGCTGCGTCTTTGAGAAGAGTGGCGGGTCCGTCCGAAAACCTAATGGGAAAGTCAAATAATTACTGTTTCCTCTCGAAATACAGAAGGAATTCTTCTGCTGATAGACTGCTGATAGAATCTATGAAATTCAAAGGGAGATTGTTGCTTTTTCCATATTATTGGGATTAATACCGATTCTCTGCAGATGTCCTTTAGGTTATGAAATATAACTGGAACCTTATTAGATCACTTAAAATCGAGTTCACACACCTTATGACCGACTCCTCGGAGAAGTGCTAAATCTATGTGGCGGAATGCTAAAAATAGAATTCATGCGTTTCCGTAAAAAACTTTAGTTCCAATATGAGTTAAAAGGTTATGGTTCGACTCAGGAAAAATAGGATTCGACCTCGGACATTAGAAAAGATGTGCACCGTATAATTCCGTGGAAAAATACGAAAATCTTTAGCAATATCCCAGGCGTCTTTTGTTAGGCGATAGTATTAACATCCTTATACGTTCTCACTTCAAGCTTGCTTTCTCTATCATAACCCTCGATGCTTGCGAAAATTATAAAAGATGAACAGAGGTCTGAATGTACAATCTTCGGAGTTCATTTTACTGTAGATGTCTAATTCTGGCAGGATCCCTCTCCATTTTTAAAATTTAGATCTTACACCGACAGTCTTTTCATGTACGTATTTTTTATAACCAACACTTATTTCTTTTAGCCCTAGCGATTACTGGTTGTTTCATTTTTTACTAGAAGAAACCCTACCCCGCAGTAATAGCTCCACAGAAAATAAAAAATGTCGATGGGTAAAAGAAAACAAAATATCTGATGTCATGATGAAAAATATTGAGGACCCCGGACAACTTTTCAATGACAAACGGTTAAGCCCTACGAAATTATTCCAAACGGGGAAGCACACACTTTTATTGACGAATGAATCTTGGATCTGTACTGCTTCAGGAGCGCTGCCTTTACATTGTGAAAACTCGCTCACACCCTTGATCCGTGTTTAAGTACTCGAAATTTTTAAAGTCCAGAGGCGGCCCCCACCATTCCCAATTTACTAGTGAAAAAAAATATTTTTTGTACGAGGTAGAAAGTAAGAATGTTAAAAGTACGTTGCGTAAAAACTTTAGTTCCATCGCTAATACACGTTGATGAGGGTAGGGGGACATTAGTTTTAGCAAATACTTCAACTATAAAAAAAATAAGTCTCACTTGAGCGCATCGCTCCCAACTTGTCTACGCTAATCCGATGAAATTTTATATGCAACGGGAGTGATAGACGAAAATACTTCTTCCCTATGTGCTCTGACCAGCGCCTGAAATGTTCGCCCCCCCACCCTACTGCTTCAACCCTCGTTTCGACACTCCCGCTCTATGTGATCGGCACGACGCTCTGATAACGTACAAAGGCCACTGGAGGAGCGGTGGTCAGCCCCTGTTGAATGCTATCTTTTTTTTTATTTCCAGCCGCAATAATACACCGTTTCTGTGGAACACTGGTGACTTCGCCGCAAAGGGTGATCCACACTAAAAAACAAATCCCATTGACAATGAAGAACTAAAAAAGTCATTAAAACAGTGAATGGACTTATGTACAGAGATTGACAACGGTAATATAGACAGGAACCCATCGCTCACTATCATAGCCCCCGAGAAATTATCAAATCTGTAAAGGTCTGGCCACACAATCTTCTGAGTTAATTCTGGACGGATCACAAGGACTTTTTCTCACATTCGTTAATCAAAATGTCTACACATCAGACTTGTCATTACCCCGACAAACTATCCATAGACTGAGTAAGCATTTAGAATGAAAAATTCAGTTTGCTTCAGTGTCAGAGCTTTAATTTTCAGATGCACTCCACAGATTCGTAAAACACTCATTAGGTATGCGTTCACAAGAGAGTTCACCACGGATTCACCCTCCCAATCTTTCTAATAAATCATACGCCCAAAGTAGATAATTATATTACGAAAATAAAATCGATTTTAAGTGATTCCGTATTCGTAATTTATTAATGCTAAAGAATCACGACGAAAATCTCACAATAGTCTACCCAATACTTTACCATAGCCGATACAATCACAAGTTACGATAGTCAGCATCTGCTCCCATAGACCAGGGACGGGTGAATAGCGACCCGTGGGTCGCATTCGGCCCGCTAAGAGTTTTTTTGTTCTCCGCCAAGACAGAAAAATCCTCCCCGAGCGCGACCGAAGATTCGTCTCGTATTTTCCATTAGGACGGCCACGTCAATATGCATACGAAGTGTATGAAAACAATTGCCCACTCCGGCCATAGACAGTAGGTTAGTTACTTCTAACAAAGTCAAGGTTTGAGATCCATAGTAAGACACGAATGTTACCGAACGCCTATGTCGTGTGAATGATAACTGTTAAGACAGCTAGTTGCATATTTTTTTAAAGATATGTCGAATGCACTCTTACATGAACGAAGCTTCCATTTCCTAAAGTGTGAGGGGGAAAGCGTGAACAGTCAATGCTGACGGCATGAAATATGACTCGAACGAAAGACAATCTGAACAGGTGCTTTTGTTTATAGTATTTCCGTGAAAAGTTGGGGAAGCCAGATGCGACTTAGCTTTGCGTTCACTGACTTCCCGCCTACCCCCTTTGCAATTAGGAAAAAACTCTCGAGAGCAAATTATATCTAAAACCAGTTTCACTTGAGTTTTTTCGTAACCCTCTTGTGTCGTCGAATTAAGATTCAGACACTGAGCTGTCGGGCATAAGGTTAAACTAATTTCTCACCAAGGTACGTTTGCGCACGCTGCAAACACAAGTCTTTCGACAAAAGATAAGATGTTTCTCTACAACATAACACGGAGATGTCTGCTTAGTTATTTTTCCCTATTTCAACACTGTCTATGGAGCATTACGCCTCTACATACCATAACACCTCGCGATTCTAAGCGTTCCCCGAACCGATATTAATCTTATTTTTGTAGTTCAACGGAGTTTTTTGAGCTTGCTCAACCTATGTCAAGGGTTGGACCAGTGCTTGCACCGATGTTATTGTTCGTACTAGCAGAACCGGTACAAGGCGAATGCAAATCGGTTCATATCTCTATTCTTTCGTACACAAATGTTAAAAGATTTCATGTAGCTGCTAAGAAACAGTAAAAAAGTGATTTTCCGCATTTAACCATCTATCGGGTAGAGGAATCCTCAAAACTAAGTAACAATACTAGAAAAATCACTATCCATAACATTTACATTCATGTATTTCTTGTTGCGAGGCATCTGACCGAAACGTTAGCATTCATTACCTCAAAACAGATAAGACCGAATGCGGCGTCTTGAAAAACACCGAGAAGGCTAGTAACCACGGTTTAACCATTCATTTTTTAAGTATTAGGACGTTCATGTTACAATTTCTTGCAACAACGTTCATTTCTGGTAAAGATGCATGTCAGCACATTCACTTTACGTGTGTGATTTCAATCGTGTGTGAACCAGGCATTCAGTTGAGAAGAGTATGTGAATCAGTCACTTCAGAATACTAACACCTTTGCGCGCTCACTGAAACTACCTCCTTCTTGTGTCTCTCCATATACTATTCTTATGAGCACAAAAGATAGGATGTTTCACTACAATCTAACACGGAGATGTCTGTTTAGTTATTTTTTCCTCCTATTTCTACACCAGTGTGGAAGTCTTAGAACAAGTGGTTAGCACACGTTTTTAATATGTATCTTGTTTAGAAATCTGAAAGAACACTGTCTATGGAACATTACCCCCTTGCAAGCTAGTACTAATTACTTCACGATTCTGAGGGACGAAGGTTGTAATCGTTGGCGGATATTTTTCAGAATATGTAATCAACCATAGTGTTCGGATATTTGATCCATAGTAAGACATGAACGTTGTTTACCTCCCATCGACAATCCCTTCTACGGATCGTATGAGAGATAACTGTTACGACAATTAGCAGGGTGAAGTCGTATTTGTTTTTAAAAGCAGAGACACACTAATTACCGACTAGCTAGAGAACGATATATTAACCTGCTAAAGTTTGATTTTAACGATCAGATATACCATCACTTTTTTAGTTCATACTAATATTCCAACTTTTAAAGGAAATATTGTCTCGTTATAAGCGATTACATGCACACTCTATACTTTAAATCTATAGAGACAGCGATCACTAAACATGGAACACATCTGTGAAATATCACAACATTTTTGTTTTTAACGCACGGTCTACTAAGCTAGCTTTGGTTTCATTATGAGTGTGTTTTTTAAGATACTTTTGAAATACTCTGTTAATGAATTCAACCCCCCCTTATCTGTTTGTAATTTCAGAGATATTCTGAAAGGTTTTTGTGATCAAAAGCTCCCACGATTTCCGTTTTAAAGGAGCACCACATGCATATTTCGAAAGCACGTCTATACAGGCTCGTAAATATTTGTAGACGTCATCATGTTTACTAAGAGATGGCAAATCTACCAGATCTCGACCAATGGGATGGAGTTACAGGGACACGTCACAGGTTTAAGGTATAAGTATTACCCTTCGACGGGGCTGTAAGGCATTATTTTTTCCAGTATCGACTTGCTATGGCTTGTGCTAAACGTTCCCTGACCGATGGTGATCTTCCTGCGAAGCGACTTGCTGTTAGAGATGATGATAGCCATATGTTTCAACTCGGATCGGATTTGTTTGCGAGCGTTTGTGAATATCGGTCATATCCTAAAGTGCACATACGTGTGTTCCAGAGTGACGACTCGTTAAAACTATATCCTACAAAGGACGGTGTGATGCTATCTGAAGAGCAGTGGCATGGACTGGTTTCGTATGCGTCTACAATCGTCGAAGCGTTCGAAGATGTCGAATACGGCGAGTATGAACTGGACGCTATGGTTTGCCTCGTCGTGCTCAAAGGTGGACACGGCGTGGTCATTAAAAAAAGCATCCCCCGTGACCGAGGACTTGTATTTTCGTCATCGGTTCGGCTCAGCATCGAACAGTGGCATCGGTTGACAGATTTATGCGATCCAATCACCTACAGTTTGATGGCTCTGAAGTTTGAAAACGGTAAATTTTGGAATGCAGTGCGGAAGGTGGAATTAGCGGCAAATCTTCCTCGAAGCCCACCATCTAACGATCGACCCCTTGAACAAGACAGCAGTGATTTCGTAAAGCTTATGGACTGTTTAAAGCGGACTTTGAAAACAGATCTCCGAAAAGAACTGTTTACGCTGCTACGTAAGAACTGTTTCGGGTGTGAAGTGGATCATCCGAGTCAACTTCGCCATTCGTGCCTCACCATAAACGCTGAATCAGCTTACGATTATTTCCCCGAAGTGGTAAGAAACGTTAATCTAACTGATATTGCCGTAAGTTTTGTGGAAGAATCATGTATCGAACTAAATCGTCCTGCTAATGTCGCGTTTATGTCTAAATTGAACTTTGCAACAGTACTAAAAGAGGTGCACGGTGAACTGGTATGTACGAACTAAATATTAATGTGACCTTAATGTAAATAAATATGAATGTCTCTGATATTTTTGTCAATGTGATTTCTTTTGTATAGTTAACGGGGATTTTAAGGTCAGCCTTAGAAGTGTTAATATTGTTCTCTGTATCAAGACCTCGCACAGCTAGCAAGCTATGTTGGGTCGAATGTTTTATATCAGGTGTAAAAGAAAGGGATGGGAAACCAAAGCTAGCTTAGTAGACCGTGCGTTAAAAACAAAAATGTTGTGATATTTCACAGATGTGTTCCATGTTTAGTGATCGCTGTCTCTATAGATTTAAAGTATAGAGTGTGCATGTAATCGCTTATAACGAGACAATATTTCCTTTAAAAGTTGGAATATTAGTATGAACTAAAAAAGTGATGGTATATCTGATCGTTAAAATCAAACTTTAGCAGGTTAATATATCGTTCTCTAGCTAGTCGGTAATTAGTGTGTCTCTGCTTTTAAAAACAAATACGACTTCACCCTGCTAATTGTCGTAACAGTTATCTCTCATACGATCCGTAGAAGGGATTGTCGATGGGAGGTAAACAACGTTCATGTCTTACTATGGATCAAATATCCGAACACTATGGTTGATTACATATTCTGAAAAATATCCGCCAACGATTACAACCTTCGTCCCTCAGAATCGTGAAGTAATTAGTACTAGCTTGCAAGGGGGTAATGTTCCATAGACAGTGTTCTTTCAGATTTCTAAACAAGATACATATTAAAAACGTGTGCTAACCACTTGTTCTAAGACTTCCACACTGGTGTAGAAATAGGAGGAAAAAATAACTAAACAGACATCTCCGTGTTAGATTGTAGTGAAACATCCTATCTTTTGTGCTCATAAGAATAGTATATGGAGAGACACAAGAAGGAGGTAGTTTCAGTGAGCGCGCAAAGGTGTTAGTATTCTGAAGTGACTGATTCACATACTCTTCTCAACTGAATGCCTGGTTCACACACGATTGAAATCACACACGTAAAGTGAATGTGCTGACATGCATCTTTACCAGAAATGAACGTTGTTGCAAGAAATTGTAACATGAACGTCCTAATACTTAAAAAATGAATGGTTAAACCGTGGTTACTAGCCTTCTCGGTGTTTTTCAAGACGCCGCATTCGGTCTTATCTGTTTTGAGGTAATGAATGCTAACGTTTCGGTCAGATGCCTCGCAACAAGAAATACATGAATGTAAATGTTATGGATAGTGATTTTTCTAGTATTGTTACTTAGTTTTGAGGATTCCTCTACCCGATAGATGGTTAAATGCGGAAAATCACTTTTTTACTGTTTCTTAGCAGCTACATGAAATCTTTTAACATTTGTGTACGAAAGAATAGAGATATGAACCGATTTGCATTCGCCTTGTACCGGTTCTGCTAGTACGAACAATAACATCGGTGCAAGCACTGGTCCAACCCTTGACATAGGTTGAGCAAGCTCAAAAAACTCCGTTGAACTACAAAAATAAGATTAATATCGGTTCGGGGAACGCTTAGAATCGCGAGGTGTTATGGTATGTAGAGGCGTAATGCTCCATAGACAGTGTTGAAATAGGGAAAAATAACTAAGCAGACATCTCCGTGTTATGTTGTAGAGAAACATCTTATCTTTTGTCGAAAGACTTGTGTTTGCAGCGTGCGCAAACGTACCTTGGTGAGAAATTAGTTTAACCTTATGCCCGACAGCTCAGTGTCTGAATCTTAATTCGACGACACAAGAGGGTTACGAAAAAACTCAAGTGAAACTGGTTTTAGATATAATTTGCTCTCGAGAGTTTTTTCCTAATTGCAAAGGGGGTAGGCGGGAAGTCAGTGAACGCAAAGCTAAGTCGCATCTGGCTTCCCCAACTTTTCACGGAAATACTATAAACAAAAGCACCTGTTCAGATTGTCTTTCGTTCGAGTCATATTTCATGCCGTCAGCATTGACTGTTCACGCTTTCCCCCTCACACTTTAGGAAATGGAAGCTTCGTTCATGTAAGAGTGCATTCGACATATCTTTAAAAAAATATGCAACTAGCTGTCTTAACAGTTATCATTCACACGACATAGGCGTTCGGTAACATTCGTGTCTTACTATGGATCTCAAACCTTGACTTTGTTAGAAGTAACTAACCTACTGTCTATGGCCGGAGTGGGCAATTGTTTTCATACACTTCGTATGCATATTGACGTGGCCGTCCTAATGGAAAATACGAGACGAATCTTCGGTCGCGCTCGGGGAGGATTTTTCTGTCTTGGCGGAGAACAAAAAAACTCTTAGCGGGCCGAATGCGACCCACGGGTCGCTATTCACCCGTCCCTGGTCTATGGGAGCAGATGCTGACTATCGTAACTTGTGATTGTATCGGCTATGGTAAAGTATTGGGTAGACTATTGTGAGATTTTCGTCGTGATTCTTTAGCATTAATAAATTACGAATACGGAATCACTTAAAATCGATTTTATTTTCGTAATATAATTATCTACTTTGGGCGTATGATTTATTAGAAAGATTGGGAGGGTGAATCCGTGGTGAACTCTCTTGTGAACGCATACCTAATGAGTGTTTTACGAATCTGTGGAGTGCATCTGAAAATTAAAGCTCTGACACTGAAGCAAACTGAATTTTTCATTCTAAATGCTTACTCAGTCTATGGATAGTTTGTCGGGGTAATGACAAGTCTGATGTGTAGACATTTTGATTAACGAATGTGAGAAAAAGTCCTTGTGATCCGTCCAGAATTAACTCAGAAGATTGTGTGGCCAGACCTTTACAGATTTGATAATTTCTCGGGGGCTATGATAGTGAGCGATGGGTTCCTGTCTATATTACCGTTGTCAATCTCTGTACATAAGTCCATTCACTGTTTTAATGACTTTTTTAGTTCTTCATTGTCAATGGGATTTGTTTTTTAGTGTGGATCACCCTTTGCGGCGAAGTCACCAGTGTTCCACAGAAACGGTGTATTATTGCGGCTGGAAATAAAAAAAAAGATAGCATTCAACAGGGGCTGACCACCGCTCCTCCAGTGGCCTTTGTACGTTATCAGAGCGTCGTGCCGATCACATAGAGCGGGAGTGTCGAAACGAGGGTTGAAGCAGTAGGGTGGGGGGGCGAACATTTCAGGCGCTGGTCAGAGCACATAGGGAAGAAGTATTTTCGTCTATCACTCCCGTTGCATATAAAATTTCATCGGATTAGCGTAGACAAGTTGGGAGCGATGCGCTCAAGTGAGACTTATTTTTTTTATAGTTGAAGTATTTGCTAAAACTAATGTCCCCCTACCCTCATCAACGTGTATTAGCGATGGAACTAAAGTTTTTACGCAACGTACTTTTAACATTCTTACTTTCTACCTCGTACAAAAAATATTTTTTTTCACTAGTAAATTGGGAATGGTGGGGGCCGCCTCTGGACTTTAAAAATTTCGAGTACTTAAACACGGATCAAGGGTGTGAGCGAGTTTTCACAATGTAAAGGCAGCGCTCCTGAAGCAGTACAGATCCAAGATTCATTCGTCAATAAAAGTGTGTGCTTCCCCGTTTGGAATAATTTCGTAGGGCTTAACCGTTTGTCATTGAAAAGTTGTCCGGGGTCCTCAATATTTTTCATCATGACATCAGATATTTTGTTTTCTTTTACCCATCGACATTTTTTATTTTCTGTGGAGCTATTACTGCGGGGTAGGGTTTCTTCTAGTAAAAAATGAAACAACCAGTAATCGCTAGGGCTAAAAGAAATAAGTGTTGGTTATAAAAAATACGTACATGAAAAGACTGTCGGTGTAAGATCTAAATTTTAAAAATGGAGAGGGATCCTGCCAGAATTAGACATCTACAGTAAAATGAACTCCGAAGATTGTACATTCAGACCTCTGTTCATCTTTTATAATTTTCGCAAGCATCGAGGGTTATGATAGAGAAAGCAAGCTTGAAGTGAGAACGTATAAGGATGTTAATACTATCGCCTAACAAAAGACGCCTGGGATATTGCTAAAGATTTTCGTATTTTTCCACGGAATTATACGGTGCACATCTTTTCTAATGTCCGAGGTCGAATCCTATTTTTCCTGAGTCGAACCATAACCTTTTAACTCATATTGGAACTAAAGTTTTTTACGGAAACGCATGAATTCTATTTTTAGCATTCCGCCACATAGATTTAGCACTTCTCCGAGGAGTCGGTCATAAGGTGTGTGAACTCGATTTTAAGTGATCTAATAAGGTTCCAGTTATATTTCATAACCTAAAGGACATCTGCAGAGAATCGGTATTAATCCCAATAATATGGAAAAAGCAACAATCTCCCTTTGAATTTCATAGATTCTATCAGCAGTCTATCAGCAGAAGAATTCCTTCTGTATTTCGAGAGGAAACAGTAATTATTTGACTTTCCCATTAGGTTTTCGGACGGACCCGCCACTCTTCTCAAAGACGCAGCATTCCACCGTTGACCTTTGCACACCACCCCACTTGTTGCTATGGTTCAGCAGATCACATGGGGATGAGTGTGCAAGGTGCCGAAACGGGTTAGAAGGTCGTCTCTCTTGTAAGCAGTAGGCGTGATCAGAGATACATGACAGTTAAGCGGTTTCGTTTGCTAAATTTTGGCTATCAGCCCCGTTGCATATATTTTTTCAGTGGATTAGTGGAGGTAAGTTGAGAGGGTGCGTGAAGCAATGTATTATTTTTATAGTCGAAGTTTTAAACTAATGTTCCCCTACTCCGTTAATATGCATTCATGATGAAAGTTTTTTTAGCATTCTTACTTTCTATAACATTCTACCTCGTACAAAAAGTTATTTTTTACCCGATTTCATCAGCGTGATGAGATATACGCTCGCACGCAAACGATGGGAGAGACGATTTTTCTTCGGTGTTGCGTTACTGCGTGGAAACACAGATATCTGACGGCACCAACCCGATGGAGACTAATACGCTCAACTCTTGAAGGTTTAGGGACGCATAATTTCAAAAGTCTACATGCGGTGCATTGAAACCTATCATAAAGGGTTGTGCAGAGAACCGTCTCCGGACTTGGGAAAATATCGAGTCCGAAATCCACGATAAAGAGTGCCCGTGAGTTTTCTCGATGTAAGACAGCGCTCCTGAAGCAGCACAGATTCATTCGTCAATTTGATTCCCCGTTTGGAATTTTTTATTTTCGTAGGACTTAACCATCTGTCAGTGAAACGCTGTCCGGGGTGAGGATCCGAACACGGAGTCTATTAGGTCGATCCTATCACTCCTCAATATTTTTCATCACGACGAATAAAATCAGATTTTTTACCCATCGGCATTTTCTGCGGGACAGTCTTTTAAAAATAGTTACTGTGGATAGATCTAGTAAGCGACAGTCACGGAGTTAAAAGAAATAAGTCTTACTGAAACGGACTTAAAATACGTGGGTTATAAAAATACGTATATTAATGTGAAAGGACTATCGGTTTTTGGTGTAAGAAATACATAGAAAAAGCTAGTTATAAAGAATGCTAGGTTATAAATAATCTGAAATGTCTGACCCGTTCGACACGCATCTAAGCCACAGCAAGTACAAGGTATAGTCCGGGAACCCATGACAGTCGGACGGAATCCACCCAGCGAGGGACGAATTTTTTTTTTTTTCCGGTGAAACGCCTCTACAGAAAACCGATTTTAATAAAGGTGAGGAATATTTTAATCAGTGCTTAATTACTAGGGAGTTGATTAACGGAGTTTGAAAATTTTTCCACTGCAGACGGGTGTTCTAAAAGCAGATTTAACATGCCCTACGAATAATTTAAACCATTATTAATTTCACTCTATGGAAACAGTAAGAGTAAAAATGAGTTTCAACTGTAGGATGATTTTTAATAGAGGTAAGGGAATTTTTGATGAGTGTTTAATTACTAAGGAATTTTGTATCATTCCTTTCTGTACAATTATTCTAAGACCAGTCAATCGTTCCATGCAATTATTCTGAGACTTGCATCAGCCGAGTGAAGGAGTGGGGGCCTTAAAATGGTCAACCAGAGGGTTTTTCATAAGGGGGAGGGCTTAAAATATAGGTAGGTCGACCGTGGGGTCCGAAAACGAGAAATTAGAGTGAAAATAAAGGGTTTTTGGGAAAATAGTACTTCTCCCTGTCAACAGATGGCGCCAGGAGGGTTTTTAATAAGGGGGAGGGCTTAAAATATAGGTAGGTCGACCGGGGGGTCCGAAAACGAGAAATTAGAGTGAAAATAAAGGGTTTTTGGGAAAATAGTACTTCTCACTGTCAACAGATGGCGCCACTGAGGGGGAAAAGGGGGTTGAAAGGGGGGTTTAATAAAGGGGGAGGAATTATTAATTATTAATAAAGGGGCGTGGCCTGTTACGTAATGATTATGTAATAATTACGTCATGTTACGTAATGTTACGTCATAGGGGCGTGGCCTGTTACGTCATAGGGGGCGTGGTCGATGACGTCATAGGGGGGGAAAGCACTGTGCAAAGGGGGATCCGTAGAATGGCAACAAACTACTCCCTGATAAACATTTTTCTTCGAAATTAATAAGAACTAAAAGTATCATTAAACTAGCTTCTAAAATTACATTCATTTCAGTAAATGGTTTGATATAACAATTATTGTCTTTTTTTGCCAGTTTTGACCAAAATTATTATGAACACCGAGGATGCAGTTAAATGCTTTGGAATGTGAAATTCATCAGATATTAAATGAATATTGTTGGATATCGAATTTAAAGATATTTGAGGTACATTTTAAGCTTATTTTCAGCACATTTTTCCGTGAAGTGCTATTTATACAGATAGATAGCTCTGAATGTAGTTTTCCATTCAAATAACATTGGAACCCTTTCCGTCATTTCAGTACCATTCAGTTCACCCCCAAGTTTCGCTAAATGATGATGTTTATGATCTATATCAGTGGTTCTCAAAGTTTTATGCTTCGCGTACATCCTGGAAATGTGTATGTAACTGGCGTACCCCTTGTATAGATAGATAAACTATAGTTATAGTATAAAAATGGGAATAAAATAAAACACTGGCTTTGCTACTAAATCTAGCGACCTTTGAGGTCTCACGGCGTTCCACAAAAAGTTCTATCGCGTACCCCACGTTGAGAACCCCTAATCTATATGAAAATGTTACCATCTTCCTTGAGATGAAACTTCTAATATGAAATGAATTGCTTCATCTGCTATTACTAAAGCAAAGCAAAGATACACCCGCATTGAATATTGCATTTGTTCCCTTCAGAAGAAAGTGAATAGTTTAGGAAACACTGTGCACACAGTAGATTAAGACGATGTTCACAGATAAGCTTTCATTTGCCTAATCTATAACTGTGGGTCCTCGTATGCGGAAGATATATTTGGAAAAACTATTTTCAAATTTCACTCTTTTTATTAGATGGAAGTAACAACGGGACGGCATTTTTATATTATGTACTGTAACGCTCATCACATAACAAACTTTTTATTTGACACACAACTTGTTTTATAGAATGGACAATTTTCTTGACAAATATACATAGTAACAAAGAACTAACCAACTAACAAACGTGTAAACAATGAACGAAAAGCAAAAGGTAGATAGGTAAAAAAGGTGCCAAAAAAATGTCAAGGTGTCATTAAAGTAAAGGACTCACCTATAATATTCTGATTTTAAAACGCTTAATATTTTCTTTAAGATGTTAAACCACTCCTCTTGTAATCTATAATAATAAAAGTTGTCCGTGTGTCTGCTTCAGTCATAAATCGGGAATGGTGGTAGACTTCCAAAATCGTCTAAGTTGCATTGCCGAATTTCAATTCGAAATTCCAAAAGGGAGGTTTTCTACAAGCAAATGTATTTACCCTTCTATTCCTACGGGAAACAGTAATGCTACGAAATCTATTGGTATCATTTACTGTTCCTTAACTGTGAATGCAAGAGTCATAAAAATGTTTAAATCTGCTGCCGTTGTTAGATCCCCATATTCCTAAACGTATTATTATAGTAATGCTTCCCATTGCTGGAAGAACCTGGATTTTTTTTTTTTAAACCGAAACGGGGCCCTACAGAGGAAGCCCTCGTACGAAGTTTGGGCCCGTTCTTTCGAGTACATCGGGAACTACAGGGCACCAAAATCTCGATAGTTTGCATATGAATGAAGTTAAGAGTTATGATTTGTTACCTAGAAAGTCACTAACAAGAGAAACAAGCAAAAAACCATGTAGTCAGGCCATTTGACCACCACTGTAATTGCTATCATATTACAGTGAAAATTATAACTTGTTTTATAGTGTATTGACAAAGAAAAATAATTTAACCTTAAGTGGCTTCTTTCCAGAGAACTATTGCAAGAGCCATTTGGTTTAATACCCTAGAAAAATTGAAATTAGTTTAATAACCGTACACCTGTGTTTATCGCAAGGTGATAGAACATAACAATAAATTAGAAATTTTGTAGAATATTTCATCTTTATTTTAAACATTGCAGAGTGTTTTTATGCATCTTAATGAGAATATGAAACATTTTAAAACCACGATACAAATGATATGGGCTTTACAGACCCTAAAAATATGCTCCATTATTTTTAGAAGTATATTATGCTTTTACATTTTAAATTTTGGATGCAGCTAGAAAAGCACATCCGTAACACGATAACTGTGCTCTCGTTCTTAAGGAACACGTTGATTAAACGGAAGTAATTCGATTTGTAATAATTTTAAATAAAATTATACTGGTAGCTTTTATTTGCCCAGAGTTCTTGAGCCAACATGAAAGTGTTGTAGTCAGTTATTGATCACAGAATATAAATTCAAGTCACATCACTGGTAAAGAAAGTTGGATGAAGAAAAGTGTTGGATAAACTCGATTCTCAGTTCTATCACATCATGGTATTTAACATCCGATTTGTTTGGAAAATGATCATCTGTTTATATATGCATAACTACCTATTGTACATACAGGGAAATTTTAACTGTCTATGTAAAGATTAAAGAACAGTAAATAGCCGAAATATAAATAAATTAAAAACGTAGAGAAATGGTGCAATCAGTCATTGAATTCGATTTTCTTCAAAGGAAGATAGGACGTCAGCAATTTTGTTGAGTAGGTAAATCTGCTCCTTATTTTCCTCTGAAGTGAATAGAAATTCAGTGACTATGCCACCGATATGCTTTAGGTTTATTTTCTACTTTTGAAGGCGCATATAGGAAGATAAGAATATAGAAGTTTTTTTTTTGTCCCTAGAACACCACCTACCTTCCTGAACTTTCACTTGATATATTAATAATAAACATCGCCGACATTTTTTCCTTCATGTTCGAGCGTGTTTCATTTCGGTTGTTGGGTTGTTTTACCTCTAACCGGCACTTTATGCACACCATGGGCTAAATGGTCAGGTTACAAGGACCCTGATGGCTCAGAGAAGTTTGCGAAAGCGGACCCACTGAAACAGCTCTTGGGAGACAGAGGGTAGCCTCCCCTCAAGGCCATTCAGTGTGTTGTTTAACGAGCACAAGGTATGGCTCTACTGCACATGGGGCCACGGCATAACGTCCCATCCGACGGATGGTGGCCTTTCCAAGTCCCTCGGTGTCCACTTACTGACCATTGGCATGGCGGGGAGTTTTGCGGAGATATTCAGCATAAGGATTTGTTTCCCAAACTAGCGAAATTTGCTATACACATCTATTTAAAAATGCTTCATTTTAACAAAAATATCAATCTAATGAAATAAAGATTTATCCCATGCAAAAAACATGATTAATATAACTAAATTATTGAAAAGATAATTATTAAACTACACGAAAAATCTTCATTTTCCCTTCTTTATATTATTCTTTTTATAAATCTTGTAAAACGACAACGATTAAAATTCTGTGAAATATCTGACCTATCACAGCCCTATGAATGATACACTGTTTTATATCGCACAGCAGGCATTTTTTCTAATTTCACTGTGTGAGATAGATGCTCTCTACACCTGATAGCATAATGCTTTAAAACATACCACACTTTCTTAGCACAAAAATTAAGTTACAAACTTGTAAATTTACGCGATTTTGACGGTATTGCCCGTAACGGTAATATCCAGCGATAAGTTCTTTCAAAACTGTCCAAATCAATGAATTATACTTTAGCATTAGTTAAATTGCGGTTTCTGTTATATTTGTTCGCTATTATTATTTTGGTAGGTTGGTTAATTTGTTTAGTTTCGATATTAGCTGCCAATATGAAGTGATATCTTCATCATTTTCATAATGACACAGAAATGTGCTGCAGAATTTCGACATCATTTAAGAATTCACGCAGAGATGTTTTGTTGGGAGAGAGAGTTACACTGCTGAAAGTGGAAATCGCAAGACCAAGAAGGAATGGAAGAAGAGATATGTAAATAGCAGGAGACAATCGGCCATCGGAGATATGCAAATTATCAAAGTTCGGCAGTGAATGGACACGTCACACCCAACCGAGCCATGGCTAAATACCGGGCGCCCATGAGCTTGTATCAGAACACCATCGAGAGTGAGGATGAAATGCATGCTGCGAAAATGTTCGGGGTGTTTTACCTCTGAGCGGCACTTTTTTACAGACCATGGGCTAAATGGCCAAGTCACAAGAACCCCAAAGGCTCAGAGAAGGTTGGGGGAGGGGACCCACTGGAACAGCTGTTAGGAGACAAATGGCAGCTTCCCGTCAAGGCCATCCAGCGTGTTCTTTATCGTGCACAGGGTATGGCTCTCCCGCAAACGGGCCACAGCTTAAAGTCCCATCCGGGGATGGCGGTCTTTCCAAGCCTATCGGTGACCGTGGGCAGGGCGGGGAATTTTGCAGACATAAATCTCAATGGTGACCCAGCTGGGACTCGAAACTGGGAACTACAGTTTACGAGCACAGCGCGCTACCGACTGAGCCACCCCAGTCCCTTCGAAAATGCTCGGAGAAGTTTTCATTCAAAAAAATAGAAGGTAGTTTCTAGCAATTCAGCTATCAAGGGAGTCATTATTAACATAAAGGTAACCCCCGATTTACGCGAGAGATGCCGTCCGCCGAGATCGTTAATTTTTTTTCTTCGATACCTTATTGCTCGGTTTGATGCTTTTTTTCTTTGTATTATAATGGACGTTTTATTCCAACAAAAGTAACTATAAACGTACCAGTTTTAAGAATTTTTAAATGCATATAGATGTATAAATGCGTAATTGTATAGTGTATGATAAATTTCTTAATTTTAAAAATTGTGAAGAAAGAATTTAGCATTGTTAGCTTGCGACCTATATTTTGTTCATAATATTTATTTGTAATATTCCATTAACTGGATTTTATCTATGCAGAAGATTTTAAGAGTTTTTAATGGGTTTTTAATAAAATAAATGTGGGAATAGTAACCACATTGCAGCGAAAGTAGCGATACAGCCGGTGTGGTGAGCGGAAATGAGAAGCGGAAGAGCCACGCTCTCTTTTCAAAAAGTCCCGCTATTTTGCTGTTCGTCCGCCATTTTGTTTTCTGACGTCATCACCACAAACTCCGCGATTTTGCCGCTCGTCCGCCATTTTTAATTCTGACGTCACAGGGCCTCCTCTAAGACCCCCTGGTTGACCCACCCAAACCCCCCTTGAAGTAAACAACTCTAAACGTCTCAAAAAATTCAAAGTCCCAAGTCCGCCATCTTGGATTTTGACGACATCACCCAAACCAAAAACTACGGAAATATTCTAAGTCCGCCTAACTGCAGCGCCATCTAGTGTTTAACACACGTATTATAGTTTAAATAAAAATCCACGGCCTGTCTCAAACCCAGGTCCACAACGTTTATCAGCGCAGTTATCCATTACTCCAAGGGTAATATATGCCTAAGGTACTTAAAGGAAGATGAAGAAAGAACTGATCATTATTTCTTGTAAATTCACCTACATTTTTTTACATTTATCAAAGAATTTTTTTTTATTCCAAGAAAACCACATTTCACTTGGGAGTAAATTATAAATGAATTTTTTATTCCTTGTAAATCACATTTAACTTGGGAATTATATTTTTATTTCTTGTACAGTCGCTCAAAAAATATCAGAACTCTATGGTTGGTTACAGAATTCAGAAAAAATATATGGGAACAATTTTTTTTAGAAATTAGTGATCTGGCAACCTTCGCGTCACGTGACACGAAGGTTGTATTTTTTTTTATTATTATTTTTATTTTTTATATTATTATTTTTATTTTTATTTTTATATTATTACATTCATTTTTATTCCTTATATTTGTGTATAATTTTATACTGTATATATTTTTTATTCCTTATTAACTTATGCATAAATTATATTTTAATTTCTAGTAAATTAGGAATATATTATTTTTATAAATGAATCTTGCTTTTTATTTTTTATAAATTAACCTTCGAATATATTATTTTATAAATGGATTTTTTTCTTATAAATTAATTTACGAATAAATTTTTCTCTTGTAAATTAATTTAGGAATAAATGAATTTTTCATTCTATTGTAAATCACATTTAACATGGGAATTATTTTTTTTTTCTTGTTAATCGCAATTAGAAACAATCATGTCGTCTCCTTACTCATCCTCCCTTGGACCACGTTTTACAGACGGATGGATTTGCAATCTGAGAAGTCCTTGCGAAATGGACAAAATAAGAAATATTTTGAAACATAAAGTGGAGATCAACACAAGGTTTCTATACCTTGCACCAAAATTGTTTAATATGTTAAGTTTTAAAATGACAACTGAAAAAATTCCAGCAACTTTCAAAAACACATTGCTTAATATTGTTCTAAATATGTCTGATTCTGAAAGTACTCTCAGATAATGTACACAGTCGTATCAGAATGATATGACCAATTACCATACATACATTATGGCTGGTGGTCATATTACACTGATACGACTGTATATATATGAAAAGATTATGCTGCACATTCAGAAAATTTCCAATGTTGCTAAATTTCATACCTAAGTTACTAATAGACTGACATGCTCCTTGATTCTAAATGTGAAATATTTTATTTTTGTCTATTTTGAGTGGGAGGGGGCCGGGGTGGCTCAGTCGGTAGCGCTCCAAGCTCGTAATCTGTAGTTCCCAGGTTCGAGTCCGAGCTGGGTCAGCGTTGAGGTTTATCTCCGCAAAACTCCCCGCCCATCCCGTGGTCAGTAGGGAACACCGATGGGCTTTGAAAGGCCCCCGCCGTCGGATGGGACGTTAACAGTGTGCGAGAGAACCATACCGTGTGCACGTTAAAAAACACGCTGGATGGCCTTGACCGGAAGCTGCCATCTCTCTCCCAACGGATGTTCAAGTGGATTCCCTCCCCCAACCTTCTCTGAGCCTTCGCGGTGCATGTGACCTGGCCATTTACCCCATTGTGCGCAAAAAAAGTGCCGCTTAGAGGTAAAACAATCAACCCATCTAACATCATTGAAGGTGACACCTGTGGCGTGGTTGTGCGATGGTTTCGGAACATGTCCACCTATATGTGTTTAGGGAGCACTAAAACTGCCGAAGTATAGGCAGATTATTCAATGGCTTATAAATAGGATCTCGTATAGAGGTCGTAGAGATGTAGCATCTTTATGATCACTATACGAGATATAATTCCAATGCAATAAAGTTATATTATCCAACTGTTTTCAATGTACAAAACAATAGCGTAACCACCTGATTGAACAGTATTTTCAAAATTTTCTGCAGCTAAAACTAAATCAACTTCAAAAATTTTAGCAATTACCCATTATTCCCGTATAAACAAGAGCAGATTCATTTGCAAAACAGTTTATTAGCTATCAAAATTTCAATTGCAATAATCATTAAAAGAGAATTAGATCTGGAATCTAGATCCAAAAAAAGGGCACGAGATACAACCATATGGACTCCACATTTCACTTCAAATTCGTTACTTGAAGTATTTTTAATCTTAATTATTCGTTGACGATTATACAGAAAACTTTTAAATTAAAGCAGCATATTCCTTCTTATACCAAGAATTCTTAGTTATTTTAAATGGCGTAAAGTACCGTGATACCGTTGCGAATTGATGGCGTCAGCAGGGTCCAAAAGGTCAATTTTTGGGTTGGGTTGTTTTATCTCTGAGCGGCACTTTTTTGCACACCATGGGCTAAATGGCCAGGTCACATGGACCCCGAAGGCTCAGGGAAGGTTGGGGGAGGGGACCCACTGGAACAGCTGTTGGGAGACAGATGGTAGCCTCCCGTCAAGGCCATCCAGAGTGTTCTTTAACGTGCACAGGGTATGGCTCTCCCGCACAAGGGGCCACGGCTTAACGTCCCATCCGACGGACGGCGGCCTTTCCAAGCCCATCGGTGTCCCCTACTGAACGTGCGCAGGGCGGGGAATTTTGCGGAGATAAATCTCAACGCTGACCAAGCTGGGAATCGAACCTGGGAACTAGAGATTGCGAGCCTGGCGCGCTACCGACTGAGCCACCCCCCAAAAAGGTCACTGAAAAGGAGTCAAGTTAAAACGTCAGCATACCGCACAGAGTTAACTTTGGATATTTCCACGTGTGTTTGTCTGGAATCCACGCAAAGTCGATAAAATTCAAGCCGATGACTTAATGACTATTTCTAGTGTTAATGAGTTCTTTAAATCTATATCCATTTCTTTGCGTGAGGACGCAAAGATCGCTCAATCCGTTACACAGATGTAGGGTATGTCGAATTTTCATTTAAACGACCTGTAATAAACAATAAACATCCCTCAAGCGGACTGCTTGCCACAGAGATCTGATAGGAGCCTGTCAGTTTATATGCCATAGTAGAAGGTCTGTGAGGATGGTGGGTCCTGTGCAGAAGAACAACACAAACATCCAAGCCTTACCCGGGGCTCGAACCCAGGTCCTTTATATCAGAGCTAAGCGTACTAACCACTAGGCCACGGGACGGCTGAAGGACAACTAGGTTTTGCTATTTTCTTTTAACCATATTTTTACAGAAGATCTGTTTCTGACAAATCGCTACAAAAATGGCAAAAAGATGTTAAGCGAAGATTAAAGCCAAGAGCAGGCCTAAAAATGTTGATTTTAGAAGATTTAATATTCCCATTCAGAAATGTCAAAACTGCTCTATAACGATAAAAACAAGGATAAAATGAAATATTTAACAACATTTTAGCTACTGTTAAATTGTCTATATGACAATACCCTATTACGATTTCAATTTGAATACATGTGTTTCTCAGAAAATGTTTTAGATAACAAAAAATTAAATACAGTTTTGAAACAGCTCGATTTAGGATTGATTTGATCAATGTGAACTCATGAAATAATAAGCTGAAAACAATTGATTTGGGATTCTGTTTAAATGAAAAGCTTTCACAAAGCTAACAAAACCTTCTTTCCTCTTTGAGAGATGTAAATCTGCAGAAAATATTTCTCAGGTAATTCTACATTCTCTTCTCTATCAATTACTACGACATTGTCTAAAAGAGGAGATAAGAAGATTACTGTCGATGAAATCTCAATGAAATCTCTCCTCAGAAAAATCTACAACAATTCCACTAGGTGCAAAATTCAAACACTGCTTCTCAGTTCCCTGGAAGGAAGTTCCTTGTTAAACAGAATATAATTTCTACCTAAACAATTATTTCACTTTTTGAGACAATAAAGAAATACATGTATTACGGTAGCTATTATTCTAAAAAAATTAGTGATTTACATGAACATTCTCAAATAATATTATGGAACTGTGGCTACAATTTTTGAAAGTACTCAACACGTTTATAGACCCATCCTTACCAGCTATATTGCAAACTGGTAGAGCGATATTTAATACAATTTTTTTTCCACGTTTTCGCTTTAAAATGAAAGGCATTCTATTTTTTCTAAAATTACATTGCCATTATCTGTAATGCGTTTGATATTCGTTTATGAATAGTGAAGATGACTTCGGAAACAATATTTCGAATCCACACACAATTGCTGAAATAGAGTATGAGAAATATCATAAAACATATTTATATTTGCCTCCTCGATGGTTCACTGGTATCGCATTGGTGTGCAGTGACACTACAACTACGGGATTCAGGGTCGAGTGCTAATGTAGAATTCTTGTTTTTGTGATGTTAGCGCTCACTGAGACAGTGGTCAGTAGTGTCTTTGGTCTTAGTGCGGCATGTCCTTGTATGAAAAGACCCGTACAAACGAGAGTGTAATTTCTAGGACCATTTCTTCTTCTATATTTTTCCAAATTAATATATCTGGATGCAAATAAGATGTTTGATTTATTTTTTCGTATTATATCATATTCCAAAGGTTCTAATAATACTATTATCACGAAAATTAAAATTGTAATATTAATTTGAAGTAATACTTGCAATATTCACAATTTTCAAATAAGGTATTTTCAATTATATAATTTGGATATTGTAACTACTTTTTAATATTTTGCAACCCAAAATATTAATAAACAAGTTTCATTAATATAAAATACAGGATGTTCAAAACTTTCTGCACAGATTTCAATGGGAGACAGGGAACACCAAGACAAATCTTTTTCGTCTATGAATATATGTTCACTGATGTAACCCTTCAGTACTAGAGGGCGCTGTTTGGCGGCATTGCAATTGGCTAGAGGGACGAAGTGGGAACAGAGAAGGACCTTTTTTGCCGTCGGCATTCGTAAATCAGACACATTACGTGTAACCTGGAGTGTTTTACGACTGCTGAGATGACTGACATGCATCTGGCATATGGTGCTGCCAATGGAAATGGAAGAGCTGCTGTGAGGTTGTACCGACAGCGCTTCCCAAACATACGTGTGCCAAACCACCAAACATTTGCTTGTTTGCGCCGGCAACTGCGAGAAACTGGAACATTCCATGCAAACATGCGTGAAACTGGTCAGGGGAGAACCATGTGCACTCCTGACATGAAAGAAGAGGTCCTACAGTGGATTGGAGACAATCCAGGCACAAGCACGGAAGCTGTTGCACGTAGCCGCGGTTTGAACCACGCCCTCGTGTGGAGAGTGTTGCATGAGCAGCAGTTACATCCGTTTCATCGTCAGAGAGTCCAGACATTGCAACCTCAGGATTATCCTCTTCGTGACGAATTCGTGCGCTGGTTTGTGCAGCCTTATTTTCCAGCTCATGTGCTCTTCTCAGCTGAGGCCTCTTTCACACATGAGGGTATATTTAATATGCACAATTCTCACGTTTTGGCACCCGAAAATCCACATGCCACAATGGCACATGGTCATCAACAACGGTTCGCCATCAGTGTTTGGGTGGGTATCGTTCATGACATTTTGATTGTGCCATACGTGCTGCCTCCCCAACTCAACGGGCAGATTTATCGGGCATTTCTTGAAGAAACGTTGCCGGGAGAGCTGGAAGATGTTCCCTTGGCTATTCCGCAGATCAATGTGGTTTCGACATGACGGGGCACCAGCACACTTGACAGGGAGTCAGCAATGATGGGCGGGATTATTTGAACGCCACTATTGAGGGCCGATGGATAGTCCGTGGTGGACCCGTTGATTGTTCACCAATATCGCTCGATTTAACATGCATAGATTTCTTCCTCTGGGGCCAAATGAAGAACCTCATATCTCCCATTGATTCAGAAGAAACCTCGTCGTAAGAATCGCTGTCGCCGCTGCAACCTTTCGCGAAATTCAAGGAATCTTTCAGCATGTACGGCAATCAATGCTTCGATGCTGTCATGCATGCAATGCTGTTGCCGGTCGCAACTTTGAGCACCTCCTTTAAATAAACATGCTGTTCACCCTTGTTTCCATTCATTTATGTACCAGCTCCAACGATATTTCTGTCAGCGCCCTTTAACACCGACGGATTACGTCAGCGGACATACATTCAGACGAGAAATGCTTGTTGATGTTCCCTATCTTCCATTGAAATTTGTACGGAGAGTTTTGAAACATCCTGTATATATGAAATTCATAACTTTATGTTACATTTCAAAACGCTTAATTTCCTATTATATGTGGGCTGAACTGGGTTGGTTTATCGTTAAGTATATTTTCATACCCACATCGCGCTAAATGATCAACGAAGGAGGATCCCAATGGCTCAGAACCTGGATTGAGAAAGTGGCTAACTGGACAGGGAGTTAAGTGACATATTATAGCCTCCCCTCAAGACTATCGTGAGTGTTTTTAACATTCATAGGTTATGGATTTCCTGTACACGATGGTGTCTTTGCAAACAATCGGTATCTCCTTTCGAACCGAGGGCAGAGCGGGTGTTAGCAAAGTTAATCTCAAATAGGCACAGTGGGAATCGCATATATCAACATCAGATTATGAAGAAAGCCCACTAGCAACTTAACACCAACAACCTTTTTATAGCTAAAAACGTTTTCTGTGTTAAAGGAGAGAAATATTATTTAAGGTTTTACTACGTATCACCATTTGATGTTTTGGGATGAGTCCAGAACGGTTCATCCATTCACGATAGAGTTTAAGAATCTCTTTAAACAATGTTAGTGATTAAACAGAAGCAATAAAACTTTAATTAAGTTTGCGTATAATTATGCTGGTGATTTTATTATTTAGAGACTTTTTCTGCTGTGTACAATATATTCCCAATATTGGTACGTATAGGAAATTTTTAACGACATGGAAATAAAGTTTAAAAAGAATAAAACAGACAAAAAGAGTAAATTTCTGTTTGTTCAGTCAATTTTCACATTCTTGATTCAGCTTTTACTTTTAAATTTTTCAGTTACTGCATACCAAACGATATTTCTTTTTTTAATTAAAAAAAGACGGAGATAACTTGGTTGGCTTTTTGGCTTCTGTTGGTGTTTCGTACACAATACAAACACTTACACAGGACATGCCCACTGAAATAGTAGTCTGTTACGCTACCACTAGGCCAGGTATGCCCTTTTGGTTTTTGATTTACTTCTTCGGACTTATGCATTAGATGACAAAGGTCTAACCTGGTACAGAAAGAATATACACATTACCACAGAAATAACGGCTAAATTAAGCACAAGAAAGTTATCATTCGCATAAACATCTTCGAAACACGGACAGCCTCTTGACTCCGAAACGGCCAATCGACGATATGTGATTCCAATAACCCTCTGATTCACGATCCTGCTTTTTCCACCAGACAGCAACTTCTATTGGCAGGCTTCTGAACTACTAAGTATTTAAAAAAGCTTACGCATACGATTTTCTCATTTCAGTGAAAACTGATTTAAACAAGCGAAGAGACAGCAGACCGGATGCAAAAAATGCTCTTTCGTTTAGAACTATGTTAATGACAAAAAAAATCATCAATCTTAAGATAATTTTTGGTTTTACAACACAAAAAAAAGACAAAAATATGATTCTCCAGGAGCTTAATATTCCTTCCGTACTTTTCTTCGCTGTTTGAAAACAGGAAATAATATTTTTAAAACTCGCTCTACTGATTCTGGAATGTGTTCCACTTATTCACGCCATTCGATTAATGTAAATAGCATGTTATGGGTTCAGGAGCACTCGATGTTTGTTGTTTGCAGATGAGTCCAAATCTGCTCTATAGAGGGATGTACATATTTTAAAGCCAAAAAATTTCTTACACGTAATTCAAATTCATTTCACACATGACTATCGATTTCCATGGGATATCGATTTCGCTCTTACAAATGTCGACGTAAATCAAACGTGGTTTTCACATATGAAATAATGGTAATTGTAGGGTTAGGAAGGAAGCACTGTCTCAAAACTCATACACCGAAGAGCCAAAACGTTATAATCAGCGCATCGTTACGCCAATCAAAGCAACTTCAGGCAAACGATGGCGCCGTGTGAAGTCCATGAAACGGTATAACACCTGATACTGAGCTCTGTTAATCGGCGTTATTCGTGTTTTTCAGATGGGAAAGGCATCGGACAAGTTAGTTTGACAAAATCCAAATTCTCATCATCAGCTATGAGAACCCTACAAACCTTGCCGTCTCAGAAATGCTCTGACCTTGCTGTCTCGGAAATGTTACTATCTTCAAATTTTACTCACTTCAAATATTAGTACCTAAAAAAAGTGGTCCGAGGAGGGAAAACCCACGAACTGCTGACAAGGTGTGGACCGGCCATAGCTCATCTATGCTTCCGATGAGCAAAGGCTCATTACAATTATTGTAATATAGAATGTGTTACACGTACCCGGCCGTCCACATGGTCTAACAGGAAACGAGATTCATCGGACCAGACGACCTTCTTCCAATCATTCAAGGTCCAATTTTGATTCTTGCGTGAGCATTAAGTCGCTTTCGATGGTGAGCCGAGGTTAGCATGGGAAGTCGGAGCGGCCTGTGGCTACACAGCCGCATTTTCAGCAGGGTTCGATGTACTGTGTGTTGTGACACATTACTCCCGTCATCAGCATTCAAAGTACTGGAGATTACGAACCTGGCGTGCTAACGACTGAGCCATTCCCGTCGCCTTCCAAAATATTATGGAAATGATAATAGTTTCATTATGAATTCAGACATTATATCTGAATACTGAGCTCATTTTCTGTATCCAGTTAGTCTTTCATTATCTAATCCATAACTACAAAGAAGAGAATTCAAAAACCAGAAGACAAATAAATTAAATTAATTCATTAGTTCAAAAAAGCTAAAATTGAAAAATATCTTTTACGACAAAGCGATAGAAAAAGAAGTAGAATCAGGTAAGACGAAATTAACTTAATAATCGAAAAAATTATTATTTTAACTATTTTTCGATTTTTAAACTTTCTTTGCAGATCGTTTAAATTTCCTTGTACCAACCTGAATTACTGACATATGTGCAACTGGGAAATGTTTTAAACAGCCAAACAACCATTAGAGTTATATGCGAAATTATGACATGTAACATAACTCCCACCGGTGATTTACTATGCTTCACTCATATAAGTCAATACTAGACCCACCAATATCCGTACATTTCAAGTTTTACAGGACAAGATGTTGAGAACTGCGGTCGATTCCCCCTGGTTTGTCACTAACAGACAACTCCATAAAGACTCGGGCATCGACCATATATATATTCACACAAATAAAACGCACCTCAAAAAGTTCTTTAGAGGCTGTAAGCAATAATCCCAATGAGATTATTTCTTCTCTGATTCTTTACGATCATACTGTTTTGAACAAGTACAAGAGGCCTAAAAGGTAGTGTTCTCTGAGGAGACCTACCCGTTTTAGGTTTCTTATACAATTTTACTGCTATTTTTAGCTTTTCTTATGTTTGCCCTTAGGGGCCCACCTAAGGGTGGTTTACTTATAGATTTTATTCTTACTCATGCAAAATAGGCATATCTTTATGATAGAGTGGTTAGGGGTAAAATTATTACCTGGTACATCGAATATGATTATACGATCTAACTGAGAACAGACAATCTTCCAAACTGATTTCATTGTGATTGGATGGACCATTCTGGATGCGTCCGAAATTACGAAATATAGTGATAGCTTAAATGCAATTTCCCCCCCTTAAGAATAAAAAACCGACTTACATTTTCTATAAATATTAATAAAATATAATAAATAAATAATAAAGAATAAGTATAAATAATAATAGTCAATTAATACATTTATTTGGTCGTTAGTAGGCAACATGCCCTGATTTAGAAAAATATTAAAGGGGAGGGGGATAGATACTTGATTCCCAATACACACTGCATGGCCATTAAAAGTGCAACACCAGGAAGAACTCATCAGATTGTCCCGAAATATGCAAGATGTGTAGCACATGGGTGAACATGTAAATGAATCAAAGCGCAGCACATACGCAACATCATATATGACAGTAACGCACCCTCGAAGTGGTATAACAGTAGATTACAAAGAGCAGTGGAATTGGGTTTGCCTGCAGTTTTTGCGCACTAAAGGATCAAGTAGACCCCGTCGAAGAACACGGCATCCATACGACCAGGTTTCCGACTTTGATCGAGGGAGAATTGTGGGATTACGGGAAGGCGGATTATCTTACCAAGACATCGGTGCTCGTGTTGTACGGTATGCTGCCACAGTGATGAGAATATGGCGTCAATGGGTAGAGGAGGAACGAACTCACCGAGGTGAGGGATCTCAACGGCCCTGTCACCCAAACGAATGCCCCTAACCATGGATCTCCCTCCAATTCAACCACAATCTGCAAGAGCAAGCCATTTGAGATATAGATCAGTTTTAGAATACAATTCATAAAAACTTAATTATTATCTTATTCTTGAGAAGCTGTGTTTTTCAGTGACGTTCCATTCGTTCATTTTTAACGTTACTGTAATATATTTTAATGCTTTTGCAACAAATAAATACTCTTCAGTGAAGACAAAGCAGTGTAGGAAAGAGATATACACCGAAGAGCCAATACATTATGACCATCTGCTTAATGTGATGATGATCCTCCACGTGCCGCCAAAACAATTCTTACCCTGCGTGGCATGGACGACCTCAAGATTTCTAAAGGTGTCTTGTGGTAGCTGATACTATCACGTTACCAGCAGATCCTTTAACTCTTGTAAGTTACGTGATTGGGCCGCCGGAGATCGGACATGCTGTTCTAATACAAACCACAGATGCTCGATTGGATTGATGTCTGGGGAATTTGGAGGACAGAGCAATACTTGAAAGTCTTCCTCATGTTCCGCGAACCATTCTCGAACAATCCGGGCAGTATGGCATGGCGCAATATCCTACTGAAAGAAGTCACTACTACAGGGACATACCTTTGCCATGAAAGGATGTACCTGGTCTGCAAAGATGTTTAGGTAGGTGGTAAATGTCATATTCCTTGCACATGAATGACTGGACCCAGGGGTTCCCAGCAGAACATTGCCCAAAGCATTACACTTTCTCCACCGGCTTGTTTTCGCCCCACGTGGCATCCTGGAGCCAACCTTCCCCAGGTACACGACGCACACGTACCCGGCCAACCACAGGTGTAACAGAAATCGAGATTCATCGGACCAGACGACCTTCTTCCAATTATTCAAGGTCCAATTTTGATGCTTGCGTGAGCATTTTAGTTGCTAAACGAGGTTAGCATGGGCATTCGGAGTGGCCTGTGGCTACACAGCCGCATTTTTAGAAATGTTCGATGTACTGTGTGTTGTGACACATTACTCCCGTCATCAGCATTCAAATTAAGGGAAAGTTGTGCCACAGTATCCCTTCTGTGAGATCTTATCATACGAAACAGCCTAACGGAGCTAGCCCATTTGTAGTTAATTGAAATATAATCTATCATATTCCTGTGCAACCCATCAGGTGAAATCCTTGTGTATTTATAAATATCCTGGAGTTTGTTGTATTTGTTGGTTATTCACAAACCATTATGTTTACTTACCTGTAGGATACGTTCCCCATTGCCATTGCAACTACCAATATCAACAGTATCTAAGAACCGTGACCAAAGGTCAGATTCAGCACCAGCTTTAGCAGTTAAGTCACCTAGCACAAGTGAAATTTCTTCTTTCTTCTCAGAATTCAAATTATCCTGAAGTTGTCTGTAAAACTTATCTATCATGTTCTCATCCTCTGTGGGGGCATAACAACAGACAGCTTTTAATTCTTTAATTTAATTCTAAACTTAGTTGTTAGAAATATTTCATTAATGCAATCATATCCTAGAAGAGCATCACCTTGGTGTCTTCTAAGAAGAAACCTACACCTTGGAGATGCTTTCCATCCTCTCTCTCTGAAAAGAGAAATTTAAAATTATTTTTAAATATCTGTCTTTTATATATCCATCTGGTCTCTTGGAAGCCCAGAATATACAGGTTATAATGCTGGAATTCCTGTGTGAGGACGTCTAGAGAATAATCTCTATGTAATGTCTCACTTTTTACGTACAGTCGCTCAAAAAATATCCGAGCACTATGGTTGATTACAGAATTCGGAAAAAAATATCTGGCAAAGATTTTTTTAGAAAATAGTGATCTGGCAACCTTCGTGTACTCTACACGAAAGCTGCCAGATCATTTATTTCTAAAAAAATCGTTGCCATATATTTTTTCTAATTTCTGTATCATCCATAATGTTCAGATATTTTTTTGAGCGACTGTACCTGCCGAGAGAAAATGATTAGTTAATTTTTGAGGAAACTACGTTTATTGAGAGCGGTAGGGCCAGCAATATCAAACAGCTCCCTAATCGCAGGCGCAGGGCAAAGAGCAGTTCCCCACTGCTAAAGGCTGAAGTCACCTATGCTGGTAGGAAGTTCAGGCACCACCTTTAGGAAAACCAGAATTCAGATCGAAATTGACCTTATCGAAATTGACCTTATTGCAGTGAAGGATGTGCGATGTCCAGCTAGCTACTGGGTACAGGTACCTGTGATGGCCTCTAATCTGGATCTGGCTTTGGCTGGTAACTCATAGGCAAACAGAAAACACAGCGGCTAATTTTCCCTTAACAGAGGCTCACCATTGCAGCAAGTCCAGAATCCAGAATCAAACTCAAAGACGTAAACCATTCCAGTCCAATGGGTTTAAATGTTGTTGACTATGAAGTTGACTACTCCTCAGCAGAAGAGGTAAAAAAAGTGGCCATAGGTGACCAGATTACTAGACCAAACTGATCTGGCAGCCCTCCCTTCGGTTCCCTCCCAGAAAAGAATATAATATTTAAAAAGGGCTAACGGACTTCACACGATAAAGTGGGGTCGGACATTACGTGCTAAGACCGAACGGTCCTCTCCCCCAACCTTCTCTAAGCCTTCGGGTTCCTTATGACCTGGTCATTTAGCACATTAATAAAATGTTACTGTGGTGATTATACAGTTAAAGGAAAAAAGATATATAAGGGTTTCGGAACGTGACTCCGACCTATTCAGCTATTTCTTATACGCAAATTCCGCAATTTCAGTTTACGCACCATTCTCAGGAAAGCACTATCTGGTTGTATTGGCCATCAGAAGAGGCAACATATTCAGGGACAACACGTTTTCCCAAACATAGTTGGGCGGGGGTGGCTCAATCGGTAGTGCGCCAGGGTCGTAATCTGCAGTTCCCAGGTTCGAGACCCAGTTGAGTCAGAAGTTGAGAATTGTCTCAGCAAAACTCCTCGCCCTGCCCACGGTCAGTAGGGTGGAAAGGCCACCGTCCGTCTGATGGAACGTTAAGCTGTGGCCCCGTGTGCGGGAAAGCCATACCCTGTGCACGTTAAAGAGCAAATGGATGGCCTTGACGGGAGGCTACCATCTGTCTCCCAACAGCTGTTCCAGTGGGTCCCCTCCTCCAACCTTCTCTGAGCCTTCGGGGTTCTTCTGACCTGGCTATTTAGCCCATGGTGTGCAAAAAAAGTGCTGATCAGAGGTAACACAACCCTAACATAGTTGGTAGTTTTGCTACTCTGAATACACACAACTATCGCAGCAAAATTTATAATAGAGTGAGATGAACGTGGATTATATCTTCTCGGAAGACATACCAAAAAAAAAGTTGATTTTTATATTTGGCTGCGAAGACTTCAATCTGAACACGTTAAAAATGACCTCTTACTAGTTCCTTTCTTTATTTAACGACAAAAGCTCTCTTTTGTAAAGTAACATTCAGTTTTTTAATGTATGAAACAAAAAGCTTTCGAGATATTACAAACCTGTTTGCAACAGTTAAAAGAGGTGGTGGCTTTCAGTCCAGGCTTTAAAACACAATTTAGAAGTAAAACAATACCATCATTTAATATTTAAAATAGTGTTTTGATTACTTACTTTGTATAATAAGGATATTTACTATTAAATAATTAATTTCTCTTAAATATTTCTGTACTTTCGGAAATATATTAACTGTTAAATTTATACGGCTGAGACTACAGCCTAATCTCTAAAAGTGTTTTCGAGAAAAACCTTTTCGAAAATTCTAGAAAATTACGATGCGTAATGCGAAAAGCCATGAAAGATTTTCCAAAGTTAAAATATTTTGAATAACATTTTTAATTAAAACATCAATAGGTAAAATATTGGTTCTGCTAATTCAAAACAAGCATTAAATAGAACTGTAATCTATCCATAGTAAATAGAAATCAACATTAGTTAATATTTCTGGAAAAATTATCGCCGACACGGCGAGAATCGTGCCGCAAGTCTCCAGATCGATGCCAGAGCGCGCTACCATTACACCACGCATGTGATGAGAAAATCTTTCAAATTAATACCTTATAAATCTGTCACTGAGATGTGTCGTACCTTGCTCCATCTATATTTCAAGAGAGGAAACTTTTTTTCCCCATAGTTGCTATTGATTTAGATATTAATGAGAAGATGGAGAGTTGCGGGTTCGATTCCCGCCGTGTCGGCGATAATTCTTTTCAGAAATATTAACTGTAACATACATTTTTCTAAATATTTAATTTCGATTTTAAAATATCTAAAATTTTCAAGTTTTTAAACTTTAATGTTTATTTAGCCATTTTTACCAGTTTTCTGGCAACTAATAGGGTTCAAAATTTGGCAACACTTTTTCGAAATTTATTCCCATACAGCGGATGCTCTACAAAGGTTGTTCGGATCTCTCCATGTCCCTCCTCGGACACAGCACGAGCTGGAAGTGACTTTGTGCGGGATTTTGTTTACCTCTGAGAGGCACTTTTTTGCACACAATGGGCTAAATGGCCACGTCACAAGGACCCCCGAAGGCTCAGAGGCCACAGCTCCGATTGACGGCGGCCTTTACAAGCCCACTGGTGTCCCCTACTGCCCGAGGGAATGGGGGGAATTTTGCGGAGATGAATCTCAATGCTGACCCAGCTGGGACTTGAACCTGGGAACTGCAGATTATGAATCTGACGCGCTACCGACTGAGCTACCTCCGCCACCCTTGTACGGGAATGACACTTCTTACTTACTACATTTTTCGATTACCTCATACATATTCGGAAACACAGTTTTATGAGCCCTGTATTTAAAATGATCACATACCTCAGTATTCTTCAATTTGTGTTTCAAATGGTATATAACTTTTCACTCATCTGGTATCATTGCTATATTTTCTGTATAATATCACGAACTTGTGACTACATTTTCTGTATAATATCACGAACTTGTGACTACATTTTCGACATCAATTCAACACTACAGACACCTGTTTGCCAAACATCTTGCCATTTGACTTCCGTTAGTAAGAGTTTATAGAGACTTCCGTATAGTAAGAGTTTAAACGCAGTTTTTCTCTAATACATAAAGGAAGAAACATTTTCGATAAGTAGTAATCAAACAATGTAGTATGGTAGAGCAATATTTTACACAACCTTTTGTAACTGATAGAGCAATATTTTTTACAACCTTTTTTCAATGAATTCACTCTAAAATGAAAGCATTCTATTTTTCCTAATAATACATCAACATTTTCTGATATGCATTTGATGTTCGTATATATGTAGTAAGGATGGATTATATTATAGTAAGGATTATTATGATGAATATTAAAATTGGATTTGCGAATTTGGAGTAACGCTGGAAATATTGTAACAGTTTTCAAATAGCATAAACTGAATAACAAAAGATGAAGTCCGAGAAAAATCATAAAATATATTTATATTTGCCGCCTCGATGGCACAGTGGTATCACATTGGTTCGCAGTGACACTGCAACTACGGTATCCGGGGTCGAGTCCTAATATAGAATTGTTGCTTGCTCATGTGCTCTTAGCTCTCTAACTGAGGTAGTGGTCAGCAGTGACTTCGGTCTTAGTGTGCATGTCCTTGTATGAAAAAAGTGGTACAGTCGCTCAAAAAAGTATCCGAACGCTACGGTTGATTGCAGAATTCAGAAAAAATATATGGCAAGGAATTTGTGACACGAAGGTTGGCAGTCACTAATTTCTAAAAAATTCCTTGCCGTATATTTTTTCTGAATTCTGCAATCAACCGTAGCGTTCGGATACTTTTTTGAGCGACTGTACAAACTGAGAGTAGTTTCTATGATATTTTCCTGACCTATAAGTTATCAATAAATGAAATCAATATACACAGTCGTATCAGAATAATATGACCACCTACCATACATATACTATGGTAGGTGGTCATATTATTCTGATGGGATTGTGCATGGAAATAAACTGTTTGCTTTTATTTTATTGTATAATCGTTCAAATTCTGTAAAGCTATTATTATCAGGCAAAATTAAAACTATGATATTTATTGGAAGTAATGTTGGAAATATTTTGATTATTTTTCAAACAAGGTATTTTCAGTTATTTAATTTGGATATTTTAACTTCTTCTTAACGTTTTCAACCTCAAAACGTTAATAAAATGTGACATGATGCAAAATAAATGTACTTCATTACTTTAGTTACATTATAAAATATTTAATTTCATTTTATATATGGGTTGGATTGTTTTATCAATAAGTATATATTTATGCACACATCAGGCTAAAGTGTCATTTCACAAGGAAAAAAAAGCCTCCCGTGAAAACTATCCTGAGTGTTTTTAACATTAATTAGGTTGTGGCTTTCCTGCAAATGATGGACTTACTGTCCCATCTGACAGAAGGTGCCTTTGCAAACAGTCGGTGTCTTCTTTCCAACAGAGAGCAGAGCGGTTTGTTAGCAAAGGAAATCTTAGCATAGGAACAATGGGGACTCGAGTATAAGAACATCAGATTATGAAACCAGCGCGCCACTGACTTAGTTATTCTGTTCTGCATTTATTAACAAAGTTTAAGTCTGTTAAACTCTTTATTCCCGTTCAAAAACAACCAAGGGTTTTTTTTTTTTGAGCAAAGAAAATCTGGGTAAAATAAGTTTCAGACAAGGAAAAGGGAAGAAAACAATGTATTTTGTTTGCAATATGTTTTCTTGCGGATTCGAAATTGGATTTTTTTTAATTCTAAACATTTGGAATGGAAATAGGTTTCTTTTCTATTTTGTTTACTTGATCCTTGGGACAAATTGGAGTTGTAGGTATCATGAGTATCACTGCAGTGGGTATCATGAGATGACCAAAATCAAGTGGACTTCATGAGTTGACCAAAATCAAGTGGGTATCATGGGTATTATTGGGAATGACCAAAGAAAATAAAGGTTATGGAAGCAAACAATGGTATACATTGATATACAGTACTATATTGTTTGATTACTACGATTTTATCGAAAATGTTTCTTTTTTTTGTGTGTGTTAGTGAAAAGAACTGCGTTTAGGCTCTTACTATATACTTATCTTAGAGAAAGGAAACTGCGTTGAAACTCTCACTATATATACAGGGTGATTCAAAACTATTGGGCCAAACTTTAAGGGGTCATAGAACATACCTAAACAAGCACTTTCCGTCATACAATGAATGGTCGGAGCTCAAGCGGTAAAGCACTAGAGGGCGCTTTCCAGCGAACACTTATAAGCGCTGGTTTTCGCACTCGTCGTCATTTTTGCCATGGATTGCAGAACGGATGGATTGTTTCACGAATCAGGAGAAGGCGGACAAGCATTTCACGAATCAGGAGAAGGCGGACAAGCATTTCACGTTGCTGCGGACGGGAATCTGAGGGAAGCGCAAAGACTGTACCGGAAGCACTTTCCGACTAGACGCGTGCCTGATCGTAAACCTTTCAGCGATTGCACCGGTATCTGTGAGAAACGGGCTCCTTTTTCAGCGGCTTTCAGGATACAGGGCGTGCAAGGTGTGTGAGGACGCTACGTGTTACAGAGGAAATTCTACGTAGGGTTGGAGATCGTCCCGAATGTACCATGCGAGCAATTTTCCATGCTGTAAGTTTGCCCCAATCGACGGTGTGGCGAATTCTACGAGACGAACGATTATACCTCTACCATGCACAGAGGTGCACGCCTTGACACCTGCAGATTATCTGCCTCGCGTTTATTTTGCACAGTGGTTCCTGCAGCAGACTGCAGCGCAACCGGACTTTGATGAACATGACCTTCACTGACGAATGCACCATTGCACGTGAGGGCATTTTTAATACCCACAATTCTAATGTGTGGGCCACCAATAATCCGCACGCCATACTTCCACATTCGTACCAGCTTCGTTTCTCCATACTTTTTTGTGCTGGAATCCTCTATCACCAAGTGATTGGACTATACCTTCTGCCAGCCCGACTGAAAGGAAGAACGTACCTCGAATTTTTACAAGAAATCTTGCCAGAATTACTGAACTCTTTTCCAGCAAACGTTTAAACACTTATGTGGTTCCAACGTGACGGAGCGTCACCCCATTTCAACGTGGATGTTCGGAACGCCTTAGATGCAACATTTCCAGACGATGGATTGGTCGGGGTGGCCCCATCGCTTGGCCGCCACGATCACCCGATCTGTCATGTCTTGGCTTTTTCCTATGGGGCCATATGAAAAGCCTCATCTACGATAGACCCATCGATTCCAATGAGGACCTTGTTGCCACGATTTATACTGCCGCTGCCGCTGTACGAATATGCCTGGTGTTCTCGCCCATGTACGCCAATCACTACGTCGAAGGTGTGAGTTGGCGGTCGCTCTTTTGAGCAGTTTCTGTAAATTGTTCAATAAAATTCTGAACTTTCTGTTCCGTAATTTATACAATTGTTTGAAACCTCTTATGTCATTCTTGTGTTTCTTCATTTCCTGACACAGTAACTGTTAACCCCTAGCGCTTGACCGCTTAAGTTCCGACCATGCATTGTGTGACGAAAAGTGCTTGTTTAGGTGTGTTCTATCAACCCTTAAAGTTTAGCCCAAGAGTTTTGAATCATCCTGCGTACAAGGAGTGTCTAAGGGAGAAGAGAGCTAGCTTCCATGGACGTAATGTAAACATTTCGATTGCAGCGCCCACTAAACATGGCAAATTCGTGCGTTGCAGTGAAGCCACCTAGTCAGAGAGAGGAGCGAGTTCCCTGCATTATTTTTCCACCGCCGAGCAAAGTTTTCAATTGCTTACACCACGTGACTAATTTTACATACACTTTGACTCTGAAAAATGTTCGTTTTCTTCATGAGGTACACTCGTAATCTTTTCGTTTAGAGAGAAAATATCAAGATTTAATGAAATCATTTTCTTTAATAAAATCCAATTTTGTAAAACTGGTAGCAGCTGTGCTAAAGAACAAAATTTTAACATTTTGATCAACCTACAGCATTTAGTATATTATAATAAATTGAGATTTATGTGTCAATGCACGATAACTTGATCTATATAATTATATTTTATAAAATTGTAGATATTTTCCATAAATATCATATCGAGTTTTTTACTTGTATAAATATTCAACAGATGGCAGCAGGCACTTCCCGTATCAACCATAAAAAAGAATTACACTGTTAGAGCAAAATGCAGAAGCCAATGTACATCGATATGCTCCAGGGAACACAAACCTGCAACAAACATTGACTTATATATATTCCCAAGATGATTAAATGTATTAATTTACATATTAATTTTAAAAATTCTGCAAAATTACTCAAAATAAACATACAACGGCTTTTCCAGGTATCGTAAAATGTACTCCTGAACGGGATAAAACACTCATTCAATAACTTTAGGGTCAGCTACCACTGTGCCAAAGAGCCATGGCTGTTAGACATTTGGAAACACTGGTTAAATTGCAATATACCTATATACCAATAGTAAGACAAACCATAGCTGCAGTGGGCTAAAATGATTACACTGCGCATGCGCAGATCGCCCCTTAGAGTTGTTTTTGTGTTGTTTTTGTAGCTTCGCTAAAATTCCGCAGAACGGCGCCACTTACGCTTGTGCAAAGCTAGCTATCACAACATTTTATATTTTCGGATGCATCCATGAAGGTTCATCCAGTCACGAATAATTAAAGAGTACCTGAATGCGCAATTACGATTAAACGGAAAACATAAAACTTGTATTAATTTTGTTCATAAATAAACCGGTAGTTCAAACGTATTAAAAATTTTTCAGTTTCACACATGTATAACCAATACTGGTACAATGGAAAACCTTAACGCTCTGCAAATAAAGTTTAAAAAGCGATAAATTTCTTCAGTGAACTATCGCTTCCCTGTTTCAGCTATTCTCTTAATCCTTTTCTGCCACCTGGTTGAAAAAATATTTTTTTGTTCTCTTCTAGGATCTTTAGCATTAGGTGATGAAATCCTAACCGTATGCAGAAAGCATATATACAATACCACAAAAAGAATGGTTTACATGACATAAAATTATCATCATTCTTATAACATCTTCGAAACACAAGCCATCGAAACGGTCATACATTGCCATAAATTTCGCCATCGAAACGGTTAAACATTGAGGTGGATAACATGATATTTGCATTTCAGGTTTAACTTCGATAAAAGCGGGAAATCACGATTTAATACTTTCGCTAACTGATGTAACAAGCATAAATGCTATAATGTTGCATTTTAATATCTTTTATAAATATTTATACTTTATGATTTTGAAGCAAAAAATTATATATTTCAATGTAGCGATTATGCAGAATGGCCAAAATGCATATATCAAAAAAAGTTGAATAACTTTTCGAAATTTTCGAAATTCGAAAAGACATAAATGAAATAAATATATAAAATGAATATAAAATACAAATAAACATTAACAAAATAGAAAAAGATATAATATAAAAAAGTGTGGTAAAATCCAAAAAACAAATATTCCAAAGAATTCTAAATTTCATGTGATTCAATTAATACATTTTAACATGTCTTCTATCATTAGCTATAATCAATCTTAGAATCTTGCATTTTTCAACATAGTTTTAGAGATTGGTAGCTCATGTAGAGCAATGGTATGCATGAGCAATGGTATACATGATATAATATAAAAAAGTGTGATAGAATCCAAATAAAAAAATATTCCAAAGAATTCTAAGTTTTATGTGATTCAATTAATACACTTTAACATGTCTTCTATCATTAGCTATAATCAATCTTAGAATCTTGCATTTTTCAACATAGTTGTAGAGATTGGTAGCTCATGTAGAGCAATGGTTCTCAACATGGGCCATGTGCCCCTCAGGGGTCCATGCCATATTTTACAGCATTACATGCTAAAAACAGAACAAAAGGGATAAGTGTAAGTTTCTGAGGGTAGTCCTGAAATTTAATTACCAGGATAAAATATTACAAATCAGAAGGAAAATCATATTTATTATTTTAAAAAATAATTTAAAATTTTTTTAAAAGGTTCCCTGGAATTCCTTCATTTTTTTAATTTTTTAGTAAACAGAGTAAATGAATTTTAAATTAAAATAATTTAGTATCAGAGTAAATATGGAAATAAATTTGCAGTTTGCACCAGTCATAATAATCACACTGAATAAGATGAAAATTCTTGATTTAATTAATTTTTACTTTCATTTTAGAATTACTGAATTCTAAATAAAATTCTTTAAGAATTTCTTTCGTTGCTTAGAAATAAATTATCGATTATTGGAATATGTAGATATAATATAAAATTTATGTTATGAATAAACACTTTAGATGATGTAATGCATTTTCTCGAACAAATAGCGGATATGAGGCCGGCCACAGAGGTAAAGGAGACTCAGAAAGGGTCCATGAGGAAAATTAGGTTTAGGCCTGGTTCGAATCCTGGTCTGGCATGGTTATTTGTTTGTGTGTTGTCAGTTCCAACTGAGGCAGTGGTCAGCAGTGATTTCTTTCTTGGTGAGGCATATCATTGTATGAGAAAGCCTATAAGAATCTATCAGTAGTTTCAAGTACCGTCCTCTATGTTAGAAAACGATAAAAAGACTTCATTTTTGGTATATTCATTTTGGGACCCCTGTATATAGACAAATGTGAGGGATTGACTGAAGGGGGGGGAGTAATCAATTCAATCACTTGAGTGATTGAATGGAAGGGAGATCAGGTTATTTCTGAATATGACGCAGAAATGGTAGAGCTCTGAAAATTTGTACATAATGATAATCTAGGTCGTAGGTCTTGAGAAGAATCTCAAATTTGACCTCTGAAATGTTGGTCAAGGTGAAATAAAAGTCACATAGAGCTCAAACCTTCATTTAGGTGTGCTACAAACATGGAAATTGGTGTCTAGGTCTTTATATTTCAGAATCTTTACTAAATTTTCGATTCAGAGTGTACTTCAATGTTACAGATAAAATTCTAATCTACCAGTGTTGAAGAGCTATAAATTGCTGCCTGGTAGTAATCGGAAAATAAATCCCAGAAACATTTGAAATTTTGGGTGTGAGGGGTCCGTTGTCAAAGGTCAGATTTTGATATGTTGGTGCTTCAGGCTTCTCAGGTCGTAAACCTAGGAAATATTAAGAAATGCCAGTGTGGAATTAAAGTTCACATAGGGGTCGGAGTGACCTTTAGAAATCAATAGGTGCTGAAGATTGTTCTCTAGTATAATAATATCACCAAAATAATAACAATGAATTCAGATATTTATTTTTTAAATATGCTTAACAAAATAGGGAATAAACTTATTGGTTCGGAGGTTATTGAAAAGGCAAAAAACTTCCCAGCATTCCATATCGCATTTGTCAGGATTAGAAGAAAGAACACTTAAAATAACTATTGTGCCTACTGTGCAAATTAACACCTATAAATTATATTTCACATAAAGAATGGAACGGAAAAATCAGAATATCAAAGAAAGCATTCAAAGAATGAAAGATGACACAACCATAGGAGTTCTATCAAAAACAACTCGCAGATGGTAATATCCTTTCCAGCAAATAGTTCCATGTATTATGCAAGAAATAAGTCCTTTGTTTTAACTTAAATATTTTAGGTATATATTACGAAAGTGAGAAATTGGAAAAAAAAGTTTTTTTCATTTAGAATATTGTAAGTATTTACACGAATAAACATTATATATTTTACACCGTTGATTCACGTTCCAAAACATCTGCCACAGAAGCTCCCTAACGAGTTGAGGATTGATATAATTTCAGGCATCGCATCTTACTTTTCATTGGCTTTTGGGGGCTAAGAGAGTAGTGAATCAAGATTGAACAAGAAACTCTTTCACGATAATTTCATGAAATTTCAGGAATTTTGCTTCCATTATGGAAAATCTATTTCTAGTAAAGAAAGTTTCTGAAGGCAATTATTCTTGCTTCGAATGATGTTTATTCGGTAGGCCAACAAAGCAGTCTAGGTCGGTCGATTTGTCATAGTTTGTGTTCAGTTTATGCCAATAAAATAAATATCCCGATATCGGTAATTAGAGTTATCTTCGGATTTCCAACAAATATTACATTTTTTGTAGGGCTATATGGTTAAGGAACCTTTCAACAATTGCTTGTCCTTCAAAAATTCATCAGAGAAAGCGAAGATCATTCATTTTTTTAGGATTTTTACTATTTAACCTTTGTTTGAAGGATATTTCGTTTCTTTCTCACTTTCGAATTATGTAAGAAATCACTCTCATTGTGAGTAGCGTGAAATCTCTGAATAGAAATACGCCTCCAATTGGAAGATGAATTAAATCCGCTTTCTAGAAGAGAAATGATAATGTGAATTGTTCCAGCTACAAATAACAACTAATAAACAATGAATAAACAAAATTTGTTCCTCTGCATGTGTGTGATATATTAAGAAATTGCAGCAGACTTAAAACTATAATAATAATAGCAATGTTTATAAATTGAAGAATTCATGCAAATTCACCAGTGTTCACTAGGTTCTCAACATGGGGTAAGCGGTAAAATATTTCCGGGTACGCCGTGAGAGCTCAAAAGTCGCTAGATATATAAATAATATAAATAATAAATACCCCTCAAGCAGCTGCTTGTCACAGAGGTCTGACAGGAGCCTGTCAATTTATATGTTATATATTATATGTGTTTTATTTTATTGTTATACTATAACAATAGTTTATTTAACTATACTAAGGGTACGCCAGTTACATACACATTTCCAGGGAGTACGTGAAACATAAAAGGTTAAGAACCACTGCACTAGAGTATATGAGCTCTAGTATTCTTAACTCAAAAGTGACATTCGCGCATAGGTCTACCACAAATAAAAGTAAAATTACAATATGAATATAGTAAATCCCATTCTTCAAACAACTCCTAATTATTATTCAAAGACAAAAATGTCTCTCTGTTTATGGTTTTTGATAATTAACACATTTAAAATTTGATAAGACAAATATATTTTACATACACTACAAGAAAAAAATATTGTAACCTTGAAAGGATTAATGCCATTTTATTGAAACGCAGAGAGCTGTTACTAACTTAGGTGTTTCAGCGATAGAGCTTGGCGGACATCTTTGGTGTTGTTGGAGCTGTCGGTCCATCATATTCCAGACGTGTTTAATAGGTGAAATGTCCGGTGAGCATGCTGACCATGGTAGTACCTGATCTCTGTAGTGCAGACTAATGCGGGCTGCACTACAGAGTGGAGACGGGCGTTATCTCGCTGATAAGAGGTTCCATGCTGTTGAACAAATGGGCCAGCAACTGTCTGCAAAAAGGTTGGTAACATATCGATGGGCAGTTAGAGATCCTCTTATGATGACCAGTTCTGACCAAGATGTCCACTAACGACACCCCACACCAAGATACCAGGTGCTGGAGCTAAGTGAAGATGTCGCACTGGATGGCGTTCCTTTCCCCTGGACGACAGCAAACACATTGTCTACCGTCGTGCTGACCAAGGCAAAAATGAGATTCGTCACTAAACACCACAGTGGTCCACTCTTGTTCGTTCTGTCTGAGGCGACACCACTGATGACGTACATACTTGTAAATCTGCTCCTTATCTTCCTCTGAATGAATAGAAATTCAGTGACTATGCCATCGACATGCTTTAGGTTTATTTTCTACTTTTGACGTCGCATATAGAAAGATAAGTATTTTTGAAAATTTTTTTTGTCCCTAGAAACATCTACCTTCCGGAACTTTCACTTGATATATTACTCATAAACATCGCCCACATTTTTTCCTTCATGTTCGAGTCGTGTTTGATTTCGGTTGTTGGGTTGTTTCACCTCTCACCGGCACTTTTTTGCACACCATGGACTAAATGGTCAGGTTACAAAGACCCTGATGGCTCAGAGAATTTGGAAAAGGGGACCCACTGGAACAACTCTTGGGAGACAGAGGGTAGCCTCTCCTGAAGGCCATCCAGTGTGTTCTTTAACGAGCACAGGGTATGGCTCTACTGCACATGGGGCCACGTATAACGTCCCATCTGACGGACGGTGGCCTTTCCAAGTCCATCGGTGTCCCCTACTGACCGTTGGCAGGGCGGGGAGTTTGGCGGAGATATTCAGTATAAGGGTTTGTTTTCCAAACTAGTGAAATTTGCTATACATATCTATGTAGAAATGCTTCATTTTAACCAAAATATCAGTCTAATGAAATAAAGATATATCCCGTGCAAAAAACACTATTAATATAACTAAATTATTGAAAAGATAATTATTAAACAACACGAAAAATCTACATTTTTCCTTCTTTATATTTTTCTTTTTATAACATCTGCTAAAACGACAATGATTTAAATTCTGTGAAATATCTGACCTATCACAGCCCTATGAATCATACACTACTTTATATCGCACAAGAGGCATTTTTTCTAATTTCACTATGTGAGATAGATGCTCTCTACACCTGATAGCATAAGGCTTTAAAGCATACCACACTTTCTTAGCGTAAAAAATAAGTTACAAACTTGGAAATTTACGCGATTTTGACGGTATTGCCTCTAACGGTAATATCCAGCGATACGTTCTTTCAGAACTGTCCCAATCAATGCATTATACTTTACCATTAGTTAAACTGGGGTTCCTGTTATATTTGTTCTCTATTATTATTTAGGTAGGTTGATTAATTCGTTCAATTTCGTTATTAGCTGCCAATATGAAGTGATATATTTGTTACCGTCAATGTATGAAAAGCCGGCATTCTATAGAATGCCTAGGCATTCTATAGAATACCCGGCGTTTTTAGGCAATGTATGAAATATGAGAATTATTACATACTTTCCCTAGGCATTGTATAGAATACCTAGGCATTATATAGAATGACAAATACTATTTCGGCAAATTATGAAAAAGGCTTTTATTGAAAAGATGCATGTGAAAATGTAAGAAGTACAAAATATTAGATACGGGATTTTTCTACAAAAAGAAAAAAATACCATTGCTGAACTACCGCCAGAAATATTAACATCATAACCTGTAATGAGTCTGTCGTCCGCATTATAAAAAACGCCCCAAATGAGGTAAAGCCAAGTGAGAACGAATCAGTAAAGTGTTGAATATTCGAAGTTTGCAATTCGAGTTAGGATACTCGTATTTCACTTTACTACTTGTCAAATCTATTTCAGTGGAGTTCCGAGATTCTTGTGATATGTCGTTTTTTGATGACTTTTTTTAATCTGTTTTTTGACCTTAACTCTCTTTCTATGGAAGCTAGGGTTCTCAAACTTTGGGATACCTATTGAGGCAACCCTCTTTTACACTCTTACAACGCTAGGGGGCGCTTTTCCGAATGGAAGGGTGTCTTTTTGGTGTCTAAAGTGACCAACTACGGCGCTCTTTTTTACCGAAACTAGGGACTGGCGGATCTGGCAATCAGGGTGAGCCTATAGGGGACCCAGGGGAACATTTACTGGTTAATTCGAATTGGACTGAGTGCTCTGGCTCTCTGTTTGAGGCGAGCGTCGAGAATCACGTGACTCGCATTGCGACATTAAACATCACTGCCGGGAGTATTTTATACTTTGCCGATTTGCCTTTTGGCATTCTATAGAATTCCTAGGAAATGTGTGAAATATGAATCGTTTCATACATTACCGGCTAGTTTTACGCATTATAAACAATGCCTAGGCATTCCATAGAATGCCGGTTTTCAAATTTTGCCGGTGACATATTCACCATTTTCATAATGACACAGAAATGTGCTGCAGAGTTTCGACATCATTTAAGAATTCACGCAGAGATGTTTTGTTGGGAGAGAGAGTGACACTGCTGAAAGTGGAAATCTCAACACCAAGAAGTAATGGAAGAAGAGATATAGAAATAGCAGGAGACAATCGGCCATCGGAGATATGCAAATTATCAAAGTTCGGCAGCGAATGGATACGTAACACCCAACCGAGCCATGGCAAAATACCGGGCGCCCATGAGCTTGTATCAGAACACCATCGAGAGTGAGGATGGAATGCATGCTGCGAAAATGTTCGGGTTGTTTTACCTCTGAGCGGCACTTTTTTACAGACCATGGGCTAAATGGCCAAGTCACAAGGACCACGAAGGCTCAGGGAAGGTGGGGGAGGGGACCCACTGGAACAGCTGTTAGTAGACAAATGGCAGCTTCCCGTCAAGGCCATCCAGCGTGTTCTTTATCGTGCACAGGGTATGGCTCTCCCGCAAACGGGCCACAGCTTAACGTCCCATCCGGCGGATGGCGGTCTTTCCAAGCCTATCGGTGACCGTGGGCAGGGCGGAGAATTTTGCGGACATAAATCTCAATGGCGACACAGCTGGGACTCGAAACTGGGAACTACAGATTACGAGCCTAGTGCGCTACCGACTGAGCCACCCCCGTCCCTTCAAAAATACTCGGAGACGCTTTCATTTAAAAAAATAGAAGGTAGTTTCTAGAAATTCAGCTATCAAATGGGGTCATTTATTTATTACAGGTAACCTCCAATTTATGCGGGAGATGCGTTCCGGCAAGACCGTTAATTGCTTTTTTTTGCATATCTTGTATAATAATAGACGTTTTATTCCAACAAAAGTAACTATAAACATAAGAGTTTTAAGAATTTTTAAATGCATATAGATATATAAATGCATAATTGTGTAATGTATGATCAATTATTTAATTTTACAAATTATTGAAGAATGAATTTAGCATTGTTAGCTTGCAGCCTCTGTTTTGTTCATATTATTTATTTGTAATATTCCATTAACTGGATTTTATCTGTGCAGAAGATCTTAAGAGTTTTTAAAGGGTTTTTAATAAAATAAATGTGGGAAGAGTAATCACATTGCAGCGAAAGTAGCGATACAGCCGGTACGGTGAGCGGAAATGAGAAGCGGAAGTGCCACGCTCTCTTTTCAAAAAGTACCGCTATTTTGCTGTTCGTCCGCTATTTTGCTGTTCGTCCGCCATTTTGTTTTCTGACGTCATCACTACAAACTCCGCGATTTTGCCTCTCGTCCGTCATTTTTAATTCTGACGTCACACGCCCTCCTCTAAGACCCCCTGGTTGACCCACCGAAACCCCTCATGAAGTAAACAACTCCCAAATAATTCAAAGTCCCAAGTCCGCCATCTTGGATTTTGACGACATCACCCAAACCAAAACCTACCGAAATATTGTAAGTCCGCCTACTGCAGCGCCATCTAGTGTTTAACACACGTATTATAGTAAAAAAAAAATCCACAGCTTGTCTCAAACCCACGTCTATAACGTTTATCAGCGCGGTTATCCCTTACTCCAAGGGTAATATTTGCCTAAGGTACTTAAAGGAAGATGAAGAAAGAACTGATCATTATTTCTTGTAAATTCACCTACATTTTTTTTTATATTTATAAATGATTTTTTTTTATTCCAAGGAAACCACATTTCACTTGGGAATAAATTATAAATGATTTTTTTTTTCCTTGTGAATCACATTTAACTTGGGAATTATATTTTTATTTCTTGTACAGTCGCTCAAAAAATATCAGAACTCTATGGTTGGTTACAGAATTCAGAAAAAGTATCTGGCAACAATTTTTCTAGAAATTAGTGATCTGGTAATCTTCGTACCCGTACACGAAGGTTGTATTTCTTTTTTATTATTATATTTATTTTTATTTTTTACATTATTATATTTATTTCGTATATTTTTGTATATTTTTATACTGTATTTATTTTTTATTCCTTATTAACTTACGAATAAATTATATTTTTATTTCTTGCAAATTAGGAATATATTATTTTTATAAATGAATCTTGCTTTTTATTTTTTATAAATTAACATACGAATATATTATTTTATAAATGATTTTTTTTTCTTGTAAATTAATTTACGAATATATTTTTCTCTTGTAAATTAATTTAGGAATAAATGAATTTTTCATTCTTTTGTAAATCACATTTAACTTGGGAATTAATTTTTTAATTCCTTGTGAATAGTATTCAGAACCAATCATGTCGTCTCCTTACTCATCCTCCCTTGGACCACGTTTTACAGACGGATGGATTTGCAATCTGAAAGGTCCTTGCGAAATAGACCAAATAAGAAATATTTTGAAACATAAAGTGGAGATCAACACAAGGTCTCTATACCTTGCACCAAAATTGTTTAATATGTTAAGTTTTAAAATGACAACTGAAAAAAATCCAGCAACTTTCAAAAACACATGGCATAATATTGTTCTAAATATGTCTGATTCTGAAAATACTCTCAGATAATGTACACAGTCGTATCAGAATAATATGACCACTTACCATACATATATTATGGTAGGTGGTCATATTACTCTGATACGATTGTATATATGTATCAAAAGATTATGCTGCACATTCAGAAAGTTTCCAATGTTGCTAAATTTCATACGTAAGTTACTAATAGACTGAAATGCTCCTTGATTCTAAATGTGAAATATTTTATTTTTGTCTATTTTGAGTGGGAGGGGGCGGGAGTGGCTCAGTCGGTAGCGCTCCAGGCTCGTAATCTGTAGTTCCCAGGTTAGAGTCCGAGCTGGGTCAGCGTTGAGATTTATCTCCGCAAAACTCCCCACCCATCCCGTGGTCAGTAGGGAACACCGATGGGCTTTGAAAGGCCCCCGCCGCGTGGGACGTTAAGCCGTGGCTCAGTGTGCGAGAGAAAAATACCGTGTGCACGTTAAAGAACACGCTGAATGGCCTTGACCGGAAGCTACCATCTGTCTCCCAACAGATATTCAAGTGGATTCCCTCCCCAAATCTTCTCTGAGCCTTCGGGGTCCATGTGACATGGCCATTTAGCCGATTGTGCGCAAAAAAAGTGCCGCTCAGAGGTAAAACAACCAACCCATCTAACATCATTGAAGGTGACACTTGTGGCGTGGTTGTGCGATGGTTTCGGAACATGTCCACCTCTATGTGCGTTTAGGGAGCACTAAAACTGCCGAGGTATAGGCAGATTATTTAATGGCTTATAAATAGGATCTCGTATAGAGGTCGTAGGGATGTAGCATCTTTATGGTCCCTATACGAGATCTAATTCCAATGCAATAAAGTTATACTATCCAACTGTTTTCAGTGTAGAAAACAAGAGTGTAACCACCTGATTGAACAGTATTTTCAAAATTTTCTTCAGCAGGACATCAATGTTCGAATGGTTGTAAATAAAAAGTCTATTAATTTTGGTATACATTATTGTATAAGAAAAGTTTTATTTTTTCCTACTTTTTTTAAATCAATTATATTTCAAAAGTATTATTACCTTCTGTAGGTAAGCGAAATAAGTGTTAAATTTATATCGCTTGAAACGTATCCAAAAAATTAAAATTTATTACAGTATTTCATTTTTTTTTATTTTTGTGAGAATGTGTTTAGCATCTTTTGTCATTCTTAGCAGGCAGGATATAATTTAAAACTGGACGAAGCCTACAAGGGGTGTTCTAGGGCCACGACAACCTCCTCCACGACCTCAATCCCTCAAGGAGCTTAGATATGATCCAATAAATCGTAGAAATTTAGACACTTTATGAGAGCTTCAAAAGCAGTATGATCTGTCCATGTTCTCAATTCCGCATTGAGGTCATGAGAAACCAGTTTTCATTCTTTCTTTCTTTCACACTTTCACATTTCACGAAAATTTCTCTCTTTAACCCCTTATCTTTACAGAGTCTGATCTAGGGGAGATAGGGTGCCATTCTCCCTTTCAAAATTCTGGTCAGGGTAATGAAGGTAATAATTATTAAACTTGGCATATTTGACACAGTTTTGAAGAATCTTTTTATAGATCTATAAAATAAAGGGTAAAATGTTATTCTGGAATCGAAATTCTGCTTCCACTCTACCGTTGTTTTTTTCCGGCTCGATTGCTTCACTTTCCTCCCTATCCTCCTTTTTCCAAGATCCAGTCTTGTCTCGTTACTAATGGTTTGTGGAAGTCTATTCATGCTTTATTTAGAGTAGTTTATTTGTTTTTATGACGATTGGAAACAATTTGTTTCTACTATACTAGTTCCAAAACTAATTCAACTTCAAACATTTTAGCAATTACCCATTATTCCCGTGTAAACACGAGCCGATTCATTTGCAAAACAATATATTAGCTATCAAAATTTCAATTGCAATAATCATTAAAATAGAATTAGATCTGGAATCTAGATCCAAAAAAAGGGCACGAGATATAGCCATATGGACTCCATATTTCACTTCAAATTCGTTGCTTGAAGTATTTTTAATCTTAATTATTCGTTGACGATTATACAGAAAACTTTTAAATTAAAGCAGCATATTCCTTCTTATACCAAGAATTCTTAGTTATTTTAAATGGAGTAAAGTACCGTAATACCGTTGCGAAATGATGGCGTCAGCAGGGACCAAAAGGTCAGAGAAAAGTAGTCAATTTCAAACGTCAGCATACCGCACAAAGTTAACTTTGGATATTTCCATGTGTGTTTGTCTGGAATCCACGCAATGTCGATCAGATTCAAGCCGATGACTTACTGACTATTTCTAGTGTTAATGAGTTTTTATATCTATATCCATTTCTTTGCGTGAGGACGCAATGATCGCTCAATCGGTTACACAGATGTAGGGGATGTCGGCTTTTCATTTAACGACCTGGATTAAACTATAAACATCCCTCAAGCGGACTGCTTGCCACAGAGATCTGATAGGAGCCTGTCAGTTTATATGCCATAGTAGAAGGTCTGTGAGGATGGTGGGACTTCAGCAGGAGAACAACACAAACATCCAAGCCTTACCTGGGGCTCGAACCCAGGTCCTTTAGATCAGAGCTAAGCGTACTAACCACTAGGCCACGGGACGGCTGAAGGACCTCTAGGTTTTGCTATTTTCTTCTAACCATATTTTTACAGAAGATCTGTTTCTGACAAATCGCTACAAAAGTGGCAAAAAGATGTTAAGCGAAGATTAAACGTCATAAAAATGTTGATTTTAGAAGATTTAATATTCTCATTCAGAAATGTCAAAATTGCTCTCTAACGATAAAAACAAGGATAAAATGTAATATTTAACATCATTTTAGCTGCTGCTAAATTGTCTATGTGACAATACCTTATTACGATTTCTATTTGAATGTATGTGTTTCTCTTCTTTTCTTTTTTTATTTGAATGTAATGTATATGAAAATGTTTTAGATAACAAAAAATTAATTACAGTTTTGAAACAGTTCTATTTAGGATTGACTTGATCAATGTGAACTCATGAAATAATGAGCTGAAAACAATTGGTTTGGGATTCTGTTTAAATGAAATGCTTTCACATACCTAACGAAACCTTCTTTCCGCTCTGACAGATGTAAATCTGCAGAAAATATTTCTCAGGTAATTCTGCATTCTCTTCTCTATCAATTACTACGACATTGTCTAAAAGAGGAGATAAGAAGATTACTGTCGATGAAATCTCAATGAAATCTCTCCTCAGAAAAATCTGCAACAATTCCACTAGGTGCAAAATTAAAACACTGCTTCTCAGTTCCCTGGAAGGAAGTTCATTGTTAAACAGAATATAATTTCTATCTAAACAATTATTTCACTTTTTGAGATAATAACGAAATACATGTGTTACGGTAGTTATTATTCTCAAAAATAATACTGCTTTACATGAAATTTCTCAAATAATATTACGAAATTGTGGCTACATTTTTTAAAGTATTCAACACGTTTATAGACCCATCCTTACCAGCTATATTGCAAACTGGTAGAGCGATATTTTATACAATTTTTTTCCACGTTTTCGCTTTAAAATGAAAGGCATTCTATTTTTTCTAAAATTACATTGGCATTATCTGTAATGCGTTTGATATTCGTTTATAAATAGTGAAGATTACTTCGGAAACAATATTTCGAATCCACACACAATTGCTGAAATAGAGTATGAGAAATATCATAAAACATATTTATATTTGCCTCCTCGATGGTTCACTGGTATCGCATTGGTGTGCAGTAACACCTACAACTACGGGATTCAGGGTCGAGTGCTAATATAGAATTCTTGTTTTTGTGATGTTAGCGCTCACTGAGACAGTGGTCAGTAGTGGCTTCGGTCTTAGTGCGGCATGTCCTTGTATGAAAAGACCCTTACAAACGAGAGTGCACTTTCTAGGACCATTTCTTCTTCTATATTTTTCCAAATTAATATATCTGGATGCAAATAAGATGTTTGATTTAATTTTTCGTATTATATCATATTTCAAATATTTTAATAATACTATTATCACAAAAATTCAAATTGTAATATTAATTTGAAGTAATGTTTGCAATATTCACAATTTTCAAACAAGGTATTTTCAATTATTTTATTTGGATATTGTAATTTTTTTTATATTTTCGAACCCAAAATGTTAATAAACGAGCTTCATCAATATAAAATACAGAATGTTTCAAAACTCTCTGTACAAATATCAATGGGAGATAGGGAACACCAAGACAAAACTTTTTCGTCTATGAATGTATGACCACTGATGTAACCCTTCAGTACCAGAGGGCGCTCTTGGGCGGTATTGCAATTGGCGAAGTGGGACAGAGAACGTCAGCATTCGAAAACGTCAGACAGTTTGCCGTCAGCATTCGAAAATCAGACACATTACGTGTAACCTGGAGTGTTTTACGACTGCTGAGATGGATGACATGTATCTGGCATATGAGGCTGCCAATGGAAACGGAAGAGCTGCTGTGAGGTTGTACCGACAGCGCTTCCCAAATACCCGTGTGCCAAACCACCAAACATTTGCTTGTTTGCACCGGCAACTGCGAGAAACTGGAACGTTCCATGCAAACATGCATGACACTGGTCATGGGAGAACCATGTGCACTCCTGACATGAAAGGAGAGATCCTACGGCGGATTGAGGACAATCCAGGCACATGCACGGAAGCTGTTGCACGTAGCCTCGGTTTGAACCATGCCCTCGTGTGGAGAGTGTTGCATGACAGAGGTTACATCCGTTTCATCGTCAGAGAGTCCAGACATTGCAACCTCAGGTTTACCCTCTTCGTGTCGAATTCGTGCACTGGTTTGTGCAGCCTGATTTTCCAGCTCATGTGCTCTTCTCAGCTGAGGCCTCTTTCACAAGTGAGTGTTTAATGTGCACAATTCTCCCGTTTGGGCACACGAAAATCCACATGCCACAATGTCGTATGGTTATCAACAACGGTTCCCCATCAGTGTTTGGACAGGTATCGTTCATGACATTTTGATTGTGCCATACCTGCTGCCTCTCCAACTCAACGTCAGATTTATCGGGCAATTCTTGAAGAAAGGTTGCCGGGTCAGCTGGAAGATGTTCCCTTGGCAATTCACAGATCAATGTGGTTTAGACATGACGGGGCACCAGCACACTTGACGGGGAGTCAGCAATGATAGGCGGGATTATTTGAACGCCACTATTGAGGGCCGATGGATAGTCCGTGGTGGACCCGTAGATTGGTCACCAAGATCGCTCGATTTAACATGTATTGATTTTTTCCTCTGGGGACATATGAAGAACCTCATATCTCCCATTGATTCAGAAGAAGACTTCGTCGCAAGAATTGCTGTCGCCGCTGCAACTTTTCACAAAATTCAGGGAATCTTTCAGCATGTACGGCAATCAATGCTTCGATGCTGTCATGCATGCAATGCTGTTGCCGGTCGCAACTTTGAGCACCTCCTTTAATTATACATCTTTTGCTACACTTGTTTCCATTCATTTATCTACCAACTCCACCGATATTTCTATCAGCGCCTTCTAGCACCGAAGGATTACGTCAGCGGACATACATTCATTCGAAATAGGTTTGTTGGTGTTCCTATCTCCCACTGAAATTTGTACAGAGAGGTTTTAAAACCTCTGTATACATGCAATTCATTACTTTACACTTAATTGTAGCATTACACTTAATTAATAACATTGCAAAACACTTAATTTACTATTATGTGGGCTGAGCGGGGTTGGTTTATCGTTAAGTATACTTTTATACCCACATCGCGCTAAATGATCAACGCAGGAGGATCCCAATGGCTCAGAACCTGGATTGAGAAAGGGGCTAAATGGACAGGCAGTTAAGTAACTTATTATAGCCTCCCTTCAACACTATCGTGAGTGTTTTTAACATTCATAGGTTATGGATTTCCTGTACACGATGGTCTTTATCCCATCTGACAGATGTTGCCTTTACGAACAATCGTTGTCTCCTTTCGAACCGAGGGCAGAGCGGTTGTAAGCAAAGTTAATCTCAAATAGGCACAGTGGGAATCGAATATATCAACATCAGATTATAAAGAAAGCCCTCTACAGACTTAATCAACGCCAACTACCTTTTTATAGCTAAAAAGGGTGACGAAAGTGAATAATGGGATAAATAATTATTTTTAGCACAGTCTACAGATGCATTGCCCTGTTTTCTGGTTTTTTTGTGATAATGGAGGGAAGTTGTGTTTCAGTTTTTACAACATATCATCATTTGATACTTTGGGATGAGCCCGGAAAGGTTCATCCATTCACGATATAGTTAGAACAGATGTGAAACTTGCTTATGTTTAAACGGAAACTATACTCTTCTATTAATTTTGCGTATAATTCTTCCGGTGATTTATTATTTAGAAACTTTTTCTGTTGTACAATATATTCCCGATACTGGTACATATAGGAAATTTTTAATCCAACGGAAATAAAGTTTAAAAAGAATTAAATAGACAAAAAGAGGAAATTTCTGTTTGTTCAGTCAATTGCCACTTTCCTTTTTCAGTTACTGCATACCAAATGATATTTCTTATTTTTTAATTAAAATCAAAAGACAGAGATAACTGGTAGGCTTTTGACTTTTGTTGCTTTTTCGTACAGAATACAAAATGGAACTTAAAAAAGGCAACTACACTTACACGAGGACATACCCGGTGGAATAGTTGTCGGTTACGCTACCTCTTAGGCCAGTTATGCCCTTTTGGTTTTCGATTTACTTCTTCGGATTTATGCATTAGTTGACAAAAAACCTAACCTGGTACAGAAAGAATATACACATTACCACAATGGATCTCTATGTTGCGATCTTGTGCAACCACGGCAATTCCCGGTTCCGCCTGACAGCACTACCTGGTTAAAGAAAAGCCATGACTATCTAGAGCCGGGGGCAAGGAATACGCCCTATAGGCGCACCCCAACCCCGGCCTCACATGGCAGCAGTCCTATAGAAGGAAAGCTGACCACCGGAAGAAACCTAACTTTAATCTATTCCCCGGTTTGCAAATGTGCAAGGATATAAAGATCCAAGCTCGATCGGCACCCGGGGTGGAGACTCTTAGTAAGACCCAGACTTTTTTGACAGCTCGTGCCTTTCGGCAGAGCCGTCGAACAGACCACACAGGTCTCCTGAGAGGTGAGGTCTCCAACGCCGTCACCATCCGACCGGCAATCAAGCCGGCCAGCAGCGTCTTCAACCTCGGGTGGCTTCAGCAATGCTCCAACCGGGGACCACCCCAACCGGCAAAACCTTGGAATGCTCCAGCTGGTGCCCACTACAGCCGGCAAATCCTCTGGCCTGCTCCAGCTAGGGATCCTCCCGACCGGCAATGCCTCCTCAGCCGGGTTGCTGGGTCCTAGGCCCCCCCACCACGACAAGGTGGTCCCCTATCGGGGGGGGGGACACATTACCACATAAATCATGGCTAAATTAAGCATAAAAAAAGTTATTATTCGCATAAACATCTTCGAAACACGGACAGCCTCTTGACTCCGAAACGGCCAATCAACGATATGTGTGATATCCAATAACCCTCTGGTTCACGATCCTACTTTTTCCATCAGACAGCAACTTCCATTGGCAGGCTTCTGAACTACTATGTATTAAAAAAAACTTACGCATCCGATTTTCTGATTTTAGTGAAAACTGATGAGCTTGATATTCCTTCCGTACTTTTCTTCGCTGTTTGAAAAGAGGAAATAATATTTTTTAAACCCGCCCTACTGATTCTGGAATGTGTTCCACTTATTCACGCCATTCGATTAATATAAATAGCATGTTATGGGCTCAGGAGCACTCGATGTATGTTGTTTACAGATGAGTCCAGATTTGCTCTATAGAGTGATATACATATTTTAAAGCCAAAAAATTTCTTACACGTAATTCAAACTCATTTTACACATGACTATCGATTACCAAGGGATATCGATTTCACTCTTAGAAATGTCGGCGAAAATCAAGCATGGTTTTCACATATGAAATAATGGTAATTGTAAGGTTAGGAAGGAAGCAGTGTCTCAAAACTCATACACCGAAGAGCCAAAACGTTATAACCAGCGCATCTTTACGCCAATCAAAGCAACTTCAGGCAAACGACGGCGCCGTGTGAAGTTCATGAAACGGTATAATAACACCTGATACTGAGCTCTGTTTATCAGTGTTATTCTTGTTTTTCAGATGGGGAAGGCGTAGGACAAGTGAGTTTGAGAAAGTCCAAATTCTCATCGTCAGCTATTTGCACCCTACAATCCTTGTCGTCTCGGAAATGCTCTGACCCTTGTCATTTTGGAAATGCTCTGACCTTGCCGTCTCGGAAATGTTACTGTCTTCAAATCTTACTAACTTCAAACGTTAGTACCTTCAAAAAGTGGTCCGAGGAGGGAAAAACCACGAACTGATGACAAAGTGTTGGCCGACAACGGCTCATCGATGCTACAGGTGAACAAAGACTATCCCGTATGGTATAGCCCACAGAAGAGATACTATGGCACAACTGTTCCTTAATTTGAATGCTGATGACGGGAGTACTTGAATGATTGGAAGAAGGTCCTCTCGTCCGATGAATCTCGTTTTCTGTTACACCACGTGGACGGCCGGGTATGTGTGCGTTGTTTACTTGGGGAAGTGTTGGCACCAGGACGCACCGTGGGACGAAAACAATCCATTGGAAGAAGTGTATGCTTTGGGCAATGTTCTACTAGGAAACCCTGGGTCCAGTCATTGTTGTACACGAAACTATGACGTCGAGCACTTACCTAAACATCATTGCAGACCAGGTACATCCTTTCATGGCAAAGGTATGTCCCTCTAGTAGTGCCTTCTTTCAGCAGGATATTATGCCACACCAGTTTGCCCGGATTGTTCGAGAATGGTTTTCGGAACATGAGAAAAACTTCCAGGTATTGCTTTGGACTCCAAATTCCACAGACATCAATCCAATCGAGCATCTGCGGTTTGTGTCAGAACAGCATATCCGTTCTGCGGACACTCAATCACGGCACTTACAAGAATTAAAGGATCTGCTGGTAATATGTTGGTACCAGATACCACAAGACACCTTTAGAAATCTTGTAGCGTCCATGCCTCGTCGGGTAAGAGCTGTTTCAGCGGCACGTGGAGGATCATCATCATATTTGGCAGGTGGTCATAATGTTTTAGCTCTTCGGTGTATGTCTATTTACTCCACTGCTTTGACTTCACTAAAGAGTATTTACTTGTTACAATAGCAAAAGAATTAAAGTATATTACAGTAACGTTAAAAATGAATGAATGGAACATATCTGAAAAACACTGCTTTTCGACAATAAGATAATAATTAAGTTTTTACGAATTGTATCTAAAGCTGAGCTATATCTCGAAAGGCTTGTTCTTGCAGATTGTGGTTGAATTGGAGGGAGATCCATGGTTAGGGGCCATCTGGGCCGAGGAACACGGTTGAGGTACAGGATTTATGCTTTCCCTGTATCTAACGTTAAAGAAACAGCGATGTTTTAGTAACTCTAATTTTCTTTTCAAATTTCTCAATCCCAACCGAGTTATTCCCAAAAAACTGCGTAAATTAAAAAAAATATATAAAAATAGTGACCGCGGTATTCCAAAAATAAGTAAATCAAAGCCATGGAAATCTAGAGCCAACTCTATTTCAAAAGTATTATCATTTTTCTTTGGAAAGAGACAGAAAGAAGCGTTGTACTCATATCATTGATGAACTTGTCCGATAATCACAGTGTAATTACGGTAATACAAGAATTTATTTTGTGAGAACTGTTTTGCATTTTTTAAATGCTTCGTAGGCTGAATAGAATTTAAAACTAACCTCAGCATGCTACTGTTTTTTACATCTAAGTTCTAATTCTTTGCACACAATAAGCTAAATGGCCAGGGCACAGGACTCCCCAAGACTCAGAGAATTTTAGGGTGTCGACCTACGGGACAGGTATTACGATTAATGACAAGACCCAGATATTCCGCAATAATGCACTACATCTATTGGAATAATACCATGTTTTACCACTATCCACCCTCGCGGCAGAACAGTACTATAGAAGTAATGTCATGCATATTACAGGCACTAAAATTTCTAGTGTACTAGGGAACGATTAGGGGATATTATTTAATTATAAATTGAAAAATTATAATATTATAATGGTTACACAAGACTCAATATTCTGAAAACATATTTTACGCAAGAAATCTGGAAACAGTTTTTAATAATCTCAAAATATGAAATCGCCAAAATTTGTGTTAGTAGGTAAGTGAACTGGTTGCGTGAAAATCTCTACACTGTTAACGGTGGCGTCGGGTCGCCAAAATTTCTTCTAAGCTAGCTCATTTTAAAATATTTTTTGTTCTCCTCTTCTTCTTCCAACCAGCGAAATAACTGGTTGCATTATTCTGTTAAATTAGTAACTGAAATAACTGCAACGGTGTTCTTGCAAAAATATTTTTATATCATTGGGGTTAAAACACTTAATCTTTACTTGGATCGTTTAAAATGTTCTTGACATGCATCTGCAGAACAAAACCCATTGCACTTAAGAAAACAAAACTTTTACTGTCCTTCAAAGTATTTCCTTATAGCATCTATGCAAAGTTGTAGACTTCTACGCCAATTCTGTAACGCTTGATGTCATTCCTGTTCGGGAATACTCCGCAACTCTAAAAAAAAGCATTGTGCAATGTCTTGCACCCTTTAAAAAAGGCTTCCCAGCAATTCCTTTTTAATTTTTCAAAACAACTAAAAATCGCATTGTGCAAGATTCGGTGACTATGCAATAAGGAGTAGCTATTTGATTTTTTTTCCTGCTCCAGAGAGCCTGTGACTTGTTAGGTTTTGTGAGCACTGGCATTGTCATTGAAGAAGGAGAACTCTTGATACACCTGTTGTTCAACAAATAATGTTTGCAAAATAATGTTGGTGTAGTATTTGCCATTTTTATTCATTTTTTCAGGTGATTTGTCCACGGCTACTCCTCCTTGGGAATTGAAAGACGAGGTTCATCTTTTACAACCCAATATAGTTGTCAATCTTTCTGGGAGTTGTATAGTAATAAACTACGTCAAATTACATGTGATAATTGCAATCCTTTCAGGCTATTAGTTTCAAATATTGCCAGCATTTACTTTCACGAGGCGACTCTAGCCCTATTTTGCTGTTTTGCCAGTTTGTTAGATACTCAATTGGCGCAAATTTTTCGGAAGTTGAAATGTTGATGAATAATTGTTTTGTACTGCCAATAGCTACACTGACATCTAAACGTATTACGTGAATAGTGATGTGTGAGTTTTCTTTATCGAATTCACAAACAGCAGCGATGGTTGTATCGTTCACGGTTTCCTTCGGTCTTTCTGCATGATGGAGATCTTCGAGACTCATAACAGTGGTAATAATAAAAATTTGTATTCACATATAAGTATCGTTACAAGTGATTATTTATTTTGTTTAATATTGTTTTTAATTAATTTTTTATTTAATTAATTACTTATTTAGTTTTCACTTAGTAGAAAAATTAGATAGTATTTTCGTTATCATCGGTGCCATCATTATCTGTGGAAATAACTGTTACCAGGAAAAGAATTTCGAATTTCAGCCACAATTTTAAGACTTTTCCTTTTCTTCATGCGGTCTCTATACGGCAGCCATAACCTTTCGGTGAGTGGTAACAACACTCACGTGTACAGTTATTTACTTGCATCGCTATTATTTCCATATAACAAAGGAGTTGGAGTTCTGTCGGTAGGAATCTAGAATCATAATCTTATATTCCTATATTAGAGTCCCTACTATTCTTATGTTGAGGTTTCCTTTGCAAACACTTGCTCTGCTCTCGTTTTGAAAGGAAACACCGATATTTTGTAAAGGCGACTTCCTTCGGATTGGGCATAAACACTCCGGTGCAGAGGAACCACTGCCAATGCTAGAGCACTCAGGACAATTCAGACTGGATTATTTCATGTATCTTCTGAATACTGTGCAGTAGACTCCTTTACTGTCCAACCTCTGAGAAATTGGGTTTCTTGTCAGCTGGCCATTTAGTCTTTCATGTGCATAAAAGTTTGTTTTACGATAAAATAATCCAACTTCACCCATATATTATGAGAAACTGAATATTAGCCCTTCGTGCGCATGAAAGTTTATTTTACGACAATATAATCCAACTTCTCCCACATAGTATGAGAAAATGAATATTTAATAATGAAAACAAATGCTAATAATTAAAAATACCTTTGAAAAATATCAAAATAAAACCAGCATTACTTAGAATTAATATTTTTCTAAGTAATCTTAGTTTCTGTCTTATAACAATATTATGATTGGAAAATTTAAAATGGTACATAATACGATTGATTAAAACAAACTGCTTATTTGCATTCCCTTATAATATTTTATGATTTTTGTCAGACGTTTTCCTCTAATTTGGTTCCTACACGAAAAAATGTCGTCGAATATCATAATTAAAATTTTAATATAATAATTATTACAAAATTAATTCAATTTCCTCATTCATATTAGCCAAATTCTGAGCATGAAACGCGAATTGGGAAATACAAATATAATATAAGGAAAAATACAATCTGCATTTATTTATCTGCCTTGCATTTAAAAGTGAATATGTTACCGCTAAAGTGCAGAAATCAGTTATTCTACAGATTATCTAGGTATTGTGCAGATTAACTAGGGTGATCCGTTAACGTGCGGAAAATTGTTTCATTTCTCAAATTACCTAGGTAATCTGCAAATTAACTGGATAATCTGCACATTACCTACTAGGCACTCGTTAAAGTGAAAATAAGATCTTTGCTGGAACAAGAGGAACGTTTCTGTACGCTTAAATTAACATCATATTATTGATCTAGTGTCCGAGAGTAGAGTTGAAACCAGGGTCATTCCTCTGTCAACATGAATTAGTCGTCCGAATTATAAAAAACGCTCCCAAAATGAGCAGGCAAGTGAGAACGAATCATTTTAGTGATTCGTTATCAAGAATGAATCACTTTACCGATTGAATCACTTGGCCTCCGCTCGCTCATCCGGGGCGTTTTTTATAATGCGGACGAGTGAATCACGTGACATGAAGATTCATATTCAAGAGATTCACCACTATGAGAGAAACAAACTTTTGAACGTTAACGATACGGAAGCCGTTAATGTGCACATTACCTAGGTAAAATGCGGAAAACTCTTGATTCCGCACGTTAACGGAACAAATCAGTTAATCTGCAGATTAGCTAGGTAATTGCACATTAACGGCTTTCGAGCTTTAGCGGTAACAAATACATGGAAAAAGAAAGATTTGTGAAATAAATATCGCTCTACTAGTTCGCAAGAGAGTTTGTGAGGAAATGTTTGTGGACGTGTAGAATTGATATTGATAGCGTAATAAAAATTAAATTATCCTACGCCATATAATACGAAAATTATACTCAATGGGTGAAGAGAACATCCCAGCTGGGACTAAAAAACTCTTATATTTCATTTAGTTCAAACAGAGTAAACAAAAAATTTTATATTCTAGGTTTAGAATCTGAATAAAATGGGAAACAAATATTATAATCTATTCCTAAATTTCTTTAATATGTTAAATAATAAAAGGATCCGTATATTTCTCCAATATATTCTCAACATTACGAAAACAATTTATGCTTTGTATAAAGTCTTGAACATTATTCTTAAGACAATTCATACTCTGTTCTCTTATATAAAGAATATACGATGTTATATAACTAATATATATATATATACGATCTTATATAAAGAATATACGATGTAGTCGCTAGTACACAAAGTTTCATCTACAATCGAAAGGTACAGTTCTTACATTTGGTTGTTTAATAGGAAAATAGTAAAGCGAGATTATAGGTCAGTAGAGTTTTCTATAGACCTGAAACTACTTTTTAACAAGTGATAATTTACCTAAGGTTTGTCGGTTAAAAGCGGTATTGTGGGTTGGGTTGTTTTACCTGTGAGCGGCACTTTTTGCACACCATGGGCTAAATGTCCAAGCCACTAGGAGCGCGAAGGCTCGGGGAAGGTTGGGGGAGGGGACCCACTGGAACAGCTGTTGGGAGACAGATGGTAGCCTCCCGTCAAGACCATCCAGCGTGTTCTTTAACGTGTACAGGGTATGACTCTCCCGCACACGGGACCACGGATGAACGTCCCATCCGACGGGCGGCGGCCTTTCCAAGCCCATCGGTGTCCCCTACTGACCGTGGGCTGGGCGGGAAATTTTTCAGAGATAAATCTCAACACTGATCCAACTCGGACTCGAACCTGGGAACTACAGATTACGAGCCTGGCGCGCTACCGACTGAGCCACCCCCGCCCCCACAATCTATAGGAGCAAGTCATCGCTCAGCGTTAAAAACTCATAAAGAATAATTTTATCTTTATTGTAGGGAAGTTGTGTTTTTTAGATATGCTATGCTCTTCGTTTTAAGCATTACTGTAATACACTTTAATGTTTCTGCTATTGTAACAAATAAATACTCTACAGTGAAGACGAAACAGTGCAAGAAATAGATATATAAGTTCTGATGCAGTGCGTTCTCCCTATTCGTACAATTTCCATTATTTCATATGGAAAAATCATGCCTGATCTACGCCGTCATTTCAAAGAGCATAACTCCATTTGAAATCAATAGTCATGTACAAAACTAATTTGAATTACATGTAAGTAATTTTTTTTCTTTAATACATATATAATAATAATAATAAATAATAATAATTATTATTATTTTATTCCACCAGTCAGTACAATATATATTTACATATCATAATTATCTAATAACAATTGATATATACATGAGAAAAATTGAGGTGAAATAGCTGAGAAATATCAATTGCATTAGAAAAGGGAAATAGCAATCATATTAAAATATTATCGATTAATAAGAAAGGCGAAACAAAAAAGGAGAGCATAGTAAGCTGGCTCTTATTTTTAGTTAATGCTTTCTATTTCCATCAAAGTTCAATTATAACAACAGTAATGTATAAAACAATTAAAATAGTACAAAAATTCAATAGTATAAAAGATCAAATGGTTATAACACTGAAACATAGAAGAACGTTTCATTGCGTGGTAAGAAAAAACGTTCTACATTTCATTTTAAATAATTTTAAAGATTTTGCATTTTTGATAGATCAAATCTGAACTCATCTGCAAACAGCAAACACCTCAAGTGCTCCTGAGTCCATAAACGTGCTATTTACATCAATGCAATAGCATGAATAAATGGAACACATTCTAAAATCAGAGGGCGGGTTCAAATAATATTATTTCATGTTTCCAAATGGCGGAGAAAAGTAGGGGAAGGATATCAACCTCCTGAAGTAGCATACATTTAGCTTTTTTTGGTGATATAAAAATGAAAAATTATTTTAAGGTTCTCGTAATTCTTGAGTTTTATTGTCATTACCACAGTTCTAAACGAAATAAAACGGTTTTCAATTAAATCAGTTTTCACTAAAATCAAAAAATCATTAGTAAGCGCAAGCTTTTTATAATCCAGTGAAAGCTGCTCTCAGATGGCAGAGCAGGAGCGTGGACCAGATGGTGGAGCAGATGATGAATCAGGAACGAGGATTGCTGGAATCGCAAATCGTTGATTAATCGTTTCGAGAGGCAACAGGATGCATCCTGGGTTACGAAGATCTTATGCTAATCGTGACAGTTTAATGCGAAACGTAGAATTATTTTTGTAGCATTGTGTATATGCTTTCTGTATCCGGTTAGGCTTTCGTCACTTAATGCATATGTCCGTGAAATAAATTCGAAACTAACAGATATATGGAGGAAAGGGGCAATTGACTGAAGAAACATAAATTTCCTATTTTTGTTTATTTAATTCTTTGTAAACTTTATTTCCGTGGGGTTAAAAAATTCCTCTACGTACCAGTATCGGGAATATATTGTACAACTGAAAAAGTTTATAAATAATAAACCACAAGCAGAATTATACGCAAAATTAATACAAAGAGTACAGTTTCCGTTTAATCATTAAATGTGTGGTGGTTTGAGTATAAATCTATCGTGAATGGATGAACCTTTCCGGACTCATCCCAAAATATCAAAAATAATAATATGTAGTGAAAGCTTAAATGTAATTTCTCTCCTTTAACATACAAACCTTTTTTTAGCTATAAAATGGTTGCGTTGCTTTTCTCATTTTGTTGGTAGGCCATAACTAAATATCTTCCCAATTAACAATTTAAAATAATCAGAATTATTATTATGTATCTGTAATAATATATTATACCGAGATGGCAAGGCCACTTTGATACAATAAACCTGGACACTGTGATAACGTAAATCCTATTTTTGAAAAAATATCGCTTTTAACTAATTCTGTGCCAAAACTTCAACTGGCAGCTATTTATTTTTAAAAATTTGATAATGAATTTTATAACATTCTGAAATATTTTAATAAAATCCTAGTGAATAAATTATTTTAAAAAGTTTTAAAAAGTGGCTTTAACTAAATTTTAATAAAACTAAGTCAATTATATATTTATGCGTAATTAATTACCCTGCTGTTTTTCCAAGACTGTCCATGCCTGGTGTCAGGAATCAAAGTTTACTGCCACGAAATTTTATATTCAAATTAATCAATTGTACAAACACTGTTCATCTCAGGTTTAAACTGTCATTATTCTAAACAAGTGCTAGTATAGTGTGTTCACCAAATCAATTTCATATTTGTTCTTTAATGTTCCCTTCAACCAGAATAATATATATATAGAACTTACTTCGACTTTGGAAATTTTAAGGCCTCTTTTTATATATAGCTTAGGGCCTCAGAATGTGCGGGTGGCTCAGTCGGTAGCTCGCCAGGCTCGTAATCTGTAGTTCCCAGGTTCAAGTACCAGCTGGGTCAGCGTTGAGATTTATCTCCGCAAAATTCCCCGCCCTGCCCACGGTCAGTAGGGGACACCGACGGGCTTGGAAAGGCAGCCGTCCGTCGGACGGGACGTTAGGCCGTGGCCCGTATGCGGGAGAGCCATACCCTGTGAACGTTAAAGAACACGCTGGATGACCTTGACGGGAGGCTACCATCTGTCTCCCAACAGTTCCAGTGGGTCCCCTCTCCAACCTTCCCCGCCCCTTCGGGGTCCTAGTGGCTTGGACATTTAGCCCATGGTGTGCAAAAAGTGCCGCTCAGAGGTAAAACAACCCAACCCCTTTCGAACCGAGGATAGAGCTGTTGTTAGCAAAGTTAATCTCAAATAAACACAGTGGGAATCGAATATATCAACATCAGATTATAAAGAATGCCCAGTACCGACTAAATCAACACCAACTACCTTTTTTATAGCTAAAAAAGTTTCTAGGTTAAAGGAGAGAAATTGTATTTAAGGTTTTACTGCATATCAACATTTGGTATTTTGGGATGAGTCCAAAAAGTTTCATCCATTCACGATAATTCTGGAGTTGTTCATACCTTTTACGTGGATTAAACGAAAACTATATTTCTTGTATTAGTTTTCGGTATAATTCAACCAGTAGTTTTATTAATTAGGAAAATTTTCAGTTGTTTTTATTTATTTTCTTGTTATTTCTCTTCTATTTCTTGTCCTAAATTATTGCTCATATCGACTTGACGTTCAGCAGATTCAATTTTTCCCTAAACGTCTAATTTTCTTTCTAAACTTAGACTTTTCCTTTCCTTCTTACTGATACTAAGTGTTGACGCTCTTGAACTCTTATCGCCTATTGTCGCATGAACGTTTTGTCGGTTAAAAACCGTAAAAAACACGTTACGGATTACTGTGTAATTTTCCCCTTCAGACGTGTCCCGAGAATTACTGTGTAATTTTCCCCTTCAGACGTGTCCCGAGAATTACTGTGTAATTTTCCCCTCCAGACGTTTCTCTTCTGAGCTACAGCTGCTGCATTTGGACACTCTAGACCAATTCTAGAAAGCTTTGAAGCTAGAACCCCTGAATTTCTGTTCACGTGTTATTCTCAGAAAAGCAACCATCTGGATGGATTGACAATCAGCCGAATGGAATGAAAACGTTTTCCTGACAAGTGTTGCCAGTTTTGCTACTCTGAAATTACACCGTTTTGCTACTTTGAAATTACACAGTTTTGCTACTGAAAAACCCACATGTCTGTTAAGAATTTTTCCTCTAACTTTGCTATCGATGTAAAGAGGAACTTCATTCTATTACACTGAAGAAAGTTAGAAAATTTATTAAGTATTTAGGATTTGGTGGATTTTACTATTGAACCGCACTTTTCTTTGAACAGAATCAGTTAAATAGCAAGGTCACAAAAACACAGAGTACTGAGAGAAGGATTGGGTTGGGTTGTTTTATGTTTGAGCGGCACTTTTTGCACAACATGGGCTAAATGGCCAGGTCACATGGACCCCGAACGCTCAGAGAAGGTTGGGGGAGGGGACTCACAGGAATAGCTGTTGGGAGGGAGATGGTAGCCTCCCGTCAAAACTATCTAGTATGTTCTTTAACGTTAGGTTGTTTTACCTCTGAGCGGCACTTTCTTTGCAGACCGTTAGCTAAATGAACAGGTCACATGGACCCCGAAGGATCAGAGAAGGTTGGGTGAGGGGACCCACTGGAACAGTTGTTGGGAGACAGATGGTAGCTTCCCGTCAAGGCCATCCAGAGTGTTTTTTAACGTGCACAGGTTATGGCTCTCTCCCAAACACGGGGCCACGGTTTAACGTAATTAACGTTTCTTAATTTATCTCTCAAAAATTTTCTGCATTTTTGAAAATATATTAACTGTTAAATGCATACGATGGGGAGTACAGCCTTACCTCTAAAAATGGTTCTTCAAATGAAAAAACCTTCACGAAAATAGAAACTTAAGATGCCGAATGCGAAAATCCATAAAAGAACTCCGGAAGGTAAAATATTCTGACTTACACTGGCAATTGAAAACATATTTATCTCAAATTAATATTGGTACTTACTAATTCAGAAAGCATTAAACAAAGCTGAAAAATAATATTCTAAGAGTTGTCAGGCTAGAGGCCTTTTTAGATATTTTTTTTGCTCATGATTTGTACATTATTTTGGATTTCACCAAAATAGGCATATGCTACGTGGGAGGACCTCTGTCCCGGCATCTGGAAAGTTAATTGAAGTAACAGTGCCCATAGGGGACGGAGGTCACCCCACTGCTCGCGGACGCCCCAGATGGTCCGGAGCGGAGAGAGAAAGGAAGAAAGGGTTTGGCAACAGCGAGGGACAGAGCCGGTCGAGTTTCGAAAGCGTGCAGACGAGAAATTGTAAAGCGGGAAATGCCGACCTGTAATAGCGGCATTGGGCTCTGTAAATACAGCTGAACAGGCATAGTAAGCTGGTGTTGTTGTAATCTATGTAATTGAGCATATGTCCTCGTCCATCAAGCATATTTGGAAGGTTAAATAAATATTTGTTATTTTAAAGTAAAGGCTGAAGTTTGAACCAATTTTTTGGGGAGGAGCCTCAGTATTGAGTCCCTGCAGTTGTGATAAAATCTTTGATATTTGTTCCGAAAGACTCTTTCGCCCGTCGCGTATAGCGATCGAACCGAGGGGACGTCCTAAGTGGTCCCAATAGACCGACAAACGAAGAAGTAACATCACAAGAGTGAATTTCGATTTTGGGTTACGTAAAATTTAGTGTCACCCGCAACTTTTTCCTCTTCGAGGCATGCGGTATGAACATAAAATGTTCCGCATTTACTGAAATAATTATCTTATCTAGAACTGCATGTCAATAGCTTGATGATCTGACTTCGGAATTTAATGCCTTCAAACAAATATTTTTGAAAGAGTGGCCGAAAGAAGATTTTAGATTCGAACCAGGAACAATCAACAAGCTAGCAATACGCAGTCCCGTATTCTCTAACTGTAGTTGCGACGAGTAGAGATTTCACATGATTGACCAAGACCCAATTTTTGTTTGAACAATAACAAAATTTTGAATTTATTTAAATTCAACACTTAACAAAGTTCCACCACTGGCTTATAAAGGTGGATGATTTTACATTACAATTAATTTTACATTACAATTAATTGACTAAGTACTCACTCCATTCAGGTAAGCTTGAGTTCGAACAACACTCAAAACAAAATAATGAAAGTAAAACTTAAAAAGTGAAAGTGACAACAAGCAGAGTAAGTTAAATTAAAATAACTCTACCATGTTGAGGTTTCTCCGGAACGAGAACTGTATTCTGCTAAGTTATTGTGATGTGCACACGTCGTAAATTTTCATGAAGCACCCACTCCAGATTTCTCTGATCGTGGTTTTTCCCAAGCAAAGCAAATTTCTTTAAATTTCGCCTAACGTATTTAGGTAAAAGTTTATCATATCACTAATTTAAGAGATGTCTAACTTAACAATTTCCCTCCCTGAAACATGGCCTGAAAGTCAGTCCAGTGAATTTCACTAAAGCTGGACTTAGCAAAGATATCAAAAGAAAGATAGATAAAGACCAAACCCTGGTCTGTTAGTCTGATCAACCCACACCGAACAGTTTCTCTCGCGTCGAGCGTGACAATATCTTTCTGGCAACCCTGGGAACTCTCCGACCAAAAGGGCCAATCAGAAGCCAGCCCCAGGCAAAAACCCGACTCCACGTCTATATTTCACAAGTGAGACGGAGCTCTGTTGTCAGCCAACACTCGCCTTCCTCTCGAATGTCAATGTTTGCTTTCGGGCGAGCTACAATTGTTTCACTCGATACTTCTTGTCATTTCACACCTGCTAAGTTCTTTCTCGGCAACCAATCTAAACAGATGAAACGGAACTCTGAAGGACATTCGCAACCGAGATCTTGCATCAGGATAGAAATGAAATAAAAAAATTAAAATGAATAGGTCTGCGACCTATCATTCCTCCCTTCTTTAAAACAAGCCAACACCCTGGGTGTCGTCACTTATTACATCCCGAAACGAAAATTTTGGAGTGGTACCAGGTATTGAAATTTATCTAAAGTAACAAAATAATAAAGTTTACAGTAATCTTCAGTCACAAAAATTTTCTGAATTTCTTTCAAAAGGAAACAGCACAAAAATTTGTTGGGCTCGAGTTTTCTTCATGATGAACCAAAGTTTTCTCCAACATTCAAACAACGGAAACAAAACAAAATAAAAAGTGTGAGTAGAATAATTCCATTTATATATATAAACACATAAAATTACTCTTAATATTCATTTGGTTATGGCAACATATTCAATGCAAATGTTTAAAACATGGTAACTAACTCTATATATCAATGTCAACTTATTAGCAGAACAATAGCATATATATGATAGATGGCAAGATAAATATTGATTATAAGATGTAATATACTTTTAATTTACACATCGTAAATATTCGTAATATAATATAGAGGACAACTTAGATTTGTCTGATCTTACAAGCAGAAAAATCATCTCTCTTCAACTTAGAATAAACCTACATCAACCATCTTTCCTAGTTTCCACATTCTCAAAATTAAATTTCAAACTAATACATCGTTAAAAGAAAACAAATCAGTGCACATCTTTCTTATGAGGATACAAATGTTCTGTCAAAAATTCTAAAATTTATGTGCTATGTTTACCCTGTTTCCCAAAAAAAAATCTTTTAACTCTATAGCCAGAAAAGAAAAGTGGGGACGGAAAGATTCCACTGCCAGGACTACCATAGAATGATAGCGGGTCCTTCCGTCTTCCTCCCCTGTCCAGACTAGCATCCCATGTCAAAGGGTAAACACAGTTTGCTAAACATCCGTCTGAACCCATGCAGTTTGGGCTTGCTACATGTATAGGGAGACGTCTCCAATCAAAAATGAGCTTGAAACATCTGAAAGAGAATCTAGTGAGTGATTCAAATCCTTACTCATCTTTATCATCAGCACACTCCTCTACCAGAGTTAATGGCCATCACCCCTTTCACCGTCACAGAGACTATTTGATATGGGCCATCGATGTGGTCGGACTTCCATAATCCTCAGGCAAATTTATACTCACCCATTACGTCCTGTTATTCCCATGTGTTGAATCCTCCAAGAAAGAAGATAAACAAAAATTAATTTCCTTAGAAAAAGAGAGCGGAAAAAGAGTCCTCTTCCAAGCTACTATAAGGCATCATCAAAGTCGAAACCTTATTTCTATTGGCACTGAGCCAAAAATTGCTCCTAAACTTCACAAACAATGGAGATGCAGGCAGAGAAGCAAAGTTCAATTCTTTCCGCACCCGTTACGTCATCTCTGTAGTCTCATTCCTTACTCTCCTCAGCCACGGTGCTGCAGAGTAATACGATCTACCGCGAGTTTACCGATTGACCTGTTCTCTTATCTCGAAATTGGATCTACATTCTCTTCATAGACTAATAACATAAATTCAACTCTCCAATATAAATCACCGTCATACACTTTAAACAATTTCTTTAGTTAAAATACTTATTTAACTTTGAAGACACACCACATCTCTGACATTTCTCCACTAACTCAAAACAAATGTTTACATAATTTCCAAAATGTTTAATCAATTTCTACTTAAATAAAATTCTATCCTTAGTTACAAGTTAATATATTCTTTAACAGTTCTGGCACGTCACCCATTTTTCTCCAGAGACCATTTCTGTCTCCGTAGATAATTCCTGTTTGATCGGCTTCCTGCACATCCACAAGAAAAGATTAGTCACAGTTTTTCTCGCAGTTGAAGAAATAGAAGAAGTGAAATTCTGACTAGTTAGTCCAGATGCATCTGCGCGCTTGGCTCAAATGAACTAAGAGTCAGAATGGAAGATTTCACAAGTTGGAAAGAGCTTCTTTTTTTTTAAATGGAACCTAAACAATTAGAGAGAAAGTTCATAGTGAAAAGATATAGTCCTTTCTCTGGTTTTCTCTGAAGTTCTGTAATGCTCATTCAATCGATCTCATTCACGCCATAGCGGAACGATTCATTATATGTGCATTCTTCCAGGTTCCGATCACATTGTATATTTTCTTCTGAAGATGCCAATTCAATTTCTTCGGGTAATTACTCTTCTGAAGCAAGCAGTATCATGGGTTGTGCACTAGAAGATTCTTCAAAGTCGGCTTCTTCGTGAACTTGTGAGTTCTCACTTTCTAACCAATCTTCGAAACATCGTAGAGATTGAACTCTTCCGAAGGCATCCCTAGGTCGTAGATTATATCTAGACGTTTGTCGTGTCTCCGTTTCTACAACTTTGAGTATAGTCTGTGAACTCTGGTCATTTCCAGAATATTCATCCCTTTGCAATAGTGTTAGTGATATCTTAACAGCTAAGGATTCAATTGATTGTTCCTCCGTCATTACAGGTTGTTTTCTCTGTCGTCCTCCATACGTTGTAATGTGAAATCCTTCATCCTCTGCTCTGTCTACCTCTTCCCAAATCTGATCGATGTGATTCTTAATTATTAGTTCCCTTTCTGTCAATCTGGGCAAGGTTTTGGATTCCTCTTCACCTACAAATTCCTCAAATGGTCTGTGTATATTTGCTTTAAACAAACGATCCACGTGTACAATCTTCACTTTTTTCGGGTCGCGAATCAAAGAAATCTCAAACGTGACAGATGAGAGCTGTTTTGTGACCCTGTATGGTCCACTTGACAGTCTCGCTAACTTCTTACTTCGTCCTGGTTTTACTACTGGGGTATATAGATAAACTGAGGAACCTAATTTTATCGGTTTATCTTTCGCTATCTTACTTCTTTGCCAATGTTGTTTTTCAGACGCTTGTTCAAGATTTTCTTTCACAACTTCATATGCACGTTGCATCCTTTCCACAAATTGTTCTGAATAGTTTTGAACATCTGCCTACGAAAATTGTGGTCGGGCTGTGAAAAGATCATGGGGTAGAGTGAGGTCTCTTCCGTACATCAAGAAATTTAGGGTTTCTTTTGTACTGGAATGAACTGTGGCACGATACGCCATCATGACAAAAGCAAGATGTTCATCCCAATCTCTCTGATTTTCAGACACCAGATGGGATAGAATCTGGAGAATTGTCGCATTGTGACGTTCAACCATTCCATTCGCCTGGGGGTGCATTGGTTTAGTCCTAAGCTTCGTGACTCCCAATTTCTGACAAATGTCACTCATCAACTTTGAAACAAAATTGGTACCAAGGTCAGTTAACAGATTCTTTGGTGTACCATGACGACAAATGATTTGTTCAACGAATATCTTCGCTACGGTTGTGCTGGTTTGATCTTTCATTGCAAACAGTTCTGGATATTTGGTGAAATAGTCACAAATTACTAGGATATATTTATTCCCTGACTCTGTCATTGGCAATGATCCTAATACATCCATAGCACATTTAGTCCATGGGGCGTTTGGTATGGTGGGCTGGATGAGGTTTGCCTTCTGCGAAGATCTAAAGCCTCTTCTTTCCAGACATGAAGGACATGTATCGATGTACTTTCTAATGTCAGAATACATATTTGTCCAAAAATAATTTCTTCTAACTCTTTCCAGTGATTTTTCAAATCCTAAATGTCATGAGCTCAAACTGTCATGACAGGATTTTAAGACTTCTCTCCTGAGACTGATTGGAACAACAAGCTGTTCAAGAACTTGTGTTCTCGTCGATCTTTCTTGTGGCAAAGAAAAATGGACTGTTGTACCGTTTGAAGCAAAATTGAGCATTGAATTTGAGCATTGAAAGCATTGTGGCAAAGAAAAATGGTACAACAGTCCATCTTTCAAGAAGAATTTGTCCGAAACTTTTGACTGGGCTGTGTACTTTTTTGTACAATTTCATCAATTGTTTCGCGAATGTCTCGATCATTTCTTTGGGCCAATCTTATCTGATTGATATCTATCTATCTATAAATCTTATCTGATTGATATCTATCTAGGTCTGGGGAAATTTTACTTCCAGTCTCTTCTATTGTAGCTATGTATCTGGATAATACATCTGCATTAACATTTTTAGCACCAGCCCTGTATATTACAGAAAAATCATATTCTGCCAGGGACAGGTTCCATCTTGCAAGTCTCGAACTTGGGGTCTTCAGATTTATAAGCCATCTCAAGGGAGCATGGTCAGTAATAACTGTAAATTTTCGCCCAACAAGATACACTCGAAAGTGACCGATCGAAGCAACGATTGCGAGAGCCTCTTTCTCAATTGTGGAGTAATTTATTTACGCAGAGTTTAACTTCCTACTGAAGTAAGCTACTTGTTGTCTTTCACTATCTTCATTTTCCTGCTCTAAAATTCCAGCAATCGCAAAGTTACTAGCGTCAGTAGTCAAAAGGAATTCTTTTTTAAAATCCGGAAAAATTAACTAGGGTTTCTGGACTAAGATTTCCTTCAGTTTTCTAAATGCTTTCTCACATGACTCATCCCATTTAAATTTTACATCCTTTCGTGTGAGTCTGTTGAGGGGAAGGACAATTTGTGCAAAGTTTTTGATGTGCCTCCTGTAATAACCAGCGAGTCCAAGGAAAGCTCTAATTTGTTTTACAGTTTTCGGGGTAGGGAATTTTCTGACAGCTTCAACATTTTTCTCATCTGGTCTCACTCCACTCTTATCAAGGATATGACCAAGATATTTCACTTCTTTTCTTAGGAAATTGCACTTAGACGGTTTTAATTTTAAATGGTGTTCTCTGAGTCATTTGAAAACTGTCTCTAATTTTCTCAGATGGGAATCAAAATCTGAGGACGCAATCAAGATATCATCAATATAGACTAGTACACAATCATCTCTTAAATCAGAAAATAGATTGTCCATCATCCTTTCAAAGGTAGCAGGCGAATTACAAAGTCCAAACGGAAGTTTATTGAATTCAAAAAGTCCTTTATGACAAATGAAAGCAGTTTTATGTTTGTCTTCCTCTCAGATAGGAATTTGATAAAATCCGGATGTGAGATCAAGAGTAGAAAAATATTTGGATTCTGCCAATAAGTCTAAGGTCTAAGGTTTGGTGAATAAGAGGAAGAGGATAGCAATCCTTTCTTGTAACAGCATTTAGTTTGCGGAAGTCTATACAGAATCTGTAAGTTTGGTCAGGTTTTTTAACTAAAACTACTGGAAAACCGTAACTGCTATTTGAAGGTCTGACAATTCCGGCCTCTAAAGGTTCTGCAACCTGCTCTTCTAACTCGGATCTTAGTGCAGAGGTTACTCTATATGGTCTTTGTCTTATGGGTCGATCGTCAGTCAGATGGATTTCATGTTGGATTAGATCAGTGCCTTCCAATTCACAAGGAAATCTGGCAAACACATCTGAGTACTTGAGAATCAATCTTTCAAGCAGTTTTTTTTTGTTGTGGGGATGCTGTTGTTATTTAAAATAATCTGCAGACAGAGGCTTAACTCTCTTGTTTCTACATTTGGGAAATCAGTGTGTCTAACTTTGACTGTTCAACAGTTACCAGTTTAGATCCCTTATTTAATCTCACTGTTTCGGAAGAAAGGTTTGCTACTCTAACACTCAGTGTACCATCAGCCTAAAAGTATTCACTGACCTAGCGACACAGAAATCTTTGAATCGATTCTGTTCACTGGGCTGAACTAGAACAATGTCTTTACTTTGAAAAGGATATATGTCTTCAAGCTGGACAGAAATTATCCTTTCAGTTCTAGGAAAAATTCTTTCCTTTCCTATAATCCTAGCAAATTTTTTCTTTTTGGGTACAGTAGAAATAAAATTTATATGAGCACCTCCATCATTCATTTTCCCTTTGACTGTGTTCCCATTACTGTTAAAATTCCTCTTCCCACATCAAAATTAAATCGGTGATGCCTTAACAAATCTATCCCAAAAAGAGTGTTGTACTGTTTACTCATTTCCTGTCGTGTCACAAAAATCGGATACTTGAAAGATTTGCCAGAGAGTTCAAACTGGATTTCATAGCATCCTTCAATCGGCAAAGATTCACCTGTTATTCCGAATATTTTAACATCTGTTTGGATCCGTCTCATTGACATTTTCGCACAAATTCTTTTAAATGTTCTCATATTCATGAGAGAAACCGACGCTCCCGTGTCAACGAATATGCGAAGGGGAACATTCCCAGATGATCCTTTCACAATGGGAAGATGTGAATCATGTTTTGTTGCGATGAACCTAACTGCAGGGAAATTTATTATTCCTTTCTCTGGAACCGATACGCTCTGCTTTGTTCGACTCCCTCTGCGTTTAACATTAGCGTTTGTGCACCTATCGATTTGATAGTTCATTTGTTGGTCTGGATCATTCCTTGCAATGGGAAATTTCCTATCTCCTCTCGCATTTGGCACACAAAATCTGGGATTTTCTCTACTTTGTCCAAATACCGAAATTTGAGGAGGCACATTACGATTTCTGACTTCAGGAAATTTTGCGTTAATTCTTTTTGTACAATTCCTCGCAATATGTCCCTTTCCACGACAAGAAAAGCAAACTGTCTGCGAGTTTGTCCATCTTGGAGTTTGTTGGGGAGAGTTTCTCCCAAAATTAACTCTCCTGCGAAAAACTTGAAGTTCACCTCTTTCTGACTGCATACTACAGAAGTTTCTTTTACTTGTGTCTGTGGGATGTATGTATTATGATTTCTATATTCCCCAGGTGTAGTTTTCGAATCTACTGCATTAATTCCCATGTTCTGAATCTGTTCGGTCAAAAGTTGAAGTGTTTTATCCGTTTTATCACACTTGTACCTCAGTTCCTCCATAATTACGTATATTGACTCGGAATCATTTACATTTTTATTTCCCTGTATTGCATTTACTTCTCTCGTTTTGGACATTAACAAATTATTTTCTTGTTCCTGCACAGCAAAATCTAGAGCTTGATCAAAATTAAGGGGATTCCTGCTCAATACAGGTCGTTTGACTTTATCCGAAAGTTCCGCGACAAATTGACATAAAATGTTTGATCTCGAAGCGTCTTCACTTCCTGTGATTCCTCCGATTTTTGTGGCATATGAAGAGCTTTTGTGGCATATATGCACCAAAGCTCTCAATCTAGTGGAGTACGTTATCACATCTTCCTGAATAGTTTGTTTTGCTGTGGTGAACTTATGAAGTCTCACCGAAAGAGGTTCCTTTGCATCGAATCTATCGATTACACACTTCTGAAAATTTCTCAATTGTGTTTCTTTCCTGAGCTCAGAAGACTCAGTTAAAAATTCCATCGCCTTTCCCCTGAATTTAGATTTTATAACGGTTAATGCAACCTGATCCGACCATCCTGCGATTTTCGACACTTCTGACACAGTTTCGAATAATTGTTCAGCCGTCCCGCCAAGATCTGTGGCATTATAGACAGGAACCAAATTAATGAATCCGGCAATGTTCGCAAAAGAGTTTTGGGCACTGTTATTTCCATTGTTCGCACTAAGGGCTTCCTGGGTTTCTATATTAATCGTGGGAGGGTCTGATGTTTCGGTCGTGGTGGGTGACGAAGCTTGTGCCATTTTTTTTTCCAAAATTTTACACACTAAAACTTATTTTCTACTTCACAACTAAAATTTAGTACTTAATATGCTAAACATTTCTTAAAATATTTTTCTCAGCATTAACATGAGCTGGGAATAATTATATCTTAACTCTAATCAACTTAATCAGAATTCGAAACAAATTCAATACCCTTAATGCAAAATGATTGTTGTCACTTTCTAACAGAATTATCTTACTTTAATATACTTTTGATACACTTGATTTCTCATAAATATTCCAATTTTTCGTCAGAACAAAAGTTTGAGATTATTCATCAATTTAATAATCTATTTACTTCTCTATTCAACCTGGTTCTTTTTAATAATCGTTTATCTCTACTCAACCTGGTCCTGTCGCGAGGACGCCAGTTTGTCACCCGCAACTTTTTCCTCTTCGAGGCATGCGGTATGAACTTAAAATGTTCCACGTTTACTGAAATAATTATCTTATCTAGAACTGCATGTCAATAGCTTGATGATCTGACTTCGGAATTTAATGCCTTCAAACAAATATTTTTGAAAGAGTGGCCGAAAGAAGATTTTAGATTCGAACCAGGAACAATCTACAAGCTAGCAATACGCAGTCCCGTATTCTCTAACTGTAGTTGCGACGAGTAGAGATTTCACATGATTGACCAAGACCCAATTTTTGTTTGAACAATAACAAAATTTTGAATTTATTTAAATTCAACACTTAACAAAGTTCCACCACTGGCTTATAAAGGTGGATGATTTTACATTACAATTAATTTTACATTACAATTAATTGACTAAGTACTCACTCCATTCAGGTAAGCTTGAGTTCGAACAACACTCAAAACAAAATAATGAAAGTAAAACTTAAAAAGTGAAAGTGACAACAAGCAGAGTAAGTTAAATTGAAATAACTCTACCATGTTGAAGTTTCTCCGGAACGAGAACTGTATTCTGCTAAGTTATTGTGATGTGCACACGGAGTAAATTTTCATGATGCACCCACTCCAGATTTCTCTGATCGTGGTTTTTCCCAAGCAAAGCAAATTTCTTTAAATTTCGCCTAACGTATTAATTTAAAAGTTTATCATATCACTAATTTAAGAGATGTCTAACTTAACAATTTCCCTCCCTGAAACATGGCCTGAAAGTCAGTCCAGTGAATTTCACTAAAGCTGGACTTAGCAAAGATATCAAAAGAAAGATAGAAAAAGACCAAACCCTGGTCTGTTAGTCTGATCAACCCACACCGAACTGTTTCTCTCGCGTCGAGCGTGACAATATCTTTCTGGCAACCCTGGGAACTCTCCGACCAAAAGGGCCAATCAGAAGCCAGCCCCAGGCAAAAACCCGACTCCACGTCCATATTTCACAAGTGAGACGGAGCTCTGTTGTCAGCCAACACTCGCCTTCCTCTCGAATGTCAATGTTTGCTTTCGGGCGAGCTACAATTGTTTCACTCGATACTTCCTGTCATTTCACACCTGCTAAGTTCTTTCTCGGCAACCAATGTAAACAGATGAAATGGAACTCTGAATGACATTCGCAACCGAGATCTTGCATCAGGATAGAAACGAAATAAAAATATTATAATTAATAGGTCTGCGACCTATCATTAGCAATTGTTTTAGCTACCATTAAGTTTATTTAGCTCTTTCTCCGGTCTTCTCACAACTATTAGGTTTCGAGGTGTGGCAAAACATCTTCTAAATATAATCGCATAAATGCTGGTTGCCATCCCTTCATTATGGAGAAACCTTCCGAAAAGCCATTGCACTACAAACACATGTAGTCAAGTTGTTTCAACCTGTGAAGTTTTGACTAGGGATAGACGGAAAAAGGCTGATGAAGTGCTGCTGAGGATTGTGTCGACCGCTGCTCTTGTGCACACGTTTCTTGACTTTATCTAGGATAGGAGCGGATTTCGCGAAGGACTGTTTCGCCGAATTCCCTAGGGAGTGTATCGCTGTGATATTTGTCGCGCTGTAGGAAGTATTTAATTTCTTCTCTCCCAAAGCTTGGGCTTCGTTTCTTCTGCACTTCAGGTCAGTGCTTATTTATTATTTCTTTCGTCTAAGAATTCGATGACAAATCGAAAATTCAAATATGGATGCAGTAGCGGACTATCGAAAGAATTTGATGGCAGACTCGGCTGGGCTGCACTGCACTGGATATCGGACGACGATGTCTGGCAAATCTGTAGTCCTTCTGTTATTGAAGGGCATTTACCCTGCAAAGAGGTATCTCCTCCGCAGTTGTTGGATGGCATAACCCCGGCCCCAGGGGAAAACTTTGATCATTGTGTCGAAACTGGAGATAACTCTAACCCGCCTCAACGAGCTGCCAAAACGGATGCTGCTTCAACATGTAAATGTTTGACGCACAAACTTGATAAATTGGAGGAGATAAACTCCATTTTACATCGTATGCCAAATATGACTCAGATTCATGGTCTTAACCCTAAAACTTATGCCACCTTTAAGACGGCCATCTTACAAAAATATTATATTGAAAAGGAAATTATGGAACATAATTGTGAATTCAAATTCACAACGTCAAACCAGCGGGTTGCTACCACTTCCGAGAATACCGGAAATTTTGTTTCTGTTGTTACAACTGCTGATACAGTGGATACTATGGACACAACAAAGTTTAAACCTGTTAAGAAAGGATATAAACGTCCCCTTTCTTCTACCCATGATACTATCCCACTTAAAAATAAATTCTCGGTTTTAGCCCTGAACTCTGACCAAGTTGAAGGATCAACGGATCTTATGGCTACCTCTACCTACCTCTGATAGGTCTTGCCGGTTGGATACGTCCTCAGTGACTGAAGCCAAACGGGAACAAATTCCCCCAATTATTTTGAAGAGTCCAAAAAATTGGACCCTATTACAACGAGAGCTTACTGTTTTGGCAGTGGAGGCTTTCACTGCCAAATCAAATGGAGACGCCATTCGTGTACAAACGAAGTGCACTCAGGATTTTCGCGCCTTCGTCAGATTGTTTGAAGGGTCTCACCTTGAATTTCATACATATCACCTTAAAGCTGAAAAAAATCTAAAAGTAGTTCTTAAAAATTTAGCTCTCGATGTTACCTGCGACGAGCTTAGGACTGAGCTACTTGGCATGGGTTTGAACCCCATTAAAATTTCACAACTCAAACACGGTGCAGATAGAAAACCAATTCCCGTTTTTCTTGTCGAACTTTCGAAGAATGTTGCAGATAAGAACATTTTCAACATTATTAGTCTTTTTCACTTACGAATCAAGGTTGAAAATTATAGAAAAGCACCTGCACCCACTCACTGTCACCGCTGCCAATCATTTGGTCATGCGCAGAGTGGATGCCATAATAGGCCCAAGTTGCGTAAAATGCGCCGGGGATCATTTCACAACTACTTGTTCCAGAAGCAAGACTGATAGCCCCCCCCCCACTTGCGCTAATTGTCGGCTGGCACATACAGCTAATTATAAGGGATGTGCTTTCTATCCTAACCTTGGTTCTATCAACACTATGCCTCCATCTCATAGACCATCAAACTCTACCTCTGGGAAAGGGAAAGGTGACTCCCTCGTTTGTTGCCAAAATATCTACTTCTCTTTCGTATGCTGCTATAGTTGCTTCTTCATCAACATCTAGGATTGGACAGTCTACTGTAGTTCCTTCACCAGCTTCATATGAACGTACTTTTACTACTTTTCAGCAGAAACCTAAAGTACAAACATCCTGTAAGAGGGATTAAAAAAAGAGTTGGACTCAATTCTGATTAATGATATCAAAGATGTTTTTTCCTTTGTCAAACAGTTAAATCTTGCTGCTATTCTGACCACCATTAAAAATTTATTTACAGAGTATCAAAGTGCTAAATGCCTGATGGCCAAAATTGCTGTCGGGGTCCGAGCTTTGATCTTCTACTGAACGCTCTGAACCCCGATGGCTGATTCACCTTATTATCATGACCAGCTTCAGATTATTGCGTGGAATTGCAACGGCCTTAAAAGAGACCTTTTCGAGTTTCTGAACTTTCTTCTGCAGTTTAATGTGGATGTGGCTTTACTGAGCGAGACACCCTTAAGGGCTAGTGATACACTAAATGTCGCAAATTACAAAGTTTATCGAACTGACAGAATACATAACGGAGGTGGTGGGACAGCCATTTTTGTTAAGAGCTCTATTCCACACTTCCATTATCTGCTTCCTGAAGTGGATTCCATTGAAGTAACTGCAATCTCTGTTCCCCGGAGTAGTATTGGAAAACTAAACATCCTTTCTAGTTATAAGCCTCCAAATATTATTTTGCGTTCTGTGGATCTGGATTGGATCTTTAAAACCGACTGTCCCACAATTCTTGCTGGTGACCTAAATCCAAACACACTGCTTGGAATTCTCGAAGGTGTAACTTAAATGGTCGCACCCTGCTTGAATATTCTACCAGTAAGGGGATCATTGTGAATGCGCCTTCCAGTCCCACTTATTTTCCGTACAACCAGAAATATATGCCAGATGTGCTTGATATAATCCTGCTGGGACACTTTTTTCCGGCCTACAGTCTTGATACTATACAATCGCTAAACTCGGATCACTTACCAATCTCCCTTCAGCTCTCCATATCAAAAGTGGCAACTCCTCCTGTTTCCGTTTCAAAAAATTGGGATGTTTACAAAGAACTTGTTCACGCTTCTCTCAAAGGTAAATGCAATTCTCCGCATTTCCACAACATTGAGACTGACATTGAAAATTTTACTGCTATTTTTCATACATTAAGAAGAAGACTAGTTATACGAGGAAAAAGGTACCTGTTTATTTTAAGTTACCTCCCCACTTACTTGAACTTGTCAAGGCCAAAACCCAAGCTAGACATCGGTGGCAAAGGTTTCGGTATCCTGCAGATAAAAATATGTACTATGCCCTCAAGAACAGAGTTCGAGCAGATATCGCAGAACTCGAGCAACCTCTTGGAAAAATAAGATCGAAAACCTCTCTGTTTATGATAATTCTATTTGGAACTTTACAAAGAGGCTAAAAAATCATAAAAATAATCTCCCGCAAAAGAAGGTGAAAAGGGGGTGGTATATAGTGATGCTGAGAAAGCTGAAGCTTTTGCTCCAACATTGGTCACCCAGTTCCAGGATAATTCTGACTTGTCAGATGAAATTACTCAACGAGAGGTAAAAGATGAAATACATCATTTCTATCTGTGCCCGACAAGTCAGACACTTTTCACTACCCCTAAGGAGATGAAGGCAGCAATCGGGAAGCTAAGGCGAAATAAGGCTCCTGGTTTGGATCTGGTTACAAATGCCATGATCAGGAATTTACCCATCAATGCAATTGTATTTTTGTGTTCTATATTTAATATCCTTATACGACATGGAGTTTTTCTGAGGTATGGAAGCGAGAAAAGATCAAGATGATCCCTAAGCCAGGGAAAAATCACAAGTTTCCAAGTAGCTACCGTCCGATTAGCCTGTTGTCTTGTCTCAGTAAGCTGTTGGAACGAATAATGTTGAATCGAATGCACACATTCGTCTCTCAACATCAGGTGTATAATTTGCTTTCCGGAAAAAGATGTCAACGGATCACCAGCTTTTACGAGTCGTTGGTAAACTAAAAGAATCCTTAAATAAGAAGAAAATCGTAGCTGCTGCCTTCCTCGATGTGGCCAAGGTCTTCGACAAGGTTTGTGTTGATGGGCTGATTTCTAAGCTCATCAGGGCAAAGGCCCGATCAGGGATGATTCTTTTTATTGAATCCTATTTACATCACCGTACTTTTCAAGTAGGTGTCAATGAGAGTCTATCTGCAGTCCAGAGTATACAGGCAGGGGTCCCACAGGATTCCCTTCTTGGCCCTGTTCTGTTCTCTGTCTACATGCATGATTTCCGCTCGCATGAACGTTTGTTTTATGCTATGAATGCGAACGACATAACTATACTTTCTCCATCTCTTTGGTCCTCGATAGCTATAGACAGGCTGCAGAAAGGTCTAGACCTGGCTGAAAAAATGGTACGATAAATGGAAGATCAAAATAAACGTTGACAAAAGTTCAGCGTTATTATTTTCATTGAAGAAAGTTTCTTGTGACAGCAGTTTATATATATTTAATAACCTTATTCCTTGGCAAAAGACTACAAAGTATTTAGGGCTGATTTTGTATCAAAAATTGAAGTAAACGACCACATTAAATAAATCATTCATAAAACTAACATCATCCGATGCCAACTTGGACCCTTGTTGGGTCGAAATTCGATCCTATCTATTGATCACAAATTACTTCTGTACTTTTCTGTGCTACGTCCAGTATTGACTTATGCTGCCCCTGTTTGGGCGAATACGACCAAGACAAATATCCGTTGTATACACCGATATCAAAACAATGTGCTACGACAGGTTACGAATGCTCCCTGGTTCATCACAAACAGAAGAATTCATCACGATCTTGGAGTTGAACACAAATATAACTTTATTAAGAACACCTCGAAGGTTTTCTTTGATGGTGTTGACTCAAACCCACATGATTTGATTTCTTCTCTATTGTATTATTTGTTCGATCCTCTGAGCAGGATCAAAGAGCAAGACCTATGATCTACGATATGGATACCTTTTTGGTTTAGTTCTTGCGTTCTGCTCGTGTGCCTACGTGTTCTTTTCATAGCCCTTCGGTGTTTCACCATAGCTTAGTGTACTACATTTTGTACTGTCTTTGACTCATGGCCTTATCGGCGATCATCAGATGAAAATGGTTATGGGGTCATTTTGGAACATTGAATGTTATGTTTCAGCTATCAGCTATATCCATTATGGAGTGCTTTACAGTGAAGCCTTTCGAAAGGAGCGAGTTCCCTGCGCTACATTTTCACTGCCGAGCAAGGTTTTCTACAGCTTATACCACGTGTGTAATTTTACATACACTTTGACTGAAAATTGTCCATTTAGAAAATATGAGACACCATTGTGTTTGGGAATTTAAAATCTGAAATTTTGCAGTAGCTGAATTTCTGTAATTCCATAATGAAGCAATGAAATAACTTTCAGCTCCAGGCTCGTAATCTGTAGTTCCCAGGTTCGAGTCCCAGCTGGGTCAGAGTTCAGATTTATCTCCGGAAAATTCCTCGCCCTGCCCACGGTCAGTAGGGGACACCAATGGACTAGGAAAAGCCACCGTACATCGGATGGGACGTTAAGCCGTGGCCCCTTGTGCAGGAGAGCCATACCCTGCGCACGTTAAAGAACACGCTAGATGGCCTTCATGGGAGGCTACCATCTGTCTCCCAACAGCTGTTCCAGTGGGTCCACTCACCAAACCTTCTCTGAGCCTTCGGGGTCCGTATGACCTGGCCATTTAGCCCATTGTGTGCAAAAAAGTGCCGCTCAGAGGTAAAACAACCCAAATCCTTTCAGCTTCGGGGGTAGGAGGAAGAAATTATTTGTGATTTATTAAAATTATTTTTCTTAATGAAATCCTTTTCTGCAAAACAGGTCGTAGCTGCACTGAAGAAGAAAATCTTAATATTTTCTCTACAATATTTGGTATATTATAATAAATTGAGATTTATGTGCCGCTGTACGATAACATGTATTATACAATTATATTTTATAGTATGGATATTTTCAAGAAAAATAATATCGAGTTTCTTACTTGTATAAATTGTCAATAGATGGCAGCAGGTACTTGATGTATCAACCATAAAAAAATTATGTTATTAGAACAAAGTGCAGACACCTATATACATCGATATGCTCAAGGGAACAAAACTGCAACATACATTGACTTACATGTTCGCAAAATGATTAAATGTATTAATTTACATATGAAATTTAAGAATTCTACAAAAGTTCGAAAAAAGGAAAAAGGCTCCTCCAGGTATAGTAAAATGAACTCCTGAACAGAATAAAATTTTCATTGAATAAGTTTAGGGTCATACCACTGTACGCAAATAGTCATGAGTGTTGGACAGTTTGAAACACTAATTAAATCACATTAAATATTTCAAGAGTAAAGCAAACCATGGCTAGAGCGGGTGAAACTGATTGCATTGCGCATGCACAGATCGCCCCTTATAGTTGTTTCTCTGACTGCACACCAATTTGCCACGTTCAGCTTCGGTAAAATTACGCAGTGCGGCGCCACTTACACTTGTACGAAGCTGGCCTTCGTTTCCCTAGACCTTCTCTGACTTCAAGACATGAGGTTCTGAAGGTAATCCAATTTGCAGTCAGTTGTCCAACGTGGGAGCTGGGGGGGAGTCCCCATGCATTTGAAGTCTTACACACTCTTTGAACACGTGATGTACGTAGCTCCTGTGACCTTTGATCTTCAATTCCTGTCCCTTTGTTTTTATATCATACGCACCTGTTCTGGAGCGACAAATCGGAAAACAACGTATCACCATGTTTAAGAATAGAGAAAATTCGAAACATTGTGCATTAAAAGTTTTAAGTTTTGAAAAGATCGCAATTTTAAATCCGGACGCAGAAAGCACTCAATGAACACCTATGCAGACAATATGATTAGTTGTCAAGTGATTGTGTGCCCTCTGTCGGATTGTTTTTGCATAAGAGTGCCTCGAGAAAACTAGAATTGGTCAGGCCTGTACTCCATCACTGTTGACCAAGCATAAAAATGGAATTTGACTGAATAGATGGCGCCACTCTCCGAATCAAATAAAAAAAAAAAACATTCCAGAAAGTTTATGCCACACTAGCAAAAGTCAAACGTTTAGTGCAGGGGTGGGCAAATAGCGGCCCGCTAAGAGTTTTTTGTCGCCCGCCAAGACAATCAGAGAAATCCGCCTTGAACCGAGATTTCCTTACCGTGCGCGACCGAAAATTCGTCTCGTATTTTCCACTAGGACGGCCACATCAATACGCATGCGCAGTGTAGATACGATGCGCAGTGCTTTTCCGGTTGATCTGGTTATTTCCATTTTGTCTTTGCAATAGTAAATATATAAATTTCCAACTTTAGTGAAACCATGAACCCTCTGAAAAAACGTAAAATCGGTGATGAATGTCGTGTGTTTAATGAAGAATGGACAACAAATATTTCTTTGGTAATACAGGGAATAAAGCAGTGTGTTTATTGTGTCATGAAACGATAGCCGTATTTAACGAGTACAATTTGAAACGACATTACGAAACAAAACATAGCGAATTTGGCTGCAAACTTTCCAAGGAAGAACGCAAAATAAAAGCTGCGGAGTGTGTGAAAAGACTGAAGAAGTAACAAACATTATTTACAAAGCAATCAACACTTCAAAATAGCGCTACAGAAGCAAGTTTCATGGTAGCCTACAACCTTCCTAAACGCAACAATCCTTCTCTGACTTCAAGACATGAGCCCATTAGACATTATGACTTCAAGACATGAGCCCATATGACTTCAAGACATGAGACATTAGCCCATTGTGTGCCCATTTTGCACATAATGGGCTAAATGGCCATACACTGCTAAAAAATGGCGAGTTTATTAAGCAGTGTATGGTAGAGTGTGCAAGTAGAGTGTCCTGATGTTAGAAGCAAATTTGAAAGCATTTCATTGTCAAGAAGGACTATAGTGCGGCGCATTGACTTAATTAGTGACGAACTCACAGAACAGCTGAAGACTGCGAGCAAAGATTTTGTTTGGTTTTCTTTGGCACTGGATGAGAGCACAGATAATGAAGACACTGCACATTACTCATCGTTATCCGTGGAATTAATGAAAATTTCGTTATCACAGAGGAATTACTTGGCCTAGAATCAATGAAAGATAGAACCACTGGTCAGGACTTGCTTGAGTGTGCTGTGAATTGTGTGGAGAAAAGTGGCTTGTCCTGGAACAAAATGGCAAGCATTACAACAGATGGGACCAGAGCTTTCAGTGGAAAAAATGTAGGTATGGTTAAGCTTTTAAAAACAAGTTACAATCACAAGACACAGACAGTGATATCTTGTCTTCTCATTGCATTTTGCATCAGGAGAGCCTTTGTAAAGCTGCACTGGACTTAAAGCATGTGGTAGATCCTATTGTTAGTGTGGTGAACACAATCAGAGCAAGGGCACTCCACCATCGACAGTTCAAATCTTTTCTTCAGGATGTGGAGGCAGAGTATGAAGACGTAATTTACCACAACAGTGTGAGGTGGTTGAGCCTGGGCAAAGTGATAAAAAGAGTCTGGGCATTGCAGAATAAAATCCTCTTATTTCTGGACACGAAGAAGATATCTCATGATCTTGTTAAAAAAATAGGATCTGAGGAGTGGAGATATGAAATGATGTTTGGAGCTGACGTATTTGAGAAATTGAATGAACTGAATGTGACATTGCAGGGAAAGGGGTTGTTTGCACATGAAATGTGGAAGCATGTAAAATCATTCAAAGGAAAACTAGGTCTATTTGCAAGGCAAGCAGGTGAAGGCAATTTTTGTCATTTCCCTTTATTAGGAAAACAGAAAGTGCCTGAAAGTGTTTCTGCTAAGATTAGGGATCATCTGCAGAGTTTGGAGGACGAGGTCACAAGAAGATTTCAGGACTTTAAGAAAATTGAGCCTAAATTCAATTTGCTCTCTTATCCCATCACTGCTGATATTGACACAGCACCTGAGGAGCTGCAGCTTGAACTTATAGACATGCAGTCAGATCACATTGTGAAAGAAATGTTTAATGCTGTGACATTAGTTGACTTTTACAAATCTTTGTCTGCTGAAAAATTTCCATGTATGAAGAAACTTGATGGGAAAATGTTCTCTATATTTGGGTTTATATATATTTGTGAGCAATGTTTTTCTTGCTTGAAGAACAACAAGAGTAAATATAGATGCTCTTTGACAGACATTAACATGCAGGCTGTGATGAGAATCTCAACATGCAATCTCACTCCTGATTTCAAAAAAATTGGAGAAAAGTGTGATACGGTACATTTGTCTCATTAAACTGATTCTAAAATTAAATGTGCTTGCAACTAAAGATGATATGAAATTAGCACAATAAATAAATTGAATAAAACTGCCACTATTTTATTTAATTTATATTTATTGATTTTTATGGTACAATTTATACCTTTTCTGAAATGCTAAGTTAACTAATGAATGCAATCATTTTAAAAGGTGCGGCCCTCCGTTAACCTCCGTTTCCACAAATTGGCCCCGAGCCAAAACAATTGTCCACCCCTGGCTTAGCGGATGATGATGTAGTGGTTAGCATAACTGGCATATTTCCAGGAAACGTGGGTGTTAATCCCACTAACGGCAAAATTAATTTTTTTCAGCTCCATGTCTACATCCTGTGATTCTTTACTACTGATAAGGAATATTCAAAAGATATGTATATGATCTTCAGCTTTTCCAAAATATAATGCTAAAAATAAACCCAACTGTAAATTACACTTTAATAGGAGAAACTCAAACTTGAAAAATTTAGTGAAAATGACATGAAGTTTCTTATTTAAGAAGGTAAACATTTTCGATGCATAGGTGTCTTTTTTTAAACAGATTCACTTAAGTTTTTTTTCTCATTTTGTCGGTAGGCCATAACTAAATATCTTCCCAATTAACAATTTAAAATAATCAGAATTATTATTATGTATCTGTAATAATATATTGTATGGAGGTGGCCTTAACACCTCGATACAATAAATTTGGACACTGTGATAACGTAATTCCTAATTTTGAAAAAATATCCCTTTTAACTAAATCTGTTCCAAAAATTCAACTGGCAGCTATTTATTTTTAAAAATTTGATAATGAATTTTATAACATTCTGAAATATTTTAATAAAATCCTAATGAACAAATTATTTTAATAAGTTTTAAAAAATGGCTTTAACTAAATTTTAATACAACTAAGTCAATTATATATTTATGTGTAATTAATTACCCTCCTGTTTTTCCAAGGCTTCCATGCCTGGTGTCAGGAATCAAAGTTTACTGTCACGAAATTATATATACAAATTAATCAATTGTGCAAACACTGTTCATCTCAGGTTTAAACTGTCATTATTGTGAACAAGTGCTAGTATAGTGTTTTCACCAAATCAATTTCATGTTTGTTCTTTAATGCTCCCTTCAATCAGAATAATATATATAGAACTTATTTCGACTTTGGAAATTTTAAAGCCTCTTTTTATATATAGCTTAGGGCCTTAGAATGTGCGGGGTGGCTCAGTCGGTAGCGCGCCAGTCTCGTAATCTGCAGTTCCCAGGTTCGAGTCCCAGCTGGGTCAGCGTTGAGATTTATCTCCGCAAAATTCCCGCCCAGCCCACGGTCAGTAGGGGACACTGACGGGCTTGGAAAGGCAGCCGTCCGTCGGACGGGACGTTAAGCCGTGGCCCGTGTGCGGGAGAGCCATACCATGTACACGTTAAAGAACACGTTGGATGGCCTTGACGGGATGCTACCATCTGTCTCCTACCAGCTGTTCCAGTGGGTCCCCTCCCCCAACCTTCCCCGAGCCTTCGGGGTCCTATTGGCCTGGACATTTAGCCCATGGTGTGCAAAAAGTGCCGCTCAGAGGTAAAACAACCAAACTCCTTTCGAATCGAGGACAGAGCTGTTGTTAGCAAAGTATATCTCAAATAGGCACAGTGGGAATCGAATATATCAACATCAGATTATAAAGAATGCCCAGTACCGAATTAATCAACACCAACTAACTTTTTTTTATAGCTAAAAAAAGTTTCTATGTTAAAGGAGAGAAATTGTATTTAAGGTTTTACTGCATATGAATATTTGGTATTTTGGGATGAGTCCAAAAAGGTTCATCCATTCACGATAATTCTGTAGCTGTTAACAATTAGCGCGTGGATTAAACGAAAACTATACTACTTGTATTAGTTTTCGGTAGAATTCAACCGGTAGTTTTATTAATTTGGAAAATTTTCAGTTCTTTTTATTTATTTCCTTGTTATTTCTCTTCAATTTCTTCTCCTAAATTATTGCACATATCGACTTGACGTTCAGCAGATTGCATTTTTCCCTAAACGTCTGATTTTCTTTCTAAACTTAGACTTTTCCTTTCCATCTTACTGATACTAAGAGTTGACGCTCTTGAACTCTTATCGCCTATTGTCGCAACTTAAAAACCGTACAAAACACATTACGGAGGTCCAAACAGACTGTGTAATTTTCTCCTCCAGATGTGTCTCTTCTGAGCTACAGTTGCTGCATTTGGACACTCTAGACCAGGCATGGCCAACTGTTTTTGCCCGCGGGCCGGATTGGAAAAAAAAATATTTTCACGGGCCGGACGAAATATTAAAATTGAAAAATGTTAAACAAAACACTTATTTCTTTAAGTAAATAAAATTTTATTATGAAATTTGTTTATGAATAATTTTAAGTAAATCAATACAACAAATTAACATAATAACTAATGCGACGTGTGAGGCGGTTTGCATAGCTTATTATTTTTTTAATATCTGGTTCTATACTTGTAGTAGCTATTCTTAACACAGCCTCCAAATGTAAATCATTCAATCTTGATAATAATTTTTGATAATAATAAGATTTTCTTTATAACGGAATGTTTTTTAAACAATATAGAAGTATCGAGAATTCATTCGATTAATTACTAGAAGCTAAATGCTAATATTGAAAAATTGTTCGCGGGCCACATAAATTCATTACGCGGGCCGGATCCGGCCCGCGGGCCGTATGTTGGCCATGCCTGCTCTAGACCAATTCTACAGTAGTGTGCTAATTAGTTGGGACAATAGGAAAATGCAGTAACAAAGACACAACTAAAATATTTATTTGTTTAATAGTGTAGTTAATAGTAAATGTGCCCCTCCCCTTAGCCTTAATTACTTCTTTCACCCTCTCAACCATTGATGCCACTAACTTTCCACACATCTCCTTCACTTCAGGGTCGTGGTATCACACTTTCATGACACTTTCTATCATTTTGGTTTTCGTCGTACAATCCATCTTAGATATGCGCGCTTTAATAATGGCCCACAAATTTTTAATGGGGTTTAGATCGAGTGAATTTCCTGGTCACTCCAATACCTTCAAATATTGCTGGGTAAAGAAGCTCTTAGCAAGCTTAGAATTGTGGCATGGAGCCAGATCCTGTTGAAATACCCCATCGCCGTTAGGAAACAGCTTCTGCAGTGTTGGGACCATTTTCGCCTCCAGAACGCCTATGTACTTTTTGCTGTCCATCATTCTTCCAATGGGGTGAAGCGTCTGTGGCCCGGAGGCTGTGAAACATCCCCAAAACATGATCTTGGGTAGGTGTTTGGAGAATTGCTGGGTGTGGCCGGATCGAAGAGGTTCTCCATGCTTCGCTTGTCCCAACTAATTCGCACAGTGCTGTAGCAAGCTTGATATTTTATGCCCATCGCATCGTAGGTCTCCCCCTTTTTCTGATACCTTAGGCACACTGTTCATAATTCTGTTTGCTAATGCATACGGGTAGCATGGCGAAACCAACGCAGTCTCTTAAAAATCGTAGTAGCTACTAATTAATTATGTTCCAGAAAAAATGCTAAAAAAGTGAAATGCCAGATCCGTTTTTATGAACCTAGAAGCTTAATTTCTGTTGGCAGATTCAGAGTTCTTGTTATTTTATTAATAATATGTAAGATAGCTCTAGCAACGTCATAGCGAGTCGAGACAGTGTTATCGGGAGTTATTGTTGTAATACATTGACAGCGTTATAGCGACTTAGAGCTCAGGGAACTGCGTTATAACGAGAGATTACTGTAATTCAAAACCTATTTCGACGACAACTATGCACAGAGCATTGAAAACCGACGGAGTATTAAAATGTTCATAATAATTTGGACAATCACTGCTTTTCTTTCGGTTGTTTCCTTTCTCAAATAACGTATCAGATTCATATCTCTTCACTTCACAGAACATTTTAGGGGTAAACGTCCTTTGGCAGAGCAGCACGCTAAGCCTCAGGATATCTGTAACTCAGTAGAACAAGTTAGTACTTCCCCACTCTGGGGTAGAAACGGTCGAACCACAAGAGCTGACATTGACCCCGGAGGGTTCGTAGATTTCCAGGCAGTCGAGAAGCAGGCTGTTGCGGAACCCAATAATATAAGCATACGTAACATATCAATAAAAAAACTACTCTAGGGATTAAACAGTTGTAGGAATAAGGATATTAAATTAAGGATCTTGGAACTCGAATCGATCTATTCAGTTAGGTATTTCTTGTGGAACATTACAGAATTTCAATTCACGTGTTATTCTCAGAAAAGCAGCCATCTGGATAGATTGACCATCAGCAGCCATCTGGATGGATTGACCATCAGCAGCCATCTGGATGGATTGACCATCAGCAGAATGGAACGTTTCCTGACAAATGGACGTTTTCCTGACAAGTGTTGCCAGTTTTGCTACTCTGAAATTACACCGTTTTGCTACTCCAAAACCCACATGGATGTTAACAATTTTTCCTCTAACTTTGTTATCGATGTCAAGAGGGACTTCATTCTATTAAACTGCAGAAACTTGGAAAATTTATTACGTATTTAGGATTAGGTGGGTTTTACCATTGAACGGCACTTTTCTTTGCGCAGAATCGGTTAAATAGCAAGGTCACAAAGACACAGAGTGCTCAGAGAAGGGTTGGGTTGTTTCACATTTGAGCGGCACTTTTTTGCACACCATGGGCTAAATGGCAAGGTCACATGGACCCCGAAGGCTCAGAGAAGGTTGGGGGAGAGGACTCACAGGAATAGCTGTTGGGAGAGAGATGGTAGCCTTTCGTCAAGGCCATCCAGCGTGTTCTTTAACGTGCACAGGGCATGGCTCTCTGAAACACGGGGCCACGGCTTAACGTCACATCCGACGGTCGGTGGCTTTTCCAAGCCTATCGGTGCCCCCTATTGCCCGAGGGTAGGGCGGGTTGTTTTACAGAGATAAATCTGAACGCTGTCCTAGCTGGGACTCGAACTACAAACTGCAGATCAAGAGCCTGGAGCATTACCGACTGAGGCACGTCCACACCTTTAAATTAAAAGAAACGTTCTTTCTGGATAAGTATGCAGTCGCTGAAAAAAATATCCGAACAGTATGGTTGATTACAGAATTCGGAAAAAATATCTGGCAGCGATTTTTTTAGAAATTAGTGATTGTAAACTTCGTGTCAGTACACGAATCTTGCCACACTACTAATTTGTAAAAAAAAAATGTTGCCAGATATTCTTTCTGAATTCTGTAATCAACCATAGTGTTCGGATATTTTTTTGAGCGACTGTACACAAATTGCAGCTTCATTATGATTTGACTGAGGTGAAAGGAATTACATTTTATCGCAAGACCTATACCAAAAATAATTAGAAGTTTAATTTTGATTTTTTTACTGCGGAGACTTCAACCCGAAGAGGTTCAAAATTCCATCTACTTAAAAGTATTTTTCTCATTAAGTGACAAAGTCTCTATTTTGAAAACTAGTATTCGGATATTTAATGTTTCAAACCGAAAGGTATCCATTACAAAACTATTTGTAACAGCTAAGAGAAGCGCGTGGCTTCCAACCCAGGTATTAAAACGCAATTTAGAAAAAAAATTCCTTAAATTCCTCACATAGATCATTTAGCTTTTTAAACACTGATTTTGATTAGCCAGGAAAATTGCTATTTAAAAAATTTATGTGTCAAAATTTTCTGTATTGTTGAAAATATATTAACTGTTAATTGCATACGTATGCCATCCCATGGCCGAGTGGTTAGCGCGCTTGGATACTGATCTAAGGAACCTGGATCTAATACCCTGGCTATTTGTGTAGTTTATCTGCTGAGGTCCTGCCATCCTCTCAGACCTTCTACTATGGTATATAAACTGAGAGGCTCATGTCAGATCTCTGTGGCAAGCAGCTGCTTGAGGGGATATTTATTTATTTTTTTTAAATGCATACGATGGGGAGCACAGCCTTACCTCTAAAAATTGTTCTTGAAAGAAAAAAAATTCACGAAATTAGAAAATTAAGATACCGAATGCGAAAATCCATAAAAGAGTTCCGAAAGTTGAAATATTCTGTCTTACACTGGCAATTGAAAACATACTTATCTCAAATTAATATTGGTTCTTACTAATTCAGAAAGCATTAAACAGAACTGAAAAATAATATTCTAAGAGTAAATTTCGATTTTGAAATATGAAAATTTAGCAATTGTTTTAGCTACCATTAAGTTTATTTAGCTCTTTCTCCGGTCTTCTGAGAACTGTTAGGTTTCAAGGTGTGGCAAAACCTCTTCTAAATTTAATCACATTAAGGCTAGTTGCCATCCGTCCATTAAGGAGTGCTTTGCAGTAAATCCTTTCGATAGTAGCGAGTTCCCTTCGTTATTTTTTTCGCTGCCGAGCAAAGTTTTCTATAGCTTATACCACGTGACTAATTTTACTTACACTTTGACTGAAAATTCTCCATTTCGAAAATGAGAGTCCATCGTGTTTGGAAATTTAAAATCTGAAATTTAGCAGTAGGTCAATTTCTGTAATTCCATAATGAAGCAATGAAATAACTTTCAGCTCCAGGCTCGTAATCTGTAGTTCCCAGGTTCGAGTCCCAGCTGGGTCAGAGTTCAGATTTATCTCCGGAAAATTCCTCGCCCTGCCCACGGTCAGTAAGGGACACCGATGGGCTTGGAAAGGCCGCCGTCCGTCGGATGGGACGTTGAGCCGTTGCCCCGTGTGAGGGAGAGCCATACCCTGTGCATGTTAAAGAACACGCTGGATGGCCTTGACGGGAGGCTACCATCTGTCTCCCAACAGCTGTTCCAGTGGGTCCCCTCCCCAAACCTTCTCTGAGCCTTCGGGTTCCATGTGACTTGGCCATTTAGTCCATTGTGTGCAAAAAAGTGCCGCTCAGAGGTAAAACAACCCTACTCAAATCCTTTCAGCTTCCAGGGGGTGGAAGAAATTATTTGTGATTTATTAAAATTATTTTTCTTAAAGAAATCCTTTTCTGTAAAACAGGTCGTAGCTGTGCTGAAGAAGAAAATCTTAATATTTTCTCTACAATATTTGGTATATTATAATAAATTGAGATTTATGTGCCGCTGTATGATAACATGTATTATACAATTATATTTTATACTATGGATATTTTCAAGAAAAATAATACCGAGTTTCTTACTTGTATAAATTGTCAATAGATGGCAGGAGGCACGTGTCGTATCAACCATAAAAAAATTATGTTATTAGAACAAAGTGCAGACACCTATATACATCGATATGCTCAAGGGAACGAAACTGTAACATACATTGACTTACATGTTCGCAAATTGATTAAATGTATTAATTTACATATGAATTTTAATAATTCTACAAAAGTACGAAAAAAAAGAGCTCCTCCAGGTATAATAAAATGAACTCCTGAACAGAATAAAATACTCATTGAATACGTTAGGGTCATACCACTGTACGCAAATAGTCATGAGTGTTGGACAGTTTGAAACACTAATTAAATCACATTAAATATTTCAAGAGTAAGGCAAACCATGGCTAGAGCGGGTAAAACTGATTGCACTGCGCATGCACAGATCGTCCCTTACAATTGCTTCTGTGACTGCACACCAATTTGCCACGTTCAACTTCGGTATAATTACGCAGTGCGGCGCCACTTACACTTGTGCGAAGTTGGCATTCTTTTTCTCACCCGCATTGAATATTGGATTTGTTCCCTTCAGAAGAAAGTGAATAGTTTAGGAAACACTATGCACACAGTAGATTAAGACGGTGCTCACATGATAAGCTTTCATTTGCCTAATCTGTAACTGTTGGTCCTCGTATTCGGAAGATATATTTGGAAAAACTATTTTCAAATTTCTCTCTTTTTATTAGATGGAAGAAACAACGGGACGGCATTTTTATATTATGTACTGTAACGCTCCCCATATAACGAACTTTTTATTTGACACACAACCTGTTTTGTTGAATGGACAATTTTCTTGACAAATATACAAAGTAAAAAAGAACTAACCAACTAACAAACGTGTAAATAATGATCGAAAAGCAATAGGAATATAGGTAAAAGAGGTGCCAAAAAGATGTCAAGGTGTCATTAAAGTAAAGGACTCACCTATAATATTCTGATTTTAAAACGCTTAATATTTTCTTTAAGATCTTAAACCACTCCTCTTGTAATCTATAATAATAAACTTTGTCCGTGTGTCTGCTTCAGTCATAAATCGGGAATGGTGGTAGATTTCCAAAATCGTCTAAGTTGCATTGCCGAATTTCAATTCGAAATTCCAAAAGGGAGGTTTTCTACAAGCAAATGTATTTACCTTGCTATTCCTACGGGAAACAGTAATGCTACGAAATCTATTGGTTTCATTTACTGTTCCTTAACTGTGAATGCAAGAGTCATTGAAACGTTTAAATCTGCTGCCGTTGTTAGATCCCCATATTCCTAAACGTATTATTATAGTAATGCTTCCCATTGCAAGTAGAAACTGGATTTTTTTTTAAAACCGAAACCGGGTCCTGCAGAGGAAGCCCTCGTACGAAATTTGGGCCCGTTCATTCGAGTACATCGGGAACTACAGGGCACCAAAATCTCGATAGTTTGCAAATGAATGAAGTTAAGAGTTATGATTTCCTACCTAGAAAGTCACTAACAAGAGAAACAAGCAAAAAACCATGTAGTCAGGCCATTTGATCTCCACTGTAATTGCTATCATATTACAGTGAAAATTATAACTTGTTTTATAGTGTATTGACAAGGAAAAATAATTGAATCTTAAGTGGCTTCTTTCCAGAGAACTATTGCAAGAGTCATTAGGTTTAATACCCTAGAGAAATTGGAATTGGTTTAATAACCATACACCTGTGTTTATGGCAAGGTGATAGAACATAACAATAAATTAGAAATTTTATAGAATATTTCATATTTATTTTAAACATTGCAGAGTATTTTTATGCATCTTAATGAGAATATTAAACATTTTAAAACCACGAGACAAATGATATGGGCTTTACAGACCCTAAAAATATGCTCCATTATTTTTAGAAGTATATTATGCTTTTACATTTTAAATTTTGGATGCAGCTAGAAAAGTACATCCGTAACACGATAACCCTTGGCTGGGTGCTATATACGTTGTTCATTAAACGGCACTCATTCATTTAGTAATATATTTAAATATAACTACACTGGTAGCTTTTATTTGCCCATAGTCCTTGGGCCCACATGAAAGTGGTGTAGTCAGTTATTGATGATAGAACATAAATTCAAGTCACATCACTGGAAAAGAGTGTTGGATGAAGAAAAGTGTCGGATAAACTCGATTCTCAGTGCTATCAAATCATGGTATTTAACATCCGATTTGTTTGGAAAATGATCACCTTTTTATTTATGCATTACTTCCTATTGTACATACAGGGAAATTTTAACTGTCTATGAAAAGATTAAAGAACAGTAAATAGCCGAAAAATAAATAAATAAAAAACGTACAGAAATGGTGCAATCAGTCATTAAATTCGATTTTTTCAAAGGAAGATAGGACGTCAGCAATTTTGTTGAGTAAGTAAATCTGCTCCTTATCTTCCTTTGAAGTGAATAGGAATTCAGTGACTATGCCATCGATATGCGTTAGATTTATTTTCTACTTTTGAAGCGCATATAGAAAGGTAAGTATCTTTGAAATTTCTTTTTGTCCCTAGAAACACCTATCTTATGCAACTTTCACTTGATATATTACTCATAAACATCGACCACATTTTTTCCCTCTTGTTCGAGTCGCGTTTGATTTCGGTTGCTGGGTTGTTTTACCTCTGAGCGGCCCATTTTTGCACACCATGGGGTTACAAGGACCCCGAAGGCTCAGAGAAGGTTGGAGGAGGGGACCCACTGGAACAGCTGTTGGGAGACAGATCGTAGTCTCCCGTCAAGATCATCCAGCTCTTCCGCACACGGGGCCACGGCTTAACGTCCCATCCAACGGATGGCAGTCTTTCCAAGCCCATCAGTATCCCCTACTGACTGTTGGCAGGGCGGGGAGTTTTGCGGAGATGCTCAGTATAAGGATTTGTTTTCCAACCTAGGGAAATTTGCTATACATTTCTATGTAAAAAATGCTTCATTTTATCAAAAATGTCATTTTAATGAAATAAAGATTTATCCCGTGCAAAAAACGTGAATAATATAACTAAATTATTGAAAAGATAATTATTAAACAACACGAAAAACCTAGATTTTTCCATCTTTATATGTTACTTTTTTTAACATCTGCTAAAACGACAATGATTTAAATTCTGTGAAATATCTGACCAATCACAGCCCTGTGTATCACGCGCTGTTTTATAACGCAGAGCAGGCATTTTTTTTAATCTCACTGGGTCCACGGTTGAAGTTTGATTTTCACGTATCCCTTGGGGGAGGAAGATCGTAATAAGAAAATGTATCATTGGATCCATCGATATTGTACCAGATCACGGGTACTTCTGTGAGTGCCACTTTCCATTTCCCTGAAGCCTTAGGGATTGTGTTAGACGAACCGTGAAATCACTCTGTGAGTTGTGGGGATAAATATCCTGACTAGCTGTAGAGAATAGGGTGAAGCAGAAACTATCTATTTTTCAGCAATCCAAGAAGATTTGTGATAATCTCAAAATTTGGCCAAAAGCATTCTGACCTTTCCTCTCAATTATTTTCTCGACCCAGTAATGTTCAGGTTCCGTCACTTTTTGTACTTCTGATTTGTAGAACATCCCCCTTTCAATACTTTCCCCTCGGAATCTCCCACAGTGTAAACAGGGGCTGTCAATGCAACACGTGATCCACTTTAAATATTTCTTCGGTCCACAAATGCATACCTGCCTTATGAAGGGTACTTTAAGACTGATTAGCCGAAACTTGTCCCCCACTTTAAATGTTGGTTTGCTTTTTCTTTGGATGGATCACTATACAGTCGTAGCCACACTACATCTTCTTTGTGCCAGGTCATGTCCTTGGGTGTCGTACCGTGTGCACTATGGACCGTTGCATTGTAACCTCGCACGAAACTTTGTAACGTGTCCAAGTATCGTGTTATTGTGCATGTAACATCTCCCCAGTATCCCGGGCAAGATACGATTCCATCTTTCAATCAAAGCTGCTTTTTAATTCAAGTAGGTGAAAGAACCGAATATCATTCTTTTTCAAAAATTTCTGAAATACTCTGTTAGTTAATTCGGTATCTTTGATCCGTGTTTAAATTCAGGAGGAAATATATTCCTTTGAAAAGATTTCTTTCAATGCCGACAGCATTTTTGTTTTCCTGTTTTTGTCTTCATGGACACTGTCCACCCATACCTTGAGAGCATATCGATGACAGTTAATATACAACGATAACCATCGTTGAAACGTGTTAGGTTTTTCACAACATGGAGATCTGCTTGCCATTGTCCATCTAAACCTGTGACGTAGGTTCGGTTTCTGGGAAACTTCCGGCGCATGGACTTGTGTAACGTGTAGGCCGGCTGTCTTTCTAACAAAGTCCGAACACGTTTGAGAGGGTTGGGTTGTTTTACCTCTGGCGGCACTTTTTTTGTACTCCATGGACTAAATGGCGAGGTCACATGGACCCCGAAGGCTCAGAGAAGGTTGGGGGAGGAGACCCACTGAAGCAGCTTATGGGAGACAGATTGAAGCCTCCCGTCAAGGCCATCCAGCGTGTACTTTATCGTGCAAGGGTATGGCTCTCCCGCACACGGAGCCACGGACTTTTACACTTACAAAATTTCACAAGTTTTCACAAAGTTCAACACGTTACAAAGTTTCGTGCGAGGTTACAGCGGCTTTTCCAAGCCCATCGATATCCCTTACTGACCGTGGGCAGAGGGCAGTAAGGAGATAAATCTCAACGCTGACCCAGAGGGAGACCCGTACTCTGTGCAAAATTTTTCGCACTTGTATATCCTCATTCAGGGTCATAATAAGGGGTTTCCAATATTTCGCATTCTCGTGTACCCACCCTTCGTAACTGACGATATTTTGCCATTCCCCCAGGGAGCGACTAATACTTTCAACTATGGGGGTGTAACCAATAAACTCCCGGATGTCGAGTATTAAATTTAAAAAAAAAAACGTAATATACGTCTTTTCATAACAAAAAAAAAGTAACGTCTCTCATAACGTCTTTTTATAACAAAAAATATAATAACGTCTATAAAGGATTACGTATTTTTCCCTCGCCACAGTTATTGTCTCAGTATTCGAGTAGGGCTTCCAATTCAATTCCATTATCTTTAACACTGTTATAATCACACTTGCTATACTAGCTAGCTAACACCGTCTTTCTTCTATCCATATTAAGACTAAAATGAATCATTAGGAACACATCGGCACATTATATAGGTTTCAACTTTTTTACTAAACTAATATATACATTTAATTTTTTTTTCATCATCGAGAATAGCCTTATATTTCAGAGTACATGCAAATACAGCATCTACAAAATACAACAGACCACATTTACACACAACATCGACAAATACTTGTGCTAATGCATCAATGTCCAGGTCACTCGCCCATCCGATAATGGTTGGAAATTTTTCTTCTGATTGAAGTCCTTCTAACGTTATCAGACGTGTTAATTGTTGTTGGAAATTGTCCACTAAGAGCTGGTAGACGCAATCAGGCCTCTCAAAAGCAGGACCCAACAGGAAAGGCAGAACTAATTCAGAATGTTCGATAATGGCGATGCATAGCTGGTGGTCTTTGAGGGTGCCACACATATTACGCATCATAATCATCACTTTGTCTAGATAGCTAGTAAATGCAAACCACCGCGAAGCATTGAGAGTTATAGTACAATTTAGCACACGAAATTGCAGAGTCCTCACTGCAGCTGCCTCTTTGATAAAGTCAATATAACGCTCGCCTGCCTCATTGCGATAGATGTGCACTCGAAAACTATGCATCACGTGTCACTTCTGTTGATCAGGACCGTTTTTCACATGATCGGTCATGCAGTACACAGATTTACATAGAACCTCCCATTCAAGTAATGAGTGACCAACACCGGTAGGTGTAGGGTAGACGAGTTCACCATTTTTTCATACTTCTTGTAACGACGCACATGCACCGAAAACTTGTTTTTGAACAGAGAAGGCAAGACGTAAACAGAGGTACCAACGTAACGATTGGCATCCAGTTTTTTCATTATATTTCTGGTTCTAAATTTTTACCAAATTCTGCGCAAATGTTCACAAACGGAAGTCTATATTTTGGTGTATGCGATATAATATGTATTTGGAGGTGAACAATAAATAAATAAGGTAGCACCTCCACTTTTTTTGTTAATAATTCTTTTGTAAATCGTGCACGAAAGAAAATTCTTCGTATACAAGCGATTTAGAGTAATTAACGTGATAAACAGCGAGGTGGAGGTGAAAACTTAATGGACTTGCTGTAAGACATTACTTTCAAAATTTCAGATGAATCCTGAAATGTTCATCCGTAGCATGACTTTCCGATCGAGATTCATAGTGATTAATTAAACAGAAGCAAAATTCCTGTAATAATATTATGTATAATTCTGCAGGTAGTTGATTTTATTGCAAAATTTCTTCTCACTCTCTATGTATATCACTAATGTTATATACAAAAATTGAAACTCTCTCTGGAAAAATTTAAGATCGGAAGAAGAATCAAAAAATTGAAATTTCTGTTTGTTCAATCAATTGGTACCTTTGTAATTTTCTCTAAAACGTTTTTCGGTCTTTTTATAACAAAAAAATATAATAACATCTATAAAGGATTACGTTTATTCTAATGTTACCTTTTCCCGTATTTTATCTTCTGGCATCAAATATCAGATACGCTTTATATTTATATATCGACTGCGTATAATCAGGGGGTGGCTCAGTAGGTAGCGCGCCAGGCTCGTAATCTATAGTTCCCAGGTTCGAGTCCCATCTGGGTCAGCGTTGAGATTTATCTCCGCAAAAATCCCCGCCCTGCCCACGATAAATAGGAGACACCGATGGGCTGTGAAAGGCCGCCATCCGTCGGATGGGACGTTAAGCCGTGGCCCCATGTTAGAGAGAGCCATACTCTGTGCACGTTAAAGAAGACGCTGGATGGCCTTGACGGGACTTTGACTGCGAAGACTTCAATCTGAACAACGTTAAAAATGACATCTTACTAGTTCCTTTCTTTATTTAACGACAAAAGCTCTATTTTGTAAAGTAGCATTCAGTTTTTTAATGTATGAAACCAATAGGTTTCGAGATATTACAAACCTGTTTGCAACACTTAAAAGAAGTGGTTGCTTTCAGTCCTGGCCTTAAAACACAATTTAGAAGTAAAACAATACCAACATTTAATTTTTAAAATAGTGTTTTGATAACTTACCTTGTATAATAAGGAAATTTACTGTAAAATAATTAATTTCTCTTAAACATTTCTGTATTTTCGGAAATATATTAACTGTTAAATTCATACGGCTGAGACTACAGCCTAATATCTAAAAGTGTCTTCGAGAAAAACATTTTCGAAATTTCTAGAAAATTGCGGTGCGTAATGCGAAAAGCCATAAAGGTTTTCCAAAGTTAAAATATTTTGAATAACATTTGTAATTAAAACATCCTAAGCGTAAAATATTGGTTCTGCTAATTCAAAATAAACATTAAATAGAACTGTAATCTATCCATAGTAAATAGAAATAGAACTCAACATTAGTTAATATTTCTGGAAAAAGTATCGCCGACATGGCGGGAATCAAACCGCAAGTCTCCAGATCGATGCCAGAGCGCGCTATCATTACACCACGCATCTGATGAGAAAATCTTTCAAATTAATACCTTATAAATCTGTCACTGAGATGTGTCGTAACTTGCTCCATCTATATTTCAAGAGAGGAAACTTTTTTTCCCCATAGTTGCTATTGATTTAGATGTTAATGAGAAGATGGAAAGTTGCGGGTTCGATTCCCGCAGTGTCGGCGATAATTCTTTTCAGAAATATTAACTGTAATCTATATTTTTCTAAATATTAAATTTCGATTTTAAAATTTTCAGCAATTTTTAAGTACCTTTAATGTTTATTTAGCCATTTTTACCAGTTTTCTGACAACTAATAGGGTTCAAAATTTGGCAACACTTTTTCGAAATTTAATCCCATACAGCAGATGCTCTAGAAAGGTTGTTCGGATATCTCCATGTCCCTTCTCGGACACACCACGAGCTGGAAATGACTTTGTGCGGGATTTGGTTTACCTCTGAGCGGCAGTTTTTTGCACACAATGGGCTAAATGGCCAGGTCACAAGGACCCCGAAGGCTCAGAGGCCACAGCTCCGATTGACGGCGGCCTTTACAAGCCCACTGGTGTCCCCTACTGACCGAGGGAACGGGGAGAATATTGCGGAGATAAATCTCAACGCTTACCCAGCTGGGACTTGAACCGGGGAGCTGCAGATTACGAATCTGGCGGCTACCGACTGAGCTACCCCCGCAACCCTTGTACGGGAATGACACTTCTTACCTACTCCATTTTTCGATAAACTCATACATATTCGGAAACACTGTTGTATGAGCCATGTATTTAAAATGATCACATACCTCAGTATTCCTCAATTTGTGTTCCAAATGGTATATAACTTTTCACTCATCTGGCACCATTGCTATATTTTCTGTATAATATCAGGAACTTGTGACTACATTTTCAACATCAATTCAACACTACAGACACTTCTTTGCCAACCATCTTGCCAACTGGTAGAGCAATATTTTTACAACCTTTTTTCAATAAATTCACTCTAAAATGAAAGCATTCTATTTTTCCTAATAATACATCAACATTTTCTGATATGCATTTGATGTTCGTATATACGTAGTAAGGATGGATTATATTATAGTAAGGATTATTATGATGAATATTAAAATTGGATTGCGAATTTGGAGTAACGCTGGAAATATTGTAACAGTTTTCAAATAGCATAAACTGAATAACAAAAGATGAAGTCCGAGAAAAATCATAAAATATATTTATATTTGCCGCCTCGATGGCACAGTGGTATCACATTGGTTTGCAGTGACACTGCAACTACGGTATCCGGGGTCGAGTCCTAATATAGAATTGTTGCTTGCTCATGTGCTTTTAGCTCTCTAACTGAGGAGTGGTCAGCAGTGACTTCGGTCTTAGTGTGCATGTCCTTGCACGAAAAAAGCGCTACAAACTGAGAGTAGTTTCTAGGATCTTTTCCTGTCCTATAAGTTATCAATAAATGAAATCAATATACACAGTCGTATCAGAGTAATATGACCACCTATTATACATGTACTATGGTAGATGGTCATATTATTCTGATGTATTCTGATGTGATTGTATATGTGCATGGAAATAAATTGTTTGCTTTTATTTTATTTTATGATCGTTCAAATTCTGTAAAACTATTATTATCAGGCAAAATTAAAACTATAATATTTATTGGAAGTAATGCTGGAAATATTTTGACCATTTTTCAAACAAGGTATTTTCTTCTTTTTTTTTATACTTCTTTTTAACGTTTTCAAATTCAAAAAGTTAATAAAATGTTGCATGATGCAAAATAAATGTACTTCATTACTTTAGTTACATTATAAAATATTTAATTTCATTTTATATATGGGTTGGATTGTTTTATCAATAAGTATATATTTATGCACACATCAGGCTAAAGGATCATTTCACAAGGATCCCAAAAACTCAGACCCTGGATTAAAAAAGGGGTTCACTGGACAGCAGTTAAGAGACTGATTAAAGCCTCCCGTGAAAACTATCCTGAGTGTTTTTAACATTAATTAGGTTGTGGCTTTCCTGCAAATGATGGACTTAATGTCCCATCTGACAGAAGGTGCCTTTGCAAACAGTCGGTGTCTTCTTTCCAACAGAGAGCAGAGCGGTTTGTTAGCGAAGGAAATCTTAGCATAGGAACAATGGGGACTCGAGTATAAGAACATCAGATTACGAAGCCAGCGCGCCACTGATTTGATTAATCTGTTCTGCATTTATTAACAAAGTTTAAGTCTGTTAAACTCTTTATTCCCGTTCAAAGACAACCAAGGGTTTTTTTTTGAGCAAAGAAAATCTGGGTAAAATAAGTTTCAGACAAGGAAAAGGGAAGAAAACAATGTATTTTGTTTGCAATATGTTTTCTTGCGGATTCGAAATTGGATTTTTTTTAATTCTAAACATTTGGAATGGAAATAGGTTTCTTTTTTATTTTGTTTACTTGATCCTTGGGACAAATTGGAGTTGTAGTTTTCCTTTTAGCAGTGTCTCGGCTTCATGATCTTTACGTTGACGTGCCACACTGCAGTGGGTATCATTAGATGACCAAAATCAAGTGGGTATCATGAGATGACCAAAATCAAGTGGGTATCATGAGATGACCAAAATCAAGTGGGTAGCATCAGATGACCAAAATCAAGTGGGTATCATTAGATGACCAAAATCAAGTGGGTATCATTAGATGACCAAAATCAAGTGGGTATCATTAGATGACCAAAATCAAGTGGGTATCATGAGATGACCAAAATCAAGTGGGTATCATTAGATGACCAAAATCAAGTGGGTATCATCAGATGACCAAAATCAAGTGGGTATCATGAGATGACCAAAATCAAGTGGGTATCATTAGATGACCAAAATCAAGTGGGTATCAGGAGATGACCAAAATCAAGTGGGTATCATGAGATGACCAAAATCAAGTGGGTATCATGAGATGACCAAAATCAAGTGGGTATCAGGAGATGACCAAAATCAAGTGGGTATCATGAGATGACCAAAATCAAGTGGGTATCATGAGATGACCAAAATCTAGTGGGTATCATGAGATGACCAAAATCAAGTGGGTATCATGAGATGACCAAAATCAAGTGGGTATCATCAGATGACCAAAATCAAGTGGGTATCATGAGATGACCAAAATCAAGTGGGTATCATGAGATGACCAAAATCAAGTGGGCATCATGAGATGACCAAAATCAAGTGGGTATCATCAGATGACCAAAATCAAGTGGGTATCATCAGATGACCAAAATCAAGTGGGTATCAGGAGATGACCAAAATCAAGTGGGTATCATGAGATGACCAAAATCAAGTGGGTATCATGAGATGACCAAAATCAAGTGGGTATCAGGAGATGACCAAAATCAAGTGGGTATCATGAGATGACCAAAATCAAGTGGGTATCATGAGATGACCAAAATCTAGTGGGTATCATGAGATGACCAAAATCAAGTGGGTATCATGAGATGACCAAAATCAAGTGGGTATCATCAGATGACCAAAATCAAGTGGGTATCATGAGATGACCAAAATCAAGTGGGCATCATGAGATGACCAAAATCAAGTGGGTATCATGAGATGACCAAAATCAAGTGGGTATCATCAGATGACCAAAATCAAGTGGGTATCATCAGATGACCAAAATCAAATGGGTATCATGAGATGACCAAAATCAAATGGGTATCATGAGATGACCAAAATCAAGTGGGTATCATTAGATGACCAAAATCAAGTGGGTATCATCAGATGACCAAAATCAAGTGGGTATCATGAGATGACCAAAATCAAGTGGGTATCATCAGATGACCAAAATCAAGTGGGTATCATGAGATGACCAAAATCAAATGGGTATCATGAGATGACCAAAATCAAGTGGGTATCATGAGATGACCAAAATCAAGTGGGCATCATGAGATCACCAAAATCAAGTGGGTATCATGAGATGACCAAAATCAAGTGGGTATCATGAGATGACCAAAATCAAGTGGGTATCATGAGATGACCAAAATCAAGTGGGTATCATGAGATGACCAAAATCAAGTGGGTATCATGAGATGACCAAAATCAAGTGGGTATCATCAGATGACCAAAATCAAGTGGGTATCATGAGATGATCAAAATCAAGTGGGTATCATCAGATGACCAAAATCAAGTGGGTATCATCAGATGACGAAAATCAAGTGGGTATCATGGGTATTATTGGGGATGACCAAAGGAAATAAAGGTTATGGAAGCAAACAATGGTATACAGTGATATACAGTACTATATTGTTTGATTACTACTTATCGAAAATGTTTCTTTTTTTTTGTGTGTGTTAGTGAAGAGAACTGCGTTTAGGCTCTTACTATATACTTATCTTAGAGAAAGGAAACTGCGTTTAAACTCTCACTATATATACAGGGTGATTCAAAACTCTTGGGCCAAACTTTAAGGGGTCATAGAACATACCTAAACAAGCACTTTTCGTCATACAATGAATGGTCGGAGCTCAAGCGGTGAAGCACTAGAGGGCGCTTTCCAGCGAACACTTATAAGCGCTGGTTTTCGCACTCGTCGTCATTTTTGCCATGGATTGCAGAACGGATGGACTGTTTCACGAATCAAGAGAAGGCGGACAAGCATTTCACGTACGGATCTGCGGACGGGAATGTGAGGGAAGCTCAAAGACTGTACCGGAAACACTTTTCGACTAGACGCGTGCCTGATCGTAAAACCTTTCAGCGATTGCACCGGTATCTGTGAGAAACGGGCTCCTTTTTCAGCGGCTTTCAGGATACAGGGCGTGCAAGCTTTGTGAGGACGCTACGAGTTACGGAGGAAATTCTACGTAGGGTTGGAGATCGTCCCGAATGTACCATGCGAGCAATTTCCCATGCTGTAAGTGCGCCCCAATCGACGGTGTGGCCAGTTCTACGAGACAAACGATTATACCTCTACCATGCACAGAGGTGCACGCCTTGACACCTGCAGATTATCTGCCTCGTGTTTATTTTGCACAGTGGTTCCTGCAGCAGACTGCAGCGCAACCGGACTTTGATGCACATGTCTTATTTACTGACGAATGCACCTTTGCACGTGAGGTCATTTTTAATACCCACAATTCTCATGTGTGGGCCACCAATAATCCGCACGCCATACGTCCACATTCGTACCAGTGGCGTTTCTCCATACTTTTTTGGGCTGGAATCCTCTATGACCATGTGATTGGACTATACCTTTTGCCAGCCCGACTGAAAGGAAGAACGTACCTCGAATTTTTACAAGAAGTCTTGCCAGAATTACTGAACTCTGTTCCAGCAAACGTTCATACACTTATGTGGTTCCAACGTGACGGAGCGCCACCCCATTTCAACGTGGATGTTCGGAACGCCTTAGATGCAACATTTCCAGACGATGGATTGGTCGGGATGGCCCCATTGCTTGGCCGCCACGATTATCCGATCTGTCATGTCTGTACTTTTTCCTATGGGGCCATATAAAAAGCCTCATCTACGATAGACCCATCGATTCCAATGAGGACCTTGTTGCCACGATTTATACTGCCGCTGCCGCTATACGAATATGCCTGGTGTTCTCGCCCATGTATGCCAATCACTACGTCGAAGGTGTGAGTTGGCGGTCGCTCTTTTGAGCAGTTTCTGTAAATTGTTCAATAAAATTCTGAACTTTCTGTTCCGTAATTTATACAATTGCTTCAAACCTCTTATGTCATTCTTGTGTTTCTTTATTTCCTGACACAGTAACTGCTGACCCCTAGCGCTTCACCGCTGAAGTTCCGACCATGCATTGTATGACGAAAAGTGCTTGTTTAGGTGTGTTCTATCAACCCTTAAAGTTTAGCCCAAGAGTTTTGAATCATCCTGCATACAAGGAGTGTCTAAGGGAGAATAGACGTAATGTAAACATTTCGATTGCAGCGCCCACTAAACATGGCAAATTCGTGCGTTGCAGTGAAGCCAACTAGTCAGAGAGAGGAGCGAGTTCCCTGCATTATTTTTCCACCGCCGAGCAAAGTTTTCAATTGCTTACACCACGTGACTAATTTTACATACACTTTGACTCTGAAAAATGTTCGTTTTCTTCATGATGTACACTCGTAATCTTTTCGTTTAGAGAGAAAATATCAATATTTAATGAAATCATTTTCTTTAATAAAATCCAATTTTTTCAAACTGGTAGCAGCTATGCTAAAGAACAAAATTTTAACATTTTGAACAACCTACAGCATTTAGTATATTATAATAAATTGAGATTTATGTGTCAATTCACGATAACTTGATCTATATAATTATATTTTATAAAATTGTAGATATTTTCCATAAATATCATATCGAGTTTTTTACTTGTATAAATGTTTAACAGATGGCAGCAGGCACTTCCCGTATCAACCATAAAAAAGAATTACACTGTTAGAGCAAAATGCAGAAGCCAATGTACATCGATATGCTCCAGGGAACACAAACCTGCAACATACATTGAGTTATATATATATTCACAAGATGATTAAATGTATTAATTTACATATTAATTTTAAAAATTCTGCAAAATTACTCAAAATAAACATACAACGGCTTTTCCAGGTATCGTAAAATGTACTCCTGAACGGGATAAAACACTCATTGAATAACTTTAGGGTCAGCTACCACTGTGCCAAACAGTCATGGCTGTTAGACATTTGGAAACACTGGTTAAATTGCAATATACGTATATACCAATAGTAAGACAAACCATAGCTGCAGTGGGCTAAAATGATTACACTGCGCATGCGCAGATCGCCCCTTAGAGTTGTTTTTCTGCCTGCACATCAATTTGCCACGTTCAGCTTCGCTAAAATTCCGCAGAACGGCGCCACTTACGCTTGTGCAAAGCTAGCCTTCTTCTGCTTAGACCTTCTTTGCTGTATACTATATCACATTTTATATTTTCGGATGCATCCAGGAAGGTTCATCCAGTCACGATTAATTAAGAAGCAGCAATACCAGTTCAATGATTAAACGGAACACATAAAACTTGTATTAATTTTGTTCATAAATAAACCGGTAGTTCAAACGTTTTACAAATTTTTCAGTTGCACACATGTATAACCAATACTGGTACAATGGAAAACCTTAACGCTCTGCAAATAAAGTTTAAAAAGCGATAAATTTCTTCAGTGAACTATCGCTTCCCTGTTTCAGCTGTTCTCTTAATCCTTTTCTGCCACCTGGTTGAAAAAATTTTTTTGTTCTCTTCTAGGATCTTTAGCATTAGGTGATGAAATCCTAACCGTATGCAGAAAGCATATATACAATACCACGAAAAGAATGGTTTACATGACATAAAATTATCATTCTTATAACATCTTCGAAACACAAGATGCAGTCTCTCGCCATCGAAACGGTTAAACATTGAGGTGGATAACATTATATTTGCATTTCAGGTTTAACTTCGATAAAAGCCAGAAATCACGATTTAATACTTTCGCTAACTGATGTAACAAGCAAAAATGCTATAAAGTTGTATTTTAATATCTTTTCAAAATATTTATACTTTATGATTTTAAAGAATAAAATAATATATTTCAATATAACGATTATGCAGAATGGCCAAAATGCATATATCAAAAAAAGTTGAATAACTTTTCGAAATTTTCGAAATTCGAAAAGACATAAATGAAATAAATATATAAAATGAATATAAAATACAAATAAACGTTAACAAAACAGAAAAAGATGTAATATAAAAAAGTGTGATAGAAACCAAATAAAAAAATATTCCAAAGAATTCTAAGTTTCATGTGATTCATTTAATACACCTTAACATGTCTTCTATCATTAGCTATAACCAATCTTAGAATCTTGCATTTTTCAACAAAGTTGTAGAGATTGGTAGCTCATGTAGAGCAATGGTTCTCAACATGGGCCATGGGCCTTCAGTGGTCCATGCCATATTTTACAGGATTACATACTAAAAACGGAACAAAGGGGATAAGTGTAAGTTTCTGAGGGTAGCCATCAAATATAATTACCAGGATAAAATATTACAAATCAGATGGAAAATCATATTTATTATTTTAAAAAATAATTTAAAATTTTTTAAAAAGGTTCCCTGGAATTCCTTCTTTTTCTAATTTTTTAGTAAATAGAGTAAATGAATTTTAAATTAAAATAAAAAAAATTTAGTATCAGAGTAAATAAGGAAATAAATTTGCAGTTTGCACCAGTCATAATAATCACACTGAATAAGATGAAAATTCTTGATTTAATTAATTTTTAGTTTCATTTTAGAATTACTGAATTCTAAATATAATTCTTTAAGAATTTCTTTTGTTACTTAGAAATAAATTATCGATTATTGGAATATGTATATATAATATAAAATTTATGTTATGAATAAACACTTTAGATGATGAAGTGCATTTTCTCGAACAATTAGCGGCTATGAGGCCGTCCACAGAGGTAAAGGAGACTCAGAAAGGGTCCATAAGGAAAATTAGGTTTAGGCCTGGTTCGAATCCTGGTCTGGCATGGTTATTTGTTCGAGTATTTTCAGTTCGAACTGAGGCAGTGGTCAGCAGTGATTTCTTTCTTGGTGAGACATGTCGTTGTATGAGAAGGCCTATAAGAATCTATCATTAGTTTCAAGTACCGTCCTCTATGTTATAAAACGATAAAAAACTTTCTTTTTGGTATATTCATTTTGAGACCGCTGTATATAGACGAATGTGAGGGATTGATTGAGGGGGGGGGGGTCCACTCAATCACTCAAGTGACACTCAAGTGATTGAATGGAAGGGAGATCAGGTTATTTCTCAATATGACGCAGAAATGGTAGAGTTCTGAAAATTTGAACATAGTGATAATCTAGGTCGTATATCTTGAGAAGGATCTCAAATTTGACCTCTGAAATGTTGGTCAGGGTGAAATAAAAGTCACATAGAGGTCAAACCTTCATTTAGGTGTGCTAGAAACATGGAAATTGGTGTCTAGGTGTTTATATTTCAGAATCTTTACTAAATTTTGGATTCAGAGTGTACTTCAATGTTACAGATAAAATTCTAATCTACCAGTATTGAAGAGCTATAAATTGGTGCCTGGTAGTAATCGGAAAATAAATCGCAGAAACATTGTGAAATTTTGGCTGTGAGGGGTCCGTTGTCAAAGGTCAGATTTCGATATGTTGGTGCGAAACAGACAAAAATTGGTGCTTGAGGCTTTTCATGTCGTAAACCTAGAAAATATTAAAAAATGCCAGTGTGGAGTTCAAGTTCAAATAGGGGTTGGAGTGACATTTAGAAATCAAAAGGTGCTGAAGATTGTTCTCTAGTATAATAATATCACCAAAATAATAAAAATGAATTCAGATATTTATTTTTAAATATGCTTAACAAAATAGGGAATAAACTTATCGGTTCTGACATTATTGAAAAGGCGAAAAACTTCCCAGCATTCCATATCACATTTGTCAGGATTAGAAGAAAGAACACTTAAAATAACTATTGTGCCTACTGTGCAAATTAACACCTATAAATTATATTTCACATAAAGAATGGAACGGAAAAATCAGATGATCAAAGAAAGCATTCAAACAATGAAAGATGACACACCCATAGGAGTTCTATCAAAAACAATTCGCAGATGGTAATATCCTATTCCAGCAAATAGTTCCATGTATTATGCAAGAAATAAGTCCATTGTTTTAACTTAAATTTTTATGTATAGTTTATGGAAGTGAGAAATTGGAAAAAAAAGGTTTTTCTTTTAGAATATTGTATGTATTTACACGAATAAACATTATATATTTTACATCGTTGATTCACTTTCTAAAACACCTGACATAGAAGCTCCCTAACGAGTTGAGGATTGATATATTTTTAGGCATCGCATCTTACTTTTCATTGGCTTTTGGGGACTAAGAGAGTAGTAAATCAAGATTGAACAAGAAACTCTTTCATGACAATTTCATGAAATTTCAGGAATTTTGCTTCCATTATGGAAAATCTATTTCTAGTAAAGAAAGTTTCTGAAGGCTATTATTCTTGCTTAGAATGATGTTTATTCGATAGGCCAATAAAGCAGTCTAGGTCGGTCGATTTGTCACAGTTTGTGTTCAGTTTGTGCCAATAAAATAAATATCCGATATCGGTAATTAGAGTTATGTTCGGATTTCCAACAAATATTACATTTTTTGTAGGGCTGTATGGTTAAGGAACGTTTCAACAATTGCTTGTCATTCAAAAATTCATCAGAGAAAGCGAAGATCGTTCGTTTTGTAGGATTTTTACTCTTTAACATTTGTTTGAAGGATATTTGGTTTCTCCCTCACTTTCGAATTATACAAAAAATCACTCTCATTGTGAGTAGCATGAAATCTCTGAATAGAAATACGCCTCCAATTTGAAGATGAATTAAATCAGCTTTCTAGAAGAGAAATGATAATGTGAATTTTTCCACCTACAAATAACAGCTAATAAATGGCAGATAACCTTTCATTTGCACACGATAAGCTTTCATTTGCCTAATCTATAACTGTCAGTCCTCGTATTCGAAAGATATATTTGGAAAAACTATTTTCAAATTTCCCTTTTTTTATTAGATGAAAGAAACAACGGAACGGCATTTTTATATTATGTACCGTAACGCTCCCCACATAACAAACTTTTTATTTGACACACAACTTGTTTTGTTGAATGGTCAATTTTCTTGACAAATATACAAAATAACAAAGAACTAACCAACTAACAAACGTGTAAATAATGATCGAAAAGCAATAGGAATATAGGTAAAAGAGGTGCCAAAAAGATGTCAAGGTGTCATTAAAGTAAAGGACTCACCTATAATATTCTGATTTTAAAACGCTTAATATTTTCTTTAAGATCTTAAACCACTCCTCTTGTAATCTATAATAATAAACTTTGTCCGTGTGTCTGCTTCAGTCATAAATCGGGAATGGTGGTAGATTTCCAAAATCGTCTAAGTTGCATTGCCGAATTTCAATTCGAAATTCCAAAAGGGAGGTTTTCTACAAGCAAATGTATTTACCTTGCTATTCCTACGGGAAACAGTAAAGCTACGAAATCTATTGGTTTCATTTACTGTTCCTTAACTGTGAATGCAAGAGTCATAAAAACGTTTAAATCTGCTGCCGTTGTTAGATCCCCATATTCCTAAACGTATTATTATAGTAATGCTTCCCATTGCAAGTAGAAACTGGATTTTTTTTTAAAACCGAAACCGGGTCCTGCAGAGGGAGCCCTCGTACGAAATTTGGGCCCGTTCATTCGAGTACATCGGGAACTACAGGGCACCAAAATCTCGATAGTTTGCATATGAATGAAGTTAAGAGTTATGATTTGTTACCTAGAAAGTCACTAACAAGAGAAACAAGGTAGTAACAAGAAAAAACCATGTAGTCAGACCATTTGACCTCCACTGTAATTGCTATCATATTACAGTGAAAATTATAACTTGTTTTATAGTGTAGTGACAAAGAAAAATAATTTAACCTTAAGTGGCTTCTTTCCACAGAACTATTGCAAGAGCCATTAGGTTTAATACCCCAGAGAAATTGGAATTAGTTTAATAACCATACACCTGTGTTTATGGTAAGCTGATAGAACATAACGATTATTTAGAAATTCTATAGAATATTTCATCTTTATTTTAAACGTTGCAGAGTATTGTTATGCATATTAATGTGAATATTAAACATTTTAAAACCACGAGACAAATGATATGGGCTTTACAGACCCTAAAAATATGCTCCATTATTTTTAGAAGTATATTATGTTTTTACATTTTAAATTTTGGATGCAGCTAGAAAAATACATCCGTAACACGATGACCTCCGATTCTATCGTCGTGCACTCAATTGATTAAACAAAACTAATTGAATTTGAAACAAATTTACATATAATTTTGCTGGTAGTTTTTATTTACCTACACTCCTCCGGCCCACATAAAAGTTATGTAGCCAGTTATTGATCACAGAACCTAAATTTAAGTCCCATTACAGGGTAAAGAAAGTTGGGTGAAGTAAAGTGTTGGATAAACTCGATTCTCAATTCTATCACATCATGATATTCAACATCCGATTTGTTTGGAAAATGATCAACTGTTTATATATGCATTATTACCTATTGTACATACAGGGAAATTTTAACTGTCTATGAAAAGATTAAAGAACAGTAAATAGCCGAAATATAAATAAATAAAAAACGTAGAGAAATGGTGCAATCAGTCATTGAATTCGATTTTCTTCAAAGGTAGATAGAACGTCAGCAATTTTGTTGAGTAGGTAAATCTGCTCCTTATCTTCCTCTGAAGTGAATAGGAATTCAGTGACTGTGCCATCGATATGCTTTAGGTTTATTTTCTACTTTTGAAGGCGCATATAGGAAGATAAGTATTTTTTTTATTTTTTTTTTTGTCCCTAGAATACCACCTACCTTCCGCAACTTTCACTTGATATATTACTCATAAACATCGCCCACATGTTTTCCTTCATGTTCGAGTCGTGTTTGATTTCGGTTGTTGGGTTGTTTTACCTCTAACCGACACTTTTTGCACATCATGGGCTAAATGGTCAGGTTACAAGGACCCTGATGGCTCAGAGAAGTTTGGGAAAGGAGACCCACTTGAACAGCTCTTGGGAGACAGAGGGGAGCCTCCCGTCAAGGCCATCCAGTGTGTTCTTTAACGACCACAGGGTATTGCTCTACTGCACATGGGGCCACGGCATAACGTTCCATCCGACGGACGGTGGCCTTTCCAAGTCCATCGGTGTCCCCTACTGACCGTTGTCAGGGCGGGGAGTTTGGCGGAGATATTCAGCATAAGGACTTGTTTTCCAAACTAGGGAAATTTGCAATACATATCTATGTAGAAATGCTTCATTTTAACAAAAATATCAGTCTAATGAAATAAAGATTTATCCCGTGAAAAAAACATGATTAACATAACTAAATTATTGAAAAGATAATCATTAAACAACACGAAAAATCTTAATATTTCTTTTTTATATTTTCTTTTCATAACATCTGCTAAAACGACAATGATTTAAATTCAGTGAAATTTCTGACCTATCACAGCCCTATGAATCATATACAGTTTTATATCGCACAGCAGGCATTTTTTCTAATTTCACAAATGCTCTCTACACCTGCTAGCATAAGGCTTTAAAACATACCACACTTTCTTAGCATAAAAAATAAGTTACAAACTTGGAAATTTACGCGATTTTGACCATGGAGGTAGGAAGATAAGAGGAGGAGCCCTAAGCACTTGAAAATAATGCTACGGCAGCCATGTTGTTCTATTCAAAACATTGATCAGTAGTTACTCACCTATACTAATTTTTGTCGACATTTGTATTTTGGCAGCCTGTTCGTTCAGCTTACTGCTGCACGAATCGCACAGTAAAATTGAGTGTAAGTAGGCTTGATTGCAGCGGCAGACGGTTTGTTTTGAATGCAACAACATGGCTACCGCAATGCTGCGTAAGCATCATTTTCCTTCCACAGGGAAAGCGCGTTAGGGCGTCTCCTTATCTTCCTACCTCCATGATTTTGACGGTATTGCCCGTAACGGTAATATCCAGCGATAAGTTCTTTCAAAACTGTCCAAATCAATGCATTATGCTTTACAATTAGTTAAATTGCGGTTTCTGTTATATTTGTTCGCTATTATTATTTAGTTAGGTTGGTTAATTCGTTTAGTTTCGTTATTAGCTGCCAATATGAAGTGATATCTTCACCATTTTCATAATGACACAGAAATGTGCTGCAGAATATCGACATCATTTAAGAATTCAAGCAGAGATGTTTTGTTGGGAGAGAGAGTTAAACTGCTGAAAGTGGAAATCGCAACACCAAGAAGTAATGGAAGAAGAGATATGTAAATAGCAGGAAACAATCGGCCATCGGAGATATGCCAATATTCAAAGTTCGGCAGCGAATAGATACGTGACACTCAACCTAGTCAAGGATAAATACCGGGCGTCCATGAGATTATACCAGAACACCATCGAGAGTGAGGATGGAATGCATGCTGCGAAAATTTTCGGGTTGTTTTACCTCTGAGCTTCACTTTTTTGCACACCACGGGCTAAATGGCCAAGTCACAAGGATCCCGAAGGCTCAGAGAAGGTGAGGAAGGGGCCCCACTGGAACAGCTGTTAGGAGACAAATGGCAGCTTCCCGTCAAGGCCATCAAGCGTGTTCTTTAACGTGCAGAGGGTATGGCTCTTCTGCACACGGGCCACGGCTTAACGTCCCATCTGGCGGATGGCGGCCTTTCCAAGCCTATCGGTGACCGTGGGCAGGGCGGAGAATTTTGCAGAAATAAATCTCAATGGTGACCCAGCTGGTGCTCGAACCTGGGAACTACAGATTACGAGTCTAGCGCGCTACCGACTGAGCCACCCCCGTCCCTTCGAAAATGCTCGGAGACACTTTCATGTCAAAAAATATAAGGCAGTTTCTAGCAATTCAGCTATCAATGGGGTCATTATTAACATACAGGTAACCTCCGATTTATGCGGGAGATGTGTTCCGGCGAGATCGTTAATTGCTTTTTTTGTTTTTTTTTTTTCGTTTTTGCATATCTGATTGGTCCGTTTGATGTTTTTTTCTTTGTATTATAATAGACGTTTTATTCCAACAAAAGTAACTATAAACATAAGTTTTAAGAATTTTTAAACGCATATAGATATATAAATGCATAATTGTGTAGTGTATGATCAATTACTTAATTTTACAAATTACTGAAGAATGAATTTAGCAGTGTTAGCTTGCGGCCTTTATTTTGTTCATAATATTTATTTGTAATATTCCATTTACTGGATTTTATCTATGCAGAATATCTTAAGAGTTTTTAAAGGGTTTTAATAAAATAAATGTGAGAAGAGTAATCACATTGCAGCGAAAATAGCGATACAGCCGGTATGGTGAGCGGAAATGAGAAGCGGAAGTGCCACGCTATCTTTTCAAAAAGTCCCGCTATTTTGCTGTTCTTCCGCCATTTTGTTTTCTGACGTCATCACCACAAACTCGAGGTCGACGAGAAAGACAGGCCACGACACTGGAATATCACGTGATCAACTTAGTCTGAGGTTACAGTACGATTTTCATAGAAGCGAAGTGCTTATTCTTCAGTCGCTTGCTTCGGTCATCGTGTAAATAACGTTCAAACTACATTTGGATTACCCCAAAAAGGTGAGCATTTCTCATTACTGTTATTATTTGTAGCATGAAATATTTCCTGTAGTTAGTGGTTTGATAAAAGTATTTAGTGCTTGAAAAGTGTTTTGAGTGAATTGCTCTCTGAGGCCTAGTTTTAACGTGTTGAAAGATGGCGTGATCTAAAACAAAATTATGTGCCAAGAATGTTGGCAAAATTTAGTATCTGAAAATTTTGCAGTATATTATGTTCTTTCAGAAGCTGTGATGTGTTATGTGAGTGCAAAATTTAGTATCTGAAAACTTTGCAGTATATTATGTTCTTTCAGAAGCTGTGATGTGTTATGTGAGTGCAAAATTAATGAATTTTAGGATATCTTTCATGTTCTAGATTATGTATGAGTCTTTCAGGAAGATATACATAATTTTCACTAAAATCAATTTACTAGAGAAATGTTTTATAATGAACTGATATTACATGATCTAATATATTTCTTGTCACATCTTCATTGGGCATCTTTTATGAGTTGAAAAGAAACAAAAAAAGTGTAGTGAAATATTTACTTAATATATTCCAAAGCTGTGATAAACACTAGTATATTGTTAAAATCAATATGCAAAAAATCGTAATTTTTTATGAGTTTTGTAATTTTCTGTATCATATTCTAAAATATTACTGCTAAATACAGTACAAGTTTTATTCAAATCTGTATATTCCGCACTGTATTTGCATTACGTTGCCCATGTTTGCACTGAAATCTTCCCCATGTTTGCACTGAAAATAATTTGTTGTAAACTACCTCAAATCTAGGATTTTAGAAATATCAAGTTCAGTATTTAAATAGTTATGAAGGTTAAATATTTAACTTAGCTCGTTCAAAATTGATGGAAATTAGTATGTGAACTACTAAAATGTATTCATACTTTTCACAGTATTTATCACTAAAGTTTAATGTACCGGTTATTGCTTCCATTTCAACCTGTTTACGCGACAGCAGTTATATAAAGTGCAATAGCTGTTATTAAATATTCCATAATTAAATACCAAACGTGAAACGCATCTACTGTCACAATTTTCCTTAATAATTTTAAGAAGTTATGGCGCTGTAAAATCTCGATTACTGCTTGCATACCATGGAAATTATCTAATAAGTGACCGCTGAAAGTATCCATATTTTAAATTATATTTGGATCGGGCGATTTTTTTTCCAAAAGATTAAAAAAATGTAATCAATAAGTAAATATTAAGGATACTGGAACTGGTAAGTAAATGAAAACCAGTGGTGTATTCTGAATCAATGTCTTGCAGTTGTTAAATGTTTAAAAAAAAAAACCTAAAAGAATTTAAAAATATATATATTTGTATATACATATCCCAAACCACCCATTTAAACACACCTCTGGTTTTCTGATTTTGCTCTTTATTCTGAACACTATAATATTATGCCTTTAATTTTTTTTAAGGAAACGGCTGATTTTTTAAGAATTATCACAAATTAGATTAAATGGGTTACGAAGAAAGAAAAACAAAATTAGGTTTCTTGAAAAAATTAAAGCGAAATAAAATTGCAAAAACGAGATACAAGGTTCTGTGCGAACGAATCGAGTGACGTTTGCAGCTACCGGACTTAGTTGACCACGTGACGGCTGAGGATCGCCTCAGTGTAGTGGCCTGTCTTTCTCGTCGGCCTCGCACAAACTCCGCGATTTTGCCGTCCTCCGCCATTTTTAATTCTGACGTCACACGCCCTTCTCTAAGACCCCCTGGTTGACCCATCCAAACCCCTCGTGAAGTAAACAACTCTAAAGGTCCCAAATAATTCAAAGTCCCAAGTCCGCCATCTTGGATTTTGACGACATCACCCAAACCAAAACCTACCGAAATATTGTAAGTCCGCCTAACTGCAGCGCCATCTAGTGTTTAACACACGTATTATAGTTTTAAAGAAAAACCACAGCCTGTCTCAAACCCAGTTCCATAACGTTTATCAGCGCGGTTATCCATTACTCCAAGGGTAATATATGCCTAAGGTACTTAAAGGAAGATGAAGAAAGAACTGATCACTATTCTTGTAAATTCACCTACATTTTTTCACATTTATCAATGTTTTTTTTGTATTCCAAGAAAACCACATTTCACTTGGGAATAAATTATAAATGAATTTTTTATTCCTTGTAAATTACATTTAACTTCGGAATTATATTTTAATTTCTTGTACAGTCGCTCAAAAACTATCAGAACTCTATGGTTGGTTACAGAATTCAGAAAACATATCTGGCAACAATTTTTTTTAGAAATTAGTGATCTGGCAACCTTCGTGTCACGTGACAAGGAGGTTGTATTTCTTTTTTATTATTATATTTATTTCTATTTTTTATATTATTATATTTATTTTTATTTCTTATATTTGTGTATATTTTTATACTGTATTTATTTTTTATTCCTTATTAACTTACGAATATATTATATTTTTATTTCTTGTAAATTAGGAATATATTATTTTTAAAAATGAATCTTGCTTTTAATTTTTTATAAATTAACCTACGAATATATTATTTTATAACTGGATTTTTTTCTTATAAATTAATTTACGAATAAATTATTCTCTTGTAAATTAATTTAGGAATAAATGAATTTTTCATTCTTTTTTAAATCACATTTAACTTGGGAATTATTTTTTTTTTTCTTGTGAAAAGCATTTAGAAACAATCATGTCGTCTCCTTACTCACCCTCACTTGGACCACTTTTTACAGACGGATGGCTTTACAATCTGAAAAGTCCTTGCGAAATAGACCAAATAAGAAATATTTTGAAACACAAAGTGGAGATCAACACAAGGTTTCTATACCTTGCACCAAAATTGTTTAATATGTTAAGCTTTAAGATGACAACTGAAAACAATCCAGCAACTTTCAAAAACACATGGCATAATATTGTTCTAAATATGTCTGATTCTGAAAATACTCGGGGCGGGGGTGGCTCAGTCGGTAGCGAGCAATCTGTAGTTCCCAGTTTCGAGTCCCAGCTGGGTCAGCGTTGAGAATTATCTCCGCAAAATTCCCCGCCCTGCCCACGGTCAGTAGGGGACAGCGATAGGCTTGGAAAGGCCGCCGTCCGTCGGATGGGACGTTTAGCCGAGGCCCCGTGTGCGGGAGAGCCATACCCTATGTACGTTAAAGAACACGCTGGATGGCCTTGACGGGAGGCTGCAATCTGTCTCCCAATAGCTGTTCTTGTGGGTCCCTCCCCCAAACTTTTCTGAGCCTTCGGGGTCCATGTGATTCTCAAAATACTCGGGGCGGGGGTGGCTCAGTCTGTCGCGCGCCAGGCTCGTAATCTGTAGTTCCCAGGTTCGAGTCCCAGCTGGGTCTGCGTTGAGATTTATCTCCGCAAAATTCCCCGCCCTGCCCACGGTCAGTAGGGGACAGCGATAGGCTTGGAAAGACCGCCGTCCGTCGGATGGGACGTTTAGCCGAGGCCCCGTGTGTGGGAGAGCCATACCCTATGTACGTTAAAGAACACGCTGGATGGCCTTGACGGGAGGCTGCCATCTGTCTCCCAATAGCTGTTCCAATGGGTCCCCTCCCCCAACCTTCTCTGAGCCTTCGGGGTCCATGTGACCTGGCCATTTAGCCCATGGTGTGCAAAAAAGTGCCGCTCAGAGGTAAAACAACCCAACTTTGAAAATACTCTCGATAATGTACACAGTCGTATCAGAATAATATGACCACTTACCATACATATATTATGGTAGGTGGTCATATTACTCTGACACGACTGTATATATATATATGAAAAGATTATGCTGCACGCTCAGAAAATTTCCAATGTTGTTAAATTTCATACCTAAGTTACTAATAGACTGAAATGTTCCTTGATTCTAAATGTGAAATATTTCATTTTTGTCTATTTTGAGTGGGAGGGGGAGGGGGTGGCTCAGTCGGTAGCGCTCCAGGTTCGTAATCTGTAGTTCCCAGGTTCGAGTCTCAGCTGGGTCAGCATTGAGATTTAACTCCGCAAAACGTCCCGCCCTACCCACGGTCAGTATGGGACACCGATAGGTTTTGAAAGGTCCCCGCCATCGGATGGGACGTTAAGCCGTGGCTCCGTGTGCGAGAGAACCATACCCTGTGCACGTTAAAGAACACGCTGGATGGCCTTGACCGGAAGCTACCATCTGTCTCCCAACAGCTCTTACAGTGGATTCCCTCCCCCAACCTTCTCTGAGCCTTCGGGGTGCATGTGACCTGGCCATTTACCCCATTGTGCGCAAAAATGTGCCGCTTGGAGATAAAACAACCAACCCATCTAACATCATTGAAGGTGACACCTGTGGCGTGGGTGTGTGTGATGGTTTCGGAACATGTCGACCTCTATGTGCGTGTAGGAAGCACTAAAACTGCCGAAGTATAGGCAGATTATTTAATGGCTTATAAATAGTATCTCGTATAGAGGTCGTAGGGATGTAGCATCTTTATGATCCCTATACGAGATGTAATTCCAATGCATTAAAGTTATACTATCCAACTGTTTTCAATGTACAAAACAGTAGTGTAACCACCTGATTGAACAGTATTTTCAAAATTTTCTGCAGCAGGACAACAATGTTCGAATGGTTGTAAAAAGAAAGTCTATAATTCATTTTCAAGCCTAGGTAAATTATTTCACTTACTTCTTCTATTTTAGGACAATTGCATGTACCAGGTGATAAACCATCCAGCCTAGTACAACTTATTCGATGCTTAGTAATTCTTCTATTAATTGTAGGTTGTTGAGAACCAATACACATAAATTTAGTTTTTTTCTCGTTTACACTCAGTTTATTAAGAGAAAACCATTTAACTGCTTTATTAAAATCACTTTGTAGATTGCAAATAGCGTATTCTAAATCAGAGTGGAAGTTGATTAGCACTGTATCATCAGCATACATATATAATTTACTATCGAAATTAATATTAGCCAAATCATTTATGTATATTTGAAATAGCATAGGGCCGAGAATAGATCCTTGTGGAACTCCAAAATTGATCTGAAATTTATCGCTAAAATTATCATTTATTTTCATAACTATTTCTCTATGTAATAAGTAGCTTTTAAACCATTCAAAAATATTCCCTCTTATACCAAGTAAATATTATTTCTGTAGCAAGATATCAATGTCAACTGAATCAAATGCTTTATTTAAGTCCATAAATACTGCAACGCATTTCTTTCCTATATTTAAATTAATATTAATATTATTAATAAGATCTTCTAAAAGATTTTGCGTTCCCATACCTTTACGGAACCCAAATTGCTGACTTGACAGAAAATTAATTTTATTCAAAAAATTTTCCAAGCGATCTCCAACGTATTTTTCCATTATCTTATCAAAAATTGTTAATAGAGTGGTTGGTCTATAATTATTAAAATTCTTTTTTGATCCACTTTTATATACCGGACGAATAATTCCAATTTTCATAGTTATTGGGATTTGCGAATTTTCAAAAACTTTATTTATAAGAATTGTTATTACATGAACAAAATTTCATTTACTTTCCTTCATTTATTTTGGTTTAATATTGTCAAATCCAGGAGATGTGTTATATTTTAAGTGATCTATAATATTGGCAACATCGAAATTACTAGCTAGTGGAAAATGCATAGAATTCTTATTTATGTAACATATTTCGTAAACCTTATCTGACCTGGTATTCATCGTCGCATATTCTGCTTGCATCTCACTAATAATTGTTACAAAAAACTTAACAAAACTATTTAGAATTTCTTTTGGAGTGTTATCTCTAATCAAGTGTCTTTCAACATTTTCGTCGATTGACATCCTTTTTTTATCATCAATAATATCATTAATTAATTCCCACATTCTAGTATTATTACCTTTATTAATTGCTAATTTATTTGAATAAAATATGCGTTTTTGTTTCCTTATAATGATGTTTACCTTATTTCTTTCCATTTTATATGTCATAATTTTGTTTATTATTTACATTATCTTTATATCTTTTCCATAATTTATCTCTATTTTTAATTGCTAAAATAATGTCATCTGTAATCCATTCTTTCCTTATTCTCTTAGTTTTACAATTATTAATTTGTTTACTACAACAAGAATTTTCCCGAATTTCATCAATTTTACTTAATATTTTCTTATATACTAATTTTGTACTCATGACTTCATCAACTATATCATTCCATTGTGTCATTTGCAATTTTTGAATAATAAGAGTATCATTATAAAATTTTTTAAAACCTAGGTTTGAATCCTCTTTCAAAAATGTAACATCATTAGAGCTAATATTCTTTTTGAAAATGTTAATTAAGATACCATAATGATCTGCAAATTTATTTCTATATGTTTTACTTTTAACATCAAAACTACTTGTTTTAACCAAAACATGATCAATTAACGTCCTTGTAATTTTAGGTAATGTTTCGTTCTCCCTAGTAAAACCCTTAACGATTTGTTCTAAACCAAATTCAATCAAAGTATTTAAATACATATCGCAACCATATTTATTAGTATTTGCCACATCAACATTAATATCACCAACAATAATTAAATTTTTAATTCCAGCTCTTTTTAATAAATACTCAGAAATTTCTTTTAGGAACCAGTTAATATTTTTACTAGGAGATCTATATATTGCGATGATATTAATTTCAGTATTATTAATTAATAATTTAGTAATTATTGCTTCTGTTGATTCTCCAATAGTTTCATCCAGTTGTACTAAATCAATTTTGTTTAGATAAAAAATAATGATCCCACGTTGTTTATTTTCTTTTGCCGTTAAAATAAGCTTGTTATACCCTTCAATATTAAATGTAGCTGATTCCTGTTCAGTTACCATAGTTTCAACCAAAATAATCAAATCCAACTGGAATTCAAGAAGTTCAATATGAACCAGTAAATTATCCCAGTATTTTTTCAGTGATCTAATATTTAAGTACATAAATTTTAACATTTTATCATCCGACCCTTGAAAACCAAACATTCACATCAGTTAAGTCATCACAATACAATTCCTTATCTACCTCATCATTCTCAACAATATCTGGCATAAACATTAAAATTAGCAAAAGAACACTATTTGAATTTACGACAGACAATTATTTAACCTTCTTTTTCCAAATCCTCTAGGCTCTGAACACTGTTAATAACAATCACTTGCTCAGTTTCATTCTTTCTAATAAAAAGTTTATTGTTCTTACCAAACAAATTTATAACCTTTATCCTTAGCCATTTTCTTTCCTCTCCAAAGTAAATCCCGATTCATTTGCATCAAATTTTCATTTCTGTAGATAGGTGAATCCTCTTTTCCTGCAAACACTGTTCCGCATCCCAAACGAATCTTTCTCTTTTCAATCCATTTGGCCTTATCTTTTCTGTTCTTGAATTGCACCAAAATGTTCGGAATCTGTCCCTGTTTTTTGGGTCGTATTCTATGTAATACCTCAATGCTTTCTCTTGAAAAAGAATCAATTTTCAACTCTTTTGCCAGCTTCTCCACTATTCCCAGAAGATCCTCCTCTCTTTCCCCTTTTTCTTGCTCAATTCCACAAATCTCTACATTTTTATTCCTACTATACTGCTCTAGGTTATTATTTGCTATAACCAGTTCCTTAATTTTATCTTGTAATGTTTCGATTACCTTGTGGTTCTTTTCAACCTCTTGCTCTAATGTTTCATTTCTTTTTTCCGATTCAACTATTTTATCCAGAAGCTGATCATATTTGTCAGACAGGAATTCTAGCGACTTTTCAACACTATCTAATGTTGTCTTCATTTGTAACAGAGTCACTAATTTGTGATCTATTTGGGTCAAAATTGACTTGACTTGTCCGAAGTTTAAGTTCTCATCCACTTTCAGCGTTTGAAAACTCATGTCATCGGACTCCTCAGCATTTTTTATTCCCTCTTTATAAATCTCTCCTCCCCTTATATTATTTAATTCATCTCTGGTTTTTTCTTTGCATTTGCAGCAGATCCACTTGTCTTTCGATCTTTTGACATTTCCTTAAATCTGTCTTCACCCAAACTGGCACAATAGAAGTGGAACAGTTTTTGGCATGACCCTGTACGTTTGATCTTATCTGTAGCTGCAGTTATTTCCTCGTTGCATCTATTACAACGATCCATTATATTAGCACTCAAGATACTCAAATCATAAAATTATCCAAGCTAAATCAACCTGCTCGAGGGAATATACTTTTTCTTCTTATTATTATTCATTATGCAAACCAAAATTCATAGATTTGTCAATATGCTGTGCACCAACTTAAGAGCCCCAGTTTGAAATCTGCCAAAGAATTCGGAGTTGGGTGTTACTGCTTCGTCACATCTGTTGTTGTGAGCGGAAGCGATATGCCTATGGCAAAAACAACGAGAGCCACCCGCGACAACAGGAAGATTGCAACAATTAGTCCAAAAGTTCGGTCTCGTTGTTCTTTTTCAGCACACAACACAGAAGGCACTGTACACAGAGACTGACGTCGGAGAGGGCAGGAGCAATAAACGTTAATAGCACTTACAGGTCCGAAGAGTCCCAGATGCTCAACCGATGGTGTTCGGGGTGGTAAATCTCAACGCTGACCCAGCTGGAACTCGAACCTGGTAACTGCAGATTGCGAGCCTGGCGCGCTACCGACTGAACCACCCCCGCCCCCATCAGGGTAACGAGAAAAAGTCTTGGACGCATTTCGTCTGGTGTCAACTAAATTCCTTTGGAATGTCAGGGCAGCCAACTACGAGAAAGGGGTTGCGGACATGTCTGTGTATCACAAATGCGGCTGCAATATGTCTTTCAAGATCCACTTTCTCCATTCCCTCTTAGATTTCTTCCCCCGACAACTGCGGTTAGTGATGAGCATGGTGAACGTTTTCACCAGGACATTGCAACGATGGAGAAACGATGCCAGGGAAACTGGTCCACTTCAATGTTGGCTATTGTTGGATGCTCGCCAGAGATGATCTTCAGCACCCGTACTAGCCACATCGGAAGTAGAAGCGTAGTTTTACCGATACATATGTACAGTCGCTCAAAAATGTATCCGAACACTACGGTTGATTACAGAATAAAATAAATATCTGGCAACTTTGTTTTTAGAAAATAGTGATCTGGCAACCTTCGTGTCACGTGACACGAAGGTTGCCAGATTACTATTTTCTAAAAAAAAAAGTTGCCAGATATTTTTTTTGAATTCTGTAATCAACCGTAGTGTTCGGATACTTTTTTGACCGACTATACGTATTACTCTATTACATAAGAAACTATTGCGGATTTTTCAGAAATTGTAGTCAATTTTTCATTTTCATATTCAGCACATAGAAATCTTTAAGAAATGACTACTTTTATCTCAGAGGCATGACTTTTATGAAAATTTGTTGCCCAGTGTAATCTGTCCTATTTTCTCATAGAGGTGTGAGTTAACTTTTGAAATTTAATGTTGTAGAATTACTAATAAAATGCTATTTGAATTTTCTCCCATCATTCGTTAGCTCTTAAAATTTTTAAGGGGTGATGAAGTAGGCAAAACTTCATTCTCTTTTTAGAACAAGATTACCATATACTCCAGAGGCGATATGCGTTCTACTTTTTTAGTATCGTATATATATATAGAGCAGCGCTGTCCACTAGAGGTCCGCGGACCGCATGCGCCAGCACAAGGATTTTTGTGGCCCGCGAACAAAATCAAGTTTTTACTTGAAATTTTCAATAAATATCCGTAATCCAACTTTATAATTTTTTGTCAACTTATATTAATTTACTTGATATGCAATCTTCAACTTACTTATTCTATAAAGTTTTACAAAACGTTATAGAATGACATTTTGTATAAAGTTTACGAAACATTTTTAAGCCTATCGGCAAACTTCTGAAATCTAAGAGCGGTGCGGCGTCGTCAAACAAATGTTTATATGAAGCTGCAGTAAAAAGAAGCATCTAACGACAGCAGGAGTCGCTCTCACTGCGCATGCGTATGGCATGCATTGCCGAATGTTGCACTGTATTGTCCAGCATGAGACATTGTATGGCTTTGGGTTGTTTTCCCTCTGAGCGGCACTTTTTTGCACACCATGGACTAAATGGCCAGGTCACATGGACCCCGAAGGCTCAGAGAAAGTTGGGGGAGAGGACCCACTGGAACAGCTGTTGGGAGACAGATGGTAGCCTCCCGTCAAGGCCATCCAGCGTGTTCTTTAACGTGCACAGGGTATGGCTCTTCCGCACACGGACCACGACTTAACGTCCCATCCGACGGACGGCGGCCTTTTCAAGCCCATCGGTGTCCCCTACTGACCGTGGGCAGGGCGGGGAGTTTTGCGGAGATAAATCTCAACGCTGACCCAGCTGGGACTCGAACCTGGGAACTACAGATTACGAGCCTGGCGCGCTACCGACTGAGCCACCCCCGACCCTTTAAGCTTACAAGAGGTAAACCTTATTGAATATGTATATAATTTTGTACAAATGGATTATACATTCTGTTTGGGCCTTTACTCCCTATAAGCAAACTTTGATGAAAATCAACCTTTCTTTATGAAAATCGTTGTCCGTTTGTCGATATCGAATTTTTTTGCTTTTAGAAATAAATCAAAAATTCCTTTTTCAGTTGGACAGACATTGATGAAATATTACGATCAGCACTTTGGGAATCTTCATAACTGCGCTCTGTAATAGTGGAAACTTTTGAAAATTGCAAACTTTGAAATATTGGAAGCGATGCAAGTAAGTTAGAAATTTGGGATTTTGATGGTATAAATATGAATATCATTAACTTTGCGCAACGTTTTTTACCTTTTATTCCTAGAGAAGGGGGGCGGGGGTGGCTCAGTTGGTAGCGCGCCAGGCTCGTAATCTGTAGTTCCCAGCTGGGTAAGCGTTGAGATTTATCTCCGCAAAACTTCCTGCCCACGATCAGTAGGGGACACCGATGGGCATGGAAAGGCCGTCGTCCGTAGGATGGGACGTTAAGCCGTTGCCCTGTGTACGGGAGAGCCATACCCTGTGCACGTTAAAGAATACGCTGGATGTCCTTGACGGGAGACTACCATCTGTTCCAGTGGGTCGCCTCCCTAAACCTTCTCTGAGCCTTCGGGGTCCTTGTGACCTGGCCATTTAGTCCATGGTGTGAACAAACCAACCTAGAGAAGAGTTGTGTGTGTGTAAAAACGCAATTTATGTTTTAAGCGAAAAATGTTTAGACAGAAATTCTTTTTGGGTTGGACAGGTATTAATGAACTAGTTAAATTTCTCTTTTCAGGAAGGGACGACAAAAAGCATCACCAAGGCGTGGGTCTGCTTCTCAGCAGACACGCTAGTGATGCTCTTCTAGGATATGAGTGCATTAATGAAAGGTTTCTTACAGCAAAATTTCAGACAAGCGTTAAAGACTTGAATGTTATCTGCTGTTATGCCCCCACTGAGGATGCCGATGAGGATGAGAAGGATAGGTTTTATGAACAACTTCAGGATATTTTGAATTCTGTCAAGAAAGGAGATATTACCCTTGTTCTTGGTGACTTCAATGCCAAAGTTGGTACTGACTCTGACCTTTGGGGAGGAGTAATAGGCCCTTTTGGTATTGGTAGCTGCAATAGCAATGGGCAACGTCTCCTACAGGTAAGTAAACTCAATGGATTCAGAATAACTAACACTTATTACAAACACCGCGACATACATAAGTACACATGGGTTTCACCTGATGGGCTGCATAAGAATATGATTGATTACATATTAATTAACAGCAAATGCACTAGTTCTGTTAGGAATACCAGGGCATATAGGGGAGCTGAAATTGGATCTGACCATTACCTTGTTAAAAGTGTGTTGCAACTTAAACTTAAAAAGTGTTGTGCTAGGGTTAAAAAATTTACTTTTAATACTGAAGCTCTGAAAGATCCAGTTATAGCCAAAGCTTACCATGATAGGTTACTTAGTCATTATGACAGTCATGGTTTGCTTACTACTGAAGTTGAGGAAGAATGGGATCATTTTAAACAGGCTTTTTTGGACACTAACAGTACTCTTTTAGGAAAAAAGGAGCAGAAGAGGCAAAATTATCTGAGTGATAAGGCACTTGAGCTTATTTCGGAAAGAAAGAACTGCAGGAATGCCCTTAATCAATACCCTACTAGTCCTAATAGAAAGCATTACAGAGACCTTAATAAACTTGTAAAGGATCAGTTAGCTGCTGATAAAAATTTTTGGCTTGATGGTTTGGCTGACAAAGCCGAGGAAGCAGTTAGACAGCACAACAGCAGAGAGCTGTACCAGATAGTTAATGTTTTGTGTGGTAGAAAACGGACAGGCATACAAGGATTGAAGGATAAACAAGGTAAGGTTATAGAAGGGGAGGATTCTGTCATGGCTAGGTGGGCTGAGCATTTCAGTGATGTTCTAAACAATGTAGTTAGTTCTACTCCCATTGTTTGCAATGATGATAGATGCATTGGTGGCTTTAATGTTGGCCCTATAACACAATCTGAAGTTAGTTTGGCTGTTTCTAAACTTAAACTTCATAAATCCCCAGGGGTAGATGAAATTACTACGGAAATGCTTAGAGCTGGGAATGTTTCGGTTACCACTTGGATGACTGAAATTCTGAATCTCTTTTATGATAAAGGCATGGTTCCTAAGGATTTTACCAGAGCTATTGTTATCCCTATTTTCAAAAAAGGTGATCGCAGTTCTTGTGATAACTATAGGGGTATCAGCCTACTCTCTGTTCCAGGTAAAGTTCTTTCCATGATTGTGCTTAATAGAATTAAGAATCTGGTTGACAGGCAATTGCGTGATGAGCAATGTGGATTCAGAAGTGGTAGGGGATGTGTAGATCAGATATTTTCACTTAGGCAGATTCTTGAGAAATGTTTAGAGTTTCAGAAACCTTTGGTTGCCTGCTTTGTTGATTTCAAAAAGGCTTTCGACTCTGTTGATCGTCATAATTTGTGGTTGATTGTGAGATCATATGGTATACCAGACAAGTTAGTTAACATTATGAAAGCTCTCTATAATAACACTGAGTCGTGTGTGAGAGTTGGTAAGGCTTGTAGCAATTGGTTTAGCATTACTTCTGGTGTTCGACAAGGGTGCATTTTGTCTCCTTTTCTCTTTAGCTTGGTTATTGATTATGTTATGCGAAATTCACTTCAAGGGAAAGATTTTGGCCTTAAATGGGCTGGAGATACGAAAATTTCTGATTTAGATTATGCTGATGATTTAGCCCTTTTGGCAAATGATGTTGATGAGATGAACTCTTTCATTCGAGCTGTTGATGAGACTGGTAGTAGAGTAGGTTTGGTTATAAACAGAGAGAAAACTAAAGTGATGAAAATTGGTCAGGCAGGCTGTGATTCAGTTAATCTGAATGGTTGCAGTCTTGAGCAGGTGTCACAGTTTAATTATCTTGGGAGCTATGTAACAGATAATGGTGATGTGCGGCATGAGATTAACAGACGAATAAGGATTGCTGCTGGGACTTTTAAGAATCTATGGAGAGTGTGGAGAAATAGGCGTTTACACCTAAAGATTAAAATTAGACTGTATAATAGTTTGGTTCTTTCTAGGGTTAGTTATGGTAGTGAAACTTGGACACTTTGTAAACAAGATAACAGGAAACTAGATGCTTTTGATTCCAGATGCTTACGCAGTATCTTGGGCATTAGGTGGTTCAACTTTGTAACTAATGATGAGATTAGGAAAAGGAGTTTGCAACCTCCTTTAAGCAGCATATTGTGCAGAGAGAGACTCCGTTGGTTTGGCCATGTTGCCCGTATGAATAATTATAGATTGGCGAATAGGGTTATGAACAGTGTGCCTAAAGGCCTCAGAAAGAAGGGGAGACCTAGGATGCGGTGGGCAGACAATGTCAAACAGGACCTTGTTAGAATTGGTGTGCAGTGGCCAGATGCAGTAGATGTAGCTCAGGATAGACTTGCTTGGAGAACTAAATTGCACGGTCTGGTTGGACCTCCGTAGCCCATGGCTGCTTGAGGATGATGATGATGATGATGATGATAATTCACACTTTTAGAAGTGTGATGATCAGGGATCACATAAGCAGCAACAATTTGTCCTCCCCCCACCCCCTGGGCGAGTGGTAAAACAGTACTTTTAGTTTTCAGAATTAATGGAAAAAATTTGGAGTTAATAGGTGCTGATCAAAATCTTCAGTTTTCAAATTTTCCAAATGGTCTTAATTTACGATCGCTAGAGGGCGCTAAATATAGAAAACATAAAACTCGAAGTAATATTGCAAACGATATATTCGTATTAAAAATCTGGTGATAAAAGGCGATTATGTATTTAATTATATTAGTCTGTTAAAATTCGACCGAATGCTCTTTTTAAAAAAATTAAATTTAGCACTTAACTTTAAAATTTCAATATCTTATATACGCTAGTGATTTGTCCTTTAACCCTGGGAATGAGAAAATCGAACTTTTTTCACTTCAAGGGATTAACGAGATATGCTTTTTGCATTTTATGGGGCTAACAATATATTATTCACATTTTCCAATCACCCATTAGTACGAATTACTATGGTTAAAGGGTAAAAAAATTTGGAAAATGAAAAACTCCATTTACTCCGAAAAAGAGCATGCTATTCTTCTAGATATTCTATTCTTCTAGACTCTGATAAGTATAATTATCGTGCCACCTTTCCAAATACCAAATTTAAACTCAGTAGAGGGATTTGTACATACAGTGTGTAAAAAAAACTTTTACTTACCGGAAAAACTCGTGCCATGTACCTTTAGCCGTTCCGTGGCACAGTGGTTAGCATGCTTGGCTACTGACCTAAGGGACCTGGGTTCGAGCCCCGGGTAAGGCATGGATGTTTGTGATTTTCTGCTGTCCCCCCCCCCCGACAAGGAACCACCTTGACGTGGTGGTAGGGAAGGGGGGCTTGAGGGCCCATTAAGGTCGAAGGCTCTGCTGACTGGTTTGGGCTCCGGTTGGACAGGCTGACCTCGAGGTCGAAAGCTCTGCACCAGTTTTGGACCCGCTTGAGTAAGCTAAGACTTCCATCTCAGGGGAGTAGTTCGGGGCCCTGCTGACTGATTTGGTCCATCATATTGGACAGGGTCGCAAAATTTGGGCCCTACTAAGAGTTCCCACCACGGGAGCCGAGGCAACTTGGATCTATCGGTTGTTTTTCTTTTCTGTGTGTGGGACCGTTTGCAGAAGGGTACCTGTCCCTTTCTCGTCGGGGCGGGGGTGGCTCAGTCGGTAGCGCGCCAGGCTCGTAATCTGTACTTCCCAGGTTCGAGTCCCAGCTGGGTCAGCGTCGAGATTTATCTCCGCAAAACTCTCCGCCCTGCTCACGGTCAGTAAGGGACAACGATGGGCTTAGAAAGGCCGCCATCCGTCGGATGGGACGTTAAGCCGTGGCCCCGTGTGCGGAAGAGCCATACCCTGTGCACGTTAAAGAACACCCTGGATGGCCTTGACGGGAGGCTACCATCTGTCTCCCAACAGCTGTTCCAGTGAGTCCCCTCCCCCAACCTTCTCTGAGCCTTCGGGGTCCATCTGACCTGGGTTGTTGGGTTGGGTTGTTTTACTTCTGAGCGGTACTTTTTTGCACACCATGGGCAAAATGGTCCGAAGTTGTTTGTAAACTCACAAAACATCAAGCTTTGAGTTTAATCAATATCTCAGATTTCGGCAATTTCAGTTTCCAATAACAACAACAATAAACAGACACTTAAAGTAATGTTGCTTTGAGTATCATTGAAGTTGAAACTCGAAAATCCTTTTTTTTATTGCGATTTTCAAAGCACTTTGAAAACTACCGTAATAAAAATTGGATTAAAAATTTAATAGTCACGTTGCATTGATGCTTCTTCAATCCAGTGCCCATCGCGGTTGGTCATTTTCAAGAGAAAAGAAAGTATTTTAAATACTTTCTTGCTTTTCATATTCTCATCCATACCACTTCATTCCGTGAGTACCTGTCCGTCATCACTCATCATCATAACACGAACGTCTTAAGACATTTTCAAAGCACTCACTTTCAAGATCTCTTTGCTGTTACTTCTACTTTTAACATCTTACGAACGAAACTTCTGCCTTTTACTTGCAAGCGTAGGGCCATTACATTTTCGTTTCCTTCCATCTATTCTACTGCGATAAAAGGAGCCATAATGGTTAAGCAGTTGTGCTTTTATTCAGAAGCGTCAGTCGGAGGCTGCTTTGCAAATACAGAGGCATTTCCATCCAGATATGTCTGAAGGACTCTGCACATCTTCGGCATTGGCAATGTTATACTTTGCCTAAAACAATCATGGAATGCTGCATTATTGCAATAAAAGAAAGATGCCTTCGAAGATGCATAACTTTTGAAATGCAGATCGCAATAAATAATCGAAAATCCCGATTTTCAATGATATTTGTTTTAAAGAATTATGGAAGACAAAATAGCGAACAAATGAATTACACTTTTAAGAATTTTTTCCTTCAAATTAGATGAAAAGAATTATAAAGAAAACTTGAAAAAAAAATGAGGCCCCATTTCGTAAATAGTTTGGTTTGATAGATATTATTTATGCATTTACATTTCTTATATAAATTGTGAGATGTAAAAAATGGAGCACAAACAGGGGCTTTGATATTTAACAAACAATATTGAAAATAAGATCAACAGAAATTTTATTAAAATTCATTTCATTTCCTCAAAAAAAAAGCTCATTTTTAAAGTTACGTAATTTTAAATAAGCCAGGCTCGTAATCTCCAGTTCCAATTTCGTGTCCCACTTGGACCATCGTTGAGATTTATCTCCGTAAAATTCTCCGCCCTGCCCACGGTTAGTAGGGGACACCGATGGGCTTGGAAAAGTCCTCGCTCGTCGTATGGGACATTAAGCCGTGGCCCCATGTGCGGGAGAGTCATACCCTGTGCACGTTAAACAACACGCTAGATGGCCTTGACGGGAGGCTACCATCTGTCTCCCAACAGCTGTTCCAGTGGGTCACCTCCACTAACCTTCTCTGAGCCTTCGGGGTCCATGTGACCTGGCCATTTAGCCCATGGTGTGCAAAAAAAGTGGCGCTCAGAGGTAAAACAACCCAACCCAACGCACATTCATCTGATGTTACAATATTTTCCGGAAGAAGTTCAAAAGATCAAAACTTACCATTTAAAATTCCATTTGTAATTTTAATTTGATTTCAATTTGTTTAGTTTTCGAGCTCCAAGTACTCTTAGTATATTTTGTCTTTATGAAATAGTCTGTTGATCTGTTAATGCCATTGGCTTTAATTAAGATGAAAGAGATTATGGACTGGACTGACTTCTCCAAGTGCACTATTTCGTTATTTTCATTATCTGTGCAATTCTACGTCTCTTACTGAGCTATCTGGATCGGACTGCCTTGAGGCGCTCATGAGCGAGCTAGATTTAAAATATATTCCTCGACAATAATCAGATCCAAGAGATTTAATCAGTGATGCAGCATAGAGTTTTGTAATGGAATAAATATTCTTATGATGGTTCTGTTAAGGTAAATAGACGAACTAGCGAATTCTTAAAAATGAAATTTTCCGAAGTTGTTTGTAAACTCACAAAACATCAAGCTTTGAGTTTAATCAATATCTCAGATTTCGGCAATTTCAGTTTCCAATAACAACAACAATCAAAAGACACTTAAAGTAATGTTGCTTTGAGTATCATTGAAGTTGAAACTTGAAAATTCTTTTTTTATTGCGATTTTCAAAGCACTTTGAAAACTACCGTAATAAAAATTGGATTAAAAATTTAATAGTCACGTTGCATTGATGCTTGTTCGATCCAGTGCCCATCGCGGTTGGTCATTTTCAAGAGAAAGAAAGTATTTTAAATACTTTCTTGCTTTTCATATTCTCATCCATACCACTTCATTCCGTGAGTACCTGTCCGTCATCACTCATCATCATAACACGAACGTCTTAAGACATTTTCGAAGCACTCACTTTCAAGATCTCTTTCCTGTTACTTCTACTTTTAACATCTTACGAACGAAACTTCTGTCTTTTACTTGGAAGCGTAGGGCCATTACATTTCCGTTTCCTTCCATCTATTCTACTGCGATAAAAGGAGCCATAATGGTTAAGCAGTTGTGCTTTTATTCAGAAGCATCAGTCGGAGGCTGCTTTGCGAATACAGAGGCATTTCCATCCAGATATGTCTGAAGGACTCTGCACATCTTCGGCATTGGCAATGTTATACTCTGCCTAAAACAATCATGGAATGCTGCATTATTGCAATAAAAGAAAGATGCCTTCGAAGATGCATAACTTTTGAAATAAAGATCGCAATAAATATTCGAAAATCCCGAGTTTCAATGATATTTGTTTTAAAGAATTATGGAAGACAAAATAGCGAACAAATGAATTACACTTTTAAGAATTTTTCTTTCAAATTAGATGAAAAGGAATAATAAAGAAAACTTGAAAAAAAAATGATGTCCCATTTCGTAAATAGTTTGGTTTGATAGATATTATTTATGCATTTACATTTCTTATATAAATTGTGAGATGTAAAAAATGGAGCACAAACAGGGGCTTTGATATTTAACAAACAATATTGAAAATAAGATCAACAGAAATTTTATTAAAATTCATTTCATTTCCTCAAAAAAAAAAGCTAATTTTTAAAGTTACGTAATTTTAAATAAGCCAGGATCGTAATCTGCAGTTCCAGTTTCGTGTCCCACTTGGACCAGCGTTGAGATTTATCTCCGCAAAATTCTCCGCCCTGCCCACGGTTAGTAGGGGACACCGATGGGCTTGGAAAAGTCCTCGCTCGTCGTATGGGACGTTAAGCCGTGGCCCCATGTGCGGGAGAGTCATACCCTGTGCACGTTAAAGAACACGCTGGATGGCCTTGACGGGAGGCTACCATCTGTCTCCCAACAGCTGTTCCAGTGGGTCCCCTCCCCCAGCCTTCGCTTAGCCTTCAGGGTCCAAGTGACCTGGCCATTTAGACCATGGTGTGCAAAAAAGTGCCGCTCAGAGGTAAAACAACCCAACCCTTTCTCGTCAGGATGATTTACTTAGGTGGCCGATGTACACAAACTCAGTTATTTCATCTCTTTACCTTTATTTACACTTTAAATATACGGTGCTGTCACTGGCCGAATGCAACACAGGCTACAATGCGCCTCGGCGCTTTCACGCTAGATAGAGAACAAAACTTAGGCGAGCCACAGACAATCCGCCTGACATCCGGAAGGTCTCGTGGTGCACGCGAAAATCCCAGTTTGAACAACCCCGGCGGATGAGGTCACCTGTCCTTCAGGGACGTTAGGGTGTCTCGGCAATTAAGGTACGGTCGCCATGCCAAGACGTTTCAGCATCCTACATCTACCTCTTCATCCACTGGGCGGCCTAAACCCACGCGGCAAAATGTACGATTCCCGGCATTTCACTGTGCTGTCCCCTTTTCACTGTTTACTTCAGCACCCACAGCTCATTTTGTCTATGGATCAGATGATAAAGGGGAAGAGGCCCCTTTTACAAAGTGGTCCAGACTGAAGTCAGAGCACATGTCATCAAGAGGTCGTGGGTTCGGATCTCACCCACCTGAAGATATTTTTTCTTCTCTAGCCATTGGATGTATATAGCCTCATCTGTGGTTGCCTAATAATTGTTCAACCTTCATATTCTTCAACCGCAAAGATCCCGGAGCCGGGATGGTTCAGTTGGCCGTGTGCCAGGCTCATAATTTGCAGCTCCCAGGTTCGAGCCCCAGTGTTGAGAGTTACCTCCGTAAAACTCATACCTGCCCATGGTCAATAGGTGACACTGATTGGCTTGGAAAGGCCACCGTCCGTCGGATGGGGCGTTAAGCTATATCCTGTACATGTTAAACAACATGCTGGATGGCGAGAGACTACCAACTGTCTGCCAACAGCGCTCTGAGCATTCGGGGTCCTTGTGTCCTGGCCAATTTTAGCCCATTGTGTGCAAAAAAAAGTGCCGCTCGGAGGTAAAAACAACCCAAACTTTCGACAGTTTAAAACAATCGGAAGTTTGAAATATCAGTTTCATTGCAAGCTTTGCATTGTTTAAGAAAACAAATTCTGTATCTCGACAATCGGACGTCAAAATGTTAATTGTTTTTTTTTTCTGTTTTTAATAAATCTGAATTGTATTTTTTCTAGGCTGGATCAAACGCTCGGTAAGCCTGGTTCCTATCTGACAGAAAAACGCACAAAACCGATCACTTTTGGGAACAAGTTGCAACAGATCGAACAGCAGGTAAAAGTGTTTCCGTTAATCTGATATTTGAGTTAATGTCATAAAAATGCACTCAACTACTACTTTACTAGGTACAGTCGCTCAAAAAAGTATCCGAATACTATCGTTCATTACAGAATTCAGAAAAAAATATCTGGCAGCGATTTTTTTTTAGAAATTAGCGATCTGGCAACCTTCGTGTCACGTGACACGAAGGTTGCCAGATCGCTAATTTCTAAAAAAAAATCGCTGCCAGATATTTTTTCTGAATTCTGTAATGAACGATAGTGTTCGGATACTTTTTTGAGCGACTGTACAAATCCATGTTAGGTCAATTAGTGATTCAGTAACTTCTTAAACAAACTTTTTATGAAAAAATGTGACACAAAATAATTTAATGATCTCAATCAGATCTCAGGTTTGAGATTTATCTTCGCAAAACTCTCCTCCCTGCCCACGGTTCGGTAGCGGACATCGATGGGCATGGAAAGGCCACCGTCCGTCGGATAGGACGTTAAGCCGTGACCCCTTGTGCGGGAGAGCATACCCTGCGCTCGTTAAAGAACACGTTGGATGGCCTTGACGGGAGGCTACCATCTGTCTCCCAACAGCTGTCCAGTGGGGTCCCTCCCCCCAACCTTCTCTGAGCCTTCGGGGTCTTTGTGACCCGTCAAGGATGGCCTTGACGGGAGGCTACCATCTGTCTCCCAACAGCTGTTCCCCTGGGTTCACTTTCCAAACCTTCTCTGAGCCTTCGGAGTCCTTGTGACCTGACCATTTAGCCAATGGTGTGCAAAAAAAAGTGCTGCTTAGAGGTAAAACAACCCATCCCTTGACCGATCTGTTCCATACCCTGTGCACGTTAAAGAACACGATGGATGGCCTTGACGGGAAAGGCTACCATCTGTCTCCCAACAGCTGTTCCAGTGGGTGTCCTCCCCCAATCTTCTCTGAGCCTTCGGGGTCCTGTGACCTGGCCATTTAGTCTGGTGTGCAAAAAAGTGCTGCTTAGAGGTAAAACAACCCAAAATCTGGCGCAGAAGGACTCGAACCTGGGAACTATAGATTACACGCATGGCACACGCCTGTCCCATAAGGTGCCAACTGATTTCTAGTAATATTAAAAACTGGATTTCAGTGTAACTGGCCCTTGCCATGCCTCCATCCCCCCTTCCTTTCTGGCCAGGGTTTTAAGATCAATTTACGATGGTCTTGGAACGAATTAGGCTTGTTATAATATGAATTTTCCGAATTTGCATAAAGAATTTTTCACCTAACGACAGTTTTCGTGAAGAATTAAATTCGTTAGTAAAGAATCACAGGATGTGTCCTGTAGACATGGAACTCATAAAAAAAATGAGCATTTTATTTTTTAGCTATACTATTTCCAAATAGGAATGAAAAAAAAAGTATTTTTTTAATTCTCAGTCCAAAAACCACCGATTTAAAATGACACAGTCGCTCGTGGTCTAAACGTCTTATAAATATGGTTTTAATTATTCATTCTTATTCAGTATGAATTTTAATTATCAAATTTTCTTTATTATTTTTAATTATTAAATCTGATCTAGTATGAATGGCTCTGGTTCCATGAATTTTCCCAATGGGCTTGGAAAGGCCGCCGTCCGTCGGATGGGACGTTAAGCCATGACCCCGTAAGATGACGCCTAAACGGAAGGTTCCCTCTGTCTCCCAACAGCTGTTCCAGTGGGTCCCCTTCCCCCACCTTCTATGAGCCTTCGGGGTCCTTGTGATCTGGCCATTTAGCCTAGGGTGTGCAAAAAAGTGCCGATCAGAGGTAAAACAACCCATGCATTTTCACGAGATTTGGTTACAGTAAGATTCTCTTAAAAAAAAATTTTTTTTTTCAATTTGTTTTTGTGCAACAAAGAGTAGTTTGTGTATTGAGTTGTTTTACCTCGATATGGATTAAATGGAATCCATATAATAAATCGGCAACAAGAACCGCAGAAGCCGAGTTGAGTAGGGGATCCTCTGGGATGTTATTATATAATGGAAGTTTCTCATCAAGGCCATTCAGTGTGTTCTTTATAATGTATGCAGGTTTGTCTGTCTCGTACATGTAACCACGGCTTAACATTCCATCCATCCAGTGGTGGCCTTTCCAAGTTCTTTCCCTCCCCTAATAGCAGGTCAAAGGTTAACAGAGATAAATCTCAATTGGGTTCATTATTACTAGTCTGTCATGCTTCCAGCCGAGATAATCTCCATTTCATTCAGAAGATTACAAAATCATTTGCTTACTTCATTGTTGTGGGCTTCTATTTTGGCATAATTACTAAGCTTTTGTTCCTTGAATTAGGTTGTTTTACCTCTGTAAGGCACTTTTTTTCACACCATGGGCTAAATGGCCAGGTCACATGGATCCCAAAGGCTAAGAGGAGGTTGGGGACTCACTGGAACAGTTATTGCGAGACAGATGGTAGCCTCTCGTCAAGGCCATCCAGCGTGTTATTTAACGTTGGGTTGTTTTACCTCTGATCGGCACTTTTTTGCACACCCTAGGCTAAATGGCCAGATCACAAGGACCCCGAAGGCTCATAGAAGGTGGGGGAAGTGGACCCACTGGAACAGATGTTGGGAGACAGATGGTAACCTTCCGTTAAGGCGTCATCTTACGCGGTCATGGCTTAACGTCCCATCCGACGGACGGCGGCCTTTCCAAGACCATTGGGAAAATTCATGGAACCAGAGACTTTCATACTGGATCAGATTTAATAATTAAAAATAATTAAGAAAATTTGATAATTAAAATTCATACTGTATAAGAATGAATAAAATATTATTAAATACCCCCTCAAGCAGCTGCTTGCCACAGAGGTCTGACAGGAGCCTGTCAGTTTACATGCCATAGTAGAAAGTCTGTGAGGATGGCAGGACCTCAGCAGAAAACGACACAGGTTTTCCGCAGCCTTCGGTGTCTAATGATGATCCTTACATCTGCCATGCTGCGTCATCTGTGCCACACATTATCACTGAAGAAGAAATGAACGATCTGGTGCGTCATCTGTGCCACACATTATCACTGAAGAAGAAATGAACGATCTTATTCGCGACCTGGAGCTGTTCAAGATCAAAGCAGAGTTACTTGAATCAAGACTTAAACAATGGAATCTTCTCAAGGAAAATGTCCGAGTCCATGCGACGGAAATGCACAAAATCCTGCTACCGTCCCCTACACATCAAACTCGGTGTGATGAGAAACTTCGTAAAAGCCATAGACTGCATCAGCTTTCAAAGTACTTGGTTGACAAATTCTCTCGACTCAGCGAAGCAAAAATTCCCTCTTTAATTTTGTCCGCAGAGATCCGCCAGCTGTTCAGAGACTAGATGTTCAACAACCTGCTTCAGGGTAACGTTGGATTGTTTTCCCTCTGAGCGGCACTTTTTTACACACCATGGGCTGAATAGCCAGGTCACATGGACCCCGAAGGCTCAGAGAAGGTTGGGGGAGGGGACCCACTGGAACAGCTGTTGGGAGACAGATGGTAGCCTCCCGTCAAGGCCATCCAGCGTGTTCTTTAACGTGCACAGGGTATGGCTCTCCCGCACACGGGGCCACGGCTTAACGGAGGCCTTTTCAAGCCCATCGGTGTCCCCTACTGACCGTGGGCAGGGCGGGGAATTTTGCGGAGATTCAAATTCAAATTCAAATTTATTTTCAATAAGTATTATCTATAATTATATTACATAAAAAATCCCACTAAACCGAAGCTTATCAGCGGGAATGTACATATATATTTTTACAGATATGATCTAGATTGCCTCAGTAGTACAAAAAATGAAGGAGAGAAAAAAAGGAATAAATGACAAAGAAAACCGACAAAATGATGAAAGTTTCCAAATAAAAACATCACTTTTTCATCAACCACTGAAATAATTTATCTTTAACATCACAAATGTTTTCTAAGTTAACTATTTCTCTAGGAAGCAAGTTAAATAGGTACGGAATTTGGTATTCTTTGGAATTTCGTCCGTAATTATTATAAAATTTTGGTTGTTTCAAAACCCCATAGCCTTTTTTCTAGTAAACTTATTGTGGCAAATATTTTGCTTATAGGTGTCATCAAAGAAGTTATTGATAACAGAAACAAACACATATAAACTTTCAATAGGTAAAATTTTGAACAAACTGAATATATCATCTTTCGTTGTAAGGGAATATTTAACTTTTGTATTACACAATCCTTTTGGCAGACTAAACTGTATTCTTTTAATTTTATTTAATTCTGTCTTATAGGCTGTTCCATAAACTGTTATCCCATACCTAATTATAGATTCAAAAAGTGCTTTATATACTAAAATAGTTATCTGTGAATCAACAAACATGTTAAGTTTCCTAATTTTAAATGCTACAAATCGTAGTCTTGAACACATCCAATCAATATGTTTATTCCATTTCATTTTAGGTGGCGAACGCTGTGTCGACGTCATCAAAGAATCAGCCGACCAAAGAACTCTACAGTTTCGTGTTGTGAGTCGCAGTATAACTCTGAACGCGTCGCAGTGGTTTACACTGGCTATCCACGTAGACCAAGTGATGCGTGTCGTGCGAAACATGTGTGGAACTCCCAAAGATCACCATCTCCGCAGGGCCATTATAGAACATTGTGAATCAGTTCGACCTTTCCTGTTGGGATCTGTTTTCGGCGGCCCCGAGTGTGTACATCAGCTACTGGTGAATATTTTTCAGCAAGAACTAATACATCTGATCCCGTTAGATGGACTACAACCTGAAGAAAAAATACCGGCCATTATCTTATTCTTGAGAAGCTTTGACCAAAATCAAGTGGGTATCATGGCTATCAAAAGTGGGTATTATTGGGGATGACCAAAGGTTATGGAAGCAAACAATGGTACATATGAATATATTTTGATATACAGTACTATATTGTTTGATTAATACTTATCGAAAATGTTCCTTTTTTCGTGTATGTTAGTGAAAAGAAACTGCGTATAGGCTCTTACTATATATTTCTCTTAGAGAAAAGAGACTGCGTTTAAACTCTCACTATATATACAGGGTGATTCAAAACTCTTGGGCCAAACTTTAAGGGGTGATAGAACATACCTAAACAAGCACTTTTCGTCATACAATGAATGGTCGGAGCTCAAACGGTGAAACACTACAGGGCGCTTTCCAGTGAATACCTCTAAGCGCTGGTTTTCGCACTCGTCGTCATTTTTACCATGGATTGCAGAACGGATGGATTGTTTCACGAATCAGGAGAAGGCGGACAAGCATTTCACGTACGGAGCTGCGGACGGGAATGTGAGGGAAGCTCAAAGACTGTACCTGGAGCACTTTCCGACTAGAAGCGTGCCTGATCGTAAAACCTTTCAGTGATTGCACTGGTAGCTGTGCGAAACGGGCTCCTTTTTCAGCGGCTTTCAGAATACAGGGCGTGCAAGGTGTGTGAGGACGCTACGTGTTACAGAGGAAATTCTACGTAGGGTAGGAGATCGTCCCGAATGTACCATGTGAGCAATTTCCCATGCTGTAAGTGTGCCCCAATCGACGGTGTGGCGAGTTCTACGAGACGAACGATTATACCTCTACCACATGCACAGAGGTGCACACCTTGACACCTGCAGATTATCTGCCTCGTGTTTATTTTGCACAGTGGTTCCTGCAGCAGACTGCAGCGCAACCGGACTTTGATGCACATGTCTTATTCACTGACGAATACACTTTTGCACGTGAGGGTGTTTTTAATACCCACAATTCTCATGTGTTCCATTCAATTCACAATTCTCACCAATAATCCGCACGCCATACGTCCACATTCGTACCAGCAGCGTTTCTCCATAAATTATTGGGCTGGAATCCTCCATGACCATGTGACTGGACTATACCTTCTGCCAGCCCGACTGAAAGGAAGAACGTACCTCGAATTTTTACAAGACGTCTTGCCAGAATTACTGAACTCTATTCCAGCAAACGTTCAAATACTTATGTGGTTCGAACATGACGGAGCGCTACCCAATTTCAGCGTGGATGGGCGGAACGCCTTCGATGCAACATTTCCAGGACGATGGAATGGTCTGGTGGTCCCATCGCTTGGCCGCCACGATCACCCGATCTCTCATGTCTGGACTTTTTCCTATGGGGCCATATGACAAGCCTCATCTACGATAGCCCCATCAATTCCAATGAGGTCCTTGTTGACAGGATTTATATTGCTGCTGCCTCTGTACGAGAAATGCCTGGTGTTTTCGCCCATGTACGCCGATCACTACGTCAAAGGTGTGAAGCCTGCATTAATGTTAACGGTCGCTCTTTTGAGCAGTTTCTGTAATTTGTTCGATAAAATTCTGAACTTTCTGTTCCGTAATTTATGCAATTGTTTCAAACCTCTTATGTCATTCTTGTGTTTCTTCATTTCCTGACACAGTAACTGCTGACCACTAGCGCTTCATCGCTTGAGTTCGGACCATGCATTGTATGACGAAAAGTTCTTGTTTAGGTGTGTTCTATCAACCCTTAAAGTTTGGCCCAAGAGTTTTGAATCACCCTGTATACAAGGAGTGTCTAAGGGAGAAGAGAGCTAGCTTCCATGGACGTAATGTAAACTTTCGATTGCAGCGCCCTCTAAACATGGCAAATTCGTGCATCGCAATGAAGCCACCTAGTCAGAGAGAGGAGCGAGTTCCCTGCATTATTTTTCCACCGCCGAACAAAGTTTTCAATTGCTTACACCACGTGACTAATTTTACATACACTTTGACTCTGAAAAATGTTCATTTTCTTCATGAGGTACCCTCGTAATCTTTTCGTTTAGAAAGAAAATATCGAGAAGTAATGAAATCATTTTCTTTAACAAAATCCAGTTTTGTAAAACTCGTAGCAGCTGTGCTAAAGAACAAAATTGTAATATTTTGAACAACCTACAGCATTTAGTATATTATAATAAATTGAGATTTATGTGTCAATGCACGATGACACGATCTATATAATTATATTTTATAAAATTGTAGATATTTTAGATAAATATCATATCGAGTTTTTCCTTGTATAAATGTTCAACAGATGGCAGCAGGCACTTCCCGTATCAACCATGAAAAAAGAATTACACTGTTAGAGCAAAATGCAGAAGCCAATGTACATCGATATGCTCCAGGGAACACAAACCTGCAACATACATTGACTTATATATATTCCCAAGATGATTAAATGTATTAATTTACATATTAATTTTAAAAATTCTGCAAAATTTCTCAAAATAAACATACAACGGGTTTTCCAGGTATCGTAAAATGTACTCCTGAAAGGGATAAAACACTCATTGAATAACTTTAGGGTCAGCTACCACTGTTACAAACAGCCATGGCTGTTAGACATTTGGAAACACTGGTTAAATTGCAATATACGTATATACCAATAGTAAGACAAACCATAGCTGCAGTGGCCTAAAATGATTACACTGCGCATGCGCAGATCGCCCCTTACAGTTGGTTTTGTGCCTGCACATGAATTTGCCACTTTCAGCTTCGGTAAAATTCCGCAGAACGGCGCCACTTACGCTTGTGCAAAGCTAGCCTTCTTCTCCTTAGACCTTCTTTGCTGTATACTATATCACAAGATTTTATATTTTCGGATGCATCCAGGAAGGTTCATCCAGTCACGAATAATTGGAAAGTAGCACAGTACGTTCTACGATTAAACGGACAACATAGAACTTGTATTAATTTTGTTCATAAATAAACCGGTAGTTCAAACGTTTTACAAATTTTTCAGTTGCACACATGTATAACCAATACTGGTACAAAGGAAAACCTTAACGCTCTGCAAATAAAGTTTAAAAAGCGATATATTTGTTCAGTGAACTGTCACTTCCCTCTTTCAGCTATTTTTTTAATCCTTTCCTGCCACCTTGTTCAAAAAATTTTTTTCTGTTCTCTTCTAGGAACTTTAGCATTAGGTGATGAAATCTTATCCGTATGCAGAAAGCATATATACAATACCACAAAAAGAATGGTTTACATGACATAAAATTGTTATCATTCTTATAACATCTTCGAAACACAAGATGTAATCTCTCGCCATCGAAACGGTTAAACATTGAGGTGGATAACATTATATTTGCATTTCAGGTTTAACTTCGATAAAAGCCAGAAATCACGATTTCATACTTTCGTTAACTGATGTAACAAACATAAATGCTATAATGTAGCATTTTAATATCTTTTATAAATATTTATACTTTATGATTTTGAAGCAAAAAATAATATATTTCAATATACCGATTATGCAGAATGGCCAAAACGCATATATCAAAAAAAGTTGAATAACTTTTCAAAATTTTCGAAATTCGAAAAGACATAAATGAAATAAATATATAAAATGAATATAAAATACAAATCAACGTAAACAAAATAGAAAAAGATATAAAAAAGTGTTAGAATCCAAATAAAAAAAATTCCAAAGAATTCTAAGTTTCATGTGATTCAATTAATACGCTTTAACATGTCTTCTATCATTAGCTATAACCAATCTTAGAATCTTGCATTTTTCAACAAAGTTGTAGAGATTGGTAGCTCATGTAGAGCAATGGTTCTCAACATGGGCCATGTGCCCCTCAGGGGTCCATGCCATATTTTACAGGATTACATGCTAAAAACGGAACAAAGGGGATAAGTGTAAGTTTCTGAGGGTAGCCCTCATGTGTTTGGAAATTAAAATCTGAAAACCCACTATTTATCTAAAAAATAGCGAGAATTCTCAGTGGTCAAATTTAATTACCAGGATAAAATATTACAAATCAGATGGAAAATCATATTTATTATTTTAAAAAATAATTTAAAAATTTTTAAAAAGGTTCCCTGGAATTCCTTCATTTTTTTAATTTTTTAGTAAACAGAGTAAATGAATTTTAAATTAAAATAATTTAGTATCAGGGTAAATAAGGAAATAAATTTGCAGTTTGCACCAGTCATAATAATCACCCTGAATAAGATGAAAATTCTTGAATTAATTAATTTTTATTTTCATTTTAGAATTACTGAATTCTAAATAAAATGCTTTAAGAATTTCTTTTGTTACTTAGAAATAAAGTATCGATTATTGGAATATGTATATATAATATAAAATTTATGAAGGCTATTATTCTTGCTTAGAATGATGTTTATTCGATAGGCCAACAAAGCAGTCTAGGTCGGTCGATTTGTCATAGTTTGTGTTCAGTTTATGCCAACAAAATAAATATCCCGATATCGGTAATTAGAGTTATCATCGGATTTCCAACAAATATTACATTTTTTGTAGGGCTATATGGTTAAGGCAAAGAAGGTCTAAGAAGAAGAAGGCTAGCTTCGCACAAGCGTAAGTGGCGCCGTTCTGTGGAATTTTACCGAAGCTGAACGTGGCAAATTGATGTACATGCACAAAAACAACTGTAAAGGGGCGATCTGCGCTTGCGCAGTGCAATCATTTTTAGTCAACTGCAGCTGTGGTTTGTCTTACTCTTGGTCTATTTATTGAGATTTAATCAGTGTTTCAACCTGTCTAACACGCATGACTGTTTGGCATAGTGATAGCTGACCGTAAAGTTATTTAATGAGTATTTTTTCCCGTTCAGCAGTATATTTTACAATACCTGGAAAAGCCGTTGTATCTTTATTTTGAGTCATTTTGCAGAATTTCTAAGATTAATATATAAATTAATACATTTAATCATCTTGCGAACATGTAAGTCAATGTATGTTGCAGTTTTATGTTCTCTGGAGCATATCGATGTATATAGGTGTCTGCAGTTTGTTCTAATAATAAATTTTTTTATGGTTGATACGAGAAGTGCCTGCTGCCATCTATTGACAGTTTATACAAGTAAGAAAGTCAATATGAATTTTATTGAAAATATCTAAAATTCTATAAAATATAATTAAACAAAACATGTTGTCTCGCACTGAGCCATAAATTTCAATTTATTATAATATATTAAATATTGTAGAATGTTCAAAATATTAAAATTTTTTTGTTGAGCATAGCTGCTACCTGTTTTACAAAATGGGATTTTATTAAAGAAAATAATTTTAACTAATCCTTCAAAGAAGTAATTATGATGGTAAAATTTAAGAAATTAACACTTTGAACAGAGTCAAAGTGATGTAAAATTAATCACGTGGTGAAGCCATTGAAAACCTTGCTGGGCGGTGGAAAAATAACACAAGGAATGGCTCCTCTCCCTGGATAGATGGCTTCACTGCAATGAACGAATTTGCCATGTTTAGAGGGCGCTGCAATCGAAAAGTTTACATTAAGCCTATGGAAGCTAGCTCTCTTCTCCCTTAGACACTCCTTGGTTAAGGAACGTTTCAACAATTGCTTGTCCTTCAAAAATTCATCAGAGAAAGCGAAGATCATTCATTTTGTAGGATTTTTTCTATTTAACCTTTGTTTGAAGGATATTTGGTTCCTCCCTTACTTTAGAATTATGTAATAAATCACTTTCATTGTGAGTAGCATGAAATCTCTGAATAGAAATACGCCTCCAATTGGAAGATGAATTAAATCCGCTTTCTAAAAGAGAAATGATAATGTGAATTGTTCCAGCTACAAATAACAGCTAATAAACAATGAATAAACAAAATTTGTTCCTCTGCATGTGTGTGATATATTGAGAAATTCCGGCAGACTTAAAACTATAATAATAATAGCAATGTTTAGAAATTGAAGTATTCATGCAAATTCACCAGTGTTCACTAGGTTCTCAACATGGGGTACGCGGTAAAATATTTCCAGGTACGCCGTGAGAGCACAATAGTCGCTAGATATATGTTATATATTATATAGGTTTTATTTTATTGTTATACTATAACAATAGTTTATTTATCTATACAAGGGGTACGCCAGTTACATACACATTTCCAGGGAGTACGTGAAGCATAAAAGGTTAAGAACCACTGCACTAGAGTATATGAGCTCTAGTATTCTTAACTCAAAAGTGACATTCGCGCATAGGTCTACCACAAATAAAAGTAAAATTACAGTATGAATATAGTTAATCCCATTCTTCAAACAACTCCTAATTATTATTCAAAGATAAAAATGTCTCTAGGTTTATGGTTTTTTGCTAATTAACACATTTAAAATTTGATAAGACAAATATATTTTATATACACTACAAGAAAAAAAAAATTGCAACCTTGAAAGGATTAATGTCATTTTATTGAAACGCAGAGAGCTGTTACTAACTTGGGTGTTTCAACGATAGTGCTTGGCGCACGTCTTGGGTGTTGTTGGAGCTGCCGTTCCATCATATACCAGACGTGTTTAACAGGTGAAATGTCCGGTGAGCATGCTGACCATGGTAGTACCTGATCTCGTGTAGATAGTGCAGACTAATGCGGGCTGTGTGGAGACGGGCGTTATCTCGCTGGTAAGAGGTTCCGTGCTGTTGAACAAATGGGACAGCAACTGTCTGCAAAAATGTTGGTAACAGATCGTTGGGCAGTTAGAGATCCCTTTATGATGACCAGTTCTGACCGAGATATCCACTAACGGCACCAAACACCAAGATACCAGATGATGGAGCTAAGTGAAGATGTCGCACTGGATGGCGTTCCTTTCCCCTGGTTGACGGCGAACACGTTCTCTACCGTCGTGCTGACGAAGACAAAAATGAGATTCGTCACTAAACACCACATTAGTCCACTCTTGTTCGTTCTGTCTGAGGCGACACCACTGATGACGTACTTACTTGTGGACAGATGTGAGGGGCAAACGCAGTGCCGGATGAAAGGCTCGCAATGAAAATTGTAAAGGCCTGTTGTTTACCTTCTACCTGGTAGTTATAGATGTGTTGCCTGTTAACAGTCCCTTTGCAGTTGCGTTATAGTCGCGAATCTGTGACGCAATGCCATGCGACGCAAATGGCGGTCCTGTCGCTTTGTGGTCACACGATCCATGTTGGCATGTGCTGGATCCTTCTTGAACTTAATGGGGCCATATGTGTACGATGGTGCTGGGATTGGGTCAACAATGTCTCTAAACGACAAACCAGCCTCTCTAAGGCCACGCTCAAAAGTTTCTTCCACGCTCAAAGTCTGTTAACTGTTGGAACGGCTGTCGAAGTCTGTGTAATGGCATCTTTAGCGGTTTAGAACGATTTTCACAAAGTTTTTTCAGACAGGGAGCTTTCGTTGCCTTTATCTGTGTTTGACTGCTCCGCACCTCTGACGTCAGCTCGCGCCTGTCCAACGTTTCGATCGTCCTGCAAACCTAATCATTTCCATATTCTACCGCCTCACAAAATTTCGACACATTTGCATAACTTCTTGCAAGTGTTCCATTTTTCATTTCTTGTAGTTTATATTCTTTGAGCTATTAAATAAATATTTATTATTTACATCGGAATCCACTATCTACATAACACCACGTTTTATTACACTTTTAGAATAATTTCTAATCACGTATGATCAATATTCTGTTGTCAAATATACATTCTATTAACAAAAGGTTTCGTACATTTCCTGAGTTTGAAATGGAAAGCCACATTCAAAATTTCTTAAACTGAAATTAAGGTTTTTACCAAAAACGTTCCTGAAGGTATGTTGAATATTTCACTTAAATTTCTCTAAATCTCGTGTTTCAGTAATATTCGTTAATATTTCAAGAGCTATTGTAGTCGGGGTCATTTTACAGAAGATGTTTCTGTTATAGACCCTGATAAACATTTTTCTTCGAAATTAATAAGAACTAAAAGTATCATTAAACTAGCTTCTAAAATTACATTCATTTCAGTAAATGGTTTGATATAACAATTATTGATTTTTTTTGCCAGTTTTGACCAAAATTATTATGAACACCGAGGATGCAGTTAAATGCTTTAGAATGTGAAATTCATCAGATATTAAATGAATATTGTTGGATATCGAATTTAAAGATTTTTGAGGTACATTTTAAGCTTATTTTCAGCACATTTTTCCGTGAAACACTATTTATACAGATAGATAGCTCGGAATGTAGTTTTCCATTCAAATAACATTGGAACCCTTTCCGTCATTTCAGTACTATTCAGTTCACCCCCAAGTTTCGCTAAATGATGATGTTTATGATCTATATCAGTGGTTCTCAAAGTTTTATGCTTCGCGTACATCCTGGAAATGTGTATGTAACTGGTGTACCCCTTGTATAGATAGATAAACTATAGTTATAGTATAAAAATGGGAATAAAATAAAACACTGGCTTTGTTACTAAATCTAGCGACCTTTGAGGTCTCACGGCGTACCCCAAAAAGTTCTATCGCGTACCCGACGTTGAGAACCCCTAATCTATATGAAAAGGTTACCATCTTGCTTGAGATGAAACTTCTAATATGAAATGAATTGCTTCATCTGCTATTACTAAAGCAAAGCAAAGATACACCCGCATTGAATATTGCATTTGTTCCCTTCAGAAGAAAGTGAATAATTTAGGAAACACTGTGCACACAATAGGATAAGTTGATGCTCACACGATAAGCTTTCATTTGCTTAATCTACAACTGTGGGTCTTCGTATTCGGAAGATATATTTGGAAAAACTATTTTCAAATTTCTGTCTTTTTATTAGATGGAAGAAACAACGGGACGACATTTTTATATTACGTACTGTAACGCTCCCCATATAACGAACTTTTTATTTGACACACAACCTGTTTTGTTGAATGGACAATTTGCTTGACAAATATACAAAATAACAAAGAATTAACCAACTAACAAACGTGTAAATAATGAGCGAAAAGCAATGGGAAGATAGGTAAAAAAAAATGCCAAAAAGATGTCAAGGTGTCATTAAAGTAAAGGACTCACCTATAAAATTCTGATTTTAAAACGCTTAATATTTTCTTTAAGATGTTAAACCACTCCTCTTGTAATCTATAATAATAAAAGTTGTCCGTGTGTCTGCTTCAGTCATAAATCGGGAATGGTGGTAGACTTCCAAAATCGTCTGAGTTGCATTGCCGAATTTCAATTCGAAATTCCAAAAGGGAGGACTTCCTGTTAGGAGACAAATGGCAGCTTCCCGTCAAGGCCATCCAGCGTGTTCTTTAACGTTCACAGGGTATGGCTCTCCCGCACACGGGCCAAGTCCCATCCGGCGGATGGCGGCCTTTCCAAGCCTATCTGTGACCGTGGGCAGGGCGGGGAATTTTGCGGACATAAATCTCAATGGTGACCCAGCTGGGACTCGAAACTGGGAACTACAGATTACGAACCTAGCGCGCCACCGACTGAGCCACCCCCGTCCCTTCAAAAATGCTCGGAGACGCTTTCATTTATAAAAATAGAAGGTAGTTTCTAGCAATTCAGCTATCAATGGGGTCATTATTAACATACAGGTAACCTCCGATTTATGCGGGAGATGTGTTCCGGCGAGACCGTTAATTGCTTTTTTTTTGCATATCTTGCATTATAATAGATGTTTTATTCCAACAAAAGTAATTATAAACATAACAGTTGTAAGAATTTTTAAATGCATATAGATATTTAAATGCATAATTGTGTAATGTATGATCAATTATTTAATTTTACAAATTATTGAAGAATGAATTTAGCATTGTTAGCTTGCGGCCTCTATTTTGTTCATATTATTTATTTGTAATATTCCATTAACTGGATTTTATCTATGCAGAAGATTTTAAGAGTTTCTAATGGATTTTTAATAAAATAAATGTGGGAATAGTAACCACATTGCAGCGAAAGTAGCGATACAGCCGGTATGGTGAGCAGAAATGAGAAGCGGAAGTGCAACGCTCTCTTTTCAAAAAGTCCCGCTATTTTGCTGTTCGTACGCCATTTTGTTTTCTGACGTCATCACCACAAACTCCGCGTTTTTGCCGCTCGTCCGCCGTTTTTAATTCTGACGTCACAAGCCCTCCTCTAAGACCCCCTGGTTGACCCACCCAAACCCCTCGTGAAGTAAACAACTTCCAAACAACTCCCAAATAATTCAAAGTCCCAAGTCCGCCATCTTGGATTTTGACAACATCACCCAAACCAGTGAGTTGTGCAGCTTAACTGCAGCGCCATCTAGTGTTTAACATACGTATTATAGTTAAAAAAAAAATCCACAGCCTGTCTCAAACCCAGGTCCATAACGTTTATCAGCGCTATTTTATCAGCGTTATTCAGCGTTTATCAATGAATTTTTTTTAATTCCAAGAACACAACATTTCACTTGGGAATAAATTATAGATGAATTTTTTATTCCTTGTAAATCACATTTAACTTGGGTGGTTACAGAATTCAGAAAAAGTATCTGGCAACAATTTTTTTAGAAATTAGTGATCTGGCAATCTTCGTACTGTACACGACGGTTGTATTTCTTTTTTATTATTATATTTATTTTTATTTTTTACATTATTATATTTATTTCGTATATTTTTGTATATTTTTATACTGTATTTATTTTTTATTCCTTATTAACTTACGAATAAATTATATTTTTATTTCTTGCAAATTAAGAATATATTATTTTTATAAATGAATCTTGCTTTTTATTTTTTATAAATTAACATACGAATATATTATTTTATAAATGATTTTTTTTTCTTATAAATTAATTTACGAATAAATTTTTCTCTTGTAAATTAATTTAGGAATAAATGAATTTTTCATTCTTTTGTAAATCACATTTAACTTGGGAATTAATTTTTTAATTCCTTGTGAATAGTATTCAGAACCAATCATGTCGTCTCCTTACTCATCCTCCCTTGGACCACGTTTTACAGACGGATGGCTTTACAATCTGAAAGGTCCTTGCGAAATAGACCAAATAAGAAATATTTTGAAACATAAAGTGGAGATCAACACAAGGTCTCTATACCTTGCACCAAAATTGTTTAATATGTTAAGTTTTAAAATGACAACTGAAAAAATTCCAGCAACTTTCAAAAACACATTGCATAATATTGTTCTAAATATGTCTGATTCTGAAAGTACTCTCAGATAATGTACACAGCCGTATCAGAATAATATGACCAATTACCATACATACATATGGCTGGTGGTCATATTACACTGATACGACTGTATATATATGAAAATATTATGCTGCACATTCAGAAAATTTCCAATGTTGCTAAATTTCATACCTAAGTTACTAATAGACTGACATGCTCCTTGATTCTAAATGTGAAATATTTTATTTTTGTCTATTTTGAGTGGGAGGGGGCAGGGGTGGCTCAGTCGGTAGCGCTCCAAGCTCGTAATCTGTAGTTCCCAGGTTCGAGTCCGAGCTGGGTCAGCGTTGAGGTTTATCTCCGCAAAACTCCCCGCCCATCCCGTGGTCAGTAGGGAACACCGATGGGCTTTGAAAGGCCCCTGCCGTCGGATGGGACGTTAACAGTGTGCGAGAGAACCATACCGTGTGCACGTTAAAAAACACGCTGGATGGCCTTGACCGGAAGCTGCCATCTCTCTCCCAACAGATGTTCAAGTGGATTCCCTCCCCCAACCTTCTCTGAGCCTTCGCGGTGCATGTGACCTGGCCATTTACCCCATTGTGCGCAAAAAAAGTGCCGCTTAGAGGTAAAACAACCAACCCATCTACCATCATTGAAGGTGATACTTGTGGCGTGGGTGTGTGATGGTTTCGGAACATGTCGACCTCTATGTGCGTTTAGGAAGCACTAAAACTGCAGAAGTATAGGCAGATTATTTAATGGCTTATAAATAGGATCTCGTATAGAGGTCGTAGGAATGTAGCATATTTATGATCCCTATACGAGATCTAATTCCAAGGCAATAGAGTTATACTATCCAACTCTTTTCAATGTACAAAACAATAATGTAACCACCTGATTGAACAGTATTTTCAAAATTTTCTTCAGCAGGACAACAATGTTCGAATGGTTGTAAAAATAAAGTCTTTATTAATTTTGGTATACATTATTGTATAAGAAAAGTTTCATTTTTTCCTACTTTTTTTAAATCTATTATATTTCAAAAGTATTATTACCTTCTTTAGGTAAGCGAAATAAGTGTTAAATTTATATCGCTTGAAACTTATCCAAAAAATTTAAATTTATTACTGTATTTCATTTTTTTTTATGTTTGTGAGAATGTGTTTAGCATCTTTTGTCATTCTTAGCAGACAGGAGAGAATATAAAACTGGCCGAAGCCTACAAGGGGTGTTCTAGGGCCACGACAACCTCCTCCACGACCTCAATCCCTCAAGGAGCTAAGATATGATCCAATAAACTCGTAGAAATTTAGACACTATATGAGAGCTTCAAAAACGGTATGATCTCTCAATATTCTCAATTCCGCATTGAGGTCATGAGAAACCAGTTTTAATTCTTTCTTTCTTTCACACTTTCACATTTCTCGAAAATTTTTCTCTTTAAACCCTTATCTTTACAGAGCCTGATCTAGGGGAGATAGGGTGCCATTCTCCCTTTGAAAATCCTGGTCAGGGTAATGAAGGTAATAATTATTAAACTTGGCATATTCGACACAGTTTTAAAGACCTTTTTAAAGATCTATAAAACACAGGGTAAAATGTTATTCTGGAATCGAAATTCTGCTTCCACTCTACCGTTGTTTTTTTCGGCTCGATTGCTTCACTTTCCTCCCTATCCTCTTTTTCCAAGATCCAAGATCCATCTCGTTACTAATGGTTTGTGGAAGTCTATTCATGCTTTATTTAGAGTAGTTATTTGTTTTTATGACGTTTTGAAACAATTTGTTTCTACTATATTAGTTTCAAATCTAAATCAACTTCAAACATTTTAGCAATTACCCATTATTCCCGTATAAACAAGAGCAGATTCATTGGCAAAACAATATATTAGCTATCAAAATTTCAATTGCAATAATCATTAAAAGAGAATTAGATCTGGAATCTAGATCCAAAAAAAGGGCAAGAGATACAACCATGTGGACTCCACATTTCGTTACTTGAAGTTCAAATTCGTTACTTGAAGTATTTTTAATCTTAATTATTCGTTTACGATTATACAGAAAACTTTTAAATTAAAGCAGCATATTCCAAAATGAAGTGGGTACCGTTGGAGATGACCAAAAGAAATAAGGATTATGGAAGCAAACAATGATTCATATGAATGTATTTTGAGATACAGTACTACATTGTTTGATTAAAACTTATTGAAAATATTTCTATTTTGTATGTTAGTGAAAAGAAACTGCGTCTTACTATAAATGTATTTGTCTAAGAGAAAAGAAACTGCGTTTAAGCTCTCACTATTGATATATACAGTACTATGCAAATTAGTTGGGACAATAGGAAAATGCAGTAACAAAGACACAGCTAAAATATTTATTTGTTTAATAGTGTAGTTAATAGCGAATGTGACCCCCCTTAGCTTTAATTATTTCTTTCACCCTCTCAACCATTGATGCCACTAACTTTCCACACATCTCCTTCACTTCAGGGTCGTGGTATCACACTTTCATGACACTTTCTATCATTTTGGTTTTCGTCGTACAATCCATCTTAGATATGCGCGCTTTAATAATGGTCCACAAATTTAAAATGGAGTTTAAATCGGGTGAATTTCCTGGCCACTCCAATACCTTCAAATGTTGCTGGGTAAAGAAGCTCTTAGCAAGCTTAGAATTGTGGCATGGAGCCAGATCCTGTTGAAATACCCCATCGCCGTTAGGAAACAGCTTCTGCAGTGTTGGGACCATTTTCGCCTGCAGAACGCCTATGTACTTTTTGCTGTCCATCATTCCTTCAATGGGGTGTAGCGTCTGTGGCCCGGTAGCTGTGAAACATCCCCAAAACATGACCTTGGGTGGGTGTTTGAGGAATTGCTGGATGTGGCCGGATCGAACAGGTTCTTCAGGCGTGGCTTGTCCCAACTAATTCGCACAGTACTGTATCACTACATTTAATATTTTCGGATTTTTAATATTTTCCAGTCACGATAGCTTTTCCACATGTATCTTTTTCTGTTTTTCATGAAACGTAAGTCATCTCTTGTATTAATTTGTTTATAATTATACTGGTAGTTTAATTGTTTTACAAATTTTTCAGTTGCACACATATATAACCAATACTGGTACAACGGAAAATTTTAACGCTCTGCAAATAAAGTTTAAAAGGAAAGAAAGAAACAGAAATAGAATATTCTCTGGGATAGGATGATGGAATTTTGGTTGCATATCTAATATTAATTGAATTCGTCTACAGATACTGTCATGACCATGTAATTTTATTACATGGCCAAGACTTCATGAAAGGAGAACTGGCTGAAAACATCGACTTCCAGTTTAATAGTGACATTTTCGACTGCCTCCATTTTTGTGTCCACTTCAACGAAGAGGAACTCGGCCGCAGTCCCCGAACTTTCCAGGTTGAGCCTGGAACCCCAGATGGCAGAGGAACTACGTGACATGCCTGGTAAACAACGTTGGCCGGAGGGGAGATGAGATTCGCACCTCGGCTACTCTGGCCAATCCCTTACAGCCACGCATGAGCATAACTGATCTCCACAAGTTGGGGGGGAGGGGCAGCGAAAAAGGACAAGAGAATATTTGCCAAAAACAGGCAGTCTCTTCTTCTCGTCCGGGCTGTGTGGTCGACAGCAATGATCCTCTCCAGTGAGCAGAGTCCCGAAGTGTGAACAGTGTATGCGCGGAGGAAGCGCTAAGCAGCCCGGGCTCCCATTGACTTGGAGCGCAACAGCCCAGTGATTGCCTTCCTGAGGGACTCCTGACTTGACGAGGTAAGGGGGAATCTTATTGAATCTGGTTCCGCTTTTTCACTCGAATGTATTTCTGTGAACTGCCGTCACGGTATCCCGAGTGTTTAGGGATCTGATCTCCACCACGCATAAAGCTTGCCTTAATTGAAAAGGGCCATGCCAGAGGCATGGTTGAATCCGTCCCAAAAGTGGGAACTACAGTTGTGAATGAAATGTGTAACAGTAATTTTGTTAATAAATGTTATGTTTTTGTTAACTGTAAAATTATCTCAGTCTTCATTTGTTAAATGTCAGTTCATTTGAATATTGGGTCAGGGAACTGCCTACATTTTGGCAGCAAGTAACGCATCACGGTGTAAGTGTTTGTACCGCTCTAAATATACACCAGGGGTGTTCATAACATACCCTCTAAAAGTGGAAAATTGCAAAAATTCCAAATTTTCAAACCAATATTACATACGATCTATTTATGTCAGAAAATTGGAATTTTGGTGGTAAAATGTAAAGGTCATGAAGTTTCCATTGGAAATAATGAGTTGACCCCCCTTAAACCCAGGGTGGGTGGAAAAACACAAATTTTCGTTTTAGCAGATAATCGTTTGTTTTTAGAGCTAAAAGAAAAATATACTGGGTTGCATTGTTTTACCTCTGAGCGGCACTTTTTTGCACATCATGGGCTAAATGGCCAGGCCACAAGGACCCCGAAGGCTCAGAGAAAGTTGGGGGAGGGGACCCACTGGAACAGCTGTTGGGAGACAGATGGTAGCCTCCCGTCAAGGCCATTCATCGTATTCTTTAACTTGCACAGGGTATGGCTCTCCCGCACACGGAGTCACGGCTTAACGTCCCATCCGACTGACGGCGGGCTTTCCAAGCCCATCATTGTTCCCTACTGACCGTGGGCAGGGTGGGGGAATTTTGCGGAAATAAATCTCAACGCTGACCCAGCTGGGAAAGTCCATCGGTGTCCCCTGCTGACCGCGGGCAGGGTGGGGAATTTTGTGGAGATAAATCTCAAAGCTGGCGCAGCTGGAACTCGAACCCGGGAACTGCAGATTACGAGCCTGGCGCGCGACCGACTGAGACATCCCCGCCTCACTTCTATAGGAATGACATTTCTTACCTACTACATTTTTCGATAACTTCATACATAGTTGGAAACACCGTTGCCCGAGGCTTGTATTTGGAATGATCATATACCTAAGTATTACTCAATTTTTATTCCAAATGGTATAAAACTTTTCACGCATTTGGCGACATTGCTATATTTTTTGTACAATATTACAAACTTGTGACTCATTTTGAACATCAATTCAACACTACAGACATTTCTTTTCCAACCATCTTGCCAACTGGTAGATCAATATTTTTTTTACAACTCTTTTTCAACGAATTCACTTTAAAATGAAACACATTCTATTTTTCCTAATAATGCATCAACATTTTCTGATATGCGTTTGATGTTCGTATATACGTAATAAGGATGGTTCGACAACAGATTTTCGAGTATTTTTTATTACGATGAATGTTAAAATTGTAATGCCAATTGGATTACAGCTAAAAATATTTAACAATTTCCAAATAGCATAAACCCAATAGCAGAAAATGAAGTCGTGAAAGGTCATAAAACATATTTGTATTTGCCGCCTCTGTGGCGCAATGGTGTCGCATCGGTTCGCAGTGACACTGCAACTACGGTATCCGGGGTCGAGTCCTAATATAGAATTATTGTCTGCTTATGTCCACTTAGCTCTAACTGAGGCAGTGGTCACCAGTGACTTCGGTTTTAGTGCGCATGTCCTTGCACGAAAAAAGTGATACAAACTGAGAGTAGGTTCTAGGATTTTTTCCTGTCCTATAAGTTATCAATAAATGAAATCAATATACACAGTCGTATCAGAATAATATGACCACCTATTATACATACTATGGTAGATGGTCATATTATTCTGATGCGATTGTGTATCTGCATGGAAATAAATTGTTTGCTTTTATTTTATGATCGTTCAAATTCTGTAAAACTATTATTATCAGGCAAAATTAAAACTATAATATTTATTGGAAGTAATGCTGGAAATATTTTGACCATTTTTCAAACAAGATATTTTTAGTTATTTCATTTGGATATTTTAACTTCTTTTTAACGTTTTCAATCTCAAAACGTTAATAAAATGTTGCATGATGCAAAATAAATGTACTTCATTACTTTAGTTACATTATAAAATATTTAATTTCATTTTATATATGGGTTGGATTGTTTTATCAATAAGTATATATTTATGCACACATCAGGCTAAAGGATCATTTCACAAGGATCCCAATTACTCAGACCCTGGATTAAAAAAGGAGCTCACTGGACAGCAGTTAAGAGACTGATTAAAGCCTCCCGTGAAAACTATCCTGAGTGTTTTTAACGTTAATTAGGTTGTGGTTTTCCTGCAAATGATGGACTTAATATCCCATCTGACAAAAGGTGCCTTTGCAAACAGTCGGTGTCTTCTTTCCAACAGAGAGCAGAGCGGTTTGTTAGCGAAGGAAAACTTAGCATAGGAACAATGGGGACTCGAGTATAAGAACATCAGATTATGAAGCCAGCGCGCCACTGACTTGATTAATCTGTTCTGCATTTATTAACAAAGTTTAAGTCTGTTAAACTCTTTATTCCCGTTCAAAGAGAATCAAGGGTTTTTTTTTTTTGAGCAAAAAAAATCTGGGTAAAATAAGTTTCAGACAAGGAAAAGGGAAGAAAACAATGTATTTTGTTTGCAATATGTTTTCTTGCGGATTCGAAATTGGATTTTTTTTAATTCTAAACATTTGGAATGGAAATAGGTTTCTTTTTTATTTTGTTTACTTGATCCTTGGGACAAATTGGAGTTGTAGTTTTCCTTTTAGCAGGGTCTTGGCTTCATGATCTTTACCTTGACGTGCTCACTGCAGTGGGTATCATGAGATGACCAAAATCAAGTGGACTTCATGAGTTGACCAAAATCAAGTGGGTATCATGGGTATTATTGGGGATGACCAAAGGAAATAAAGGTTATGGAAGCAAACAATGGTATACATTGATATACAGTACTATATTGTTTGATTACTACTTATCGAAAATGTTTCTTTTTTTTGTGTGTGTTAGTGAAAAGAATTGCGTTTAGGCTCTTACTATATACTTATCTTAGAGAAAGGAAACTGCGTTTAAACTCTCACTATATATACAGGGTGATTCAAAACTCTTGGGCCAAACTTTAAGGGGTCATAGAACATACCTAAACAAGCACTTTTCGTCATACAATGAATGGTCGGAGCTCAAGCGGTGAAGCACTAGAGGGCGCTTTCCAGCGAACACTTATAAGCGCTGGTTTTCGCACTCGTCGTCATTTTTGCCATGGATTGCAGAACGGATGGACTGTTTCACGAATCAGGAGAAGGCGGACAAGCATTTCACGTACGGATCTGAGGACGGGAATGTGAGGGAAGCTCAAAGACTGTACCGGAAGCACTTTCCGACTAGACGCGTGCCTGATCGTAAAACCTTTCAGCGATTACACCGGTATCTGTGAGAAACGGGCTCCTTTTTCAGCGGCTTTCAGGATACAGGGCGTGCAAGGTGTGTGAGGACGCTACGTGTTACAGAGGAAATTCTACGTAGGGTTGGAGATCGTCCCGAATGTACCATGCAAGCAATTTCCCATGCTGTAAATTTGCCCCAATCGACGGTGTGGCGAGTTCTACGAGACGAACGATTATACCTCTACCATGCACAGAGGTGCACACCTTGACACCTGCAGATTATCTGCCTCGTGTTTATTTTGCACAGTGGTTCCTGCAGCAGACTGCAGCGCAACCGGACTTTCATGAACATGACCTTCACTGACGAATGCACCTTTGCACGTGAGGGCATTTTTAATACCCACAATTCTAATGTGTGGGCCACCAATAATCCGCACGCCATACGTCCACATTCGTACCAGCGGCGTTTCTCCATAAATTTTTGGGCTGGAATCCTCTATGACCATGTGATTGGACTATACCTTCTGCCAGCCCGACTGAAAGGAAGAACGTACCTCGAATTTTTACAAGAAGTCTTGCCAGAATTACTGAACTCTGTTCCAGCAAACGTTCAAACACTTATGTGGTTCCAACGTGACGGAGAGCCACCCCATTTCAACGTGGATGTTCGGAACGCCTTAGATGCAACATTCCCAGACGATGGATTGGTCGGGGTGGCCCCATCGCTTGGCCGCCACGATCACCCGATCTGTCATGTCTTGGCTTTTTCCTATGGGGGCCATATGAAAAGCCTCATCTACGATAGACCCATCGATTCCAATGAGGACCTTGTTGCCACGATTTATACTGCCGCTGCCGCTGTACGAATATGCCTGGTGTTCTCGCCCATGTACGCCAATCACTACGTCGAAGGTGTGAGTTGGCGGTCGCTCTTTTGAGCAGTTTCTGTAAATTGTTCAAGAAAATTCTAAACTTTCTGTTCCGTAATTTATACAATTGTTTCAAACCTCTTATGTCATTCTTGTGTTTCTTCATTTCCTGGCACAGGAACTGCTAATCCCTAGCGCTTCACCGCTTGAGTTCGGACCATGCATTGTATGACGAAAAGTGCTTGTTTAGGTGTGTTCTATCAACCCTTAAAGTTTAGCCCAAGAGTTTTGAATCATCCTGCATACATGGAGTGTCTAAGGGAGAAGAGAGCTAGCTTCCATAGACGTAATGTAAACATTTCGATTGCAGCGCCCACTAAACATGGCAAATTCGTGCGTTGCAGTGAAGTCACCTAGTCAGAGAGAGGAGCGAGTTCCCTGCATTATTTTTCCACCGCCGAGCAAAGTTTTCAATTGCTTACACCACGTGACAAATTTTACATACACTTTGACTCTGAAAAATGTTCGTTTTCTTCATGAGATACACTCGTAATCCCTTTTCGTTTAGAGAGTAAGTATTAAGATTTAATGAAATCATTTTCTTTAATAAAATCCAATTTTGTAAAACTGGTAGCAGCTGAGCTAAAGAACAAAATTTTAAGATTTTGAACAACCTACAGCATTTAGTATATTATAATAAATTGAGATTTATGTGTCAATGCACGATAACTTGATCTATATAATTATATTTTATAAAATTGTAGATTTTTTCCATAAATATCATATCGAGTTTTTTACTTGTATAAATGTTCAACAGATGGCAGCAGGCACTTCCCGTATCAACCATAAAAAAAAATTACACTGTGAGAGCAAATTGCAGAAGCCAATGTACATCGATATGCTCCAGCGAAGACAAACCTGCAACATACATTGACTTTATATATTCACAAGATGATTAAATGTTTTAATTTACATATTAATTTTAAAAATTCTGCAAAATTACTCAAAATAAACATAAAACGGCTTTTCCAGGTATCGTAAAATGTACTCTTGAACGGGATAAAACACTCATTGAATAACTTTAGGGTCAGCTACCACTGTGCCAAACAGCCATGGCTGTTAGACATTTGGAAACACTGGTTAAATTGCAATATACGTATATACCAATAGTAAGACAAACCATAGTTGCAGTGGGCTAAAATGATTACACTGCGCATGCGCAGATCGCCCCTTAGAGTTGTTTTTGTGCCTGCACATGAATTTTCCACGTTCAGCTTCGCTAAAATTCCGCAGAACGGTGCCACTTACGCTTGTGCAAAGCTATCCTTCTTCTCCTTATACCAGGCATGGCCAACATACGGCCCGCGGGCCGGATCCGGCCCGCGTAATGAATTTATGTGGCCCGCGAACAATTTTTCAATATTAGCATTTAGCTTCTAGTAATTAATCGAATGAATTCTCGATACTTCTATATTGTTTAAGAAACATTCCGTTATAAAGAAAATCTTATTATTATCAAAAATTATTATCAAGATTTAATGATTTACATTTGGAGGCTGTGTTAAGAATAGCTACTACAAGTATATAACCAGATATTAAAAAAATAATAAGCGATGCAAACCGCCTCACACGTCGCATTAGTTATTATGTTAATTTGTTGTATTGATTTACTTAAAATTATTCATAAACAAATTTCATAATAAAATTTTGTTTACTTAAAGAAATAAGTGTTTTGTTTAATATTTTTCAATTTTAATATTTCGTCCGGCCCGTGAAAATATTTTTTTTTCCAATCCGGCCCGCGGGCAAAAACAGTTGGCCATGCCTGCCTTAGACCTTCTTTCCTGTATTCGATATCACTACATTTTATATTTTCGGATGCATCCATGAAGGTTCATCCAGTCACGAATAATTGAAGAGCAACGGAAAGCGCCATTACGATTAAACGGAAAACATAGGACTTGTATTAATTTCGTTCATAAATAAAGCGGTAGTTCAAACGTATTACAAATTTTCCAGTTGCACACATGTAAAAGCTATACTGGTACAATGGAAAATTTTAACGCTCTGCAAATAAAGTTTAAAAAGCGATAAATTTGTTCAGTGGACTGTGGCTTCCCTGTTTCAGCTATTCTTTTAATCCTTTTCTGCCACCTGGTTGAAAAATTTTTTTTTGTTCTCTTCTAGGATCTTTAGCATTAGGTGATGAAATCCTAACCGTATGCAGAAAGCATATATACAATACCACAAAAGAATGGTTTACATGACATAAAATTGTTATCATTCTTATAACATCTTCGAAACACAAGATGAGTCTCTCGCCATCGAAACGGTTAAACATTGAGGTGGATAACATGATAGTTGCATTTCAGGTTTAACTTCGATAAAAGCCAGAAATCACGATTTAATACTTTCGCTAACTGATGTAACAAGCATAAATGCTATAATGTAGCATTTTAATATCTTTTATAAATATTTATATATATATATCTTTATTAAAAATTTTATGATTTTGAAGCAAAACATAATATATTTCAATATACCGATTATGCAGAATGGCCGAAAGGCATATATCAAAAAAAGTTGAATAACTTTTCGAAATTTTGGAAATTCGAAAAGACATAAATGAAATAAATATATAAAATGAATATAAAATACAAATAAACGTAAACAAAATAGAAAAAGATATAATATAAAAAAGTGTGATAGAATCCAAATAAAAAAACATCCCAAAAAATTCCAAGTTTCATGTGATTCAATTAATACACTTTAACATGTCTTCTATCATTAGCTATAATCAATCTTAGAATCTTGCATTTTTCAACAAAGTTGTAGAGATTGGTAGCTCATGTAGAGCAATGGTTCTCAACATGGGCCATGTGCCCTCAGGGGTCCATGCCATATTTTACAGGATTAGATGCTAAAAACGGAACAAAGGGGATAAGTGTAAGTTTCTGAGGGTAGCCCCCAAATTTAATTACCAGGATAAAATATTACAAATCAGATGGAAAATCATATTTTTTATTTTAAAAAATAATTTAAAATTTTAAAAAAGTTTCCTGGAATTCCTTTATTTTTTTAATTTCTTAGTAAACAGAGTAAATGAATTTTAAATTAAAATAAAAAAAATTAGTATCAGAGTAAATAAGGAAATAAATTTGCAGTTTGCACCAGTCATCATAATAATCACAATGAATAAGATGAAAATTCTTGAATTAATTAATTTTTACTTTCATTTTAGAATTACTGAATTCTAAATATAATTCTTTAAGAATTTCTTTCGTTACTTAGAAATAAAGTATCGATTATTGGAATATGTATATATAACATAATATTTATGTTTTGAATAAACACTTTAGATGATGAAGTGCATTTTCTCGAACAAATAGCGTCTATAAGGCCGGCCACAGAGGTAAAGGAGACTCAGAAAGGGTCCATGAGGATAATTATGGTTAGGCCTGGTTCGAATCCTGGTCTGGCATGGTTATTTGTTTGTGTGTTGTCAGTTCCAACTGAGGCAGTGGTCAGCAGTGATTTCTTTCTTGGTGAGACATGTCATTGTATGAGAAGGCCTATAAGAATCTATCAGAAGTTTCAAGTACCGTCCTCTATGTTATAAAAAGATAAAAAGACTTCCTTTTTGTTATATTCATTTTGGGACCCCTGTATATAGACGAATGTGAGGGATTGACTGAGGGGTGGGGGGGAATCCATTCAATCACTTGAGTGATTGAATGGAAGGGAGATCAGGTTATTTCTGAATATGACGCAGAAATGGTAGAGCTCTGAAAATTTGTACATAATGATAACCTAGGTCGTAAATCTTGAGACGAATCTCAAATTTGACCTCTGAAATATTGATCAAGGAGAAATAAAAGTCACATAGAGGTCAAACCTTCATTTAGATGTGCTAAAAACATGGAAATTGGTGTCTAGGTGTTTATATTTCAGAATCTTTACTAAATTTTGGATTCAGAGTGTACTTCAAGGTTAGAGATAAAATTCTAATCTACCAGTATTGAAGAGCTATAAATTGGTGCCTGGTAGTAATCGGAAAATAAATCCCAGAAACATTGTGAAATTTTGGCTGTGAGGGATCCGTTGTCAAAGGTCAGATTTTGATATGTTGGTGCTAAACAGACAAAAATTGGTACTTGAGGCTTTTCAGGTCGTAAACCGAGGAAATATTAAGAAATGCCAGTGTGGAATTCAAGTTCAAATAGAGGTCGGAGTGACAGTTAGAAATCAAAAGGTGCTGAAGATCGTTCTCTGGTATAATAATATCACCAAAATAATAACAATGCATTCAGATATTTATTTTTTAAATATGCTTAACAAAATAGGTAATAAACTTATTGGTTCGGAGGTTATTGAAAAGGCGAAAAACTTCCCAGCATTCCATATCGCATTTGTCAGGATTAGAAGAAAGAACACTTAAAATAACTACTGTGCCTACTGTGCAAATTAACACCTATAAATTTTATTTCCCATAAAGAATGGAACGGAAAAATCACAAGATCAAAGAAAGCAGTCAAACAATGAAAGATGACACACCCATAGGAGTTCTATCAAAAACAATTCGCAGATGGTAATATCCTATTCCAGCAAATAGTTTCATGTATTATGGAAGAAATAAGTCCTTTGTTTTAACATAAGTTTTTTATGTATAGTTTATGGAAGTGAGAAATTGGAAAAAAAAGGTTTTTCTTTTAGAATATTGTATGTATTTACACGAATAAACATTATATATTTTACACCGTTGATTCGCGTTCTAAAACACCTGCCACAGAAGCTCCCTAACGAGTTGAGGATTGATATATTTTCAGGCATCGCATCTTACTTATCATTGGCTTTTGGGGGCTAAGAGAGTAGTAAATCAAGATTGAACAAGAAACTCTTTCATGACAATTTCATGAAATTTCAGGAATTTTGCTTCCATTATGGAAAATCTATTTCTAGTAAAGAAAGTTTCTGAAGGCTATTATTCTTGCTTAGAATGATGTTTATTCGATAGGCCAACAAAGCAGTCTAGGTCGGTCGATTTGTCATAGTTTGTGTTCAGTTTATGCCAATAAAATAAATATCCCGATATCGGTAATTAGAGTTATCTTCGGATTTCCAAAAAATATTACATTTTTGTAGGGCTATATGGTTAAGGAACGTTTCAACAATTGCTTGTCCTTCAAACATTCATCAGAGAAAGCGAAGATCATTCATTTTTTTAGGATATTTACTATTTAACCTTTGTTTGAAGGATATTTGCCTCCTCCCTCACTTTCGAATTATATAATAAATCACTCTCATTGTGAGTAGCAGGAAATCTCTGTATAGAAATACGCCTCCAATTGGAAGATGAATTAAATCCGCTTTCTAGAAGAGAAATGATAATGTGAATTGTTCCAGCTACAAATAACAGCTAATAAACAATGAATAAACAAAATTTGTTCCACTTCATGTGTATGATACATTGAGAAATTGCGGCAGACTTAAAACTATAATAATAATAGCAATGTTTATAAATTGAAGAATTCATGCAAATTCACTAGAGTTCACTAGGTTCTCAACATAGGGTAAGCGGTAAAATATTTCCGGGTACACCTTGAGAGCTCAAAAGTCGCTAGATATATAAATAATATAAATAATAAATACCCCCTCAAGCAGCTGCTTGTCACAGATGTCTGACAGGAGCCTGTCAATTTATATGTTATATATTATATATGTTTTATTTTATTGTTATACTATAACAATAGTTTATTTAACTATACTAAGGGTACGCCAGTTACATACACATTTCCAGGGAGTACGTGAAGCATAAAAGGTTAAGAACCACTGCACTAGAGTATATGAGCTCTAGTATTCTTAACTCAAAAGTGACATTCGCGCATAGGTCTACCACAAATAAAAGTAAAATTACAGTATGAATATAGTTAATCCCATTCTTCAAAAAACTCCTAATTATTATTCAAAGACAAAAATGTCTCTCTGTTTATGGTTTTTGCTAATTAACACATTTAAAATTTGATAAGACAAATATATTTTACAAACACTACAAGAAAAAAATATTGTAACCTTGAAAGGATTAATGCCATTTTATTGAAACGCAGAGAGCTGTTACTAACTTAGGTGTTTCAGCGATAGAGCTTGGCGGACATCTTTGGTGTTGTCGGAGCTGTCGGTCCATCGTATTCCAGACGTGTTTAATAGGTGAAATGTCCGGTGAGCATGCTGACCATGGTAGTACCTGATCTCTGTAGTGCAGACTAATGCGGGCTGCACTACAGAGTGGAGACGGGCGTTATCTCGCTGATAAGAGGTTCCATGCTGTTGAACAAATGGGCCAGCAACTGTCTGCAAAAAGGTTGGTAACATATCGATGGGCAGTTAGAGATCCCCTTATGATGACCAGTTCTGACCGAGATGTCCACTAACGACACCCCACACCAAGATACCAGGTGCTGGAGCTAAGTGAAGATGTCGCACTGGATGGCGTTCCTTTCCCCTGGACGACAGCGAACACATTGTCTACCGTCGTGCTGACCAAGACAAAAATGGGATTCGTCACTAAACACCACAGTGGTCCACTCTTGTTCGTTCTGTCTGAGGTGACACCACTGATGACGTACATACTTGTAAATCTGCTCCTTATCTTCCTCTGAATGAATAGAAATTCAGTGACTATGCCATCGACATGCTTTAGGTTTATTTTCTACTTTTGACGTCGCATATAGAAAGATAAGTATTTTTGAAAATTTTTTTTGTCCCTAGAAACATCTACCTTCCGGAACTTTCACTTGATATATTACTCATAAACATCGCCCACATTTTTTCCTTCATGTACGAGTCGTGTTTGATTTCGGTTGTTGGGTTGTTTTACCTCTCACCGGCACATTTTTGCACACCATGGGCAAAATGGTCAGGTTACAAAGACCCTGATGGCTCAGAGAATTTGGGAAAGGGGACCCACTGGAACAGCTCTTGGGAGACAGAGGGTAGCCTCTCCTCAAGGCCATCCAGTGTGTTCTTTAACGAACACAGGGTATGGCTCTACTGCACATGGGGCCACGTATAACGTCCCATCTGGCGGACGGTGGCCTTTCCAAGTCCATCGGTGTCCCCTACTGATAGTTGGCAGGACGGGGAGTTTTGCGGAGATATTCCGTATAAGGGTTTGTTTTCCAAACTAGTGAAATTTGCTATACATATCTTTGTAGAAATGCTTCATTTTAACCAAAATATCAGTCTAATGAAATAAAGATTTATCCCGTGCAAAAAACACTATTAATATAACTAAATTATTGAAAAGATAATTATTAAACAACAAGAAAAATCTACATTTTTCCTTCTTTATATTTTACTTTTTATAACATCTGCTAAAACGACAATGATTTAAATTCTGTGAAATATCTGACCTATCACAGCCCTATGAATCATACACTGTTTTATATCGCACAGCAGGCATTTTTTCTAATTTCACTCTGTGAGATAGGTGCTCTCTACACCTGATAGCATAAGGCTTTAAAGCATACCACATTTTCCTAGCGTAAAAAATAAGTTACAAACTTGGAAATTTACGCGATTTTGACGGTATTGCTTCTAACGGTAATATCCAGCGATACGTTCTTTCAGAACTGTCCCAATCAATGCATTATACTTTACCATTAGTTAAACTGCGGTTCCACTTATATTTGTTCGCTATTATTATTTAGGTAGGTTGATTAATTCGTTTAATTTCGTTATTAGCTGCCAATATGAAGTGATATATTTGTTACCGTCAATGTATAAAAAGCCGGCATTCTATAGAATACCCGGCGTTTTTAGGCAATGTATGAATATGAGAATTATTACATACTTTCCCTAGGCCTTGTATAGAATACCTAGGCATTATATAGAATGACAAATACTATTTCGGCAAAGTATGAAAAAGGCTTTTATTGAAAAGATGCATGTGAAAATGTAAGAAGTACAAAATATTAGATACGGGAGTTTTCTACAAAAAGAGAAAAATACCATTGCTGAACTACCGCCAGAAATATTAACATCATAACCTGTAATAAGTCTGTCGTCCGCATTATAAAAAACGCCCCAAATGAGGTAAAGCCAAGTGAGAACGAATCAGTAAAGTGTTGAATATTCGAAGTTTGCAATTCGAGTTAGGATACTCGTATTTCACTTTACTACTTGTCAAATCTATTTCAGTGGAGTTCCGAGATTCTTGTGATATGTCGTTTTTTGATGACTTTTTTTAATCAGTTTTTTGACCTTAACTCTCTTTCTATGGAAGCTAGGGTTCTCAAACTTTGGGATACCTATTGAGGCAACCCTCTTTTACACTCTTACAACGCTAGGGGGTGCTTTTCCGAATGGAAGGGTGTCTTTTTGGTGTCTAAAGTGACCAACTACGGCGCTCTTTTTTACCGATACTAGGGACTGGCGGATCTGGCAATCAGGGTGAGCCTATAGGGGACCCAGGGGAACATTTACTGGTTAATTCGAATTGGACTGAGTGCTCTGGCTCTCTGTTTGAGGCGAGCGTCGAGAATCACGTGACTCGCATTGCGACATTAAACATCACTGCCGGGAGTATTTTACACTTTGCCGATTTGCCTTTTGGCATTCTATAGAATGCCTAGGAAATGTGTGAAATATGAATCGTTTCATACATTACCGGCTAGTTTCAGGCATTATAAACAATGCCTAGGCATTCTATAGAATGCCGGATTTCAAATTTTGCCGGTGACATATTCACCATTTTCATAATGACACAGAAATGTGCTGCAGAGTTTCGACATCATTTAAGAATTCACGCAGAGATGTTTTGTTGGGAGAGAGAGTGACACTGCTGAAAGTGGAAATCTCAACACCAAGAAGTAATGGAAGAAGAGATATATAAATAACAGGAGACAATCGGCCATCGGAGATATGCAAATTATCAAAGTTCGGCAGCGAATGGATACGTAACACCCAACCGAGCCATGGCAAAATACCGGGCGCCCATGAGCTTGTATCAGAACACCATCGAGAGTGAGGATGGAATGCATGCTGCGAAAATGTTCGGGTTGTTTTACCTCTGAGCGGCACTTTTTTACAGACCATGGGCTAAATGGCCAAGTCACAAGGACCCCGAAGGCTCAGGGAAGGTGGGGGAGGGGACACACTGGAACAGCTGTTAGGAGACAAATGGCAGCTTCCCGTCAAGGCCATCCAGCGTGTTCTTTATCGTGCACAGGGTATGGCTCTCCCGCAAACGGGCCACAGCTTAACGTCCCATCCGGCGGATGGCGGTCTTTCCAAAGCCTATCGGTGACCGTGGGCAGGACGGAGAATTTTGCGGGCATAAATCTCAATGGCGACACAGCTGGGACTCGAAACTGGGAACTACAGATTACGAGCCTAGTGCGCTACCGACTGAGCCACCCCCGTCCCTTCAAAAATACTCGGAGACGCTTTCATTTAAAAAAATAGAAGGTAGTTTCTAGAAATTCAGCTATCAAATGGGGTCATTTATTTATTACAGGTAACCTCCAATTTATGCGGGAGATGCGTTCCGGCGAGACCGTTAATTGCTTTTTTTTTGCATATCTTGTATAATAATAGACGTTTTATTCCAACAAAAGTAACTATAAACATAAGAGTTTTAAGAATTTTTAAATGCATATAGATATATAAATGCATAATTGTGTAATGTATGATCAATTATTTAATTTTACAAATTATTGAAGAATGAATTTAGCATTGTTAGCTTGCAGCCTCTGTTTTGTTCATATTATTTATTTGTAATATTCCATTAACTGGATTTCATCTGTGCAGAAGATCTTAAGAGTTTTTAAAGGGTTTTTAATAAAATAAATGTGGGAAGAGTAACCACATTGCAGCGAAAGTAGCGATACAGCCGGTATGGTGAGCGGAAATAAGAAGCGAAGTGCCACGCTCTCTTTTCAAAAAGTACCGCTATTTTGCTGTTCGTCCACCATTTTGTTTTCTGACGTCATCACTACAAACTCCGCGATTTTGCCCCTCGTCCGTCATTTTTAATTCTGACGTCACACGCCCTCCTCTAAGACCCCCTGGTTGACCCACCCAAACCCCTCGTGAAGTAAACAACTCTAAAGTTCCCAAATAATTCAAAGTCCCAAGTCCGCCATCTTGAATTTGACGACATCACCCAAACCAAAACCTACCGAAATATTCTACGTCCGCCTAACTGCAGCGCCATCTAGTGTTTATCACACGTATTATAGTAAATAAAAAAATCCACAGCTTGTCTCAAATCCACGTCCATAACGTTTATCAGCACGGTTATCCATTACTCCAAGGGTAATATTTGCCTAAGGTACGTAAAGGAAGATGAAGAAAGAACTGATCATTATTTCTTGTAAATTCACCTACATTTTTTTACATTTATCAATGATTTTTTTTTTATTCCAAGAAAACCACATTTCACTTGGGAATAAATTATAAATGAATTTTTTATTCCTTGTAAATCACATTCGGATCGACCCGAATGTACCATACAAGCAATTTCCCATGCTGTAAGTGTGCCCCAATCGACGGTGTGGCGAGTTCTACGAGACAAACGATTATACCTCTACCATACACAGAGGTGCACGCCTTGACACCTGCAGATTATCTGCCTCGTGTTTATTTTGCACAGTGGTTCCTGCAGCAGACTGCAGCGCAACTGGACTTTGATGCACATGTCTTATTCACTGACGAATGCACCTTTGCACGTGAGGGCATTTTTAATACCCACAATTCTCATGTGTGGGGCCATCAATAATCCTCACGCCATACGTCCACATTTGTACCAGCGAAGTTTCTCCATAAATTTTTGGGCTGGAATCCTCCATGACCATCTGATTGGACTATACTTTCTGCCAGCCCCACTGAAAGGAAGAACGTAGAAGTCTTGCCAGAATTACTGACCTCTGTTCCAGCAAACGTTCAAACACTTATGTGGTTCGAACATGACGGAGCGCCACCCCATTTCAGTGTGGATGTGCGGAATGCCTTGGATGCAACATTTCCAGGACGATGGATTGGTTGGGGTGGTCCCATCTCTTGGCCACCACGGTCGCCCGATCTCTCATATCTGGACTTTTTCCTATGTGGCCATATGAACAACCTCATCTACTATAACCCCATCGATTCCAATGAGGACCTTGTTGACAGAATATATATTGCCGCTGCCACTGTACGAGAAATGCCTGGTGTTTTCGCCTATGTACGCCGATCACTACGTCGAAGGTGTGAAGCCTGCATTAATGTTGGCGGTCGCTCTTTTGAGCAGTTTCTGCAATTTTTTCAATAAAATTCTGAACTTTGTGTTCCTTAATTTATGCAATTGTTTCAAACCTCTTATGTCATTCTTGTGTTTCTTCATTTCCTGATACAGTAACTGCTGACCCCTAGCGCTTCACAGCTTGAGTTCGGACCGTGCATTGTATGACGAAAAGTTCTTGTTTAGGTGTGTTCTATCAACCCTTAAAGTTTTGCACAAGAGTTTTGAATCACCCTGTATACAAGGAGTGTCTAAAGGAGAAGAGAGATAGCTTCCATAGACGTAAAGTAATCTTTTCGATTGCAGCGCCCTCTAAACATGGGAAATTCGATGCATCGCAATGAAGCCACCTAGTCAGAGAGAGGAGCGAGTTCCCTGCATTATTTTTCCACCGCCCAGCAAAGTTTTCAATTGCTTACACCGCGTGACTAATTTTACATACACTTTGACTCTGAAAAATGTTCATTTTCTTCATGAGGTACACTCGTAATCTCTTTTCGTTTAGAGAGAAAATATCAAGAAGTAATGAAATCATTTTCTTTTATAAAATCCAGTTTGGTAAAACTGGTAGCAGCTCTGCTAAAGAACAATATTTTTATATTTTGAACAACCTACAGCATTTGGTATATTATAATAGATTGAGATTTATGTGTAAATACACGATAACATGATCTATATAAATATATTTTATAAAATTGTAGATATTTTCCATAAATATCATATCGAGTTTTTTACTTGTATAAATGTTCAACAGATGGCAGCAGGCACTTCCCGTATCAACCATAAAAAAGAATTACACTGTGAGAGCAAATTGCAGAAGCCAATGTACATCGATATGCTCCAGCGAAGACAAACCTGCAACATACATTGACTTATATATATTCACAAGATGATTAAATGTTTTAATTTACATATTAATTTTAAAAATTCTGCAAAATTACTTAAAATAAACATAAAACGGCTTTTCCAGGTATCGTAAAATGTACTCTTGAACGGGATAAAACACTCATTGAATAACTTTAGGGTCAGCTACCACTGTGCCAAACAGCCATGGCTGTTAGACATTTGGAAACACTGGTTAAATTGCAATATTCCTATATACCAATAGTAAGACAAACCATAGCTGCAGTGGGCTAAAATGATTACACTGCGCATGCGCAGATCGCCCCTTAGAGTTGTTTTTGTGCCTGCACATCAATTTGCCACGTTCAGCGTCGCTAAAATTCCGCAGAACGGTGCCACTTACGCTTGTGCAAAGCTAGCCTTCTGCTTAGACCTTCTTTGCTGTATACTATATCACTACATTTTATATTTTCGGCTGCATCCAGGAAGGTTCATCCGGTCACGAATAATTAATTGGCGACAAAACCAGCACAACGATTCAACGGAACACATAAAACTTGTATTAATTTTTGTTCATAAATAAACCGGTAGTTCAAACGTATTACAAATTTTTCAGTTCCACACATCTATAATCAATACTGGTAGAATGGAAAATCTTAACGCTGTGCAAATAAAGTTTGAAAAGCGATAAATTTGTTCAGTGAACTATCGCTTCCCTGTTTCAGCTATTCTTTTAATCCTTTTCTGCCACCTTGTTGAAAAAACATTTTTTTGTTCTCTTCTACGAACTTTAGCATAGGTGATGAAATCTTAACCGTATGCAGAAAGCATATATACAATACCACAAAAAGAATGGTTTACATGACATAAAATTGTTATCATTCTTATAACATCTTCGAAACACAAGATGCAGTCTCTCGCCATCGAAACGGTTAAACATTGAGGTGGATAACATGATATTTGCATTTCAGGTTTAACTTCGATAAAAGCCAGAAATCACGATTTAATACTTTCGCTAACTGATGTAGCAAGCATAAATGCTATAATGTTGCATTTTAATATCTTTTATAAATATTTATACTTTATTATTTTGAAGTAAAAAATAATATATTTCAATATATCGATTATGCAGAATGGCCAAAATGCATATATCAAGAAAAGTTGAATAACTTTTCGAAATTTTCGAAATTCGAAAAGACATAAATGAAATAAATATATTAAATGAATATTAAATGCAAATAAATATAAACAAAATAGAAAAAGATATAATATAAAAAAGTGTGATAGAATCCAAATTAAAAAATTTTCCAAAGTATTCTAAGTTTCATGTGATTCAATTAATACACTTTAACTTGTCTTCTATCATTAGCTATAATCAATCTTAGAATCTTGCATTTTTCAACAAAGTTGTAGAGATTGGTAGCTCATGTAGAGCAATGGTTCTCAACATGGGCCATGTGCCCCTCAGGGGTCCATGCCATATTTTACAGGATTAGATGCTAAAAACGGAACAAAGGGGATAAGTGTAAGTTTCTGAGGGTAGCCCCCAAATTTAATTACCAAGGTAAATATTACAAATCAGATGAAAAATCATATTTATTATTTTAAAAAATAATTTAAAATTTTTTTAAAAGCTTCCCTGGAATTCCTTCATTTTTTCAATTTTTTAGTAAACAGAGTAAATGAATTTTAAATTAAAATTAAAAAATTTAGTATCAGAGTAAATAAGGAAATAAATTTGCAGTTTGCACCCGTCATGATACTCACACTGAATAAAATGAAAATTCTTGAATTAATTAATTTTTATTTTATTTTAGAATTACTGAATTCTAAATAAAATTCTTTAAGAATTTCTTTTGTTACTTAGAAATAAATTATCGATTATTGGAATATGTATATATAATAAAAAATTTATGTTATGAATAAACACTTTAGATGATGAAGTGCATTATCTCGAACAAATAGCGGCTGTGAGGCCGGCCACAGAGGTAAAGGAGACTCAGAAAGGGTCCATGAGTTAAATAGGATTAGGCCTGGTTCGAACCCTGGTCTGGCATGGTTATTTGTTTGTGTGTTGTCAGTTCCAACTGAGGCAGTGGTTGGCAACGACTTCTTTCTTGGTAAGGCATGTCATTGTATCAGAAGGCCTATAAGAATCTATCAGTAGTTTCAAGTACAGTCCTATATTTTATAAAACGATATAAAGACCTCTTTTTTTTGTTATATTCGGGACCCCTGTATATAGACGAATGTGAGGGATTGACTGAAGGGGGAGGGGGAATCCATTCAATCGCTTGAGTGATTGAATGGAAGGGAGATCAGTTTATTTCTGAATATGACGCAGAAATGGTAGAGCTCTGAAAATTTGTACATAGTGATAATCTAGGTCATAAATCTTGAGAAGAATCTCAAATTTGACCTCTGAAATGTTGGTAAAGGTGAAATAAAAGTCACATAGAGGTCAAACCTTTATTTTGGTGTGCCAGAGACATGGAAATTCGTGTCTAGGTGTTTCAGAATCTTTACTAAATTTTGGATTCAGAGTGTACTTCAATGTTACAGATTAAATTCTAATCTACTAGTATTGAAGAGCTATAAATTGGTGCCTGGTAGTAATCGGAAAATAAATCGCAGAAACATTGTGAAATTTTGGCTGTGAGGGGTCCGTTGTCAAAGGTCAGATTTCGATATGTTGGTGCTAAACAGACAAAAATTGGTGCTTCAGGCTTTTCAGGTCGTAAACCTAGGAAATATTAAGAAATGTCAGTGTGGAATTCAAGTTCAAATAGGGGTCGGAGTGACATTTAGAAATCTATAGGGGTTGAAGATTGTTCTCTAGTATAATAATATTCACCAAAATAACAACATTGCATTCAGATATTTATTTTTTAAATATGCTTAAGAAAATAGGGAATAAACTTATCGGTTCTGACATTATTGAAAAGGCGATAAACATAACAGCATTCCATATTGCATTTGTGAGGATTAGAAGAAAGAACACTTAAAATAACTATTGTGCCTAATGTGCAAATTAACAGCTATAAATTATATTTCACATAAAGAACGGAAAAATCAGAAGATCAAAGAAAGCATTCAAACAATGAAAGATGACTCACCCATAGGAGTTCTATCAAAAACAACTCGCAGATGGTAATTTCCTTTTCCAGCAAATAGTTCCATGTATTATGCAAGAAATAAGTCCTTAGTTTTAACTTAAAATTTTTATGTATAGTTTATGGAAGTGAGAAATTAGAAAAAAAAAGTGTTTGGTTTTAGAATATTGTATGTATTTACTCGAATAAACATTATATATTTTACATCGTTGATTCACTTTCTAAAATACCTGCCACAGAAGCTCCCTAACGAGTTGAGGATTGATATATTTTCAGGCATCGCATCTTACTTTTCATTGGCTTTTGGGGGCTAAGAGAGTAGTAAATCACGATTGAACAAGAAACTCTTTCATGACAATTTCATGAAATTTCAGGAATTTTGCTTCCATTATGGAAAATCTATTTCTAGTAAAGAAAGTTTCTAAAGGCTATTATTCTTGCTTAGAATGATGTTTATTCGATAGGCCAATAAAGCAGTCTAGGTCGGTCGATTTGTCATAGTTTGTGTTCAGTTTATGCCAATAAAATAAATATCCCGATATCGGTAATTAGAGTTATCTTCGGATTTCCAGCAAATATTACATTTTTTGTAGGGCTATATGGTTAAGGAACGTTTCAACAATTGCTTGTCCTTCAAAAATTCATCAGAGAAAGCGAAGATCATTCATTTTGTAGGATTTTTACTATTTAACCTTTGTTTGAAGGATATTTCGTTTCTTTCTCACTTTGGAATTATGTAATAAATCACTCTCATTGTGAGTAGCGTGAAATCTCTGAATAGAAATACGCCTCCAATTGGAAGATGAATTAAATCCGATTTCTAGAAGAGAAATGATAAAGTGAATTGTTCCATCTACAAAAAACAGCTAATAAACAATCGATAAACAAAATTTGTTCCACTTCATGTGTGTGATATATTGAGAAATTCCGGAAGACTTAAAACTATAATAATAATAGCAATGTTTAGAAATTGAAGTATTCATGCAAATTCACTAGAGTTCACTAGGTTCTCTACATGGGGTACGCGGTAAAATATTTCCGGTTACGCCGTGAGAGCTCAAAAGTCGCTACATATATAAATAATAAATACCCCCTTAAGCAGCTGCTTGCCACAGAGGACTGACAGGAGCCTGTCAGTTTATATGTTATATATTATATATGTTTTATTTTATTGTTATACTATAACAATAGTTTATTTATCTATACAAGGGGTATGCCAGTTACATACACATTTCCAGGGAGTACGTGAAGAATAAAAGGTTAAGAACCACTGCACTAGAGTATACGAGCTCTAGTATTCTTAACTCAAAAGTGACATTCGCGCATAGGTCTACCACAAATAAAAGTAAAATTACAGTATGAATATAGTTAATCCCATTCTTCAAACAACTCCTAATTATTATTCAAAGATAAAAATGTCTCTAGGTTTATGGTGTTTGCTAATTAACACATTTAAAATTTGATAAGACAAATATATTTTATATACACTACAAGAAAAAAAATTGTAACCTTGAAAGGATTAATGCCAATTTATTGAAACGCAGACAGCTATTACTAACTTGGGTGTTTCAGCGATAGTGCTTGGCGCACGTCTTGGGTGTTGTTGGAGCTACCGGTTCATCATATTCCAGACGTGTTTAATAGGTGAAATGTCCGGTGAGCAGGCTGACCATGGTAGTACCTGATCTCGTGTAGATAGTGCAGACTAATGGGGGCTGTGTGGAGACGGGCGTTATCTCGCTGGTAAGAGGTTCCGTGCTGGTGAACAAATTGGACAGCAACTGTCTGCAAAAGTGTTGGGCAGTTAGAGGTCCCCTTATGATGACTAGTTCTGACCGAGATGTCCACTAACGGCACCCCACACCAAGATACCAGGTGCTGGAGCTAAGTGAAGATATCGCACTGGAAGACTTTCCTTTCCCCTGGATGACGGCGAACACGTTGTCTACCGTCGTGCTGACCAAGAAATAAATCAGATTCGTCATTAAACACCACAGTAGTCCACTCTTGTTCTTTCTGTCTGAGACGACACCACTGATGACGTACTTACTTGTGGGAAGATGTGAGAGGCAAACGCAGTGCCGGATGATAGGCTCGCAAGGAAAATTGTAAAAGCCTGTTGTTTACCTTATACCTGGTAGTTATACGATGTGTTGCCTGTTAACAGTCCCTTTGCAGTTGCGTTATAGTCGCGAATCTGTCACGCAATGCCATGCGACGCAAATGGCGGTCCTGTCGCTCTGTGGTCACACGATCCATGTTGGCATGTGCTGGATCCTTCTTGAACTTAATGGCGCCATATGTGTACGATGGTGCTGGGATTGGGTCAACAATGTCTCTAAACGACAAACCAGCCTCTCTAAGGCCACGCTCAAAAGTTTCTTCCACGCTCAAAGTCTGTTAACTGTTGTCGTCTGTGTAAGGGCATTTTAGAGGTTTAGAACGATTTTCACAAAGTTTTTTCATACAGGGAGCTTTCGTTGCCTTGTCTGTGTTTGACTGCTCCGCACCTCTGACGTCAGCTCGCGCCTGTCCAACGTTTCGATCGTCCTGCAAACCTAATCATTTCCGTATTCTACCGCCTCACAAAATTTCGACACATTTGCATAACTTCTTGCAAGTGTTGCATTTTTCATTTCTTGTAGTTTATATTCTTTGAGCTATTAAATAAATATTTATTATTTCCATCGGAATCCACTATCTACATAACACCACGTTTTATTACACTTTTAGAATAATTTCTAATCACGTATGATCAATATTCTGTTGACAAATATACATTCTGTTAACAAAAGGTTTCGTACATTTCCTGAGTTTGAAATGGAAAGCCACATTCAAAATTTCTTAAACTGAAATTAAGGTTTTTACCAAAAACGTTCCTGAAGGTAAATTGAATATTTCACTTAAATTTCTCTAAATCTCGTGTTTCAGTAATATTCGTTAATATTTCAAGAGCTATTTACGTCGGGGTCATTTTACAGAAGATGTTTCTGTTATAGACCCTGATAAACATTTTTCTTCGAAATTAATAAGAACTAAAAGTATCATTAAACTAGCTTCTAAAATTATATTCATTTCAGTAAATGGTTTGATATAACAATTATTGCCTTTTTTTGCCAGTTTTGACCAAAATTATTATGAACACCGAGGATGCAGTTAAATGCTTTAGAATGTGAAATTCATCAGATATTAAATGAATATTGTTGGATATCGAATTTAAAGATTTTTGAGGTACATTTTAAGCTTATTTTCAGCACATTTTTCCGTGAAGCGCTATTTATACAGATAGATAGCTCTGAATGTAGTTTTCCATTCAAATAGCATTGGAACCCTTTCCGTCATTTCAGTACTATTCAGTTCACCCCCAAATTTCGCTAAATGATGATATTTATGATCTATATCAGTGGTTCTCAAAGTTTTATGCTTCACGTACATCCTGGAAATGTGTATGTAACTGGCGTACCCCTTGTATAGATAGATAAACTATAGTTATAGTATAAAAATGGGAATAAAATAAAACACTGGCTTTGTTACTAAATCTAGCGACCTTTGAGGTCTCACGGCGTACCCCAAAAAGTTCTATCGCGTACCCCACGTTGAGAACCCCTAATCTATATGAAAAGGTTACCATCTTGCTTGAGATGAAACTTCCAATATGAAACGAATTGCTTCATCTGCTATTACTAAAGCAAAGCAAAGATACACCCGCATTGAATATTGCATTTCTTCACTTCAGAAGAAAGTGAATAGTTTAGGAAACACTGTGCACACAGTAGATTAAGACGATGCTCACACGATAAGCTTTCATTTGCCTAATCTATAACTGTGGGTCCTCGTATGCGGAAGATATATTTGGAAAAACTATTTTCAAATTTCACTCTTTTTATTAGATGGAAGTAACAACGGGACGGCATTTTTATATTATGTACTGTAACGCTCCCCACATAACAAACTTTTTATTTGACACACAACTTGTTTTATAGAATGGACAATTTTCTTGACAAATATACAAAGTAACAAAGAACTAACCAACTAACAAACGTGTAAATAATGAGCGAAAAGCAATGGGAAGATAGGTAAAAAAAAGTGCCAAAAAGATGTCAAGGTGTCATTAAAGTATAGGACTCACCTATAATATTCTGATTTTAAAACGCTTAATATTTTCTTTAAGATGTTAAATCACTCCTCTTGTAATCTATAATAATAAAAGTTGTCCGTGTGTCTGCGTCAGTCATAAATCGGGAATGGTGGTAGAGTTCCAAAATCGTCTGAGTTGCATTGCCGAATTTCAATTCGAAATTCCAAAAGGGAGGTTTTCTACAAGCAAATATATTTACCTTGCTATTCCTACGGGAAACAGTAATGCTACGAAATCTATTGGTTTCATTTACTGTTCCTTAACTGTGAATGCAAGAGTCATAAAAACGTTTAAATCTGCTGCCGTTGTTAGATCCCCATATTCCTAAACGTATTATTATAGTAATGCTTCCCATTGCTGGAAGAACCTGGATTTTTTTTTTTTTTTTTTGAACCGAAACGGGGTCCTACAGAGGAAGCCCTCGTACGAAATTTTGGCCCGTTCTTTCGAGTACATCGGGAACTACAGGGCACCAAAATCTCGATAGTTTGCATATGAATGAAGTTAAGAGTTATGATTTCTTACCTAGAAAGTCACTAACAAAAGAAACAAGCAAAAAACCATGTAGTCAGGCCATTTGACCCCCACTGTAATTGCTATCATATTACAGTGAAAATTATAACTTGTTTTATAGTGTATTGACAAAGAAAAATAATTTAACCTTAAGTGGCTTCTTTCCACAGAACTATTGCAAGAGCCATTTGGTTTAATACCCTAGAAAAATTGAAATTAGTTCAATAACCGTACACCTGTGTTTATCGCAAGGTGATAGAACATAACAATAAATTAGAAATTTTGTAGAATATTTCATCTTTATTTTAAACATTGCAGAGTATTTTTATGCATCTTAATGAGAATATGAAACATTTTAAAACCACGATACAAATGATATGGGCTTTACAGACCCTAAAAATATGCTCCATTATTTTTAGAAGTATATCATGCTTTTACATTTTAAATTTTGGATGCAGCTAGAAAAGCACATCCGTAACACGATAACTGTGCTCTCGTTGTCAAAGAACTCGTTGATTAAACGGAAGTAATTCAATTTGTAATAATTTTAAATAAAATTATACTGGTAGCTTTTATTTGCCCAGAGGTCTTGAGCCAACATGAAAGTGTTGTAGTCAGTTATTGATCACAGAATATAAATTCAAGTCACATCACTGATAAAGAAAGTTGGATGAAGAAAAGTGTCGGATAAACTCGATTCTCAGTTCTATCACATCATGGTATTTAACATCCGATTTGTTTGGAAAATGATCATCTGTTTATATATGCATAACTACCTATTGTACATACAGGGAAATTTTAACTGTCTATGTAAAGATTAAAGAACAGTAAATTGCCGAAATATAAATAAATTAAAACCGTAGAGAAATGGTGCAATCAGTCATTGAATTCGATTTTCTTCAAAGGAAGATAGGACGTCAGCAATTTTGTTGAGTAGGTAAATCTGCTCCTTATTTTCCTCTGAAGTGAATAGAAATTCAGTGACTATGCCACCGATATGCTTTAGGTTTATTTTCTACTTTTGAAGGCGCATATAGGAAGATAAGAATATAGAAATTTTTTTTTTGTCCCTAGAACACCACCTACCTTCCTGAACTTTCACTTGATATATTAATAATAAACATCGCCGACATTTTTTCCTTCATGTTCGAGCGTGTTTCATTTCGGTTGTTGGGTTGTTTTACTTCTAACCGGCACTTTATGCACACCATGGGCTAAATGGTCAGGTTACAAGGACCCTGATGGCTCAGAGAAGTTTGCGAAAGGGGACCCACTGAAACAGCTCTTGGGAGACAGAGGGTAGCCTCCCCTCAAGGCCATTCAGTGTGTTCTTTAACGAGCACAAGGTATGGCTCTACTGCACATGGGGCCACGGCATAACGTCCCATCCGACGGATGGTGGCCTTTCCAAGTCCCTCGGTGTCCACTTACTGACCATTGGCATGGCGGGGAGTTTTGCGGAGATATTCAGCATAAGGATTTGTTTCCCAAACTAGGGAAATTTGCTATACACATCTATTTATAAATGCTTCATTTTAACAAAAATATCAATCTAATGAAATAAAGATTTATCCCATGATTAATATAACTAAATTATTGAAAAGATAATTATTAAACTACACGAAAAATCTTCATTTTCCTTTCTTTATATTATTCTTTTCATAAATCTTGTAAAACGACAAAGATTTAAATTCTGTGAAATATCTGACCTATCACAGCCCTATGAATGATACACTGTTTTATATCGCACAGCAGGCATTTTTTCTAATTTCACTGTGTGAGATAGATGCTCTCTACACCTGATAGCATAATGCTTTAAAACATACCACACTTTCTTAGCACAAAAATTAAGTTATAACTTGTAAATTTACCCGATTTTGACGGTATTGCCCGTAACTGTAATATCCAGCGATAAGTTCTTTCAAAACTGTCCAAATCAATGAATTATACTTTAGCATTAGTTAAATTGCGGTTTCTGTTATATTTGTTCGGTATTATTATTTTGGTAGGTTGGTTAATTCGTTTAGTTTCGATATTAGCTGCCAATATGAAGTGATATCTTCATCATTTTCATAATGACACAGAAATGTGCTGCAGAATTTCGACATCATTTAAGAATTCACGCAGAGATGTTTTGTTGGGAGAGAGAGTTACACTGCTGAAAGTGGAAATCGCAAGACCAAGAAGGAATGGAAGAAGAGATATGTAAATAGCAGGAGACAATCGGCCATCGGAGATATGCAAATTATTAAAGTTCGGCAGTGAATGGACACGTCACACCCAACCGAGCCATGGCGAAATACCGGGTGCCCATGAGCTTGTATCAGAACACCATCGAGAGTGAGGATGGAATGCATGCTGCGAAAATGTTCGGGGTGTTTTACCTCTGAGCGGCACTTTTTTTCACACAATGGGCTAAATGGCCAAGTCACAAGAACCCCAAAGGCTCAGAGAAGGTTGGGGGAGGGGACCCACTGGAACAGCTGTTAGGAGACAAATGGCAGTTTCCCGTCAAGGCCATCCAGCGTGTTCTTTATCGTGCACAGGGTATGGCTCTCCCGCAAACGGGCCACAGCTTAACGTCCCATCCGTGGATGGCGGTCTTTCCAAGCCTATCGGTGACCGTGGGCAGGGCGTTGAATTTTGCAGACATAAATCTCAATGGTGACCCAGCTGGGACTCGAAACTGGGAACTACAGTTTACGAGCACAGCGCGCTACCGATTGAGCCACCCCCGTCCCTTCGAAAATGCTCGGAGAAGTTTTCATTCAAAAAAATGGAAGGTAGTTTCTAGCAATTCAGCTATCAATGGAGTCATTATTAACATAAAGGTAACCCCCGATTTACGCGAGAGATGCCGTCCGCCGAGATCGTTAATTTTTTTTCTTCGATACCTTATTGCTCGGTTTGATGCTTTTTTTCTTTGTATTATAATGGACGTTTTATTCCAACAAAAGTAAATATAAACGTACCAGTTTTAAGAATTTTTAAATGCATATAGATGTATAAATGCGTAATTGTATAGTGTATGATAAATTTCTTAATTTTAAAAATTATGAAGAAAGAATTTAGCATTGTTAGCTTGCGACCTCTATTTTGTTCATAATGTTTATTTGTAATATTCCATTAACTGGATTTTATCTATGCAGAAGATTTTAAGAGTTTTTAATGGGTTTTTAATAAAATAAATGTGGGAATAGTAACCACATTGCAGCGAAAGTAGCGATACAGCCGGTATGGTGAGCGGAAATGAGAAGCGGAAGTGCCACGCTCTCTTTTCAAAAAGTCCCGCTATTTTGCTGTTCGTCCGCCATTTTGTTTTCTGACGTCATCACCACAAACTGCGCGATTTTGCCGCTCGTCCGCCATTTTTAATTCTGACGTCACACGCCCTCCTCTAAAACATCTTGGTTGACCCACCCAAACCCCTCGTGAAGTAAACAACTTCCAAACAACTCCCAAATAATTCAAAGTCCCAAGTCCGCCATCTTGGATTTTGACGACATCACCCAAACCAAAAACTACGGAAATATTGTAAGTCCGCCTAACTGCAGCGCCATCTAGTGTTTAACACACGTATTATAGTTTTAAAAAAAAACCACAGCCTGTCTCAAACCCAGTTCCATAACGTTTATCAGCGCAGTTATCCATTACTCCAAGGGTAATATATGCCTAAGGTACTTAAAGGAAGATGAAGAAAGAACTGATCATTATTTCTTGTAAATTCACCTACATTTTTTTACATTTATCAATGAATTTTTTTTTATTCCAAGAAAACTACATTTCACTTGGGAATAAATTATAAATGAATTTTTTATTCCTTGTAAATCACATTTAACTTGGGAATTATATTTTTATTTCTTGTACAGTCGCTCAAAAATATCAGAACTATATGGTTGGTTACAGAATTCAGAAAAAATATATAGGAAAAATTTTTTTTAGAAATTAGTAATCTGGTAACCTTCATGTCACGTGACACGAAGGTTGTATTTCTTTTTTATTATTATTTTTATTTTTATTTTTTATATTATTATTTTTATTTTAATTTTTATATTATTACATTCATTTTTATTTCTTATATTTGTGTATAATTTTATACTGTATATATTTTTTATTCCTTATTAACTTATGCATAAATTATATTTTTATTTCTTGCAAATTAGGAATATATTATTTTTATAAATGATTCTTGCTTTTTATTTTTTATAAATTAACATACGAATATATTATTTTATAAATGATTTTTTTTTTCTTATAAATTAATTTACGAATAAATTTTTTTCTTGTAAATTAATTTAGGAATAAATGAATTTTTCATTCTTTTTTAAATCACATTTAACTTGGGAAATAATTTTTTAATTCCTTGTGAATAGTATTCAGAACCAATCATGTCGTCTCCTTACTCATCCTCCCTTGGACCACATTTTACCGACGGATGGCTTTACAATCTGAAAAGTCCTTGCGAAATAGACCAAATAAGAAATATTTTGAAACATAAAGTGGAGATCAACACAAGGTTTCTATACCTTGCACAAAAATTGTTTAATATGTTAAGTTTTAAAATGACAACTGAAAAAATTCCAGCAACTTTCAAAAACACATGGCATAATATTGTTCTAAATATGTCTGATTCTGAAAGTACTCTCAGATAATGTACACAGTCGTATCAGAATAATATGACCAATTACCATGCATACATTATGGCTGGTGGTCATATTACACTGATACGACTGTATATATATGAAAAGATTATGCTGCACATGCAGAAAATTTCCAATGTTGCTAAATTTCATACCTAAGTTACTAATAGACTGACATGCTCCTTGATTCTAAATGTGAAATATTTTATTTTTGTCTATTTTGAGTGGGAGGGGGCCGGGGTGGCTCAGTCGGTAGCGCTCCAAGCTCGTAATCTGTAGTTCCCAGGTTCGAGTCCGAGCTGGGTCAGCGTTGAGGTTTATCTCCGTAAAACTCCCCGCCCATCCCGTGGTCAGTAGGGAACACCGATCGGCTTTGAAAGGCCCCCGCCGTCGGATGGGACGTTAACAGTGTGCGAGAGAACCATACCGTGTGCACGTTAAAAAACACGCTGGATGGCCTTGACCGGAAGCTGCCATCTCTCTCCCAACAGATGTTCAAGTGGATTCCCTCCCCCAACCTTCTCTGAGCCTTCGCGGTGCATGTGACCTGGCCATTTACCCCATTGTGCGCAAAAAAAGTGCCGCTTAGAGGTAAAACAACCAACCCATCTAACATCATTGAAGGTGACACCTGTGGCGTGGTTGTGCGATGGTTTCGGAACATGTCCACCTCTATATGTGTTTAGGGAGCACTAAAACTGCCGAAGTATAGGCAGATTATTTAATGGCTTATAAATAGGATCTCGTATAGAGGTCGTAGAGATGTAGAATCTTTATGATCCCTATACGAGATATAATTCCAATGCAATAAAGTTATATTATCCAACTGTTTTCAATGTACAAAACACGAGTGTAACCACCTGATTGAACAGTATTTTCAAAATTTTCTGCAGCAGGACAACAATGTTCGAATGGTTGTAAAAAAAATGTCTTTATTAATTTTGTTATACATTATTGTATAAGAAAAGTTTCATTTTTTCCTACTTTTTTTAAATCAATTACATTTCAAAAGTATTATTACCTTCTGTAGGTAAGCGAAATAAGTGTTAAATTTATATCGCTTGAAACTTATCCAAAAAATTAAAATTTATTACTGTATTTCATTTTTTTTTATTTTTGTGAGAATGCGTTTAGCATCTTTTGTCATTCTTAGCAGGCACGAGAGAATTTAAAACTGGCTGAAGCCTACAAGGGGTGTTCTAGGGCCGCGACAACCTCCTCCACAACCTCAATCCCTCAAGGAGCTTAGAAATGATGCAATAAAATCGTAGAAATTTAAACACTTTATGAGAGCTTCAAAAACGGTATGATCTCTCAATATTCTCATTTCCGCATTGAGGTCATGAGAAACCAGTTTTCATTCTTTCTTTCTTTCACACTTTCACATTTCACGAAAATTTTTCTCTTTAACCCCTTATCTTTACAGAGCCTGATCTAGGGGAGATAGGGTGCCATTCTTCCTTTGAAAATCCTGGTCAGGGTAATGAAGGTAATAATTATTAAACTTCTGTGGCCCGGTAGTCTGTGGCCCGGAAGCGTCTGTGGCCCGGTAGCTGTGAAACATCCCCAAAACATGACCTTGGGTGGGTGTTTGAGGAATTGTTGGATGTGGCCGGATCGAAGAGGTTCTTCAGGCGTGGCTTGTCCCAACTAATTCGCACAGTGCTGTATCACTACATTTAATATTTTCGGATTTTTAATATTTTCCAGTCACGATAGCTTTTCCACATGTATCTTTTTTTCTTTTTCATTAAACGTAAGTCATATCTTGTATTAATTTGGTTTATAATTATACTGGTTGTTTAACTGTTTTACAAATTTTTCAGTTGTACACATATATAGCCAATACTGGTACAACGGAAAATTTTAACGCTCTGCAAATAAAGTTTAAAAGGAAAGAAAGAAACAGAAATAGAATATTCTCTGGGATAGGATGATGGAATTTTGGTTGCATATCTAATATTAATTGAATTCGTCTACAGATATTGTCATGACCATGTAATTTTATTACATGGCCAAGACTTCATGAAAGGAGAACTGGCTGAAAACATCGACTTCCAGTTTAATAGTGACATTTTCGACTGCCTCCATTTTTGTGTCCACTTCAACGAAGAGGAACTCGGCCACAGTCCCCGAACTTTCCAGGTTGAGCCTGGAACCCCAGATGGCAGAAGAACTACGTGACATGCCTGGTAAACAACGTTGGCCGGAGGGGAGATGAGATTTGCACCTCGGCTACTCTGGCCAATCCCTTACAGCCACGCATGAGCATAAGTGATCTCCACAAGTTGGGGGGAGGGGCAGCGAAAAAGGACAAGAGAATATTTGCCAAAAACAGGCAGTCTCTTCTTCTCGTCCGGGCTGTGTGGTCGACAGCAATGATCCTCTCCAGTGAGCAGAGTCCCGAAGTGTGAACAGTGTATGCGCGGAGGAAGCGCTAAGCAGCCCGGGCTCCCATTGACTTGGAGCGCAACAGCCCAGTGATTGCCTTCCCGAGGGACTCCTGACTTGACGAGGTAAGGGGGAATCTTATTGAATCTGGCTCCGCTTTTTCACTCGAATGTATTTCTGTGAACTGCCGTCACGGTGTCCCGAGTGTTTAGGGATCTGATCTCCACCACACATAAAGCTTGCCTTAATTGAAAAGGGCCATGCCAGAGGCATGGTTGAATCCGTCCCAAAAGTGGGAACTACAGTTGTTAATGAAATGTGTAACAGTAATTTTGTTAATAAATGTTATGTTTTTGTTAACTGTAAAATTATCTCAGTCTTCATTTGTTAAATGTCAGTTCATTTGAATATTGGATCAGGGAACTGCCTAAATTTTGGCAGCAAGTAACGCATCACGGTCTAAGTGTTTGTACCGCTCTAAATATACACCAGGGGTGTTCATAACATACCCTCTAAAAGTGGAAAATTGCAAAAATTCCAAATTTTCAAACCAATATTACATACGATCTATTTATGTCAGAAAATTGGAACTTTGGTGGTAAAATGTAAAGGTCATGAAGTTTCCATTGGAAATAATGAGTTGACCCCCCTTAAACCCAGGGTGGGTGGAAAAACACAAATTTTCGTTTTAGCAGATAATCGTTTGTTTTTAGAGCTAAAAGAAAAATATACTGGGTTGCATTGTTTTACCTCTGAGCGGCACTTTTTTGCAGATCATGGGCTAAATGGCCAGGCCACAAGCACCCCGAAGGCTCAGAGAAAGTTGGGGGAGGGGACCCACTGGAACAGCTGTTGGGAGACAGATGGTAGGCTCCCGTCAAGTCCATTCAGCGTATTCTTTAACGTGCACAAGGTATGGCTCTCCCACACACGGAGTCACGGCTTAACGTCCCATCCGACTGACGGCGGCCTTTCCAAGCCCATCATTGTTCCCTACTGACCGTGGGCAGGGTGGGGAATTTTGCGGAAATAAATCTCAACGCTGACCCAGCTGGGAAAGTCCATAGGTGTCCCCTGCTGACCGCGGGCAGGGTGGGGAATTTTGTGGAGATAAATCTCAAAGCTGGCGCAGCTGGAACTCGAACCCGGGAACTGCAGATTACGAGCCTGGCGCGCGACCGACTGAGACATCCCCGCCTCACTTGTATAGGAATGACATTTCTTACCTACTACATTTTTCGATAACTTCATACATAGTTGGAAACACCGTTGCCCGAGGCTTGTATTTGGAATGATCATATACCTAAGTATTACTCAATTTGTATTCCAAATGGTATAAAACTTTTCACGCATTTGGCGACATTGCTACATTTTTTGTACAATATTACAAACTTGTGACTCATTTTGAACATCAATTCAACACTACAGACATTTCTTTTCCAACCATCTTGCCAACTGGTAGATCAATATTTTTTTACAACTCTTTTTCAACGAATTCACTTTAAAATGAAGCACATTCTATTTTTCCTAATAATGCATCAACATTTTCTGATATGCGTTTGATGTTCATATACACGTAATAAGGATGGTTCGACAACAGATTTTACAGTATTTTTTATTACGATGAATGTTAAAATTGTAATGCCAATTTGGATTACAGCTAAAAATATTTAACAATTTCCAAATAGCATAAACCCAATAACAGAAAATGAAGTCGTGAAAGGTCATAAAACATATTTGTATTTGCCGCCTCTGTGGCGCAGTGGTGTCGCATCGGTTCGCAGTGACACTGCAACTACGGTATCCGGGGTCGAGTCCTAATATAGAATTATTGTCTGCTTATATCCACTTAGCTCTAACTGAGGCAGTGGTCACCAGTGACTTCGGTTTTAGTGCGCATGTCCTTTGCACGAAAAAAGTGGTACAAACTGAGAGTAGGTTCTAGGATCTTTTCCTGTCCTATAAGTTATCAATAAATAAAATCAATATACACAGTCGTATCAGAATAATATGACCACTTATTATACATACTATGGTAGATGGTCATATTATTCTGATGCGATTGTGTATCTGCATGGAAATAAATTGTTTGCTTTTATTTTATGATCTTTCAAATTCTGTAAAACTATTATTATCAGGCAAAATTAAAACTATAATATTTATTGGAAGTAATGCTGGAAATATTTTGACCATTTTTCAAACAAGGTATTTTTAGTTATTTAATTTGGATATTTTAACTTCTTTTTAACGTTTTCAATCTCAAAACGTTAATAAAATGTTGCATGATGCAAAATAAATGTACTTCATTACTTTAGTTACATTATAAGATATTTAATTTCATTTTATATATGGGTTGGATTGTTTTATCAATAAGTATATATTTATGCACACATCAGGCTAAAGGATCATTTCACAAGGATCCCAATTACTCAGACCCTGGATTAAAAAAGGGCTCATTGGACAGCAGTTAAGAGACTGGTTAAAGCCTCCCGTGAAAACTATCCTGAATGTTTTTAACATTAATTAGGTTGTGGCTTTCCTGCAAATGATGGACTTAATGTCCCATCTGACAGAAGGTGCCTTTGCAAACAGTCGGTGTCTTCTTTCCAACAGAGAGCAGAGCGGTTTGTTAGCGAAGGAAATCTTAGCATAGGAACAATGGGGACTCGAGTATAAGAACATCAGATTATGAAACCAGCGCGCCACTGACTTAATTATTCTGTTCTGCATTTATTAAGAAAGTTTAAGTCTGTTAAAATCCTTATTCCCGTTCAAAGAGAATCAAGGGTTTTTTTGAACAAAGAAAATCTGGGTAAAATAAGTTTCAGACAAGGAAAAGGGAAGAAAATAATGAATTTTGTTTGCAATATGTTTTCTTGCGGATTCGAAATTGGATTTTTTTCAATTCTAAACATTTGGAATGGAAATAGGTTTCTTTTTTATTTTGTTCACTTGATGTTTGGGACAAATTGGAGTTGTAGTTTTCCTTTTAGCAGTGTCTCGGCTTCATGATCTTTACGTTGACGTGCTCACTGCAGTGGGTATCATGAGATGACCAAAATCAAGTGGGTATCATGAGATGACCAAAATCAAATGGGTATCATCAGATGACCAAAATCAAGTGGGCATCATGAGATGACCAAAATCAAGTGGGCATCATGAGATGACTAAAATCAAATTGGCATCATGAGATGACCAAAATCAAGAAGGTATCATGAGTATCAAAAGTGGGTATTATTGGGGATGACCAAAGGAAATAAAGATTATGGAAGCAAACAATGGTACATATGAATATATTTTGATATACAGTACTATATTGTTAGATTACTACTTATCGAAAATGTCCCTTTTTTGTGTGTGTTAGTGAAAAGAAACTGCGTTTAGGCTCTTACTATATATTTATCTTAGAGAAATGAAACTGCATTTAAACTCTCACTATATATACAGGGTGATTCAAAACTCTTGGGCCAAACTTTAAGGGGTGATAGAACACACCCAAACAAGAACTTTTCGTCATACAATGAATGGTCGGAGATCAAGCGGTGAAGCACTAGAGGGCGCTTTCCAGTGAACACTTATAAGCGCCTGTTTTCGCATTCGTCGTCATTTTTACCGTGGATTGCAGAACGGATGGATTGTTTCACGAATCAGGAGAAGGCCGACAAGCATTTCACGTACGGAGCTGCGGACGGGAATGTGAGGGCAGCCCAAAGACAGTACCGGTAGCACTTTCCGACTAGATGCGTGCTTGATCGTAAAACCTTTCAGCGATTAAACCGGTATCTGTGCGAAACGGGCTCCTTTTTCAGCGGCTTTCAGGATACAGGGCGTGCAAGGTGTGTGAGGACACTACCTGTTACAGAGGAAATTCTACGTAGGTTTGGAGATCGTCCCGAATGTACCATACGAGCAATTTCCCATGCTGTAAGTGTGCTCCAATCGACGGTGTGGCGAGTTCTACAAGACAAACGATTATATCTCTACCATACACAGAGGTGCACGCCTTGACACCTGCAGATTATCTGCCTCGTGTTTATTTTGCACAGTGATTCCTGCAGCAGACTGCAGCGCAACTGGACTTTGATGCACATGTCTTATTCACTGACGAATGCACCTTTGCACGTGAGGGCATTTTTAATACCCACAATTCTCATGTGTGGGCCACCAATAATCCTCACGTCATACGTCCACATTCGTACCAGCGGCGTTTCTCCATAAATTTTTGGGCTGGAATCCTCCATGACCATCTGATTGGACTATACCTTCTGTCAGCCCCACTGAAAGGAAGAACGTAGAAGTCTTGCCAGAATTACTGACCTCTGTTCCAGCAAACGTTCAAACACTTATGTGGTTCGAACATGAAGGAGCGCCACCACATTTCAGCGTGGATGTGCGGAATGCCTTGGATGCAACATTTCCAGGACGATGGATTGGTTGGGGTGGTCTCATCGCTTGGCCACCACGGTCGCCCGATCTCACATGTCTGGACTTTTTCCTATGATGCCATATGAACAACCTCATCTACGATAGCCCCATCGATTCTAATGAGGACCTTGTTGACAGGATATATATTGCCGCTGCCACTGTACGAGAAATGCCTGGTGTTTTCGCCTATGTACGCCGATCACTACGTCGAAGGTGTGAAGCCTGCATTAATGTTGGCGGTCGCTCTTTTGAGCAGTTTCTGCAATTTGTTCAATAAAATTCTGAACTTTGTGTTCCTTAATTTATGCATTTGTTTCAAACCTCTTATGTCATTCTTGTGTTTCTTCATTTCCTGATACAGTAACTGCTGACCCCTAGCGCTTCACAGCTTGAGTTCGGACCGTGCATTGTATGACGAAAAGTTCTTGTTTAGGTGTGTTCTATCAACCCTTAAAGTTTGGCCCAAGTGTTTTGAATCACCCTGTATACAAGGAGTGTCTAAAGGAGAAGAGAGATAGCTTCCATAATCGTAATGTAATCTTTTCGATTGCAGCGCCCTCTAAACATGGGAAATTCGATGCATCGCAATGAAGCGACCTAGTCAGAGAGAGGAGCGAGTTCCCTGCATTATTTTTCCACCGCCCAGCAAAGTTTTCAATTTCTTACACCACGTGACTAATTTTACATACACTTTCTGAAAAATGTTTATTTTCTTTATGAGGTACAGTCGTAATTTTCTTTTCGTTTAGAGAGAAAATATGAAGATTTAATGAAATCATTTTCTTTAATAAAATCCAATTTTTTAAAACTGGTAGCAGCTGTGCTAAAGAACAAAATTTTAACATTTTGAACAACCTACAGCATTTAGTATATTATAATAAATTGAGATTTATGTGTCAATGCACGATAACTTGATCTATATAATTATATTTTATAAAATTGTAGATATTTTCCATAAATATCATATCGAGTTTTTTACTTGTATAAATGTTGAACAGATGGCAGCAGGCACTTCCCGTATGAACCATAAAAAAGAATTAGACTGTTAGAGCAAAATGCAGAAGCCAATGTACATCGATATGCTCCAGCGAAGACAAACCTGCAACATACATTGACTTATATATATTCCCAAGATGATTAAATGTATTAATTTACATATTAATTTTAAAAATCCTGCAAAATTACTCAAAATAAACATAAAACGGCTTTTCCAGGTATCGTAAAATGTACTCCTGAACGGGATAAAACACTCATTGAATAACTTTAGGGTCAGCTACCACTGTGCCAAACAGCCATGGCTGTTAGACATTTGGAAACACTGGTTAAATTGCAATATTCGTATATACCAATAGTAAGACAAACCATACTGCAGTGGGCTAAAATGATTACACTGCGCATGCGCAGATCGCCCCTTAGAGTTGTTTTTGTGCCTGCACATCAATTTGCCACGTTCAGCTTCGCTAAAATTCCGCAGAACGGCGCCACTTACGCTTGTGCAAAGCTAGCCTTCTTCTGCTTAGACCTTCTTTGCTGTATACTATATCACAAGATTTTATATTTTCGGATGCATCCAGGAAGGTTCATCCAGTCACGAATAATTGAGAGTGAGATACGCCGGTACTACGATTAAACGGAAAACATAGAACTTGTATTAATTTTGTTCATAAATAAACCGGTAGTTCAAACGTTTTACAATTTTTCAGTTCCACACATCTATAACCAATACTGGTAGAATGGAAAATCTTAACGCTGTGCAAATAAAGTTTAAAAAGCGATAAATTTGTTCAGTGAACTATCGCTTCCCTGTTTCAGCTATTCTTTTATTCCTTTTCTGCCACCTTGTTCAAAAAAAAATTTTTTTGTTCTCTTCTACGAACTTTAGCATTAGGTGATGAAATCTTAACCGTATGCAGAAAGCATATATACAATACCACAAAAAGAATGGTTTACATGAAATAAAATTGCTATCATTCTTATAACATCTTCGAAACACAAGATGTAGTCTCTCGCCATCGAAACGGTTAAACATTGAGGTGGATAACATTATATTTGCATTTCAGGTTTAACTTCGATAAAAGCCAGAAATCACGATTTAATACTTTCGCTAACTGATGTAACAAGCAAAAATGCTATAATGTTGTATTTTAATATCTTTTCAAAATATTTATACTTTATGATTTTGAAGCAAAAAATAATATATTTCAATATATCGATTATGCAGAATGGCCAAAATGCATATATCAAGAGAAGTTGAATAACTTTTCGAAATTTTCGAAATTCGAAAAGACATAAATGAAATAAATATATTAAATGAATATTAAATGCAAATAAACATAAACAAAATAGAAAAAGATATAATATAAAAAACTGTGATAGAATCCAAATAAAAAAATATTCCAAAGTATTCTAAGTTTCATGTGATTCAATTAATACACTTTAAAATGTCTTCTATCATTAGCTATAATCAATCTTAGAATCTTGCATTTTTCAACATAGTTGTAGAGATTGGTAGCTCATGTAGAGCAATGGTTCTCAACATGGGCCATGTGCCCCACAGGGGTCCATGCCATATATTACAGGATTACATGCTAAAAACGGAACAAAGGGGATAATTGTAAGTTTCTGAGGGTAGCCCTCAAATTTAATTATCAGGATAAAATATTACAAATCAGATGGAAAATCATACTTATTATTTTAAAAAATAATTTAAAATTTTTTAAAGAGGTTCCATGGAATTTCTTCATTTTTTTAATTTTTTAGTAAACAAAGTAAATGAATTTTAAATTAAAATAAAAAAATTAGTATCAGAGTAAATAAGGAAATAAATTTGCAGTTTGCACCCGTCATAATACTCACACTGAATAAAATGAAAATTTTTGAATTAATTAATTTTCATTTTATTTTAGAATTACTGAATTCTAAATAAAATTCTTTAAGAATTTATTTTGTTACTTAGAAATAAATTATCGATTATTGGAATATGTATATATAATAAAAAATTTATGTTATGAATAAACACTTTAGATGATGAAGTGCATTTTCTCGAACAAATAGCGGCTGTGAGGCCGGCCACAGAGGTAAAGGAGACTCAGAAAGGGTCCATGAGTTAAATTAGGGTTAGGCCTGGTTCGAACCCTGGTCTGGCATGGTTATTTGTTTGTGTGTTTTCAGTTCCAACTGAGGCAGTGGTTGGCAACGACTTCTTTCTTGGTAAGGCATGTCATTGTATCAGAAGGCCTATAAGAATCTATCAGTAGTTTCAAGTACAGTCCTATATTTTATAAAATGATATAAAGACTTCTTTTTTTTTGTTATATTCATTTTGGGACCCCTGTATATAGACGAATGTGAGGGATTGACTGAGGGGGGAGGGGGAATCCATTCAATCGCTTGAGTGATTGAATGGAAGGGAGATCAGTTCATTTCTAAATATGACGCAGAAATGGTAGAGCTCTGAAAATTTCTACATAGTGATAATCTAGGTCATACATCTTGAGAAGAATCTCAAATTTGACCTCTGAAATGTTGGTAAAGGTGAAATAAAAGTCACATAGAGGTCAAACCTTTATTTTGGTGTGCCAGAGACATGGAAATTCGTGTCTAGGTGTTTATATTTCAGAATCTTTACTAAATTTTGGATTCAGAGTGTACTTCAATGTTACAGATTAAATTCTAATCTACTAGTATTGAAGAGCTATAAATTGGTGCCTGGTAGTAATCGGAAAATAAATCGCAGAAACATTGTGAAATTTTGGCTGTGAGGGGTCCGTTGTCAAAGGTCAGATTTCGATATGTTGGTGCTAAACAGACAAAAATTGGTGCTTCAGGCTTTTCAGGTCGTAAACCTAGGAAATATTAAGAAATGCCAGTGTGGAATTCAAGTTCAAATAGGGGTCGGAGTGACATTTAGAAATCTATAGGTGTTGAAGATTGTTCTCTAGTATAATAATATTCACCAAAATAACAACATTGCATTCAGATATTTATTTTTTAAATATGCTTAACAAAATAGGGAATAAACTTATCGGTTCTGACATTATTGAAAAGGCGATAAACTTAACAGCATTCCATATTGCATTTGTGAGGATTAGAAGAAAGAACACTTAAAATAACTATTGTGCCTAATGTGCAAATTAACACCTATAAATTATATTTCACATAAAGGACGGAAAAATCAGAAGATCAAAGAAAGCATTCAAACAATGAAAGATGACTCACCCATAGGAGTTCTATCAAAAACAACTCGCAGATGGTAATTTCCTTTTCCAGCAAATAGTTCCATGTATTATGCAAGAAATAAGTCCTTAGTTTTAACTTAAAATTTTTATGTATAGTTTATGGAAGTGAGAAATTGGAAAAAAAGTTTTTTGTTTTAGAATATTGTATGTATTTACTCGAATAAACATTATATATTTTACATCGTTGATTCACTTTCTAAAACACCTGCCACAGAAGCTCCCTAACGAGTTGAGGATTCATATATTTTCAGGCATCGCATCTTACTTTTCATTGGCTTTTGGGGGCTAAGAGAGTAGTAAATCACGATTGAACAAGAAACTCTTTCATGACAATTTCATGAAATTTCAGGAATTTTGCTTCCATTATGGAAAATCTATTTCTAGTAAAGAAAGTTTCTAAAGGCTATTATTCTTGCTGAGAATGATGTTTATTCGGTAGGCCAACAAAGCAGTCTAGGTCGGACGATTTGTCATAGTTTGTGTTCAGTTTATGCCAATAAAATAAATATCCCAATATCGGTAATTAGAGTTATCTTCGGATTTCCAGCAAATATTACATTTTTTGTAGGGCTATATGGTTAAGGAACGTTTCAACAATTGCTTGTCCTTCAAAAATTCATCAGAGAAAGCGAAGATCATTCATTTTGTAGGATTTTTACTATTTAACCTTTGTTTGAAGGATATTTCGTTTCTTTCTCACTTTCGAATTATGTAATAAATTCCGGAAGACTTAAAACTATAATAATAATAGCAATGTTTAGAAATTGAAGTATTCATGCAAATTCACTAGAGTTCACTAGCTTCTCAACATGGGGTACGCGGTAAAATATTTCCGGTTACGCCGTGAGAGCTCAAAAGTCGCTACATATATAAATAATATAAATAATAAATACCCCTTAAGCAGCTGCTTGCCACAGTGGACTGACAGGAGCCTGTCAGTTTATATGTTATATATTATATATGTTTTATTTTATTGTGATACTATAACAATAGTTTATTTATCTATACAAGGGGTATGCCAGTTACATACACATTTCCAGGGAGTAAGTGAAGCATAAAAGGTGAAGCATAAAACCACTGCACTAGAGTATACGAGCTCTAGTATTCTTAACTCAAAAGTGACATTCGCGCATAGGTCTACCACAAATAAAGGTAAAATTACAGTATGAATATAGTTAATCCCATTCTTCAAACAACTCCTAATTATTATTCAAAGATAAAAATGTCTCTAGGTTTATGGTGTTTGCTAATTAACACATTTAAAATTTGATAAGACAAATATATTTTATATACACTACAAGAAAAAAAATTGTAACCTTGAAAGGATTAATGCCAATTTATTGAAACGCAGACAGCTATTACTAACTTGGGTGTTTCAGCGATAGTGCTTGGCGCACGTCTTGGGTGTTGTTGGAGCTACCGGTTCATCATATTCCAGACGTGTTTAATAGGTGAAATGTCCGGTGAGCATGCTGACCATGGTAGTACCTGATCTCGTGTAGATAGTGCAGACTAATGGGGGCTGTGTGGAGACGGGCGTTATCTCGCTGGTAAGAGGTTCCGTGCTGGTGAACAAATTGGACAGCAACTGTCTGCAAAAGTGTTGGGCAGTTAGAGGTCCCCTTATGATGACTAGTTCTGACCGAGATGTCCACTAACGGCACCCCACACCAAGATACCAGGTGCTGGAGCTAAGTGAAGATATCGCACTGGAAGACTTTCCTTTCCCCTGGATGACGGCGAACACGTTGTCTACCGTCGTGCTGACCAAGAAATAAATCAGATTCGTCATTAAACACCACAGTAGTCCACTCTTGTTCTTTCTGTCTGAGACGACACCACTGATGACGTACTTACTTGTGGGCAGATGTGAGGGGCAAACGCAGTGCCGGATGATAGGCTCGCAAGGAAAATTGTAAAAGCCTGTTGTTTACCTTATACCTGGTAGTTATACGATGTGTTGCCTGTTAACAGTCCCTTTGCAGTTGCGTTATAGTCGCGAATCTGTCACGCAATGCCATGCGACGCAAATGGCGGTCCTGTCGCTCTGTGGTCACACGATCCATGTTGGCATGTGCTGGATCCTTCTTGAACTTAATGGCGCCATATGTGTACGATGGTGCTGGGATTGGGTCAACAATGTCTCTAAACGACAAACCAGCCTCTCTAAGGCCACGCTCAAAAGTTTCTTCCACGCTCAAAGTCTGTTAACTGTTGGAACGGCTGTCGACGTCTGTGTAAGGGCATCTTTAGCGGTTTAGAACGATTTTCACAAAGTTTTTTCATACAGGGAGCTTTCGTTGCCTTTATCTGTGTTTGACTGCTCCGCACCTCTGACGTCAGCTCGTGCCTGTCGAACGTTTCGATCGTCCTGCAAACCTAATCATTTCCATATTCTACCGCCTCCCAAAATTTCTACACATTTGTATACCTTCTTTCGAGTGTTGCATTTTTCGTTTCTTGTAGTTTATATTCTTTGAGTTATTAAATAAATATTTATTATTTCCATCGGAATCCACTATCTACATAACATCACGTTTTATTACACTTTTAGAATAATTTCTAATCACGTATGATCAATATTCTGTTGTCAAATATACATTCTATTAACAAAAGGTTTCGTACATTTTCTGTGTTTGAAATGAAACGACATTCAAAATTTCTTAAACTGAAATTAAGGTCTTTACCAAAAACGTTCCTGAAGGTAAATTGAATATTTCACTTAAATTTCTCTAAATATCGTATTTCAGTAATATTCGTTAATATTTCAAGAGCTATTGAAGTCGGGGTCATTTTACAGAAGATGTTTCTGTTATAGACCCTGATAAACATTTTTCTTCGAAATTAATAAGAACTAAAAGTATAATTAAACTAGCTTCTAAAATTACATTCGTTTCAGTAAATGGTTTGATATAACAATTATTGCCTTCTTTTGTCACTTTTGACCAAAAACTATTATGAACACCGAGGATGCAGTTAAATGCTTTAGAATGTGAAATTCATCAGATATTAAATGAATATTGTTGGATATCGAATTTAAAGATTTTTCAGGTACAGTCGCTCAAAAAAGTATCCGAACACTATGGTTGATTGCAAAATTCAGAAAAAATATCTGGCATTGATTTTTTTAGAAATTAGTCATCTGGCAACCTTCGTGAGTAGTAGATGCGCCACTTTGGGGGCAAATGACCTTTTGACCTTGAAGGTCACGCAGCAGTCAGATGACCTCCAAAAGTCCCGTGATTTTGCCGTTCGTCCGCCATTTTGTATTCTGACGTCATATTCTCGAAAGGTCCCGTGATTTTTCCGCCATTTTGGATTCTTGCATAGTTGAGTCATCATCCCCTGGTTGACACAAACCCATCGTGAAGCAACCGTCCCAAATATTTTTATTGCAGCGCCATCTAGTGTTTCTAGTGTTTAACTATATTTATAAAAAAAACTCTCCCCACCGGTGGATTCGATCTCACAACCTCACGCTTACCAGCGCGTTTTATCCATTACGCCAGCGGTAATATGTGAAAGTGATGCTTAAAGGTAGATGCTGTCAGTGAAGAATCGATCATTTTAACCTACGAATAAATGTATTTCTTGTAAATAAGAGTATTTTTTTTCTTTATAAATCGGAATTGAACATTGGGAATTAATTTGATTATTTTTTGTATGTCACATTGGAAATTATTTTTTTTATTCCTTGTCTACGAATAAATTCGTTATACCTTGTAAACCACATTTAACTTGGTAATAAATTTTTATTTCTGGTATATTAGGAACATATATATTTTTATTCTTTGTTAATCACATTGAATGCGATGTCTACTGAAGAGAGATCCAAGTTCATAGAGTGGTATGGGGAGCGGCGTAAGGAACCATTCAATTTCCGGGAGGAAATGTACAAATATTGCAAGTAAGTCATTTATTTTTTTTACTCTATTATTTCACGAAATGTTAAAATTGTATTTTAGAAAAAAATTTTCAGTGTAAAAAATATATAAAAAATTGTTTTTTTAATTTGGTTCAAAAATGTAAAAACTTTTTAACTGCTGTTTTAGAAAAAATATTTTACAGAATATAATTTTTTCAAAGCTTAAACATTTTTTTCTACAGAAAATTAATTTACGAAATGTAAATTTGTAAAAAATTTCAAAATTGTGTTTTAGAAAAATTTTTAAAAGCTTGAACTTTTTTACAGAAAATTAATTTACGAAAAGTAAAATTACAAAAAAAAAAAAATTTCAGATTGTGTTTCAGAAAATAATTATTTTAGAAAATGTAAAACTGTTTTGTGAATCTTAATAAGAAAATGGTATTTCATAAAATCAAAAAATTTTTTTATGAAAATATTTATGAATAATATTTTTTTACGTTATGTCAAAAAATGTGTTTTATTGATTGGGTGGCAATAAAAATTTGTAGACATGTTTATAGTAACGAAAAAGTTTAATTGTTTTTTCTAATCCTGCTTCCTTTGCAGATCAGATGTGGATATCTTACGACGCTCCTGCTTGAAATTCCGGGAGGAATTTTTGAGCATCAACGAGGTGGACCCCTTCCAGTATACAACGATCGCCTCAGCTTGCATGGGTACCTACAGGTCTAAGCACATCCCTGATAATTCTTTAGCCCTCATCCCCATTCATGGCTACGTTAAAAACATCAATTCAAGTCTTGGCTGTATTCAGTGGCTAGATTTTGTTAGCCACACGACAGGTGATAAAATCTGCCATGGCCTTAACGAGGATGGGGAACAAAAAATTCTAGGGAAGTTTGTGGACGGCTACTGCAAGGAGAGTCATAGCATTTATCAGTATTTAGGCTGTTTTTGGCACGGCTGCAAAAAATGTTATGATGAGGATACCATTAACCCTGTGAATGGGACCCCATTTTGGGCACTCTTTCGCAAAACCCAAGAGCAGGAGGAAATGTTGAAGCAGGCTGGGTACAAGTACATCAGTATCTGGGAGCACGAGTTTCAGGAAATGAAAAAGAGAGATCCTAAACTACAGGAGTTTTTGAGTACCCACGAGGCAATCTCCAGACTTAACCCCAGAGATGCATTTTTTGGAGGCAGGACGAATGCTTCCAAACTACAGTATACGGTAAAGGGTTGTGAAAAGATAAAGTACATCGATTTCACATCCCTTTACCCTACAGTCACTAGCGTCAGATCTCGACCAATGGAAGGCTATGACAGGATGACGTCACAGGTTTAAGGTATAAGTATTACCGCTTGACAGCTGATAAGACATTAGTTGTTCAGTATCGTAACCATGGCCTGTGTTAAGCGTTCCCTGACCGGTGGCGAACTTCCTGCGAAGCGACTTGCTCTTAGAGATGATGATCAGCATATGTTTCAGTTAGGCTCTGATTTGTTTGCGAATGTTTGTGAGTACAAGAACTATCCCAAAGTGCACATACGTCTGTTCAAGAGGTTTAGTGATAATTCGTTAAAACTGTATCCTACAAAAGACGGTGTGATGTTGTCTGAAGAACAGTGGCATGGACTGGTTTCTTATGTACCTACAATCGTCGAAGCATTCAAAGATATCGAATACGGCGAGTATGAACTGGACTCTACGGTTTGTTGCGTCGTGCTCAAGGGTAGACACGGGGTGCTCATTACAAAAACTATTCCCCGTGATGGTGCTTCAATGTCTTCATCGATTCGTCTCAGCGTCGAGCAGTGGGAGAGGCTAACAGATTCGTGTGACTCAATCACCTACAGTTTGATAGCCATGAAGTTTGAAAATGGTAAATTTTCGAATGCCGTGTGGAATGCAGAATTAGCTGCAAACCTTCCTCGAAGAAGCCTATCTAATGATCAGCCCCACGAGCAAGACAGCGGTGATTCAGTAAAGCTTATGGACTGTTTAAAGCAGACTTTGAATACAATCGTCAGAAAAGAACTTTTTACGATTCTACGTAAGAACTGTATCGGGTGCGAAGTGGATCATCCGAGTCAACTACGTCATTCGTGCCTTACCCTAACCGATGAATCAATTGTTGACTATTTCACAGAAGCAGTAAGAAACATTCATTTAACGGATATTGCTGAACGTTTTGTAGAAGAATCAGGTATTGAATTAAATCGACCAGCTAATATCTCATTTATGTCTGAATTGAACTTTCCAACGTTACTAAAAGAGCTGCACGACGAACTGGTACGTACATCTGAATACGTACTAACTAAATATTAATGTGACCTTAATGTTATTCTATTGTAAAAATAAGTGTTAATATTTTATGTTAATAAATATGATTGTCTCTCTGTTATTTATGTCATTGTGATTTCTTTCTTCGTGTAGTTAACATGAATTTTAAGGTTAGCATTGAAAGTGTTAATATCGTTTGCTGTAATGAACGTTCTCAAATCTCTGTATCAAGACCCAGCACAGCCCGCAAGTTATGCTGGGGTGGATGCTTTATATCGTGCTGTAAAAGAAAGGGACGGGAAACTGAAGAAGGCAAAAATAGCGGAATGGTTGAGGGGGAAGGAAGCTTACACTATTCACAAACCCGTGAAACATCGGTTTCTCAAGAACAGAGTGATAGTGGGGTGTAAAGATGAACAATTTCAGGCAGATCTGGTAGATTTGTCATCTCTTAGTAAACATAATGACGACTACAAATATTTACTGACATGTATAGACGTGCTTTCGAAATACGCATGGGCAGTTCCTTTAAAACAGAAATCGGGGCAACTGATCACAAAAGCCTTTCAAAAAATATTTCACGAAAGAAAGCCACAGAAATTACAAACAGATAAGGGGACAGAATTCACTAACCGAGTGTTTCAAAAGTATCTAAAAGCACAGGGGGTTGAATTTTTCACTACTCATAACGAAACCAAAGCTAGCATAGTAGAACGATTCAATCGTACGTTAAAAACAAAAATGTGGAAATATTTCACAGATAAAAATACGAATCGTTACGTGGATGTGATAGACCAGCTATTGCACAGTTATAATCACACCTATCACCGCAGCATAAAAATGAAACCCGTTTTGGTATCACGTGAAAACGAGAGTCGCGTGTGGAAGACTCTGTATGACAATGTGTGGTCTCCGCAAAACCCCAATTATAAATTTCAGGTGGGGGATACCGTACGTATCGTGAAATCTAAACTGCATTTTTCGAAAGGGTACGAGGCTAACTGGACAGAAGAAATCTTTGTCGTTGACAAACGACTACCCAGAACACCACCAGTCTACAGAATTAAGGATCTTATGGGAGACGTGATAAAAGGAACGTTTTACGAACAGGAATTACAAAAAATAAAGAAAAATCTTTATTATCCAGTGGAGAAAATAATTAAAAAGAGGCGTCGTAAAGGAAAAGTGGAATACTTCGTCAAATTCAAAGGATATCCAATCAAATTCAACACTTGGATACCTGCCCGTGATATGGCACCCCTATAAATAGAGAGGTATCGAGAATCATTCACCATAAATTATGTCTTTTTACGTAACGCTACCCAGCGACAGTTCGCTGAAATATTTTCCCGAAAATAAGACGTCTCATTATATCACTAGACTCCCTAAACCCATAACATTAGAGGGTCAATGGGAAGTTGCCCTGGCAGAAATCATTTACCCTCATACTTGGTATAATGTTACTCCGTTTAATAATTTATTTGGATTTCACTTGGGAACAGGGGATATGTACGGTAGGCGGATACCTCCAGGAATGTATGAAACAGTCCCCGACCTGCTACGGGCTATGATTGTACCGTCGCTTAGCGGAAAAATCAACGTGACGTATCATAAAGTCACCAAAAGAGTGAAAGTAGAAATTGTCAACAATGCCAAATTGGAACTTTATACAGGCTTAGCCGAAATGTTAGGTTTTGAGGCAGGTACTATTGTTCAAACGATGGAAGCACCCTACGTGGCAGACATGCAAGCAGTTTACCCAGCGCTATTCGTTTACACTGATCTCGTAGAAACTCAGATAGTAGGGGACGTCTTGGCTCCTTTATTACGCATCGTGAAGGTGAACGGTAAAGACGGAGAAATCATCAGTGCGCAGTACGATCGACCTCACTATCTGCCGTTAATCAGAAACAATTTCCAAACTGTAGAAATCGTTATAAGGTCGAACACAGGTCATCTGATACCATTTGAACGAGGGAGAGTGTTGGTGAAACTTCATTTCCGACTGAAGCAGCTGTTTTAAAAAAATGCACGTTCCTTACAAGTGTTGCACTAAACATTATGAGGACTATTACGCAGCCCAAGTAGGTAATAGTCTGTCGTATTATCAAGGTCATCCATTACAGAGGGGATATGGTTTAGGAGGATTTTTTGGAGCTCTCTTTAAAGCGGCTGTGCCGTTATTAAAACAAGGAGCTAAAACTGTCGGTAAAGAAGCATTGCGAACAGGTATGAAGATAGCTGATGATGTTTTACGGGGTCAAAATCCCAAAAATGCTGCTAGACAGAGAATCAAGGAAGCTGGAAGGAAACTGGGGGAAAAAGCTTACATCAAAGCTAAAGAGATGATGGGGGCAGGCGTTAAAAGGAAACGGGGTCAGCCGAAACGTGTCATTTCTTCAAAGGCGAGAAGAGTGTTAGGACGTGACATATTCGATCCGTAATGGCTTTTATTCATCGTGATTCGCTGGAGTGTGCTAAATCAGAACTCGACTTATTTGCTTTACCTCCCACACAGACCCTCATTGAAGCGGGACAATGGGTTGAATATCACCCCCTGGCTAACATCTACGATGGAGGACCCTTAGAATTTCATGTATCTGGAAGCGGCGAGGAATACATTGATCTTTCCCAGACTATGCTCTATGTGAAAGCCAAGATAGTGAAAGCTCCCAATCTACCTCTAAAGAAAGATGAACTCGTCGGTCCAACAAACCTGTTTTTACATTCGCTCTTTGCCCAAATTGATGTATCGCTCAACGACCGCCTCGTATCCAGCTCCAATAATACTTATCCTTACCGAGCTATGATTGAAACGCTACTGAACCACGGTGAAGACAGTAAGAAATCTCAGCTGACGTGTGAACTGTTTTACAAAGATTCAGCCGGATGTATGAGTGAGACAAACCCATCAGAAGCAGGAAAACCAAATAAGGGTTTGCAACAGAGATGTCAATTAACAGATCAGAGTGCTATCGTCGATATGATAGGTACGCCACACTGCGATATATTCTTTCAAAACCGCCTGCTTTTAAATCTAGTGGATATAAAAATCAAACTGATCCGCAGCAAAGACCCCTTTTGTCTACTGTCATCTTCTGCCACTCCAGATTACAAAGTCATGCTAGAACATGCATCGCTTTTCATACGCAAAGTAAAAGTCAGTCCAGGTGTGTCGCTAGGACATGCAAAAGCCTTAGAGAAAGGCTCAGCGAAATATCCCATAGACCGTGTTCTTTGTAAAACGTATTCTGTACCCCAAGGTAATATGTCAATGATACAAGACAATGTATTCCTGGGTCAGATGCCTAATCGCATAGTCATTGGTTGCGTGGATAACGATGCTTTTAATGGTACTTATAGCAAAAATCCTTTCGAATTCAAACATTATCATCTGAACTTTATAGGCGTATACGTGGACGGCCACCCAGTTCCCTACAAAGCACTAGAACCCAACTTTAAAGAAGGAAATTGGATACGAGCTTATCATAGTTTATTTCTGGGGACGGAAAAAGCAGGCCAAGACCGAGGTATTCAAATAAGTCGCGACGAATATTCTCAAGGTTACACGTTGTATGCTTTCGATCTTTCCCCAGATCTCTGCGACGGAGGGCACATGAACTTATTACGGCAAGGAAATTTAAGACTCGAATTGAAATTCGCAGTACCGCTGCAACAAACTATTTCCATCGTTGTCTATGCAGAATTTCAGAACATCATAGAAATAAATAAATCAAGAAATATCTTATTTGATTTTTCGTCATGAATGCCCTCCAACTCAACAGAATCCTGAAGAGAGATCCTTACGTGAGAACGACATTTCTCGGCGTATTTCTAGCAGACGGTTTAAAGAGAAGATTACCCTATTACCCAGCATCCCTCATTGTGAATGTAGATCCTCGGAATAAGCCTGGAAGTCATTGGATGGCTCTATATTTTCCCAATCCTTATACAGTAGAATTCTTTGATTCATTTGGAAATCCTCCTAATTATTTTAATGGACCTATTTTAAACTATGTATCGCGGTTCCAGACTATTGTATTTAATGATGTTATCCTGCAAAGTGACGAAACTGGTGTGTGTGGTCAATATTGTATATTTTTCTTAACCCACCGTTGTCGTGGAAAATCAGTTTTCTATCATAACTTTGTTTAATGTAAATCGTCATTGGAACGATAGACAAGTTTATCGCTATGTAAAAAAAACATATCCTTTAAATGTACCTTTCTATATGCCAAAATAAAAAATTTTTAAGTGTAAAATAATTTGACAGACTCCTATTTTTTAATACACAAACATATATTTTATTCGGAAGAAAATCTTAAAAACTAGTTACAGTTCATCACATGGTGAGCCAAATCGGAGAAACATTCACAGATTTATAATATTTATTTTTGATGAGGGTTTTTGGAAAATTTATATCTTTTAACACATTATCAAACTCAGCATAACCTATGGGTTTTACACTTTTTTTATTCCGCAATAGGTTATCTATTAAATCCACAATATTCGAACCCTTCACAGTCCTATCTCTAATTTTTAACTCTCCATTAGGAGTCCAACTCACAACATTACTTTTATCTAAAATACTCATAATATGTGAAGCATTTTTTTTGAAGTTTTTAGGAACAGTATCCGTTACTAATTTTAATACATCGTTCTCGACGTTCTGAAGTGAATCTAACTGTACAGTAAAATCTGGAACATGACTTATATCGTGAGTGACATTTATATATTTCTGCAATACTTGATTGTATAAGACGATTTTTTCAGAATCGTTTATTTTACGATTTAAAATATCTTTCATTTCGCGGTCCAATTGCGATAACTGTTCCTCAGACGGGGAATGACGCGATAACCTTTCTTCAGGCACCAACACAAGTTTTCTACTATACTCCATTTCTACTGAGTAAGGAAGTGATAACGGATAATGCAGCTGGCACTAATACGCTAAGGAATCCCCCTTTCTGTACTAATAATCTACGCTTCTTATAGAGGGGAACTGTCTTATCAGCCAGTTTTCTTATAGACCTCTTATGCGGCTGCAATTTTATCTTCTGATTCCTAGTTAACTTAACATTCCCTTTTAAAACATTTAAACAACATTCACATAGAGTTTTAATGACCCCGTTTGGCGTCTTTCTCAACATTTCCGTGCGCATGCGCGGTTTACAAATGCCTAACAGCCGTAGCTGTTCTAAATGAGCCTCTGTACACTTGGCCATTCTCTCTCTGAATGATTAATCTTAACTATGGATTAATCTTAAATAGCCTCCTTTAGATTAAATATTTTCTAAACAGCAAAAATTGGAATGTTACACAGTAAAATAACTGAGTCTTTACAAGTCCTTAGAAGAATGACGCTCTAACCACTTAGACAGCAATAAAACTTTTCGTGCAGCACAATGAGCAGTATCGTGATATCTGCACTCGTATTCATAACAACGGCCTAAATCGTTTATATTAGGGACCCCCAGACATTCTAAATTATAACAATTTTTGTTGATATACCGCTCAAACATTTTACATTTGCTCAAACCTTTGGCATAAAACACTTCATAGGTTAAACTGAGTTGTGTCATAAGGGTATACATTTCAGTATAAGGCCTATTACCCTGATTCCAATACAAATGATGCAAATTTTCGGTCGTCCAGTCACATGTTATCCTATCTTTAAATAACAATTCATTCCAATTATAGGGAGGTTTAAAAAGAAAATTTTCCATCCATTGTACATCTGATACACAAAAACTAAATTCTTTTACAATAAATTTACCGTCCTGAAGCTGAAAACCTTCTGCATCTAATATAACTGACATATTGAATGGGGATCAGAAAAGAATGACGTCTTTATATATTTTACAATGGACTGGTAGTCTGATCTAACCAATGAAAAACTTTACCTTGGTTGATAGACATAATTTACTTCCCCGTGGAATATATTTGTTCTCAGACGCATATCCTCTGGAGTTTCCATGCGAAGATCCACAAATAAATAATGATAAGGACGTCGGGTGGCATCAGCATAGACTTCCATGAAGAATTTGGTTTTACCGGGATACAGCTGCCTCGCAAGGTGATTAATCTGACTGATATCTCTCCTGGAATTAAATAAACATAAATAATGAGCGTTGAGTGAAATATCGCGCATCTCTTTACCTTTATGAAAAATATTTTGCACTATGAAAATAACAGACAGATTTTTATGATGGCTACCCTTTGTAAAGAGATGGGTTAGCCTCTTATCACTACCACATTCACTCATTAAATCATCAATCACAAAAACAGTACTATCTCCTAAATAGTCATTATAGTTAGTAGGTAATCCTTCCACGAACGTCACTTCAGGCATCTCGTCGTATAGAGGTTGATACATGCCGTAAAACCACACAATTTTTTCAGGTTGGGGCTTCATGAGCTTACTGTGTAATAATTTAGAAACAAAACGTGATTTTCCACTGCCAGTAGGACCTGCAACAAGAGCTGTAAAAGGATGATGTAAATGAGGCAACTCCATCTTTCACACTGATACAGAAAAATAGAAACAGTTTAATAAATACCTTCTTAATAGCCGAAGGGGATGGTGTCCAGATCCGGAAGGATACAGCGCTTGTCGTACACAACTCTGTAATCCTTCTTCTCCTCCCGGTTAATCACCTTGCGGCGCTTGGCATCCCTGGTAATCTTTCTAGGATTGACGGTTGTGAGCACTTGTGACATATCCAGGTTCTTTACCAGTTGGGTCAAGTTGTCGAAATTCAGAATCAGGGAGTTTGTATAATTTAAGGTAAACCCCCTGATTTTGCAGCAGGTCTTTCCTTTAGCCGTCTTGTACGCATAATTTTTTGCTCCTCCACTGATAAAGCTGATGATGTGGTCTCCTTCATCTAATTCATTTGTGAATTCCCCTAGGTAATTACCAATAGGGGGATCGTTTGTACCATCACTAATGTATATGATGGAATCAGTGTCGTAGTAGCAGACAGCCTGACCCAACTTCTCCAGCTCTCTGTACAACCTCAGTCTGGCATGGGCTGTGGTAAAAGCAGCTATAAAAACATTTGTCTGGTCCCTCTGGTTGACGAATTCCTGCTTATACTTCCAACTAATGGCTGCTAACTCCTCAGTTGGAAGATACATGTCCTTAACCTGTATAAAAATAAAAAATAATTTTTTTTATCAAACACAAGAAACAAACTTTTTTTAAGAAAACTTTTCCTTAACAAAAATGAAATTTTTGTCAAACACTAAACACAAAAAACTTTTTTTTTTAAAGAAACCTTTCCTTAACAAAAATAAATTTTTTATCAAACACAAGAAAAAATTTTTTTTTTAAATAAAAACTTTTTTAAGAAAACTTTTCCTTAACAAAAAATGAAATTTTTGTCAAACACTAAACACAAAAAACTTTTTTTAAGTAACCTTTTCCTTAACAAAAAATGAAATTTTTGTCAAACAAGAAAATTTTTTTTTTAAATAAAATCTTTTTTAAAGAAAACTTTTCCTTAACAAAAAATTAAATTTCTATCAAACTCTAAGTACAAGAAAAATACTTTTTTTCAATAAAACTTTTCTTACCTCTACTGTAGGATTTGTTAGCAACTTGTTGAAGGAAGCAAGGTCGGCGACGAAGGTTATCTGGTGCTTATTTTCCTTCATGCCAAAACGTCCCCAAAAACTGTTCAGGCACGTCTTGGCACATTGGCGTCGTCCTTTATTTATTTCAATGCAGCCAGGGTCCAGTTGCACTCCTTCTCGTCGAGAATAATTTTGGATGTAGGCGGATTTTTCTTCATCAGAATGGCAATCCACAGGCCAACCAGATGACTCCTGCTTCAACTTGAGGAATGTATTTATATAGCTTTTAAAGAGCTCAGTGGATTGCTCTTTAAAATGGTAAACTTCGTATAATTGCACGATAGTATACCCTACTGACACTGCTTTTTTCACTTCCTCAGACACCCACGTACCCGTCAAGGCTCTTTCAGCATTTGTATGCTCACAAGGAGGAGCTTGGCGTGTTTCCACACAAGTACGGCACAAAGGGAAATTTAATTTGTTGTTGGCTCTGTAAGGGAGGACTGGATGATAGAGGCCTCTTGGAGGAAGAATGCTGCACTTCACGATGCCGAAATATTGGGTGATGTCGCCAAAATCTGAAGTGATGATTTCTGGGTGACCCATGGGGTAAGGATCATACTTATTGACTGTAGGGTAAAGGGATGTGAAATCGATGTACTTTATCTTTTCACAACCCTTTACCGTATACTGTAGTTTGGAAGCATTCGTCCTGCCTCCAAAAAATGCATCTCTGGGGTTAAGTCTGGAGATTGCCTCGTGGGTACTCAAAAACTCCTGTAGTTTAGGATCTCTCTTTTTCATTTCCTGAAACTCGTGCTCCCAGATACTGATGTACTTGTACCCAGCCTGCTTCAACATTTCCTCCTGCTCTTGGGTTTTGCGAAAGAGTGCCCAAAATGGGGTCCCATTCACAGGGTTAATGGTATCCTCATCATAACATTTTTTGCAGCCGTGCCAAAAACAGCCTAAATACTGATAAATGCTATGACTCTCCTTGCAGTAGCCGTCCACAAACTTCCCTAGAATTTTTTGTTCCCCATCCTCGTTAAGGCCATGGCAGATTTTATCACCTGTCGTGTGGCTAACAAAATCTAGCCACTGAATACAGCCAAGACTTGAATTGATGTTTTTAACGTAGCCATGAATGGGGATGAGGGCTAAAGAATTATCAGGGATGTGCTTAGACCTGTAGGTACCCATGCAAGCTGAGGCGATCGTTGTATACTGGAAGGGGTCCACCTCGTTGATGCTCAAAAATTCCTCCCGGAATTTCAAGCAGGAGCGTCGTAAGATATCCACATCTGATCTGCAAAGGAAGCAGGATTAGAAAAAACAATTAAACTTTTTCGTTACTATAAACATGTCTACAAATTTTTATTGCCACCCAATCAATAAAACACATTTTTTGACATAACGTAAAAAAATATTATTCATAAATATTTTCATAAAAAAATTTTTTGATTTTATGAAATACCATTTTCTTATTAAGATTCACAAAACAGTTTTACATTTTCTAAAATAATTATTTTCTGAAACACAATCTGAAATTTTTTTTTTTTTGTAATTTTACTTTTTGTAAATTAATTTTCTGTAAAAAAGTTCAAGCTTTTAAAAATTTTTCTAAAACACAATTTTGAAATTTTTTACAAATTTACATTTCCTAAATTAATTTTCTGTAGAAAAAAATGTTTAAGCTTTGAAAAAATTATATTCTGTAAAATATTTTTTCTAAAACAGCAGTTAAAAAGTTTTTACATTTTTGAACCAAATTAAAAAAACAATTTTTTATATATTTTTTACACTGAAAATTTTTTTCTAAAATACAATTTTAACATTTCGTGAAATAATAGAGTAAAAAAAATAAATGACTTACTTGCAATATTTGTACATTTCCTCCCGGAAATTGAATGGTTCCTTACGCCGCTCCCCATACCACTCTATGAACTTGGATCTCTCTTCAGTAGACATCGCATTCAATGTGATTAACAAAGAATAAAAATATATATGTTCCTAATATACCAGAAATAAAAATTTATTACCAAGTTAAATGTGGTTTACAAGGTATAACGAATTTATTCGTAGACAAGGAATAAAAAAAATAATTTCCAATGTGACATACAAAAAATAATCAAATTAATTCCCAATGTTCAATTCCGATTTATAAAGAAAAAAAATACTCTTATTTACAAGAAATACATTTATTCGTAGGTTAAAATGATCGATTCTTCACTGACAGCATCACTTTCACATATTACCGCTGGCGTAATGGATAAAACGCGCTGGTAAGCGTGAGGTTGTGAGATCGAATCCACCGGTGGGGAGAGTTTTTTTTATAAATATAGTTAAACACTAGAAACACTAGATGGCGCTGCAATAAAAATATTTGGGATGGTTGCTTCACGATGGGTTTGTGTCAACCAGGGGATGATGACTCAACTATGCAAGAATCCAAAATGGCGGAAAAATCACGGGACCTTTCGAGAATATGACGTCAGAATACAAAATGGCGGACGAACGGCAAAATCACGGGACTTTTGGAGGTCATCTGACTGCTGCGTGACCTTCAAGGTCAAAAGGTCATTTGCCCCCAAAGTGGCGCATCTACTACTTTCGTGTCATCTGGCAACCTTCGTGCAATCAACCATAGTGTTCGGATACTTTTTTGAGCGACTGTACATTTTAAGCTTATTTTCAGCACATTTTTCCGTGAAACGCTATTTATGCAGTTAGATAGCTCTGAACGTGGTTTTCCATTCAAATAGCATTGGAATCCTTTTCGTCATTTCAGTACTATTCAATTCACCTGCAAATTTCGCTAAATGATGATGTTTATGATCTATATCAGTGGTTCTCAAAGTTTTATGCTTCGCGTACATCCTGGAAATGTGTATGTAACTGGCGTACCCTTTGTATAAAGAGATCAACTACACTTATAGTATAACGGGAATAAAATAAAACACTGGCTTTGTTACGAAATCCTTTGAGGTCTCACGGCGTACCCCAAAAAGTTCTATCGCGTATCCCACGTTGAGAACACCTAATGTATATGAAAATGTTACCATCTTGCTTGAGATGAAACTTCCAATATGAAACGATTTGCTTCATCTGCTATTACTAAAGCAAAGCAAAGATACACCCGCATGGAATATTGCATTTCTTCACTTCAGAAGAAAGTGAATAGTTTAGGAAACACTGTGCACACAGTAGATTAAGACGATGCTCACACGATAAGCTTTCATTTGCCTAATCTATAACTGTGGGTCCTCGTATGCGGAAGATATATTTGGAAAAACTATTTTCAAATTTCACTCTTTTTATTAGATGGAAGAAACAACGGGACGGCATTTTTATATTATGTACTGTAACGCTCCCCACATAACGAACTTTTTATTTGACACACAACTTGTTTTATAGAATGGACAATTTTCTTGACAAATATACAAAGTAACAAAGAACTAACCAACTAACAAACGTGTAAACAATGAGCGAAAAGCAATAGGTAGATAGGTAAAAAAGGTGCCAAAAAGATGGCAAGGTGTCATTAAAGTAAAGGACTCACCTATAATATTCTGATTTTAAAACGCTTAATATTTTCTTTCAGATGTTAAACCACTCCTCTTGTAATCTATAATAATAAAAGTTGTCCGTTTGTCTGCGTCAGTCATAAATCGGGAATGGTGGTAGACTTCCAAAATCGTCTGAGTTGCATTGCCGAATTTCAATTCGAAATTCCAAAAGGGAGGTTTTCTACAAGCAAATGTATTTACCCTTCTATTCCTACGGGAAACAGTAATGCTACGAAATCTATTGGTATCATTTACTGTTCCTTAACTGTGAATGCAAGAGTCATAAAAACGTTTAAATCTGCTGCCGTTGTTAGATCCCCATATTCCTAAACGTATTATTATAGTAATGTTTCCCATTGCTCGAAGAACCTGGATTTTTTTTTTAAACCGAAAGGGGGCCTACAGAGGAAGCCCTCGTACGAAATTTGGGCCCGTTCTTTCGAGTACATCGGGAACTACAGGGCACCAAAATCTCGATAGTTTGCATATGAATGAAGTTAAGAGTAATGATTTCTTACCTAGAAAGTCACTAACAAGAGAAACAAGCAAAAAACCACGTAGTTAGGCCATTTGAAATCCACTGTAATTGCTATCATATTACAGTGAAAATTATAACTTTTTTATAGTGTATTGACAAAGAAAAATAATTCAACCTTAAGTGGCTTCTTTCCACAGAACTGTTGCAAGAGCCATTTGGTTTAATACCCTAGAAAAATTGAAATTAGTTCAATAACCGTACACCTGTGTTTATCGCAAGTTGATAGAACATAACAATAAATTAGAAATTTTGTAGAATATTTCATCTTTATTTTAAACATTGCAGAGTATTTTTATGCATCTTAATGAGAATATGAAACATTTTAAAACCACGATACAAATGATATGGACTTTACAGACCCTAAAAATATGCTCCATTATTTTTAGAAGTATATTATGCTTCTACATTTGAAATTTTGGATGCAGCTAGAAAAGCACATCCGTAACACGGTAATTCTGCTCTCGTAGTCAAAGAACTCGTTGATTAAACGGAAGTAATTCAATTTGTAATAATTTTAAATAAAATTATACTGGTAGCTTTTATTTGCCCAGAGTTCTTGGGCCAACATGAAAGTGGTGTAGTCCGTTATTGATCACAGAATATAAATTCAAGTCACATCACTGGTAAAGAAAGTTGGATGAAGAAAAGTGTCGGATAAACTCGATTCTCAGTTCTATCACATCATGGTATTTAACATCCGATTTGTTTGGAAAATGATCATCTGTTTATATATGCATAACTACCTATTGTACATACAGGGAAATTTTAATAGTAAATAGCCGAAATATAAATAAATTAAAAACGTAGAGAAATGGTGCAATCAGTCATTGAATTCGATTTTCTTCAAAGGAAGATAGGACGTCAGCAATTTTGTTGAGTAGGTAAATCTGCTCCTTATTTTCCTCTGAAGTGAATAGAAATTCAGTGACTATGCCACCGATATGCTTTAGGTTTATTTTCTACTTTTGAAGGCGCATATAGGAAGATAAGAATATAGAAGTTTTTTTTTTGTCCCTAGAACACCACCTACCTTCCTGAACTTTCACTTGATATATTAATAATAAACATCGCCCACATTTTTTCCTTCATGTTCGAGCGTGTTTCATTTCAGTTGTTGGGTTGTTTTACCTCTAACCGGCACGTTTTGCACACCATGGGCTAAATGGTCAGGTTACAAGGACCCTGATGGCTCAGAGAAGTTTGCGAAAGGGTACCCACTGAAACAGCTCTTGGGAGACAGAGGGTAGCCTCCCCTCAAGGCCATTCAGTGTGTTCTTTAACGAGCACAAGGTATGGCTCTACTGCACATGGGGCCACGGCATAACGTCCCATCCGACGGATGGTGGCCTTTCCAAGTCCCTCGGTGTCCACTTACTGACCATTGGCATGGCGGGGAGTTTTGCGGAGATATTCAGCATAAGGATTTGTTTCCCAAACTAGGGAAATTTGCTATACACATCTATTTAAAAATGCTTCATTTTAACAAAAATATCAATCTAATGAAATAAAGATTTATCCCATGCAAAAAACATGATTAATATAACTAAATTATTGAAAAGATAATTATTAAACTACACGAAAAATCTTCATTTTCCTTTCTTTATATTATTCTTTTCATAAATCTTGTAAAACGACAAAGATTTAAATTCTGTGAAATATCTGACCTATCACAGCCCTATGAATGATACACTGTTTTATATCGCACAGCAGGCATTTTTTCTAATTTCACTGTGTGAGATAGATGCTCTCTACACCTGATAGCATAATGCTTTAAAACATACCACACTTTCTTAGCACAAAAATTAAGTTATAACTTGTAAATTTACCCGATTTTGACGGTATTGCCCGTAACTGTAATATCCAGCGATAAGTTCTTTCAAAACTGTCCAAATCAATGAATTATACTTTAGCATTAGTTAAATTGCGGTTTCTGTTATATTTGTTCGGTATTATTATTTTGGTAGGTTGGTTAATTCGTTTAGTTTCGATATTAGCTGCCAATATGAAGTGATATCTTCATCATTTTCATAATGACACAGAAATGTGCTGCAGAATTTCGACATCATTTAAGAATTCACGCAGAGATGTTTTGTTGGGAGAGAGAGTTACACTGCTGAAAGTGGAAATCGCAAGACCAAGAAGGAATGGAAGAAGAGATATGTAAATAGCAGGAGACAATCGGCCATCGGAGATATGCAAATTATTAAAGTTCGGCAGTGAATGGACACGTCACACCCAACCGAGCCATGGCGAAATACCGGGTGCCCATGAGCTTGTATCAGAACACCATCGAGAGTGAGGATGGAATGCATGCTGCGAAAATGTTCGGGGTGTTTTACCTCTGAGCGGCACTTTTTTTCACACAATGGGCTAAATGGCCAAGTCACAAGAACCCCAAAGGCTCAGAGAAGGTTGGGGGAGGGGACCCACTGGAACAGCTGTTAGGAGACAAATGGCAGTTTCCCGTCAAGGCCATCCAGCGTGTTCTTTATCGTGCACAGGGTATGGCTCTCCCGCAAACGGGCCACAGCTTAACGTCCCATCTGTGGATGGCGGTCTTTCCAAGCCTATCGGTGACCGTGGGCAGGGGGTTGAATTTTGCAGACATAAATCTCAATGGTGACCCAGCTGGGACTCGAAACTGGGAACTACAGTTTACGAGCACAGCGCGCTACCGATTGAGCCACCCCCGTCCCTTCGAAAATGCTCGGAGAAGTTTTCATTCAAAAAAATGGAAGGTAGTTTCTAGCAATTCAGCTATCAAGGGAGTCATTATTAACATAAAGGTAACCCCCGATTTACGCGAGAGATGCCGTCCGCCGAGATCGTTAATTTTTTTTCTTCGATACCTTATTGCTCGGTTTGATGCTTTTTTTCTTTGTATTATAATGGACGTTTTATTCCAACAAAAGTAAATATAAACGTACCAGTTTTAAGAATTTTTAAATGCATATAGATGTATAAATGCGTAATTGTATAGTGTATGATAAATTTCTTAATTTTAAAAATTATGAAGAAAGAATTTAGCATTGTTAGCTTGCGACCTCTATTTTGTTCATAATATTTATTTGTAATATTCCATTAACTGGATTTTATCTATGCAGAAGATTTTAAGAGTTTTTAATGGGTTTTGAATAAAATAAATGTGGGAATAGTAACCACATTGCAGCGAAAGCAGCGATACAGCCGGTGTGGTGAGCGGAAATGAGAAGCGGAAGTGCCACGCTCTCTTTTCAAAAAGTCCCGCTATTTTGCTGTTCGTCCGCCATTTTGTTTTCTGACGTCATCACCACAAACTGCGCGATTTTGCCGCTCGTCCGCCATTTTTAATTCTGACGTCACAGGCCCTCTTCGAAGACCCCCTGGTTGACCCACCCAAACCCCCCTTGAAGTAAACAACTCTAAACGTCTCAAATAATTCAAAGTCCCAAGTCCGCCATCTTGGATTTTGACGACATCACCCAAACCAAAAACTACGGAAATATTGTAAGTCCGCCTAACTGCAGCGCCATCTAGTGTTTAACACACGTATTATAGTTTAAATAAAAAACCACAGCCTGTCTCAAACCCAGGTCCACAACGTTTATCAGCGCGGTTATCCATTACTCCAAGGGTAATATATGCCTAAGATACTTAAAGGAAGATGAAGAAAGAACTGATCATTATTTCTTGTAAATTCACCTACATTTTTTTACATTTATCAACGAATTTTTTTTTATTCCAAGAAAACCACATTTCACTTGGGAATAAATTATAAATGAATTTTTTATTCCTTGTAAATCACATTTAACTTGGGAATTATATTTTTATTTCTTGTACAGTCGCTCAAAAAATATCAGAACTCTATGGTTGGTTACAGAATTCAGAAAAAATATATGGGAACAATTTTTTTTAGAAATTAGTGATCTGGCAACCTTCGTGTCACGTGACACGAAGGTTGTATTTTTTTTTATTTTTATTTTTATTTTTATTTTTATATTATTACATTCATTTTTATTTCTTATATTTGTGTATAATTTTATACTGTATATATTTTTTTATTCCTTATTAACTTATGCATAAATTATATTTTTATTTCTTGTAAATTAGGAATATATTATTTTTAAAAATGAATCTTGCTTTTAATTTTTTATAAATTAACCTACGAATATATTACTTTATAACTGGATTTTCTTCTTATAAATTAATTTACGAATAAATTTTTCTCTTGTAAATTAATTTAGGAATAAATGAATTTTTCATTCTTTTGTAAATCACATTTAACTCGGAAATTATTTTTTTTTCCTTGTTAATCGCATTTAGAACCAATCATGTCGTCTCCTTACTCATCCTCCCTTGGACCACGTTTTACAGACGGATGGATTTGCAATCTGAAAAGTCCTTGCGAAATGGACAAAATTAGAAATATTTTGAAACATAAAGTGGAGATCAACACAAGGTCTCTATACCTTGCACCAAAATTGTTTAATATGTTAAGTTTTAAAATGACAACTGAAAAAATTCCAGCAACTTTCAAAAACACATGGCATAATATTGTTCTAAATATGTCTGATTCTGAAAGTACTCTCAGATAATGTACACAGTCGTATCAGAATGATATGACCAATTACCATACATACATTATGGCTGGTGGTCATATTACACTGATACGACTGTATATATATGAAAAGATTATGCTGCACATTCAGAAAATTTCCAATGTTGCTAAATTTCATACCTAAGTTACTAATAGACTGACATGCTCCTTGATTCTAAATGTGAAATATTTTATTTTTGTCTATTTTGAGTGGGAGGGGGCCGGGGTGGCTCAGTCGGTAGCGCTCCAAGCTCGTAATCTGTAGTTCCCAGGTTCGAGTCCGAGCTGGGTCAGCGTTGAGGTTTATCTCCGCAAAACTCCCCGCCCATCCCGTGGTCAGTAGGGAACACCGATGGGCTTTGAAAGGCCCCCGCCGTCGGATGGGACGTTAACAGTGTGCGAGAGAACCATACCGTGTGCACGTTAAAAAACACGCTGGATGGCCTTGACCGGAAGCTGCCATCTCTCTCCCAACAGATGTTCAAGTGGATTCCCTCCCCCAACCTTCTCTGAGCCTTCGCGGTGCATGTGACCTGGCCATTTACCCCATTGTGCGCAAAAAAAGTGCCGCTTAGAGGTAAAACAACCAACCCATCTAATATCATTGAAGGTGACACCTGTGGCGTGGTTGTGCGATGGTTTCGGAACATGTCCACCTCTATATGTGTTTAGGGAGCACTAAAACTGCCGAAGTATAGGCAGATTATTTAATGGCTTATAAATAGGATCTCGTATAGAGGTCGTAGAGATGTAGCATCTTTATGATCACTATACGAGATATAATTCCAATGCAATAAAGTTATAGTATCCAACTGTTTTCAATGTACAAAACAATAGCTAACCACCTGATTGAACAGTATTTTCAAAATTTTCTGCAGCAGGACAACAATGTTCGAATGGTTGTAAAAAAAATGTCTTTATTAATTTTGTTATACATTATTGTATAAGAAAAGTTTCATTTTTTCCTACTTTTTTAAAATCAATTACATTTCAAAAGTATTATTACCTTCTGTAGGTAAGCGAAATAAGTGTTAAATTTATATCGCTTGAAACTTATCCAAAAAATTAAAATTTATTACTGTATTTCATTTTTTTTTATTTTTGTGAGAATGTGTTTAGCATCTTTTGTCATTCTTAGCAGGCACGAGAGAATTTAAAACTGGCCGAAGCCCACAAGGGGTGTTCTAGGGCCGCGACAACCTCCTCCACAACCTCAATCCCTCAAAGAGTTTAGAAATGATGCAATAAAATCGTAGAAATTTAAACACTTTATGAGAGCTTCAAAAACGGTATGATCTCTCAATATTCTCAATTCCGCATTGAGGTCATGAGAAACCAGTTTTCATTCTTTCTTTCTTTCACACTTTCACATTTCACGGAAATTTCTCTCTTTAACCCCTTATCTTTACAGAGCCTGATCTAGGGGAGATAGGGTGCCATTCTCCCTTTGAAAATCCTGGTCAGGGTAATGAAGGTAATAATTATTAAACGTGACATATTTGACACAGTTTTAAAGACCTTTTTAAAGATCTATAAAACACAGGGTAAAATGTTATTCTGGAATCGAAATTCTGCTTCCACTCTACCGTTGTTTTTTTCCGGCTCGATTGCTTCACTTTCCTCCCTATCCTCTTTTTTCCAAGATCCAGTCTTGTCTCGTTACTAATGGTTTATGGAAGTCTATTCATGCTTTATTTAGAGTAGTTTATTAGTTTTTATGACGTTTAGAAACAATTTGTTTCTACTATACTAGTTCTAAAACTAAATCAACTTCAAAAATTTTAGCAATTACCCATTATTCCCGTATAAACAAGAGCAGATTCATTTGCAAAACAGTTTATTAGCTATCAAAATTTCAATTGCAATAATCATTAAAAGAGAATTAGATCTGGAATCTAGATCCCAAAAATGGGCACGAGATACAGCCATATGGACTCCACATTTCACTTCAAATTCGTTACTTGAATTATTTTTAATGTTAATTATTCGTTTACGATTATACAGAAAACTTTTAAATTAAAGCAGCATATTCCTTCTTATACCAAGAATTCTTAGTTATTTTAAATGGCGTAAAGTACCGTAATACCGTTGCGAATTGATGGCGTCAGCAGGGTCCGAAAGGTCAATTTTTGGGTTGGGTTGTTTTATCTCTGAGCGGCACTTTTTTGCACACCATGGGCTAAATGGCCAGGTCACATGGACCCCGAAGGCTCAGGGAAGGTTGGGGGAGGGGACCAACTGGAACAGCTGTTGGGAGACAGATGGTAGCCTCCCGTCAAGGCCATCCAGCATGTTCTTTAACGTGCACAGGGTATGGCTCTCCCGCACAAGGGGCCACGGCTTAACGTCCCATCCGACAGACGGCGGCCTTTCCAAGCCCATCGGTGTCCCCTACTGAACGTGCGCAGGGCGGGGAATTTTGAGGAGATAAATCTCAACGCTGACCAAGCTGGGACTCGAACCTGGGAACTAGAGATTGCGAGCCTGGCGCGCTACCGACTGAGCCACCCCCCAAAAAGGTCAATGAAAAGGAGTCAAGTTAAAACGTCAGCGTACCGCACAGAGTTAACTTTGGATATTTCCACGTGTGTTTGTCTGGAATCCACGCAAAGTCGATAAAATTCATGCCGATGACTTAATGACTATGTCTAGTGTTAATGAGTTCTTTAAATCTATACCCATTTCTTTGCGTGAGGACGCAAAGATCGCTCAATCCGTTACACAGATGTAGGGTATGTCGAATTTTCACTTAAACGACCTGTAATAAACAATAAACATCCCTCAAGCGGACTGCTTGCCACAGAGATCTGATAGGAGCCTGTCAGTTTATATGCCAAGTAGAAGGTCTGTGAGGATGGTGGGACCTGTGCAGAAGAACAACACAAACATCCAAGCCTTACCCGGGGCTCGAACCCAGGTCCTTTATATCAGAGCTAAGCGTACTAACCACTAGGCCACGAGACGGCTGAAGGACAACTAGGTTTTGCTATTTTCTTTTAACCATATTTTTACAGAAGATCTGTTTCTGACAAATCGCTACAAAAATGGCAAAAAGATGTTAAGCGAAGATTAAAGCCAAGAGCAGGCCTAAAAATGTTGATTTTAGAAGATTTAATATTCCCATTCAGAAATGTCAAAACTGCTCTATAACGATAAAAACAAGGATAAAATGAAATATTTAACAACATTTTAGCTACTGTTAAATTGTCTATATGACAATACTCTATTACGATTTCAATTTGAATACATGTGTTTCTCAGAAAATGTTTTAGATAACAAAAAATTAATTACAGTTTTGAAACAGCTCGATTTAGGATTGATTTGATCAATGTGAACTCATGAAATAATAAGCTGAAAACAATTGATTTGGGATTCTGTTTAAATGAAAAGCTTTCACAAAGCTAACAAAACCTTCTTTCCTCTCTGAGAGATGTAAATCTGCAGAAAATATTTCTCAGGTAATTCTGCATTCTCTTCTCTATCAATTACTACGACATTGTCTAAAAGAGGAGATAAGAAGATTACTTGTCGATGAAATCTCAATGAAATCTCTCCTCAGAAAAATCTACAACAATTCCACTAGGTGCAAAATTCAAACACTGGAAGGAAGTTCCTTGTTAAACAGAATATAATTTGTACCTAAACAATTTTTTCACTTTTTGAGACAATAAAGAAATACATGTATTACGGTAGCTATTATTCTAAAAAATTAGTGCTTTACATGAACTTTCTCAAATAATATTATGGAACTGTGGCTACAATTTTTGAAAGTAATCAACACGTTTATAGACCCATCCTTACCAGCTATATTGCAAACTGGTAGAGCGATATTTTATACAATTTTTTTTTCCACGTTTTCGCTTTAAAATGAAAGGCATTCTATTTTCTCTAAAATTACATTGCCATTATCTGTAATGCGTTTGATATTCGTTTATAAATAGTGAAAATGACTTCGGAAACAATATTTCGAATCCACACACAATTGCTGAAATAGAGTATGAGAAATATCATAAAACATATTTATATTTGCCTCCTCGATGGTTCACTGGTATCGCATTGGTGTGCAGTGACACTACAACTACGGGATTCAGGGTCGAGTGCTACTATAGAATTCTTGTTTTTGTGATGTTAGCGCTCACTGAGACAGTGGTCAGTAGTGGCTTCGGTCTTAGTGCGGCATGTCCTTGTATGAAAAGACCCGTACAAACGAGAGTGTACTTCCTAGGACTATTTCTTCTTCTATATTTTTCCAAATTAATATATCTGGATGCAAATAAGATGTTTGATTTATTTTTTCGTATTATATCATATTCCAAAGGTTCTAATAATACTATTATCACGAAAATTAAAATTGTAATATTAATTTGAAGTAATACTTGCAATATTCACAATTTTCAAATAAGGTATTTTCAATTATATAATTTGGATATTGTAACTACTTTTTAATATTTTGCAACCCAAAATATTAATAAACAAGTTTCATTAATATAAAATACAGGATGTTCAAAACTTTCTGCACAAATTTCAATGGGAGACAGGGAACACCAAGACAAATCTTTTTCGTCTATGAATATATGTTCACTGATGTAACCCTTCAGTACTAGAGGGCGCTGTTTGGCGGCATTGCAATTGGCTAGAGGGACGAAGTGGGAACAGAGAAGGACCTTTTTTGCTGTCGGCATTCGTAAATCAGACACATTACCTGTAACCTGGAGTGTTTTACGACTGCTGAGATGACTGACATGCATCTGGCATATGGTGCTGTCAATGGAAATGGAAGAGCTGCTGTGAGGTTGTACCGACAGCGCTTCCCAAACATACGTGTGCCAAGCCACCAAACATTTGCTTGTTTGCAACGGCAACTGCGAGAAACTGGAACATTCCATGCAAACATGCGTGAAACTGGTCAGGGGAGAACCATGTGCACTCCTGACATGAAAGAAGAGGTTCTACAGTGGATTGGAGACAATCCAGGCACAAGCACGGAAGCTGTTGCACGTAGCCGCGGTTTGAACCACGCCCTCGTGTGGAGAGTGTTGCATGAGCAGCAGTTACATCCGTTTCATCGTCAGAGAGTCCAGACATTGCAACCTCTGGATTATCCTCTTCGTGACGAATTCGTGCGCTGGTTTGTGCAGCCTTATTTTCCAGCTCATGTGCTCTTCTCAGCTGAGGCCTCTTTCACACATGAGGGTATATTTAATATGCACAATTCTCACGTTTTGGCACACGAAAATCCACATGCCACAATGGCACATGGCATCAACAACGGTTCGCCATCAGTGTTTGGGTGGGTATCGTTCATGACATTTTGATTGTGCCATACGTGTTGCCTCCCCAACTCAACGGGCAGATTTATCAGGCATTTCTTGAAGAAACGTTGCCGGGAGAGCTGGAAGATGTTCACTTGGCTATTCCGCAGATCAATGAGGTTTCGACATGACGGGGCACCAGCACACTTGACAGGGAGTCAGCAATGATGGGCGGGATTATTTGAACGCCACTATTGAGGGCCGATGGATAGTCCGTGGTGGACCAGTTGATTGGTCACCAATATCGCTCGATTTAACGTACATAGATTTCTTCCTCTGGGGCCAAATGAAGAACCTCATATCTCCCATTGATTCAGAATAAGACCTCGTCGCAAGAATCGCTGTCGCCGCTGCAACCTTTCGCGAAATTCCGGGAATCTTTCAGCATGTACGGCAATCAATGCTTCGATGCTGTCATGCATGCAATGCTGTTGCCGGTCGCAACTTTGAGCACCTCCTTTAAATAAACATGCTGTTCACCCTTGTTTCCATTCATTTATGTACCAGCTCCACCGATATTTCTGTCAGCGCCCTTTAACACCGACGGATTACGTCAGCGGACATACATTCAGACGAGAAATGCTTGTTGATGTTCCCTATCTTCCATTGAAATTTGTACGGAGAGTTTTGAAACATCCTGTATATATGAAATTCATAACTTTATGTTACATTTCAAAACGCTTAATTTCCTATTATATGTGGGCTGAACTGGGTTGGTTTATCGTTAAGTATATTTTCATACCCACATCGCGCTAAATGATCAACGAAGGAGGATCCCAATGGCTCAGAACCTGGATTGAGAAAGTGGCTAACTGGACAGGGAGTTAAGTGACATATTATAGCCTCCCCTCAAGACTATCGTGAGTGTTTTTAACATTCATAGGTTATGGATTTCCTGTACACGATGGTGTCTTTGCAAACAATCGGTATCTCCTTTCGAACCGAGGGCAGAGCGGTTGTTAGCAAAGTTAATCTCAAATAGGCACAGTGGGAATCGCATATATCAACATCAGATTATGAAGAAAACCCACTAGCAACTTAACACCAACAACCTTTTTATAGCTAAAAACGTTTTCTGTGTTAAAGGAGAGAAATAGTATTTAAGGTTTTACTACGTATCACCATTTGATGTTTTGGGATGAGTCCAGAACGGTTCATCCATTCACGATAGAGTTTAAGAATCTCTTTAAACAATGTTAGTGATTAAACAGAAGCAATAAAACTTGAATTAACTTTGCGTATAATTATGCTGGTGATTTTATTATTTAGAGACTTTTTCTGTTGTGTACAATATATTCCCAATATTGGTACGTATAGGAAATTTTTAACGACATGGAAATAAAGTTTAAAAAGAATAAAACAGACAAAAAGAGTAAATTTCTGTTTGTTCAGTCAATTTTCACATTCTTGATTCAGCTTTTACTTTTAGTCAGTTACTGCATACCAAATGATATTTCTTTTTTTAATTAAAAAAAGACGGAGATAACTGGTTGGCTTTTTGGCTTCTGTTGGTGTTTCGTACACAATACAAACACTTACACAGGACATGCCCACTGAAATAGTAGACTGTTACGCTACCACTAGGCCAGGTATGCCCTTTTGGTTTTTGATTTACTTCTTCGGACTTATGCATTAGATGACAAAGGTCTAACCTGGTACAGAAAGAATATACACATTACCACAGAAATAACGGCTAAATTAAGCACAAGAAAGTTATCATTCGCATAAACATCTTCGAAACACGGACAGCCTCTTGACTCCGAAACGGCCAATCGACGATATGTGATTCCAATAACCCTCTGATTCACGATCCTGCTTTTTCCACCAGACAGCAACTTCTATTGGCAGGCTTCTGAACTACTAAGTATTAAAAAAAAGCTTACGCATACGATTTTCTCATTTCAGTGAAAACTGATTTAAACTAGCGAAGAGACAGCAGACCGGATGCAAAAAATGCTCTTTCGTTTAGAACTGTGTTAATGACAAAAAAAATCATCAATCTTAAGATAATTTTTGGTTTTACAACACAAAAAAAAGACAAAAATATGATTCTCCAGGAGCTTAATATTCCTTCCGTACTTTTCTTCGCTATTTGAAAACAGGAAATAATATTTTTAAAACTCGCTCTACTGATTCTGGAATGTGTTCCACTTATTCACGCCATTCGATTAATGTAAATAGCATGTTATGGGTTCAGGAGCACTCGATGTTTGTTGTTTGCAGATGAGTCCAAATCTGCTCTATAGAGGGATGTACATATTTTAAAGCCAAAAAATTTCTTTCACGTAATTCAAATTCATTTCACACATGACTATCGATTTCCATGGGATATCGATTTCGCTCTTACAAATGTCGACGTAAATCAAACGTGGTTTTCACATATGAAATAATGGTAATTGTAGGGTTAGGAAGGAAGCACTGTCTCAAAACTCATACACCGAAGAGCCAAAACGTTATAATCAGCGCATCTTTACGCCAATCAAAGCAACTTCAGGCAAACGATGGCGCCGTGTGAAGTTCATGAAACGGTATAATAACACCTGATACTGAGCTCTGTTAATCGGCGTTATTCGTGTTTTTCAGATGGGAAAGGCATCGGACAAGTTAGTTTGACAAAATCCAAATTCTCATCATCAGCTATGAGAACCCTACAAACCTTGCCGTCTCAGAAATGCTCTGACCTTGCTGTCTCGGAAATGTTACTATCTTCAAATTTTACTCACTTCAAATATTAGTACCTAAAAAAAGTGGTCCGAGGAGGGAAAACCCACGAACTGCTGACAAGGTGTGGACCGGCCATAGCTCATCGATGCTTCCGATGAGCAAAGGCTCATTACAATTATTGTAATATACAATGTGTTACACATACCCGGCCGTCCACATGGTCTAACAGGAAACGAGATTCATCGGACCAGACGACCTTCTTCCAATCATTCAAGGTCCAATTTTGATTCTTGCGTGAGCATTAAGTCGCTTTCGATGGTGAGCCGAGGTTAGCATGGGGAGTCGGAGCGGCCTGTGGCTACACAGCCGCATTTTCAGCAGGGTTCGATGTACTGTGTGTTGTGACACATTACTCCCGTCATCAGCATTCAAAGTACTGGAGATTACGAACCTGGCGTGCTAACGACTGAGCCATTCCCGTCGCCTTCCAAAATATTATGCAAATGATAATAGTTTCATTATGAATTCAGACATTATATCTGAATACTGAGCTCATTTTCTGTATCCAGTTAGTCTTTCATTATCTAATCCATAACTACAAAGAAGAGAATTCAAAAACCAGAAGACACATAAATTAAATTAATTCATTTGTTCAAAAAAACTAAAATTGAAAAATATCTTTTACGACAAAGCGATAGAAAAAGAAGTAGAATCAGGTAAGACGAAATTAACTTAATAATCGAAAAAATTATTATTTTAACTATTTTTCGATTTTTAAACTTTCTTTGCAGATCGTTTAAATTTCCTTGTACCAACCTGAATTACTGACATATGTGCAACTGGGAAATGTTTTAAACAGCCAAACAACCATTAGAGTTATATGCGAAATTATGACATGTAACATAACTCCCACCGGTGATTTACTATGCTTCACTCATATAAGTCAATACTAGACCCACCAATATCCGCACATTTCAAGTTTTACAGGACAAGATGTTGAGAACTGCGGTCGATTCCCCCTGGTTTGTCACTAACAGACAACTCCATAAAGACTCGGGCATCGACCATATATATATTCACACAAATAAAACGCACCTCAAAAAGTTCTTTAGAGGCTGTAAGCAATAATCCCAATGAGATTATTTCTTCTCTGATTCTTTACGATCATACTGTTTTGAACAAGTACAAGAGGCCTAAAAGGTAGTGTTCTCTGAGGAGACCTACCCGTTTTAGGTTTCTTATACAATTTTACTGCTATTTTTAGCTTTTCTTATGTTTGCCCTTAGGGGCCCACCTAAGGGTGGTTTACTTATATATTTTGTTCTTGCTCATGCCAAATAGGCATATCTTTATGATGGAGATGGTTAGGGGTAAAATTATTACCCGGTACATCGAATATGGTTATACGATCTAACTGAGAACAGACAATCTTCCAAACTGATTTCATGGTGATTGGATGGACCATTCTGGATGCGTCCGAAATTACGAAATACAGTGATAGCTTAAATGCAATTTCCCCCCCTTAAGAATAAAAAACCGACTTACATTTTCTATAAATATTAATAAAATATAATAAATAAATAATAAAGAATAAGTATAAATAATAATAGTCAATTAATATATTTATTTGGTCGTTAGTAGGCAACATGCCCTGATTTAGAAAAATATTAAAGGGGAGGGGGATAGATACTTGATTCTCAATACACACTGCATGGCCATTAAAAGTGCAACACCAGGAAGAACTCATCAGATTGTCCCGAAATATGCAAGATGGGTAGCCCATGGGAGAACATGTAAATGAATCAAAGCGCAGCACATACGCAACATCATGTATGACAGTAACGCACCCTCGAAGTGGTATAAGAGTAGATTACAAAGAGCAGTGGAATTGGGTTTGCCTGCAGTTTTTGCGCACTAAAGGATCAAGTAGACCCCGTCGAAGAACACGGCATCCATACGACCAGGTTTCCGACTTTGATCGAGGGAGAATTGTGGGATTACGGGAAGGCGGATTATCTTACCAAGACATCGGTGCTCGTGTTGGACGGTATGCTGCCACAGTGATGAGAATATGGCGTCAGTGGGTAGAGGAGGAACGAACTCACCGAGGTGAGGGATCTCAACGGCCCTGTCACCCAAACGAATGCCCCTAACCATGGATCTCCCTCCAATTCAACCACAATCTGCAAGAGCAAGCCATTCGAGATATAGATCAGTTTTAGAATACAATTCATAAAATCTTAATTATTATCTTATTCTTGAGAAGCTGTGTTTTTCAGTGACGTTCCATTCGTTCATTTTTAACGTTACTGTAATATATTTTAATGCTTTTGCAACAAATAAATACTCTTCAGTGAAGACAAAGCAATGTAGGAAACAGATATACACCGAAGAGCCAATACATTATGACCATCTGCTTAATGTGATAATGATCCTCCACGTGCCGCCAAAACAATTCTTACCCTGCGTGGCATGGACGCCCTCAAGATTTCTAAAGGTGTCTTGTGGTAGCTGATACTATCACGTTACAGCAGATCCTTTAACTCTTGTAAGTTACGTGATTTGGCCGCCGGAGATCGGACATGCTGTTCTAATACAAACCACAGATGCTCGATTGGATTGATGTCTGGGGAATTTGGAGGCCAGAGCAATACCTGAAAGTCTTCCTCATGTTCCGCGAACCATTCTCGAACAATCCGGGCAGTATGGCATGGCGCAATATCCTGCTGAAAGAAGTCACTACTACAGGGACATACCTTTGCCATGAAAGGATGTACCTGGTCTGCAATGATGTTTAGGTAGGTGGTAAATGTCATATTCCTTGCACATGAATGACTGGACCCAGGGGTTCCCAGCAGAACATTGCCCAAAGCATTACACTTTCTCCACCGGCTTGTTTTCGCCCCACGTGGCATCCTGGAGCCAACCTTCCCCAGGTACACGACGCACACGTACCCGGCCAACCACAGGTGTAACAGAAATCGAGATTCATCGGACCAGACGACCTTCTTCCAATTATTCAAGGTCCAATTTTGATGCTTGCGTGAGCATTTTAGTTGCTAAACGAGGTTAGCATGGGCATTCGGAGTGGCCTGTGGCTACACAGCCGCATTTTTAGAAAGGTTCGATGTACTGTGTGTTGTGACACATTACTCCCGTCATCAGCATTCAAATTAAGGGAAAGTTGTGCCACAGTATCCTTTCTGTGGAATCTTACCATACGGGATAGCCTAACGGAGCTAGCCCATTTGTAGTTAATTGAAATATAATCTATCATATTCCTGTGCAACCCATCAGGTGAAATCCTTGTGTATTTCTAAATATCCTGGAGTTTGTTGTATTTGTTGGTTATTCACAAACCATTATGTTTACTTACCTGTAGGATACGTTCCCCATTGCCATTGCAACTACCAATATCAACAGTATCTAAGAACCGTGAGCAAAGGTCAGATTCAGCACCAGCTTTAGCAGTTAAGGCACCTAGCACAAGTGAAATTTCTTCTTTCTTCTCAGAATTCAAATTGTCCTGAAGTTGTCTGTAAAACTTATCTATCATGTTCTCATCCTCTGTGGGGGCATAACAACAGACAGCTTTTAATTCTTTAATTTAATTCTAAACTTAGTTGTTAGAAATATTTCATTAATGCAATCATATCCTAGAAGAGCATCACCTTGGTGTCTTCTAAGAAGAAACCTACATCTTGGAGATGCTTTCCATCCTCTCTCTCTGAAAAGAGAAATTTAAAATTATTTTTAAATATCTGTCTTTTATATATCCATCTGGTCTCTTGGAAGCCCAGAATATACAGGTTATAATGCTGGAATTCCTGTGTGAGGACGTCAAGAGAATAATCTCTATGTAATGTCTCACTTTTTACGTACAGTCGCTCAAAAAATATCCGAGCACTATGGTTGATTACAGAATTCGGAAAAAAATATCTGGCAAAGATTTTTTTAGAAAATAGTGATCTGGCAACCTTCGTGTACTCTACACGAAAGCTGCCAGATCATTTATTTCTAAAAAAATCGTTGCCATATATTTTTTCTAATTTCTGTATCATCCATAATGTTCAGATATTTTTTTGAGCGACTGTACCTGCCGAGAGAAAATGATTAGTTAATTTTTGAGGAAACTACGTTTATTGAGAGCGGTAGGGCCAGCAATATCAAACAGCTCCCTAATCGCAGGCGCAGGGCAAAGAGCAGTTCCCCACTGCTAAAGGCTGAAGTCACCTATGCTGGTAGGAAGTTCAGGCACCACCTTTAGGAAAACCAGAATTCAGATCGAAATTGACCTTATCGAAATTGACCTTATTGCAGTGAAGGATGTGCGATGTCCAGCTAGCTACTGGGTACAGGTACCTGTGATGGCCTCTAATCTGGATCTGGCTTTGGCTGGTAACTCATAGGCAAACAGAAAACACAGCGGCTAATTTTCCCTTAACAGAGGCTCACCATTGCAGCAAGTCCAGAATCCAGAATCAAACTCAAAGACGTAAACCATTCCAGTCCAATGGGTTTAAATGTTGTTGACTATGAAGTTGACTACTCCTCAGCAGAAGAGGTAAAAAAAGTGGCCATAGGTGACCAGATTACTAGACCAAACTGATCTGGCAGCCCTCCCTTCGGTTCCCTCCCAGAAAAGAATATAATATTTAAAAAGGGCTAACGGACTTCACACGATAAAGTGGGGTCGGACATTACGTGCTAAGACCGAACGGTCCTCTCCCCCAACCTTCTCTAAGCCTTCGGGTTCCTTATGACCTGGTCATTTAGCACATTAATAAAATGTTACTGTGGTGATTATACAGTTAAAGGAAAAAAGATATATAAAGGTTTTGGAAAGTGACTCCGACCTATTTGCTTATACGCAAATTCCGCAATTTCAGCTTACGCACCATTCTCAGGAAAGCAACTATCTGGTTGTATTGGCCATCAGAAGAGACAACATATTCAGGGACAACACGTTTTCCCAAACATAGTTGGGCGGGGGTGGCTCAATCGGTAGTGCGCCAAGGTCGTAATCTGCAGTTCCCAGGTTCGAGGCCCTGTTGAGTCAGAAGTTGAGAATTGTCTCAGCAAAACTCCTCGCCCTGCCCATGGTCAGTAGTGTGGAAAGGCCACCGTCCGTCTGATGGAACGTTAAGCTGTGGCCCCGTGTGCGGGAAAGCCATACCCTGTGCACGTTAAAGAGCAAATGGATGGCCTTGACGGGAGGCTACCATCTGTCTCCCAACAGCTGTTCCAGTGGGTCCCCTCCTCCAACCTTCTCTGAGCCTTCGGGGTTCTTCTGACCTGGCTATTTAGCCCATGGTGTGCAAACAAAGTGCCGATCAGAGGTAACACAACCCTAACATAGTTGGTAGTTTTGCTACTCTGAATACACACAACTATCGCAGCAAAATTTATAATTGAGTGAGATGAACGTGGATTATATCTTCTCGGAAGACATACCAAAAAAAAAAGTTGATTTTTATATTTGGCTGCGAAGACTTCAATCTGAACACGTTAAAAATGACCTCTTACTAGTTCCTTTCTTTATTTAACGACAAAAGCTCTCTTTTGCAAAGTAACATTCAGTTTTTTAATGTATGAAACAAAAAGCTTTCGAGATATTACAAACCTGTTTGCAACAGTTAAAAGAGGTGGTGGCTTTCAGTCCAGGCTTTAAAACACAATTTAGAAGTAAAACAATACCATCATTTAATATTTAAAATAGTGTTTTGATTACTTACTTTGTATAATAAGGATATTTACTATTAAATAATTAATTTCTATTAAATATTTCTGTACTTTCGGAAATATATTAACTGTTAAATTCATACGGCTGAGACTACAGCTAATCTCTAAAAGTGTCTTCGAGAAAAACCTTTTCGAAATTTCTAGAAAATTACGATGCGTAATGCGAAAAGCCATTAAAGATTTTCCAAAGTTAAAATATTTTGAATAACATTTTTAATTAAAACATCCATAGGTAAAATATTGGTTCTGCTAATTCAAAACAAGCATTAAATAGAACTGTAATCTATCCATAGTAAATAGAAATCAACATTAGTTAATATTTCTGGAAAAATTATCGCCGACACGGCGAGAATCGTGCCGCAAGTCTCCAGATCGATGCCAGAGCGCGCTACCATTACACCACGCATGTGATGAGAAAATCTTTCAAATTAATACCTTATAAATCTGTCACTGAGATGTGTCGTACCTTGCTCCATCTATATTTCAAGAGAGGAAACTTTTTTTCCCCATAGTTGCTATTGATTTAGATATTAATGAGAAGATGGAGAGTTGCGGGTTCGATTCCCGCCGTGTGGGCGATAATTCTTTTCAGAAATATTAACTGTAATCTACATTTTTCTAAATATTAAATTTCGATTTTAAAATATCTAAAATTTTCAAGTTTTTAAACTTTAATGTTTATTTAGCCATTTTTACCAGTTTTCTGACAACTAATAGGGTTCAAAATTTGGCAACACTTTTTCGAAATTTATTCCCATACAGCGGATGCTCTACAAAGGTTGTTCGGATCTCTCCATGTCCCTCCTCGGACACAGCACGAGCTGGAACTGACTTTGTGCGGGATATTGTTTACCTCTGAGAGGCACTTTTTTGCACACAATGGGCTAAATGGCCACGTCACAAGGACCCCCGAAGGCTCAGAGGCCACAGCTCCGATTGACGGCGGCCTTTACAAGCCCACTGGTGTCCCCTACTGACCGAGGGAATGGGGGGAATTTTGCGGAGATGAATCTAAACGCTGACCCAGCTGGGACTTGAACCTGGGAACTGCAGATTACGAATCTGACGCGCTATCGACTGAGCTACCTCCGCCACCTTTGTACGGGAATGACACTTCTTACTTACTACATTTTTCGATTACCTCATACATATTCGGAAACACCGTTTTATGAGCCATGTATTTAAAATGATCACATACCTCAGTATTCTTCAATTTGTGTTTCAAATGGTATATAACTTTTCACTCATCTGGTATCATTGCTATATTTTCTGTATAATATCACGAACTTGTGACTACATTTTCGACATCAATTCAACACTACAGACACCTCTTTGCCAAACATCTTGACATTTGACTTCCGTTAGTAAGAGTTTATAGAGACTTCCGTATAGTAAGAGTTTAAACGCAGTTTTTCTCTAATACATAAAGGAAGAAACATTTTCGATAAGTAGTAATCAAACAATGTAGTATGGTAGAGCAATATTTTACACAACCTTTTGTAACTGATAGAGCAATATTTTTTACAACCTTTTTTCAATGAATTCACTCTAAAATGAAAGCATTCTATTTTTCCTAATAATACATCAACATTTTCTGATATGCATTTGATGTTCGTATATACGTAGTAAGGATGGATTATATTATAGTAAGGATTATTATGATGAATATTAAAATTGGATTTGCGAATTTGGAGTAACGCTGGAAATATTGTAACAGTTTTCAAATAGCATAAACTGAATAAAAAAAGATGAAGTCCGAGAAAAATCATAAAATATATTTATATTTGCCGCCTCGATGGCACAGTGGTATCACATTGGTTCGCAGTGACACTGCAATTACGGTATCCGGGGTCGAGTCCTAATATAGAATTGTTGCTTGCTCATGTGCTCTTAGCTCTCTAACTGAGGTAGTGGTCAGCAGTGATTTTGGTCTTAGTGTTCATGTCCTTGTATGAAAAAAGTGGTACAGTCGCTCAAAAAAGTATCCGCACGCTACGGTTGATTGCAGAATTCAGAAAAAATATATGGCAAGGAATTTGTGACACGAAGGTTGCCAGTCACTAATTTCTAAAAAATTCCTTGCCGTATATTTTTTCTGAATTCTGCAATCAACCGTAGCGTTCGGATACTTTTTTGAGCGACTGTACAAACTGAGAGTAGTTTCTATGATATTTTCCTGTCCTATAAGTTATCAATAAATGAAATCAATATACACAGTCGTATCAGAATAATATGACCACCTACCATACATATACTATGGTAAGTGGTCATATTATTCTGATGGGATTGTGTATGTGCATGGAAATAAACTGTTTGCTTTTATTTTATTGTATAATCGTTCAAATTCTGTAAAGCTGTTATTATCAGGCAAAATTAAAACTATACTATTTATTGGAAGTAATGTTGGAAATATTTTGATTATTTTTCAAACAAGGTATTTTCAGTTATTTAATTTGGATATTTTAACTTATTTTTAACGTTTTCAACCTCAAAACGTTAATAAAATGTGACATGATGCAAAATAAATGTACTTCATTACTTTAGTTACATTATAAAATATTTAATTTCATTTTATACATGGGTTGGATTGTTTTATCAATAAGTATATATTTATGCACACATCAGGCTAAAGGATCATTTCACACGGATACCAATTACTCAGACCCTGGATTAAAGGGGTTCACTGGACAGCAGTTAAGAGACTGATTAAAGCCTCCCGTGAAAACTATCCTGAGTGTTTTTAACATTAATTAGGTTGTGGCTTTCCTGCAAATGATGGACTTAATGTCCCATCTGACAAAAGGTGCCTTTGCAAACAGTCGGTGTCTTCTTTCCAACAGAGAGCAGAGCGGTTTGTTAGCAAAGGAAATCTTAGCATAGGAACAATGGGGACTCGAGTATAAGAACATCAGATTATGAAACCAGCGCGCCACTGACTTGATTAATCTGTTCTGCATTTATTAACAAAGTTTAAGTCTGTTAAACTCTTTATTCCCGTTCAAAGAGAACCAAGGGTTTTTTTTTTTGAGCAAAGAAAATCTGGGTAAAATAAGTTTCAGACAAGGAAAAGGGAAGAAAACAATGTAATTTGTTTGCAATACGTTTTCTTGCGGATTCGAAATTGGATTTTTTTTAATTCTAAACATTTGGAATGGAAATGGGTTTCTTTTTCATTTTGTTTACTTGATCCTTGGGACAAATTGGAGTTGTAGTTTTCCTTTTAGCAGTGTCTCGGGTTCATGATCTTTACCTTGACGTGCTCACTGCAGTTGGTATCATGAGATGACCAAAATCAAGTGGGCATCATGAGATGACCAAAATCAAGTGGGTATCATGAGATGACCAAAATCAAGTGGGTATCATGAGATGACCAAAATCAAGTGGGCATCATGAGATGACCAAAATCAAGTGGGTATCATGAGAAGACTAAAATCAAGTGGACTTCACGAGTTGACCAAAATCAAGTGGGTATCATGGGTATTATTGGGAATGACCAAAGGAAATAAAGGTTATGGAAGCAAACAATGGTATACATTGATATACAGTACTATATTGTTTAGTTACTACTTATCGAAAATGTTTCTTTTTTTTGTGTGTGTTAGTGAAAAGAACTGCGTTTAGGCTCTTACTATATACTTATCTTAGAGAAAGGAAACTGCGTTTAAACTCTCACTATATATACAGGGTGATTCAAAACTCTTGGGCCAAGCTTTAAGGGGTCATAGAACATACCTAAACAAGCACTTTTCGTCATACAATGAATGGTCGGAGCTCAAGCGGTGAAGCACTAGAGGGCGCTTTCCAGCGAACACTTACAGCGCTGGTTTTCGCACTCGTCGTCATTTTTTGCCATGGATTGCAGAACGGATGGACTGTTTCACGAATCAGGAGAAGGCGGACAAGCATTTCACGTACGGAGCTGCGGACGGGAATGTGAGGGAAGCTCAAAGACTGTACCGGAAGCACTTTCCGACTAGACGCGTGCCTGATCGTAAAACTTTTCAGCGATTGCACCGGTATCTGTGAGAAACGGGCTCCTTTTTCAGCGGCTTTCAGGATACAGGGCGTGCAAGGTGTGTGAGGACGCTACGTGTTACAGAGGAAATTCTACGTAGGGTTGGAGATCGTCCCGAATGTACCATGCGAGCAATTTCCCATGCTGTAAGTTTGCCCCAATCGACGGTGTGGCGAGTTCTACGAGATGAACGATTATACCTCTACCATGCACAGAGGTGCACGCCTTGACACCTGCAGATTATCTGCCTCGCGTTTATTTTGCACAGTGGTTCCTGCAGCAGACTGCAGCGCAACCGGACTTTGATGAACATGACCTTCACTGACGAATGCACCTTTGCACGTGAGGGCATTTTTAATACCCACAATTCTAATGTGTGGGCCACCAATAATCCGCACGCCATACGTCCACATTCGTACCAGCGGCGTTTCTCCATAAATTATTGGGCTGGAATCCTCTATGACCATGTGATTGGACTATACCTTCTGCCAGCCCGACTGAAAGGAAGAACGTACCTCGAATTTTTACAAGAAGTCTTGCCAGAATTACTGAGCTCTTTTCCACCAAACGTTTAAACACTTATGTGGTTCCAACGTGATGGAGCGTCACCCCATTTCAACGTGGATGTTCGGAACGCCTTAGATGCAACATTTCCAGACGATGGATTGGTCGGGGTGGCCCCATCGCTTGGCCGCCACGATCACCCGATCTGTCATGTCTTGGCTTTTTCCTATGGGGCATTATGAAAAGCCTCATCTACGATAGACCCATCGATTCCAATGAGGACCTTGTTGCCACGATTTATACTGCCGCTGCCGCTGTACGAATATGCCTGGTGTTCTCGCCCATGTACGCCAATCACTACGTCGAAGGTTGGCGGTCGCTCTTTTGAGCAGTTTCTGTAAATTGTTCAATAAAATTCTGAACTTTCTGTTCCGTAATTTATACAATTGTTTCAAACCTCTTATGTCATTCTTGTGTTTCTTCATTTCCTGACAGAGTAACTGCTAACCCCTAGCGCTTCACCGCTTGTTCCGACCATGCATTGTATGACGAAAAGTGCTTGTTTAGGTGTGTTCTATCAACCCTTAAAGTTTAGCCCAAGAGTTTTGAATCATCCTGCATACAAGGAGTGTCTAAGGGAGAAGAGAGCTAGCTTCCATAGACGTAATGTAAACATTTCGATTGCAGCGCCCACTAAACATGGCAAATTCGTGCGTTGCAGTGAAGCCACCTAGTCAGAGAGAGGAGCGAGTTCCCTGCATTATTTTTCCACCGCCGAGCAAAGTTTTCAATTGCTTACACCACGTGACTAATTTTACATACACTTTGACTCTGAAAAATGTTCGTTTTCTTCATGAGGTACACTCGTAATCTTTTCGTTTAGAGAGAAAATATCAAGATTTAATGAAATCATTTTCTTTAATAAAATCCAATTTTTTAAAACTGGTAGTAGCTGTGCTAAAGAACAAAATTTTATCATTTTGAACAACCTACAGCATTTAGTATATTATAATAAATTGAGATTTATGTGTCAATGCACGATAACTTGATCTATATAATTATATTTTATAAAATTGTAGATATTTTCCATAAATATCATATCGAGTTTTTTACTTGTATAAATATTCAACAGATGGCAGCAGGCACTTCCCGTATCAACCATAAAAAAGAATTACACTGTTAGAGCAAAATGCAGAAGCCAATGTACATCGATATGCTCCAGGGAACACAAACCTGCAACAAACATTGACTTATATATATTTCCAAGATGATTAAATGTATTAATTTACATATTAATTTTAAAAATTCTGCAAAATTACTCAAAATAAACATACAACGGCTTTTCCAGGTATCGTAAAATGTACTCCTGAACGGGATAAAACACTCATTCAATAACTTTAGGGTCAGCTACCACTGTGCCAAACAGCCATGGCTGTTAGACATTTGGAAACACTGGTTAAATTGCAATATACCTATATACCAATAGTAAGACAAACCATAGCTGCAGTGGGCTAAAATGATTACACTGCGCATGCGCAGATCGCCCCTTAGAGTTGTTTTTGTGCCTGCACATGAATTTTCCACGTTCAGCTTCGCTAAAATTCCGCAGAACGGTGCCACTTACGCTTGTGCAAAGTTAGCCTTCTTCTCCTTAGACCTTCTTTGCTGTATACTATATCACTACATTTTATATTTTCGGATGCACCCATGAAGGTTCATCCAGTCACGAATATTAGATGAGTACCTTCATTTCGCCATCGATTAAACGGAAAACATAGAACTTGTATTAATTTTCTTCATAAACAAACCGGTAGTTCAAACGTATTACAAATTTTTCAGTTGCGCACATGTATAACCAATACTGGTACAATGGAAAACTTTAACGCTCTGGAAATAAAGTTTAAAAAACGATAAATTTCTTCAGTGAACTATCGCTTCCCTGTTTCAGCTATTCTTTTAATCCTTTTCTGCCACCTGGTTGAAAAATTTTTTTTTGTTCTCTTCTAGGATCTTTAGCATTAGGTGATGAAATCCTAACCGTATGCAGAAAGCATATATACAATACCACAAAAAGAATGGTTTACATGACATAAAATTATCATCATTCTTATAACATCTTCGAAACACAAGCCATCGAAACGGTCAAACATTGCCATAAATTTCGCCATCGAAACGGTTAAACATTGAGGTGGATAACATGATATTTGCATTTCAGGTTTAACTTCGATAAAAGCGGGAAATCACGATTTAATACTTTCGCTAACTGATGTAACAAGCATAAATGCTATAATGTTGCATTTTAATACCTTTTATAAATATTCATACTTTATGATTTTGAAGCAAAAAATTATATATTTCAATGTAGCGATTATGCAGAATGGCCAAAATGCATATATCAAAAAAAGTTGAATAACTTTTCGAAATTTTCGAAATTCGAAAAGACATAAATGAAATAAATATATAAAATGAATATAAAATACAAATAAACATAAACAAAATAGAAAAAGATATAATATAAAAAAGTGTAGTAAAATCCAAAAAACAAATATTCCAAAGAATTCTAAATTTCATGTGATTCAATTAATACATTTTAACATGTCTTCTATCATTAGCTATAATCAATCTTAGAATCTTGCATTTTTCAACATAGTTTTAGAGATTGGTAGCTCATGTAGAGCAATGGTATGCATGAGCAATGGTATACATGATATAATATAAAAAAGTGTGATAGAATCCAAATAAAAAAATATTCCAAAGAATTCTAAGTTTCATGTGATTCAATTAATACACTTTAACATGTCTTCTATCATTAGCTATAATCAATCTTAGAATCTTGCATTTTTCAACATAGTAGTAGAGATTGGTAGCTCATGTAGAGCAATGGTTCTCAACATGAGCCATGTGCCCCTCAGGGGTCCATGCCATATTTTACAGCATTACATGCTAAAAACAGAACAAAAGGGATAAGTGTAAGTTTCTGAGGGTAGTCCTCAAATTTAATTACCAGGATAAAATATTACAAATCAGAAGAAAAATCATATTTATTATTTTAAAAAATAATTTAAAATTTTTTTAAAAGGTTCCCTGGAATTCCTTCATTTTTTTAATTTTTTAGTAAACAGAGTAAATGAATTTTAAATTAAAATAATTTAGTATCAGAGTAAATAAGGAAATAAATTTGCAGTTTGCACCAGTCATAATAATCACACTGAATAAGATGAAAATTCTTGATTTAATTAATTTTTAGATTCATTTTAGAATTACTGAATTCTAAATAAAATTCTTTAAGAATTTCTTTCGTTGCTTAGAAATAAATTATCGATTATTGGAATATGTAGATATAATATAAAATTTATGTTATGAATAAACACTTTAGATGATGAAATGCATTTTCTCGAACAAATAGCGGATATGAGGCCGGCCACAGAGGTAAAGGAGACTCAGAAAGGGTCCATGAGGAAAATTAGGTTTAGGCCTGGTTCGAATCCTGGTCTGGCATGGTTATTTTTTTGTGTGTTGTCAGTTCCAACTGAGGCAGTGGTCAGCAGTGATTTCTTTCTTGGTGAGGCATATCATTCTATGAGAAGGCCTATAAGAATCTATCAGTAGTTTCAAGTACCGTTCTCTATGTTATAAAACGATAAAAAGACTTCATTTTTGGTATATTCATTTTGGGACCCCTATATATAGACAAATGTGAGGGATTGACTGAAAGGGGGGGGGGTAATCAATTCAATCACTTGAGTGATTGAATGGAAGGGAGATCACGTTATTTCTGAATATGACGCAGAAATGGTAGAGCTCTGAAAATTTGTACATAATGATAATCTAGGTCGTAGGTCTTGAGAAGAATCTCAAATTTGACCTCTGAAATGTTGGTGAAGGTGAAATAAAAGTAACATAGAGGTCAAACCTTCATTTAGGTGTGCTACAAACATGGAAATTGGTGTCTAGGTGTTTATATTTCAGAATCTTTACTAAATTTTGGATTCAGAGTGTACTTCAATGTTACAGATAAAATTCTAATCTACCAGTGTTGAAGAGCTATAAATTGGTGCCTGGTAGTAATCGGAAAATAAATCCCAGAAACATTGTGAAATTTTGGCTGTGAGGGGTCCGCTGTCAAAGGTCAGATTTTGATATTTTGGTGCTTCAGGCTTTTCAGGTCGTAAACCTAGGAAATATTAAGAAATGCCAGTGTGGAATTAAAGTTCATATAGGGGTCGGAGTGACCTTTAGAAATCAATAGGTGCTGAAGATTGTTCTCTAGTATAATAATATCACCAAAATAATAACAATGAATTCAGATATTTATTTTTTATATATGCTTAACAAAATAGGGAATAAACTTATTGGTTCGGAGGTTATTGAAAAGGCAAAAAACTTCCCAGCATTCCATATCGCATTTGTCAGGATTAGAAGAAAGAACACTTAAAATACTTATTGTGCCTACTGTGCAAATTAACACCTATAAATTATATTTCACATAAAGAATGGAACGGAAAAATCACAAAATCAAAGAAAGCATTCAAACAATGAAAGATAACACACCCATAGGAGTTCTATCAAAAACAGTTCGCAGATGGTAATATCCTATTCCAGCAAATAGTTCCATGTATTATGCAAGAAATAAGTCCTTTGTTTTAACTTAAATATTTTAGGTATATATTATGGAAGTGAGAAATTGGAAAAAAATTTTTTTTTCTTTTAGAATATTGTAAGTATTTACACGAATAAACATTATATATTTTACACCGTTGATTCACGTTCCAAAACATCTGCCATAGAAGCTCCCTAACGAGTTGAGGATTGATATAATTTCAGGCATCGCATCATACTTTTCATTGGCTTTTGGGGGCTAAGAGAGTAGTAAATCAAGATTGAACAAGAAACTCTTTCACGATAATTTCATGAAATTTCAGGAATTTTGCTTCCATTATGGAAAATCTATTTCTAGTAAAGAAAGTTTCTGAAGGCAATTAATCTTGCTGAGAATGATGTTTATTCGGTAGGCCAACAAAGCAGTCTAGGTCGGTCGATTTGTCATAGTTTGTGTTCAGTTTGTGCCAATAAAATAAATATCCCGATATCGGTAATTAGAGTTATCTTCCGATTTCCAAAAAATATTACATTTTTGTAGGGCTGTATGGTTAAGGATCGTTTCAACAATTGCTTGTCCTTCAAAAATTCATCAGAGAAAGCGAAGATCATTCATTTTTTTAGGATATTTACTATTTAACCTTTGTTTGAAGGATATTTGCCTCCTCCCTCACTTTCGAATTATATAATAAATCACTCTCATTGTGAGTAGCATGAAATCTCTGTATAGAAATACGCCTCCAATTGGAAGATGAATTAAATCCGATTTCTAGAAGAGAAATGATAATGTGAATTGTTCCAGCTACAAATAACAACTAATAAACAATGAATAAACAAAATTTGTTCCTCTGCATGTGTGTGATATATTAAGAAATTGCGGCAGACTTAAAACTATAATAATAATAGCAATGTTTATAAATTGAAGAATTCATGCAAATTCACTAGAGTTCACTAGGTTCTCAACATGGGGTAAGCGGTAAAATATTTCCGGGTACGCCGTGAGAGCTCAAAAGTCGCTAGATATATAAATAATATAAATAATAAATACCCCCTCAAGCAGCTGCTTGTCACAGAGGTCTGACAGGAGCCTGTCAATTTATATGTTATATATTATATATGTTTTATTTTATTGTTATACTATAACAATAGTTTATTTAACTATACTAAGGGTACGCCAGTTACATACACATTTCCAGGGAGTACGTGAAGCATAAAAGGTTAAGAACCACTGCACTAGAGTATATGAGCTCTAGTATTCTTAACTCAAAAGTGACATTCGCGCATAGGTCTACCACAAATAAAAGTAAAATTACAGTATGAATATAGCTAATCCCATTCTTCAAACAACTCCTAATTATTATTCAAAGACAAAAATGTCTCTCTGTTTATGGTTTTTGCTAATTAACACATTTAAAATTTGATAAGACAAATATATTTTACATACACTACAAGAAAAAAATATTGTAACCTTGAAAGGATTAATGCCATTTTATTGAAACGCAGAGAGCTGTTACTAACTTAGGTGTTTCAGCGATAGAGCTTGGCGGACATCTTTGGTGTTGTTGGAGCTGTCGGTCCATCATATTCCAGACGTGTTTAATAGGTGAAATGTCCGGTGAGCATGCTGACCATGGTAGTACCTGATCTCTGTAGTGCAGACTAATGCGGGCTGCACTACAGAGTGGAGACGGGCGTTATCTCGCTGATAAGAGGTTCCATGCTGTTGAACAAATGGGCCAGCAACTGTCTGCAAAAAGGTTGGTAACATATCGATGGGCAGTTAGAGATCCCCTTATGATGACCAGTTCTGACCGAGATGTCCACTAACGACACCCCACACCAAGATACCAGGTGCTGGAGCTAAGTGAAGATGTCGCACTGGATGGCGTTCCTTTCCCCTGGACGACAGCGAACACATTGTCTACCGTCGTGCTGACCAAGACAAAAATGGGATTCGTCACTAAACACCACAGTGGTCCACTCTTGTTCGTTCTGTCTGAGGCGACACTACTGATGACGTACATACTTGTATATCTGCTCCTTATCTTCCTCTGAATGAATAGAAATTCAGTGACTATGCCATCGACATGCTTTAGGTTTATTTTTTACTTTTGACGTCGCATATAGAAAGATAAGTATTTTTGAAATTTTTTTTTGTCCCTAGAAACATCTACCTTCCGGAACTTTCACTTGATATATTACTCATAAACATCGCCCACATTTTTTCCTTCATGTTCGAGTCGTGTTTGATTTCGGTTGTTGGGTTGTTTTACCTCTCACCGGCACTTTTTTGCACACCATGGGCTAAATGGTCAGGTTACAAAGACCCTGATGGCTCAGAGAATTTGGGAAAGGGGACCCACTGGAACAGCTCTTGGGAGACAGAGGGTAGCCTCTCCTGAAGGTCATCCAGTGTGTTCTTTAACGAGCACAGGGTATGGCTCTACTGCACATGGGGCCACGTATAACGTCCCATCTGACGGACGGTGGCCTTTCCAAGTCCATCGGTGTCCCCTACTGACCGTTGACAGGGCGGGGAGTTTTGCGGAGATATTCCGTAAAACGGTTTGTTTTCCAAACTAGTGAAATTTGCTATACATATCTATGTAGAAATGCTTCATTCTAACAAAAATATCAGTCTAATGAAATAAAGATTTATCCCGTGCAAAATACATGATTAATGTAACTAAATTATTGAAAAGATAATTATTAAACAACAGGAAAAACCTAGATATTTCCTTCTTTATGTGTTTCTTTTTATAACATCTGCTAAAACGACAATGATTTAAATTCTGTGAAATATCTGATCTATCACAGCCCTATGAATCATGCACTGTTTTATATCGCACAGCAGGCATTTTTTCTAATATCACTGTGTGAGATAGTTGCTCTCTACACCTGATAGCATAAGGCTTTAAACATACCACACTTTCTTAGCATAAAAAATAAGTTACAAACTTGGAAATTTACGCGATTTTGACGGTATTGCCTCTAACGGTAATATCCAGCGATACGTTCTTTCAGAACTGTCCCAATCAATGCATTATACTTTACCATTAGTTAAACTGCGGTTCCTGTTATATTTGTTCGCTATTATTATTTAGGTAGGCTGATTAATTCGTTTAATTTCGTTATTAGCTGCCAAGATGAAGTGATATATTTGTTACCGTCAATGTATGAAAAGCCGGCATTCTATAGAATACCCGGCGTTTTTAGGCAATGTATGAAATATGAGAATTATTACATACTTTCCCTAGGCATTGTATAGAATACCTAGGCATTATATAGAATGACAAATACTATTTCGGCAAAGTATGAAAAAGGCTTTTATTGAAAAGATGCATGTGAAAATGTAAGAAGTACAAAATATTAGATACGGGAGTTTTCTACAAAAAGAGAAAAATACCATTGCTGAACTACCGCCAGAAATATTAACATCATAACCTGTAATGAATCTGTCGTCCGCATTATAAAAAACGCCCCAAATGAGGTAAAGCCAAGTGAGAACGAATCAGTAAAGTGTTGAATATTCGAAGTTTGCAATTCGAGTTAGGATACTCGTATTTCACTTTACTACTTGTCAAATCTATTTCAGTGGAGTTCCGAGATTCTTGTGATATGTCGTTTTTTGATGACTTTTTTTAATCAGTTTTTTGACCTTAACTCTCTTTCTATGGAAGCTAGGGTTCTCAAACTTTGGGATACCTATTGAGGCAACCCTCTTTTACACTCTTACAACGCTAGGGGGCGCTTTTCCGAATGGAAGGGTGTCTTTTTGGTGTCTAAAGTGACCAAATATGGCGCTGTTTTTTACCGAAACTAGGGACTGGCGGATCTGGCAATCAGGGTGAGCCTATAGGGGACCCAGGGGAACATTTACTGGTTAATTCGAATTGGACTGAGTGCTCTGGCTCTCTGTTTGAGGCGAGCGTCGAGAATCACGTGACTCGCATTGCGACATTAAACATCACTGCCGGGAGTATTTTATACTTTGCCGATTTGCCTTTTGGCATTCTATAGAATGCCTAGGAAATGTGTGAAATATGAATGGTTTTATACATTACCGGATAGTTTTAGGCATTATAAACAATGCCTAGGCATTCTATAGAATGCCGGATTTCAAATTTTGCCGGTGACATATTCACCATTTTCATAATGACACAGAAATGTGCTGCAGAGTTTCGACATCATTTAAGAATTCACGCAGAGATGTTTTGTTGGGAGAGAGAGTGACACTGCTGAAAGTGGAAATCTCAACACCAAGAAGTAATGGAAGAAGAGATATATAAATAGCAGGAGACAATCGGCCATCGGAGATATGCAAATTATCAAAGTTCGGCAGCGAATGGATACGTAACACCCAACCGAGCCATGGCAAAATACCGGGCGCCCATGAACTTGTATCAGAACACCATCGAGAGTGAGGATGGAATGCATGCTGCGAAAATGTTCGGGTTGTTTTACCTCTGAGCGGCACTTTTTTACAGACCATGGGCTAAATGGCCAAGTCACAAGGACCCCGAAGGCTCAGGGAAGGTGGGGGAGGGGACCCACTGGAACAGCTGTTAGTAGACAAATGGCAGCTTCCCGTCAAGGCCATCCAGCGTGTTCTTTATCGTGCACAGGGTATGGCTCTCCCGCAAACGGGCCACAGCTTAACGTCCCATCCGGCGGATGGCGGTCTTTCCAAGCCTATCGGTGACCGTGGGCAGGGCGGAGAATTTTGCGGACATAAATCTCAATGGTGACACAGCTGGGACTCGAAACTGGGAACTACAGATTACGAGCCTAGTGCGCAACCGACTGAGCCACCCCCGTCCCTTCAAAAATACTCGGAGACGCTTTCATTTAAAAAAATAGAAGGTAGTTTCTAGAAATTCAGCTATCAAATGGGGTCATTTATTTATTACAGGTAACGTCCAATTTATGCGGGAGATGCGTTCCGGCGAGACCGTTAATTGCTTTTTTTTGCATATCTTGTATTATAATAGACGTTTTATTCCAACAAAAGTAACTATAAACATAAGAGTTTTAAGAATTTTTAAATGCATATAGATATATAAATGCATAATTGTGTAATGTATGATCAATTATTTAATTTTACAAATTATTGAAGAATGAATTTAGCATTGTTAGCTTGCAGCCTCTGTTTTGTTCATATTATTTATTTGTAATATTCCATTAACTGGATTTTATATGTGCAGAAGATCTTAAGAGTTTTTAAAGGGTTTTTAATAAAATAAATGTGGGAAGAGTAACCACATTGCAGCGAAAGTAGCGATACAGCCGGTACGGTGAGCGGAAATGAGAAGCGGAAGTGCCACGCTCTCTTTTCAAAAAGTACCGCTATTTTGCTGTTCGTCCGCCATTTTGTTTTCTGACGTCATCACCACAAACTCCGCGTTTTTGCCGCTCGTCCGCCATTTTTAATTCTGACGTCACAAGCCCTCCTCTAAGACCTCCTGGTTGACCCACCCAAACCCCTCGTGAAGTAAACAACTTCCAAACAACTCCCAAATAATTCAAAGTCCCAAGTCCGCCATCTTGGATTTTGACAACATCACCCAAACCAAAACCTACTGAAATATTCTAAGTCCGCCTAACTGCAGCGCCATCTAGTGTTTAACACACGTATTATAGTAAAAAAAAATCCACAGCTTGTCTCAAACCCACGTCTATAACGTTTATCAGCGCGGTTATCCTTTACTCCAAGGGTAATATTTGCCTAAGGTACTTAAAGGAAGATGAAGAAAGAACTGATCATTATTTCTTGTAAATTCACCTACATTTTTTTTTATATTTATAAATGATTTTTTTTTATTCCAAGGAAACCATATTTCACTTGGGAATAAATTATAAATGAATTTTTTATTCCTTGTAAATCACATTTAACTTGGGAATTATATTTTTATTTCTTGTACAGTCGCTCAAAAAATATCAGAACTCTATGGTTGGTTACAGAATTCAGAAAAAGTATCTGGCAACAATTTTTCTAGAAATTAGTGATCTGGTAATCTTCGTACCCGTACACGAAGGTTGCATTTCTTTTTTATTATTATATTTATTTTTATTTTTTACATTATTATATTTATTTCGTATATTTTTGTATATTTTTATACTGTATTTATTTTTTATTCCTTATTAACTTACGAATAAATTATATTTTTATTTCTTGCAAATTAGGAATATATTATTTTTATAAATGAATCTTGCTTTTTATTTTTTATAAATTAACATACGAATATATTATTTTATAAATGATTTTTTTTTCTTATAAATTAATTTACGAATAAATTTTTCTCTTGTAAATTAATTTAGGAATAAATGAATTTTTCATTCTTTTGTAAATCACATTTAATAATTTTTTAATTCCTTGTGAATAGTATTCAGAACCTTGGCCATCTAGCCCATGGTGTGCAAAAAAGTGCCGCTCAGAGGTAAAACAACCCAATCCAACTCTGAAAATACTCTCGATAATGTACACAGTCGTATCAGAATAATATGACCACTTACCATACATATATTATGGTAGGTGGTCATATTACTCTGATACGATTGTATATATGTATGAAAAGATTATGCTGCACATTCAGAAAGTTTCCAATGTTGCTAAATTTCATACGTAAGTTACTAATAGACTGAAATGCTCCTTGATTCTAAATGTGAAATATTTTATTTTTGTCTATTTTGAGTGGGAGGGGGCGGGAGTGGCTCAGTCGGTAGCGCTCCAGGCTCGTAATCTGTAGTTCCCAGGTTAGAGTCCGAGCTGGGTCAGCGTTGAGATTTATCTCCGCAAAACTCCCCACCCATCCCGTGGTCAGTAGGGAACACCGATGGGCTTTGAAAGGCCCCCGCCGCGTGGGACATTAAGCCGTGGCTCAGTGTGCGAGAGAAAAATACCGTGTGCACGTTAAAGAACACGCTGAATGGCCTTGACCGGAAGCTACCATCTGTCTCCCAACAGATATTCAAGTGGATTCCCTCCCCAAATCTTCTCTGAGCCTTCGGGGTCCATGTGACATGGCCATTTAGCCGATTGTGCGCAAAAAAAGTGCCGCTCAGAGGTAAAACAACCAACCCATCTAACATCATTGAAGGTGACACTTGTGGCGTGGTTGTGCGATGGTTTCGGAACATGTCCACCTCTATGTGCGTTTAGGGAGCACTAAAACTGCCGAGGTATAGGCAGATTATTTAATGGCTTATAAATAGGATCTCGTATAGAGGTCGTAGGGATGTAGCATCTTTATGGTCCCTATACGAGATCTAATTCCAATGCAATAAAGTTATACTATCCAACTGTTTTCAGTGTAGAAAACAAGAGTGTAACCACCTGATTGAACAGTGTTTTCAAAATTTTCTTCAGCAGGACATCAATGTTCGAATGGTTGTAAATAAAAAGTCTATTAATTTTGGTATACATTATTGTATAAGAAAAGTTTTATTTTTTCCTACTTTTTTTAAATCAATTATATTTCAAAAGTATTATTACCTTCTGTAGGTAAGCGAAATAAGTGTTAAATTTATATCGCTTGAAACGTATCCAAAAAATTAAAATTTATTACAGTATTTCATTTTTTTTTATTTTTGTGAGAATGTGTTTAGCATCTTTTGTCATTCTTAGCAGGCAGGATATAATTTAAAACTGGACGAAGCCTACAAGGGGTGTTCTAGGGCCACGACAACCTCCTCCACGACCTCAATCCCTCAAGGAGCTTAGATATGATCCAATAAATCGTAGAAATTTAGACACTTTATGAGAGCTTCAAAAACAGTATGATCTGTCCTTGTTCTCAATTCCGCATTGAGGTCATGAGAAACCAGTTTTCATTCTTTCTTTCTTTCACACTTTCACATTTCACGAAAATTTCTCTCTTTAACCCCTTATCTTTACAGAGTCTGATCTAGGGGAGATAGGGTGCCATTCTCCCTTTCAAAATTCTGGTCAGGGTAATGAAGGTAATAATTATTAAACTTGGCATATTTGACACAGTTTTGAAGAATCTTTTTAAAGATCTATAAAATAAAGGGTAAAATGTTATTCTGGAATCGAAATTCTGCTTCCACTCTACCGTTGTTTTTTTCCGGCTCGATTGCTTCACTTTCCTCCCTATCCTCCTTTTTCCAAGATCCAGTCTTGTCTCGTTACTAATGGTTTGTGGAAGTCTATTCATGCTTTATTTAGAGTAGTTTATTTGTTTTTATGACGATTGGAAACAATTTGTTTCTACTATACTAGTTCCAAAACTAATTCAACTTCAAACATTTTAGCAATTACCCATTATTCCCGTGTAAACACGAGCCGATTCTTTTGCAAAACAATATATTAGCTATCAAAATTTCAATTGCAATAATCATTAAAATAGAATTAGATCTGGAATCTAGATCCAAAAAAAGGGCACGAGATATAGCCATATGGACTCCATATTTCACTTCAAATTCGTTGCTTGAAGTATTTTTAATCTTAATTATTCGTTGACGATTATACAGAAAACTTTTAAATTAAAGCAGCATATTCCTTCTGATACCAAGAATTCTTAGTTATTTTAAATGGAGTAAAGTACCGTAATACCGTTGCGAAATGATGGCGTCAGCAGGGACCAAAAGGTCAGAGAAAAGTAGTCAATTTCAAACGTCAGCATACCGCACAAAGTTAACTTTGGATATTTCCATGTGTGTTTGTCTGGAATCCACGCAATGTCGATCAGATTCAAGCCGATGACTTACTGACTATTTCTAGTGTTAATGAGTTTTTATATCTATATCCATTTCTTTGCGTGAGGACGCAATGATCGCTCAATCGGTTACACAGATGTAGGGGATGTCGGCTTTTCATTTAACGACCTGGATTAAACTATAAACATCCCTCAAGCGGACTGCTTGCCACAGAGATCTGATAGGAGCCTGTCAGTTTATATGCCATAGTAGAAGGTCTGTGAGGATGGTGGGACTTCAGCAGGAGAACAACACAAACATCCAAGCCTTACCTGGGGCTCGAACCCAGGTCCTTTAGATCAGAGCTAAGCGTACTAACCACTAGGCCACGGGACGGCTGAAGGACCTCTAGGTTTTGCTATTTTCTTCTAACCATATTTTTACAGAAGATCTGTTTCTGACAAATCGCTACAAAAGTGGCAAAAAGATGTTAAGCGAAGATTAAACATCATAAAAATGTTGATTTTAGAAGATTTAATATTCTCATTCAGAAATGTCAAAATTGCTCTCTAACGATAAAAACAAGGATAAAATGTAATATTTAACATCATTTTAGCTGCTGCTAAATTGTCTATGTGACAATACCCTATTACGATTTCTATTTGAATGTATGTGTTTCTCTTCTTTTCTTTTTTTATTTGAATGTAATGTATATGAAAATGTTTTAGATAACAAAAAATTAATTACAGTTTTGAAACAGTTCTATTTAGGATTGACTTGATCAATGTGAACTCATGAAATAATGAGCTGAAAACAATTGGTTTGGGATTCTGTTTAAATGAAATGCTTTCACATACCTAACGAAACCTTCTTTCCGCTCTGACAGATGTAAATCTGCAGAAAATATTTCTCAGGTAATTCTGCATTCTCTTCTCTATCAATTACTACGACATTGTCTAAAAGAGGAGATAAGAAGATTACTGTCGATGAAATCTCAATGAAATCTCTCCTCAGAAAAATCTGCAACAATTCCACTAGGTGCAAAATTAAAACACTGCTTCTCAGTTCCCTGGAAGGAAGTTCATTGTTAAACAGAATATAATTTCTATCTAAACAATTATTTCACTTTTTGAGATAATAACGAAATACATGTGTTACGGTAGTTATTATTCTCAAAAAATAATACTGCTTTACATGAAATTTCTCAAATAATATTACGAAATTGTGGCTACATTTTTTAAAGTATTCAACACGTTTATAGACCCATCCTTACCAGCTATATTGCAAACTGGTAGAGCGATATTTTATACAATTTTTTTTCCACGTTTTCGCTTTAAAATGAAAGGCATTCTATTTTTTCTAAAATTACATTGGCATTATCTGTAATGCGTTTGATATTCGTTTATAAATAGTGAAGATTACTTCGGAAACAATATTTCGAATCCACACACAATTGCTGAAATAGAGTATGAGAAATATCATAAAACATATTTATATTTGCCTCCTCGATGGTTCACTGGTATCGCATTGGTGTGCAGTAACACCTACAACTACGGGATTCAGGGTCGAGTGCTAATATAGAATTCTTGTTTTTGTGATGTTAGCGCTCACTGAGACAGTGGTCAGTAGTGGCTTCGGTCTTAGTGCGGCATGTCCTTGTATGAAAAGACCCTTACAAACGAGAGTGCACTTTCTAGGACCATTTCTTCTTCTATATTTTTCCAAATTAATATATCTGGATGCAAATAAGATGTTTGATTTAATTTTTCGTATTATATCATATTTCAAATATTTTAATAATACTATTATCACAAAAATTCAAATTGTAATATTAATTTGAAGTAATGTTTGCAATATTCACAATTTTCAAACAAGGTATTTTCAATTATTTTATTTGGATATTGTAATTTTTTTTATATTTTCGAACCCAAAATGTTAATAAACGAGCTTCATCAATATAAAATACAGAATGTTTCAAAACTCTCTGTACAAATATCAATGGGAGATAGGGAACACCAAGACAAAACTTTTTCGTCTATGAATGTATGACCACTGATGTAACCCTTCAGTACCAGAGGGCGCTCTTGGGCGGTATTGCAATTGGCGAAGTGGGACAGAGAACGTCAGCATTCGAAAACGTCAGACAGTTTGCCATCAGCATTCGAAAATCAGACACATTACGTGTAACCTGGAGTGTTTTACGACTGCTGAGATGGATGACATGTATCTGGCATATGAGGCTGCCAATGGAAACGGAAGAGCTGCTGTGAGGTTGTACCGACAGCGCTTCCCAAATACCCGTGTGCCAAACCACCAAACATTTGCTTGTTTGCACCGGCAACTGCGAGAAACTGGAACGTTCCATGCAAACATGCATGACACTGGTCATGGGAGAACCATGTGCACTCCTGACATGAAAGGAGAGATCCTACGGCGGATTGAGGACAATCCAGGCACATGCACGGAAGCTGTTGCACGTAGCCTCGGTTTGAACCATGCCCTCGTGTGGAGAGTGTTGCATGACAGAGGTTACATCCGTTTCATCGTCAGAGAGTCCAGACATTGCAACCTCAGGTTTACCCTCTTCGTGTCGAATTCGTGCACTGGTTTGTGCAGCCTGATTTTCCAGCTCATGTGCTCTTCTCAGCTGAGGCCTCTTTCACAAGTGAGTGTTTAATGTGCACAATTCTCCCGTTTGGGCACACGAAAACCCACATGCCACAATGTCGTATGGTTATCAACAACGGTTCCCCATCAGTGTTTGGACAGGTATCGTTTATGACATTTTGATTGTGCCATACCTGCTGCCTCTCCAACTCAACGTCAGATTTATCGGGCAATTCTTGAAGAAAGGTTGCCGGGTCAGCTGGAAGATGTTCCCTTGGCAATTCACAGATCAATGTGGTTTAGACATGACGGGGCACCAGCACACTTGACGGGGAGTCAGCAATGATAGGCGGGATTATTTGAACGCCACTATTGAGGGCCGATGGATAGTCCGTGGTGGACCCGTAGATTGGTCACCAAGATCGCTCGATTTAATATGTATTGATTTTTTCCTCTGGGGACATATGAAGAACCTCATATCTCCCATTGATTCAGAAGAAGACTTCGTCGCAAGAATTGCTGTCGCCGCTGCAACTTTTCACAAAATTCAGGGAATCTTTCAGCATGTACGGCAATCAATGCTTCGATGCTGTCATGCATGCAATGCTGTTGCCGGTCGCAACTTTGAGCACCTCCTTTAATTATACATGTTTTGCTACACTTGTTTCCATTCATTTATCTACCAACTCCACCGATATTTCTATCGGCGCCTTCTAGCACCGAAGGATTACGTCAGCGGACATACATTCATTCGAAATAGGTTTGTTGGTGTTCCTATCTCCCACTGAAATTTGTACAAAGAGGTTTTAAAACCTCTGTATACATGCAATTCATTACTTTACACTAAATTGTAGCATTACACTTAAATAATAACATTGCAAAACACTTAATTTACTATTATGTGGGCTGAGCGGGGTTGGTTTATCGTTAAGTATACTTTTATACCCACATCGCGCTAAATGATCAACGCAGGAGGATCCCAATGGCTCAGAACCTGGATTGAGAAAGGGGCTAAATGGACAGGCAGTTAAGTAACTTATTATAGCCTCCCTTCAACACTATCGTGAGTGTTTTTAACATTCATAGGTTATGGATTTCCTGTACACGATGGTCTTTATCCCATCTGACAGATGTTGCCTTTACGAACAATCGTTGTCTCCTTTCGAACCGAGGGCAGAGCGGTTGTAAGCAAAGTTAATCTCAAATAGGCACAGTGGGAATCGAATATATCAACATCAGATTATAAAGAAAGCCCTCTACAGACTTAATCAACGCCAACTACCTTTTTATAGCTAAAAAGGGTGACGAAAGTGAATAATGGGATAAATAATTATTTTTAGCACAGTCTACAGATGCATTGCCTTGTTTTCTGGTTTTTTTGTGATAATGGAGGGAAGTTGTGTTTCAGTTTTTACAACATATCATCATTTGATACTTTGGGATGAGTCCGGAAAGGTTCATCCATTCACGATATAGTTAGAACAGATGTGAAACTTGCTTATGTTTAAACGGAAACTATACTCTTCTATTAATTTTGCGTATAATTCTTCCGGTGATTTATTATTTAGAAACTTTTTCTGTTGTACAATATATTCCCGATACTGGTACATATAGGAAATTTTTAATCCAACGGAAATAAAGTTTAAAAAGAATTAAATAGACAAAAAGAGGAAATTTCTGTTTGTTCAGTCAATTGCCACTTTCCTTTTTCAGTTACTGCATACCAAATGATATTTCTTATTTTTTAATTAAAATCAAAAGACAGAGATAACTGGTAGGCTTTTGACTTTTGTTGCTTTTTCGTACAGAATACAAAATGGAACTTAAAAAAGGCAACTACACTTACACGAGGACATACCCGGTGGAATAGTTGTCGGTTACGCTACCTCTTAGGCCAGTTATGCCCTTTTGGTTTTCGATTTACTTCTTCGGATTTATGCATTAGTTGACAAAAAACCTAACCTGGTACAGAAAGAATATACACATTACCACAATGGATCTCTATGTTGCGATCTTGTGCAACCACGGCAATTCCCGGTTCCGCCTGACAGCACTACCTGGTTAAAGAAAAGCCATGACTATCTAGAGCCGGGGGCAAGGAATACGCCCTATAGGCGCACCTCAACCCCGGCCTCACATGGCAGCAGTCCTATAGAAGGAAAGCTGACCACCGGAAGAAACCTAACTTTAATCTATTCCCCGGTTTGCAAATGTGCAAGGATATAAAGATCCAAGCTCGATCGGCACCCGGGGTGGAGACTCTTAGTAAGACCCAGACTTTTTTGACAGCTCGTGCCTTTCGGCAGAGCCGTCGAACAGACCACACAGGTCTCCTGAGAGGTGAGGTCTCCAACGCCGTCACCATCCGACCGGCAATCAAGCCGGCCAGCAGCGTCTTCAACCTCGGGTGGCTTCAGCAATGCTCCAGCCGGGGACCACCCCAACCGGCAAAACCTTGGAATGCTCCAGCTGGTGCCCACTACAGCCGGCAAATCCTCTGGCCTGCTCCAGCTAGGGATCCTCCCGACCGGCAATGCCTCCTCAGCCGGGTTGCTGGGTCCTAGGCCCCCCCACCACGACAAGGTGGTCCCCTATCGGGGGGGGGGACACATTACCACAGAAATCATGGCTAAATTAAGCATAAAAAAAGTTATTATTCGCATAAACATCTTCGAAACACGGACAGCCTCTTGACTCCGAAACGGCCAATCAACGATATGTGTGATAGCCAATAACCCTCTGGTTCACGATCCTACTTTTTCCATCAGACAGCAACTTCCATTGGCAGGCTTCTGAACTACTATGTATTAAAAAAAACTTACGCATCCGATTTTCTGATTTTAGTGAAAACTGATGAGCTTGATATTCCTTCCGTACTTTTCTTCGCTGTTTGAAAAGAGGAAATAATATTTTTTAAACCCGCCCTACTGATTCTGGAATGTGTTCCACTTATTCACGCCATTCGATTAATATAAATAGCATGTTATGGGCTCAGGAGCACTCGATGTATGTTGTTTACAGATGAGTCCAGATTTGCTCTATAGAGTGATATACATATTTTAAAGCCAAAAAATTTCTTACACGTAATTCAAACTAATTTTACACATGACTATCGATTACCAAGGGATATCGATTTCACTCTTAGAAATGTCGGCGAAAATCAAGCATGGTTTTCACATATGAAATAATGGTAATTGTAAGGTTAGGAAGGAAGCAGTGTCTCAAAACTCATACACCGAAGAGCCAAAACGTTATAACCAGCGCATCTTTACGCCAATCAAAGCAACTTCAGGCAAACGACGGCGCCGTGTGAAGTTCATGAAACGGTATAATAACACCTGATACTGAGCTCTGTTTATCAGTGTTATTCTTGTTTTTCAGATGGGGAAGGCGTAGGACAAGTGAGTTTGAGAAAGTCCAAATTCTCATCGTCAGCTATTTGCACCCTACAATCCTTGTCGTCTCGGAAATGCTCTGACCCTTGTCATTTTGGAAATGCTCTGACCTTGCCGTCTCGGAAATGTTACTGTCTTCAAATCTTACTAACTTCAAACGTTAGTACCTTCAAAAAGTGGTCCGAGGAGGGAAAAACCACGAACTGATGACAAAGTGTTGGCCGACAACGGCTCATCGATGCTACAGGTGAACAAAGACTATCCCGTATGGTATAGCCCACAGAAGAGATACTATGGCACAACTGTTCCTTAATTTGAATGCTGATGACGGGAGTACTTGAATGATTGGAAGAAGGTCCTCTCGTCCGATGAATCTCGTTTTCTGTTACACCACGTGGACGGCCGGGTATGTGTGCGTTGTTTACTTGGGGAAGTGTTGGCACCAGGACGCACCGTGGGACGAAAACAATCCATTGGAAGAAGTGTATGCTTTGGGCAATGTTCTACTAGGAAACCCTGGGTCCAGTCATTGTTGTACACGAAACTATGACGTCGAGCACTTACCTAAACATCATTGCAGACCAGGTACATCCTTTCATGGCAAAGGTATATCCCTCTAGTAGTGCCTTCTTTCAGCAGGATATTATGCCACACCAGTTTGCCCGGATTGTTCGAGAATGGTTTTCGGAACATGAGAAAAACTTCCAGGTATTGCTTTGGACTCCAAATTCCACAGACATCAATCCAATCGAGCATCTGCGGTTTGTGTCAGAACAGCATATCCGTTCTGCGGACACTCAATCACGGCACTTACAAGAATTAAAGGATCTGCTGGTAATATGTTGGTACCAGATACCACAAGACACCTTTAGAAATCTTGTAGCGTCCATGCCTCGTCGGGTAAGAGCTGTTTTAGCGGCACGTGGAGGATCATCATCATATTTGGCAGGTGGTCATAATGTTTTAGCTCTTCGGTGTATGTCTATTACTCCACTGCTTTGACTTCACTAAAGAGTATTTACTTGTTACAATAGCAAAAGAATTAAAGTATATTACAGTAACGTTAAAAATGAATGAATGGAACATATCTGAAAAACACCGCTTTTCGACAATAAGATAATAATTAAGTTTTTACGAATTGTATCTAAAGCTGAGCTATATCTCGAAAGGCTTGTTCTTGCAGATTGTGGTTGAATTGGAGGGAGATCCATGGTTAGGGGCCATCTGGGCCGAGGAACACGGTTGAGGTACAGGATTTATGCTTTCCCTGTATCTAACGTTAAAGAAGCAGCGATGTTTTAGTAACTCTAATTTTCTTTTCAAATTTCTCAATCCCAACCGAGTTATTCCCAAAAAACTGCGTAAATTAAAAAAAATATATAAAAATAGTGACCGCGGTATTCCAAAAATAAGTAAATCAAAGCCATGGAAATCTAGAGCCAACTCTATTTCAAAAGTATTATCATTTTTCTTTGGAAAGAGACAGAAAGAAGCGTTGTACTCATATCATTGATGAACTTGTCCGATAATCACAGTGTAATTACGGTAATACAAGAATTTATTTTGTGAGAACTGTTTTGCATTTTTTAAATGCTTCGTAGGCTGAATAGAATTTAAAACTAACCTCAGCATGCTACTGTTTTTTACATCTAAGTTCTAATTCTTTGCACACAATAAGCTAAATGGCCAGGGCACAGGACTCCCCAAGACTCAAAGAATTTTAGGGTGTCGACCTACGGGACAGGTATTACGATTAATGACAAGACCCAGATATTCCGCAATAATGCACTACATCTATTGGAATAATACCATGTTTTACCACTATCCACCCTCGCGGCAGAACAGTACTATAGAAGTAATGTCATGCATATTACAGGCACTAAAATTTCTAGTGTACTAGGGAACGATTAGGGGATATTATTTAATTATAAATTGAAAAATTATAATATTATAATGGTTACACAAGACTCAATATTCTGAAAACATATTTTACGCAAGAAATCTGGAAACAGTTTTTAATAATCTCAAAATATGAAATCGCCAAAATTTGTGTTAGTAGGTAAGTGAACTGGTTGCGTGAAAATCTCTACACTGTTAACGGTGGCGTCGGGTCGCCAAAATTTCTTCTAAGCTAGCTCATTTTAAAATATTTTTTGTTCTCCTCTTCTTCTTCCAACCAGCGAAATAACTGGTTGCATTATTCTGTTAAATTAGTAACTGAAATAACTGCAACGGTGTTCTTGCAAAAATATTTTTATATCATTGGGGTTAAAACACTTAATCTTTACTTGGATCGTTTAAAATGTTCTTGACATGCATCTGCAGAACAAAACCCATTGCACTTAAGAAAACAAAACTTTTACTGTCCTTCAAAGTATTTCCTTATAGCATCTATGCAAAGTTGTAGACTTCTACGCCAATTCTGTAACGCTTGATGTCATTCCTGTTCGGGAATACTCCGCAACTCTAAAAAAAAGCAGTGTGCAATGTCTTGCACCCTTTAAAAAAGGCTTCCCAGCAATTCCTTTTTAATTTTTCAAAACAACTAAAAATCGCATTGTGCAAGATTCGGTGACTATGCAATAAGGAGTAGCTATTTGATTTTTTTTCCTGCTCCAGAGAGCCTGTGACTTGTTAGGTTTTGTGAGCACTGGCATTGTCATTGAAGAAGGAGAACTCTTGATACACCTGTTGTTCAACAAATAATGTTTGCAAAATAATGTTGGTGTAGTATTTGCCATTTTTATTCATTTTTTCAGGTGATTTGTCCACGGCTACTCCTCCTTGGGAATTGAAAGACGAGGTTCATCTTTTACAACCCAATATAGTTGTCAATCTTTCTGGGAGTTGTATAGTAATAAAACTACGTCAAATTACATGTGATAATTGCAATCCTTTCAGGCTATTAGTTTCAAATATTGCCAGCATTTACTTTCACGAGGCGACTCTAACCCTATTTTGCTGTTTTGCCAGTTTGTTAGATACTCAATTGGCGCAAATTTTTCGGAAGTTGAAATGTTGATGAATAATTGTTTTGATACTGCCAATAGCTACACTGACATCTAAACGTATTACGTGAATAGTGATGTGTGAGTTTTCTTTATCGAATTCACAAACAGCAGCGATGGTTGTATCGTTCACGGTTTCCTTCGGTCTTTCTGCATGATGGAGATCTTCGAGACTCATAACAGTGGTAATAATAAAAATTTGCATTCACATATAAGTATCGTTACAAGTGATTATTTATTTTGTTTAATATTGTTTTTAATTAATTTTTTATTTAATTAATTACTTATTTAGTTTTCACTTAGTAGAAAAATTAGATAGTATTTTCGTTATCATCGGTGCCATCATTATCTGTGGAAATAACTGTTACCAGGAAAAGAATTTCGAATTTCAGCCACAATTTTAAGACTTTTCCTTTTCTTCATGCGGTCTCTATACGGCAGCCATAACCTTTCGGTGTGTGGTAACAACACTCACGTGTACAGTTATTTACTTGCATCGCTATTATTTCCATATAACAAAGGAGTTGGAGTTCTGTCGGTAGGAATCTAGAATCATAATCTTATATTCCTATATTAGAGTCCCTACTATTCTTATGTTGAGGTTTCCTTTGCAAACACTTGCTCTGCTCTCGTTTTGAAAGGAAACACCGATTATTTGTAAAGGCGACTTCCTTCGGATTGGGCATAAACACTCCGGTGCAGAGGAACCACTGCCAATGCTAGAGCACTCAGGACAATTCAGACTGGATTATTTCATGTATCTTCTGAATACTGTGCAGTAGACTCCTTTACTGTCCAACCTCTGAGAAATTGGATTTCTTGTCAGCTGGCCATTTAGTCTTTCATGTGCATAAAAGTTTGTTTTACGATAAAATAATCCAACTTCACCCATATATTATGAGAAACTGAATATTAGCCCTTCGTGCGCATGAAAGTTTATTTTACGACAATATAATCCAACTTCTCCCACATAGTATGAGAAAATGAATATTTAATAATGAAAACAAATGCTAATAATTAAGAATACCTTTGAAAAATATCAAAATAAAACCAGCATTACTTAGAATTAATATTTTTCTAAGTAATCTTAGTTTCTGTCTTATAACAATATTATGATTGGAAAATTTAAAATGGTACATAATACGATTGATTAAAACAAACTGCTTATTTGCATTCCCTTATAATATTTTATGATTTTTGTCAGACGTTTTCCTCTAATTTGGTTCCTACACGAAAAAATGTCGTCGAATATCATAATTAAAATTTTAATATAATAATTATTACAAAATTAATTCAATTTCCTCATTCATATTAGCCAAATTCTGAGCATGAAACGCGAATTGGGAAATACAAATATAATATAAGGAAAAATACAATCTGCATTTATTTATCTGCCTTGCATTTAAAAGTGAATATGTTACCGCTAAAGTGCAGAAATCAGTTATTCTACAGATTATCTAGGTATTGTGCAGATTAACTAGGGTGATCCGTTAACGTGCGGAAAATTGTTTCATTTCTCAAATTTCCTAGGTAATCTGCAAATTAACTGGATAATCTGCACATTACCTACTAGGCACTCGTTAAAGTGAAAATAAGATCTTTGCTGGAACAAGAGGAACGTTTCTGTACGCTTAAATTAACATCATATTATTGATCTAGTGTCCGAGAGTAGAGTTGAAACCAGGGTCATTCCTCTGTCAACATGAATTAGTCGTCCGAATTATAAAAAACGCTCCCAAAATGAGCAGGCAAGTGAGAACGAATCATTTTAGTGATTCGTTATCAAGAATGAATCACTTTACCGATTCGTTCTCACTTGGCCTCCGCTCGCTCATCCGGGGCGTTTTTTATAATGCGGACGAGTGAATCACGTGACATGAAGATTCATATTCAAGAGATTCACCACTATGAGAGAAACAAACTTTTGAACGTTAACGATACGGAAGCCGTTAATGTGCACATTACCTAGGTAAAATGCGGAAAACTCTTGATTCCGCACGTTAACGGAACAAATCAGTTAATCTGCAGATTAGCTAGGTAATTGCACATTAACGGCTTTCGAGCTTTAGCGGTAACAAATACATGGAAAAAGAAAGATTTGTGAAATAAATATCGCTCTACTAGTTCGCAAGAGAGTTTGTGAGGAAATGTTTGTGGACGTGTAGAATTGATATTGATAGCGTAATAAAAATTAAATTATCCTACGCCATATAATACGAAAATTATACTCAATGGGTGAAGAGAACATCCCAGCTGGGACTAAAAAACTCTTATATTTCATTTAGTTCAAACAGAGTAAACAAAAAATTTTATATTCTAGGTTTAGAATCTGAATAAAATGGGAAACAAATATTATAATATATTCCTAAATTTCTTTAATATGTTAAATAATAAAAGGATCCGTATATTTCTCCAATATATTCTCAACATTACGAAAACAATTTATGCTTTGTATAAAGTCTTGAACATTATTCTTAAGACAATTCATACTCTGTTCTCTTATATAAAGAATATACGATGTTATATAACTAATATATATATATACGATCTTATATAAAGAATATACGATGTAGTCGCTAGTACACAAAGTTTCATCTACAATCGAAAGGTACAGTTCTTACATTTGGTTGTTTAATAGGAAAATAGTAAAGCGAGATTATAGGTCAGTAGAGTTTTCTATAGACCTGAAACTACTTTTTAACAAGTGATAATTTACCTAAGGTTTGTCGGTTAAAAGCGGTATTGTGGGTTGGGTTGTTTTACCTGTGAGCGGCACTTTTTGCACACCATGGGCTAAATGTCCAAGCCACTAGGAGCGCGAAGGCTCGGGGAAGGTTGGGGGAGGGGACCCACTGGAACAGCTGTTGGGAGACAGATGGTAGCCTCCCGTCAAGACCATCCAGCGTGTTCTTTAACGTGTACAGGGTATGACTCTCCCGCACACGGGACCACGGATGAACGTCCCATCCGACGGGCGGCGGCCTTTCCAAGCCCATCGGTGTCCCCTACTGACCGTGGGCAGGGCGGGAAATTTTTCAGAGATAAATCTCAACACTGATCCAACTCGGACTCGAACCTGGGAACTACAGATTACGAGCCTGGCGCGCTACCGACTGAGCCACCCCCGCCCCCACAATCTATAGGAGCAAGTCATCGCTCAGCGTTAAAAACTCATAAAGAATAATTTTATCTTTATTGTAGGGAAGTTGTGTTTTTTAGATATGCTATGCTCTTCGTTTTAAGCATTACTGTAATACACTTTAATGTTTCTGCTATTGTAACAAATAAATACTCTACAGTGAAGACGAAACAGTGCAAGAAATAGATATATAAGTTCTGATGCAGTGCGTTCTCCCTATTCGTACAATTTCCATTATTTCATATGGAAAAATCATGCCTGATCTACGCCGTCATTTCAAAGAGCATAACTCCATTTGAAATCAATAGTCATGTACAAAACTAATTTGAATTACATGTAAGTAATTTTTTTTCTTTAATACATATATAATAATAATAATAAATAATAATAATTATTATTATTTTATTCCACCAGTCAGTACAATATATATTTACATATCATAATTATCTAATAACAATTGATATATACATGAGAAAAATTGAGGTGAAATAGCTGAGTAATATCAATTGCATTAGAAAAGGGAAATAGCAATCATATTAAAATATTATCGATTAATAAGAAAGGCGAAACAAAAAAGGAGAGCATAGTAAGCTGGCTCTTATTTTTAGTTAATGCTTTCTATTTCCATCAAAGTTCAATTATAACAACAGTAATGTATAAAACAATTAAAATAGTACAAAAATTCAATAGTATAAAAGATCAAATGGTTATAACACTGAAACATAGAAGAACGTTTCATTGCGTGGTAAGAAAAAACGTTCTACATTTCATTTCAAATAATTTTAAAGATTTTGCATTTTTGATAGATCAAATCTGAACTCATCTGCAAACAGCAAACACCTCAAGTGCTCCTGAGTCCATAAACGTGCTATTTACATCAATGCAATAGCATGAATAAATGGAACACATTCTAAAATCAGAGGGCGGGTTCAAATAATATTATTTCATGTTTCCAAATGGCGGAGAAAAGTAGGGGAAGGATATCAACCTCCTGAAGTAGCATACATTTAGCTTTTTTTGGTGATATAAAAATGAAAAATTATTTTAAGGTTCTCGTAATTCTTGAGTTTTATTGTCATTACCACAGTTCTAAACGAAATAAAACGGTTTTCAATTAAATCAGTTTTCACTAAAATCAAAAAATCATTAGTAAGCGCAAGCTTTTTATAATCCAGTGAAAGCTGCTCTCAGATGGCAGAGCAGGAGCGTGGACCAGATGGTGGAGCAGATGATGAATCAGGAACGAGGACTGCTGGAATCGCAAATCGTTGATTAATCGTTTCGAGAGGCAACAGGATGCATCCTGGGTTACGAAGATCTTATGCTAATCGTGACAGTTTAATGCGAAACGTAGAATTATTTTTGTAGCATTGTGTATATGCTTTCTGTATCCGGTTAGGCTTTCGTCACTTAATGCATATGTCCGTGAAATAAATTCGAAACTAACAGATATATGGAGGAAAGGGGCAATTGACTGAAGAAACATAAATTTCCTATTTTTGTTTATTTAATTCTTTGTAAACTTTATTTCCGTGGGGTTAAAAAATTCCTATACGTACCAGTATCGGGAATATATTGTACAACTGAAAAAGTTTATAAATAATAAACCACAAGCAGAATTATACGCAAAATTAATACAAAGAGTACAGTTTCCGTTTAATCATTAAATGTGTGGTGGTTTGAGTATAAATCTATCGTGAATGGATGAACCTTTCCGGACTCATCCCAAAATATCAAAAATAATAATATGTAGTGAAAGCTTAAATGCAATTTCTCTCCTTTAACATACAAACCTTTTTTTAGCTATAAAATGGTTGCGTTGCTTTTCTCATTTTGTTGGTAGGCCATAACTAAATATCTTCCCAATTAACAATTTAAAATAATCAGAATTATTATTATGTATCTGTAATAATATATTATACCGAGATGGCAAGGCCACTTTGATACAATAAACCTGGACACTGTGATAACGTAAATCCTATTTTTGAAAAAATATCGCTTTTAACTAATTCTGTGCCAAAACTTCAACTGGCAGCTATTTATTTTTAAAAATTTGATAATGAATTTTATAACATTCTGAAATATTTTAATAAAATCCTAGTGAATAAATTATTTTAAAAAGTTTTAAAAAGTGGCTTTAACTAAATTTTAATAAAACTAAGTCAATTATATATTTATGCGTAATTAATTACCCTGCTGTTTTTCCAAGACTGTCCATGCCTGGTGTCAGGAATCAAAGTTTACTGCCACGAAATTTTATATTCAAATTAATCAATTGTACAAACACTGTTCATCTCAGGTTTAAACTGTCATTATTCTAAACAAGTGCTAGTATAGTGTGTTCACCAAATCAATTTCATATTTGTTCTTTAATGTTCCCTTCAACCAGAATAATATATATATAGAACTTACTTCGACTTTGGAAATTTTAAGGCCTCTTTTTATATATAGCTTAGGGCCTCAGAATGTGCGGGTGGCTCAGTCGGTAGCTCGCCAGGCTCGTAATCTGTAGTTCCCAGGTTCAAGTACCAGCTGGGTCAGCGTTGAGATTTATCTCCGCAAAATTCCCCGCCCTGCCCACGGTCAGTAGGGGACACCGACGGGCTTGGAAAGCCAGCCGTCCGTCGGACGGGACGTTAGGCCGTGGCCGTATGCGGGAGAGCCATACCCTGTGAACGTTAAAGAACACGCTGGATGACCTTGACGGGAGGCTACCATCTGTCTCCCAACAGTTCCAGTGGGTCCCCTCTCCAACCTTCCCCGCCCCTTCGGGGTCCTAGTGGCTTGGACATTTAGCCCATGGTGTGCAAAAAGTGCCGCTCAGAGGTAAAACAACCCAACCCCTTTCGAACCGAGGATAGAGCTGTTGTTAGCAAAGTTAATCTCAAATAAACACAGTGGGAATCGAATATATCAACATCAGATTATAAAGAATGCCCAGTACCGACTAAATCAACACCAACTACCTTTTTTATAGCTAAAAAAGTTTCTAGGTTAAAGGAGAGAAATTGTATTTAAGGTTTTACTGCATATCAGCATTTGGTATTTTGGGATGAGTCCAAAAAGTTTCATCCATTCACGATAATTCTGGAGTTGTTCATACCTTTTACGTGGATTAAACGAAAACTATATTTCTTGTATTAGTTTTCGGTATAATTCAACCAGTAGTTTTATTAATTAGGAAAATTTTCAGTTGTTTTTATTTATTTTCTTGTTATTTCTCTTCTATTTCTTGTCCTAAATTATTGCTCATATCGACTTGACGTTCAGCAGATTCAATTTTTCCCTAAACGTCTGATTTTCTTTCTAAACTTAGACTTTTCCTTTCCTTCTTACTGATACTAAGTGTTGACGCTCTTGAACTCTTATCGCCTATTGTCGCATGAACGTTTTGTCGGTTAAAAACAGTAAAAAACACATTACGGATTACTGTGTAATTTTCCCCTTCAGACGTGTCCCGAGAATTACTGTGTAATTTTCCCCTCCAGACGTTTCTCTTCTGAGCTACAGCTGCTGCATTTGGACACTCTAGACCAATTCTAGAAAGCTTTGAAGCTAGAACCCCTGAATTTCTGTTCACGTGTTATTCTCAGAAAAGCAACCATCTGGATGGATTGACAATCAGCCGAATGGAATGAAAACGTTTTCCTGACAAGTGTTGCCAGTTTTGCTACTCTGAAATTACACCGTTTTGCTACTTTGAAATTACACAGTTTTGCTACTGAAAAACCCACATGTCTGTTAAGAATTTTTCCTCTAACTTTGCTATCGATGTAAAGAGGAACTTCATTCTATTACACTGAAGAAAGTTAGAAAATTTATTAAGTATTTAGGATTTGGTGGATTTTACTATTGAACCGCACTTTTCTTTGAACAGAATCAGTTAAATAGCAAGGTCACAAAAACACAGAGTACTGAGAGAAGGATTGGGTTGGGTTGTTTTATGTTTGAGCGGCACTTTTTGCACAACATGGGCTAAATGGCCAGGTCACATGGACCCCGAACGCTCAGAGAAGGTTGGGGGAGGGGACTCACAGGAATAGCTGTTGGGAGGGAGATGGTAGCCTCCCGTCAAAACTATCTAGTATGTTCTTTAACGTTAGGTTGTTTTACCTCTGAGCGGCACTTTCTTTGCAGACCGTTAGCTAAATGAACAGGTCACATGGACCCCGAAGGATCAGAGAAGGTTGGGTGAGGGGACCCACTGGAACAGCTGTTGGGAGACAGATGGTAGCTTCCCGTCAAGGCCATCCAGAGTGTTTTTTAACGTGCACAGGTTATGGCTCTCTCCCAAACACGGGGCCACGGTTTAACGTAATTAACGTTTCTTAATTTATCTCTCAAAAATTTTCTGCATTTTTGAAAATATATTAACTGTTAAATGCATACGATGGGGACTACAGCCTTACCTCTAAAAATGGTTCTTCAAATGAAAAAACCTTCACGAAAATAGAAACTTAAGATGCCGAATGCGAAAATCCATAAAAGAACTCCGGAAGGTAAAATATTCTGACTTACACTGGCAATTGAAAACATATTTATCTCAAATTAATATTGGTACTTACTAATTCAGAAAGCATTAAACAAAGCTGAAAAATAATATTCTAAGAGTTGTCAGGCTAGAGGCCTTTTTAGATATTTTTTTTGTTCATGATTTGTACATTATTTTGGATTTCACCAAAATAGGCATATGCTACGTGGGAGGACCTCTGTCCCGGCATCTGGAAAGTTAATTGAAGTAACAGTGCCCATAGGGGACGGAGGTCACCCCACTGCTCGCGGACGCCCCAGAAGGTCCGGAGCGGAGAGAGAAAGGAAGAAAGGGTTTGGCAACAGCGAGGGACAGAGCCGGTCGAGTTTCGAAAGCGTGCAGACGAGAAATTGTAAAGCGGGAAATGCCGACCAGTAATAGCGGCATTGGGCTCTGTAAATACAGCTGAACAGGCATAGTAAGCTGGTGTTGTTGTAATCTATGTAATTGAGCATATGTCCTCGTCCATCAAGCATGTTTGGAAGGTTAAATAAATATTTGTTATTTTAAAGTAAAGGCTGAAGTTTGAACCAATTTTTTGGGGAGGAGCCTCAGTATTGAGTCCCTGCAGTTGTGATAAAATCTTTGATATTTGTTCCGAACGACTCTTTCGCCCGTCGCGTATAGCGATCGAACCGAGGGGACGTCCTAAGTGGTCCCAATAGACCGACAAACGAAGAAGTAACATCACAAGAGTGAATTTCGATTTTGGGTTACGTAAAATTTAGTGTCACCCGCAACTTTTTCCTCTTCGAGGCATGCGGTATGAACATAAAATGTTCCGCATTTACTGAAATAATTATCTTATCTAGAACTGCATGTCAATAGCTTGATGATCTGACTTCGGAATTTAATGCCTTCAAACAAATATTTTTGAAAGAGTGGCCGAAAGAAGATTTTAGATTCGAACCAGGAACAATCAACAAGCTAGCAATACGCATTCCCGTATTCTCTAACTGTAGTTGCGACGAGTAGAGATTTCACATGATTGACCAAGACCCAATTTTTGTTTGAACAATAACAAAATTTTGAATTTATTTAAATTCAACACTTAACAAAGTTCCACCACTGGCTTATAAAGGTGGATGATTTTACATTACAATTAATTTTACATTACAATTAATTGACTAAGTACTCACTCCATTCAGGTAAGCTTGAGTTCGAACAACACTCAAAACAAAATAATGAAAGTAAAACTTAAAAAGTGAAAGTGACAACAAGCAGAGTAAGTTAAATTAAAATAACTCTACCATGTTGAGGTTTCTCCGGAACGAGAACTGTATTTTGCTAAGTTATTGTGATGTGCACACGTCGTAAATTTTCATGAAGCACCCACTCCAGATTTCTCTGATCGTGGTTTTTCCCAAGCAAAGCAAATTTCTTTAAATTTCGCCTAACGTATTTAGGTAAAAGTTTATCATATCACTAATTTAAGAGATGTCTAACTTAACAATTTCCCTCCCTGAAACATGGCCTGAAAGTCAGTCCAGTGAATTTCACTAAAGCTGGACTTAGCAAAGATATCAAAAGAAAGATAGATAAAGACCAAACCCTGGTCTGTTAGTCTGATCAACCCACACCGAACAGTTTCTCTGGCGTCGAGCGTGACAATATCTTTCTGGCAACCCTGGGAACTCTCCGACCAAAAGGGCCAATCAGAAGCCAGCCCCAGGCAAAAAGCCGACTCCACGCCCATATTTCACAAGTGAGACGGAGCTCTGTTGTCAGCCAACACTCGCCTTCCTCTCGAATGTCAATGTTTGCTTTCGGGCGAGCTACAATTGTTTCACTCGATACTTCTTGTCATTTCACACCTGCTAAGTTCTTTCTCGGCAACCAATCTAAACAGATGAAACGGAACTCTGAAGGACATTCGCAACCGAGATCTTGCATCAGGATAGAAATGAAATAAAAAAATTAAAATGAATAGGTCTGCGACCTATCATTCCTCCCTTCTTTAAAACAAGCCAACACCCTGGGTGTCGTCACTTATTACATCCCGAAACGAAAATTTTGGAGTGGTACCAGGTATTGAAATTTATCTAAAGTAACAAAATAATAAAGTTTACAGTAATCTTCAGTCACAAAAATTTTCTGAATTTCTTTCAAAAGGAAACAGCACAAAAATTTGTTGGGCTCGAGTTTTCTTCATGATGAACCAAAGTTTTCTCCAACATTCAAACAACGGAAACAAAACAAAATAAAAAGTGTGAGTAGAATAATTCCATTTATATATATAAACACATAAAATTACTCTTAATATTCATTTGGTTATGGCAAAATATTCAATGCAAATGTTTAAAACATGGTAACTAACTCTATATATCAATGTCAACTTATTAGCAGAACAATAGCATATATATGATAGATGGCAAGATAAATATTGATTATAAGATGTAATATACTTTTAATTTACACATCGTAAATATTCGTAATATAATATAGAGGACAACTTAGATTTGTCTGATCTTACAAGCAGAAAAATCATCTCTCTTCAACTTGGAATAAACCTACATCAACCATCTTTCCTAGTTTCCACATTCTCAAAATTAAATTTCAAACTAATACATCGTTAAAAGAAAACAAATCAGTGCACATCTTTCTTATGAGGATACAAATGTTCTGTCAAAAATTCTAAAATTTATGTGCTATGTTTACCCTGTTTCCCAAAAAAAAATCTTTTAACTCTATAGCCAGAAAAGAAAAGTGGGGACGGAAAGATTCCACTGCCAGGACTACCATAGAATGATAGCGGGTCCTTCCGTCTTCCTCCCCTGTCCAGACTAGCATCCCATGTCAAAGGGTAAACACAGTTTGCTAAACATCCGTCTGAACCCATGCAGTTTGGGCTTGCTACATGTATAGGGAGACGTCTCCAATCAAAAATGAGCTTGAAACATCTGAAAGCGAATCTAGTGAGTGATTCAAATCCTTACTCATCTTTATCATCAGCACACTCCTCTACCAGAGTTAATGGTCATCACCCCTTTCACCGTCACAGAGACTATTTGATATGGGCCATCGATGTGGTCGGACTTCCATAATCCTCAGGCAAATTTATACTCACCCCCTACGTCCTGTTATTCCCATGTGTTGAATCCTCCAAGAAAGAAGATAAACAAAAATTAATTTCCTTAGAAAAAGAGGGGGAAAAAGAGTCCTCTTCCAAGCTACTATAAGGCATCATCAAAGTCGAAACCTTATTTCTATTGGCACTGAGCCAAAAATTGCTCCTAAACTTCACAAACAATGGAGATGCAGGCAGAGAAGCAAAGTTCAATTCTTTCCGCACCCGTTACGTTACGTCATCTCTGTAGTCTCATTCCTTACTCTCCTCAGCCACGGTGCTGCAGAGTAATACGATCTATCGCGAGTTTACCGATTGACCTGTTCTCTTATCTCGAAATTGGATCTACATTCTCTTCATAGACTAATAACATAAATTCAACTCTCCAATATAAATCACCGTCATACACTTTAAACAATTTCTTTAGTTAAAATACTTATTTAACTTTGAAGACACACCACATCTCTGACATTTCTCCACTAACTCAAAACAAATGTTTACATAATTTCCAAAATGTTTAATCAATTTCTACTTAAATAAAATTCTATCCTTAGTTACAAGTTAATATATTCTTTAACAGTTCTGGCACGTCACCCATTTTTCTCCAGAGACCATTTCTGTCTCCGTAGATAATTCCTGTTTGATCGGCTTCCTGCACATCCACAAGAAAAGATTAGTCACAGTTTTTCTCGCAGTTGAAGAAATAGAAGAAGTGAAATTCTGACTAGTTAGTCCAGATGCATCTGCGCGCTTGGCTCAAATGAACTAAGAGTCAGAATGGAAGATTTCAAAAGTTGGAAAGAGCTTCTTTTTTTTGAAATGGAACCTAAACAATTAGAGAGAAAGTTCATAGTGAAAAGATATAGTCCTTTCTCTGGTTTTCTCTGAAGTTCTGTAATGCTCATTCAATCGATCTCATTCACGCCATAGCGGAACGATTCATTATATGTGCATTCTTCCAGGTTCCGATCACATTGTATATTTTCTTCTGAAGATGCCAATTCAATTTCTTCGGGTAATTACTCTTCTGAAGCAAGCAGTATCATGGGTTGTGCACTAGAAGATTCTTCAAAGTCGGCTTCTTCGTGAACTTGTGAGTTCTCACTTTCTAACCAATCTTCGAAACATCGTAGAGATTGAACTCTTCCGAAGGCATCCCTAGGTCGTAGATTATATCTAGACGTTTGTCGTGTCTCCGTTTCTACAACTTTGAGTATAGTCTGTGAACTCTGGTCATTTCCAGAATATTCATCCCTTTGCAATAGTGTTAGTGATATCTTAACAGCTAAGGATTCAATTGATTGTTCCTCCGTCATTACAGGTTGTTTTCTCTGTCGTCCTCCATACGTTGTAATGTGAAATCCTTCATCCTCTGCTTTGTCTACCTCTTCCCAAATCTGATCGATGTGATTCTTAATTATTAGTTCCCTTTCTGGCAATCTGGGCAAGGTTTTGGATTCCTCTTCACCTACAAATTCCTCAAATGGTCTGTGTATATTTGCTTTAAACAAACGATCCACGTGTACAATCTTCACTTTTTTCGGGTCGCGAATCAAAGAAATCTCAAACGTGACAGATGAGAGCTGTTTTGTGACCCTGTATGGTCCACTTGACAGTCTCGCTAACTTCTTACTTCGTCCTGGTTTTACTACTGGGGTATATAGATAAACTGAGGAACCTAATTTTATCGGTTTATCTTTCGCTATCTTACTTCTTTGCCAATGTTGTTTTTCAGACGCTTGTTCAAGATTTTCTTTCACAACTTCATATGCACGTTGCATCCCTTCCACAAATTGTTCTGAATAGTTTTGAACATCTGCTTACGAAAATTGTGGTGGGGCTGTGAAAAGATCATGGGGTAGAGTGAGGTCTCTTCCGTACATCAAGAAATTTAGGGTTTCTTTTGTACTGGAATGAACTGTGGCACGATACGCCATCATGACAAAAGCAAGATGTTCATCCCAATCTCTCTGATTTTCAGACACCAGATGGGATAGAATCTGGAGAATTGTCGCATTGTGACGTTCAACCATTCCATTCGCCTGGGGGTGCATTGGTTTAGTCCTAAGCTTCGTGACTCCCAATTTCTGACAAATGTCACTCATCAACTTTGAAACAAAATTGGTACCAAGGTCAGTTAACAGTTTCTTTGGTGTACCATGACGACAAATGATTTGTTCAACGAATATCTTCGCTACGGTTGTGCTGGTTTGATCTTTCATTGCAAACAGTTCTGGATATTTGGTGAAATAGTCACAAATTACTAGGATATATTTATTCCCTGACTCTGTCATTGGCAATGATCCTAATACATCCATAGCACATTTAGTCCATGGGGCGTTTGGTATGGTGGGCTGGATGAGGTTTGCCTTCTGCGAAGATCTAAAGCCTCTTCTTTCCAGACATGAAGGACATGTATCGATGTACTTTCTAATGTCAGAATACATATTTGTCCAAAAATAATTTCTTCTAACTCTTTCCAGTGATTTTTCAAATCCTAAATGTCATGAGCTCAAACTGTCATGACAGGATTTTAAGACTTCTCTCCTGAGACTGATTGGAACAACAAGCTGTTCAAGAACTTGTGTTCTCGTCGATCTTTCTTGTGGCAAAGAAAAATGGACTGTTGTACCGTTTGAAGCAAAATTGAGCAATGAATTTGAGCATTGAAAGCATTGTGGCAAAGAAAAATGGTACAACAGTCCATCTTTCAAGAAGAATTTGTCCGAAACTTTTGACTGGGCTGTGTACTTTTTTGTACAATTTCATCAATTGTTTCGCGAATGTCTCGATCATTTCTTTGGGCCAATCTTATCTGATTGATATCTATCTATCTATAAATCTTATCTGATTGATATCTATCTAGGTCTGGGGAAATTTTACTTCCAGTCTCTTCTATTGTAGCTATGTATCTGGATAATACATCTGCATTAACATTTTTAGCACCAGCCCTGTATATTACAGAAAAATCATATTCTGCCAGGGACAGGTTCCATCTTGCAAGTCTCGAACTTGGGGTCTTCAGATTTATAAGCCATCTCAAGGGAGCATGGTCAGTAATAACTGTAAATTTTCGCCCAACAAGATACACTCGAAAGTGACCGATCGAAGCAACGATTGCGAGAGCCTCTTTCTCAATTGTGGAGTAATTTATTTCCGCAGAGTTTAACTTCCTACTGAAGTAAGCTACTTGTTGTCTTTCACTATCTTCATTTTCCTGCTCTAAAATTCCAGCAATCGCAAAGTTACTAGCGTCAGTAGTCAAAAGGAATTCTTTTTTAAAATCCGGAAAAATTAACTAGGGTTTCTGGACTAAGATTTCCTTCAGTTTTCTAAATGCTTTCTCACATGACTCATCCCATTTAAATTTTACATCCTTTCGTGTGAGTCTGTTGAGGGGAAGGACAATTTGTGCAAAGTTTTTGATGTGCCTCCTGTAATAACCAGCGAGTCCAAGGAAAGCTCTAATTTGTTTTACAGTTTTCGGGGTAGGGAATTTTCTGACAGCTTCAACATTTTTCTCATCTGGTCTCACTCCACTCTTATCAAGGATATGACCAAGATATTTCACTTCTTTTCTTAGGAAATTGCACTTAGACGGTTTTAATTTTAAATGGTGTTCTCTGAGTCATTTGAAAACTGTCTCTAATTTTCTCAGATGGGAATCAAAATCTGAGGACGCAATCAAGATATCATCAATATAGACTAGTACACAATCATCTCTTAAATCAGAAAATAGATTGTCCATCATCCTTTCAAAGGTAGCAGGCGAATTACAAAGTCCAAACGGAAGTTTATTGAATTCAAAAAGTCCTTTATGACAAATGAAAGCAGTTTTATGTTTGTCTTCCTCTCAGATAGGAATTTGATAAAATCCGGATGTGAGATCAAGAGTAGAAAAATATTTGGATTCTGCCAATAAGTCTAAGGTCTAAGGTTTGGTGAATAAGAGGAAGAGGATAGCAATCCTTTCTTGTAACAGCATTTAGTTTGCGGAAGTCTATACAGAATCTGTAAGTTTGGTCAGGTTTTTTAACTAAAACTACTGGAAAACCGTAACTGCTATTTGAAGGTCTGACAATTCCGGCCTCTAAAGGTTCTGCAACCTGCTCTTCTAACTCGGATCTTAGTGCAGAGGTTACTCTATATGGTCTTTGTCTTATGGGTCGATCGTCAGTCAGATGGATTTCATGTTGGATTAGATCAGTGCCTTCCAATTCACAAGGAAATCTGGCAAACACATCTGAGTACTTGAGAATCAATCTTTCAAGCAGTTTTTTTTTTTGTTGTGGGGATGCTGTTGTTATTTAAAATAATCTGCAGACAGAGGCTTAACTCTCTTGTTTCTACATTTGGGAAATCAGTGTGTCTAACTTTGACTGTTCAACAGTTACCAGTTTAGATCCCTTATTTAATCTCACTGTTTCGGAAGAAAGGTTTGCTACTCTAACACTCAGTGTACCATCAGCCTAAGAGTATTCACTGACCTAGCGACACAGAAATCTTTGAATCGATTCTGTTCACTGGGCTGAACTAGAACAATGTCTTTACTTTGAAAAGGATATATGTCTTCAAGCTGGACAGAAATTATCCTTTCAGTTCTAGTAAAAATTCTTTCCTTTCCTATAATCCTAGCAAATTTTTTCTTTTTGGGTACAGTAGAAATAAAATTTATATGAGCACCTCCATCATTCATTTTCCCTTTGACTGTGTTCCCAGTTACTGTTAAAATTCCTCTTCCCACATCAAAATTAAATCGGTGATGCCTTAACAAATCTATCCCAAAAAGAGTGTTGTACTGTTTACTCATTTCCTGTCGTGTCACAAAAATCGGACACTTGAAAGATTTGCCAGAGAGTTCAAACTGGATTTCATAGCATCCTTCAATCGGCAAAGATTCACCTGTTATTCCGAATATTTTAACATCTGTTTGGATCCGTCTCATTGACATTTTCGCACAAATTCTTTTAAATGTTCTCATATTCATGAGAGAAACCGACGCTCCCGTGTCAACGAATATGCGAAGGGGAACATTCCCAGATGATCCTTTCACAATGGGAAGATGTGAATCATGTTTTGTTGCGATGAACCTAACTGCAGGGAAATTTATTATTCCTTTCTCTGGAACCGATACGCCCTGCTTTGTTCGACTCCCTCTGCGTTTAACATTAGCGTTTGTGCACCTATCGATTTGATAGTTCATTTGTTGGTCTGGATCATTCCTTGCAATGGGAAATTTCCTATCTCCTCTCGCATTTGGCACACAAAATCTGGGATTTTCTCTACTTTGTCCAAATGCCGAAATTTGAGGAGGCACATTACGATTTCTGACTTCAGGAAATTTTGGGTTAATTCTTTTTGTACAATTCCTCGCAATATGTCCCTTTCCACGACAAGAAAAGCAAACTGTTTGCGAGTTTGTCCATCTTGGAGTTTGTTGGGGAGAGTTTCTCCCAAAATTAACTCTCCTGCGAAAAACTTGAAGTTCACCTCTTTCTGACTGCATACTACAGAAGTTTCTTTTACTTGTGTCTGGGGGATGTATGTATTATGATTTCTATATTCCCCAGGTGTAGTTTTCGAATCTACTGCATTAATTCCCATGTTCTGAATCTGTTCGGTCAAAAGTTGAAGTGTTTTATCCGTTTTATCACACTTGTACCTCAGTTCCTCCATAATTACGTATATTGACTCGGAATCATTTACATTTTTATTTCCCTGTATTGCATTTACTTCTCTCGTTTTGGACATTAACAAATTATTTTCTTGTTCCTGCACAGCAAAATCTAGAGCTTGATCAAAATTAAGGGGATTCCTGCTCAATACAGGTCGTTTGACTTTATCCGAAAGTTCCGCGACAAATTGACATAAAAGTGTTTGATCTCGAAGCGTCTTCACTTCCTGTGATTCCTCCGATTTTTGTGGCATATGAAGAGCTTTTGTGGCATATATGCACCAAAGCTCTCAATCTAGTGGAGTACGTTATCACATCTTCCTGAATAGTTTGTTTTGCTGTGGTGAACTTATGAAGTCTCACCGAAAGAGGTTCCTTTGCATCGAATCTATCGATTACACACTTCTGAAAATTTACCAATTGTGTTTCTTTCCTGAGCTCAGAAGACTCAGTTAAAAATTCCATCGCCTTTCCCCTGAATTTAGATTTTATAACGGTTAATGCAACCTGATCCGACCATCCTGCGATTTTCGACACTTCTGACACAGTTTCGAATAATTGTTCAGCCGTCCCGCCAAGATCTGTGGCATTATAGACAGGAACCAAATTAATGAATCCGGCAATGTTCGCAAAAGAGTTTTGGGCACTGTTATTTCCATTGTTCGCACTAAGGGCTTCCTGGGTTTCTATATTAATCGTGGGAGGGTCTGATGTTTCGGTCGTGGTGGGTGACGAAGCTTGTGCCATTTTTTTTTCCAAAATTTTACACACTAAAACTTATTTTCTACTTTACAACTAAAATTTAGTACTTAATATGCTAAACATTTCTTAAAATATTTTTCTCAGCATTAACATGAGCTGGGAATAATTATATCTTAACTCTAATCAACTTAATCAGAATTCGAAACAAATTCAATACCCTTAATGCAAAATGATTGTTGTCACTTTCTAACAGAATTATCTTACTTTAATATACTTTTGATACACTTGATTTCTCATAAATATTCCAATTTTTCGTCACAACAAAAGTTTGAGATTATTCATCAATTTAATAATCTATTTACTTCTCTATTCAACCTGGTTCTTTTTAATAATCGTTTATCTCTACTCAACCTGGTCCTGTCGCGGGGACGCCAGTTTGTCACCCGCAACTTTTTCCTCTTCGAGGCATGCGGTATGAACATAAAATGTTCCGCATTTACTGAAATAATTATCTTATCTAGAACTGCATGTCAATAGCTTGATGATCTGACTTCGGAATTTAATGCCTTCAAACAAATATTTTTGAAAGAGTGGCCGAAAGAAGATTTTAGATTCGAACCAGGAACAATCTACAAGCTAGCAATACGCATTCCCGTATTCTCTAACTGTAGTTGCGACGAGTAGAGATTTCACATGATTGACCAAGACCCAATTTTTGTTTGAACAATAACAAAATTTTGAATTTATTTAAATTCAACACTTAACAAAGTTCCACCACTGGCTTATAAAGGTGGATGATTTTACATTACAATTAATTGACTAAGTACTCACTCCATTCAGGTAAGCTTGAGTTCGAACAACACTCAAAACAAAATAATGAAAGTAAAACTTAAAAAGTGAAAGTGACAACAAGCAGAGTAAGTTAAATTAAAATAACTCTACCATGTTGAAGTTTCTCCGGAACGAGAACTGTATTCTGCTAAGTTATTGTGATGTGCACACGGAGTAAATTTTCATGATGCACCCACTCCAGATTTCTCTGATCGTGGTTTTTCCCAAGCAAAGCAAATTTCTTTAAATTTCGCCTAACGTATTAATTTAAAAGTTTATCATATCACTAATTTAAGAGATGTCTAACTTAACAATTTCCCTCCCTGAAACATGGCCTGAAAGTCAGTCCAGTGAATTTCACTAAAGCTGGACTTAGCAAAGATATCAAAAGAAAGATAGATAAAGACCAAACCCTGGTCTGTTAGACTGATCAACCCACACCGAACAGTTTCTCTCGCGTCGAGCGTGACAATATCTTTCTGGCAACCCTGGGAACTCTCCGACCAAAAGGGCCAATCAGAAGCCAGCCCCAGGCAAAAACCCGACTCCACGTCCATATTTCACAAGTGAGACGGAGCTCTGTTGTCAGCCAACACTCGCCTTCCTCTCGAATGTCAATGTTTGCTTTCGGGCGAGCTACAATTGTTTCACTCGATACTTCCTGTCATTTCACACCTGCTAAGTTCTTTCTCGGCAACCAATGTAAACAGATGAAATGGAACTCTGAATGACATTCGCAACCGAGATCTTGCATCAGGATAGAAATGAAATAAAAATATTAAAATCAATAGGTCTGCGACCTATCATTAGCAATTGTTTTAGCTACCATTAAGTTTATTTAGCTCTTTCTCCGGTCTTCTCACAACTATTAGGTTTCGAGGTGTGGCAAAACATCTTCTAAATATAATCGCATAAATGCTGGTTGCCATCCCTTCATTATGGAGAAACCTTCCGAAAAGCCATTGCACTACAAACACATGTAGTCAAGTTGTTTCAACCTGTGAAGTTTTGACTAGGGATAGACGGAAAAAGGCTGATGAAGTGCTGCTGAGGATTGTGTCGACCGCTGCTCTTGTACACACGTTTCTTGACTTTATCTAGGATAGGAGCGGATTTCGCGAAGGACTGTTTCGCCGAATTCCCTAGGGAGTGTATCGCTGTGATATTTGTCGCGGCTGTAGGAAGTATTTAATTTCTTCTCTCCCAAAGCTTGGACTTCGTTTCTTCTGCACTTCAGGTCAGTGCTTATTTATTATTTCTTTCGTCTAAGAATTCGATGACAAATCGAAAATTCAAATATGGATGCAGTAGCGGACTATCGAAAGAATTTGATGGCAGACTCGGCTGGGCTGGCACTGCACTGGATATCGGACGACGATGTCTGGCAAATCTGTAGTCCTTCTGTTATTGAAGGGCATTTACCCTGCAAAGAGGTATCTCCTCCGCAGTTGTTGGATGGCATAACCCCGGCCCCAGGGGAAAACTTTGATCATTGTGTCGAAACTGGAGATAACTCTAACCCGCCTCAACGAGCTGCCAAAACGGATGCTGCTTCAACATGTAAATGTTTGACGCACAAACTTGATAAATTGGAGGAGATAAACTCCATTTTACATCGTATGCCAAATATGACTCAGATTCATGGTCTTAACCCTAAACTTATGCCACCTTTAAGACGGCCATCTTACAAAAATATTATATTGAAAAGGAAATTATGGAACATAATTGTGAATTCAAATTCACAACGTCAAACCAGCGGGTTGCTACCACTTCCGAGAATACCGGAAATTTTGTTTCTGTTGTTACAACTGCTGATACAGTGGATACTATGGACACAACAAAGTTTAAACCTGTTAAGAAAGGATATAAACGTCCCCTTTCTTCTACCCATGATACTATCCCACTTAAAAATAAATTCTCGGTTTTAGCCCTGAACTCTGACCAAGTTGAAGGATCAACGGATCTTATGGCTACCTCTACCTACCTCTGATAGGTCTTGCCGGTTGGATACGTCCTCAGTGACTGAGGCCAAACGGGAACAAATTCCCCCAATTATTTTGAAGAGTCCAAAAAATTGGACCCTATTACAACGAGAGCTTACTGTTTTGGCAGTGGAGGCTTTCACTGCCAAATCAAATGGAGACGCCATTCGTGTACAAACGAAGTGCACTCAGGATTTTCGCGCCTTCGTCAGATTGTTTGAAGGGTCTCACCTTGAATTTCATACATATCACCTTAAAGCTGAAAAAAATCTAAAAGTAGTTCTTAAAAATTTAGCTCTGGATGTTACCTGCGACGAGCTTAGGACTGAGCTACTTGGCATGGGTTTGAACCCCATTAAAATTTCACAACTCAAACACGGTGCAGATAGAAAACCAATTCCCGTTTTTCTTGTCGAACTTTCGAAGAATGTTGCAAATAAGAACATTTTCAACATTATTAGTCTTTTTCACTTACGAATCAAGGTTGAAAATTATAGAAAAGCACCTGCACCCACTCACTGTCACCGCTGCCAATCATTTGGTCATGCGCAGAGTGGATGCCATAATAGGCCCAAGTTGCGTAAAATGCGCCGGGGATCATTTCACAACTACTTGTTCCAGAAGCAAGACTGATAGCCCCCCCCCCCCCCCCCGCCACTTGCGCTAATTGTCGGCTGGCACATACAGCTAATTATAAGGGATGTGCTTTCTATCCTAACCTTGGTTCTATCAACACTATGCCTCCATCTCATAGACCATCAAACTCTACCTCTGGGAAAGGGAAAGGTGACTCCCTCGTTTGTTGCCAAAATATCTACTTCTCTTTCGTATGCTGCTATAGTTGCTTCTTCATCAACATCTAGGATTGGACAGTCTACTGCAGTTCCTTCACCAGCTTCATATGAACGTACTTTTACTACTTTTCAGCAGAAACCTAAAGTACAAACATCCTGTAAGAGGGATTAAAAAAAGAGTTGGACTCAATTCTGATTAATGATATCAAAGATGTTTTTTCCTTTGTCAAACAGTTAAATCTTGCTGCTATTCTGACCACCATTAAAAATTTATTTACAGAGTATCAAAGTGCTAAAGGCCTGATAGCCAAAATTGCTGTCGGGGTCCGAGCTTTGATCTTCTACTGAACGCTCTGAACCCCGATGGCTGATTCACCTTATTATCATGACCAGCTTCAGATTATTGCGTGGAATTGCAACGGCCTTAAAAGAGACCTTTTCGAGTTTCTGAACTTTCTTCTGCAGTTTAATGTGGATGTGGCTTTACTGAGCGAGACACCCTTAAGGGCTAGTGATACACTAAATGTCGCAAATTACAAAGTTTATCGAACTGACAGAATACATAACGGAGGTGGTGGGACAGCCATTTTTGTTAAGAGCTCTATTCCACACTTCTATTATCTGCTTCCTGAAGTGGCTCCATTGAAGTAACTGCAATCTCTGTTCCCCGGAGTAGTATTGGAAAACTAAACATCATTTCTAGTTATAAGCCTCCAAATATTATTTTGCGTTCTGTGGATCTGGATTGGATCTTTAAAACCAACTGTCCCACAATTCTTGCTGGTGACCTAAATCCAAACACACTGCTTGGAATTCTCGAAGGTGTAACTTAAATGGTCGCACCCTGCTTGAATATTCTACCAGTAAGGGGATCATTGTGAATGCGCCTTCCAGTCCCACTTATTTTCCGTACAACCAGAAATATATGCCCGATGTGCTTGATATAATCCTGCTGGGACACTTTTTTCCGGCCTACAGTCTTGATACTATACAATCGCTAAACTCGGATCACTTACCAATCTCCCTTCAGCTCTCCATATCAAAAGTGGCAACTCCTCCTGTTTCCGTTTCAAAAAATTGGGATGTTTACAAAGAACTTGTTCACGCTTCTCTCAAAGGTAAATGCAATTCTCCGCATTTCCACAACATTGAGACTGACATTGAAAATTTTACTGCTATTTTTCATACATTAAGAAGAAGACTAGTTATACGAGGAAAAAGGTACCTGTTTATTTTAAGTTACCTCCCCACTTACTTGAACTTGTCAAGGCCAAAACCCAAGCTAGACATCGGTGGCAAAGGTTTCGGTATCCTGCAGATAAAAATATGTACTATGCCCTCAAGAACAGAGTTCGAGCAGATATCGCAGAACTCGAGCAACCTCTTGGAAAAATAAGATCGAAAACCTCTCTGTTTATGATAATTCTATTTGGAATTTTACAAAGAGGCTAAAAAATCATAAAAATAATCTCCCGCAAAAGAAGGTGAAAAGGGGGTGGTATATAGTGATGCTGAGAAAGCTGAAGCTTTTGCTTCAACATTGGTCACCCAGTTCCAGGATAATTCTGACTTGTCAGATGAAATTACTCAACGAGAGGTAAAAGATGAAATACATCATTTCTATCTGTGCCCGACAAGTCAGACACTTTTCACTACCCCTAAGGAGATTAAGGCAGCAATCGGGAAGCTAAGGCGAAATAAGGCTCCTGGTTTGGATCTGGTTACAAATGCCATGATCAGGAATTTACCCGTCAATGCAATTGTATTTTTGTGTTCTATATTTAATATCCTTATACGACATGGAGTTTTTCTGAGGTATGGAAGCGAGAAAAGATCAAGATGATCCCTAAGCCAGGGGAAAATCACAAGTTTCCAAGTAGCTACCGTCCGATTAGCCTGTTGTCTTGTCTCAGTAAGCTGTTGGAACGAATGATGTTGAATCGAATGCACACATTCGTCTCTCAACATCAGGTGTATAATTTGCTTTCCGGAAAAAGATGTCAACGGATCACCAGCTTTTACGAGTCGTTGGTAAACTAAAAGAATCCTTAAATAAGAAGAAAATCGTAGCTGCTGCCTTCCTCGATGTGGCCAAGGTCTTCGACAAGGTTTGTGTTGATGGGCTGATTTCTAAGCTCATCAGGGCAAAGGCCCGATCAGGGATGATTCTTTTTATTGAATCCTATTTACATCACCGTACTTTTCAAGTATGTGTCAATGAGAGTCTATCTGCAGTCCAGAGTATACAGGCAGGGGTCCCACAGGATTCCCTTCTTGGCCCTGTTCTGTTCTCTATCTACATGCATGATTTCTGCTCGCATGAACGTTTGTTTTATGCTATGAATGCGAACGACATAACTATACTTTCTCCATCTCTTTGGTCCTCGATAGCTATAGACAGGCTGCAGAAAGGTCTAGACCTGGCTGAAAAAATGGTACGATAAATGGAAGATCAAAATAAACGTTGACAAAAGTTCAGAGTTATTATTTTCATTGAAGAAAGTTTCTTGTGACAGTAGTTTATATATATTTAATAACCTTATTCCTTGGCAAAAGACTACAAAGTATTTAGGGCTGATTTTGTATCAAAAATTGAAGTAAACGACCACATTAAATAAATCATTCATAAAACTAACATCATCCGATGCCAACTTGGACCCTTGTTGGGTCGAAATTCGATCCTATCTATTGATCACAAATTACTTCTGTACTTTTCTGTGCTACGTCCAGTATTGACTTATGCTGCCCCTGTTTGGGCGAATACGACCAAGACAAATATCCGTTGTATACACCGATATCAAAACAATGTGCTACGACAGGTTACGAATGCTCCCTTGGTTCATCACAAACAGAAGAATTCATCACGATCTTGGAGTTGAACACATATATAACTTTATTAAGAACACCTCGAAGGTTTTCTTTGATGGTGTTGACTCAAACCCACATGATTTGATTTCTTCTCTATTGCATTATTTGTTCGATCCTCTGAGCAGGATCAAAGAGCAAGACCTATGATCTACGATATGGATACCTTTTTGGTTTAGTTCTTGCGTTCTGCTCGTGTGCCTACGTGTTCTTTTCATAGCCCTTCGGTGTTTCACCATAGCTTAGTGTACTACATTTTGTACTGTCTTTGACTCATGGCCTTATCGGCGATCATCAGATGAAAATGGTTATGGGGTCATCCTGGAACATTGTATGTTATGTTTCAGCTATCAGCTATATCCATTATGGAGTGCTTTACAGTGAAGCCTTTCGAAAGGAGCGAGTTCCCTGCGTTACATTTTCACTGCCGAGCAAGGTTTTCTATAGCTTATACCACGTGAGTAATTTTACATACACTTTGACTGAAAATTGTCCATTTAGAAAATATGAGACACCATTGTGTTTGGGAATTTAAAATCTGAAATTTTGCAGTAGCTGAATTTCTGTAATTCCATAATGAAGCAATGAAATAACTTTCAGCTCCAGGCTCGTAATCTGTAGTTCCCAGGTTCGAGTCCCAGCTGGGTCAGAGTTCAGATTTATCTCCGGAAAATTCCTCGCCCTGCCCACGGTCAGTAGGGGACACCAATGGACTAGGAAAAGCCACCGTACATCGGATGGGACGTTAAGCCGTGGCCCCTTGTGCAGGAGAGCCATACCCTGCGCACGTTAAAGAACACGCTAGATGGCCTTCATGGGAGGCTACCATCTGTCTCCCAACAGCTGTTCCAGTGGGTCCACTCACCAAACCTTCTCTGAGCCTTCGGGGTCCGTATGACCTGGCCATTTAGCCCATTGTGTGCAAAAAAGTGCCGCTCAGAGGTAAAACAACCCAAATCCTTTCAGCTTCGGGGGTAGGAGGAAGAAATTATTTGTGATTTATTAAAATTATTTTTCTTAATGAAATCCTTTTCTGCAAAACAGGTCGTAGCTGCACTGAAGAAGAAAATCTTAATATTTTCTCTACAATATTTGGTATATTATAATAAATTGAGATTTATGTGCCGCTGTACGATAACATGTATTATACAATTATATTTTATAGTATGGATATTTTCAAGAAAAATAATATCGAGTTTCTTACTTGTATAAATTGTCAATAGATGGCAGCAGGTACTTGACGTATCAACCATAAAAAAATTATGTTATTAGAACAAAGTGCAGACACCTATATACATCGATATGCTCAAGGGAACAAAACTGCAACATACATTGACTTACATGTTCGCAAATTGATTAAATGTATTAATTTACATATGAAATTTAAGAATTCTACAAAAGTTCGAAAAAAGGAAAAGGGCTCCTCCAGGTATAGTAAAATGAACTCCTGAACAGAATAAAATTTTCATTGAATAAGTTTAGGGTCATACCACTGTACGCAAATAGTCATGAGTGTTGGACAGTTTGAAACACTAATTAAATCACATTAAATATTTCAAGAGTAAAGCAAACCATGGCTAGAGCGGGTGAAACTGATTGCATTGCGCATGCACAGATCGCCCCTTATAGTTGTTTCTCTGACTGCACACCAATTTGCCACGTTCAGCTTCGGTAAAATTACGCAGTGCGGCGCCACTTACACTTGTACGAAGCTGGCCTTCGTTTCCCTAGACCTTCTCTGACTTCAAGACATGAGGTTCTGAAGGTAATCCAATTTGCAGTCAGTTGTCCAACGTGGGAGCTGGGGGGGAGTCCCCATGCATTTGAAGTCTTACACACTCTTTGAACACGTGATGCACGTAGCTCCTGTGACCTTTGATCTTCAATTCCTGTCCCTTTGTTTTTATATCATACGCACCTGTTCTGGAGCGACAAATCGGAAAACAACGTATCACCATGTTTAAGAATAGAGAAAATTCGAAACATTGTGCATTAAAAGTTTTAAGTTTTGAAAAGATCGCAATTTTAAATCCGGACGCAGAAAGCACTCAATGAACACCTATGCAGACAATATGGTTAGTTGTCAAGTGATTGCGTGCCCTCTGTCGGATTGTTTTTGCATAAGAGTGCCTCGAGAAAACTAGAATTGGTCAGGCCTGTACTCCATCACTGTTGACCAAGCATAAAAATGGAATTTGACTGAATAGATGGCGCCACTCTCCGAATCAAATAAAAAAAAAAAAAAACATTCCAGAAAGTTTATGCCACACTAGCAAAAGTCAAACGTTTAGTGCAGGGGTGGGCAAATAGCGGCCCGCTAAGAGTTTTTTGTCGCCCGCCAAGACAATCAGAAAAATCCGCCTTGAACCGAGATTTCCTTACCGTGAGCGACCGAAAATTCGTCTCGTATTTTCCACTAGGACGGCCACATCAATACGCATGCGCAGTGTAGATACGATGCGCAGTGCTTTTCCGGTTGATCTGGTTATTTCCATTTTGTCTTTGCAATGGTAAATATATAAATTTCCAACTTTAGTGAAACCATGAACCCTCTGAAAAAACGTAAAATCGGTGATGAATGTCGTGTGTTTAATGAAGAATGGACAAACAAATATTTCTTTGGTAACACAGGGAATAAAGCAGTGTGTTTATTGTGTCATGAAACGATAGCCGTATTTAACGAGTACAATTTGAAACGACATTACGAAACAAAACATAGCGAATTTGGCTGCAAACTTTCCAAGGAAGAACGCAAAATAAAAGCTGCGGAGTGTGTGAAAAGGCTGAAGAAGCAACAAACATTATTTACAAAGCAATCAACACTTCAAAATAGCGCTACAGAACCAAGTTTCATGGTAGCCTACAACCTTGCTAAACGCAACAATCCTTTTTCGGATGGCGAGTTTATTAAGCAGTGTATGGTAGAGTGTGCAAGTAGAGTGTCCTGATGTTAGAAGCAAATTTGAAAGCATTTCATTGTCAAGAAGGACTATAGTGCGGCGCATTGACTTAATTAGTGACAAACTCACAGAACAGCTGAAGACTGCGAGCAAAGATTTTGTTTGGTTTTCTTTGGCACTGGATGAGAGCACAGATAACGAAGACACTGCACATTACTCATCTTTATCCGTGGAATTAATGAAAATTTCGTCATCACAGAGGAATTACTTGGCCTAGAATCAATGAAAGATAGAACCACTGGTCAGGACTTGCTTGAGTGTGCTGTGAATTGTGTGGAGAAAAGTGGCTTGTCCTGGAACAAAATGGCAAGCATTACAACAGACGGGAACAGAGCTTTCAGTGGAAAAAATGTAGGTATGGTTAAGCTTTTAAAAACAAGTTACAATCACAAGACACAGACAGTGATATCTTGTCTTCTCATTGCATTTTGCATCAGGAGAGACTTTGTAAAGCTGCACTGGACATAAAGCATGTGGTAGATCCTATTGTTAGTGTGGTGAACACAATCAGAACAAGGGCACTCCACCATCGACAGTTCAAATCTTTTCTTGAGGATGTGGAGGCAGAGTATGAAGACGTAATTTACCACAACAGTGTGAGGTGGTTGAGCCTGGGCAAAGTGATAAAAAGAGTCTGGGCATTGCAGAATAAAATCCTCTTATTTCTGGACACGAAGAAGATATCTCATGATTTTGTTAAAAAAATAGGATCTGAGGAGTGGAGATATGAAATGATGTTTGGAGCTGACGTATTTGAGAAATTGAATGAACTGAATGTGACATTGCAGGGAAAGGGGTTGTTTGCACATGAAATGTGGAAGCATGTAAAATCATTCAAAGAAAAACTAGGTCTATTTGCAAGGCAAGCCCGTGAAGGCAATTTTTGTCATTTCCCTTTATTAGGAAAACAGAAAGTGCCTGAAAGTGTTTCTGCTAAGATTAGGGATCATCTGCAGAGTTTGGAGGACGAGGTCACAAGAAGATTTCAGGACATAAAGAAAATTGAGCCTAAATTCAATTTGCTCTCTTATCCCATCACTGCTGATATTGACACAGCACCCGAGGAGCTGCAGCTTGAACTTATAGACATGCAGTCAGATCACATTGTGAAAGAAATGTTTAATGCTGTGACATTAGTTGACTTTTGCAAATCTTTGTCTGCTGAAAAATTTCCATGTATGAAGAAATTTGATGGGAAAATGTTCTCTATATTTGGGTATATATATATTTGTGAGCAATGTTTTTCTTGCTTGAAGATCAACAAGAGTAAATATAGATGCTCTTTGACAGATATTAACATGCAGGCTGTGATGAGAATCTCAACAAGCAATCTCACTCCTGATTTCAAAAAAATTGGAGAAAAGTGTGATACAGTACATTTGTCTCATTAAACTGATTCTAAAATTAAATGTGCTTGCAACTAAAGATGATATGAAATTAGCACAATAAATAAATTGAATAAAACTGCCACTATTTTATTTAATTTATATTTATTGGTTTTTATGGTATAATTTATACCTTTTCTGAAATGCTAAGTTAACTAATGAATGCAAACATTTTAAAAGGTGCGGCCCTCCGTTAACCTCCGTTTCCACAAATTGGCCCCGAGCCAAAACAATTGCCCACCCCTGACTTAGCGGATGATGATGTATGTGGTTAGCATAACTGGCATATTTCCAGGAAACGTGGGTCTTAATCCCACTAACGGCAAAATTAATTTTTTTCAGCTCCATGTCTGCATCCTGTGATTCTTTACTACTGATAAGGAATATTCAAAAGATATGTATATGACCTTCAGCTTTTCCAAAAAATAATGCTAAAAAATAAACCCAGCTGTAAATTACACTTTAATAGGAGAAACTCAAACTTGAAAAATTTAGTGAAAATGACATGAAGTTTCTTATTTAAGAAGGTAAACATTTTCGATGCATAGGTGTCTTTTTTTAAACAGATTCACTTAAGTTTTTTTTCTCATTTTGTCGGTAGGCCATAACTAAATATCTTCCCAATTAACAATTTAAAATAATCAGAATTATTATTATGTATCTGTAATAATATATTGTATGGAGGTGGCCTTACCACCTCGATACAATAAACCTGGACACTGTGATAACGTAATTCCTAATTTTGAAAAAATATCCCTTTTAACTAAATCTGTTCCAAAAATTCAATTGGCAGCTATTTATTTTTAAAAATTTGATAATGAATTTTATAACATTCTGAAATATTTTAATAAAATCCTAATGAACAAATTATTTTAATAAGTTTTAAAAAATGGCTTTAACTAAATTTTAATACAACTAAGTCAATTATATATTTATGCGTAATTAATTACCCTCCTGTTTTTCCAAGGCTTCCATGCCTGGTGTCAGGAATCAAAGTTTACTGTCACGAAATTATATATACAAATTAATCAATTGTGCAAACACTGTTCATCTCAGGTTTAAACTGTCATTATTGTGAACAAGTGCTAGTATAGTGTTTTCACCAAATCAATTTCATATTTGTTCTTTAATGCTCCCTTCAATCAGAATAATATATATAGAACTTACTTCGACTTTGGAAATTTTAAAGCCTCTTTTTATATATAGCTTAGGGCCTTAGAATGTGCTGGGTGGCTCAGTCGGTAGCGCGCCAGGCTCGTAATCTGTAGTTCCCAGGTTCGAATCCCAGCTGGGTCAGCGTTGAGATTTATCTCCGCAAAATTCCCGCCCAGCCCACGGTCAGTAGGGGACACTGACGGGCTTGGAAAGGCAGCCGTCCGTCGGACGGGACGTTAAGCCGTGGCCCGTGTGCGGGAGAGCCATACCATGTACACGTTAAAGAACACGTTGGATGGCCTTAACGGGAGGCTACCTTCTGTCTCCTACCAGCTGTTCCAGTGGGTCCCCTCCCCCAACCTTCCCCGAGCCTTCGGGGTCCTAGTGGCCTGGACATTTAGCCCATGGTGTGCAAAAAGTGCCGCTCAGAGGTAAAACAACCAAACTCCTTTCGAATCGAGGACAGAGCTGTTGTTAGCAAAGTATATCTCAAATAGGCACAGTGGGAATCGAATATATCAACATCAGATTATAAAGAATGCCCAGTACCGAATTAATCAACACGAACTAACTTTTTTATAGCTAAAAAAAGTTTCTATGTTAAAGGAGTGAAATTGTATTTAAGGTTTTATTGCATATGAATATTTGGTATTTTGGGATGAGTCCAAAAAGGTTCATCCATTCACGATAATTCTGTAGCTGTTAACAGTTGCCGCGTGGATTAAACGAAAACTATACTACTTGTATTAGTTTTCGGTAGAATTCAACCGGTAGTTTTATTAATTGGAAAATTTTCAGTTCTTTTTATTTATTTCCTTGTTATTTCTCTTCAATTTCTTCTCCTAAATTATTGCACATATCGACTTGACATTCAGCAGATTGCATTTTTCCCTAAACGTCTGATTTTCTTTCTAAACTTAGGCTTTTCCTTTCCATCTTACTGATACTAAGAGTTGACGCTCTTGAACTCTTATCGCCTATTGTCGCAACTTAAAAACCGTACAAAACACATTACGGAGGTCCAAACAGACTGTGTAATTTTCTCCTCCAGAAGTGTCTCTTCTGAGCTACAGCTGCTGCATTTGGACACTCTAGACCAATTCTACAGTACTGTGCTAATTAGTTGGGACAATAGGAAAATGCAGTAACAAAGACACAACTAAAATATTTATTTGTTTAATAGTGTAGTTAATAGTAAATGTGCCCCTCCCCTTAGCCTTAATTACTTCTTTCACCCTCTCAACCACTGATGACACTAGCTTTCCACACATCTCCTTCACATCAGGGTCGTGGTACCACACTTTCATGGCACTTTCTATCATTTTGGTTTTCGGCGTGCAATCCATCTTAGATATGCGCGCTTTTATAATGGCCCACAAATTTTTAATGGGGTTTAGATCGAGTGAATTTTCTGGTCACTCCAATACCTTCAAATGTTGCTGGGTAAAGAAGCTCTTAGCAAGCTTAGAATTGTGGCATGGAGCCAGATCCTGTTGAAATACCCCATCGCCGTTAGGAAACAGCTTCTGCAGTGTTGGGACCATTTTCGCCTCCAGAACGCCTATGTACTTTTTGCTGTCCATCATTCCTTCAATGGGGTGAAGCGTCTGTGGCCCGGAAGCTGTGAAACATCCCCAAAACATGATCTTGGGTAGGTGTTTGGAGAATTGCTGGGTGTGGCCGGATCGAAGAGGTTCTCCATGCTTCGCTTGTCCCAACTAATTCGCACAGTGCTGTAGCAAGCTTGATGTTTTATGCCCATCGCATCGTAGGTCTCCCCCTTTTTCTGATACCTTTTTTCTGATATATCAACATCAGATTATAAAGAATGCCCAGTACCGAATTAATCAACACCAACTAACTTTTTTATAGCTATTTATTATGTATTAAAAGATCTGGCATTTCATTTTTTTAGCATTTTTTCTGGAACATAATTAATTAGTAGCTACTACGATTTTTAAGTAGTAGCTACTAATCAATTAAAAATTTATGCTACCCGTATGCATTAGCAAACAGAATTATGAACAGTTTTTTACACTGTTCATAATTCTGTTTGCTAATGAATACGGGTAGCATGGAGAAACCAACGCAGTCTCTTAAAAATCGTAGTAGCTACTAATTAATTATGTTCCAGAAAAAATGCTAAAAAAGTGAAATGCCAGATCCGTTTTTATGAACCTAGAAGCTTAATTTCTGTTGGCAGATTCAGAGTTCTTGTTATTTTATTAATAATATGTAAGATAGCTCTAGCAACGTCATAGCGAGTCGAGACAGTGTTATCGGGAGTTATTGTTGTAATACATTGACAGCGTTATAGCGACTTAGAGCTCAGGGAACTGCGTTATAACGAGAGATTACTGTACTTCAAAACCTATTTCGACGACAACTATGCACAGAGCATTGAAAACCGACGGAGTATTAAAATGTTCATAATAATTTGGACAATCACTGCTTTTCTTTCGGTTGTTTCCTTTCTCAAATAACGTATCAGATTCATATCTCTTCACTTCACAGAACATTTAAGGGTAAACGTCCTTTGGCAGAGCAGCACGCTAAGCCTCAGGATATCTGTAACTCAGTAGAACAAGTTAGTACTTCCCCACTCTGGGGTAGAAACGGTCGAACCACAAGAGCTGACATTGACCCCGGAGGGTTCGTAGATTTCCAGGCAGTCGAGAAGCAGGCTGTTGCGGAACCCAATAATATAAGCATACATAACATATCAATAAAAAAACTGCTCTAGGGATTAAAGAGTTGTAGGAATAAGGATATTAAATTAAGGATCTTGGAACTAGAATCGATCTATTCAGTTAGGTATTTCTTGTGGAACATTACAGAATTTCAGTTCACGTGTTATTCTCAGAAAAGCAGCCATCTGGATGGATTGACCATCAGCAGCCATCTGGATGGATTGACCATCAGCAGCCATCTGGATGGATTGACCATCAGCAGAATGGAACGTTTCCTGACAAATGGACGTTTTCCTGACAAGTGTTGCCAGTTTTGCTACTCTGAAATTACAACGTTTTGCTACTCAAAAACCCACATGGATGTTAACAATTTTTCCTCTAACTTTGTTATCGATGTCAAGAGGGACTTCATTCTATTAAACTGAAGAAACTTGGAAAATTTATTACGTATTTAGGATTAGGTGGGTTTTACCATTGAACGGCACTTTTCTTTGCACAGAATCGGTTAAATAGCAAGGTCACAAAGACACAGAGTGCTCAGAGAAGGGTTGGGTTGTTTCACATTTGAGCGGCACTTTTTTGCACACCATGGGCTAAATGGCAAGGTCACATGGACCCCAAAGGCTCAGAGAAGGTTGGGGGAGAGGACTCACAGGAATAGCTGTTGGGAGAGAGATGGTAGCCTTCCGTCAAGGCCATCCAGCGTGTTCTTTAACGTGCACAGGGCATGGCTCTCTGAAACACGGGGCCACGGCTTAACGTCACATCCGACGGTCGGTGGCTTTTCCAAGCCTATCGGTGCCCCCTATTGCCCGAGGGTAGGGCGGGTTGTTTTACAGAGATAAATCTGAACGCTGTCGTAGCTGGGACTCGAACTACAAACTGCAGATCAAGAGCCTGGAGCATTACCGACTGAGGCACGTCCACACCTTTAAATTAAAAGAAACGTTCTTTCTGGATAAGTATGCAGTCGCTGAAAAAAATATCCGAACAGTATGGTTGATTACAGAATTCGGAAAAAATATCTGGCAGCGATTTTTTTAGAAATTAGTGATGGCAAACTTCGTGTCAGTACACGAATCTTGCCACACCACTAATTTGTAAAAAAAAAATTGTTGCCAGATATTCTTTCTGAATTCTCTAATCAACCATAGTGTTCGGATATTTTTTTGAGCGACTGTACACAAATTGCAGCTTCATTATGATTTGACTGAGGTGAAAGGAATTACATTTTATCGCAAGACCTATACCAAAAATAATTAGAAGTTTAATTTTGATTTTTTTACTGCGGAGACTTCAACCCGAAGAGGTTCAAAATTGCATCTACTTAAAAGTATTTTTCTCATTAAGTGACAAAGTCTCTATTTTGAAAACTAGTATTCGGATATTTAATGTTTCAAACCGAAAGGTATCCATTACAAAACTATTTGTAACAGCTAAGAGAAGCGCGTGGCTTCCAACCCAGGTATTAAAACGCAATTTAGAAAAAAAATTCCTTAAATTCCTCACATAGATCATTTAGCTTTTCAAACACTGATTTTGATTAGCCAGGAAAATTGCTATTTAAAAAATTTATGTGTCAAAATTTTCTGTATTGTTGAAAATATATTAACTGTTAATTGCATACGTATGCCATCCCATGGCCGAGTGGTTAGCGCGCTTGGATACTGATCTAAGGAACCTGGGTTCGAGCCCCGGATAAGGCATGGCTATTTGTGTAGTTTATCTGCTGAGGTCCTGCCATCCTCTCAGACCTTCTACTATGGTGTATAAACTGAGAGGCTCATGTCAGACCTCTGTGGCAAGCAGCTGCTTGAGGGGATATTTATTTATTTTTTTTAAATGCATACGATGGGGAGCACAGCCTTACCCCTAAAAATTGTTCTTGAAAGAAAAAAAATTCACGAAATTAGAAAATTAAGATACCGAATGCGAAAATCCATAAAAGAGTTCCGAAAGTTAAAATATTCTGTCTTACACTGGCAATTGAAAACATACTTATCTCAAATTAATATTGGTTCTTACTAATTCAGAAAGCATTAAACAGAACTGAAAAATAATATTCTAAGAGTAAATTTCGAATTTGAAATATGAAAATTTAGCAATTGTTTTAGCTACCATTAAGTTTATTTAGCTCTTTCTCCGGTCTTCTGAGAACTGTTAGGGTTCAAGGTGTGGCAAAACCTCTTCTAAATTTAATCACATTAAGGCTAGTTGCCATCCGTCCATTAAGGAGTGCTTTGCAGTAAATCCTTTCGATAGTAGCGAGTTCCCTTCGTTATTTTTTTCGCTGCCGAGCAAAGTTTCTATAGCTTATACCACGTGACTAATTTTACTTACACTTTGACTGAAAATTCTCCATTTCGAAAATGAGAGTCCATTGTGTTTGGAAATTTAAAATCTGAAATTTAGCAGTAGGTCAATTTATGTAATTCCATAATGAAGCAATAAAATGCCTTTCAGCTCCAGGCTCGTAATCTGTAGTTCCCAGGTTCGAGTCCCAGCTGGGTCAGCGTTGAGATTTATCTCCGGAAAATTCCCCGCCCTGCCCACGGTCAGTAAGGGACACCGATGGGCTTGGAAAGGCCGCCGTCCGTCGGATGGGACGTTGAGCCGTTGCCCCGTGTGAGGGAGAGCCATACCCTGTGCATGTTAAAGAACACGCTGGATGGCCTTGACGGGAGGCTACCATCTGTCTCCCAACAGCTGTTCCAGTGGGTCCCCTCCCCAAACCTCCTCTGAGCCTTCGGGTTCCATGTGAACTGGCCATTTAGTCCATTGTGTGCAAAAAAGTGCCGCTCAGAGGTAAAACAACCCTACTCAAATCCTTTCAGCTTCCGGGGGGGGGGGAAGAAATTATTTGTGATTTATTAAAATTATTTTTCTTAAAGAAATCCTTTTCTGTAAAACAGGTCGTAGCTGTGCTGAAGAAGAAAATCTTAATATTTTCTCTACAATATTTGGTATATTATAATAAATTGAGATTTATGTGCCGCTGTATGATAACATGTATTATACAGTTATATTTTATACTATGGATATTTTCAAGAAAAATAATATCGAGTTTCTTACTTGTATAAATTGTCAATAGATGGCAGGAGGCACGTGTCATATCAACCATAAAAAAATTATGTTATTAGAACAAAGTGCAGACACCTATATACATCGATATGCTCAAGGGAACGAAACTGTAACATACATTGACTTACATGTTCGCAAATTGATTAAATGTATTAATTTACATATGAATTTTAATAATTCTACAAAAGTACGAAAAAAAAGAGCTCCTCCAGGTATAGTAAAATGAACTCCTGAACAGAATAAAATACTCATTGAATAAGTTAGGGTCATACCACTGTACGCAAATAGTCATGAGTGTTGGACAGTTTGAAACACTAATTAAATCACATTAAATATTTCAAGAGTAAAGCAAACCATGGCTAGAGCGGGTGAAACTGATTGCACTGCGCATGCACAGATCGTCCCTTACAATTGCTTCTGTGACTGCACACCAATTTGCCACGTTCAACTTCGGTATAATTACGCAGTGCGGCGCCACTTACACTTGTGCGAAGTTGGCATTCTTTTTCTCACCCGCATTGAATATTGGATTTGTTCCCTTCAGAAGAAAGTGAATAGTTCAGGAAACACTGTGCACACAGTAGATTAAGACGGTGCTCACATGATAAGCTTTCATTTGCCTAATCTGTAACTGTTGGTCCTCGTATTCGGAAGATATATTTGGAAAAACTATTTTCAAATTTCTCTCTTTTTATTAGATGGAAGAAACAACGGAACGGCACTTTTTATATTATGTACTGTAACGCTCCCCACATAACGAACTTTTTATTTGACACACAACTTGTTTTGTTGAATGGACAATTTTCTTGACAAATATACAAAGTAAAAAAGAACTAACCAACTAACAAACGTGTAAATAATGAGCGAAAAGCAATAGGTAGATAGGTAAAAAAGGTGCCAAAAAGATGTCAAGGTGTCATTAAAGTAAAGGACTCACCTATAATATTCAGATTTTAAAACGCTTAATATTTTCTTTAAGATGTTAAACCACTCCTCTTGTAATCTATAATAATAAAAGTTGTCCGTGTGTCTGCTTCAGTCATAAATCGGGAATGGTAGACTTCCAAAATCGTCTAAGTTGCATTGCCGAATTTCAATTCGAAATTCCAAAAGGGAGGTTTTCTACAAGCAAATGTATTTACCTTGCTGTTCCTACGGGAAACAGTAATGCTACGAAATCTATTGGTTTCATTTACTGTTCCTTAACTGTGAATGCAAGAGTCATTAAAACGTTTAAATCTGCTGCCGTTGTTAGATCCCCATATTCCTAAACGTATTATTATAGTAATGCTTCCCATTGCTGGAAGAACCTGGATTTTTTTTTTAAACCGAAACGGGGTCCTACAGAGGAAGCCCTCGTACGAAATTTGGGCCCGTTCATTCGAGTACATCGGGAACTACAGGGCACCAAAATCTCGATAGTTTGCATATGAATGAAGTTAAGAGTTATGATTTCTTACCTAGAAAGTCACTAACAAGAGAAACAAGCAAAAAACCATGTAGTCAGACCATTTGACCTCCACTGTAATTGCTATCATATTACAGTGAAAATTATAACTTGTTTTATAGTGTATTGACAAAGAAAAATAATTGAATCTTAAGTGGCTTCTTTCCACAGAACTATTGCAAGAGCCATTTGGTTTAATACCCTAGAAAAATTGAAATTAGTTCAATAACCGTACACCTGTGTTTATCGCAAGGTGATAGAACATAACAATAAATTAGAAATTTTGTAGAATATTTCATCTTTATTTTAAACATTGCAGAGTATTTTTATGCATCTTAATGAGAATATGAAACATTTTAGAACCACGATACAAATGATATGGGCTTTACAGACCCTAAAAATATGCTCCATTATTTTTAGAAGTATATTATGCCTTTACATTTTAAATTTTGGATGTAGCTAGAAAAGCACATCCGTAACACGGTGACTCTGCTCTCGCAGTCGGATAAGTAGTTGATTAAACGGAACTAATTCAATTTGTAATAATTTTAAATAAAATTATACTGGTAGCTTTTATTTGCCCAGAGTTCTTGGGCCAACATGAAAGTGGTGTAGTCAGTTATTGATCGCAGAATATAAATTCAAGTCACATCACTGGTAAAGAATGTTGGATGAAGAAAGGTGTCGGATAAACTCGATTCTCAGTTCTATCACATCATGGTATTTAACATCCGATTTGTTTGGAAAATGATCATCTGTTTATATATGCATAACTACCTATTGTACATACAGGGAAATTTTAACTGTCTATGAAAAGATTAAAGAACAGTAAATAGCCGAAAAATAAATAAATAAAAAACGTACAGAAATGGTGCAATCAGTCATTAAATTCGATTTTTTCAAAGGAAGATAGGACGTCAGCAATTTTGTTGAGTAAGTAAATCTGCTCCTTATCTTCCTTTGAAGTGAATAGGAATTCAGTGACTGTGCCATCGATATGCGTTAGATTTATTTTCTACTTTTGAAGCGCATATAGAAAGGTAAGTATCTTTGAAATTTCTTTTTGTCCCTAGAAACACCTATCTTATGCAACTTTCACTTGATATATTACTCATAAACATCGACCACATTTTTTCCCTCTTGTTCGAGTCGCGTTTGATTTCGGTTGCTGGGTTGTTTTACCTCTGAGCGGCACATTTTTGCACACCATGGGGTTACAAGGACCCCGAAGGCTCAGAGAAGGTTGGAAGAGGGGACCCACTGGAACAGCTGTTGGGAGACAGATCGTAGTCTCCCGTCAAGATCATCCAGCTCTTCCGCACACGGGGCCACGGCTTAACGTCCCATCCAACGGACGGCAGTCTTTCCAAGCCCATCAGTATCCCCTGCTGACTGTTGGCAGGGCGGGGAGTTTTGCGGAGATGCTCAGTATAAGGATTTGTTTTCAAACCTAGGGAAATTTGCTATACATATCTATGTAAAAAATGCTTCATTTTATCAAAAATATCATTTTAATGAAATAAAGATTTATCCCGTGCAAAAAACGTGAATAATATAACTAAATTATTGAAAAGATAATTATTAAACAACACGAAAAACCTAGATTTTTCCATCTTTATATGTTACTTTTTTTAACATCTGCTAAAACGACAATGATTTAAATTCTGTGAAATATCTGACCAATCACAGCCCTGTGTATCACGCGCTGTTTTATAACGCAGAGCAGGCATTTTTTTAAATCTCACTGGGTCCACGGTTGAAGTTTGATTTTCACGTATTCCTTGGGGGAGGAAGATCGTAATAAGAAAATGTATCATTGGATCCATCGATATTGTACCAGATCACGGGTACTTCTGTGAGTGCCACTTTCCATTTCCCTGAAGCCTTAGGGATTGTGTTAGACGAACCGTGAAATCACTCTGTGAGTTGTGGGGATAAATATCCTGACTAGCTGTAGAGAATAGGGTGAAGCAGAAACTATCTATTTTTCAGCAATCCAAGAAGATTTGTGATAATCTCAAAATTTGGCCAAAAGCATTCTGACCTTTTCTCTCAATTATTTTCTCGACCCAGTAATGTTCAGGTTCCGTCACTTTTTGTACTTCTGATTTGTAGAACATCCCCCTTTCAATACTTTCCCCTCGGAATCTCCCACAGTGTAAACAGGGGCTGTCAATGCAACACGTGATCCACTTTAAATATTTCTTCGGTCCACAAATGCATACCTGCCTTATGAAGGGTACTTTAAGACTGGCTAGCCGAAACTTGTCCCCCACTTTAAATGTTGGTTTGCTTTTTCTTTGGATGGATCACTATACAGTCGCAGCCACACGACATCTTCTTTGTGCCAGGTCATGTCCTTGGGTGTCGTACCGTGTGCACTATGGACCGTTGCATTGTAACCTCGCACGAAACTTTGTAACGTGTCCAAGTATCGTGTTATTGTGCATGTAATATCTCCCCAGTATCCCGGGCAAGATACGATTCCATCGTTCAATCAAAGCTGCTTTTTAATTCAAGTAGGTGAAAGAACCGAATATCATTCTTTTTCAAAAATTTCTGAAATACTCTGTTAGTTAATTCGGTATCTTTGATCCGTGTTTAAATTCAGGAGGAAATATATTCCTTTGAAAAGATTTCTTTCAATGCCGACAGCATTTTTGTCTTCATGGACACTGTCCACCCATACCTTGAGAGCATATCGATGACAGTTAATATACAACGATAACCATCGTTGAAACGTGTTAGGTTTTTCACAACATGGAGATCTGCTTGCCATTGTCCATCTAAACCTGTGACGTAGGTTCGGTTTCTGGGAAACTTCCGGCGCATGGACTTGTGTAACGTGTAGGCCGGCTGTCTTTCTAACAAAGTCCGAACACGTTTGAGAGGGTTGGGTTGTTTTACCTCTGGCGGCACTTTTTTTGTACTCCATGGACTAAATGGCGAGGTCACATGGACCCCGAAGGCTCAGAGAAGGTTGGGGGAGGAGACCCACTGAAGCAGCTTATGGGAGACAGATTGAAGCCTCCCGTCAAGGCCATCCAGCGTGTACTTTATCGTGCAAGGGTATGGCTCTCCCGCACACGGAGCCACGGACTTTTACACTTACAAAATTTCACAAGTTTTCACAAAGTTCAACACGTTACAAAGTTTCGTGCGAGGTTACAGCGGCTTTTCCAAGCCCATCGATATCCCTTACTGACCGTGGGCAGAGGGCAGTAAGGAGATAAATCTCAACGCTGACCCAGAGGGAGACCCGTACTCTGTGCAAAATTTTTCGCACTTGTATATCCTCATTCAGGGTCATAATAAGGGGTTTCCAATATTTCGCATTCTCGTGTACCCACCCTTCGTAACTGACGATATTTTGCCATTCCCCCAGGGAGCGACTAATACTTTCAACTATGGGGGTGTAACCAATAAACTCCCGGATGTCGAGTATTAAATTTAAAAAAAAAACGTAATATACGTCTTTTCATAACCAAAAAAAAGTAACGTCTCTCATAACGTCTTTTTATAACAAAAAATATAATAACGTCTATAAAGGATTACGTATTTTTCCCTCGCCACAGTTACTGTCTCAGTATTCGAGTAGGGCTTCCAATTCAATTCCACTATCTTTAACACTGTTATAATCACACTTGCTATACTAGCTAGCTAACACCGTCTTTCTTCTATCCATATTAAGACTAAAATGAATCATTAGGAACACATCGGCACATTATATAGGTTTCAACTTTTTTACTAAACTAATATATACATTTAATTTTTTTTTCATCATCGAGAATAGCCTTATATTTCAGAGTACATGCAAATACAGCATCTACAAAATACAACAGACCACATTTACACACAACATCGACAAATACTTGTGCTAATGCATCAATGTCCAGGTCACTCGCCCATCCGATAATGGTTGGAAATATTTCTTCTGATTGAAGTCCTTCTAACGTTATCAGACGTGTTAATTGTTGTTGGAAATTGTCCACTAAGAGCTGGTAGACGCAATCAGTCCTCTCAAAAGCAGGACCCAACAGGAAAGGCAGAACTAATTCAGAATGTTCGATAATGGCGATGCATAGCTGGTGGTCTTTGAGGGTGCCACACATATTACGCATCATAATCATCACTTTGTCTAGATAGCTAGTAAATGCAAACCACCGCGAAGCATTGAGAGTTATAGTACAATTTAGCACACGAAATTGCAGAGTCCTCACTGCAGCTGCCTCTTTGATAAAGTCAATATAACGCTCGCCTGCCTCATTGCGATAGATGTGCACTCGAAAACTATGCATCACGTGTCACTTCTGTTGATCAGGACCGTTTTTCACATGATCGGTGATGCAGTACACAGATTTACATAGAACCTCCCATTCAAGTAATGAGTGACCAACACCGGTAGGTGTAGGGTAGACGAGTTCACCATTTTTTCATACTTCTTGTAACGACGCACATGCACCGAAAACTTGTTTTTGAACAGAGAAGGCAAGACGTAAACAGAGGTACCAACGTAACGATTGGCATCCAGTTTTTTCATTATATTTCTGGTTCTAAATTTTTACCAAATTCTGCGCAAATGTTCACAAACGGAAGTCTATATTTTGGTGTATGCGATATAATATGTATTTGGATGTGAACAATAAATAAATAAGGTAGCACCTCCACTTTTTTTGTTAATAATTCTTTTGTAAATCGTGCACGAAAGAAAATTCTTCGTATACAAGCGATTTAGAGTAATTAACGTGATAAACAGCGAGGTGGAGGTGAAAACTTAATGGACTTGCTGTAAGACATTACTTTCAAAATTTCAGATGAATCCTGAAATGTTCATCCGTAGCATGACTTTCCGATCGAGATTCATAGTGATTAATTAAACAGAAGCAAAATTCCTGTAATAATATTATGTATAATTCTGCAGGTAGTTGATTTTATTGCAAAATTTCTTCTCACGCTCTATGTATATCACTAATGTTATATACAAAAATTGAAACTCTCTCTGGAAAAATTTAAGATCGGAAGAAGAATCAAAAAATTGAAATTTCTGTTTGTTCAATCAATTGGTACCTTTGTAATTTTCTCTAAAACGTTTTTCGGTCTTTTTATAACAAAAAAATATAATAACATCTATAAAGGATTACGTTTATTCTAATGTTACCTTTTCCCGTATTTTATCTTCTGGCATCAAATATCAGATATGCTTTATATTTATATATCTACTGCCTATAATCAGGGGGTGGCTCAGTAGGTAGCGCGCCAGGCTCGTAATCTATAGTTCCCAGGTTCGAGTCCCATCTGGGTCAGCGTTGAGATTTATCTCCGCAAAAATCCCCGCCCTGCCCACGATAAATAGGAGACACCGATGGGCTGTGAAAGGCCGCCATCCGTCGGATGGGACGTTAAGCCGTGGCCCCATGTTAGAGAGAGCCATACCCTGTGCACGTTAAAGAAGACGCTGGATGGCCTTGACGGGACTTTGACTGCGAAGACTTCAATCTGAACAACGTTAAAAATGACCTCTTACTAGTTCCTTTCTTTATTTAACGACAAAAGCTCTATTTTGTAAAGTAGCATTCAGTTTTTTAATGTATGAAACCAATAGGTTTCGAGATATTACAAACCTGTTTGCAACACTTAAAAGAAGTGGTTGCTTTCAGTCCTGGCCTTAAAACACAATTTACAAGTAAAACAATACCAACATTTAATTTTTAAAATAGTGTTTTGATAACTTACCTTGTATAATAAGGAAATTTACTGTAAAATAATTAATTTCTCTTAAACATTTCTGTATTTTCGGAAATATATTAACTGTTAAATTCATACGGCTGAGACTACAGCCTAATATCTAAAAGTGTCTTCGAGAAAAACATTTTCGAAATTTCTAGAAAATTGCGGTGCGTAATGCGAAAAGCCATAAAGGTTTTCCAAAGTTAAAATATTTTGAATAACATTTGTAATTAAAACATCCTAAGCGTAAAATATTGGTTCTGCTAATTCAAAATAAACATTAAATAGAACTGTAATCTATCCATAGTAAATAGAAATAGAACTCAACATTAGTTAATATTTCTGGAAAAAGTATCGCCGACATGGCGGGAATCAAACCGCAAGTCTCCAGATCGATGCCAGAGCGCGCTACCATTACACCACGCGTCTGATGAGAAAATCTTTCAAATTAATACCTTCTAAATCTGTCACTGAGATGTGTCGTACCTTGCTCCATCTATATTTCAAGAGAGGAAACTTTTTTTTCCCATAGTTGCTATTGATTTAGATGTTAATGAGAAGATGGAGAGTTGCGGGTTCGATTCCCGCCGTGTCGGCGATAATTCTTTTCAGAAATATTAACTGTAATCTATATTTTTCTAAATATTAAATTTCGATTTTAAAATTTTCAGCAATTTTTAAGTACCTTTAATGTTTATTTAGCCATTTTTACCAGTTTTCTGACAACTAATAGGGTTCAAAATTTGGCAACACTTTTTCGAAATTTAATCCCATACAGCAGATGCTCTAGAAAGGTTGTTCGGATATCTCCATGTCCCTTCTCGGACACACCACGAGCTGGAAATGACTTTGTGCGGGATTTGGTTTACCTCTGAGCGGCACTTTTTTGCACACAATGGGCTAAATGGCCAGGTCACAAGGACCCCGAAGGCTCAGAGGCCACAGCTCCGATTGACGGCGGCCTTTACAAGCCCACTGGTGTCCCCTACTGACCGAGGGAACGGGGAGAATATTGCGGAGATAAATCTCAACGCTTACCCAGCTGGGACTTGAACCGGGGAGCTGCAGATTACGAATCTGGCGGCTACCGACTGAGCTACCCCCGCAACCCTTGTACGGGAATGACACTTCTTACCTACTCCATTTTTCGATAAACATAAAAACGATAAACTGTTGTATGAGCCATGTATTTAAAATGATCACATACCTCAGTATTCCTCAATTTGTATTCCAAATGGTATATAACTTTTCACTCATCTGGCACCATTGCTATATTTTCTGTATAATATCACGAACTTGTGACTACATTTTCAACATCAATTCAACACTACAGACACTTCTTTGCCAACCATCTTGCCAACTGGTAGAGCAATATTTTTTACAACCTTTTTTCAATGAATTCACTCTAAAATGAAAGCATTCTATTTTTCCTAATAATACATCAACATTTTCTGATATGCATTTGATGTTCGTATATACGTAGTAAGGATGGATTATATTATAGTAAGGATTATTATGATGAATATTAAAATTGGATTGTGAATTTGGAGTAACGCTGGAAATATTGTAACAGTTTTCAAATAGCATAAACTGAATAACAAAAGATGAAGTCCGAGAAAAATCATAAAACATATTTATATTTGCCGCCTCGATGGCACAGTGGTATCACATTGGTTTGCAGTGACACTGCAACTACGGTATCCGGGGTCGAGTCCTAATATAGAATTGTTGCTTGCTCATGTGCTTTTAGCTCTCTAACTGAGGAGTGGTCAGCAGTGACTTCGGTCTTAGTGTGCATGTCCTTGCACGAAAAAAGCGGTAAAAACTGAGAGTAGTTTCTAGGATCTTTTCCTCTCCTATAAGTTATCAATAAATGAAATCAATATACACAGTCGTATCAGAGTAATATGACCACCTATTATACATGTACTATGGTAGATGGTCATATTATTCTGATGCATTCTGATGTGATTGTATATGTGCATGGAAATAAATTGTTTGCTTTTATTTTATTTTGTGATCGTTCAAATTCTGTAAAACTATTATTATCAGGCAAAATTAAAACTATAATATTTATTGGAAGTAATGCTGGAAATATTTTGACCATTTTTCAAACAAGGTATTTTCTTCTTTTTTTTTATACTTCTTTTTAACGTTTTCAAATTCAAAAAGTTAATAAAATGTTGCATGATGCAAAATAAATGTACTTCATTACTTTAGTTACATTATAAAATATTTAATTTCATTTTATATATGGGTTGGATTGTTTTATCAATAAGTATATATTTATGCACACATCAGGCTAAAGGATCATTTCACAAGGATCCCAAAAACTCAGACCCTGGATTAAAAAAGGGGTTCACTGGACAGCAGTTAAGAGACTGATTAAAGCCTCCCGTGAAAACTATCCTGAGCGTTTTTAACATTAATTAGGTTGTGGCTTTCCTGCAAATGATGGACTTAATGTCCCATCTGACAGAAGGTGCCTTTGCAAACAGTCGGTGTCTTCTTTCCAACAGAGAGCAGAGCGGTTTGTTAGCGAAGGAAATCTTAGCATAGGAACAATGGGGACTCGAGTATAAGAACATCAGATTATGAAGCCAGCGCACCACTGATTTGATTAATCTGTTCTGCATTTATTAACAAAGTTTAAGTCTGTTAAACTCTTTATTCCCGTTCAAAGACAACCAAGGGTTTTTTTTTTTGAGCAAAGAAAATCTGGGTAAAATAAGTTTCAGACAAGGAAAAGGGAAGAAAACAATGTATTTTGTTTGCAATATGTTTTCTTGCGGATTCGAAATTGGATTTTTTTTAATTCTAAACATTTGGAATGGAAATAGGTTTCTTTTTTATTTTGTTTACTTGATCCTTGGGACAAATTGGAGTTGTAGTTTTTCTTTTAGAAGTGTCTCGGCTTCATGATCTTTACGTTGACGTGCTCACTGCAGTGGGTATCATTAGATGACCAAAATCAAGTGGGTATCATCAGATGACCAAAATCAAGTGGGTATCATGAGATGACCAAAATCAAGTGGGCATCATGAGATGACCAAAATCAAGTGGGTATCATGAGATGACCAAAATCAAGTGGGTATCAGGAGATGACCAAAATCAAGTGGGTATCATGAGATGACCAAAATCAAGTGGGTATCAGGAGATGACCAAAATCAAGTGGGTATCATGAGATGACCAAAATCAAGTGGGTATCATGAGATGACCAAAATCTAGTGGGTATCATGAGATGACCAAAATCAAGTGGGTATCATGAGATGACCAAAATCAAGTGGGTATCATGAGATGACCAAAATCAAGTGGGCATCATGAGATGACCAAAATCAAGTGGGTATCATCAGATGACCAAAATCAAGTGGGTATCAGGAGATGACCAAAATCAAGTGGGTATCATGAGATGACCAAAATCAAGTGGGTATCACGAGATGACCAAAATCAAGTGGGTATCATGAGATGACCAAAATCAAGTGGGTATCATGAGATGACCAAAATCTAGTGGGTATCATGAGATGACCAAAATCAAGTGGGTATCATGAGATGACCAAAATCAAGTGGGTATCATCAGATGACCAAAATCAAGTGGGTATCATGAGATGACCAAAATCAAGTGGGCATCATGAGATGACCAAAATCAAGTGGGTATCATGAGATGACCAAAATCAAGTGGGTATCATCAGATGACCAAAATCAAGTGGGTATCATCAGATGACCAAAATCAAATGGGTATCATCAGATGACCAAAATCAAATGGGTATTATGAGATGACCAAAATCAAGTGGGTATCATTAGATGACCAAAATCAAGTGGGTATCATGAGATGACCAATATCAAATGGGTATCATGAGATGACCAAAATCAAATGGGTATCATGAGATGACCAAAATCAAGTGGGTATCATGAGATGACCAAAATCAAGTGGGCATCATGAGATGACCAAAATCAAGTGGGTATCATGAGATGACCAAAATCAAGTGGGTATCATGAGATGACCAAAATCAAGTGGGTATCATCAGATGACCAAAATCAAGTGGGTATCATCAGATGACCAAAATCAAGTGGGTATCATCAGATGACCAAAATCAAGTGGGTATCATCGGATGACCAAAATCAAGTGGGTATCATCAGATGACCAAAATCAAGTGGGTATCATCAGATGACCAAAATCAAGTGGGTATCATGGGTATTATTGGGGATGACCAAAGGAAATAAAGGTTATGGAAGCAAACAATGGTATACAGTGATATACAGTACTATATTGTTTGATTACTACTTATCGAAAATGTTTTTTTTTTTGTGTGTGTTAGTGAAGAGAACTGCGTTTAGGCTCTTACTATATACTTATCTTAGAGAAAGGAAACTGCGTTTAAACTCTCACTATATATACAGGGTGATTCAAAACTCTTGGGCCAAACTTTAAGGGGTCATAGAACATACCTAAACAAGCACTTTTCGTCATACAATGAATGGTCGGAGCTCAAGCGGTGAAGCACTAGAGGGCGCTTTCCAGTGAACACTTATAAGCGCTGGTTTTCGCACTCGTCGTCATTTTTGCCATGGATTGCAGAACGGATGGACTGTTTCACGAATCAAGAGAAGGCGGACAAGCATTTCACGTACGGATCTGCGGACGGGAATGTGAGGACAGCTCAAATACTGTACCGGAAGCACTTTTCGACTAGACGCGTGCCTGATCGTAAAACCTTTCAGCGATTGCACCGGTATCTGTGAGAAACGGGCTCCTTTTTCAGCGGCTTTCAGGATACAGGGCGTGCAAGCTTTGTGAGGACGCTACGAGTTACGGAGGAAATTCTACGTAGGGTTGGAGATCGTCCCGAATGTACCATGCGAGCAATTTCCCATGCTGTAAGTGCGCCCCAATCGACGGTGTGGCGAGTTCTACGAGACAAACGATTATACCTCTACCATGCACAGAGGTGCACGCCTTGACACCTGCAGATTATCTGCCTCGTGTTTATTTTGCACAGTGGTTCCTGCAGCAGACTGCAGCGCAACCGGACTTTGATGAACATGATCTTCACTGACGAATGCACCTTTGCACGTGAGGGCATTTTTAATACCCACAATTCTAATGTGTGGGCCACCAATAATCCGCACGCCATACGTCCACATTCGTACCAGTGGCGTTTCTCCATACTTTTTTGGGCTGGAATCCTCTATGACCATGTGATTGGACTATACCTTTTGCCAGCCCGACTGAAAGGAAGAACGTACCTCGAATTTTTACAAGAAGTCTTGCCAGAATTACTGAACTCTGTTCCAGCAAACGTTCATACACTTATGTGGTTCCAACGTGACGGAGCGCCACCCCATTTCAACGTGGATGTTCGGAACGCCTTAGATGCAACATTTCCAGACGATGGATTGGTCGGGGTGGCCCCATTGCTTGGCCGCCACGATTATCCGATCTGTCATGTCTGGACTTTTTCCTATGGGACCATATGAAAAGCCTCATCTACGATAGACTAATCGATTCCAATGAGGACCTTGTTGCCACGATTTATACTGCCGCTGCCGCTGTACGAATATGCCTGGTGTTCTCGCCCATGTACGCCAATCACTACATCGAAGGTGTGAGTTGGCGGTCGCTCTTTTGAGCAGTTTCTGTAAATTGTTCAATAAAATTCTGAACTTTCTGTTCCGCAATTTATACAATTGCTTCAAACCTCTTATGTCCTTCTTGTGTTTCTTTATTTCCTGACACAGTAACTGCTGACCCCTAGCGCTTCACCGCTGAAGTTCCGACCATGCATTGTATGACGAAAAGTGCTTGTTTAGGTGTGTTCTATCAACCCTTAAAGTTTAGCCCAAGAGTTTTGAATCATCCTGCATACAAGGAGTGTCTAAGGGAGAATAGACGTAATGTAAACATTTCGATTGCAGCGCCCACTAAACATGGCAAATTCGTGCGTTGCAGTGAAACCATCTAGTCAGAGAGAGGAGCGAGTTCCCTGCATTATTTTTCCACCGCCGAGCAAAGTTTTCAATTGCTTACACCACGTGACTAATTTTACATACACTTTGACTCTGAAAAATGTTCGTTTTCTTCATGATGTACACTCGTAATCTTTTCGTTTAGAGAGAAAATATCAATATTTAATGAAATCATTTTCTTTAATAAAATCCAATTTTTTCAAACTGGTAGCAGCTATGCTAAAGAACAAAATTTTAACATTTTGAACAACCTACAGCATTTAGTATATTATAATAAATTGAGATTTATGTGTCAATTCACGATAACTTGATCTATATAATTATATTTTATAAAATTGTAGATATTTTCCATAAATATCATATCGAGTTTTTTACTTGTATAAATGTTCAACAGATGGCAGCAGGCACTTCCCGTATCAACCATAAAAAAGAATTACACTGTTAGAGCAAAATGCAGAAGCCAATGTACATCGATATGCTCCAGGGAACACAAACCTGCAACATACATTGAGTTATATATATATTCACAAGATGATTAAATGTATTAATTTACATATTAATTTTAAAAATTCTGCAAAATTACTCAAAATAAACATACAACGGCTTTTCCAGGTATCGTAAAATGTACTCCTGAACGGAATAAAACACTCATTGAATAACTTTAGGGTCAGCTACCACTGTGCCAAACAGTCATGGCTGTTAGACATTTGGAAACACTGGTTAAATTGCAATATACGTATATACCAATAGTAAGACAAACCATAGCTGCAGTGGGCTAAAATGATTACACTGCGCATGCGCAGATCGCCCCTTAGAGTTGTTTTTCTGCCTGCACATCAATTTGCCACGTTCAGCTTCGCTAAAATTCCGCAGAACGGCGCCACTTACGCTTGTGCAAAGCTAGCCTTCTTGTCCTTAGACCTTCTTTGCTGTATACTATATCACAACATTTTATATTTTCGGATGCATCCAGGAAGGTTCATCCAGTCACGATTAATTACGAAGCAGCAATACCAGTTCAACGATTAAACGGAACACATAAAACTTGTATTAATTTTGTTCATAAATAAACCGGTAGTTCAAACGTTTTACAAATTTTTCAGTTGCACACATGTATAACCAATACTGGTACAATGGAAAACCTTAACGCTCTGCAAATAAAGTTTAAAAAGCGATAAATTTCTTCAGTGAACTATCGCTTCCCTGTTTCAGCTATTCTTATAATCCTTTTCTGCCACCTGGTTGAAAAAATTTTTTTTGTTCTCTTCTACGAACTTTAGCATTAGGTGATGAAATCTTAACCGTATGCAGAAAGCATATATACAATACCACAAAAAGAATGGTTTACATGACATAAAATTGTTATCATTCTTATAACATCTTCGAAACACAAGATGCAGTCTCTCGCCATCGAAACGGTTAAACATTGAGGTGGATAACATTATATTTGCATTTCAGGTTTAACTTCGATAAAAGCCAGAAATCACGATTTAATACTTTCGCTAACTGACGTAACAAGCAGAAATGCTGTAATGTTGTATTTTAATATCTTTTCAAAATATTTATACTTTATGATTTTAAAGAATAAAATAATATATTTCAATATAACGATTATGCAGAATGGCCAAAATGCATATATCAAAAAAAGTTGAATAACTTTTCGAAATTTTCGAAATTCGAAAAGACATAAATGAAATAAATATATAAAATGAATATAAAATACAAATAAACGTTAACAAAACAGAAAAAGATGTAATATAAAAAAGTGTGATAGAAACCAAATAAAAAAATATTCCAAAGAATTCTAAGTTTCATGTGATTCATTTAATACACCTTAACATGTCTTCTATCATTAGCTATAACCAATCTTAGAATCTTGCATTTTTCAACAAAGTTGTAGAGATTGGTAGCTCATGTAGAGCAATGGTTCTCAACATGGGCCATGGGCCTTCAGGGGTCCATGCCATATTTTACAGGATTACATACTAAAAACGGAACAAAGGGGATAAGTGTAAGTTTCTGAGGGTAGCCATCAAATATAATTACCAGGATAAAATATTACAAATCAGATGGAAAATCATATTTATTATTTTAAAAAATAATTTAAAATTTTTTAAAAAGGTTCCCTGGAATTCCTTCTTTTTCTAATTTTTTAGTAAATAGAGTAAATGAATTTTAAATTAAAATAAAAAAAATTTAGTATCAGAGTAAATAAGGAAATAAATTTGCAGTTTGCACCAGTCATAATAATCACACTGAATAAGATGAATATTCTTGATTTAATTAATTTTTAGTTTCATTTTAGAATTACTGAATTCTAAATATAATTCTTTAAGAATTTCTTTTGCTACTTAGAAATAAATTATCGATTATTGGAATATGTATATATAATGTAAAATTTATGTTATGAATAAACACTTTAGATGATGAAGTGCATTTTCTCGAACAATTAGCGGCTATGAGGCCGTCCACAGAGGGGTAAAGGAGACTCAGAAAGGGTCCATAAGGAAAATTAGGTTTAGGCCTGGTTCGAATCCTGGTCTGGCATGGTTATTTGTTCGAGTATTGTCAGTTCCAACTGAGGCAGTGGTCAGCAGTGATTTCTTTCTTGGTGAGACATGTCGTTGTATGAGAAGGCCTATAAGAATCTATCATTAGTTTCAAGTACCGTCCTCTATGTTATAAAACGATCAAAAGACTTTCTTTTTGGTATATTCATTTTGGGACCGCTGTATATAGACGAATGTGAGGGATTGATTGAGGGGGGGGGGGTCCACTCAATCACTCAAGTGACACTCAAGTGATTGAATGGAAGGGAGATCAGGTTATTTCTCAATATGACGCAGAAATGGTAGAGTTCTGAAAATTTGTACATAGTGATAATCTAGGTCGTATATCTTGAGAAGGATCTCAAATTTGACCTCTGAAATGTTGGTCAGGGTGAAATAAAAGTCACATAGAGGTCAAACCTTCATTTAGGTGTGCTAGAAACATGGAAATTGGTGTCTAGGTGTTTATATTTCAGAATCTTTACTAAATTTTGGATTCAGAGTGTACTTCAATGTTACAGATAAAATTCTAATCTACCAGTATTGAAGAGCTATAAATTGGTGCCTGGTAGTAATCGGAAAATAAATCGCAGAAACATTGTGAAATTTTGGCTGTGAGGGGTCCGTTGTCAAAGGTCAGATTTCGATATGTTGGTGCGAAACAGACAAAAATTGGTGCTTGAGACTTTTCAGGTCGTAAACCTAGAAAATATTAAGAAATGCCAGTGTGGAGTTCAAGTTCAAATAGCGGTCGGAGTGACATTTAGAAATCAAAAGGTGCTGAAGATTGTTCTCTAGTATAATAATATCACCAAAATAATAAAAATGAATTCAGATATTTATTTTTAAATATGCTTAACAAAATAGGGAATAAACTTATCGGTTCTGACATTATTGAAAAGGCGAAAAACTTCCCAGCATTCCATATCACATTTGTCAGGATTAGAAGAAAGAACACTTAAAATAACTATTGTGCCTACTGTGCAAATTAACACCTATAAATTATATTTCACATAAAGAATGGAACGGAAAAATCAGATGATCAAAGAAAGCATTCAAACAATGAAAGATGACACACCCATAGGAGTTCTATCAAAAACAATTCGCAGATGGTAATATCCTATTCCAGCAAATAGTTCCATGTATTATGCAAGAAATAAGTCCATTGTTTTAACTTAAATTTTTATGTATAGTTTATGGAAGTGAGAAATTGGAAAAAAAAGGTTTTTTTTTAGAATATTGCATGTATTTACACGAATAAACATTATATATTTTACATCGTTGATTCACTTTCTAAAACACCTGACATAGAAGCTCCCTAACGAGTTGAGGATTGATATATTTTTAGGCATCGCATCTTACTTTTCATTGGCTTTTGGGGACTAAGAGAGTAGTAAATCAAGATTGAACAAGAAACTCTTTCATGACAATTTCATGAAATTTCAGGAATTTTGCTTCCATTATGGAAAATCTATTTCTAGTAAAGAAAGTTTCTGAAGGCTATTATTCTTGCTTAGAATGATGTTTATTCGATAGGCCAACAAAGCAGTCTAGGTCGGTCGATTTGTCATAGTTTGTGTTCAGTTTGTGCCAATAAAATAAATATCCGATATCGGTAATTAGAGTTATGTTCGGATTTCCAACAAATATTACATTTTTTGTAGGGCTGTATGGTTAAGGAACGTTTCAACAATTGCTTGTCCTTCAAAAATTCATCAGAGAAAGCGAAGATCATTCGTTTTGTAGGATTTTTACTCTTTAACATTTGTTTGAAGGATATTTGGTTTCTCCCTCACTTTCGAATTATACAAAAAATCACTCTCATTGTGAGTAGCATGAAATCTCTGAATAGAAATACGCCTCCAATTTGAAGATGAATTAAATCAGCTTTCTAGAAGAGAAATGATAATGTGAATTTTTCCAACTACAAATAACAGCTAATAAATGGCAGATAACCTTTCATTTGCACACGATAAGCTTTCATTTGCCTAATCTATAACTGTCAGTCCTCGTATTCGAAAGATATATTTGGAAAAACTATTTTCAAATTTCACTTTTTTTATTAGATGGAAGAAACAACGGAACGGCATTTTTATATTATGTACCGTAACGCTCCCCACATAAGAAACTTTTTATTTGACACACAACTTGTTTTGTTGAATGGACAATTTTCTTGACAAATATACAAAATAACAAAGAACTAACCAACTAACAAACGTGTAAATAATGATCGAAAAGCAATAGGAATATAGGTAAAAGAGGTGCCAAAAAGATGTCAAGGTGTCATTAAAGTAAAGGACTCACCTATAATATTCTGATTTTAAAACGCTTAATATTTTCTTTAAGATCTTAAACCACTCCTCTTGTAATCTATAATAATAAACTTTGTCCGTGTGTCTGCTTCAGTCATAAATCGGGAATGGTGGTAGATTTCCAAAATCGTCTAAGTTGCATTGCCGAATTTCAATTCGAAATTCCAAAAGGGAGGTTTTCTACAAGCAAATGTATTTACCTTGATATTCCTACGGGAAACAGTAATGCTACGAAATCTATTGGTTTCATTTACTGTTCCTTAACTGTGAATGCAAGAGTCATTAAAACGTTTAAATCTGCTGCCGTTGTTAGATCCCCATATTCCTAAACGTATTATTATAGTAATGCTTCCCATTGCAAGTAGAAACTGGATTATTTTTTAAAACCGAAACCGGGTCCTGCAGAGGAAGCCCTCGTACGAAATTTGGGCCCGTTCATTCGAGTACATCGGGAACTACAGGGCACCAAAATCTCGATAGTTTGCATATGAATAAAGTTAAGAGTTATGATTTGTTACCTAGAAAGTCACTAACAAGAGAAACAAGCAAAAAACCATGTAGTCAGTCCATTTGACGTACACTGTAATTGCTATCATATTACAGTGAAAATTGTAACTTGTTTTATAGTGTAGTGACAAAGAAAAATAATTTAACCTTAAGTGGCTTCTTTCCACAGAACTATTGCAAGAGCCATTAGGTTTAATACCCCAGAGAAATTGGAATTAGTTTAATAACCATACACCTGTGTTTATGGTAAGCTGATAGAACATAACGATTATTTAGAAATTCTATAGAATATTTCATCTTTATTTTAAACGTTGCAGAGTATTGTTATGCATATTAATGTGAATATTAAACATTTTAAAACCACGAGACAAATGATATGGGCTTTACAGACCCTAAAAATATGCTCCATTATTTTTAGAAGTATATTATGTTTTTACATTTTAAATTTTGGATGCAGCTAGAAAAATACATCCGTAACACGATGACCTCCGATTCTATCGTCGTGCACTCAGTTGATTAAACAAAACTAATTGAATTTGATATAAATTTACATATAATTTTGCTGGTAGTTTTTATTTGCCTACACTCCTCCGGCCCACATAAAAGTTATGTAGCCAGTTATTGATCACAGAACCTAAATTTAAGTCCCATTACAGGGTAAAGAAAGTTGGGTGAAGTAAAGTGTTGGATAAACTCGATTCTCAATTCTATCACATCATGATATTCAACATCCGATTTGTTTGGAAAATGATCAACTGTTTATATATGCATTATTACCTATTGTACATACAGGGAAATTTTAACTGTCTATGAAAAGATTAAAGAACAGTAAATAGCCGAAATATAAAAAAATAAAAAACGTAGAGAAATGGTGCAATCAGTCATTGAATTCGATTTTCTTCAAAGGTAGATAGAACGTCAGCAATTTTGTTGAGTAGGTAAATCTGCTCCTTATCTTCCTCTGAAGTGAATAGGAATTCAGTGACTGTGCCATCGATATGCTTTAGGTTTATTTTCTACTTTTGAAGGCGCATACAGGAAGATAAGTATTTTTTTTATTTTTTTTTTTGTCCCTAGAATACCACCTACCTTCCGCAACTTTCACTTGATATATTACTCATAAACATCGCCCACATGTTTTCCTTCATGTTCGAGTCGCGTTTGATTTCGGTTGTTGGGTTGTTTTACCTCTAACCGGCACTTTTTGCACACCATGGGCTAAATGGTCAGGTTACAAGGACCCTGATGGCTCAGAGAAGTTTGGGAAAGGGGACCCACTTGAACAGCTCTTGGGAGACAGAGGGGAGCCTCCCGTCAAGGCCATCCAGTGTGTTCTTTAACGACCACAGGGTATTGCTCTACTGCACATGGGGCCACGGCATAACGTTCCATCCGACGGACGGTGGCCTTTCCAAGTCCATCGGTGTCCCCTACTGACCGTTGTCAGGGCGGGGAGTTTGGCGGAGATATTCAGCATAAGGACTTGTTTTCCAAACTAGGGAAATTTACAATACATATCTATGTAGAAATGCTTCATTTTAACAAAAATATCAGTCTAATGAAATAAAGATTTATCCCGTGAAAAAAACATGATTAACATAACTAAATTATTGAAAAGATAATCATTAAACAACACGAAAAATCTTAATATTTCCTTTTTATATTTTCTTTTCATAACATCTGCTAAAACGACAATGATTTAAATTCAGTGAAATTTCTGACCTATCACAGCCCTATGAATCATATACAGTTTTATATCGCACAGCAGGCATTTTTTCTAATTTCACAAATGCTCTCTACACCTGCTAGCATAAGGCTTTAAAACATACCACACTTTCTTAGCATAAAAAATAAGTTACAAACTTGGAAATTTACGCGATTTTGACCATGGAGGTAGGAAGATAAGAGGAGGAGCCCTAAGCACTTGAAAATAATGCTACGGCAGCCATGTTGTTCTATTCAAAACATTGATCAGTAGTTACTCACCTATACTAATTTTTGTCGACATTTGTATTTTGGCAGCCTGTTCGTTCAGCTTACTGCTGCACGAATCGCACAGTAAAATTGAGTGTGAGTAGGCTTGATTGCAGCGGCAGACGGTTTGTTTTGAATGCAACAACATGGCTACCGCAATGCTGCGTAAGCATCATTTTCCTTCCACAGGGAAAGCGCGTTAGGGCGTCTCCTTATCTTCCTACCTCCATGATTTTGACGGTATTGCCCGTAACGGTAATATCCAGCGATAAGTTCTTTCAAAACTGTCCAAATCAAGGCATTATGCTTTACAATTGGTTAAATTACGGTTTCTGTTATATTTGTTCGCTATTATTATTTAGTTAGGTTGGTTAATTCGTTTAGTTTCGTTATTAGCTGCCAATATGAAGTGATATCTTCACCATTTTCATAATGACACAGAAATGTGCTGCAGAATATCGACATCATTTAAGAATTCAAGCAGAGATGTTTTGTTGGGAGAGAGAGTTACACTGCTGAAAGTGGAAATCGCAACACCAAGAAGTAATGGAAGAAGAGATATGTAAATAGCAGGAAACAATCGGCCATCGGAGATATGCCAATATTCAAAGTTCGGCAGCGAATAGATACGTGACACTCAACCTAGTCAAGGATAAATACCGGGCGTCCATGAGATTATACCAGAACACCATCGAGAGTGAGGATGGAATGCATGCTGCGAAAATTTTCGGGTTGTTTTACCTCTGAGCTTCACTTTTTTGCACACCACGGGCTAAATGGCCAAGTCACAAGGATCCCGAAGGCTCAGAGAAGGTGAGGAAGGGGCCCCACTGGAACAGCTGTTAGGAGACAAATGACAGCTTCCCGTCAAGGCCATCAAGCGTGTTCTTTAACGTGCAGAGGGTATGGCTCTTCTGCACACGGGCCACGGCTTAACGTCCCATCTGGCGGATGGCGGCCTTTCCAAGCCTATCGGTGACCGTGGGCAGGGCGGAGAATTTTGCAGAAATAAATCTCAATGGTGACCCAGCTGGTGCTCGAACCTGGGAACTACAGATTACGAGCCTAGCGCGCTACCGACTGAGCCACCCCCGTCCCTTCGAAAATGCTCGGAGACACTTTCATGTCAAAAAATATAAGGTAGTTTCTAGCAATTCAGCTATCAATGGGGTCATTATTAACATACAGGTAACCTCCGATTTATGCGGGAGATGTGTTCCGGCGAGATCGTTAATTGCTTTTTTTTGTTTTTTTTCGTTTTTGCATATCTGATTGGTCCGTTTGATGTTTTTTTCTTTGTATTATAATAGACGTTTTATTCCAACAAAAGTAACTATAAACATAACAGTTTTAAGAATTTTTAAATGCATATAGATATATAAATGCATAATTGTGTAGTGTATGATCAATTACTTAATTTTACAAATTACTGAAGAAAGAATTTAGCAGTGTTAGCTTGCGGCCTCTATTTTGTTCATAATATTTATTTGTAATATTCCATTTACTGGATTTTATCTATGCAGAAGATTTTAAGAGTTTTTAAAGGGTTTTAATGAAATAAATGTGAGAAGAGTAACCACATTGCAGCGAAAATAGCGATACAGCCGGTATGGTGAGCGAAAATGAGAAGCGGAAGTGCCACGCTATCTTTTCAAAAAGTCCCGCTATTTTGCTGTTCTTCCGCCATTTTTTTTTGTGACGTCATCACCACAAACTCGAGGTCGACGAGAAAGACAGGCCACGACACTGGAATATCACGTGATCAACTTAGTCTGAGGTTACAGTCCGATTTTCATAGAAGCGAAGTGCTTATTCTTCAGTCGCTTGCTTCGGTCATCGTGTAAATAACTTTCAAACTACATTTGGATTACCCGAAAAAGGTGAGCATTTCTCATTATTATTATTATTTGTAGCACGAAATATTTCCTGTAGTTAGTGGTTTGATAAACGTATTTAGTGCTTGAAAAGTGTTTTGAGTGAATTGCTCTCTGAGGCCTAGTTTTAACGTGTTGAAAGATGGCGTGATCTAAAACAAAATTATGTGCCAAGAATGTTGGCAAAATTTAGTATCTGAAAATTTTGCAGTATATTATGTTCTTTCAGAAGCTGTGATGTGTTATGTGAGTGCAAAATTAATGAATTTTAGGATATCTTTCATGTTCTAGATTATGTATGAGTCTTTCAGGAAGATATACATAATTTTCACTAAAATCAATTTACTAGAGAAATGTTTTATAATGAACTGATATTACATGATCTAATATATTTCTTGTCACATTTTCATTGGGCATCTTTTATGAGTTGAAAAGAAACAAAAAAAAGTGTAGTGAAATATTTACTTAATATATTCCAAAGCTGTGATAAACACTAGTATATTGTTAAAATCAATATGCAAAAAATCGTAATTTTTTATGAGTTTTGTAATTTTCGGTATCATATTCTAAAATATTACTGCTAAATACAGTACAAGTTTTATTCAAATCTGCATATTCCGCACTGTATTTGCCTTACGTTGCCTCAGGGACATCTTGCCCATGTTTGCACTGAAAATAATTTGTTGTAAACTACCTCAAATCTAGGTTTTTAGTAATATCATGTTCAGTATTTAAATAGTTATGAAGGTATAAATATTTAACTTAGCTCGTTCAAAATTGATGGAAATTAGTATGTGAACTACTAAAATGTATTCATACTTTTCACAGTATTTATCACTAAAGTTTAATGTACAGGTTATTGCTTCCATTTCAACCTGTTTACGCGACAGCAGTTATATAAAGTGGAATAGCTGTTATTAAATATTCCATAATTAAATACCAAACGTGCAACGCATCTACTGTCACAATTTTCCTTAATAATTTTAAGAAGTTATTGCGCTGTAAAATCTCGATTACTGCTTGCATACCATGGAAATTATCTAATAAGTGACCGCTGAAAGTATCCATTTTTTAAATTATATTTGGATCGGGAGATTTCTTTTCCAAAAGATTAAAAAAATGTAATCAATAAGCAAATATTAAGGATACTGGAACTGGTAAGTAAATGAAAACCAGTGGTGTATTCTGAATCAATGTGTTGCAGTTGTTAAATGCTTAAAAGAAAAAACATAAAAGAATTTAAAAATATATATATTTGTATATACATACCCCAAACCACCCGTTTTAAACACACCTCTGGTTTTCTGATTTTGCTCTTTATTCTGAACACTATAATATTATGCCTTTAATTTTTTTTAAGGAAACGGCTGATTTTTTAAGAATTATCACAAATTAGATTAAATGGGTTATGAAGAAAGAAAAACAAAATTAGGTTTCTTGAAAAAATTAAAGCGAAATAAAATTGCAAAAACGAGATACAAGGTTCTGTGCGAACGAATCGAGTGACGTTTGCAGCTACCGGACTTAGTTGACCACGTGACGGCTGAGGATCGCCTCAGTGTCGTGGCCTGTCTTTCTCGTCGGCCTCGCACAAACTCCGCGATTTTGCCGTCCTCCGCCATTTTTAATTCTGACGTCACACGCCCTTCTCTAAGACCCCCTGGTTGACCCATCCAAACCCCTCATGAAGTAAACAACTCTAAAGGTCCCAAATAAATCAAAGTCCCAAGTCCGCCATCTTGGATTTTGACGACATCACCCAAACCAAAACCTACCGAAATATTGAAAGTCCGCCTAACTGCAGCGCCATCTAGTGTTTAACACACGTATTATAGTTTAAAAAAAAAAAACCACAGCCTGTCTCAAACCCAGTTCCATAACGTTTATCAGCGCGGTTATCCATTACTCCAAGGGTAATATATGCCTAAGGTACTTAAAGGAAGATGAAGAAAGAATTGATCACTATTTCTTGTAAATTCACCAACATTTTTTCACATTTATCAATGATTTTTTTTTATTCCAAGAAAACCACATTTCACTTAGGAATAAATTATAAATGAATTTTTTATTCCTTGTAAATTACATTTAACTTCGGAATTATATTTTAATTTCTTGTACAGTCGCTCAAAAACTATCAGAACTCTATGGTTGGTTAGAGAATTCAGAAAACATATCTGGCAACAATTTTTTTTAGAAATTAGTGATCTGGCAACCTTCGTGTCACGTGACACCGAGGTTGCATTTCTTTTTTATTATTATATTTATTTCTATTTTTTATATTATTATATTTATTTTTATTTCTTATATTTGTGTATATTTTTAAACTGTATTTATTTTTTATTCCTTATTAACTTACGAATATATTATATTTTTATTTCTTGTAAATTAGGAATATATTATTTTTAAAAATGAATCTTGCTTTTAATTTTTTATAAATTAACCTACGAATATATTATTTTATAACTGGATTTTTTTCTTATAAATTAGTTTACGAATAAATTTTTCTCTTGTAAATTAATTTAGGAATAAATGAATTTTTCATTCTTTTTTAAATCACATTTAACTTGGGAATTATTTTTTTTTCCTTGTGAAAAGCATTTAGAACCAATCATGTCGTCTCCTTACTCATCCTCCCTTGGACAACGTTTTACAGACGGATGGCTTTACAATCTGAAAAGTCCTTGCGAAATGGACCAAATAAGAAATATTTTGAAACATAAAGTGGAGATCAACACAAGGTTTCTATACCTTGCACCAAAATTGTTTAATATGTTAAGTTTTAAGATGACAACTGAAAACAATCCAGCAACTTTCAAAAACACATTGCACAATATTTTTCTAAATATGTCTCATTCTGAAAATACTCGGGGCGGGGGTGGCTCAGTCGGTAGTGCGCAATATGTAGTTCCCAGGTTCCAGTCCCAGCTGGGTAAGCGTTGAGATTTATCTCCGCAAAATTCCCCGCCCTGCCCACGGTCAGTAGGGGACAGCGATAGGCTTGGAAAGGCCGCCGTCCGTCGGATGGGACGTTAAGCCATAGCCTAGTGAGCGGGAGAGCCATACCCTGTGCACGTTAAAGAACACGCTGGATGGCCTTGACGGGAGGCTGCCCTCTGTCTCCCAAAAGCTGTTCCAAAGGGTGCCCTCCCCCAACCTTCTCTGAGCCTTCGGGATCCATGTGACTTGGCCATCTAGCCCATGGTGTGCAAAAAAGTGCCGCTCAGAGGTAAAACAACCCAATCCAACTCTGAAAATACTCTCGATAATGTACACAGTCGTATCAGAATAATATGACCACTTACCATACATATATTATGGTAGGTGGTCATATTACTCTGATACGACTGTACATATATTTATATGAAATATTATGCTGCACATTCAGAAAATTTCCAATGTTGCTAAATTTCATACCTAAGTTATTAATAGACTGACATGCTCCTTGATTCTAAATGTGAAATATTTTATTTTTGTCTATTTTGAGTGGGAGGGGCCGGGGGTGGCTCAGTCGGTAGCGCTCCAGGCTCGTAATCTGTAGTTCCCAGGTTCGAGTCCCAGCTGTGTCAGCATTCAGATTTAACTCCGCAAAACGCCCCGCCCTTCCCACGGTCAGTATGGGACACCGATGTGCTTTGAAAGGTCCCAGCCATCGGATGGGACGTTAAGCCGTGGCTACGTGTGCGAGAGAACCATACCCTGTGCACGTTAAAGAACACGCTGGATGGCCTTGACCGGAAGCTACCATCTATCTCCCAACAGCTGTTCCAGTGGATTCCCTCCCCCAACCTTCTCTGAGCCTTCGGGGTGCATGTGACCTGGCCATTTACACCATTGTGCGCAAAAAACGTGCCGCTTAGAGGTAAAACAACCAACCCGTCTAACATCATTGAAGGTGACACCTGTGGCGTGGTTGTGCGATGGTTTCGGAACATGTCGACCTCTATATGCGTTTAGGGAGCACTAAAATTGCCGAGTATAGGCAGATTATTTAATGGCTTATAAATAGTATCTCGTATAGAGGTCGTAGAGATGTAGCATCTTTATGATCACTATACGAGATCTAATTCCAGTGCAATAAAGTTATAGTATCCAACTGTTTTCAATGTACAAAACAGTAGTGTAACCACCTGATTGAACAGTATTTTCAAAATTTTCTGTAGCAGGACAACAATGTTCGAATGGTTGTAAAAAAAAAGTCTTTATTAATTTTGGTATACATTATTGTATAAGAAGAGTTTCATTTTTTCCTACTTTTTTTTAAATCAATTATATTTCAAAAGTATTATTACCTTCTTTAGGTAAGCGAAATAAGTTTTAAATTTAAATCGCTTGAAACTTAACCAAAAAATTGAAATTTATTACTGTATTTCATTTTTTTTTATTTTTGTGAGAATGTGTTTAGCATCTTTTTTCATTCTTAGCAGGCACGAGAGAATTTAAAAGTGGCCGAAGCCTACAACGGGTGTTCTAGAGCCACGACAACCTCCTCCACGACCTCAATCCCTCAAGGAGCTTAGATACGATCCAATAAACTCGTAGAAATTTAGACATTTTATGAGAGCTTCAAAAACGGTATGATCTCTCAATATTCTCAATATCGCATTGAGGTCATGAAAAACCAGTTTTCATTCTTTCTTTCTTTCACACTTTCACATTTCTCGAAAATTTTTCTCTTTAACCCCTTATCTTTACAGAGCCTGATCTAGGGGAGATAGGGTGCCATTCTCCCTTTGAAAATCCTGGTCAGGGTAATGAAGGTAATAATTATTAAACTTCGCATATTTGACACAGTTTTAAAGACATTTTTAAAGTTCTATAAAACAAAGAGTAAAATGTTATTCTGGAATCGAAATTCAGTTTCCACTCTACCGTTGTTTTTTTCCGGCTCGATTGCTTCACTTTCCTCATTATCCTCTTTTTTCCAAGATCCAGTCTTGTCTCGTTACTAATGGTTTGTGGAAGTCTATTCATGCTTTATTTAGAGTAGTTTATTAGTTTTTATGACGTTTAGAAACAATTTGTTTCTACTATACTAGTTCCAAAACTAAATCAACTTCAAAAATTTTAGCAATTACCCATTATTCCCGTATAAACAAGAGCAGATTCATTTGCAAAACAGTTTATTAGCTATCAAAATTTCAATTGCAATAATCATTAAAAGAGAATTAGATATGGAATCTAGATCCAAAAAAGGGGCACGAGATATAGCCATACGGACTCCATATTTCACTTCAAATTCGTTACTTGAAGTATTTTTAATCTTAATTATTCGTTGACGATTATACAGAAAACTTTTAAATTAAAGCAGCATATTCCTTCTTATACCAAGAATTCTTAGTTATTTTAAATGGCGTAAAGTACCGTAATACCGATGCGAATTGATGGCGTCAGCAGGGTCCAAAAGGTCAATTTTTGGGTTGGGTTGTTTTATCTCTGAGCGGCACTTTTTTGCACACCATGGGCTAAATGGCCAGGTCACATGGACCCCGAAGGCTCAGGGAAGGTTGGGGGAGGGGACCCACTGGAACAGCTGTTGGGAGACAGATGGTAGCCTCCCGTCAAGGCCATCCAGCGTGTTCTTTAACGTGCACAGGGTATGGCTCTCCCGCACAAGGGCCCACGGCTTAACGTCCCATCCGACGGACGGCGGCCTTTCCAAGCCCATCGGTGTCCCCTACTGAACGTGCGCAGGGCGGGGAATTTTGCGGAGATAAATCTCAACGCTGACCAAGCTGGGACTCGAACCTGGGAACTAGAGATTGCGAGCCTGGCGAGCTACCGACTGAGCCACCCCCCAAAAAGGTCAATGAAAAGGAGTCAAGTTAAAACGTCAGCATACCGCACAGAGTTAACTTTGGATATTTCCCCGTGTGTTTGTCTGGAATCCACCCAAAGTCGATAAAATTCAAGCCGATGACTTAATGACTATTTCTAGTGTTAATGAGTTCTTTAAATCTATATCCATTTCTTTGCGTGAGGACGCAAAGATCGCTCAATCCGTTACACAGATGTAGGGTATGTCGAATTTTCATTTAAACGACCTGTAATAAACAATAAACATCCCTCAAGCGGACTGCTTGCCACATAGATCTGATAGGAGCCTGTCAGTTTATATGCCATAGTAGAAGGTCTGTGAGGATGGTGGGACCTGTGCAGAAGAACAACACAAACATCCAAGCCTTACCCGGGGCTCGAACCCAGGTCCTTTATATCAGAGCTAAGCGTACTAACCACTAGGCCACGGGACGGCTGAAGGACAACTAGGTTTTGCTATTTTCCTTTAACCATATTTTTACAGAAGATCTGTTTCTGACAAATCGCTACAAAAATGGCAAAATGATGTTAAGCGAAGATTAAAGCCAAGAGCAGGCCTAAAAATGTTGATTTTAGAAGATTTAATATTCCCATTCAGAAATGTCAAAACTGCTCTATAACGATAAAAACAAGGATAAAATGAAATATTTAACAACATTTTAGCTACTGTTAAATTGTCTATATGACAATACCCTATTACGATTTCAATTTGAATACATGTGTTTCTCAGAAAATGTTTTAGATAACAAAAAGTTAAATACAGTTTTGAAACAGCTCGATTTAGGATTGATTTGATCAATGTGAACTCATGAAATAATAAGCTGAAAACAATTGATTTGGGATTCTGTTTAAATGAAAAGCTTTCACAAAGCTAACAAAACCTTCTTTCCTCTCTGAGAGATGTAAATCTGCAGAAAATATTTCTCAGGTAATTCTGCATTCTCTTCTCTATCAATTACTACGACATTGTCTAAAAGAGGAGATAAGAAGATTACTGTCGATGAAATCTCAATGAAATCTCTCCTCAGAAAAATCTACAACAATTCCACTAGGTGCAAAATTCAAACACTGCTTCTCAGTTCCCTGGAAGGAAGTTCCTTGTTAAACAGAATATAATTTCTACCTAAACAATTATTTCACTTTTTGAGACAATAAAGAAATACATGTATTACGGCAGCTATTTTTCTAAAAAAATTAGTGATTTACATGAACTTTCTCAAATAATATTATGGAACTGTGGCTACAATTTTTGAAAGTATTCAACACGTTTATAGACCCATCCTTACCAGCTATATTGCAAACTGGTAGAGCGATATTTTATACAATTTTTTTTCCACGTTTTCGCTTTAAAATGAAAGGCATTCTATTTTCTCTAAAATTACATTGCCATTATCTGTAATGCGTTTGATATTCGTTTATGAATAGTGAAGATGACTTCGGAAACAATATTTCGATTCCACACACAATTGCTGAAATAGAGTATGAGAAATATCATAAAACATATTTATATTTGCCTCCTCGATGGTTCACTGGTATCGCATTGGTGTGCAGTGACACTACAACTACGGGATTCAGGGTCGAGTGCTAATATAGAATTCTTGTTTTTGTGATGTTAGCGCTCACTGAGACAGTGGTCAGTAGTGGCTTCGGTCTTAGTGCGGCATGTCCTTGTATGAAAAGACCCGTACAAACGAGAGTGTACTTTCTAGGACCATTTCTTCTTCTATATTTTTCCAAATTAATATATCTGGATGATTTATTTTTTCGTATTATATCATATTCCAAAGGTTCTAATAATACTATTATCACGAAAATTAAAATTGTAATATTAATTTGAAGTAATACTTGCAATATTCACAATTTTCAAATAAGGTATTTTCAATTATATAATTTGGATATTGTAACTACTTTTTAATATTTTGCAACCCAAAATATTAATAAACAAGTTTCATTAATATAAAATACAGGATGTTCAAAACTTTCTGCACAGATTTCAATGGGAGACAGGGAACACCAAGACAAATCTTTTTCGTCTATGAATCATCAGTGTACTGAAGGTTCACTGATGTAACCCTTCAGTACTAGAGGGCGCTGTTTGGCGGCATTGCAATTGGCTAGAGGGACGAAGTGGGAACAGAGAAGGACCTTTTTTGCCGTCGGCATTCGTAAATCAGACACATTACGTGTAACCTGGAGTGTTTTACGACTGCTGAGATGACTGACATGCATCTGGCATATGGTGCTGCCAATGGAAATGGAAGAGCTGCTGTGAGGTTGTACCGACAGCGCTTCCCAAACATACGTGTGCCAAACCACCAAACATTTGCTTGTTTGCACCGGCAACTGCGAGAAACTGGAACATTCCATGCAAACATGCGTGAAACTGGTCAGGGGAGAACCATGTGCACTCCTGACATGAAAGAAGAGGTCCTACAGTGGATTGGAGACAATCCAGGCACAAGCACGGAAGCTGTTGCACGTAGCCGCGGTTTGAACCACGCCCTCGTGTGGAGAGTGTTGCATGAGCAGCAGTTACATCCGTTTCATCGTCAGAGAGTCCAGACATTGCAACCTCAGGATTATCCTCTTCGTGACGAATTCGTGCGCTGGTTTGTGCAGTCTTATTTTCCAGCTCATGTGCTCTTCTCAGCTGAGGCCTCTTTCACACATGAGGGTATATTTAATATGCACAATTCTCACGTTTTGGCACACGAAAATCCACATGCCACAATGGCATATGGTCATCAACAATGGTTCGCCATCAGTGTTTGGGTGGGTATCGTTCATGACATTTTGATTGTGCCATACATGCTGCCTCCCCAACTCAACGGGCAGATTTATCGGGCATTTCTTGAAGAAACGTTGCCGGGAGAGCTGGAAGATGTTCCCTTGGCTATTCCGCAGATCAATGTGGTTTCGACATGACGGGGCACCAGCACACTTGACAGGGAGTCAGCAATGATGGGCGGGATTATTTGAACGCCACTATTGAGGGCCGATGGATAGTCCGTGGTGGACCCGTTGATTGTTCACCAATATCGCTCGATTTAACATGCATAGATTTCTTCCTCTGGGGCCAAATGAAGAACCTCATATCTCCCATTGATTCAGAAGAAGACCTCGTCGCAAGAATCGCTGTCGCCGCTGCAACCTTTCGAGAAATTCCGGGAATCTTTCAGCATGTACGGCAATCAATGCTTCGATGCTGTCATGCATGCCATGCTGTTGCCGGTCGCAACTTTGAGCACCTCCTTTAAATAAACATGCTGTTCACCCTTGTTTCCATTCATTTATGTACCAGCTCCACCGATATTTCTGTCAGCGCCCTTTAACACCGACGGATTACGTCAGCGGACATACATTCAGACGAGAAATGCTTGTTGATGTTCCCTATCTTCCATTGAAAATTGTACGGAGAGTTTTGAAACATCCTGTATATATGAAATTCATAACTTTATGTTACATTTCAAAACGCTTAATTTCCTATTATATGTGGGCTGAACTGGGTTGGTTTATCGTTAAGTGTATTTTCATACCCACATCGCGCTAAATGATCAACGAAGGAGGATCCCAATGGCTCAGAACCTGGATTGAGAAAGTGGCTAACTGGACAGGGAGTTAAGTGACATATTATAGCCTCCCCTCAAGACTATCGTGAGTGTTTTTAACATTCATAGGTTATGGATTTCCTGTACACGATGGTGTCTTTGCAAACAATCGGTATCTCCTTTCGAACCGAGGGCAGAGCGGTTGTTAGCAAAGTTAATCGCAAATAGTCACAGTGGGAATCGCATATATCAACATCAGATTATGAAGAAAGCCCACTAGCAACTTAACACCAACAACCTTTTTATAGCTAAAAACGTTTTCTGTGTTAAAGGAGAGAAATAGTATTTAAGGTTTTACTACGTATCACCATTTGATGTTTTGGGATGAGTCCAGAACGGTTCATCCATTCACGATAGAGTTTAAGAATCTCTTTAAACAATGTTAGTGATTAAACAGAAGCAATAAAACTTGAATTAAGTTGGCGTATAATTATGCTGGTGATTTTATTATTTAGAGACTTTTTCTGCTGTGTACAATATATTCCCAATATTGGTACGTATAGGAAATTTTTAACGACATGGAAATAAAGTTTAAAAAGAATAAAACAAACAAAAAGAGTAAATTTCTGTTTGTTCAGTCAATTTTCATATTCTTGATTCAGCTTTTACTTTTAAATTTTTCAGTTACTGCATACCAAATGATATTTCTTTTTTTAATTAAAAAAAGACAGAGATAACTTGGTTGGCTTTTTGGCTTCTGTTGGTGTTCGTACACAATACAAACACTTACACAGGACATGCCCACTGAAATAGTAGTCTGTTACGCTACCACTAGGCCAGGTATGCCCTTTTGGTTTTTGATTTACTTCTTCGGACTTATGCATTAGTTGACAAAGGTCTAACCTGGTACAGAAAGAATATACACATTACCACAGAAATAACGGCTAAATTAAGCACAAGAAATTTATCATTCGCATAAACATCTTCGAAACACGGACAGCCTCTTGACTCCGAAACGGCCAATCGACGATATGTGATTCCAATAACCCTCTGATTCACGATCCTGCTTTTTCCACCAGACAGCAACTTCTATTGGCAGGCTTCTGAACTACTAAGTATTAAAAAAAGCTTACGCATACGATTTTCTCATTTCAGTGAAAACTGATTTAAACAAGCGAAGAGACAGCAGACCGGATGCAAAAAATGCTCTTTCGTTTAGAACTGTGTTAATGACAAAAAAAATCATCAATCTTAAGATAATTTTCGGTTTTACAACACAAAAAAAAAAGACAAAAATATGATTCTCCAGGAGCTTAATATTCCTTCCGTACTTTTCTTCGCTATTTGAAAACAGGAAATAATATTTTTAAAACTCGCTCTACTGATTCTGGAATGTGTTCCACTTATTCACGCCATTCGATTAATGTAAATAGCATGTTATGGGTTCAGGAGCACTCGATGTTTGTTGTTTGCAGATGAGTCCAAATCTGCTCTATAGAGGGATGTACATATTTTAAAGCCAAAAAATTTCTTACACGTAATTCAAATTCATTTCACACATGACTATCGATTTCCATGGGATATCGATTTCGCTCTTACAAATGTCGACGTAAATCAAACGTGGTTTTCACATATGAAATAATGGTAATTGTAGGGTTAGGAAGGAGGCACTGTCTCAAAACTCATACACCGAAGAGCCAAAACGTTATAATCAGCGCATCTTTACGCCAATCAAAGCAACTTCAGGCAAACGATGGCGCCGTGTGAAGTTCATGAAACGGTATAATAACACCTGATACTGAGCTCTGTTAATCGGCGTTATTCGTGTTTTTCAGATGGGAAAGGCATCGGAGAAGTTAGTTTGACAAAATCCAAATTCTCATCATCAGCTATGAGAACCCTACAAACCTTGCCGTCTCAGAAATGCTCTGACCTTGCTGTCTCGGAAATGTTACTATCTTCAAATTTCACTCACTTCAAATACTAGTACCTAAAAAAAGTGGTCCGAGGAGGGAAAACCCACGAACTGCTGACAAGGTGTGGACCGGCCATAGCTCATCGATGCTTCCGATGAGCAAAGGCTCATTACAATTATTGTAATATACAATGTGTTACACGTACCCGGCCGTCCACATGGTCTAACAGGAAACGAGATTCATCGGACCAGACGACCTTCTTCCAATCATTCCAGATCCAATTTTGATTCTTGCGTGAGCATTAAGTCGCTTTCGATGGTGAGCCGAGGTTAGCATGGGAAGCGGCCTGTGGCTACACAGCCGCATTTTCAGCAGGGTTCGATGTACTGTGTGTTGTGACACATTACTCCCGTCATCAGCATTCAAAGTACTGGAGATTACGAACCTGGCGTGCTAACGACTGAGCCATTCCCGTCGCCTTCCAAAATATTATGGAAATGATAATAGTTTCATTATGAATTCAGACATTATATCTGAATACTGAGCTCATTTTCTGTATCCAGTTAGTCTTTCATTATCTAATCAATAACTACAAAGAAGAGAATTCAAAAACCAGAAGACACATAAATTAAATTAATTCATTAGTTCAAAAAAGCTAAAATTGAAAAATATCTTTTACGACAAAGCGATAGAAAAAGAAATAGAATCAGGTAAGACGAAATTAACTTAATAATCGAAAAAATTATTATTTTAACTATTTTTCGATTTTTAAACTTTCTTTGCAGATCGTTTAAATTTCCTTGTACCAACCTGAATTACTGACATATGTGCAACTGGGAAATGTTTTAAACAGCCAAACAACCATTAGAGTTATATGCGAAATTATGACATGTAACATAACTCCCACCGGTGATTTACTATGCTTCATTCATATAAGTCAATACTAGACCCACCAATATCCGTACATTTCAAGTTTTACAGGACAAGATGTTGAGAACTGCGGTCGATTCCCCCTGGTTTGTCACTAACAGGCAACTCCATAAAGACTCGGGCATCGACCATATATATATACACACAAATAAAACGCACCTCAAAAAGTTCTTTAGAGGCTGTAAGCAATAATCCCAATGAGATTATTTCTTCTCTGATTCTTTACGATCATACTATTTTGAACAAGTACAAGAGGCCTAAAACGGTAGCGTTCTCTGAGGAGACCTACCCGTTTTAGGTTTCTTATACAATTTTACTGCTATTTTTAGCTTTTCTTATGTTTGCATTTAGGGGCCCACCTAAGGGTGGTTTACTTATAGATTTTATTCTTACTCATGCAAAATAGGCATATCTTTATGATAGAGTGGTTAGGGGTAAAATTATTACCCGGTACGTCGAATATGATTATACGATCTAACTGAGAACAGACAATCTTCCAAACTGATTTCATTGTGATTGGATGGACCATTCTGGATGCGTCCGAAATTACGAAATATAGTGATAGCTTAAATGCAATTTCCCCCCCTTAAGAATAAAAAACCGACTTACATTTTCTACAAATATTAATAAAATATAATAAATAAATAATAAAGAATAAGTATAAATAATAATAGTCAATTAATACATTTATTTGGTCGTTAGTAGGCAACATGCCCTGATTTAGAAAAATATTAAAGGGGAGGGGGATAGATACTTGATTCCCAATACACACTGCATGGCCATTAAAAGTGCAACACCAGGAAGAACTCATCAGATTGTCCCGAAATATGCAAGATGGGTAGCCCATGGGAGAACATGTAAATGAATCAAAGCGCAGCACATACGCAACATCATGTATGACAGTAACGCACCCTCGAAGTGGTATAAGAGTAGATTACAAAGAGCAGTGGAATTGGGTTTGTCTGCAGTTTTTGCGCACTAAAGGATCAAGTAGACCCCGTCGAAGAACACGGCATCCATACGACCAGGTTTCCGACTTTGATCGAGGGAGAATTGTGGGATTACGGGAAGGCGGATTATCTTACCAAGACATCGGTGCTCGTGTTGGACGGTATGCTGCCACAGTGATGACAATATGGCGTCAGTGGGTAGAGGAGGAACGAACTCACCGAGGTGAGGGATCTCAACGGCCCTGTCACCCAAACGAATGTCCCTAACCATGTATCTCCCTCCAATTCAACCACAATCTGCAAGAGCAAGCCATTCGAGATATAGATCAGTTTTAGAATGCAATTCATAAAATCTTAATTATTATCTTATTCTTGAGAAGCTGTGTTTTTCAGTGACGTTCCATTCGTTCATTTTTAACGTTACTGTAATATATTTTATTGCTTTTGCAACAAATAAATACTCTTCAGTGAAGACAAAGCAATGTAGGAAACAGATATACACCGAAGAGCCAATACATTATGACCATCTGCTTAATGTGATGATGATCCTCCACGTGCCGTCAAAACAATTCTTACCCTGCGTGGCATGGACGCCCTCAAGATTTCTAAAGGTGTCTTGTGGTAGCTGATACTCTCACGTTACCAGCAGATCCTTTAACTCTTGTAAGTTACGTGATTGGGCCGCCGGAGATCGGACATGCTGTTCTAATACAAACCACAGATGCTCGATTGGATTGATGTCTGGGGAATTTGGAGGCCAGAGCAATACCTGAAAGTCTTCCTCATGTTCCGCGAACCATTCTCGAACAATCCGGGCAGTATGGCATGGCGCAATATCCTGCTGAATGAAGTCACTACTACAGGGACATACCTTTGCCATGAAAGGATGTACCTGGTCTGCAATGATGTTTAGGTAGGTGGTAAATGTCATATTCCTTGCACGTGAATGACTGGACCCAGGGGTTCCCAGCAGAACATTGCCCAAAGCATTACACTTTCTCCACCGGATTGTTTTCGCCCCACGTGGCATCCTGGTGCCAACCTTCCCCAGGTACACGACGCTCACGTACCCGGCCAACCACAGGTGTAACAGAAATCGAGATTCATCGGACCAGACGACCTTCTTCCAATTATTCAAGGTCCAATTTTGATGCTTGGGTGAGCATTTTAGTTGCTAAACGAGATTAGCATGGGCATTCGGAGTGGCATGTGGCTACACAGCCGCATTTTTAGAAAGGTTCGATGTACTGTGTGTTGTGACACATTACTCCCGTCATCAGCATTCAAATTAAGGGAAAGTTGTGCCACAGTATCCTTTCTGTGGAATCTTACCATACGGGATAGCCTAACGGAGCTAGCCCATTTGTAGTTAATTGAAATATAATCTATCATATTCCTGTGCAACCCATCAGGTGAAATCCTTGTGTATTTATAAATATCCTGGAGTTTGTTGTATTTGTTGGTTATTCACAAACCATTATGTTTACTTACCTGTAGGATACGTTCCCCATTGCAACTACATATATCAACAGTATCTAAGAACCGTGACCAAAGGTAAGATTCAGCACCAACTTTAGCAGTTAAGTCACCTAGCACAAGTGAAATTTCTTCTTTCTTCTCAGAATTCAAATTATCCTGAAGTTCTCTCTAAAACTTATCTATCATTTTCTCATCCTCTGTGGGGGCATAACAACAGACAGCTTTTAATTCTTTAATTTAATTTTAAACTTAGTTGTAAGAAATATTTCATTAATGCAATCATATCCTAGAAGAGCATCACCTTGGTGTCTTCTAAGAAGAAACCTACACCTTGGAGATGCTTTCCATCCTCTCTCTCTGAAAAGAGAATTTTAAAATTATTTTCAAATATCTGTCCTTTATATATCCATCTGGTCTCTTGGAAGCCCAGAATATACAGGTTATAATGCTGGAATTCCTGTGTGAGGACGTCAAGAGAATAATCTCTATGTAATGTCTCACTTTTTACGTACAGTCGCTCAAAAAATATCCGAGCACTATGGTTGATTACAGAATTCGGAAAAAAATATCTGGCAAAGATTTTTTAGAAAATAGTGATCTGGCAACCTTCGTGTACTCTACACGAAAGTTGCCAGATCATTTATTTCTAAAACAATCGTTGCCATATATTTTTTCTAAATTCTGTATCATCCATAATGTTCAGATATTTTTTTGAGCGACTGTACCTGCCGAGAGAAAATGATTAGTTAATTTTTGAGGAAACTACGTTTATTGGGAGCGGTAGGGCTAGCAATATCAAACAGCTCCCTAATCGCAGGCACAGGGCAAAGAGCAGTTCCCCACTGCTAAAGGCTGAAGTCACCTATGCTGGTAGGAAGTTCAGGCACCACCTTTAGGAAAACCAGAATTCAGATCGAAATTGACCTTATCGAAATTGACCTTATTGCAGTGAAGAATGTGCGATGTCCAGCTAGCTACTGGGTACAGGTACCTGTGATGGCCTCTGATCTGGATCTGGCTTTGGGCTGGTAACTCATAGGCAAACAGAAAACACAGCGGCTAATTTTCCCTTAACAGAGGCTCACCATTGCAGCAAGTCCAGAATCCAGAATCAAACTCAAAGACGTAAACCATTCCAGTCCAATGGGTTTAAATGTTGTTGACTATGAAGTTGACTACTCCTCAGCAGAAGAGGTAAAAAAAGTGGCCATAGGTGACCAGATTACTAGACCAAACTGATCCGGCAGCCCTCCCTTCGGTTCCCTCCCAGAAAAGAATATAATATTTAAAAAGGGCTAACGGACTTCACACGATAAAGTGGGGTCGGACATTACGTGCTAAGACCGAACGGTCCTCTCCCCCAACCTTCTCTAAGCCTTCGGGTTCCTTATGACCTGGTCATTTAGCACATTAATAAAATGTTACTGTGGTGATTATACAGTTAAAGGAAAAAAGATATATAAAGGTTTTGGAACGTGACTCCGACCTATTTGCTTATACGCAAATTCCGCAATTTCAGCTTACGCACCATTCTCAGGAAAGCAACTATCTGGTTGTATTGGCCATCAGAAGAGACAACATATTCAGGGACAACACGTTTTCCCAAACATAGTTGGACTACAGCCTAATCTCTAAAAGTGTCTTCGAGAAAAACCTTTTCGAAATTTCTAGAAAATTGCGGTGCGTAATGCGAAAAGCCATAAAGGTTTTACAAAGTTAAAATATTTTGAATTAACATTTGTAATTAAAACATCCTTAGGTAAAATATTGGTTCTGCTAATTCAAAACAAGCATTAAATAGAACTGTAATCTATCCATAGTAAATAGAAATAGAACTCAACATTAGTTAATATTTCTGGAAAAATTATCGCCGACACGGCGGGAATCAAACCGCAAGTCTCCAGATCGATGCCAGAGCGCGCTACCATTACACCACGCATCTGACGAGAAAATCTTTCAAACTAATACCTAATAAATCTGTCACTGAGATGCGTCGTACCTTACTCCATCTACATTTCAAGAGAGGAAACTTTTTTCCCATAGTTGCTATTGATTTAGATGTTAATGAGAAGATGGAGAGTTCCGGGTTCGATTCCCGCCGTGTCGGCGATAATTCTTTTCAGAAATATTAACTGTAATCTACATTTTTCTAAATATGAAATTTCGTTTTTAAAATATCTAAAATTTTCAGCAATTTTTAAGTTTTTAAACTTTAATGTTTATTTAGCCATTTTTACCAGTTTTCTGACAACTAATAGGGTTCAAAATTTGACAACACTTTTTCGAAATTTAATCCCATACAGCGGATGCTCTACAAAGGTTGTTCGGATCTCTCCATGTACCTCCTCGGACACAGCACGAGCTGGAAGTGACTTTGTGCGGGATTTTGTTTACCTCTGAGAGGCACTTTTTTGCACACAATGGGCTAAATGGCCATGTCACAAGGACCCCCGAAGGCTCAGAGGCCACAACTCCGATTGACGGCGGCCTTTACAAGCCCACTGGTGTCCCCTACTGACCGAGGGAATGGGGGGAATTTTGCGGAGATGAATCTCAACGCTGACCCAGCTGGGACTTGAACCTGGGAACTGCAGATTACGAATCTGGCGCGCTACCGACTGAGCTACCTCCGCCACCCTTCTACGGGAATGACACTTTTTACTTACTACATTTTTCGATTACCTCATACATATTCGGAAACACCGTTGTATGAGCCATGTATTTAAAATGATTACATACCTCAGTATTCCTCAATTTGTGTTTCAAATGGTATATAACTTTTCACTCATCTGGTATCATTGCTATATTTTCTGTATAATATCACGAACTTGTGACTACATTTTCAACATCAATTCAACACTTACAGACACCTCTTTGCCAAACATCTTGCCATTTGACTTCCGTTAGTAAGAGTTTATAGAGACTTCCGTATAGTAAGAGTTTAAACGCAGTTTTTCTCTAATACACAAAGGAAGAAACATTTTCGATAAGTAGTAATCAAACAATGTAGTATGGTAGAGCAATATTTTTCACAACCTTTTGTAACTGATAGAGCAATATTTTTTACAACCTTTTTTCAATGAATTCACTCTAAAATGAAAGCATTCTATTTTTCCTAATAATACATCAACATTTTCTGATATGCATTTGATGTTCGTATATACGTAGTAAGGATGGATTATATTATAGTAAGGATTATTATGATGAATATTAAAATTGGATTTGCGAATTTGGAGTAACGCTGGAAATATTGTAACAGTTTTCAAATAGCATAAACTGAATAACAAAAGATAAAGTCCGAGAAAAATCATAAAATATATTTATATTTGCCGCCTCGATGGCACAGTGGTATCACATTGGTTCGCAGTGACACTGCAACTACGGTATCCGGGGTCGAGTCCTAATATAGAATTGTTGCTTGCTCATGTGCTCTTAGCTCTCTAACTGAGGTAGTGGTCAGCAGTGACTTCGGTCTTAGTGTGCATGTCCTTGTATGAAAAAAGTGGTACAGTCGTTCAAAAAAGTATCCGAACGCTACGGTTGATTGCAGAATTCAGAAAAAATATATGGTAAGGAATTTGTGACACGAAGGTTGCCAGTCACTAATTTCTAAATAATTCCTTGCCGTATATTTTTTCTGAATTCTGCAATCAACCGTAGCGTTCGGATACTTTTTTGAGCGACTGTACAAACTGAGAGTAGTTTCTATGATATTTTCCTGTCCTATAAGTTATCAATAAATGAAATCAATATACACAGTCGTATCAGAATAATATGACCACCTACCATACATATACTATGGTAGGTGGTCATATTATTCTGATGGGATTGTGTATGTGCATGGAAATAAACTGTTTGATTTTATTTAATTGTATAATCGTTCAAATTCTGTAAAGCTATTATTATCAGGCAAAATTAAAACTATAATATTTATTGGAAGTAATGTTGGAAATATTTTGATTATTTTTCAAACAAGGTATTTTCAGTTATTTAATTTGGATATTTTAACTTCTTTTTAACGTTTTCAACCTCAAAACGTTAATAAAATGTGACATGATGCAAAATAAATGTACTTCATTACTTTAGTTACATTATAAAATATTTAATTTCATTTTATATATGGGTTGGATTGTTTTATCAATAAGTATATATTTATGCACACATCAGGCTAAAGGATCATTTTACAAGGATCCCAATAACTCAGACCCTGGATTAAAAAAGGAGCTCACTGGACAGCAGTTCAGAGACTGATTAAAACCTCCAGTAAAAATTATCCTGAGTGTTTTTAACATTAATTAGGTTGTGGCTTTCCTGCAAATGATGGACTTAATGTCCCATCTGACAGAAGGTGCCTTTGCAAACAGTCGGTGTCTTCTTTCCAACAGAGAGCAGAGCGGTTTGTTAGCAAAGGAAATCTTAGCATAGGAACAATGGGGACTCGAGTATAAGAACACCAGATTATGAAACCAGCGCGCCACTGCCTTGATTAATCAGTTCTGCATTTATTAACAAAGTTTAAGTCTGTTAAACTCTTTATTCCCTTTCAAAGAGAACCAAGGGTTTTTTTTTTTTTGAGCAAAGAAAATCTGGGTAAAATAAGTTTCAGACAAGGAAAAGGGAAGAAAACAATGTATTTTGTTTGCAATATGTTTTCTTGCGGATTCGAAATTGGATTTTTTTTAATTCTAAACGTTTGGAATGGAAATAGGTTTCTTTTTTATTTTGTTTGCTTGATCCTTGGGACAAATTGGAGTTGAGTTTTCCTTTTAGCAGTGTCTCGGCTTCATGATCTTTACGTTGACGTGCTCACTGCAGTGGGTATCATGAGAAGACTAAAATCAAGTGGACTTCATGAGTTGACCAAAATCAAGTGGGTATCATGGGTATTATTGGGGATGACCAAAGGAAATAAAGGTTATGGAAGCAAACAATGGTATACATTGATATACAGTATTATATTGTTTGATTACTACTTATCAAAAATGTTTCTTTTTTTTGTGTGTGTTAGTGAAAAGAACTGCGTTTAGGCTCTTACTATATACTTATCTTAGAGAAAGGAAACTGCGTTTAAACTCTCACTATATATACAGGGTGATTCAAAACTCTTGGGCCAAACTTTAAGGGGTCATAGAACATACCTAAACAAGCACTTTTCGTCATACAATGAATGGTCGGAGCTCAAGCGGTGAAGCACTAGAGGGCGCTTTCCAGCGAACACTTATAAGCGCTGGTTTTCGCACTCGTCGTCATTTTTGCCATGGATTGCAGAACGGATGGACTGTTTCACGAATCAGGAGAAGGCGGACAAGCATTTCACGTACGGATCTGCGGACGGGAATGTGAGGGAAGCTCAAAGACTGTACCGGAAGCACTTTCCGACTAGACGCGTGCCTGATCGTAAAACCTTTCAGCGATTGCACCGGTATCTGTGAGAAACGGGCTCCTTTTTCAGCGGCTTTCAGGATACAGGGCGTGCAAGGTGTGTGAGGACGCTACGTGTTACAGAGGAAATTCTACGTAGGGTTGGAGATCGTCCCGAATGTACCATGCGAGCAATTTCCCATGCTGTAAGTTTGCCCCAATCGACGGTGTGGCGAGTTTACGAGACGAACGATTATACCTCTACCATGCACAGAGGTGCACGCCTTGACACCTGCAGATTATCTGCCTCGTGTTTATTTTGCACAGTGGTTCCTGCAGCAGACTGCAGCGCAACCGGACTTTGATGAACATGATCTTCACTGACGAATGCACCTTTGCACGTGAGGGCATTTTTAATACCCACAATTCTAATGTGTGGGCCACCAATAATCCGCACGCCATACGTCCACATTCGTACCAGCGGCGTTTCTCCATACTTTTTTGGGCTGGAATCCTCTATGACCAAGTGATTGGACTATACCTTCTGCCAGCCCGACTGAAAGGAAGAACGTACCTCGAATTTTTACAAGAAATCTTGCCAGAATTACTAAACTCTTTTCCAGCAAACGTTCAAACACTTATGTGGTTCCAACGTGACGGAGCGTCACCCCATTTCAACGTGGATGTTCGGAACGCCTTAGATGCAACATTTCCAGACGATGGATTGGTCGGGGTGGCCCCATCGCTTGGCCGCCACGATCACACGATCTGTCATGTCTTGGCTTTTTCCTATGGGGCCATATGAAAAGCCTCATCTACGATAGACCCATCGATTCGAATGAGGACCTTGTTGCCACGATTTATACTGCCGCTGCCGCTGTACGAATATGCCTGGTGTTCTCGCCCATGTACGCCAATCACAACGTCGAAGGTGTGAGTTGGCGGTCGCACTTTTGAGGAGTTTCTGTAAATTGTTCAATAAAATTCTGAACTTTCTGTTCCGTAATTTATACAATTGTTTCAAACCTCTTATGTCATTCTTGTGTTTCTTCATTTTCTGACACAGTAACTGCTAACCCCTAGCGCTTCACCGCTTAAGTTCCGACCATGCATTGTGTGACGAAAAGTGCTTGTTTAGGTGCGTTCTATCAACCCTTAAAGTTTAGCCCAAGAGTTTTGAATCATCCTGCATACAAGGAGTGTCTAAGGGAGAAGAGAGCTAGCTTCCATAGACGTAATGTAAACATTTCGATTGCAGCGCCCACTAAACATGGCAAATTCGTGCGTTGCAGTGAAGCCACCTAGTCTGAGAGAGGAGAGAGTTCCCTGCATTATTTTTCCACCGCCGAGCAAAGTTTTCAATTGCTTACACCACGTGACTAATTTTACATACACTTTGACTCTGAAAAATGTTCGTTTTCTTCATGAGGTACACTCATAATCTTTTCGTTTAGAGAGAAAATATCAAGATTTAATGAAATCCTTTTCTTTAATAAAATCCAATTTTGTAAAACTGGTAGCAGCTGTGCTAAAGAACAAAATTTTAACATTTTGAACAACCTACAGCATTTAGTATATTATAATAAATTGAAATTTATGTGTCAATGCACGATAACTTGATCTATATAATTATATTTTATAAAATTGTAGATATTTTCGATAAATATCATATCGAGTTTTTTACTTGTATAAATATTCAACAGATGGCAGCAGGCACTTCCCGTATCAACCATAAAAAAGAATTACACTGTTGGAGCAAAATGCAGAAGCCAATGTACATCGATATGCTCCAGGGAACACAAACCTGCAACAAACATTGACTTATATATATTCACAAGATGACTAAATGTATTAATTTACATATTAATTTTAAAAATTCTGCAAAATTACTCAAAATAAACATACAACGGCTTTTCCAGGTATCGTAAAATGTACTCCTGAACGGGATAAAACACTCATTGAATAACTTTAGGCTCAGCTACCACTGTGCCAAACAGCCATGGCTGTTAGACATTTGGAAACACTGGTTAAATTGCAATATACCTATATACCAATAGTAAGACAAACCATAGCTGCAGTGGGCTAAAATGATTACACTGCGCATGCGCATATCGCCCCTTAGAGTTGTTTTTGTGCCTGCACATGAATTTTCCACGTTCAGCTTCGCTAAAATTCCGCAGAACGGCGCCACTTACGCTTGTGCAAAGCTAGCCTTCTTCTTAGACCTTCTTTGCTGTATACTATATCACAACATTTTATATTTTCGGATGCATCCAGGAAGGTTCATCCAGTCACGATTAATTAAAGAGTAGCAGAAAGCGCTATTACGATTAAACGGAAAACATAGAACTTGTATTAATTTTGTTCATAAATAACACGGTAGTTCAAACGTATTAAAAATTTTTCAGTTGCACTTATGTATAACCAATACTGGTACAATGGAAAACCTTAACGCTCTGCATATAAGGTTTAAAAAGCGATAAATTTCTTCAGTGAACTATCGCTTCCCTGTTTCAGCTATTCTTATAATCCTTTTCTGCCACCTGGTTGAAAAATTTTTTTTTTTTGTTCTCTTCTAGGATCTGTAGCATTAGGTGATGAAATCCTAACCGTATGCAGAAAGCATATATACAATACCACAAAAAGAATGGTTTACATGACATAAAATTGTTATCATTCTTATAACATCTTCGAAACACAAGATGAGTCTCTCGCCATCGAAACGGTTAAACATTGAGGTGGATAACATGATAGTTGCATTTCAGGTTTAACTTCGATAAAAGCCAGAAATCACGATTTAATACTTTCGCTAACTGATGTAACAAGCAAAAATGCTATAATGTTGTATTTTAATATCTTTTCAAAATATTTATACTTTATGATTTTGAAGAATAAAATAATATATTTCAATATAACGATTATGCAGAATGGCCAAAATGCATATATCAAAAAAAGTTGAATAACTTTTGGAAATTTTCGAAATTCGAAAAGACATAAATGAAATAAATATATAAAATGAATATAAAATACAAATAAACGTTAACAAAATAGAAAAATATGTAATATAAAAAAGTGTGATAGAAACCAAATAAAAAAATATTCCAAAGAATTCTAAGTTTCATGTGATTCAATTAATACACCTTAACATGTCTTCTATCATTAGCTATAACCAATCTTAGAATCTTGCATTTTTCAACAAAGTTGTAGAGATTGGTAGCTCATGTAGAGCAATGGTTCTCAACATGGGCCATGGGCCCTTCAGGGGTCCATGCCATATTTTACAGGATTACATGCTAAAAACGGAACAAAGGGGATAAGTGTAAGTTTCTGAGGGTAGCCCTCAAATTTAATTACCAAGGTAAAATATTACAAATCAGATGAAAAATCATATTTATTATTTTAAAAAATAATTTAAAATTTTTTTAAAAGCTTCCCTGGAATTCCTTCGTTTTTTTAATTTTTTAGTAAACAGAGTAAATGAATTTTAAATTAAAATAATTTAGTATCAGAGTAAATAAGGAAATAAATTTGCAGTTTGCACCACTCATAATAATCACACTGAATAAGATGAAAATTCTTGATTTAATTAATTTTTAGTTTCATTTTAGAATTACTGAATTCTAAATAAAATTCTTTAAGAATTTCTTTCGATTATTGGAATATGTATATATAATATAAAATTTATGTTTTGAATAAACACTTTAGATGATGAAGTGCATTTTCTCGAACAAATAGCGGCTATGAGGCCGTCCACAGAGGTGAAGGAGACTCAGAAAGGGTCCATGAGGAAAATTAGGTTTAGGCCTGGTTCGAATCCTGGTCTGGCATGGTTATTTGTTCGAGTGTTGTCAGTTCCAACTGAGGCAGTGGTCAGCAGTGATTTCTTTCTTGGTGAGACATGTCGTTGTATGAGAAGGCCTATAAGAATCTATCAGTAGTTTCAAGTACCGTCCTCTATGTTACAAAACGATAAAAAGACTTTCTTTTGGTATATTCATTTTGGGACCGCTGTATATAGACGAATGTGAGGGATTGATTGAGGGGGGGGGGTCCACTCAATCACTCAAGTGACACTCAAGTGATTGAATGGAAGGGAGTTCAGGTTATTTCTCAATATGACGCAGAAATGGTAGAGCTCTGAAAATTTGTACATAGTGATAATCTAGGTCGTAAATCTTGAGAAGAATCTCAAATTTTACCTCTGAAATGTTGGTCAGTTTGAAATAAAAGTCACATAGAGGTCAAACCTTCATTTAAGTGTGCTAGAAACATGAAAATTGGTGTCTAGGTGTTTATATTTCAGAATCTTTACTAAATTTTGGAGTCAGAGTGTACTTCAATGTTACAGATAAAATTCTAATCTACCAGTATTGAAGAGCTGTAAATTGGTGCCTGGTAGTAATCGGAAAATAAATCTCAGAAACATTGCGAAATTTTGGCTGTGAGGGGTCCGTTGTCAAAGGTCAGATTTCGATATGTTGGTGCTAAACAGACAAAAATTGGTGCTTCAGGCTTTTCAGGTCGTAAACCTAGGAAATATTAAGAAATGCCAGTGTGGAATTCATGTTCAAATAGGGGTCGGAGTGACAGTTAGAAATCAAAAGTTGCTGACGATTGTTCTCTAGTATAATAATATCACCAAAATAATAACAATGAATTCAGATATTTATTTTTTAAATATGCTTAACAAAATAGGTAATAAACTTATTGGTTCGGAGGTTATTGAAAAGGCGAAAAACTTCCCAGCATTCCATATCGCATTTGTCAGGATTAGAAGAAAGATCACTTAAAATAACTATTGTGCCTACTGTGCAAATTAACACCTATAAATTATATTTCACATAAAGAATGGAACGGAAAAATCAGAAGATCAAAGAAAACATTCAAACAATGAAAGATGACACACCCATAGGAGTTCTATCAAAAACAATTCGCAGATGGTAATATCCTATTCCAGCAAAGAGTTCCATGTATTATGCAAAAAATAAGTCCTTTGTTTTAACTTAAATTTTTTATGTATAGTTTATGGAAGTGAGAAATTGGAAAAAAAATATTTTGTTTTAGAATATTGTATGTATTTACACGAATAAACATTATATATTTTACATCGTTGATTCACTTTCTAAAACACCTGCTATAGAAGCTCCCTAACGAGTTGAGGATTGATATATTTTCAGGCATCGCATCTTACTTTTCATTGGCTTTTGGGGGCTAAGAGAGTAGTAAATCAAGATTGAACAAGAAACTCTTTCATGACAATTTCATGAAATTTCAGGAATTTTGCTTCCATTATGAAAAATCTATTTCTAGTAAAGAAAGTTTCTGAAGTCTATTATTCTTGCTTAGAATGATGTTTATTCGATAGGCCAAGAAAGCAGTCTTAGGTCGGTCGATTTGTCATAGTTTGTGTTCAGTTTGTGCCAATAAAATAAATATCCCGATATCGGTAATTAGAGTTATCTTCGGATTTCCAACAAATATTACATTTTTTGTAGGGCTATATGGTTAAGGAACCTTTCAACAATTGCTTGTCCTTCAAAAATTCATCAGAGAAAGCGAAGATCATTAATTTTGTAGGATTTTTACTATTTAACCTTTGTTTGAAGGATATTTGGTTTCTCCCTCACTTTCGAATTATATAATAAATCACTCTCATTGTGAGTAGCGTGAAATCTCTGAATAGAAATACGCCTCTAATTGGAAGATGAATTAAATCCGCTTTCTAGAAGAGAAATGATAATGTGAATTGTTCCAGCTGCAAATAACAGCTAATAAACAATGAATAAACAAAATTTGTTCCACTGCATGTGTGTGATATATTGAGAAATTCCGGCAGACTTAAAACTATAATAATAATAGCAATGTTTAGAAATTGATGTATTCATGCAAATTCACTAGTGTTCACTAGATTTTCAACATGGGGTACGCGGTAAAATATTTCCAGTTACGCCGTGAGAGCTCAAAAAGTCGCTAGATATATGTTATATATTGCATATGTTTTATTTTATTGTTATACTATAACAATAGTTTATTTAACTATACTAAGGGTACGCCAGTTACATACACATTTCCAGGGAGTACGTGAAGCATAAAAGGTTAAGAACCACTGCACTAGAGTATATGAGCTCTAGTATTCTTACCTCAAAAGTGACATTCGCGCATAGGTCTGCCACAAATAAAAGTAAAATTACAGTATGAATATAATTAATCCCATTCTTCAAACAACTCCTAATTATTATTCAAAGATAAAAATGTCTCTAGGTTTATGGTGTTTGCTAATTAACACATTTAAAATTTGATAAGACAAATAAATTTTATATACACTACAGGAAAAAAAAATTGCAACCTTGAAAGGATTACTCTCATTTTATTGAAACGCAGAGAGCTGTTACTAACTTGGGTGTTTCAGCGATAGTGCTTGGCGCACGTCTTGCGTGTTGTTGGAGCTGTCGGTCCATCATATTCCAGACGTGTTTAATAGGTGAAATGTCCGGTGAGCATGCTGACCATGGTAGTACCTGATCTCTGTAGTGCAGACTAATGCGGGCTGCACTACAGAGTGGAGACGGGCGTTATCTCGCTGATAAGAGGTTCCATGCTGTTGAACAAATGGGCCAGCAACTGTCTGCAAAAAGGTTGGTAACATACCGATGGGCAGTTAGAGATCCTCTTATGATGACCAGTTCTGACTGAGATGTCCACTAATGACACCCCACACCAAGATACCAGGTGCTGGAGCTAAGTGAAGATGTCGCACTGGATGGCGTTCCTTTCCCCTGGATGACAGCGAACACATTGTCTACCGTCGTGCTGACCAAGACAAAAATGAGATTCGTCACTAAACACCACAGTGGTCCACTCTTGTTCGTTCTGTCTGAGGCGACACCACTGATGACGTACATACTTGTGGGCAGATATGAGGGAAAAACGCAGTGCCAGATGATAGGCTCGCAAGGAAAATTGTAAAAGCCTGTTATTTACCTTCTACCTGGTAGTTACACGATATGCTGCCTGTTAACAGTCCCTTTGCAGTTGCGTTATAGTCGCGAATCTGTCACGCAATGCCATGCGACGCAAATGGCGGTCCTGTCGCTCTGTGGTCACACGATCCATGTTGGCATGTGCTGGATCCTTCTTGAACCTAATGGCGCCATATACGTACGATGGTGCTGGGATTGGGTCAACAATGTCTCTAAACGACAAACCAGCCTCTCTAAGGCCACGCTCAAAAGTTTCTTCTACGCTCAAAGTCTGTTAACTGTTGGAACGGCTGTCGACGTCTGTGTAATGGCATCTTTAGCGGTTTAGAACGATTTTGACAAAGTTTTTTCAGGGAGCTTTCGTTGCTTTTATCTGCGTTTGACTGCTCCGCACCTCTGACGTCAGCTCGCGCTTCGATCGTCCTGCAAACCTAATCATTTCCATATTCTACCGCCTCACAAAATTTCGACACATTTGCATAACTTCTTGCAAGTGTTGCACTTTTCATTTTTTGTAGTTTATATTCTTTGAGCTATTAAATAAATATTTATTATTTACATCGGAATCCACTATCTACATAACACCACGTTTTATTACACTTTTAGAATACTTTCTAATCACGTATGATCAATATTCTGTTGTCAAATATACATTCTATTAACAAAAGGTTTCGTACTTTTCCTGAGTTTGAAATGGAAAGCCACATTCAAAATTTCTTAAACTGAAATAAAGGTTTTTACCAAAAACGTTCCTGAAGGTAAATTGAATATTTCACTTGAATTTCTCTAAATCTCGTGTTTCAGTAATATTCGTTAATATTTCAAGAGCTATTGAAGTCGGGGTCATTTTACAGAAGATGTTTCTGTTATAGACCCTGATAAACATTTTTCTTCGAAATTAATAAGAACTAAAAGTATCATTAAACTAGCTTCTAAAATTATATTCATTTCAGTAAATGGTTTGTTATAACAATTATTGCCTTTTTTGTCAGTTTTGACCAAAATTATTTTGAACACCGAGGATGCAGTTAAATGCTTTAGAATGTGAAATTCATCAGATATTAAATGAATATTGTTGGATATCGAATTTAAAGATTTTTGAGGTACATTTTAAGCTTATTTTCAGCACATTTTTCCGTGAAGCGCTATTTATACAGATAGATAGCTCTGAATGTAGTTTTTAATTCAAATAAAAAAAAGTGTTTTGAAAAGTGTTTTGAGTGAATTGCTCTCTGAGGCCTAGTTTTAACGTGTTGAAAGATGGCGTGATCTAAAACAAAATTATGTGCCAAGAATGTTGGCAAAATTTAGTATCTGAAAATTTTGCAGTATATTATGTTCCTTCAGAAGCTGTGATATGTTATGTGAGTGCAAAATTAATGAATTTTAGGATATCTTTCATGTTCTAGATTATGTATGAGTCTTTCAGGAAAATATACATAATTTTCACTAAAATCAATTTACTAGAGAAATGTTTTATAATGAACTGATATTACATGATCTAATATATTTCTTGTCACATCTTCATTGGGCATCTTTTATGAGTTGAAAAGAAACAAAAAAAGTGTAGTGAAATATTTACTTAATATATTCCAAAGCTGTGATAAACACTAGTATATTGTTAAAATCAGTATTCCAAAAAAACGTAATTTTTTATGAGTTTTGTAATTTTCTGTATCATATTCTAAAATATTACTGCTAAATACAGTACAAGTTTTATTCAAATCTGTATATTCCACACTGTATTTGCATTACGTTGCCCATGTTTGCACTGAAATCTTCCCCATGTTTGCACTGAAAATAATTTGTTGTAAACTACCTCAAATCTAGGTTTTAGTAATATCAGGTTCAGTATTTAAATAGTTATGAAGGTATAAATATTTAACTTAGCTCGTTCAAAATTGATGGAAATTAGTATGTGAACTACTAAAATGTATTCATACTTTTCACAGTATTTATCACTAAAGTTTAATGTACAGGTTATTGCTTCCATTTCAACCTGTTTACGCGACAGCAGTTATATAAAGTGGAATAGCTGTTATTAAATATTCCATAATTAAATACCAAACGTGCAACGCATCTACTGTCACAATTTTCCTTAATAATTTTAAGAAGTTATTGCGCTGTAAAATCTCGATTACTGCTTGCATACCATGGAAATTATCTAATAAGTGACCGCTGAAAGTATCCATTTTTTAAATTATATTTGGATCGGGAGATTTCTTTTCCAAAAGATTAAAAAAATGTAATCAATAAGCAAATATTAAGGATACTGGAACTGGTAAGTAAATGAAAACCAGTGGTGTATTCTGAATCAATGTGTTGCAGTTGTTAAATGCTTAAAAGAAAAAACATAAAAGAATTTAAAAATATATATATTTGTATATACATACCCCAAACCACCCGTTTAAACACACCTCTGGTTTTCTGAATTTGCTCTTTATTCTGAACACTATAATATTATGCCTTTAAATTTTTTTAAGGAAACGGCTGATTTTTTAAGAATTATCACAAATTAGATTAAATGGGTTATGAAGAAAGAAAAACAAAATTAGGTTTCTTGAAAAAATTAAAGCGAAATAAAATTGCAAAAACGAGATACAAGGTTCTGTGCGAACGAATCGAGTGACGTTTGCAGCTACCGGACTTAGTTGACCACGTGACGGCTGAGGATCGCCTCAGTGTCGTGGCCTGTCTTTCTCGTCGGCCTCGCACAAACTCCGCGATTTTGCCGTCCTCCGCCATTTTTAATTTTGACCTCACACGCCCTTCTCTAAGACCCCCTGGTTGACCCATCCAAACTCCTCGTGAAGTAAACAACTCTAAAGGTCCCAAATAATTCAAAGTCCCAAGTCCGCCATCTTGGATTTTGACGACATCACCCAAACCAAAACCTACCGAAATATTGTAAGTCCGCCTAACTGCAGCGCCATCTAGTGTTTAACACACGTATTATAGTTTGAAAAAAAAAACCACAGCCTGTCTCAAACCCAGTTCCATAACGTTTATCAGCGCGGTTATCCATTACTCCAAGGGTAATATATGCCTAAGGTACTTAAAGGAAGATGAAGAAAGAACTGATCACTATTTCTTGTAAATTCACCTACATTTTTCACATTTATCAATGATATTTTTTTTTATTCCAAGAAAACCACATTTCAGTTGGGAATAAATTATAAATGAATTTTTTATTCCTTGTAAATTACATTTAACTTGGGAATTATATTTTAATTTCTTGTACAGTCGCTCAAAAACTATCAGAACTCTATGGTTGGTTACAGAATTCAGAAAACATATCTGGCAAAATTTTTTTTTAGAAATTATTGATGTGGCAACCTTCGTTTCACGTGACACCGAGGTTGTATTCTTTTTTATTATTATATTTATTTCTATTTTTTATATTATTATATTTATTTTTATTTCTTATATTTGTGTATATTTTTAAACTGTATTTATTTTTTATTCCTTATTAACTTACGAATATCTTACATTTTTATTTCTTGTAAATTAGGAATATATTATTTTTAAAAATGAATCTTGCTTTTAATTTTTTATAAATTAACCTACGAATATATTATTTTATAACTGGATTTTTTTCTTATAAATTAATCTACGAATAAATTTTTCTCTTGTAAATTAATTTAGGAATAAATGAATTTTTCATTCTTTTTTAAATCACATTTAACTTGGGAATTAATTTTTTAATTCCTTGTGAATAGTATTCAGAATCAATCATGTCGTCTCCTTACTCATCCTCCCTTGGACCACGTTTTACAGACGGATGGCTTTACAATCTGAAACGTCCTTGCGAAATAGACCAAATAAGAAATATTTTGAAACATAAAGTGGAGATCAACACAAGGTTTCTATACCTTGCACCAAAATTGTTTAATATGTTAAGTTTTAAAATGACAACTGAAAACAATCCAGCAACTTTCAAAAACACATGGCATAATATTATTCTAAATATGTCTGATTCTGAAAATACTCGGGGCGGGGGTGGCTCAGTCGGTAGCGCGCAATCTGTAGTTCCCAGGTTCGAGTCCCAGCTGGGTCAGCGTTGAGAATTATCTCCGCAAAATTCCCCGCCCTGCCCACGGTCAGTAGGGGACAGCGATAGGCTTGGAAAGGCCGCCGTCCGTCGGATGGGACGTTTAGCCGAGGCCCCGTGTGCGGGAGAGCCATACCCTATGTACGTTAAAGAACACGCTGGATGGCCTTGACGGGAGGCTGCAATCTGTCTCCCAATAGCTGTTCCAATGGGTCCCCTCCCCCAACCTTCTCTGAGCCTTCGGGGTCCATGTGATTCTGAAAATACTCGGGGCGGGGGTGGCTCAGTCTGTCGCGCGCCAGGCTCGTAATCTGTAGTTCCCAGGTTCGAGTCCCAGCTGGGTCAGCGTTGAGATTTATCTCCGCAAAATTCCCCGCCCTGCCCACGGTCAGTAGGGGACAGCGATAGGCTTGGAAAGGCCGCCGTCCGTCGGATGGGACGTTTAGCCGAGGCCCCGTGTGCGGGAGAGCCATACCCTATGTACGTTAAAGAACACGCTGGATGGCCTTGACGGGAGGCTGCAATCTGTCTCCCAATAGCTGTTCCAATGGGTCCCCTCCCCCAACCTTCTCTGAGCCTTCGGGGTCCATGTGACCTGGCCATTTAGCCCATGGTGTGCAAAAAAGTGCCGCTCAGAGGTAAAACAACCCAACTCTGAAAATACTCTCGATAATGTACACAGTCGTATCAGAATAATATGACCACTTACCATACATATATTATGGTAGGTGGTCATATTACTCTGATACGACTGTATATATATATATGAAAAGATTATGCTGCACGTTCAGAAAATTTCCAATGTTGTTAAATTTCATACCTAAGTTACTAATAGACTGAAACGCTCCTTGATTCTAAATGTGAAATATTTCATTTTTGTCTATTTTGAGTGGGAGAGGGCGAGGGTGGCTCAGTCGGTAGCGCTCCAGGTTCGTAATCTGTAGTTCCCAGGTTCGAGTCTCAGCTGGGTCAGCATTGAGATTTAACTCCGCAAAACGCCCCGCCCTTCCCACGGTCAGTATGGGACACCGATGGGTTTTGAAAGGTCCCCGCATCGGATGGGACGTTAAGCCGTGGCTCCGTGTGCGAGAGAACCATACCCTGTGCACGTTAAAGAACACGCTGGATGGCCTTGACCGGAAGCTACCATCTGTCTCCCAACAGCTCTTACAGTGGATTCCCTCCCCCAACCTTCTCTGAGCCTTCGGGGTGCATGTGACCTGGCCATTTACCCCATTGTGCGCAAAAATGTGCCGCTTGGAGATAAAACAACCAACCCATCTAACATCATTGAAGGTGACACCTGTGGCGTGGGTGTGTGATGGTTTCGGAACATGTCGACCTCTATGTGCGTGTAGGAAGCACTAAAACTGCCGAAGTATAGGCAGATTATTTAATGGCTTATAAATAGTATCTCGTATAGAGGTCGTAGGGATGTAGCATCTTTATGATCCCTATACGAGATCTAATTCCAATGCAATAAAGTTATACTATCCAACTGTTTTCAATGTACAAAACAAGAGTGTAACCACCTGATTGAACAGTATTTTCAAAATTTTCTGCAGCAGGACAACAATGTTCGAATGGTTGTAAAAAGAAAGTCTATAATTCATTTTCAAGCCTAGGTAAATTATTTCATTTACTTCTTCGATTTTAGGACAATTGCATGTACCAGGTGATAAACCATCCAACCTAGTACAACTTATTCGATGCTTAGTAATTCTTCTATTAATTGTAGGTTGTTGAGAACCAATACACATAAATTTAGTTTTTTTCTCGTTTACACTCAGTTTGTTAAGAGAAAACCATTTAACTGCTTTATTAAAATCACTTTGTAGATTGCAAATAGCGTATTCTAAATCAGAGTGGAAGTTGATTAGCACTGTATCATCAGCATACATATATAATTTACTATCGAAATTAATATTAGCCAAATCATTTATGTATATTTGAAATAGCATAGGGCCGAGAATAGATCCTTGTGGAACTCCAAAATTGATCTGAAATTTATCGCTAAAATTATCATTTATTTTCATAACTATTTCTCTATGTAATAAGTAGCTTTTAAACCATTCAAAAATATTCCCTCTTATACCAAGTAAATATTATTTCTGTAGCAAGATATCAATGTCAACTGAATCAAATGCTTTATTTAAGTCCATAAATACTGCAACGCATTTCTTTCCTATATTTAAATTAATATTAATATTATTAATAAGATCTTCTAAAAGATTTTGCGTTCCCATACATTTACGGAACCCAAATTGCTGACTTGACAGAAAATTAATTTTATTCAAAAAATTTTCCAAGCGATCTCCAACGTATTTTTCCATTATCTTATCAAAAATTGTTAATAGAGTGATTGGTTTATAATTATTAAAATTCTTTTTTGATCCACTTTTATATACCGGACGAATAATTCCAATTTTCATAGTTATTGGGATTTGCGAATTTTCAAAAATTTTATTTATAAGAATTGTTATTACATGAACAAAATTGCATTTACTTTCCTTTATTTATTTTGGTTTAATATTGTCAAATCCAGGAGATGTGTTATATTTTAAGTGATCTATAATATTGGCAACATCGAAGTTACTAGCTAGTGGAAAATGCATAGAATTCTTATTTATGTAACATAATTCGTAAACCTTATCTGACCTGGTATTCATCGTCGCATATTCTGCTTGCATCTCACTAATAATTGTTACAAAAAACTTAACAAAACTATTTAGAATTTCTTTTGGAGTGTTATCTCTAATCAAGTGTCTTTCAACATTTTCGTCGATTGACATCCTTTTTTTATCATCAATAATATCATTAATTAATTCCCACATTCTAGTATTATTACCTTTATTAATTGCTAATTTATTTGAATAAAATATGCGTTTTTGTTTCCTTATAATGATGTTTACCTTATTTCTTTCCATTATATATAAGTCATAATTTTGTTTATTATTTACATTATCTTTATATCTTTTCCATAATTTATCTCTATTTTTAATTGCTAAAATAATGTCATCTGTAATCCATTCTTTCCTTATTCTCTTAGTTTTACAATTATTAATTTGTTTACTACAACAAGAATTTTCCCGAATTTCATCAATTTTACTTAATATTTTCTGATATACTAATTCTGTACTCATGACTTCATCAACTATATCATACCATTGTGTCATTTGCAATTTTTGAATAATAAGAGTATCATTATAAAATTTTTTAAAACCTAGGTTTGAATCCTCTTTCAAAAATGTAACATCATTAGAGCTAATATTCTTTTTGAAAATCTTAATTAAGATACCATAATGATCTGCAAATTTATTTCTATATGTTTTACTTTTAACATCAAAACTACTTGTTTTAACCAAAACATGATCAATTAACGTCCTTGTAATTTTAGGTAATGTTTCGTTCTCCCTAGTAAAACCCTTAACGATTTGTTCCAAACCAAATTCAATCAAAGTATTTAAATACATATCGCAACCATATTTATTAGTATTTGCCACATCAATATTAATATCACCAACAATAATTAAATTTTTAATTCCAGCTCTTTTTAATAAATACTCAGAAATTTCTTTTAGGAACCAGTTAATATTTTTACTAGGAGATCTATATATTGCGATGATATTAATTTCAGTATTATTAATTAATAATTTAGTAATTATTGCTTCTGTTGATTCTCCAATAGTTTCATCCAGTTGTACTAAATTAATTTTGTTTAGATAAAAAATAATGATCCCACGTTGTTTATTTTCTTTTGCCGTTAAAAGAAGCTTGTTATACCCTTCAATATTAAATGTAGCTGATTCCTGTTCAGTTACCATAGTTTCAACCAAAATAATCAAATCCAACTGGAATTCAAGAAGTTCAATATGAACCAGTAAATTATCCCAGTATTTTTTCAGTGATCTAATATTTAAGTACATAAATTTTAACATTTTATCATCCGACCCTTGAAACCAAACATTCACATCAGTTAAGTCATCACAATACAATTCCTTATCTACCTCATCATTCTCAACAATATCTGGCATAAACATTAAAATTAGCAAAAGAACACTATTTAAATTTAGGACAGACAATTATATTAACCTTCTTTTTCCAAATCCTCTAGGCTTTGAACACTGTTAATAATAATCACTTGCTCAGTTTCATTCTTTCTAATAAAAAGTTTATTGTTCTTAAACCAAACAAATTTATAACCTTTATCCTTAGCCATTTTCTTTCCTCTCCAAAGTAAATCCCGATTCATTTGCATCAAATTTTCATTTATGTAGATAGGTGAATCCTCTTTACCTGCAAACACTGTTCCGCATCCCAAACGAATCTTTCTCTTTTCAATCCATTTGGCCTTATCTTTTCTGTTCTTGAATTGCACCAAAATGCTCGGAATCTGTCCCTGTTTTTTGGGTCGTATTCTATGTAATACCTCAATGCTTTCTCTTGAAAAAGTATCAATTTTCAACTCTTTTGCCAGCTTCTCCACTATTCCCAGAAGATCCTCCTCTCTTTCCCATTTTTCTTGCTCAATTCCACAAATCTCTACATTTTTATTCCTACTATACTGCTCTAGGTTATTATTTGCTATAACCAGTTCCTTAATTTTATCTTGTAATGTTTCGATTACCTTGTGGTTCTTTTCAACCTCTTGCTCTAATGTTTCATTTCTTTTTTCCGATTCAACTATTTTATCCAGAAGCTGATCATATTTGTCAGACAGGAATTCTAGCGACTTTTCAACACTATCTAATGTTGTCTTCATTTGTAACAGAGTCACTAATTTGTGATCTATTTGGGTCAAAATTGACTTGACTTGTCCGAAGTTTAAGTTCTCGTCCACTTTCAGCGTTTGAAAACTCATGTCATCGGACTCCTCAGCATTTTTTATTCCCTCTTTATAAATCTCTCCTCCCCTTATATTATTTAATTCATCTCTGGTTTTTTCTTTGCATTTGCAGCAGATCCACTTGTCTTTCGATCTTTTGACATTTCCTTAAATCTGTCTTCACCCAAACTGCACAATAGAAGTGGAACAGTTTTTGGCATGACCCTGTACATTTGATCTTATCTGTAGCTGCAATTATTTCCTCGTTGCATCTATTACAACGATCCATTATATTAGCACTCAAGATACTCAAATCATAAAATTATCCAAGCTAAATCAACCTGCTCGAGGGAATATACTTCTTTTTTCTTATTATTATTCACTATGCAAACCAAAATTCATAGATTTGTCAATATGCTGTGCACCAACTTAAGAGCCCCAGTTTGAAATCTGCCAAAGAATTCGGAGTTGGGTGTTACTGCTTCGTCACATCTGTTGTTGTTGTGAGCGGAAGCGATATGCCTCTGGCAAAAACAACGAGAGCCACCCGCGACAACAGGAAGATTGCAACAATTAGTCCAAAAGTTCGGTCTCGTTGTTCTTTTTCAGCACACAACACAGAAGGCACTATACACAGAGACTGACGTCGGAGAGGGGCAGGAGCAACAAACGTTAATAGCACTTACAGGTCCGAGGAGTCCCAGATGCTCAACCGATGGTGTTCGGGGTGGTAAATCTCAACGCTGACCCAGCTGGAACTCGAACCTGGTAACTGCAGATTGCGAGCCTGGCGCGCTACCGACTGAGCCACCCCCGCCCCCATCAGGGTAACGAGAAAAAGTCTTGGACGCATTTCGTCTGGTTTCAACTAAATTCCTTTGGAATGTCAGGGCAGCCAACTACGAGAAAGGGGTTAAGGACATGTCTGTGTATCACAAATGTGGCTGCAATATGTCTTTCAAGATCCACTTTCTCCATTCCCTCTTAGATTTCTTCCCCCGACAACTGCGGTTAGTGATGAGCATGGTGAACGTTTTCACCAGGACATTGCAACGATGGAGAAACGATGCCAGGGAAACTGGTCCACTTCAATGTTGGCTATTGTTGGACGCTCGCCAGAGATGATCTTCAGCACCCGTACTAGCCACATCAGAAGTAGAAGCGTAGTTTTGCCGATACATATGTACAGTCGCTCAAAAAAGTATCCGAACACTACGGTTGATTACAGAATTAAAATAAATATCTGGCAACTTTGTTTTTAGAAAATAGTGATCTGGCAACCTTCGTGTCACGTGACACGAAGGTTGCCAGATTACTATTTTCTAAAAAAAAAAAGTTGCCAGATATTTTTTTTGAATTCTGTAATCAACTGTAGTGTTCGGATACTTTTTTGACCGACTATACGTATTACTCTATTATATAAGAAACTATTGCGGATTTTTCAGAAATTGTAGTCAATTTTTCATTTTCATATTCAGCACATAGAAATCTTTAAGAAATGGCTACTTTTATCTCAGAGGCATGACTTTTATGAAAATTTGTTGCCCAGTGTAATCTGTCCTATTTTCTCAGAGAGGTGTGAGTTAACTTTTGAAATTTAATGTTGTAGAATTACTAATAAAATGCTATTTGAATTTTCTCCCATCATTCGTTACCTCTTAAAATTTTTAAGGGGTGATGAAGTAGGCAAAACTTCATTCTCTTTTTAAACAAGATTACCATATACTCCAGAGGCGATATGCGTTCTACTTTTTTAGTATCGTATATATATATAGACCAGCGCTGTCCACTAGAGGTCCGCGGACCGCATGCGCCAACACAAGGATTTTTGTGGCCCGCGGACCGCATGCGCCAGCACAAGGATTTTTGTGGCCCGCGAAAAAAATCAAGTTTTTACTTGAAATTTTCAATAAATATCCGTAATCCACCTTTATAATTTTTTGTCAACTTATATTAATTTACTTGATATGCAAACTTCAACTTACTTATTCTATAAAGTTTTACGAAACGTTATAGAATGACATTTTGTATAAAGTTTACGAAACATTTTTAAGTCTATCGGCAAACTTCTGAAACCTTTTAAGAGCGGTGCGGCGTCGTCAAACAAATGTTTATATGAAGCTGCAGTAAAAAGAAGCATCTAACGACAGCAGGAGTCGCTCTCACTGCGCATGCGTATGGCATGCATTGCCGAATGTTGCACTGTATTGTCCAGCAGGAGACATTGTATGGCTTTGGGTTGTTTTCCCTCTGAGCGGCACTTTTTTGCACACCATGGACTAAATGGCCAGGTCACATGGACCCCGAAGGCTCAGAGAAAGTTGGAGGAGAGGACCCACTGGAACAGCTGTTGGGAGACAGATGGTAGCCTCCCGTCAAGGCCATCCAGCGTGTTCTTTAACGTGCACAGGGTATGGCTCTTCCGCACACGGGCCACGACTTAACGTCCCATCCGACGGACGGCGGCCTTTTCAAGCCCATCGGTGTCCCCTACTGACCGTGGGCAGAGCGGGGGAGTTTTGCGGAGATAAATCTCAACGCTGACCCAGCTGGGACTCGAACCTGGGAACTACAGATTACGAGCCTGGCGCGCTACCGACTGAGCCACCCCCGCCCCTGGGTGTTTCGGGACATAGATCTCGAAAACTGTACGAAATTTCCGATCCTGAGGGTCCTTTGAGGTCAAATAGAGTTCTGTCGGTGCTAAAAACTGGTTCCCGAAGGTATTTTGAGTCGTAAATCTCAGAAATTCGAAATTTTTGATGCAGTGGGTCCTTTGAGGTCAATCATCAATCTACCGGGTTGGAGGACTGAAAATTGGTGTCTGTGGGTATTTTGAATCGTAGCTTTCGGAAATATTGTGAAATTTTGAATACGATGGGACTTTCAAAGTCAAAGGTCAAATTCGATATAAAAATAAGGGAGAGCTAAAAATTGGTGGAGTGTTATGACGGAGAGCTAAAAATTGGTGGAGTGTTAAGGCCAGTGCAAAATCGGAAATGAGAACTTTCCGACCGGTGTCACGTTCCTGGTGAAATAAGGGCAACCCGATGGGGCACTAGCTGAGTAACTTTTGGCCGTCCAATGAAAAAATGGTTCCCATTCCTGGTTTTAGAGTAGGGATCTGAAATGGCAGAACGTAACAGTTCCATAAAGTGTACGCTTACAAGAGGTTGGGTTGTATTACCTCTGAGCGGCACTTTTTCGCACACCATGGGCTAAATGTCAAGGTCACAAGGACCCCGAAGGCTCAGAGAAGGTTGGGGGAGAGAACCCATTGGAATAGCTGTTGGGAGACAGATGGTAGCCTCCGGTCAAGGCCATCCAGCGTGTTCTTTAACGTGCAGAGGGTATGTCTCTCCCGCACACCGGGCCACGGCTTAACGTCCCATCCAACGGACTGCGGCCTTTCCAAGCCCATCGGTGTCCCCTACTGACAGTGGGCAGGGCGGGGAATTTTGCGGAGATAAATCTCAACGCTGACCCAGCTGGGACACGAACCTGGGAACTACAGATTACGAGCCTGGCGCGCTACCGACTGAGCCACCCCCGACCCTTTAAGCTTACAAGAGGTAAACCTTATTGAATATGTATATAATTTTGTACAAATGGATTATACATTCTGTTTGGGCCTTTACTCCCTATAAGCAAACTTTGATGAAAATCAACCTTTCTTTATGAAAATCGTTGTCCGTTTGTCGACATCGAATTTTTTTGCTTTTAGAAATAAATCAAAAATTCCTTTTTCGGTTGGATAGACATTGATGAAATATTACGATCAGCACTTTGGGAATCTTCATAACTGCGCTCTGTAATAGTGAAAACTTTTGAAAATTGCAAACTTTGAAATATTGGAAGCGATGCAATTAAGTTAGAAATTTGGCATTTTGATGGTATAAATATGAATATCATGAAGTTTGCACAACGTTTTTTACCTTTTATTCCTAGAGAAGGGGGGCGGGGGTGGCTCAGTTGGTAGCGCGCCAGGCTCGTAATCTGTAGTTCCCAGCTGGGTAAGCGTTGAGATTTATCTCCGCAAAACTTCCTGCCCACGATCAGTAGGGGACACCGATGGGCATGGAAAGGCCGTCGTCCGTAGGATGGGACGTTAAGCCGTTGCCCTGTGTACGGGAGAGCCATACCCTGTGCACGTTAAAGAATACGCTGGATGTCCTTGACGGGAGACTACCATCTGTTCCAGTGGGTCGCCTCCCTAAACCTTCTCTGAGCCTTCGGGGTCCTTGTGACCTGGCCATTTAGTCCATGGTGTGAACAAACCAACCTAGAGAAGAGTTGTGTGTGTATAAAATCGCAATTTTTGTTTTAAGCGAAAAATGTTTAGACAGAAATTCTTTTTGGGTTGGACAGGTATTAATGAACTAGTATAATTCACACTTTTAGAAGTGTGATGATCAGGGATCACATAAGCAGCAACAATTTGTCCCCACCCCATGGGCGAGTGGTAAAACAGTACTTTTAGTTTTCAGAGTTAATGGAAAAAATTTGGAGTTAATAGGTACTGATCAAAATCTTCAGTTTTCAAATTTTCCAAGTGGTCTTAATTTACGATCGCTAGAGGGCGCTAAATATAGAAAATATAAAACTCGAAGTAATGTTGCAAACAATATATTCATATTAAAAATTCTGGTGATAAAAGGCGTTCATGAAATACATGATTATGTATTTAATTATATTAGTCTGTTAAAATTCGACCGAATGCTCTTTTTAAAAAATTAAATTTAGCACTTAACTTTAAAATTTCAATAACTTATATACGCTAGTGATTTGTCCTTTAACCCTGGGGATGAGAAAATCGAACTTTTTTCACTTCAAGGGATTAACGAGATATGCTTTTTGCATTTTATGGGGCTAACAATATATTATTCACATTTTCCAATCACCCATTAGTACGAATTACTATGGTTAAAGGGTAAAAAAATTTGGAAAATGAAAAACTCCATTTACTCCGAAAAAGAGCATGCTATTCTTCTAGTTTTCACAAACCGTTCTCTGATAAGTCTAATTATCGTGCCACCAGTCCAAATACCAAATTTCAACTCAGTAGAGGAATCTGTAGATACAGTGTGTAAAAAAAACTTTTACTTACCGGAAAAACTCGTGCCATGTACCATTAGCCGTTCCGTGGCACAATGGTTAGCGTGCTTGGCTACTGACCTAAGGGACCTGGGTTCGAGCCCCGGGTAAGGCATGGATGTTTGTGATTTTCTGCTGCCCCCCCCCCCCCTGACAAGGAACCACTTTGACGTGGTGGTAGGGGAGGGGGGCTTGAGGACCCATTAAGGTCGAAGGCTCTGCTGACTGGTTGGGCTCCGGTTGGACAGGCTGACCTCGAGGTCGAAAGCTCTGCACCAGTTTTGGATCCGCTTGAGTAAGCTAAGACCTCCATCTCAGGGGAGTAGTTCGGGGCCCTGCTGACTGATTTGGTCCATCATATTGGACAGGGTCCCAAAATTTGGGCCCTACTAAGAGTTCCCACCACGGGAGCCGAGGCAACTTGGATCTATCGGTTGTTTTTCTTTTCTGTGTGTGGGACCGTTAGCAGAAGGGTTCCTGTCCCTTTCTCGTCGGGGCGGGGGTGGCTCAGTCGGTAGCGCGCCAGGCTCGTAATCTGTAGTTCCCAGGTTCGAGTCCCAGCTGGGTCAGCGTCGAGATTTATCTCCGCAAAACTCTCCGCCCTGCTCACGGTCAGTAAGGGACAACGATGGGCTTAGAAAGGCCGCCATTCGTCGGATGGGACGTTAAGCCGTGGCCCCGTGTGCGGGAGAGTCATACCCTGTGCACGTTAAAGAACACCCTGGATGGCCTTGACAGGAGGCTACCATCTGTCTCCCAACAGCTGTTCCAGTGAGTCCCCTCCCTTCTCTGAGCCTTCGGGGTCCATCTGACCTGGGTTGTTGGGTTGGGTTGTTTTACCTCTGAGCGGCACTTTTTTTCACACCATGGGCTAAATGGTCCGAAGTTGTTTGTAAACTCACAAAACATCAAGCTTTGAGTTTAATCAATATCTCAGATTTCCGCAATTTCAGTTTCTAATAACAACAACAATAAAAAGACACTTAAAGTAATGTTGCTTTGAGTATCATTGAAGTTCAAACTTAAAAATTCTTTTTTTATTGCGAATTTCAAAGCACTTTGAAAACTACCGTAATAAAAATTGGATTAAAAATTTAATAGTCACGTTGCATTAATGCTTGTTCAATCCAGTGCCCATCGCGGTTGGCCATTTTCAAGAGAAAGAAAGTATTTTAAATACTTTCTTGCTTTTCATATTCTCATCCATACCACTTCATTCCGTGAGAATCCGGTCCGTCATCACTCATCATCATAACACGAGCATCTTAAGACATTTTCGAAGCACTCACTTTCAAGATCTCTTTGCTGTTACTTCTACTTTTAACATCTTACGAACGAAACTTCTGCCTTTTATTTGCAAGCGTAGGCCCATTACATTTTCGTTTCCTTCCATCTATTCTACTGCGATAAAAGGAGCCATAATGGTTAAGCAGTTGTGCTTTTATTCAGAAGCGTCAGTCAGAGGCTCCTTTGCGAATACAGAGGCTTTTCCATCCAGATATGTCTGAAGGACTCTGCACATCTTCGGCATTGGCAATGTTATACTCTGCCTAAAACAATCATGGAATGCTGCATTATTGCAATAAAAGAAAGATGCGTTCGAAGATGCATAACTTTTGAAATGCAGATCGCAATAAATATTCGAAAATCCCGATTTTCAATGATATTTGTTTTAAAGAATTATGGAAGACAAAATAGCGAACAAATGAATTACACTTTTAAGAATTTTTCTTTCAAATTAGATGAAAATGAATTATAAAGAAAACTTGAAAAAAAAAATGAGGCCCCATTTCGTAAATAGTTTGGTTTGATAGATATTATTTATGCATTTACATTTCTTATATAAATTGTGAGGTGTAAAAAATGGAGCACAAACAGGGGCTTTGATATTTAACAAACAATATTGAAAATAAGATCAACAGAAATTTTATTAAAATTCATTTCATTTCCTCAAAAAAAAGCTCATTTTTAAAGTTACGCAATTTTAAATAAGCCAGGCTCGTAATCTGCAGTTCCAGTTTCGTGTCCCACTTGGACCAGCGTTGAGATTTATCTCCGCAAAATTCTCCGCCCTGCCCACGGTTAGTAGGGGACACCGATGGGCTTGGAAAAGTCCTCGCCCGTCGTATGGGACGTTAAGCCGTGGCTCCGTGTGCGGGAGAGCCATACCCTGTGCACGTTAAAGAACACGCAGGATGGCCTTGACGGGAGGCTACCATCTGTCTCCCAACAGCTGTTCCAGTGGGTCCCCTCCCCCAACTTTCTCCGAACTTTCGGGTCCTTGTGACCTGGCCATTTAGCCCATGGTGTGCAAAAAAAGTGCCGCTCAGAGGTGAAACAACCAAACCCTTTCTCGTCAGGAGATTTACTTAGGTGTCCGATGTACACAAACTCAGTTATTTCATCTATTTACATTTATTTACACTTTAAATATACATACAGTGACTACCCACACGGTGCTGTCACTGGCCGAATACAACACAGGCTACAATGCGCCTCGGTGCTTTCACCGCTAGGTAGAGAACAAAGCTTAGGCGAGCCATAGACAATCCGGCTGACATCCGGAAGGTCTCGTGGTGCACGCGAAAATCCCAGTTTGAACAACCCCGCCGGATGAGGTCACGTGTCCTTCAGGGACGTTAGGGTGTCTCGGCCAATAAGGTACGGGCACGGTCGCCTGGACGTTAGGGTGTCTCGGCCAATAAGGTACGGTCGCCATGCCAAGACGTTTCAGCATCCTACATCTACCTCTTCATCCACAGGGCGGCCTAAACCCACGCGGCTAAATGTACAATTCCCGGCATTTCACTGTGATGTCCCCTTTTCACTGTTTACTTCAGCACCCACAGCTCATTTTGCCTATGGATCAGATGATAAAGGGGATGAGGCCCCTTTTACAAAGTGGTCCAGACTGAAGTCAGAGCACATGTCATCAAGAGGTCGTGGGTTCGGATCTCACCCACCTGAATATAGTTTTTCTTCTCTAGCCATTGGATGTATATAGCCTCATCTGTGGTTGCCTAATAATTGTTCAACCTTCATATTCTTCAACCGCAAAGATCCCAGGGCCGGGATGGTTCAGTTGGCCGTGTGCCAGGTTCATAATCTGCAGCTCCCAGGTTCGAGCACCAGCGTTGAGAGTTACCTCCGTAAAACTCATCCCTGCCCATGGTCAATAGGTGACACTGATTGGCTTGGAAAGGCCACCGTCCGTCTGATGGGGCATTAAGCTATATCCTGTACATGTTAAACAACATGCTGGATGGCGAGAGACTACCAACTGTCTGCCAACAGCGCTCTGAGCCTTCGGGGTCCTTGTGACCTGGCCAATTTTAGCCCATTGTGTGCAAAAAAAGTGCCGCTCGGAGGTAAAAAAACCCCAAACTTCCGACAGTTGAAAACAATAGGAAGTTTGAAATATCAGTTTCTTTGCAAGCTTTGCATTGTTTAAGAAGACAAATTCTGTATCTCGACAATCGGACGTCAAAATGTTAATTGTTTTTTTTTTTCTGTTTTTAATAAATCTGAATTGTATTTTTTCTAGGCTGGATCAAACGCTCGGTAAGCCTGGTTCCTATCTGACAGAAAAAGGCACAAAACCGATCACTTTTGGGAACAAGTTGCAACAGATCGAACAGCAGGTAAAAGTGTTTCCGTTAATCTGATATTTGAGTTAATGTCATAAAAATACACTCAACTACTACTTTACTAGATACAGTCGCTCAAAAAAGTATCCGAACACTATCGTTCATTACAGAAGTCAGAAAAAATATCTGGCAACGATTTTTTTTTAGAAATTAGCGATCTGGCAACTTTCGTGTCACGTGACATTACGTGAATTAGCGATCTGGCAACTTTCGTGTCACGTGACACGAAAGTTGCCAGATCGCTAATTTCTAAAAAAAAATCGTTGCCAGATATTTTTTCTGACTTCTGTAATGAACGATAGTGTTCGGATACTTTTTTGAGCGACTGTACAAGTCCATGTTAGGTCAATTAGTGACTCAGTAACTTCTTAAACAAGCTTTTTATGAAAAAATGTGACTCAAGATAATTTAAAGATCTCAATCAGATCTCAGGGTTGAGATTTATCTTCGCAAAACTCTCCTCCCTGCCCACGGTCGGTAGCGGACACCGATGGGCTTGGAAAGGCCGCCGTCCGTCGGATGGGACGTTAAGCCGTGGCCCCTTGTGCGGGAGAGCATACCCTGCGCTCGTTAAAGAACACGCTGGATGGCCTTGACGGGAGGCCACGATCTGTCTCCCAAAAGCTATCCAGTGGGGACCCTCCCCCCCCAAACTTCTCTGAGCTTTCGGGGTCTTTGTGACCCGTCAAGGAATGGCCTTGACGGGAGGCTACCATTTGTCTCCCAACAGCTATCCAGTGGGGTCCCTCCCCCAACCTTCTCTGAGCCTTCGGGGTCTTTGTGACCCGTCAAGGAATGGCCTTGACGGGAGGCTACCATTTGTCTCCCATAAGCTATTCAGTGGGGCCCCCCCCAACCTTCTCTGAGCCTTCGGGGTCTTTGTGACCCGTCAAGGAATGGCCTTGACGGGAGGCTACCATTTGTCTCCCAAAGCTATCCAGTGGGGTCCCTCCCCCAACCTTCTCTGAGCCTTCGGGGTCTTTGTGACCCGTCAAGGAATGGCCTTGATGGGAGGCTACCATTTGTCTCCCATAAGCTATCCAGTGGGGTCCCCCCCAACCTTCTCTGAGCCTTCGGGGTCTTTGTGACCCGTCAAGGAATGGCCTTGACGGGAGGCTACCATTTGTCTCCCAACAGCTATCCAGTGGGGTCCCTCCCCCAACCTTCTCTGAGCCTTCGGGGTCTTTGTGACCCGTCAAGGAATGGCCTTGACGGGAGGCTACCATTTGTCTCCCAAAGCTATCCAGTGGGGTCCCTTCCCCAACCTTCTCTGAGCCTTCGGGGTCTTTGTGACCCGTCAAGGAATGGCCTTGACGGGAGGCTACCATTTGTCTCCCAACAGCTATCCAGTGGGGTCCCTCCCCCAACCTTCTCTGAGCCTTCGGGGTCTTTGTGACCCGTCAAGGAATGGCCTTGACGGGAGGCTACCATTTGTCTCCCAAAGCTATCCAGTGGGGTCCCTTCCCCAACCTTCTCTGAGCCTTCGGGGTCTTTGTGACCCGTCAAGGAATGGCCTTGACGGGAGGCTACCATTTGTCTCCCATAAGCTATCCAGTGGGGTCCCCTCCAACCTTCTCTGAGCCTTCGGGGTCTTTGTGACCCGTCAAGGAATGGCCTTGACGGGAGGCTACCATTTGTCTCCCAAAAGCTATCCAGTGGGGTCCCCCCCCCCAACCTTCTCTGAGCCTTCGGGGTCTTTGTGACCCGTCAAGGAATGGCCTTGACGGGAGGCTACCATTTGTCTCCCAACAGCTGATACAGTGGGTCTCCTTCCCCAACCTTCTCTGAGCCTTCGGGGTCCATGTGACCTGGCCATTTAGTTTATGGTGTGCAAAAAAGTGCCGCTCAAAGGTAAAACAACCCAACCCAAATCTGGCCCATAGGGACTCGAACCTGGGACTTGTAGATTACACGCCTGCCCCAGAAGGTGCCAACTGATTTCTAGTAATATTAAAAACTGGATTTCAGTGTAAATGGCCCTTGCCATGCCCCTCCACCCCCCCCCCCCCCTTCCTTTCTGGCCAGGGTTTTAAGATCAATTTACGATGGTCTTGGAACGAATTAGGCCTGTTATAATATGAATTTTACGAATTTGCATAAAGAATTTTTCACCTAACGACAGTTTTCGTGGAGAACAGGATGTGTCCTATAGACATGGAACTCATGAAAAAAATGAGCATTTTATTTTTTAGCTTATTTTGACTGTATACAGAAATTTCTAATTTATCGTGTTTTGCTCTATCTGAAAAACTGCGCCATTTTTTCTTCTCTCCAGCTAACGAAGATGGAAAAAAAGATGGACAACATCATCTTTGCTCTCCACACAGTTGCCAAAGACCTCGCCAGCCACCAGAGGGCGTTAGAAGAAAAACAACAAGAGAAAATTTAAAACTGCAATTCATTTAAAAAATAAAACGAAAAGAATTGTGATATATTTTTTTTTGTACAGATTGTAAATACTTAATTTCAGATTTGTTTCTGTTGTTTTTACATTTTTTTTATAGATTTGTAATTTTATGTACATTTTAGAAAATAAAATATAGGAATAATTTATCGAATTATTTAGAGAAGTTAGTAATTCTGTACTATTAAAGTTGTATGGCAGTTTAATGGTATATATACAAGAATTGGTTAAATGCTAGATGAATCAGCAGAATGAAGCAAAGGATAGCTATTCAGTAGCAGAAACCCTTTACACACTATTGTAGATAATATGGAAAGAAAGACCTTACACACTATAGAAAGATCTTTACACACTATTGTGGATAATATGGTCAAAATCCAGTTCTTCGGAATTAAGGTACGAAGTTATAGAATCTTTGTTGCCAGGTTTATCACAGTACTTTTCAGTTTAATTATTCACAGAAAGGTCCGGATGCCTCATTGGAGAGGGTCGGGGATGGCTCAGTCGGTAGCGCGCCAGGCCCGTAATCTACGCTTCCCAGGATCGAGTCCCAGCGTTGAGATTTATCTCCGCAAATCTCTCCGCCCTGTCCACGGTCAGTAGGGGACACCGATGGACTTGGAAAGGACGCTATCCGTCGGATGGGACGTTACGCCGTGGACCCGTATGCGGGAGAGCCATACCCTATGCACGTTAAGCTGTCTCTCAACAGCTGTTCCAGTGGGTCTCCTCCCCCAACCTTCTCTGAGCCTTGGGGTCCATGTGACCTGGCCATTTAGCCCCCCCCCCCCCACAGGGGACCACCTTGACGTGGTGGTGGGGGCTTCGGGCCCAGCAACCGGTCGAAGGCTTTGCTGACCGGATTGGGTCCCCGGTTGAACAGAGCCAAGACCAACCGAGGTCGAAGACATCGCTGACCGGTTGGGTGTTCCGGTTGGACGGTGTCAAGACCTCGCATCAGGTGCTCCGTAGAGCAAGTTCAAGGGCACAGCTAGTAGGCACGAGCCATTTCAAAAGTCTGGTCCTCACTAAGAGTCTCCACCCCGGGTGTCGAGCGAACTTGGATCTACATATTCTTGTTCATGACTAACCGGGGAACAGATTAAATTTCAGGTTTCTACCGGTGGTTAGCTTTCCTTCTATAGGACTGCTGCTATGTGAGGTTGGGGTTGAGATGCATCTGTATGGTGTATTCTTGCCCCCGACTCTAGGTAGTCACGGCTTTCCGTTAACTTGGTAGTGTCGTGAGACGGAACCGGGGATTGCCGTGGTTGCCGAACATCTGGCAACAAATAGTACATGGCCATTTAGCGCATGGCGTGCAAAAAAAAGTGCTGCTCAGAGTTAAAACAACCCTAACCCTCATTGGAGTTGCCTTCTCGAGCTTTTATTAGTGATGTATATATTCTATCCAGTCTGGAAAGGAAAATGGAAATAATTCCATGTTATCTCAATAGAAAATCGCATTTTTGATGGTCAATAACTTCAATATGAGTTTTAATGAAAAATATGTCTAGTTTGAGATCTTTATATTTAATCTATCTAAATCTCGATTTTTAAATAATATTTGTTCAGTATTCAGAGTTATTAAAGCTAGAATATTTAATAGGTTATAAAAAAATAACCCGGAAATTTAATTGAAACAGGTTAAGAATCAGAGATCGTAGTTGACTCTAAGAGAGTACAGGATTCACTGCACCCAGGGGGTTTGGGGTCACTTTTTTTTTTGTAGCCTGTTATACTCCAGAATTCTCAACTCTTTGAATACTGAAAAAATGTTATTTAAAATCGGGATTTAGATAAATTTCATTAAGATCTTATCTTTAGATATATTTTTTATTCAAAATAATGCTGCAGAAATTATTGAGCTATGAATGTGATTTACTGTTGAGATAACATGAAAATTTTCCATTTTTCTCTGTGTACTTTATCTTCAGAAATGTCTGTAAAAGCTTGGAATAGCTCCAGAATTTTTCTCTGTCCTATTTGTTACAAAATGAAAAAGCAAATGCTTCAAACAGTGATAACAAAATGCCACCAGCATTGGGGGGACACTCAAAATTCTATTAATACGACATCAAATATATATATATTATTAAAGACATCTAAACCCATTGAATACGAACTCGAAACGCATTTTGAAATCAAGGAAGAAGATTTTCTATTTTTTTTTATATTGTACAAAATTAAATTTATTCATACATATATTTATTATACTTATTATGTATCTCTATTTTAATAAATTACTACAGGATTACTACAGGGCTCAAAAAGGCCGCAACCCTAAATATCAGAGTAGAACTTATGTGCATGTACATTTTATGCCATAATATTAGTCAGTTGGCATTACTATACTCAAGGTTAACAGCCTTTAGCAGTTGAAATGACCTTGTCACGCGCTAGTCTCACTCAAGCATTCATTCCTTTGTGTTGTGTCAGCTATGTCGTTTTCCAAAAACGAACGTGTATTTATTGTTGAGACTTATTGTGCGTACAAATCTTAGAAAAGTGTGAGAGAGGAGTTTGAGTTGAAGTTTCCTCAATCTGCAGTTCCCAACAAGACGACAATATCTCGTTTGATTGATAAATTTCGAGACACTGGGTCTGTACAGGATCGGAAGAGCCCAGGCCGGCCATCACTGTTAACTGCTGAAGTTCTTGATGATGTGTCTCAGAGTTTAACCTCACACTTTTCATGAACGGAAAATTAGTGCTTGGTGTGCAATTTCCCGTCGTCGAGTGATAGGGCCTTTATTTTTTGACTCAACTATAACTGATGAAGTTTATCGTGACCTCATCCAACAAGGTCGGGGATGGCTCAGTGGGTAGCGCGCCAGGCTCGTAATCTGTAGTTCTCAGGTTAGAATTCCAGCTGGGCCAGCATTGAGATTTATCTCCGCAAAACTCCCCGTCCTGCCCACGGTCAGTAGGGGACACTGATGGGCTTGGAAAGGCCGCCGTCCGTCGGATGGGACCTTGACGGGAAACTTGACGGGGCACTTTTTTGCACACCCTTGGCTAAATGGCCAGATCACAAGGACCCCGAAGGCTCATAGAAGGTGGGGGAAGGGGACCCACTGGAATAGATGTTGGGAGACAGATGGTAACCTTCCGTTAAGGCGTCATCTTACGGGGTCATGGCTTAACGTCCCATCCGACGGACGGCGGCCTTTCCAAGCCCATTGGGAAAATTCATGGAACCAGAGACTTTCATACTGGATCAGATTTAATAATTAAAAATAATTAAGAAAATTTGATAATTAAAATTCATACTGTATAAGAATAAATATTATTATATACCCCTCAATCAGCTGCTTGCCACAGAGGTCTGACAGGAGCCTGTCAGTTTATATATGCCATAGTAGTAGGTCTGTGAGGATGGCAGGACCTCAGCAGAAAAACGACACAAACGTCCATGCCTTACCCGGGACTCGAACCCAGGTCCCTTAGATCAGTAGCCAAGCGCGCTAACCACTCGGCCATGGGAACCACGAGCGACTGTGTCATAGGCATGTCATTTTAAATCGGTGGTTTTTGGACTGAGAATTAAAAAATATTTTATTTCATTCCTAATTGGAAATAGTATCGATAATTAATTTGCTTTGATGACGGAAAAAAATCGATAAATATATTTATATTTTTCTGTATGGAATATAGTCGACAAAGACATCTTTTAGTTTTAGCCTACCCTTTATAATTAGCCTTACTTTTAACGCTTAATAACTGAATTTTAAAGGTGACTCGTAACTCAGTTATTTGGTCTAGTGGTTAGCACGTTGGATTTGCAATCTGAAAATCCTGGTTCAAATCCACATTGTCAAAAAAAATTCTTTTTCTGATTTGTGAACAATTTCAATCCTCTCCCGAATGGGCGTGATTGTTACCTAGGGCCGTTTTAGGCTCGGTATCAAGCATGTCTCGTTTGGGGGGGGTTGCGGGATTGGTTGGTTCCCCTGCCAGCCAATCCACCTGAATTGTCGCGGTTGCCCGTATGTATTTGCGGCAGTTCAGGGGAGGTCGCACACCTTTATTCACCAGGACTACTCAAAGTGGTATTATTATCAAAATTCTCAAAGTGGCCCATGTTGTATTACTGACATATCAGCAGCTGAAATTCGGATGGGAAATAATGATGCATGCATCCTCCATATTTGCTGGACTTGGCTCTCTCATATTTCCGTCTGTTTAGATTCTTTAACAATTTCATTGCCGATGGAAAGTTTTGGAATGACGACGAGATGAAAGAGTGCATTGCCAACTTCGTTGCTATGAAGAACAAGAGTTTCTAAAGGAATGACGTAGTAGATCGTTTGAACATGGTCATATCTACAGAGCAAAGAATGTAGAGGGAGAAGGAGTTCAGCTTCCATAGGGATTAATGTAAAATCGAGTATCGTGCATTTGGCGTAGTGGTGAAACGAACATTACAGGGGACGAACGCTTTTGTAGTTACATGTTACTGTCAACTCCCATTCTCTTCGCTTTTCCTATGTAACAATTTCCCATTGATATCCTTGCAGAGTATATTAATATCAATTCCGTTTCCTGTTTCTATGCAACTAACAAAGCTCATAATTGTAATAATTTATTTTATAAATGAACTTCAGGCTAATTTCAAATCTTCTCTATCCGTTCAATTTATAATTGTTGGTTCAACGAAAAATAATTCCAATGGAGAAAATAAACCTTTATTAAAATCATGATATTATTTTTTTCAAATACAAAGTGCAGTTACTTTTTTTCCTTTTTTATAAATTTTTTTATGCATAATTCCTTTGCCCCTTATTGTTTGCTTCCCAGCTTAAACAAATGCACGATACGAATCGAAACACCACTTGAGGTCGCCACTTACGCTTTGTCAAAGCTGAACTTCTTTTCCTTATACGTTCTTTGTTAATAATAATAATTTCCTTATACGTTCTTTTCCTTATACGTTTATACTCTCCATTGAACTTCACACATTTTTGCCATCGTTGTACCCATGCATTAAAAGAGTCTTTGAAGCCATTTTTCGAAAGCGTGCCAAGTGTCATTGTGGTTCTGCAAGCTTCGTTGTCAGATGCGAAATGTTTCCCTGTCGAAGCTTTCTTCAGTCGCTGAAAGAGGAAAAAATCGCAGGGTGCTAAGTCCGGGGAATATGGAGGATGTGGCAGAACCTCAGCACCTACGGCAGTGATCACTGGCTGCACAATATTTGCCATATGGGGCCTGGCGTTGTCGTGATGGAGAAACCAAGTCACACCAGAAAGTTCCAGACTTTTTTAACGAATGGCACGCCGAAGTTTGGTTCTGAGAACCTTCGAGTAGGCTTCCTTATTCATGGTTGCTCCACGAGGCACAAAGTGAGTAACGAGAACACCTTTGATGTCAAAAAACACAAGAGCCATTTGTTTCCCAGCTGAACGAGGTTGGGTTGTTTTACCTCTGAGCGGCACTTTTTTTTTTTACACACAATGGGCTAAATGACCAGGTTACAAGAACCCCGAAGGCTCAGAGAAGGTGGGGGGAGGGCACCCACTGGAACAGCTGTTGGGAGACAGATGGTAGCCTCCCGTCAAGGCCATCCAGCGTGTTCTTCAACGTGCACAAGGTCACTCTCCCGCACACGGGGCCACGGCTTAACGTCCCATCCGACGGACGGCGGCCTTTCCAAGCCCATCGGTGTCCCCTACTGACCGTGGGCAGGGCGGGGAATTTTGCGGAGATAAATCTCAATGCTGACCCAGCTGGGACTCGAACCTGGGAACTACAGATTACGAGCCTGGCGCGCTACCGACTGAGCCACCCCCGCCCCACGTTTGCAAGCCAGAAAAGGGCCATTACTCCAATAGTGAAGGCGGCATATAAGTTTTATTTTGAATACTAGATCGATGGCCAGGGCAAGGCCTGGGCCACACACATATGCTGCAGTAAGTGTTTAAGAAATCTGGGCGAAAAAGTGGTGATGCCGTTTGCTGTTCCTGTGGTTTAGAGAGAGTCAAGCAATCACGCAAATGACTGCTACTTCTGTATGATTCCACCTAATTCTGGAGGCATCACAAGGAAAAAGAAGTGGACAATAGCATACCTGAATATACAATCTGCTCTCTGACCAGTTCTGCATGGCGAAGGTCTTCCCCAACCTCCAAAAGAATTTTCCATCGATTCAGACAATGAGGAGGGAGGCGAACCGACGTCAGGTTTTCCGCAGCCTTCGGTGTCTAATGATGATCTTTACATCTGCCATGCTGCGTCATCTGTGCCACACATTATCACTGAAGAAGAAATGAACGATCTGGTGCGTCATCTGTGCCACACATTATCATTGAAGAAGAAATGAACGATCTTATTCGCGACCTGGAGCTGTTCAAGATCAAAGCAGAGTTACTTGAATCAAGACTTAAACAATGGAATCTTCTCAAGGAAAATGTCCGAGTCCATGCGACGGAAATGCACAAAATCCTGCTACCGTCCCCTACACATCAAACTCGGTGTGATGAGAAACTTCGTAAAAGCCATAGACTGCATCAGCTTTCAAAGTACTTGGTTGACAAATTGTCTCGACTCAGCGAAGCAAAAATTCCCTCTTTAATTTTGTCCGCAGAGATCCGCCAGCTGTTCAGAGACTAGATGTTCAACAACCTGCTTCAGGGTAACGTTGGGTTGTTTTCCCTCTGAGCGGCACTTTTTTACACACCATGGGCTGAATAGCCAGGTCACATGGACCCCGAAGGCTCAGAGAAGGTTGGGGGAGGGGACCCACTGGAACAGCTGTTGGGAGACAGATGGTAGCCTCCCGTCAAGGCCATCCAGCGTGTTCTTTAACGTGCACAGGGTATGGCTCTCCCGCACACGGGGCCACGGCTTAGCGGAGGCCTTTTCAAGCCCATCGGTGTCCCCTACTGACCGTGGGCAGGGCGAGGAATTTTGCGGAGATTCAAATTCAAATTCAAATTTATTTTTAATAAGTATTATCTATAATTATATTACATAAAATATCCCACTAAACCGAAGCTTATCAGCGGGAATGTAAATATATGTTTTTACAGATATGATCTAGATTGCCTCAGTAGTACAAAAAATGAAGGAGAGAAAAAAAGGAATAAATGAGAAAGAAAACCGACAAAATGATGAAAGTTTCCAAATAAAAACATCACTTTTTCATCAACCACTGAAATAATTTATCTTTAACATCACAAATTTTTTTTAAGTTCACTATTTCTCTAGGAAGCAAGTTAAATAGGTACGGAATTTGATATTCTTTGGAATTTCGTCCGTAATTATTATAAAATTTTGGTTGTTTCAAAAAACCCATAGCCTTTTTTCTAGTAAACATATTGTGGCAAATATTTTGCTTATAGGTATCATCAAAGAAGTTATTGATAACAGAAACAAACACATATAAACTTTCAATAGGTAAAATTTTGAACAAACTGAATATATCATCTTTCGTTGTAAGGGAATATTTAACTTTTGTATTACACAATCCTTTTAGCAGACTAAACTGTATTCTTTTAATTTTATTTAATTCTGTCTTATAGGCTGTTCCATAAACTGTTATCCCATACCTAATTATAGATTCAAAAAGTGCTTTATATACTAAAATAGTTATCTGTGAATCAACAAACATGTTAAGTTTCCTAATTTTAAATGCTACAAATCGTAGTCTTGAACACATCCAATCAATATGTTTATTCCATTTCATTTTAGGTGGCGACCGCTGTGTCGACGTCATCAAAGAATCAGCCGACCAAAGAACTCTACAGTTTCGTGTTGTGAGTCGCAGTATAACTCTGAACGCGTCGCAGTGGTTTACACTGGCTATCCACGTAGACCACGTGATGCGTGTCGTGCGAAACGTGTGTGGAACTCCCAAAGATCACCATCTCCGCAGGGCCATTATAGAACATTGTGAATCAGTTCGACCTTTCCTGTTGGGATCTGTTTTCGGCTGCCCCGAGTGTGTACATCAGCTACTGGTGAATATTTTTCAGCAAGCACTAATACATCTGATCCCGTTAGATGGACTACAACCTGAAGAAAAAGAACCGGCCATTATCTTATTCTTGAGAAGCTTTGACCAAAATCAAGTGGGTATCATGGCTATCAAAAGTGGGTATTATTGGGGATGACCAAAGGAAATAAAGGTTATGGAAGCAAACAATGGTACATATGAATATATTTTGATATACAGTACTATATTGTTTGATTAATACTTATCGAAAATGTTCCTTTTTTCGTGTATGTTAGTGAAAAGAAACTGCATATAGGCTCTTACTACATATTTCTCTTAGAGAAAAGAGACTGCGTTTAAACTCTCACTATATATACAGGGTGATTCAAAACTCTTGGGCCAAACTTTAAGGGGTGATAGAACATACCTAAACAAGCACTTTTCGTCATACAATGAATGGTCGGAGCTCAAACGGCGAAACACTACAGGGCGCTTTCCAGTGAATACTTATAAGCGCTGGTTTTCGCACTCGTCGTCATTTTTACCATGGATTGCAGAACGGATGGATTATTTCAGGAATCAGGAGAAGGCGGACAAGCATTTCACGTACGGAGCTGCGGACGGGAATGTGAGGGAAACTCAAAGACTGTACCTGGAGCACTTTCCGACTAGACGCATGCCTAATCGTAAAACCTTTCAGCGATTGCACCGGTATCTGTGCGAAACGGGCTCCTTTTTCAGCGGCTTTCAGAATACAGGGCGTGCAGGGTGTGTGAGGACGCTACGTGTTACAGAGGAAATTCTACGTAGGGTAGGAGATCGTCCCGAATGTACCATGTGAGCAATTTCCCATGCTGTAAGTGTGCCCCAATCGACGGTGTGGCGAGTTCTACGAGACGAACGATTATACCTCTACCATGCACAGAGGTGCACACCTTGACACCTGCAGATTATCTGCCTCGTATTTATTTTGCACAGTGGTTCCTGCAGCAGACTGCAGCGCAACCGGACTTTGATGCACATGTCTTATTCACTGACGAATGCACTTTTGCACGTGAGGGTGTTTTTAATACCCACAATTCTCATGTGTTCCATTCAATTCACAATTCTCACCAATAATCCGCACACCATACGTTCACATTCGTACCAGCAGCGTTTCTCCATAAATTATTGGGCTGGAATCCTCCATGACCATGTGACTGGACTATACCTTCTGCCAGCCCGACTGAAAGGAAGAACGTACCTCGAATTTTTACAAGAAGTCTTGCCAGAATTACTGAACTCTGTTCCAGCAAACGTTCAAATACTTATGTGGTTCGAACATGACGTAGCGCTACCCGATTTCAGCGTGGATGGGCGGAACGCCTTCGATGCAACATTTCCAGGACGATGGAATGGTCGGGTGGTCCCATCGCTTGGCCGCCACGATCACCCGATCTCTCATGTCTGGACTTTTTCCTATGGGGCCATATGACAAGCCTCATCTACGATAGCCCCATCAATTCCAATGAGGTCCTTGTTGACAGGATTTATATTGCTGCTGCCTCTGTACGAGAAATGCCTGGTGTTTTCGCCCATGTACGCCGATCACTACGTCGAAGGTGTGAAGCCTGCACTAATGTTAGCGGTCGCTCTTTTGAGCAGTTTCTGTAATTTGTTCGATAAAATTCTGAACTTTCTGTTCCGTAATTTATGCAATTGTTTCAAACCTCTTATGTCATTCTTGTGTTTCTTCATTTCCTGACACAGTAACTGCTGACCCCTAGCGCTTCATCGCTTGAGTTCGGACCATGCATTGTATGACGAAAAGTTCTTGTTTAGGTGTGTTCTATCAACCCTTAAAGTTTGGCCCAAGAGTTTTGAATCACCCTGTATACAAGGAGTGTCTAAGGGAGAAGAGACTAGCTTCCATGGACGTAATGTAAACTTTCGATTGCAGCGCCCTCTAAACATGGCAAATTCGTGCATCGCAATGAAGCCACCTAGTCAGAGAGAGGAGCGAGTTCCCTGCATTATTTTTCCACCGCCGAACAAAGTTTTCAATTGCTTACACCACGTGACTAATTTTACATACACTTTGACTCTGAAAAATGTTCATTTTCTTCATGAGGTACACTCGTAATCTTCTTTTCGTTTAGAGAGAAAATATCGAGAAGTAATGAAATCATTTTCTTTAACAAAATCCAGTTTTGTAAAACTCGTAGCAGCTGTGCTAAAAAACAAAATTGTAATATTTTGAACAACCTACAGCATTTAGTATATTATAATAAATTGAGATTTATGTGTCAATGCACGATGACACAATCTATATATTATATTTTATAAAATTGTAGATATTTTCCATAAATATCTTATCGAGTTTTTCCTTGTATAAATGTTCAACAGATGGCAGCAGGCACTTCCCGTATCATCCATAAAAAAGAATTACACTGTTAGAGCAAAATGCAGAAGCCAATGTACATCGATATGCTCCAGGGAACACAAACCTGCAACAAACATTGACTTATATATATTCCCAAGATGATTAAATATATTAATTTACATATTAATTTTAAAAATTCTGCAAAATTACTCAAAATAAACATACAACGGGTTTTCCAGGTATCGTAAAATGTACTCCTGAACGGGATAAAACACTCATTGAATAACTTTTGGGTCAGCTACCACTGTTACAAACAGCCATGGCTGTTAGACATTTGGAAACACTGGTTAAATTGCAATATACGTATATACCAATAGTAAGACAAACCATAGCTGCAGTGGGCTAAAATGATTACACTGCGCATGCGCAGATCGCCCCTTACAGTTGGTTTTGTGCCTGCACATGAATTTGCCACTTTCAGCTTCGGTAAAATTCCGCAGAACGGCGCCACTTACGCTTGTGCAAAGCTAGCCTTCTTCTCCTTTGACCTTCTTTGCTGTATACTATATCACAACATTTTATATTTTCGGATGCATCCACGAAGGTTCATCTAGTCACGAATAACCAACATCGAACCGAAACACACGATTATACGGAAATCATAGAACTTGTATTAATTTTATTCATAAATAAACCGGTAGTTCAAACATATTAAAAATTTTTTAGTTGCACAAATGTATAACCAATACTGTACAATGGAAAACCTTAACGCTCTGCAAATAAAGTTTAAAAAGCGATAAATTTGTTCAGTGAACTGTCACTTCCCTCTTTCAGCTATTTTTTTAATCCTTTCCTGCCACCTTGTTCAAAAAAATTTTTTCTGTTCTCTTCTAGGAACTTTAGCATTAGGTGATGAAATCTTAACCGTATGCAGAAAGCATATATACAATACCACAAAAAGAATGGTTTACATGATACAATACCACAAAAAGAATGGTTTACATGACATAAAATTGTTATCATTCTTATAACATCTTCGAAACACAAGATGTAATCTCTCGCCATCGAAACGGTTAAACATTGAGGTGGATAACATTATATTTGCATTTCAGGTTTAACTTCGATAAAAGCCAGAAATGACGATTTAATGCTTTCGTTAACTGATGTAACAAGCACAAATGCTATAATGTAGCATTTTAATATCTTTTATAAATATTTATACTTTATGGTTTTGAAGCAAAAAATAATATATTTCAATATACCGATTATGCAGAATGGCCAAAAGGCATATATCAAAAAAAGTTGAATAACTTTTCAAAATTTTCGAAATTCGAAAAGACATAAATGAAATAAATATATAAAATGAATATAAAATACAAATCAACGTAAACAAAATAGAAAAAGATATAAAAAAGTGTTAGAATCCAAATAAAAAAAATTCCAAAAAATTCCAAGTTTCATGTGATTAATACGCTTTAACATGTCTTCTATCATTAGCTATAATCAATCTGAGAATCTTGCATTTTTCAACATAGTTGTAGAGATTGGTAGCTCATGTAGAGCAATGGTTCTCAACATGGGCCATGTGCCCCTCAGGGGTCCATGCCATATTTTACAGGATTACATGCTAAAAACGGAACAAAGGGGATAAGTGTAAGTTTCTGAGGGTAGCCCTCATGTGTTTGGAAATTAAAATCTGAAAACCCACTATTTATCTAAAAAATAGCGAGAATTCTCAGTGGTCAAATTTAATTACCAGGATAAAATATTACAAATCAGATGGAAAATCATATTTATTATTTTAAAAAATAATTTAAAAATTTTTAAAAATGTCCCCTGGAATTCCTTCATTTCTTTAATTTTTTAGTAAACAGAGTAAATGAATTTTAAATTAAAATAATTTAGTATCAGGGTAAATAAGGAAGTAAATTTGCAGTTTGCACCAGTCATAATAATCACACTGAATAAGATGAAAATTCTTGAATTAATTAATTTTTATTTTCATTTTAGAATTACTGAATTCTAAATAAAATGCTTTAAGAATTTCTTTTGTTACTTAGAAATAAAGTATCGATTATTGGAATATGTATATATAATATAAAATTTATGAAGGCTATTATTCTTGCTTAGAATGATGTTTATTCGATAGGCCAACAAAGCAGTCTAGGTCGGTCGATTTGTCATAGTTTGTGTTCAGTTTATGCCAACAAAATAAATATCCCGATATCGGTAATTAGAGTTATCATCGGATTTCCAACAAATATTACATTTTTTGTAGGGCTATATGGTTAAGGCAAAGAAGGTCTACGAAGAAGAAGGCTAGCTTCGCACAAGCGTAAGTGGCGCCGTTCTGTGGAATTTTACCGAAGCTGAACGTGGCAAATTCATGTACATGCACAAAAACAACTGTAAAGGGGCGATCTGCGCTTGCGCAGTGCAATCATTTTTAGTCCACTGCAGCTGTGGTTTGTCTTACTCTTGGTCTATTTATTGAGATTTAATCAGTGTTTCAACCTGTCTAACACGCATGACTGTTTGGCATAGTGATAGCTGACCGTAAAGTTATTTAATGAGTATTTTATCCCGTTCAGCAGTATATTTTACAATACCTGGAAAAGCCGTTGTATCTTTATATTGAGTCATTTTGCACAAAATCTAAGATTAATATATAAATTAATACATTTAATCATCTTGCGAACATGTAAGTCAATGTATGTTGCAGTTTTATGTTCTCTGGAGCATATCGATGTATATAGGTGTCTGCAGTTTGTTCTAATAATAAATTTTTTTATGGTTGATACGAGAAGTGCCTGCTGCCATCTATTGACAGTTTATACAAGTAAGAAAGTCAATATGAATTTTATTGAAAATATCTAAAATTCTATAAAATATAATTAAACAAAACATGTTGTCTCGCACTGAGCCATAAATTTCAATTTATTATAATATACTACATATTGTAGAATGTTCAAAATATTAAAATTTTTTTGTTGAGCATAGCTACTACCTGTTTTACAAAATTGGATTTTATTAAAGAGAATAATTTTAACTAATCCTTCAAAGAAGTAATTATGATGGTAAGATTTAAGAAATTAACATTTTGAACAGAGTCAAAGTGATGTAAAATTAATCACGTGGTGAAGCCATTGAAAACCTTGCTGGGCGGTGGAAAAATAACGCAAGGAATGGCTCCTCTCCCTGGATAGATGGCTTCACTGCAATGAACGAATTTGCCATGTTTAGAGTGCGCTGCAATCGAAAAGTTTGCATTAAGCCTATGGAAGCTAGCTCTCTTCTCCCTTAGACACTCCTTGGTTAAGGAACGTTTCAACAATTGCTTGTCCTTCAAAAATTCATCAGAGAAAGCGAAGATCATTCATTTTGTAGGATTTTTTCTATTTAACCTTTGTTTGAAGGATATTTGGTTCCTCCCTTACTTTAGAATTATGTAATAAATCACTTTCATTGTGAGTAGCATGAAATCTCTGAATAGAAATACGCCTCCAATTGGAAGATGAATTAAATCCGCTTTCTAAAAGAGAAATGATAATGTGAATTGTTCCAGCTACAAATAACAGCTAATAAACAATGAATAAACAAAATTTGTTCCTCTGCATGTGTGTGATATATTGAGAAATTCCGGCAGACTTAAAACTATAATAATAATAGCAATGTTTAGAAATTGAAGTATTCATGCAAATTCACCAGTGTTCACTAGGTTCTCAACATGGGGTACGCGGTAAAATATTTCCAGGTACGCCGTGAGAGCACAAAAGTCGCTAGATATATGTTATATATTATATGTGTTTTATTTTATTGTTATACTATAACAATAGTTTATTTATCTATACAAGGGGTACGCCAGTTACATACACATTTCCAGGGAGTACGTGAAGCATAAAAGGTTAAGAACCACTGCACTAGAGTATATGAGCTCTGGTATTCTTAACTCAAAAGTGACATTCGCGCATAGGTCTACCACAAATAAAAGTAAAATTACAGTATGAATATAGTTAATCCCATTCTTCAAACAACTCCTAATTATTATTCAAAGATAAAAATGTCTCTAGGTTTATGGTTTTTTGCTAATTAACACATTTAAAATTTGATAAGACAAATATATTTTATATACACTACAAGAAAAAAAAAATTGCAACCTTGAAAGGATTAATGTCATTTTATTGAAACGCAGAGAGCTGTTACTAACTTGGGTGTTTCAACGATAGTGCTTGGCGCACGTCTTGGGTGTTGTTGGAGCTGCCGTTCCATCATATACCAGACGTGTTTAACAGGTGAAATGTCCGGTGAGCATGCTGACCATGATAGTACCTGATCTCGTGTAGATAGTGCAGACTAATGCGGGCTGTGTGGAGACGGGCGTTATCTCGCTGGTAAGAGGTTCCGTGCTGTTGAACAAATGGGACAGCAACTGTCTGCAAAAATGTTGGTAACAGATCGTTGGGCAGTTAGAGATCCCTTTATGATGACCAGTTCTGACCGAGATATCCACTAACGGCACCAAACACCAAGATACCAGATGATGGAGCTAAGTGAAGATGTCGCACTGGATGGCGTTCCTTTCCCCTGGTTGACGGCGAACACGTTCTCTACCGTCGTGCTGACGAAGACAAAAATGAGATTCGTCACTAAACACCACATTAGTCCACTCTTATTCGTTCTGTCTGAGGCGACACCACTGATGACGTACTTACTTGTGGACAGATGTGAGGGGCAAACGCAGTGCCGGATGAAAGGCTCGCAATGAAAATTGTAAAGGCCTGTTGTTTACCTTCTACCTGGTAGTTATAGATGTGTTGCCTGTTAACAGTCCCTTTGCAGTTGCGTTATAGTCGCGAATCTGTGACGCAATGCCATGCGACGCAAATGGCGGTCCTGTCGCTTTGTGGTCACACGATCCATGTTGGCATGTGCTGGATCCTTCTTGAACTTAATGGGGCCATATGTGTACGATGGTGCTGGGATTGGGTCAACAATGTCTCTAAACGACAAACCAGCCTCTCTAAGGCCACGCTCAAAAGTTTCTTCCACGCTCAAAGTCTGTTAACTGTTGGAACGGCTGTCGAAGTCTGTGTAATGGCATCTTTAGCGGTTTAGAACGATTTTCACAAAGTTTTTTTCAGACAGGGAGCTTTCGTTGCCTTTATCTGTGTTTGACTGCTCCGCACCTCTGACGTCAGCTCGCGCCTGTCCAACGTTTCGATCGTCCTGCAAACCTAATCATTTCCATATTCTACCGCCTCACAAAATTTCGACACATTTGCATAACTTCTTGCAAGTGTTCCATTTTTTATTTCTTGTAGTTTATATTCTTTGAGCTATTAAATAAATATTTATTATTTACATCGGAATCCACTATCTACATAACACCACGTTTTATTACACTTTTAGAATAATTTCTAATCACGTATGATCAATATTCTGTTGTCAAATACACATTCTATTAACAAAAGGTTTCGTACATTTCCTGAGTTTGAAATGGAAAGCCACATTCAAAATTTCTTAAACTGAAATTAAAGTTTTTACCAAAAACTTTCCTGAAGGTATGTTGAATATTTCACTTAAATTTCTCTAAATCTCGTGTTTCAGTAATATTCGTTAATATTTCAAGAGCTATTGTAGTCGGGGTCATTTTACAGAAGATGTTTCTGTTATAGACCCTGATAAACATTATTCTTCGAAATTAATAAGAACTAAAAGTATCATTAAACTAGCTTCTAAAATTACATTCATTTCAGTAAATGGTTTAATATAACAATTATTGCCTTTTTTTGCCAGTTTTGACCAAAATTATTATGAACACCGAGGATGCAGTTAAATGCTTTAGAATGTGAAATTCATCAGATATTAAATGAATATTGTTGGATATCGAATTTAAAGATTTTTGAGGTACATTTTAAGCTTATTTTCAGCACATTTTTCCGTGAAGCGCTATTTATACAGATAGATAGCTCGGAATGTAGTTTTCCATTCAAATAAGATTGGAACCCTTTCCGTCATTTCAGTACTATCAGGGCCGTGCGGTAGATTTTCTCATTATGATGCAAATCTTCGAAATGCCGCCCCTTAAATGTTTTTTCTTTAAAATAACCTTCGATTGTGATTTAAAAAAAAACTGCACAAAATGTATGAATACTATTTTTAATTTGAAAATATAAACTACTTTAAAATAATGATATCAACTACAACAATCTACTACAGTTTTACCCTTCTAACTTTAACTTTAGCAAATTCGTTAATTAGGGATGTGTTGTCTAGAGTGGCAGCCAATGTAGATTCAATAGAAATTAATGACAGATTTCTAAGCTTTGTTTGGCTTATTGAACTTCTTAAGTAGTGTTTTATTAATTTTAATTTGGAAAAACTTCTTTCCCCACTAGCTACAGAGACAGGGAGTGTTAATAAAATTCTCAGAGCTACAACAGTATTCGGATACAAAGTAATTAAGTTATTTTGGCACAAATAATTTAAAACATCCAAGGGTTTCATAGAATATGGTAGCATTCGGGATACATCACGTAATTCTTCTTGAAGATCATTTGCATTTATATCTGAATCATTTTCAACCGAAAGTATTGACTGGAGACTGGTACAATAATTTTCTAGCGTTTTGTCATCTATATCCTTGAGTTTTAAAATGTCAGATAAAAACTGAAAATTTTTGCTATGGGTTTCCAGAAGCGTGAATCGTTCATTCAGAGAATTAAGGGTAATGTCCAGAATATAATTGAAAAAGTTTATTTTAAATTTATTTTCCTCTGTTAAGGGTTGATCGACAGCTTCTTCATAGTCAAATTGACGCTTTTTCCTTCTGGCTCTAACTTCAGTTTCGGCAGGAAATTCTGCACTGCATTCAAGATTCTCTGCAATCTCATTAGCAGCAATTTTCATCTGATCATATCCAGATTGTCTATAACTTTTCACTTTTTGTATGGTTTCGGATAACATCCTTACACAATCTGACAAATTTATAGTTACAGATTGCAATAGCTTCGAGACTGAATTTATTTCAAATAAAATATCATACCAAAGAATTACACCGCATATAAACTTGTAACTTTTAATATTTTTTGCTAACCTTCTTGCTTTAACTTTAGTTTCTGCATCTCTGTTGGTGTCTTCTATTATTTGGAGTAATGCATCATAGATTTCGCAAAGTTGAAATCGTAAAGGTTTTAACGCATCTACTGTGCTTGACCACCTAGTAGCATTCAATGGTTTTAGAGTTAATTGTGAAACATATTTTTTTAACACTTCCCAACGCTTTGTAGAACCAGAAAAAAAGTGTAAAGTTCTTGTACAATAGAAAAAAAAGTTATTGTTTCTGTAGAAGAAGACGCTGCATCATTCACAACTAGGTTTAAAGAATGACATGCGCAGGGCACATAAAACGCCCTTGGATATTTTTCAAGTATTGTATTTTGTACACCTTTTCTTACTCCTTTCATATCAGCTCCGTTGTCCTAGCCTTGTCCTCTAAGCCACTTTAACTCAAAACCTAACTTTTTCAAATGTGTCAGAATAAGTTCTGTCAAACCCTCTCCGGTTGAATCACTAGCTTCAAAAAAACCAATAAAGAATTCTTCAATTTCATATTTATTTTGGATGGAGTTTAAAGGGACAACTCTTATTGTTAATGAGAGCTGTTCAATATGACTTACGTCTGGGGTACAATCGGCGATTATCGAAAAATATTTAGCGATTTTTGTTATTTCGACAATTTTGCTTAAAATTACATTTCCCATCAAATTTATCAATTCATCTTGTATATTATTGCTAAGATAAGTCACAGACCATTTATCAGACTCGCGTTGAACTCTCCTGATATGTTCTTCCATAACTGGATCAAACTCAGAAAGCAATTCTACCAACTTTAGGAAATTTCCATTATTAGGCTGAAACAAATGTTCAGTTGTTCCACGAAAAGCTAAGCATTGTGAGGCCAATAGTCTAATTATTGACATTATTCTTTTTAGAACTCCTCTCCAATGCTGAATTTCCATATCCATAATTCGTTGATATTCAGCGTCAATAGTTTTTTTCTGCTTTAATCGAATGTCCAATTCTTTCCATGCTCTAAAAGCATTTCTGTGATTTACAGACTTTTCGTGCATTGTGAGGGCTCTTATAAGATTTCCCCAGTCAGAATAACCTTTTTTGGGCCAGTCATTAATAGCAGACGAATTATCAAATAATATACAACAAAAGCAAAAAACGGCATCATTTGTAACAGAGTAAATCAACCAACTTCTCTCAACAACTTCACTATTGCTCAACACTTTTAAATAATGCGAGGGCGAAAATCTACACCTTCCTTTATTAATAGGAAACTCGAATTCTTTAATTTGATGTGGACCCCTCTCAACCAGTATTTGACGAGTTTCAGATGACATGCAGAAAGCATTCCATAATGCAGGATCAGAAGGAATTTCGCTTAATATCTGCTGGTTGCTACTGCTACCCGGCTCTTGATGATCTTCTGATGGTGTTATTTTTTGGCTCTCTTCAACAACTTCTTCTGGAAGTGATTGGGGCGGCACTGAGTTTTTATTTGCCAAATCCAAAGCAGTCGCTGTTGATGTGGACGGCTCATCTAAACAGGACACACTTACTAAGAATTCCTTCATAACATAGCTTAGCTTTCTTCCTTGTTCCTCTTTCTTTAAGCGTTTCTTTCTTATTGACTTCCAGACAATTTTTTCCTTTTCTGTTCCATACTGTAATAAAAATATTGAATAAAAATTCACAGTCCTTCGCAAAGATGCAACCGGGAGGGAGGGGGGTCATTGAAAATGATTAAATATGATGATGCTTATCATGCTATTAAAATAGGTTAGATAAAAAAAAAAGATAGAAATGAGTTGCAGAGTTAGTAAGATTTGTAGGTAACAGAACATAATAAATAGATAACGAATATCTGTCAAATTGACAGCTAGCAGCCGTTTTGACATATGCCTGTATTGTCTCCTCTTCAAAGTATATGAATTTGTAAAAATAGAGCAATAAATAACGAACGCAAAAGTAGGTAAATGCAAATATTTCCTAAGCAACTCTCTATCACACACAGAACGCAAAAGTAGCCCAATATTACCCAAATAACTCTCTATCTATCACACAGAGGCTCACACTCTCTCTATCACACACAGAACGCAAAAGTAGCCCAATACTACCTAAATAACTCTCTATCTATCACACAGAGGCTCACACTCTCTCTATCACACACAGAACGCAAAAGTAGCCCAATATTACCTAAATAACACTCTATCTGTCACACAGAGGCACACACTCTCTCTATCACACACAGAACGCAAAAGTAGCCCAATATTACTTAAATAACACTCTATCCATCACACGTTCCGCACCTGAGATATACCCAGTCCATGCAAATGCTACTTTTTAATTCGAGTCCCTATTGTCATAACATAATCATTTTCAATGATAATAAGTAACTACAATTGCTGTAAAAAAACAATAATTCTCTTACCTGATCTACGTTTTAAACACAAAAACTGAATTAGTATAAATGCACAAATATTATACTGATACAGATATATATCTGATTTACTGATTTAAATACAGCACAGCCACTTGCCACTTCTCATGACAAACTAATATTAAAATCAAATATTGTCAATAATTGTAAGCTCAAAGCAGAACTATCAACACGTAACATGTAACACGTGCAATTGTCATTTGTGATAATTGCCGCCTCAGCTTTTAGGAGCGGCCGCGCGGTATATTACAAACAAAAATAATAGCTTCGCGCTGTCAGATCAAAAGTCTTTCGGCGAGCACTCGCCAACGATGCACCTGCACCAGAAACCGAGGTCAAAGGGTACCGAAAGCGCTTAGGAGAGGCGTACGATAAATCATAAATCGTATACATCAATATCGGAATAATATAGACCAGGGGTGGGTAATTGTTTTCGTATCTACACTGCGCATGTGTATTGACGTGGCCGTCCTAGTGGAAAATACGAGACGAAAACGAGCACGGGAAGGAAATCTCGGTTCAAGGCGGATTTTTCTGACTGTCTTGGCGGACCACAAAAAACTCTTAGCGGGCCGCTCTTTGCCCACCCCTGAGACCAATATAGAAAAGCGTTGCGTAAAGATTTTTAAATATTGAATGGTTCAAATTGTATTTGATTTCGCTGCTTATGCCGCCCCCTTACGGTGCCGCCTGATGCGGCCGCCTCTCTGCATCATAGCACGGCACGGCACTGAGTACTATTCAGTTCACCCCCAAGTTTCGCTAAATGATGATGTTTATGATCTATATCAGTGGTTCTCAAAGTTTTATGCTTCGCGTACATCCTGGTAATGTGTATGTAACTGGCGTACCCCTTGTATAGATAGATAAACTATAGTTATAGTATAAAAATGGGAATAAAATAAAACACTGGCTTTGTTACTAAATCTAGCGACCTTTGAGGTCTCACGGCGTACCCCAAAAAGTTCTATCGCGTACCCAACGTTGAGAACCCCTAATCTATATGAAAAGGTTACCATCTTGCTTGAGATGAAACTTCTAATATGAAATGAATTGCTTCATCTGCTATTACTAAAGCAAAGCAAAGATACACCCGCATTGAATATTGCATTTGTTCCCTTCAGAAGAAAGTGAATAATTTAGGAAACACTGTGCACAAAATAGGTTAAGTTGATGCTCACACGATAAGTTTCATTTGCTTAATCTATAACTGTGGGTCCTCGTATTCGGAAGATATATTTGGAAAACTATTTTCAAATTTCTGTCTTTTTATTAGATGGAAGAAACAACGGGACGACATTTTTATATTATGTACTGTAACGCTCCCCATATAACGAACTTTTTATTTGACACACAACCTGTTTTGTTGAATGGACAATTTTCTTGACAAATATACAAAATAACAAAGAACTAACCAACTAACAAACCTGTAAATAATGAGCGAAAAGCAATGGGAAGATAGGTAAAAAAAAGTGCCAAAAAGATGTCAAGGTGTCATTAAAGTAAAGGACTCACCTATAATATTCTGATTTTAAAACGCTTAATATTTTCTTTAAGATGTTAAACCACTCCTCTTGTAATCTATAATAATAAAAGTTGTCCGTGTGTCTGCTTCAGTCATAAATCGGGAATGGTGGTAGACTTCCAAAATCGTCTAAGTTGCATTGCCGAATTTCAATTCGAAATTCCAAAAGGGAGGTTTTCTACAAGCAAATATATTTGCCCTGCTATTCCTCCGGGAAACAGTAATGCTACGAAATCTATTGGTGTCATTTACTGTTCCTTAATTGTGAACGCAAGAGTCATAAAAACGTTTAAATCTGCTGCCGTTGTTAGATTCCCATATTCCTAAACTTATTATTATAGTAATGCTTCCCATTGCAAGAAAAAACTGGATTTTTTTTAAAACCGAAACGGGGTACTGCAGAGGAAGCCCTGGTACGATATTTGGGCCCGTTGATTCAAGTACATCGGGAACTACAGGGCACCAAAATCTCGATAGTTTGCATATGAATGAAGTTAAGAGTTATGATTTCTTACCTAGAAAGTCACTAACAAAAGAAACAAGCAAAAAACCATGTAGTCAGGCCATTTGACCTCCCCTGTAATTGCTATCATATTACAGTGAAAATTATAACTTGTTTTATAGTGTATTAACAAAGAAAAATAATTGAATCTTAAGTGGCTTCTTTCCACAGAACTATTGCAAGAGCCATTAGGTTTAATACCCTAGAGAAATTGAAATTAGTTCAATAACCATACACCTGTGTTTATGGCAAGGTGATAGAACATAACAATAAATTAGAAATTTTATAGAATATTTCATATTTATTTTAAACATTGCAGAGTATCTTTATGCATCTTAATGAGAATATGAAACATTTTAAAAACACGATACAAATGATATGGGCTTTACAGACCCTAAAAATATGCTCCATTATTTTTAGAAGTATATTACGCTTTTACATTTTAAATTTTGGATGCAGCTAGAAAAGTACTTCCGTAACACGATAACCTCTGATATCATGATTAAAAGTTTTGTTCATTAAATGGAGCAAATTCAATTTGTAATAAATTTACATCACATTACCAAGTCCGCCATCTTGGATTTTGACAACATCACCCAAACCAGTGAGTTGTGCAGCTTAACTGCAGCGCCATCTAGTGTTTAACATACGTATTATAGTTAAAAAAAAAATCCACAGCCTGTCTCAAACCCAGGTCCATAACGTTTATCAGCGCTATTTTATCAGCGTTATTCAGCGTTTATCAATGAATTTTTTTTAATTCCAAGAACACAACATTTCACTTGGGAATAAATTATAGATGAATTTTTTATTCCTTGTAAATCACATTTAACTTGGGAATTATATTTTTATTTCTTGTACAGTCGCTCAAAAAATATCAGAACTCTATGGTTGGTTACAGAATTCAGAAAAAGTATCTGGCAACAATTTTTTTAGAAATTAGTGATCTGGCAATCTTTGTACTGTACATGACAGTTGTATTTCTTTTTTATTATTATATTTATTTTTATTTTTTACATTATTATATTTATTTCGTATATTTTTGTATATTTTTATACTGTATTTATTTTTTATTCTTATTAACTTACGAATAAATTATATTTTTATTTCTTGCAAATTAGGAATATATTATTTTTATAAATGAATCTTGCTTTTTATTTTTTATAAATTAACATACGAATATATTATTTTATAAATGATTTTTTTTCTTATAAATTAATTTACGAATAAATTTTTCTCTTGTAAATTAATTTAGGAATAAATGAATTTTTCATTCTTTTGTAAATCACATTTAACTTGGGAATTAATTTTTTAATTCCTTGTGAATAGTATTCAGAACCAATCATGTCGCCTCCTTACTCATCCTCCCTTGGACCACGTTTTACAGACGGATGGCTTTACAATCTGAAAGGTCCTTGCGAAATAGACCAAATAAGAAATATTTTGAAACATAAAGTGGAGATCAACACAAGGTCTCTATACCTTGCACCAAAATTGTTTAATATGTTAAGTTTTAAAATGACAACTGAAAAAATTCCAGCAACTTTCAAAAACACATTGCATAATATTGTTCTAAATATGTCTGATTCTGAAAGTACTCTCAGATAATGTACACAGTCGTATCAGAATAATATGACCAATTACCATACATACATTATGGCTGGTGGTCATATTACACTGATACGACTGTATATATATGAAAATCTTATGCTGCACATTCAGAAAATTTCCAATGTTGCTAAATTTCATACCTAAGTTGCTAATAGACTGACATGCTCCTTGATTCTAAATGTGAAATATTTTATTTTTGTCTATTTTGAGTGGGAGGGGGCCGGGGTGGCTCAGTCGGTAGCGTTCCAAGCTCGTAATCTGTAGTTCCCAGGTTCGAGTCCGAGCTGGGTCAGCGTTGAGGTTTATCTCCGCAAAACTCCCCGCCCATCCCGTGGTCAGTAGGGAACACCGATGGGCTTTGAAAGGCCCCCGCCGTCGGATGGGACGTTAACAGTGTGCGAGAGAACCATACCGTGTGCACGTTAAAAAACACGCTGGATGGCCTTGACCGGAAGCTGCCATCTCTCTCCCAACAGATGTTCAAGTGGATTCCCTCCCCCAACCTTCTCTGAGCCTTCGCGGTGCATGTGACCTGGCCATTTACCCCATTGTGCGCAAAAAAAGTGCCGCTTAGAGGTAAAACAACCAACCCATCTACCATCATTGAAGGTGATACTTGTGGCGTGGGTGTGTGATGGTTTCGGAACATGTCGACCTCTATGTGCGTTTAGGAAGCACTAAAACTGCAGAAGTATAGGCAGATTATTTAATGGCTTATAAATAGGATCTCGTATAGAGGTCGTAGGAATGTAGCATATTTATGATCCCTATACGAGATCTAATTCCAAGGCAATAGAGTTATACTATCCAACTCTTTTCAATGTACAAAACAATAATGTAACCACCTGATTGAACAGTATTTTCAAAATTTTCTTCAGCAGGACAGCAATGTTCGAATGGTTGTAAAAATAAAGTCTTTATTAATTTTGGTATACATTATTGTATAAGAAAAGTTTCATTTTTTCCTACTTTTTTAAAATCTATTATATTTCAAAAGTATTATTACCTTCTTTAGGTAAGCGAAATAAGTGTTAAATTTATATCGCTTGAAACTTATCCAAAAAATTTAAATTTATTACTGTATTTCATTTTTTTTTTTATGTTTGTGAGAATGTGTTTAGCATCTTTTGTCATTCTTAGCAGACAGGAGAGAATATAAAACTGGTCGAAGCCTACAAGGGGTGTTCTAGGGCCACGACAACCTCCTCCACGACCTCAATCCCTCAAGGAGCCAAGATATGATCCAATAAACTCGTAGAAATTTAGACACTATATGAGAGCTTCAAAAACGGTATGATCTCTCAATATTCTGAATTCCGCATTGAGGTCATGAGAAACCAGTTTTAATTCTTTCTTTCTTTCACACTTTCACATTTCTCGAAAATTTTTCTCTTTAACCCCTTATCTTTACAGAGCCTGATCTAGGGGAGATAGGGTGCCATTCTCCCTTTGAAAATCCTGGTCAGGGTAATGAAGGTAATAATTATTAAACTTGGCATATTTGACACAGTTTTAAAGACCTTTTTAAAGATCTATGAAACACAGGGTAAAATGTTATTCTGGAATCAAAATTCTGCTTCCACTCTACCGTTGTTTTTTTCGGCTCGATTGCTTCACTTTCCTCCCTAGCCTCTTTTTCCAAGATCCAGTCTTGTCTCGTTACTAATGGTTTGTGGAAGTCTATTCATGCTTTATTTAGAGTAGTTATTTGTTTTTATGACGTTTTGAAACAATTTGTTTCTACTATATTAGTTTCAAATCTAAATCAACTTCAAACATTTTAGCAATTACCCATTATTCCCGTATAAACAAGAGCAGATTCATTTACAAAACAATATATTAGCTATCAAAATTTCAATTGCAATAATCATTAAAAGAGAATTAGATCTGGAATCTAGATCCAAAAAAAGGGCACGAGATACAACCATGTGGACTCCACATTTCGTTACTTGAAGTTCAAATTCGTTACTTGAAGTATTTTTAATCTTAATTATTCGTTTACGATTATACAGAAAACTTTTAAATTAAAGCAGCATATTCCAAAATGAAGTGGGTATCGTTGGAGATGACCAAAAGAAATAAGGATTATGGAAGCAAACAATGATTCATATGAATGTATTTTGAGATACAGTACTACATTGTTTGATTAAAACTTATTGAAAATATTTCTATTTTGTATGTTAGTGAAAAGAAACTGCGTCTTACTATAAATGTATTTGTCTAAGAGAAAAGAAACTGCGTTTAAGCTCTCACTATTGATATATACAGTACTATGCAAATTAGTTGGGACAATAGGAAAATGCAGTAACAAAGACACAACTAAAATATTTATTTGTTTAATAGTGTAGTTAATAGTGAATGTGACCCCCCCCCCCCTTAGCTTTAATTATTTCTTTCACCCTCTTAACCATTGATGCCACTAACTTTCCACACATCTCCTTCACTTCAGGGTCGTGGTATCACACTTTCATGACACTTTATATCATTTTGGTTTTCGTCGTGCAATCCATCTTAGATATGCGCGCTTTAATAATGGCCCACAAATTTAAAATGGAGTTTAGATCGGGTGAATTTCCTGGCCACTCCAATACCTTCATATGTTGCTGGGTAAAGAAGCTCTTAGCAAGCTTAGAATTGTGGCATGGAGCCACATCCTGTTGAAATACCCCATCGCCGTTAGGAAACAGCTTCTGCAGTGTTGGGATAATTTTCGCCTGCAGAACGCCTATGTACTTTTTGCTGTCCATCATTCCTTCAATGGGGTGTAGCGTCTGTGGCCCGGTAGCTGTGAAATATCCCCAAAACATGACCTTGGGTGGGTGTTTGAGGAATTGCTGGATGTGGCCGGATCGAAGAGGTTCTTCAGACGTGGCTTGTCCCAATTAATTCGCACAGTGCTGTAGCACTACATTTAATATTTTCGGATTTTTAATATTTTCCAGTTACGATAGCTTTTCCACATGTATCTTTTTCTGTTTTTCATTAAACGTAAGTCATCTCTTGTATTAATTTGGTTTATAATTATACTGGTTGTTTAATTGTTTTACAATTTTTTCAGTTGTACACATGTATAGCCAATACTGGTACAACGGAAAATTTTAACGCTCTGCAAATAAAGTTTAAAAGGAAAGAAAGAAACAGAAATAGAATATTCTCTGGGATAGGATGATGGAATTTTGGTTGCATATCTAATATTAATTGAATTCGTCTACAGATACTGTCATGACCATGTAATTTTATTACATGGCCAAGACTTCATGAAAGGAGAACTGGCTGAAAACATCGACTTCCAGTTTAATAGTGACATTTTCGACTGCCTCCATTTTTGTGTCCACTTCAACGAAGAGGAACTCGGCCGCAGTCCCCGAACTTTCCAGGTTGAGCCTGGAACCCCAGATGGCAGAGGAACTACGTGACATGCCTGGTAAACAACGTTGGCCGGAGGGGAGATGAGATTCGCACCTCGGCTACTCTGGCCAATCCCTTACAGCCACGCATGAGCATAAGTGATCTCCACAAGTTGGGGGGAGGGGCAGCGAAAAAGGACAAGAGAATATTTGCCAAAAACAGGCAGTCTCTTCTTCTCGTCCGGGCTGTGTGGTCGACAGCAATGATCCTCTCCAGTGAGCAGAGTCCCGAAGTGTGAACAGTGTATGGCGGAGGAAGCGCTAAGCAGCCCGGGCTCCCATTGACTTGGAGCGCAACAGCCCAGTGATTGCCTTCCCGAGGGACTCCTGACTTGACGAGGTAAGGGGGAATCTTATTGAATCTGGCTCCGCTTTTTCACTCGAATGTATTTCTGTGAACTGCCGTCACGGTGTCCCGAGTGTTTAGGGATCTGATCTCCACCACGCATAAAGCTTGCCTTAATTGAAAAGGGCCATGCCAGAGGCATGGTTGAATCCGTCCCAAAAGTGGGAACTACAGTTGTGAATGAAATGTGTAACAGTAATTTTGTTAATAAATGTTATGTTTTTGTTAACTGTAAAATTATCTCAGTCTTCATTTGTTAAATGTCAGTTCATTTGAATATTGGTTCAGGGAACTGCCTAAATTTTGGCAGCAAGTAACGCATCACGGTCTAAGTGTTTGTACCGCTCTAAATATACACCAGGGGTGTTCATAACATACCCTCTAAAAGCGGAAAATTGCAAAAATTCCAAATTTTCAAACCAATATTACATACGATCTATTTATGTCAGGAAATTGGAATTTTGGTGGTAAAATGTAAAGGTCATGAAGTTTCCATTGGAAATAATGAGTTGACCCCCCTTTAAACCCAGGGTGGGTGGAGAAACACAAATTTTCGTTTTAGCAGATAATCGTTTGTTTTTAGAGCTAAAAGAAAAATATACTGGGTTGCATTGTTTTACCTCTGAGCGGCACTTTTTTGCACATCATGGGCTAAATAGCCAGGCCACAAGGACCCCGAAGGCTCAGAGAAAGTTGGGGGAGGGGACCCACTGGAACAGCTGTTGGGAGACAGATGGTAGCCTCCCGTCAAGGCCATTCATCGTATTCTTTAACGTGCACAGGGTATGGCTCTCCCGCACACGGAGTCACGGCTTAACGTCCCATCCGACTGACGGCGGCCTTTCCAAGCCCATCATTGTTCCCTACTAACCGTGGGCAGGGTGGGGAATTTTGCGGAAATAAATCTCAACGCTGACCCAGCTGGGAAAGTCCATCGGTGTCCCCTGCTGACCGCTGGCAGGGTGGGGAATTTTGTGGAGATAAATCTCAAACCTGGCGCAGCTGGAACTCGAACCCGGGAACTGCAGATTACGAGCCTGGCGCGCGACCGACTGAGACATCCCCGCCTCACTTCTATAGGAATGACATTTCTTACCTACTTCATTTTTCGATAACTTCATACATAGTTGGAAACACCGTTGCCCGAGGCTTGTATTTGGAATGATCATATACCTAAGTATTACTCAATTTTTATTCCAAATGGTATAAAACGTTTCACGCATTTGGCGATATTGCTATATTTTTTGTACAATATTACAAACTTGTGACTCATTTTGAACATCAATTCAACACTACAGACATTTCTTTTCCAACCATCTTGCCAACTGGTAGATCAATATTTTTTTTACAACTCTTTTTCAACGAATTCACTTTAAAATGAAACACATTCTATTTTTCCTAATAATGCATCAACATTTTCTGATATGCGTTTGATGTTCGTATATACGTAATAAGGATGGTTCGACAACAGATTTTCGAGTACTTTTTATTACGATGAATGTTAAAATTGTAATGCCAATTTGGATTACAGCTAAAAATATTTAACAATTTCCAAATAGCATAAACCCAATAACAGAAAATGAAGTCGTGAAAGGTCATAAAACATATTTGTATTTGCCGCCTCTGTGGCGCAGTGGTGTCGCATCGGTTCGCAGTGACACTGCAACTACGGTATCCGGGGTCGAGTCCTAATATAGAATTATTGTCTGCTTATGTCCACTTAGCTCTAACTGAGGCAGTGGTCACCAGTGACTTCGGTTTTAGTGCGCATGTCCTTGCACGAAAAAAGTGGTACAAACTGAGAGTAGGTTCTAGGATCTTTTCCTGTCCTATAAGTTATCAATAAATGAAATCAATATACACAGTCGTATCAGAATAATATGACCACCTATTATACATACTATGGTAGATGGTCATATTATTCTGATGCGATTGTGTATCTGCATGGAAATAAATTGTTTGCTTTTATTTTATGATCGTTCAAATTCTGTAAAACTATTATTATCAGGCAAAATTAAAACTATAATATTTATTGGAAGTAATGCTGGAAATATTTTGACCATTTTTCAAACAAGGTATTTTTAGTTATTTAATTTGGATATTTTAACTTCTTTTTAACGTTTTCAATCTCAAAACGTTAATAAAATGTTGCATGATGCAAAATAAATGTACTTCATTACTTTAGTTACATTATAAAATATTTAATTTCATTTTATATATGGGTTGGATTGTTTTATCAATAAGTATATATTTATGCACACATCAGGCTAAATGATCATTTCACAAGGATCCCAATTACTCAGACCCTGGATTAAAAAACGATCTCACTGGACAGCAGTTAAGAGACTGATTAAAGCCTCCCGTGAAAACTATCCTGAGTGTTTTTAACATTAATTAGGTTGTGGCTTTCCTGCAAATGATGGACTTAATGTCCCATCTGACAGAAGGTGCCTTTGCAAACAGTCGGTGTCTTCTTTCCAACAGAGAGCAGAGCGGTTTGTTAGCAAAGGAAATCTTAGCATAGGAACAATGGGGACTCGAGTATAAGAACATCAGATTATGAAGCCAGCGCGCCACTGACTTGATTAATATGTTCTCCATTTATTAACAAAGTTTAAGTCTGTTAAACTCTTTATTCCCGTTCAAAGAGAACCAAGGGTTTTTTTGAACAAAGAAAATCTGGATAAAATAAGTTTCAGACAAGGAAAAGGGAAGAAAACAATGTATTTTGTTTGCAATATGTTTTCTTGCGGATTCGAAATTGGATTTTTTTTAATTCTAAACATTTGGAATGGAAATAGGTTTCTTTTTTATTTTGTTTACTTGATCCTTGGGACAAATTGGAGTTGTAGTTTTCCTTTTAGCAGTGTCTCGGCTTCATGATCTTTACCTTGACGTGCCACACTGCAGTGGGTATCATGAGATGACCAAAATCAAGTGGGCATCATGAGATGACCAAAATCAAGTGGGTATCATGAGATGACTAAAATCAAGTGGGTATCATCAGATGACCAAAATCAAGTGGGCATCATGAGATGACCAAAATCAAGTGGGTATCATGAGATGACCAAAATCAAGTGGGTATCATGAGATGACCAAAATCAAGTGGGTATCATGAGATGACCAAAATCAAATGGGCATCATGAGATGTCTAAAATCAAATGGGCATCATGAGATGACCAAAATCAAGAAGGTATCATGAGTATCAAAAGTGGGTATTATTGGGGATGACCAAAGGAAATAAAGGTTATGGAAGCAAACAATGGTACATATGAATATATTTTGATATACAGTACTATATTGTTAGATTACTACGTATCGAAAATATTCCTTTTTTTGTTTGTGTTAGTGAAAAGTACTATATATTTATCTTAGAAAAATGAAATTGCATTTAAACTCTTACTATATATACAGGGTGATTCAAAACTCTTGGGCGAAGCTTTAAGTGGTGATAGAACACACTCAAACAAGAACTTTTCGTCATACAATGAATGGTCGGAGATCAAGCGGTGAAGCACTAGAGGGCGCTTTCCAGTGAACACTTATAAGCGCTGGTATTCGCATTCGTCGTCATTTTTACCGTGGATTGCAGAACGGATGGATTGTTTCACGAATCAGGGGAAGGTGGATAGGCATTTCACGTACGGAGCTGCGGACGGGAATGTGAGGGAAGCTCAAAGACTGTACCAGGAGCACTTTCCGACTAGATGCGTGCTTGATCGTAAAACCTTTCAGCGATTGAACCGGTATCTGTGCCAAACGGGCTCCTTTTTCAGCGGCTTTCAGGATACAGGGCGTGCAAGGTGTGAGAGGACACTACGTGTTACAGAGGAAATTCTACGTAGGTTTGGAGATTGTCCCGAATGTACCATACAAGCAATTTCCCAGGCTGTAAGTGCGCCCCAATCGACGGTGTGGCGAGTTCTACGAGACAAACGATTATACCTCTACCATACACAGAGGTGCACGCCTTGACACCTGCAGATTATCTGACTGGTGTTTATTTTGCACAGGGATTCCTGCAGCAGACTGCAGCGCAACCGGACTTTGATGCACATGTTTTATTCACTGACGAATGCACCTTTGCACGTGAGGGCATTTTTAATACCCACAATTCTCATGTGTGGGCCACCAATAATCCTCACGCCATACGTCCACATTCGTACCAGCGGCGTTTCTTTATAACTTTTTGTGCTGGAATCCTCCATGACCATCTGATTGGACTATACCTTCTGCCAGCCCCACTGAAAGGAAGAACGTAGAAGTCTTGCCAGAATTACTGACCTCTGTTCCAACAAACGTTCAAACACTTATGTGGTTCGAACATAACGGTGCGCCACCCCATTTCAGCGTGGATGTGCGGAATGCCTTAATGCAACATTTCCAGGACGATGGATTGGTTGGGGTGGTCCCATCGCTTGGCCACCACAGTCGCCCGATCTCTCATGTCTGGACTTTTTCCTATGGGGCCATATGAACAGCCTCATCTACGATAGCCCCATCGATTCCAATGAGGACCTTGTTGACAGGATATATATTGCCGCTGCCACTGTACGAGAAATGCCTGGTGTTTTCGCCTATGTACGCCGATCACTATGTCGAAGGTGTGAAGCCTGCATTAATGTTAACGGTCGCTCTTTTGAGCAGTTTGTGCAATTTGTTCAATAAAATTCTGAACTTTGTGTTCCTTAATTTATGCAATTTTTTCAAACCTCTTATGTCATTCTTGTGTTTCTTCATTTCCTGATACAGTAACTGCTGACCCCTAGCGCTTCACAGCTTGAGTTCGGACCATGCATTGTATGACGAAAAGTTCTTGTTTAGGTGTGTTCTATCAACCCTTAAAATTTGGCCCAAGAGTTTTGAATCACCCTGTATACAAGGAGTGTCTAAAGGAGAAGAGAGATAGCTTCCATAGACGTAATGTAAACTTTTCGATTGCAGCGCCCTCTAAACATGGAAAATTCGATGCATCGCGATGAAGCCACCTAGTCAGAGAGAGGAGCGAGTTCCCTGCATTATTTTTCCACCGCCCAGCAAAGTTTTCAATTGCTTACACCACGTGACTAATTTTACATACACTTTGACTCTGAAAAATGTTCATTTTCTTCATGAGGTACACTCGTAATCTCTTTTCGTTTAGAGAGAAAATATCAAGAAGTAATGAAATCATTTTCTTTTATAAAATGCAGTTTTGTAAAACTGGTAGCAGCTCTGCTAAAGAACAAAATTTTAATATTTTGAACAACCTACAGCATTTGGTATATTATAATAGATTGAGATTTATGTGTAAATACACGATAACATGATCTATATAATTATATTTTATAAAATAGTAGATATTTTCCATAAATATCATATCGAGTTTTTTACTTGTACAAATGTTCAACAGATGGCAGCAGGCACTTCCCGTACGAACCATAAAAAAGAATTACACTGTTAGAGGAAAATGCAGAAGCCAATGTACATCGATATGCTCCAGGGAACACAAACCTGCAACAAACATTGACTTATATATATTCACAAGATGATTAAATGTATTAATTTACATATTAATTTTAAAAATTCTGCAAAATTACTCAAAATAAACATACAACGGCTTTTCCAGGTATCGTAAAATGTACTCCTGAACGGGATAAAACACTCATTGAATAACTTTAGGGTCAGCTACCACTGTGCCAAACAGCCATGGCTGTTAGACATTTGGAAACACTGGTTAAATTGCAATATACGTATATACCAATAGTAAGACAAACCATAGCTGCAGTGGGCTAAAATGATTACACTGCGCATGCGCATATCGCCCCTTAGAGTTGTTTTTGTTCCTGCACATCAATTAGCCACGTTCAGCTTCGCTAAAATTCCGCAGAACGGCGCCACTTACGCTTGTGCAAAGTTAGCTATCACAATATTTTATATTTTCGGATGCATCCATGAAGGTTCATCCAGTCACGAATAATAGAACATTGCCACGAAATGACGTACGATTAAACGGAAAACATAGAACTTGTATTAATTTTGTTCATAAATAAACCGGTAGTTCAAACGTATTACAAATTTTTTCAGTTGCACACATGTATAACCAATACTGGTACAATGGAAAACCTTAACGCTCTGCAAATAAAGTTTAAAAAGCGATAAATTTGTTCAGTGAACTGTGGCTTCCCTGCTTCAGCTATTCTATTTATCCTTTTGTGCCACCTTGATGAAAAAATTTTTTTTTGTTCTCTTCTAGGAACTTTAGCATTAGGTGATGAAATCTTAACCGTATGCAGAAAGCATATATACAATACCACAAAAAGAATGGTTTACATGACATAAAATTGTTATCATTCTTATAACATCTTCGAAACACAAGATGAGTCTCTCGCCATCGAAACGGTTAAATATTGAGGTGAATAACATGATAGTTGCATTTCAGGTTTAACTTCGATAAAACCGAGAAATCACGATTTAATACTTTCGCTAACTGATGTAACAAGCATAAATGCTGTAATGTAGCATTTTAATATCTTTTATAAATATTTATACTTTATGATTTTGAAGCAAAACATAATATATTTCAATATACCGATTATGCAGAATGGCCAAAAGGCATATATCAAAAAAAGTTGAATAACTTTTCGAAATTTTCGAAATTCGAAAAGACATAAATGAAATAAATATATAAAATGAATATAAAATACAAATCAACGTAAACAAAATAGAGAAAGATATAATATAAAAAAGTGTGATAGAATCCAAATAAAAAAACATTCCAAAAAATTCCAAGTTTCATGTGATTCAATTAATACACTTTAACATGTCTTCTATCATTAGCTATAATCAATCTTAGAATCTTGCATTTTTCAACAAAGTTTTGCAGATTGGTAGCTCATGTAGAGCAATGGTTCTCAACATGGGCCATGTGCCCCTCAGGGGTCCATGCCATATTTTACAGGATTAGATGCTAAAAACGGAACAAAGGGGATAAGTGTAAGTTTCTGAGGGTAGCCCCCAAATTTAATTACCACGATAAAATATTACAAATCAGATGAAAATCATATTTATTATTTTAAAAAATAATTTAAAATTTTAAAAAAAGTTTCCTGAAATTCCTTCATTTTTTTAATTTTTTAGTAAACAGAGTAAATGAATTTTAAATTAAAATAAAAAAAAATAGTATCAGAGTAAATAAGGAAATAAATTTGCAGTTTGCACCAGTCATCATAATAATCACAATGAATAAGATGAAAATTCTTGAAATAATTAATTTTTACTTTCATTTTAGAATTACTGAATTCTAAATATAATTCTTTAAGAATTTCTTTCGTTACTTAGAAATAAAGTATCGATTATTGGAATATGTATATATAATATAAAATTTATGTTTTGAATAAACACTTTAGATGATGAAGTGCATTTTCTCGAACAAATAGCGTCTATAAGGCAGGCCACAGAGGTAAAGGAGACTCAGAAAGGGTTCATGAGGATAATTAGGGTTAGGCCTGGTTCGAATCCTGGTCTGGCATGGTTATTTGTTTGTGTGTTGTCAGTTCCAACTGAGGCAGTGGGCAGCAGTGATTTCTTTCTTGGTGAGACATGTCATTGTATGAGAAGGCCTATAAGAATCTATCAGTAGTTTCAAGTACCGTCCTCTATGTTATAAAAAGATAAAAAGACTTCCTTTTTGGTATATTCATTTTGGGACCCCTGTATATAGACGAATGTGAGGGATTGACTGAGGGGGGGGGGGGGGGGAATCCATTCAATCACTTGAGTGATTGAATGGAAGGGAGATCAGGTTATTTCTGAATATGACGCAGAAATGGTAGAGCTCTGAAAATTTGTACATAATGATAACCTAGGTCGTAAATCTTGAGACGAATCTCAAATTTAACCTCTGAAATGTTGATCAAGGTGAAATAAAAGTCACATAGAGGTCAAACCTTCATTTAGGTGTGCTAGAAACATGGAAATTGGTGTCTAGGTGTTTATATTTCAGAATCTTTACTAAATTTTGGATTCAGAGTGTACTTCAAGGTTAGAGATAAAATTCTAATCTACCAGTATTGAAGAGCTATAAATTGGTGCCTGGTAGTAATCGGGAAAAAAATCCCAGAAACATTGTGAAATTTTGGCTGTGAGGGATCCGTTGTCAAAGGTCAGATTTTGATATGTTGGTGCTAAACAGACAAAAATTGGTACTTGAGGCTTTTCAGGTCGTAAACCAAGAAAATATTAAGAAATGCCAGTGTGGAATTCAAGTTCAAATAGAGGTCGGAGTGACAGTTAGAAATCAAAAGGTGCTGAAGATCGTTCTCTGGTATAATAATATCACCAAAATAATAACAATGCATTCAGATATTTATTTTTTAAATATGCTTAACAAAATAGGTAATAAACTTATTGGTTCGGAGGTTATTGAAAAGGCGAAAAACTTCCCAGCATTCCATATCGCATTTTTCAGGATTAGAAGAAAGAACACTTAAAATAACTACTGTGCCTACTGTGCAAATTAACACCTACAAATTATATTTCCCATAAAGAATGGAACGGAAAAATCACAAAATCAAAGAAAGCATTCAAACAATGAAAGATGACACACCCATAGGAGTTCTATCAAAAACAGTTCGCAGATGGTAATATCCTATTCCAGCAAATAGTTCCTTGTATTATGCAAGAAATAAGTCCTTTGTTTTAACTTAAATTTTTTATGTATAGTTTATGGAAGTGAGAAATTGGAAAAAAAAGGTTTTTCTTTTAGAATATTGTATGTATTTACACGAATAAACATTATATACTTTACACCGTTGATTCGCGTTCTAAAACACCTGCCACAGAAGCTCCCTAACGAGTTGAGGATTGATATATTTTCAGGCATCGCATCTTACTTTTCATTGGCTTTTGGGGGCTAAGAGAGTAGTAAATCAAGATTGAACAAGAAACTCTTTCATGACAATTTCATGAAATTTCAGGAATTTTGCTTTATGGAAAATCTATTTCTAGTAAAGAAAGTTTCTATAGGCTATTATTCTTGCTTAGAATGATGTTTATTCGATAGGCCAACAAAGCAGTCGGTCCGTCGATTTGTCATAGTTTGTGTTCAGTTTGTGCCAATAAAATAAATATCCCGATATCGGTAATTAGAGTTATCTTCGGATTTCCAAAAAATATTACATTTTTGTAGGGCTATATGGTTAAGGAACGTTTCAACAATTGCTTGTCCTTCAAACATTCATCAGAGAAAGCGAAGATCATTCATTTTGTAGGATTTTTACTATTTAATCTTTGTTTGAAGGATATTTGGTTCCTCCCTCACTTTCGAATTATATAATAAATCACTCTCATTGTGAGTAGCATGAAATCTCTGTATAGAAATACGCCTCCAATACGAAGATGAATTAAATCAGCTTTCTAGAAGAGAAATGATAATGGGAATTGTTCCAGCTACAAAAAACAGCTAATAAACAATGAATAAACAAAATTTGTTCCTCTGCATGTGTGTGATATATTAAAAAATTGCGGCAGACTTAAAACTATAATAATAATAGCAATGTTTAGAAATTGAAGAATTCATGCAAATTCACTAGAGTTCACTAGGTTCTCAACATGGGGTAAGCGGTAAAATATTTCCGGGTACACCTTGAGTGCTCAAAAGTCGCTAGATATATATATATAATATAAATAATAAATACCCCCTCAAGCAGCTGCTTGTCACAGAGGTCTGACAGGAGCCTGTCAATTTATATGTTATATATTATATATGTTTTATTTTATTGTTATACTATAACAATAATTTATTTATCTATACAAGGGGTATGCCAGTTACATACACATTTCCAGGGAGTACGTGAAGTATAAAAGGTTAAGAACCACTGCACTAGAGTATATGAGCTCTAGTATTCTAAACTCAAAAGTGACATTCGCGCATAGGTCTACCACAAATAAAAGTGAAATTACGGTATGAATATAGTTAATCCCATTCTTCAAACAACTCCTAATTATTATTCAAAGACAAAAATGTCTCTCTGTTTATGGTTTTTGCTAATCAACACATTTAAAATTTGATAAGACAAATATATTTTACATACACTACAAGAAAAACATATTTTAACCTTGAAAGGATTAATGCCATTTTATTGAAACGCAGAGAGCTGTTACTAACTTAGGTGTTTCAGCGATAGAGCTTGGCGGACATCTTTGGTGTTGTTGGAGCAGTCGGTCCATCATATTCCAGACGTGTTTAATAGGTGAAATGTCCGGTGAGCATGCTGACCATGGTAGTACCTGATCTCTGTAGTGCAGACTAATGCGGGCTGCACTACAGAGTGGAGACAGGCGTTATCTCGCTGATAAGAGGTTCCATGCTGTTGAACAAATGGGCCAGCAACTGTCTGCAAAAAGGTTGGTAACATATCGATGGGCAGTTAGAGATCCCCTTATGATGACCAGTTCTGACCGAGATGTCCACTAACGACACCCCACACCAAGATACCAGGTGCTGGAGCTAAGTGAAGATGTCGCACTGGATGGCGTTCCTTTCCCCTGGACGACAGCGAACACATTGTCTACCGTCGTGCTGACCAAGACAAAAATGGGATTCGTCACTAAACACCACAGTGGCCCACTCTTGTTCGTTCTGTCTGAGGCGACACCACTGATGACGTACATACTTGTAAATCTGCTCCTTATCTTCCTCTGAATGAATAGAAATTCAGTGACTATGCCATCGACATGCTTTACCTTTATTTTCTACTTTTGACGTCGCATATAGAAAGATGAGTATTTTTGAAAATTTTTTTTTGTCCCTAGAAACATCTACCTTCCGGAACTTTCACTTGATATATTACTCATAAACATCGCCCACATTTTTTCCTTCATGTTCGAGTCGTGTTTGATTCCGGTTGTTGGGTTGTTTTACCTCTCACCGGCACTTTTTTGCACACCTTGGGCTAAATGGTCAGGTTACAAAGACCCTGATGGCTCAGAGAATTTGGGAAAGGGGACCCACTGGAACAGCTCTTGGGAGACAGAGGGTAGCCTCTCCTCAAGGCCATTCAGTGTGTTCTTTAACGAGCACAGGGTATGGCTCTACTGCACATGGGGCCACGTATAACGTCCCATCTGACGGACGGTGGCCTTTCCAAGTCCATCGGTGTCCCCTACTGACCGTTGGCTAGGCGGGGAGTTTTGCGGAGATATTCCGTATAAGGGTATGTTTTCCAAACTAACGAAATTTGCTATACATATCTATGTAGAAATGCTTCATTCTAACAAAAATATCAGTCTAATGAAATAAAGATTTATCCCGTGCAAAATACATGATTAATGTAACTAAATTATTGAAAAGATAATTATTAAACAACAGGAAAAACCTAGATATTTCCTTCTTTATGTGTTTCTTTTTATAACATCTGCTAAAACGACAATGATTTAAATTCTGTGAAATATCTGATCTATCACAGCCCTATGAATCATGCACTGTTTTATATCGCACAGCAGGCATTTTTTCTAATTTTACTATGTGAGATAGTTGCTCTCTACACCTGATAGCATAAGTCTTTAAACATACCACACTTTTTAACATAAAAAATAAGTTACAAACTTGGAAATTTACGCGATTTTGACGGTATTGCCCGTAACGGTAATATCCAGCGATAAGTTCTTTCAAAACTGTCCAAATCAATGAATTATACTTTAGCATTAGTTAAATTGCGGTTTCTGTTATATTTGTTCGCTATTATTATTAGTTTGGTTGGTTAATTCGTTTAGTTTCGTTATTAGCTGCCAATATGAAGTGATATCTTCACAATTTTCATAATGACACAGAAATGTGCTGCAGAGTTTCGACATCATTTAAGAATATACGGAGAGGTGTTTTGTTGGGATAGAGAGTTACACTGCTGAAAGTGGAAATCGCAACACCAAGAAGGAATGGAAGAAGAGGTAGGTAAATAGCAGGAGACAATAGGCCATCGGAGATATGCAAATTATCAAAGTTCGGCAGCGAATGGATACGTGACACCCAACCGAGCGTGACAACCAACCGAGCGTGACAACCACCCCGGCAAAATACCGGGCGTCCATGAGCTTGTATCAGAACACCATCGAGAGTGAGGATGAAATGCATGCTGCGAAAATGTTCGGGATGTTTTACCTCTGAGCGGCACTTTTTTGCACACCATGGGCTAAATGGCCAAGTAACAAGGACCCCGAAGGCTCAGAGAAGGTGGGGGACGGGACCCACTGGGACAGCTGTTAGGAGACAAATGGCAGCTTCCCGTCAAGGCCATCCAGCGTGTTCTTTAACGTTCACAGGGTATGGCTCTCCCGCACACGGGCCAAGTCCCATCCGGCGGATGGCGGCCTTTCCAAGCCTATCGGTGACCGTGGGCAGGGCGGGGAATTTTGCGGACATAAATCTCAATGGTGACCCAGCTGGGACTCGAAACTGGGAACTACAGATTACGAACCTAGCGCGCCACCGACTGAGCCACCCCCGTCCCTTCAAAAATGCTCGGAGACGCTTTCATTTATAAAAATAGAAGGTAGTTTCTAGCAATTCAGCTATCAATGGGGTCATTATTAACATACAGGTAACCTCCGATTTATGCGGGAGATGTGTTCCGGCGAGACCGTTAATTGCTCTTTTTTTTTGCATATCTTGCATTATAATAGATGTTTTATTCCAACAAAAGTAATTATAAACATAACAGTTGTAAGAATTTTTAAATGCATATAGATATATAAATGCATAATTGTGTAATGTATGATCAATTATTTAATTTTACAAATTATTGAAGAATGAATTTAGCATTGTTAGCTTGCGGCCTCTATTTTGTTCATATTATTTATTTGTAATATTCCATTAACTGGATTTTATCTATGCAGAAGATTTTAAGAGTTTCTAATGGGTTTCTAATAAAATAAATGTGGGAATAGTAACCACATTGCAGCGAAAGTAGCGATACAGCCGGTATGGTGAGCAGAAATGAGAAGCGGAAGTGCAACGCTCTCTTTTCAAAAAGTCCCGCTATTTTGCTGTTCCTCCTCCATTTTGTTTTCTGACGTCATCACCACAAACTCCGCGTTTTTGCCGCTCGTCCGCCATTTTTAATTCTGACGTCACAAGCCCTCCTCTAAGACCCCCTGGTTGACCCACCCAAACCCCTCGTGAAGTAAACAACTTCCAAACAACTCCCAAATAATTCAAAGTCCCAAGTCCGCCATCTTGGATTTTGACAACATCACCCAAACCAGTGAGTTGTGCAGCTTAACTGCAGCGCCATCTAGTGTTTAACATACGTATTATAGTTAAAAAAAAAAATCCACAGCCTGTCTCAAACCCAGGTCCATAACGTTTATCAGCGCTATTTTATCAGCGTTATTCAGCGTTTATCAATGAATTTTTTTATTCCAAGAACACAACATTTCACTTGGGAATAAATTATAGATGAATTTTTTATTCCTTGTAAATCACATTTAACTTGGGAATTATATTTTTATTTCTTGTACAGTCGCTCAAAAAATATCAGAACTCTATGGTTGGTTACAGAATTCAGAAAAAGTATCTGGCAACAATTTTTTTAGAAATTAGTGATCTGGCAATCTTCGTACTGTACACGACGGTTGTATTTCTTTTTTATTATTATATTTATTTTTATTTTTTACATTATTATATTTATTTCGTATATTTTTGTATATTTTTATACTGTATTTATTTTTTATTCCTTATTAACTTACGAATAAATTATAATTTTATTTCTTGCAAATTAGGAATATATTATTTTTATAAATGAATCTTGCTTTTTATTTTTTATAAATTAACATACGAATATATTATTTTATAAATGATTTTTTTTTCTTATAAATTAATTTACGAATAAATTTTTCTCTTGTAAATTAATTTAGGAATAAATGAATTTTTCATTCTTTTGTAAATCACATTTAACTTGGGAATTAATTTTTTAATTCCTTGTGAATAGTATTCAGAACCAATCATGTCGTCTCCTTACTCATCCTCCCTTGGACCACGTTTTACAGACGGATGACTTTACAATCTGAAAGGTCCTTGCGAAATAGACCAAATAAGAAATATTTTGAAACATAAAGTGGAGATCAACACAAGGTCTCTATACCTTGCACCAAAATTGTTTAATATGTTAAGTTTTAAAATGACAACTGAAAAAATTCCAGCAACTTTCAAAAACACATTGCATAATATTGTTCTAAATATGTCTGATTCTGAAAGTACTCTCAGATAATGTACACAGTCGTATCAGAATGATATGACCAATTACCATACATACATTATGGCTGGTGGTCATATTACACTGATACGACTGTATATATATGAAAAGATTATGCTGCACATTCAGAAAATTTCCAATGTTGCTAAATTTCATACCTAAGTTACTAATAGACTGACATGCTCCTTGATTCTAAATGTGAAATATTTTATTTTTGTCTATTTTGAGTGGGAGGGGGCCGGGGTGGCTCAGTCGGTAGCGCTCCAAGCTCGTAATCTGTAGTTCCCAGGTTCGAGTCCGAGCTGGGTCAGCGTTGAGGTTTATCTCCGCAAAACTCCCCGCCCATCCCGTGGTCAGTAGGGAACACCGATGGGCTTTGAAAGGCCCCCGCCGTCGGATGGGACGTTAACAGTGTGCGAGAGAACCATACCGTGTGCACGTTAAAAAACACGCTGGATGGCCTTGACCGAAAGCTGCCATCTCTCTCCCAACAGATGTTCAAGTGGATTCCCTCCCCCAACCTTCTCTGAGCCTTCGCGGTGCATATGACCTGGCCATTTACCCCATTGTGCGCAAAAAAAGTGCCGCTTAGAGGTAAAACAACCAACCCATCTACCATCATTGAAGGTGATACTTGTGGCGTGGGTGTGTGATGGTTTCGGAACATGTCGACCTCTATGTGCGTTTAGGAAGCACTAAAACTGCAGAAGTATAGGCAGATTATTTAATGGCTTATAAATAGGATCTCGTATAGAGGTCGTAGGAATGTAGCATATTTATGATCCCTATACGAGATCTAATTCCAAGGCAATAGAGTTATACTATCCAACTCTTTTCAATGTACAAAACAATAATGTAACCACCTGATTGAACAGTATTTTCAAAATTTTCTTCAGCAGGACAACAATGTTCGAATGGTTGTAAAAATAAAGTCTTTATTAATTTTGGTATACATTATTGTATAAGAAAAGTTTCATTTTTTCCTACTTTTTTTAAATCTATTATATTTCAAAAGTATTATTACCTTCTTTAGGTAAGCGAAATAAGTGTTAAATTTATATCGCTTGAAACTTATCCAAAAAATTTAAATTTATTACTGTATTTCATTTTTTTTTATGTTTGTGAGAATGTGTTTAGCAACTTTTGTCATTCTTAGCAGACAGGAGAGAATATAAAACTGGCCGAAGCCTACAAGGGGTGTTCTAGGGCCACGACAACCTCCTCCACGACCTCAATCCCTCAAGGAACTAAGATATGATCCAATAAACTCGTAGAAATTTAGACACTATATGAGAGCTTCAAAAACGGTATGATCTCTCAATATTCTGAATTCCGCATTGAGGTCATGAGAAACCAGTTTTAATTCTTTCTTTCTTTCACACTTTCACATTTCTCGAAAATTTTTCTCTTTATCCCCTTATCTTTACAGAGCCTGATCTAGGGGAGATAGGGTGCCATTCTCCCTTTGAAAATCCTGGTCAGCGTAATGAAGGTAATAATTATTAAACTTGGCATATTTGACACAGTTTTAAAGACCTTTTTAAAGATCTATAAAACACAGGGTAAAATGTTATTCTGGAATCGAAATTCTGCTTCCACTCTACCGTTGTTTTTTTCGGCTCGATTGCTTCACTTTCCTCCCTATCCTCTTTTTCCAAGATCCAGTCTTGTCTCGTTACTAATGGTTTGTGGAAGTCTATTCATGCTTTATTTAGAGTAGTTATTTGTTTTTATGACGTTTTGAAACAATTTGTTTCTACTATATTAGTTTCAAATCTAAATCAACTTCAAACATTTTAGCAATTACCCATTATTCCCGTATAAACAAGAGCAGATTCATTTGCAAAATAATATATTAGCTATCAAAATTTCAATTGCAATAATCATTAAAAGAGAATTAGATCTGGAATCTAGATCCAAAAAAAGGGCACGAGATACAACCATGTGGACTCCACATTTCGTTACTTGAAGTTCAAATTCGTTACTTGAAGTATTTTTAATCTTAATTATTCGTTTACGATTATACAGAAAACTTTTAAATTAAAGCAGCATATTCCAAAATGAAGTGGGTATCGTTGGAGATGACCAAAAGAAATAAGGATTATGGAAGCAAACAATGATTCATATGAATGTATTTTGAGATACAGTACTACATTGTTTGATTAAAACTTATTGAAAATATTTCTATTTTGTATGTTAGTGAAAAGAAACTGCGTCTTACTATAAATGTATTTGTCTAAGAGAAAAGAAACTGCGTTTAAGCTCTCACTATTGATATATACAGTACTATGCAAATTAGTTGGGACAATAGGAAAATGCAGTAACAAAGACACAGCTAAAATATTTATTTGTTTAATAGTGTAGTTAATAGTGAATGTGACCCCTCCTAGCTTTAATTATTTCTTTCACCCTCTCAACCATTGATGCCACTAACTTTCCACACATCTCCTTCACTTCAGGGTCGTGGTATCACACTTTCATGACACTTTCTATCATTTTGGTTTTCGTCGTGCAATCCATCTTAGATATGCGCGCTTTAATAATGGCCCACAAATTTAAAATGGAGTTTAAATCGGGTGAATTTCCTGGCCACTCCAATACCTTCAAATGTTGCTGGGTAAAGAAGCTCTTAGCAAGCTTAGAATTGTGGCATGGAGCCAGATCCTGTTGAAATACCCCATCGCCGTTAGGAAACAGCTTCTGCAGTGTTGGGACCATTTTCGCCTGCAGAACGCCTATGTACTTTTTGCTGTCCATCATTCCTTCAATGGGGTGAAGCGTCTGTGGCCCGGTAGCTGTGAAACATCCCCAAAACATGACCTTGGGTGGGTGTTTGAGGAATTGCTGGATGTGGCCGGATCGAAGAGGTTCTTCAGGCGTGGCTTGTCCCAACTAATTCGCATAGTACTGTATCACTATATTTAATATTTTCGGTTTTTTAATATTTTCCAGTCACGATAGCTTTCCCACATGTATCTTTTTCTGGTTTTCATTAAACGTAAGTCATCTCTTGTATTAATTTGGTTTATAATTATACTGGTAGTTTAATTGTTTTACAAATTTTTCAGTTGCACACATATATAACCAATACTGGTACAACGGAAAATTTTAACGCTGTGCAAATAAAGTTTAAAAGGAAAGAAACAAACAGAAATAGAATATTCTCTGGGGTAGGATGATGGAATTTTGGTTGCATATCTAATATTAATTGAATTCGTCTACAGATACTGTCATGACCATGTAATTTTATTACATGGCCAAGACTTCATGAAAGGAGAACTGGCTGAAAACATCGACTTCCAGTTTAATAGTGACATTTTCGACTGCCTCCATTTTTGTGTCCACTTCAACGAAGAGGAACTCGGCCGCAGTCCCCGAACTTTCCAGGTTGAGCCTAGAACCCCAGATGGCAGAGGAACTACGTGACATGCCTGGTAAACAACGTTGGCCGGAGGGGAAATGAGATTCGCACCTTGGCTACTCTGGCCAATCCCTTACAGCCACGCATGGGCATAAGTGATCTCCACAAGTTGGGGGGGAGGGGCAGCGAAAAAGGACAAGAGAATATTTGCCAAAAACAGGCAGTCTCTTCTTCTCGTCCGGGCTGTGTGGTCGACAGCAATGATCCTCTCCAGTGAACAGAGTCCCGAAGTGTGAACAGTGTATGCGCGGAGGAAGCGCTAAGCAGCCCGGGCTCCCATTGACTTGGAGCGCAACAGCCCAGTGATTGCCTTCCTGAGGGACTCCTGACTTGACGAGGTAAGGGGGAAGCTTATTGAATCTGGTTCCGCTTTTTCACTCGAATGTATTTCTGTGAACTGCCGTCACGGTATCCCGAGTGTTTAGGGATCTGATCTCCACCACGCATAAACCTTGCCTTAATTGAAAAGGGCCATGCCAGAGGCATGGTTGAATCCGTCCCAAAAGTGGGAACTACAGCTGTGAATGAAATGTGTAACATTAATTTTGTAAATAAATGTTATGATTTTGTTAACTGTAAAATTATCTCAGTCTTCATTTGTTAAATGTCAGTTCATTTGAATATTGGTTCAGGGAACTGCCTACATTTTGGCAGCAAGTAACGCATCACGGTCTAAGTGTTTGTACCGCTCTAAATATACACCAGGGGTGTTCATAACATACCCTCTAAAAGTGGAAAATTGCAAAAATTCCAAATTTTCAAACCAATATTACATACGATCTATTTATGTCAGAAAATTGGAATTTTGGTGGTAAAATGTAAAGGTCATGAAGTTTCCATTGGAAATAATGAGTTGACCCCCCTTAAACCCAGGGTGGGTGGAGAAACACAAATTTTCGTTTTAGCAGATAATCGTTTGTTTTTAGAGCTAAAAGAAAAATATACTGGGTTGCATTGTTTTACCTCTGAGCGGCACTTTTTTGCACATCATGGGCTAAATGGCCAGGCCACAAGGACCCCGAAGGCTCAGAGAAAGTTGGGGGGGGGGGACCCACTGGAACAGCTGTTGGGAGACAGATGGTAGTCTCCCGTCAAGGCCATTCAGCGTATTCTTTAACGTGCACAGGGTATGGCTCTCCCGCACACGGAGTCACGGCTTAACGTCCCATCCGACTGACGGCGGCCTTTCCAAGCCCATCATTGTTCCCTACTGACCGTGGGCAGGGTGGGGAATTTTGCGGAAATAAATCTCAACGCTGACCCAGCTGGGAAAGTCCATCGGTGTCCCCTGCTGACCGCGGGCAGGGTGGGGAATTTTGTGGAGATAAATCTCAAAGCTGGCGCAGCTGGAACTCGAACCCGGGAACTGTAGATTACGAGCCTGGCGCGCGACCGACTGAGACATCCCCGCCTCACTTCTATAGGAATGACATTTCTTACCTACTACATTTTTCGATAACTTCATACATAGTTGGAAACACCGTTGCCCGAGGCTTGTATTTGGAATGATCATATACCTAAGTATTACTCAATTTTTATTCCAAATGGTATAAAACTTTTCACGCATTTGGCGACATTGCTATATTTTTTGTACAATATTACACACTTGTGACTCATTTTGAACATCAATTCAACACTACAGACATTTCTTTTCCAACCATCTTGCCAACTGGTAGATCAATATTTTTTTTACAACTCTTTTTCAACGAATTCACTTTAAAATGAAACACATTCTATTTTTCCTAATAATGCATCAACATTTTCTGATATGCGTTTGATGTTCGTATATGCGTAATAAGGATGGTTCGACAACAGATTTTCGAGTATTTTTTATTACGATGAATGTTAAAATTGTAATGCCAATTTGGATTACAGCTAAAAATATTTAACAATTTCCAAATAGCATAAACCCAATAACAGAAAATGAAGTCGTGAAAGGTCATAAAACATATTTGTATTTGCCGCCTCTGTGGCGCAGTGGTGTCGCATCGGTTCGCAGTGACACTGCAACTACGGTATCCGGGGTCGAGTCCTAATATAGAATTATTGTCTGCTTATGTCCACTTAGCTCTAACTGAGGCAGTGGTCACCAGTGACTTCGGTTTTAGTGCGCATGTCCTTGCACGAAAAAAGTGGTACAAACTGAGAGTAGGTTCTAGGATCTTTTCCTGTCCTATAAGTTATCAATAAATGAAATCAATATACACAGTCGTATCAGAATAATATGACCACCTATTATACATACTATGGTAGATGGTCATATTATTCTGATGCGATTGTGTATCTGCATGGAAATAAATTGTTTGCTTTTATTTTATGATCGTTCAAATTCTGTAAAACTATTATTATCAGGCAAAATTAAAACTATAATATTTATTGGAAGTAATGCTGGAAATATTTTGACCATTTTTCAAACAAGGTATTTTTAGTTATTTAATTTGGATATTTTAACTTCTTTTTAACGTTTTCAATCTCAAAACGTTAATAAAATGTTGCATGATGCAAAATAAATGTACTTCATTACTTTAGTTACATTATAAAATATTTAATTTCATTTTATATATGGGTTGGGCTTGTAAATGGTAGCTAGGCGTAAACTGGAAGGAGAGCTGTGTACCAATCCCCACTGATGATGCACAGAACCGGCCAGGTCTAGCACCTAATGTCCGACCCCGCCTTCTCGTGGTGCAGGCCGTTAGTACCTTTCAAAAGAGATATTCTCTTTTGGAAGGGAACGGAAGGGGAGGGCTGCCAGTTCAGTATGGCCTACTGATCTGGTCATCTATGGCCACTTTTTTCCTTTTTTTTCAACCCTGCTGAGGAGTGGTCAACTTCACAGGGTCCTGGTGCTGACCATTTATACCTACTAGACTGGACTTGTTTATGGATTTGAGCTTGATTATGGATCCTAGACTTGCTGCACTGGTGGGCCTCTGTTGAGGGAGAATCTGCCGCTGTGTTTTCTGTTTGCTTCTGGGTTGCCAGCTCTAAGTGAACAGAGGCATGGGATACCTTATATCAGCTGGTGGATAATCCTAATCAGAGGCCATCGCAGGTACCTGAACCTTACTTAGCTAGTTGGGCATCGTCAAGTCTAAACTGGAGTAATGTGTTTCAGGCAGGCCATATGGTTCTTGAAAAAGTCCACTTGAAAAGGTGGTGCCTTAAGTTCCTACCAGCATCGGTGACTTCAGCCTTTAGCGGAGGAGGAACAGGTCTTTGCCCCATGCCTGCGATAAGGGGGCTGTTTAATATTGTTGGCCCTACCAATCTCAATAAACCTAATTTCTTTAACAAACCTACTAATCATTTTCTCTCTGCAGGAACGTGGAACGTGAGGACATTACATAGAGATTATTCTCTTGATGTCCTCATGCAGGAATTCCAGCGCTATAACCTAGATATTCTAGGCTTGCAAGAGACCAGATGGACAGGTAAAGGTGAGATACTTAAAATAACTTTAAATTTCGCTTTACAGGGAGGGAGGATGGAAAGCATCACCAAGGCGTGGGTCTGCTGCTCAGCAGACATGCTAGTGATGCTCTTCTAGGATATGAGTGCATTAATGAAAGGTTTCTTACAGCAAAATTTCAGACAAGCATTAAAGAGTTGAATGTTATCTGCTGTTATGCCCCCACTGAGGATTCTGATGAGGATGAGAAGGATAGGTTTTACAGACAACTTCAGGATATTTTGAATTCTGTCAAGAAAGGAGATATTACCCTTGTTCTTGGTGACTTCAATGCCAAAGTTGGTACCGACTCTGACCTTTGGGGAGGAGTAATAGGCCCTTTTGGTATTGGTAGCTGCAATGGCAATGGGCAACGTCTCCTACAGGTAAGTAAACTAAATGGTTTCAGAATAACTAACACATATTACAAACACCGCGACATACATAAATACACATGGGTTTCACCTGATGGGCTGCATAAGAATATGATTGATTATATATTAATTAACAGCAAATGGGCTAGTTCTGTTAGAAATACCAGGGCATATAGGGGAGCTGAAATTGGATCTGACCATTACCTTGTTAAAAGTGTCTTGCAACTTGAACTTAAAAAGTGTTCTGCTAGGGTTAAAAAATTTACCTTTAATACTGAAGCTCTGAAAGACCCAGTTATAGCTAAAGCTTACCATGATAGGTTACTTAGTCATTATGACAGTCATGGTTTGCTTAATACTGAAGTTGAGGAAGAATGGGGCCATTTTAAACAGGCTTTTTTGGAAACTAACAGTACTCTTTTAGGGAAAAAGTAGCAGAGGAGGCAGAATTATTTAAGTGATAAGGCACTTGAGCTTATTTCAGAAAGAAGGAACTGCAGGAATGTCCTTAATCAGTACCCTACTAGTCCTAATAGAAAGCATTACAAAGAACTTAATAAACGTGTAAAGGATCAGTTAGCTACTGATAAGAATCTTTGGCTTAATGGCCTTGCTGTCAAAGCTGAGGAAGCAGTTAGACAGCACAACAGCAGAGAGCTGTACCAGATAGTTAAGGTTTTGTGTGGTAGAAAACGAACAGGTACACAGGGATTGAAGGATAAACAAGGCAAGGTTATAGAAGGTGAGGATTCTGTCATGGCTAGGTGGGCTGAGCATTTCAGTGATGTTCTAAACAATGTGGTTAGTTCTACTCCCATTGTTTTCAATGATGATAGATGCATTGGTGGCTTTAATGTTGGCCCTATAACACAATCTGAAGTTAGTTTGGCTATTTCTAAACTTAAACTTCATAAATCCCCAGGGGTGGATGAAATTACTACGGAAATGCTTAGAGCTGGGAATGTTTCAGTTACCATTTGGATGACTGAAATTTTGAATAACTTTTATGATAAAGGCATGGTTCCTAAAGATTTTACCAGAGCTATTATTATCCCTATTTTCAAAAAAGGTGATCGCAGTTCTTGTGATAACTATAGGGGTGTCAGCCTACTCTCCGTTCCAGGTAAAGTTCTTTCCATGATTGTGCTTAATAGAATTAAGAATCTGGTTGACAGGCAATTGCGTGATGAGCAATGTGGATTCAGAAGTGGTAGGGGATGTGTAGATCAGATATTTTCACTTAGGCAGATTCTTGAGAAATGTTTAGAGTTTCAGAAACCTTTGGTTGCTAGCTTTGTTGATTTCGAAAAGGCTTTCGACTCTGTTGATCGTCATAATTTGTGGTTGATTGTGAAATCATATGGTATACCAGACAAGTTAGTTAACATAATGAAAGCTCTCTATAATAACACTGAGTCGTGTGTGAGAGTTGGTAAGTCTTGTAGCAATTGGTTTAGCATTACTTCTGGTGTTCGACAAGGGTGCATTTTGTCTCCTTTTCTCTTTAGCTTGGTTATTGATTATGTTATACGAAATTCACTTCAAGGGAAAGATTTTGGCCTTAAATGGGCTGGAGATACGAAAATTTCTGATTTAGATTATGCTGATGATTTAGCCCTTTTGGCAAATGATGTTGATGAGATGAACTCTTTCATTCGAACTGTTGATGAGACTGGTAGTACAGTAGGTTTGGTTATAAACAGAGAGAAAACTAAAGTGATGAAAATTGGTCAGGCAGGTTGTGATTCAGTTAATCAGAATGGTTGCAGTCTTGAGCAGGTGTCACAGTTTAATTACCTTGGGAGCTGCGTAACTGATACTGGTGATGTGCGGCATGAGATTAACAGACGAATAGGTATTGCTGCCGGGACTTTTAAGAATCTATGGAGATTGTGGAGAAATAGGCGTCTACACCTAAAGACTAAAATTAGACTGTATAATAGTTTGGTTCTTTCTAGGGTTAGTTATGGTAGTGAAACTTGGACGCTGTGTAATCAAGATAACAGGAAACTAGATGCTTTTGTTTCTAGATGCTTACGCAGTATCTTGGGTATTAGGTGGTTTAACTTTGTAACTAATGATGAGGTTAGGCAAAGGAGTCTGCAACCTCCTTTAAGCAGCATATTGTGCAGAGAGAGACTCCGCTTGTTTGGCCATGTTGCCCGTATGGATAATTATAGATTGGCGAATAGGGTTATGAACAGTGTGCCTAGAGGCCTCAGAAGGAGGGGGAGACCTAGGATGCGGTGGGCACACAATGTCAAACAGGACCTTGTTAGAATTGGTGTACAGTGGCCGGATGCAGCAGATGTAGCTCAGGAGAGATATGCTTGGAGAATTAAACTGCGCAGTCTGGTTGGACCTCCGTAGCCCATGGCTGCTTGAGGATGATGATGATGATGATATGGGTTGGATTGTTTCATCAATAAGTATATATTTATGCACACATCAGGCTAAAGTGTCATTTCACAAGGATCCCAATTACTCAGACCCTGGATTAAAAAAGGAGCTCACTGGACAGCAGTTCAGAGACTGATTAAAGCCTCCCGTGAAAACTATCCTAAGTGTTTTTAACATTAATTAGGTTGTGGCTTTCCTGCAAATGATGGACTTAATGTCCCATCTGACAGAAAGCGCCTTTGCAAACAGTCGGTGTCTTCTTTCCAACAGAGAGCAGAGCGGTTTGTTAGCAAAGGAAATCTTAGCATAGGAACAATGGGGACTCGAGTATAAGAACATCAGATTATGAAACCAGCGCGCCACTGACTTGATTAATCTGTTCTGCATTTATTAACAAAGTTTAAGTCTGTTAAACTCTTTATTCCCGTTCAAAGACAACCAAGGGTTTTTTTTTGAGCAAAGAAAATCTGGGTAAAATAAGTTTCAGACAAGGAAAAGGGAAGAAAACAATGTATTTTGTTTGCAATATGTTTTCTTGCGGATTCGAAATTGGATTTTTTTTAATTCTAAACATTTGGAATGGAAATAGGTTTCTTTTTTATTTTGTTTACTTGATGTTTGGGACAAATTGGAGTTGTAGTTTTCCTTTTAGCAGTGTCTCGGCTTCATGATCTTTACGTTGACGTGCTCACTGCAGTGGGTATCATTAGATAACCAAAATCAAGTGGGCATCATGAGATGACCAAAATCAAGTGGGCATCATGAGATGACCAAAATCAAGTGGGTATCATGAGATGACCAAAATCAAGTGGGTATCATGAGATGACCAAAATCAAGTGGGTATCATGAGATGACCAAAATCAAGTGGGTATCATGAGATGACCAAAATCAAGTGGGTATCATGAGATGACCAAAATCAAGTGGGTATCATGAGATGACCAAAGTCAAGTGGGCATCATGAGATGACCAAAATCAAGTGGGTATCATGAGATGACCAAAATCAAGTGGGTATCATGAGATGACCAAAATCAAGTGGGTATCATGAGATGACCAAAATCAAGTGGGTATCATGAGATGATCAAAACCAAATGGGCGTCATCAGATGACCAAAATCAAGTGGGCATCATGAGATGACCAAAATCAAATGGGCATCATGAGATGACTAAAATCAAATGGGCATCATGAGATGACCAAAATCAAGAAGGTATCATGAGTATCAAAAGTGGGTATTATTGGGGATGACCAAAGGAAATAAAGGTTATGGAAGCAAACAATGGTACATATGAATATATTTTGATATACAGTACTATATTGTTAGATTACTACTTATCGAAAATGTTCCTTTTTTTATGTGTGTTAGTGAAAAGAAACTGCGTTTAGGCTCTTACTGTATATTTATCTTAGAGAACTGAAACTGCATTTAAACTCTCACTATATATACAGGGTGATTCAAAACTCTTGCGCCAAACTTTAAGGGGTGATAGAACACACCCAAACAAGAACTTTTCGTCATACAATGAATGGTCGGAGATCAAGCGGTGAAGCATTAGAGGGCGCTTTCCAGTGAACACTTATAAGCGCCTGTTTTCGCATTCGTCGTCATTTTTACCGTGGATTCCAGAACAGATGGATTGTTTCACGAATCAGGAGAAGGCGGACAAGCATTTCACGTACGGAGCTGCGGACGGCAATGTGAGGGAAGCCCAAAGACTGTACCGGGAGCACTTTCCGACTAGATGCGTGCTTGATCGTAAAACCTTTCAGCTATTGAATCGGTATCTGTGCGAAACGGGCTCCTTTTTCAGCGGCTTTCAGGATACAGGGCGTGCAAGGTGTGTGAGGACACTACATGTTACAGAGGAAATTCTACGTAGGTTTGGAGATCGTCCCGAATGTACCATATGAGCAATTTCCCATGCTGTAAGTGTGCCCCAATCGACGGTGTGGCGAGTTCTACGAGACAAACGATTATACCTCTACCATACACAGAGGTGCACGCCTTGACACCTGCAGATTATCTGCCTCGTGTTTATTTTGCACAGTGGTTCTTGCAGCAGACTGAAGGGCAACTGGACTTTGATGCACATGTCTTATTCACTGACGAATGCACCTTTGCACGTGAGGGCATTTTTAATACCCACAATTCTCATGTGTGGGCCACCAATAATCCTCACGCCATACGTCCACATTGGTACCAGCGGCGTTTCTCCATAAATTTTTGGGCTGGAATCCTCCATGACCATCTGATTGGACTATACCTTCTGCCAGCCCCACTGAAAGGAAGAACGTAGAAGTCTTGCCAGAATTACTGACCTCTGTTCCAGCAAACGTTCAAACATTTATGTGGTTCGAACATGACGGAGCGCCACCCCATTTCAGTGTGGATGTGCGGAATGCCTTGGATGCAACATTTCCAGGACGATGGATTGGTTGGGGCGGTCCCATCGCTTGGCCACCACGGTCGCCCGATCTCTCATGTCTGGACTTTTTCCTATGAGGCCATATGAACAACCTCATCTACGATAGCCCCATCGATTCCAATGAGGACCTTGTTGACAGGATATATATTGCCGCTGCCACTGTACGAGAAATGCCTGGTGTTTTCGCCTATGTACGCCGATCACTATGTCGAAGGTGTGAAGAATGCATTAATATTGGTGGTCGCTCTTTTGAGCAGTTTCTGCAATTTGTTCAATAAAATTCTGAACTTTGTGTTATTTAATTTATGCAATTGTTTCAAACCTCTTATGTCATTCTTGTGTTTCTTCATTTCCTGACACAGTAACTGCTGACCCCTAGCGCTTCACTGCTTGAGTTCGGACCATGCATTGTATGACGAAAAGTTCTTGTTTAGGTGTGTTCTATCAACCTTTAAAATTTGGCCCAAGAGTTTTGAATCACCCTGTATACAAGGAGTGTCTAAAGGAGAAGAGAAATAGCTTCCATAGACGTAATGTAATCTTTTCGATTGCAGCGCCCTCTAAACATGGGAAATTCGATGCATCGCAATGAAGCGACCTAGTCAGAGAGAGGAGCGAGTTCCCTGCATTATTTTTCCACCGCCCAGCAAAGTTTTCAATTGCTTACACCACGTGACTAATTTTACATACACTTTGACTCTGAAAAATGTTCATTTTCTTCATGAGGTACACTCGTAATCTCTTTTCGTTTAGAGAGAAAATATCAAGAAGTAATGAAATCATTTTCTTTTATAAAATCCAGTTTTGTAAAACTGGTAGCAGCTCTGCTAAAGAACAATATTTTTATATTTTGAACAACCTACAGCATTTGGTATATTATAATAGATTGAGATTTATGTGTAAATACACGATAACATGATCTATATAATTATATTTTATAAAATTGTAGATATTTTCCATAAATATCATATCGAGTTTTTTACTTGTATAAATGTTCAACAGATGGCAGCAGGCACTTCCCGTATCAACCATAAAAAAGAATTACACTGTTAGAGCAAAATGCAGAAGCCAATGTACATCGATATGCTCCAGCGAAGACAAACCTGCAACATACATTGACTTATATATATTCACAAGATGATTAAATGTATTAATTTACATATTAATTTTAAAAATTCTGCAAAATTACTCAAAATAAACATACAACGGGTTTTCCAGGTATCGTAAAATGTACTCCTGAACGGGATAAAACACTCATTGAATAACTTTAGGGTCAGCTACCACTGTGCCAAACAGCCATGGCTGTTTGGCACAGTGGTAGCTGACCCTAAATTTATTCAATGAGTGTGCCAAACAGCCATGGCTGTTAGACATTGGAGACTGGTTAAATTGCAATATTCGTATATACCAATAGTAAGACAAACCATACTGCAGTGGGCTAAAATGATTACACTGCGCATGCGCAGATCGCCCCTTTGAGTTGTTTTTGTGCCTGCACATCAATTTGCCACGTTCAGCTTCGCTAAAATTCCGCAGAACGGCGCCACTTACGCTTGTGCAAAGGTAGCCTTCTTCTGCTGACACCTTCTTTGCTGTATACTATATCACTACATTTTATATTTTCGGATGCATCCAGGAAGGTTCATCCGGTCACAAATGATTAAGATAATACCAAAGAAGAGCTACGATTAAACGGAACACAGAGAACTTGTATTAATTTTGTTCATAAATAAACCGGTAGCTCAAACGTATTACAAATTTTCTAGTTCCATACATCTATAACCAATACTGGTAGAATGGAAAATCTTAACGCTGTGCAAATAAAGTTTAAAAAGCGATAAATTTGTTCAGTGAACTATCGCTTCCCTGTTTCAGCTATTCTCTTAATCCTTTTCTGCCACCTTGTTGAAAAAAATTTTTTTTGTTCTCTTCTACAAACTTTAGCATTAGGTGATGAAATCTTAACCGTATGCAGAAAGCATATATACAATACCACAAAAAGAATGGTTTACATGACATAAAATTGTTATCATTCTTATAACATCTTCGAAACACAAGATGTAGTCTCTCGCCATCGAAACGGTTAAACATTGAGGTGGATAACATGATATTTGCATTTCAGGTTTAACTTCGATAAAAGCCAGAAATCACGATTTAATACTTTCGCTAACTGATGTAGCAAGCATAAATGCTATAATGTAGCATTTTAATATCTTTTATAAATATTTATACTTTATGATTTTGAAGCAAAAAATAATATATTTCAATATATCGATTATGCAGAATGGCCAAAATGCATATATCAAGAAAAGTTGAATAACTTTTCGAAATTTTCGAAATTCGAAAAGGCATAAATGAAATAAATATATTAAATGAATATTAAATGCAAATAAACATAAACAAAATAGAAAAAGATATAATATAAAAAAGTGTGATAGAATCCAAATAAAAATATATTCCAAAGTATTCTAAGTTTCATGTGATTCAATTAATACACTTTAACATGTCTTCTATCATTAGCTATAATCAATCTTAGAATCTTGCATTTTTCAACATAGTTGTAGAGATTGGTAGCTCATGTAGAGCAATGGTTCTTAACATGGTCCATGTGCCCCTCAGGGGTCCATGCCATATTTTACAGGATTACATGCTAAAAACGGAACAAAGGGGATAATTGTAAGTTTCTTAGGGTAGCCCTCAAATTTAATTATCAGGATAAAATATTACAAATCAGATGGAAAATCATACTTATTATTTTAAAAAATAATTTAAAATTTTTTAAAAAGGTTCTCTGGAATTTCTTCATTTTTTTAATTTTTTAGTAAACAGAGTAAATGAATTTTTAATTAAAATAAAAAAATTTAGTATCAGAGTAAATAAGGAAATAAATTTGCAGTTTGCACTCGTCATAATACTCACACTGAATAAAATAAAAATTCTTGAATTAATTAATTTTTATTTTATTTTAGAATTACTGAATTCTAAATAAAATTCTTTAAGAATTTCTTTTGTTACTTAGAAATAAATTATCGATTATTGGAATATGTATATATAATAAAAAATTTATGTTATGAATAAACACTTTAGATGATGAAATGCATTTTCTCGAACAAATAGCGGATATGAGGCCGGCCACAGAGGTAAAGGAGACTCAGAAAGGGTCCATGAGTTAAATTAGGTTTAGGCCTGGTTCGAACCCTGGTCTTGCATGGTTATTTGTTTGTGTGTTGTCAGTTCCAACTGAGGCAGTGGTTGGCAACGACTTCTTTCTTGGTAAGGCATGTCAATGTATCAGAAGGCCTATAAGAATCTATCAGTAGTTTCAAGTACAGTCCTATATTTTATAAAACGATATAAAGACCTCTTATTTTTGTTATATTCATTTTGGGACCCCTGTATATAGACGAATGTGAGGAATTGACTGAGGGGGGAGGGGGAATCCATTCAATCGCTTGAGTGATTGAATGGAAGGGAGATCAGTTTATTTCTAAATATGACGCAGAAAAGGTAGAGCTCTGAAAATTTGTACATAGTGATAATGTAGGTCATAAATCTTGAGAAGAATCTCAAATTTGACCTCTGAAATGATTTCCAGCAAATATTACATTTTTTGTAGGGCTATATGGTTAAGGAACGTTTCAACAATTGCTTGTCCTTCAAAAATTCATCAGAGAAAGCGAAGATCATTCATTTTGTACGATTTTTACTATTTAACCTTTGTTTGAAGGATATTTCGTTTCTTTCTCACTTTGGAATTATGTACTAAATCACTCTCATTGTGAGTAGCGTGAAATCTCTGAATAGAAATACGCCTCCAATTGGAAGATGAATTAAATCCGATTTCTAGAAGAGAAATGATAATGTGAATTCTTCCATCTACAAATAACAGCTAATAAACAATCGATAAACAAAATTTGTTCCACTTCATGTGTGTGATACATTGAGAAATTCCGGAAGACTTAAAACTATAATAATAATAGCAATGTTTAGAAATTGAAGTATTCATGCAAATTCACTAGAGTTCACTAGGTTCTCAACATGGGGTACGCGGTAAAATATTTCCGGTTACGCCGTGAGAGCTCAAAAGTCGCTACATATATAAATAATATAAATAATAAATACCCCCTTAAGCAGCTGCTTGCCACAGAGGACTGACAGGAGCCTGTCAGTTTATATGTTATATATTATATATGTTTTATTTTATTGTTATACTATAACAATAGTTTATTTATCTATACAAGGGGTATGCCAGTTACATACACATTTCCAGGGAGTACGTGAAGAATAAAAGGTTAAGAACCACTGCACTAGAGTATACGAGCTCTAGTATTCTTAACTCAAAAGTGACATTCGCGCATAGGTCTACCACAAATAAAAGTAAAATTACAGTATGAATATAGTTAATCCCATTCTTCAAACAACTCCTAATTATTATTCAAAGATAAAAATGTCTCTAGGTTTATGGTGTTTGCTAATTAACACATTTAAAATTTGATAAGACAAATATATTTTATATACACTACAAGAAAAAAAATTGTAACCTTGAAATGATTAATGCCAATTTATTGAAACGCAGAGAGCTGTTACTAACTTGGGTGTTTCAGCGATAGTGCTTGGCGCACGTCTTGGGTGTTGTTGGAGCTACCGGTTCATCATATTCCAGACGTGTTTAATAGGTGAAATGTCCGGTGAGCAGGGTGACCATGGTAGTACCTGATCTCGTGTAGATAGTGCAGACTAATGGGGGCTGTGTGGAGACGGGCGTTATCTCGCTGGTAAGAGGTTCCGTGCTGGTGAACAAATGGGACAGCAACTGTCTGCAAAAATGTTGGGCAGTTAGAGATCCCCTTATGATGACCAGTTCTGACCGAGATGTCCACTAACGGCACCCCACACCAAGATACCAGGTGCTGGAGCTAAGTGAAGATATTGCACTGGAAGACTTTCCTTTCCCCTGGATGACGGCGAACACGTTGTCTACCGTCGTGCTGACCAAGACATAAATCAGATTCGTCATTAAACACCACAGTAGTCCACTCTTGTTCTTTCTGTCTGAGACGACACCACTGATGACGTACTTACTTGTGGGCAGATGTGAGGGGCCAACGCAGTGCCGGATGATAGGCTCGCAAGGAAAATTGTAAAAGCCTGTTGTTTACCTTATACCTGGTAGTTATACGATGTGTTGCCTGTTAACAGTCCCTTTGCAGTTGCGTTATAGTCGCGAATCTGTCACGCAATGCCATGCTACGCAAATGGCGGTCCTGTCGCTCTGTGGTCACACGTTCCATGTTGGCATGTGCTGGATCCTTCTTGAACTTAATGGCGCCATATGTGTACGATGGTGCTGGGATTGGGTCAACAATGTCTCTAAACGACAAACCAGCCTCTCTAAGGCCACGCTCAAAAGTTTCTTCCACGCTCAAAGTCTGTTAACTGTTGTCGTCTGTGTAAGGGCATCTTTAGCGGTTTAGAACGATTTTCACAAAGTTTTTTTCATACAGGGAGCTTTCGTTGCCTTTGTCTGTGTTTGACTGCTCCGCACCTCTGACATCAGCTCGCGCCTGTCCAACGTTTCGATCGTCCTGCAAACCTAATCATTTCCATATTCTACTGCCTCCCAAAATTTCTACACATTTGTATAACTTCTTTCGAGTGTTGCATTTTTCATTTCTTGTTGTTTATATTCTTTGAGTTATTAAATAAATATTTATTATTTACATCGGAATCCACTATCTACATAACACCACGTTTTATTACACTTTTAGAGTAATTTCTAATCACGTATGATCAATATTCTCTTGTCAAATATACATTCTATTAACAAAAGGTTTCGTACATTTTCTGTGTTTGAAATGGAAAGCCACATTCAAAATTTCTTAAACTGAAATTAAGGTCTTTACCAAAAACGTTCCTGAAGGTAAATTGAATATTTCACTTAAATTTCTCTAAATCTCGTATTTCAGTAATATTCGTTATTTCAAGAGCTATTGAAGTCGGGGTCATTTTACAGAAGATGTTTCTGTTATAGACCCTGATAAACATTTTTCTTCGAAATTAATAAGAACTAAAAGTATCATTAAACTAGCTTCTAAAATTACATTCGTTTCAGTAAATGGTTTGATATAACAATTATTGCCTTTTTTTGTCAGTTTTGACCAAAAACTATTATGAACACCGAGGATGCAGTTAAATGCTTTAGAATGTGAAATTCATCAGATATTAAATGAATATTGTTGGATATCGAATTTAAAGATTTTTCAGGTACAGTCGCTCAAAAAAGTATCCGAACACTATGGTTGATTGCAAAATTCAGAAAAAATATCTGGCATTCATTTTTTTAGAAATTAGTCATCTGGCAACCTTCGTGTCAGGCAACCTTCGTGTCATCTGGCAACCTTCGTGCAATCAACCATAGTGTTCGGATACTTTTTTGAGCGACTGTACATTTTAAGCTTATTTTCAGCACATTTTTCCGTGAAACGCTATTTATGCAGTTAGATAGCTCTGAACGTGGTTTTCCATTCAAATAGCATTGGAATCCTTTTCGTCATTTCAGTACTATTCAATTCACCTGCAAATTTCGCTAAATGATGATGTTTATGATCTATATCAGTGGTTCTCAAAGTTTTATGCTTCGCGTACATCCTGGAAATGTGTATGTAACTGGCGTACCCCTTGTATAAAGAGATCAACTACACTTATAGTATAACAACGGGAATAAAATAAAACACTGGCTTTGTTACTAAATCCTTTGAGGTCTCACGGCGTACCCCAAAAAGTTCTATCGCGTATCCCACGCTGAGAACACCTAATGTATATGAAAAGGTTACCATCTTGCTTGAGATGAAACTTCCAATATGAAACGATTTGCTTCATCTGCTATTACTAAAGCAAAGCAAAGATACACCCGCATTGAATATTGCATTTCTTCACTTCAGAAGAAAGTGAATAGTTTAGGAAACACTATGCACATAGTAGATTAAGACGATGCTCACACGATAAGCTTTCATTTGCCTAATCTATAACTGTGGGTCCTCGTATGCGGAAGATATATTTGGAAAAACTATTTTCAAATTTTACTCTTTTTATTAGATGGAAGAAACAACGGAAAGGCATTTTTATATTATGTACCGTAACGCTCCCCACATAACGAACTTTTTATTTGACACACAACTTGTTTTATAGAATGGACAATTTTCTTGACAAATATACAAAGTAACAAAGAACTAACCAACTAACAAACGTGTAAACAATGAGCGAAAAGCAATAGGTAGATAGGTAAAAAAGGTGCCAAAAAGATGTCAAGGTGTCATTAAAGTAAAGGACTCACCTATAATATTCTGATTTTAAAACGCTTAATATTTTCTTTAAGATGTTAAACCACTCCTCTTGTAATCTATAATAATAAAAGTTGTCCGTGTGTCTGCGTCAGTCATAAATAGGGAATGGTGGTAGAGTTCCAAAATCGTCTGAGTTGCATTGCCGAATTTCAATTCGGCAATGCAACTCAGGAGGGAGGCTTTCTACAAGCAAATGTATTTACCCTTCTATTCCTACGGGAAACAGTAATGCTACGAAATCTATTGGTATCATTTACTGTTCCTTAACTGTGAATGCAAGAGTCATAAAAACGTTTAAATCTGCTGCCGTTGTTAGATCCCCATATTCCTAAACGTATTATTATAGTAATGTTTCCCATTGCTGGAAGAACCTGTATTTTTTTTTTTAAAACCGAAACGGTGTCCTACAGAGGAAGCCCTCGTACGAAATTTGGGCCCGTTCTTTCGAGTACATCGGGAACTACAGGGCACCAAAATCTCGATAGTTTGCATAAGAATGAAGTTAAGAGTTATGATTTCTTACCTAGAAAGTCACTAACAAGAGAAACAAGCAACAAACCATGTAGTCAGACCATTTGACCTCCACTGTAATTGCTATCATATTACAGTGAAAATTATAACTTGTTTTATAGTGTATTGACAAAGAAAAATAATTTAACCTTAAGTGGCTTCTTTCCACAGAACTATTGCAAGAGCCATTTGGTTTAATACCCTAGAAAAATTGAAATTAGTTCAATAACCGTACACCTGTGTTTATCGCAAGGTGATAGAACATAACAATAAATTAGAAATTTTGTAGAATATTTCATCTTTATTTTAAACATTGCAGAGTATTTTTATGCATCTTAATGAGGATATGAAACATTTTAAAACCACGATACAAATGATATGGGCTTTACAGACCCTAAAAATATGCTCCATTATTTTTAGAAGTATATTATGCCTTTACATTTTAAATTTTGGATGTAGCTAGAAAAGCTTATCCGTAACACGGGAACTCTGCTTTCCTAGCTAGATAAATCTTTGATTAAACGGAACTAATTCAATTTGTAATAACTTTAAATAAAATTGTACTGGTAGCTTTTATTTGCCCAGAGTTCTTGGGCCAACATGAAAGTGGTGTAGTCAGTTATTGATCACAGAATATAAATTCAAGTCACATCACTGGTAAAGAAAGTTGGATGAAGAAAAGTGTCGGATAAACTCGATTCTCAGTTCTATCACATCATGATATTCAACATCCGATTTGTTTGGAAAATGATCACCTTTTTATTTATGCATAACTACCTATTGTACATACAGGGAAATTTTAACTGTCTATGAAAAGATTAAAGAACAGTAAATAGCCGAAAAATAAATAAATAAAAAACGTACAGAAATGGTGCAATCAGTCATTAAATTCGATTTTTTCAAAGTAAGATAGGACGTCAGCAATTTTGTTGAGCAAGTAAATCTGCTCCTTATCTTCCTTTGAAGTGAATAGGAATTCAGTGACTATGCCATCGATATGCGTTAGATTTATTTTCTACTTTTGAAGCACATATAGAAAGGTAAGTATCTTTGATATTTCTTTTTGTCCCTAGAAACACCTATCTTATGCAACTTTCACTTGATATATTACTCATAAACATCGACCACATTTTTTCCCTCTTGTTCGAGTCGCGTTTGATTTCGGTTGCTGGGTTGTTTTACCTCTGAGCGGCACATTTTTGCACACCATGGGGTTACAAGGACCCCGAAGGCTCAGAGAAGGTTGGAGGAGGGGACCCACTGGAACAGCTGTTGGGAGACAGATCGTAGTCTCCCGTCAAGATCATCCAGCTCTTCCGCACACGGGGCCACGGCTTAACGTCCCATCCAACGGACGGCAGTCGTTCCAAGCCCATCAGTATCCCCTACTGACTGTTGGCAGGGCGGGGAGTTTTGCGGAGATGCTCAGTATAAGGATTTGTTTTCCAACCTAGAGAAATTTGCTATACATATCTATGTAAAAAATGCTTCATTTTATCAAAAATGTCATTTTAATGAAATAAAGATTTATCCCGTGCAAAAAACGTGAATAATATAACTAAATTATTGAAAAGATAATTATTAAACAACACGAAAAACCTAGATTTTTCCATCTTTATATGTTACTTTTTTTAACATCTGCTAAAACGACAATGATTTAAATTCTGTGAAATATCTGACCAATCACAGCCCTGTGTATCACGCGCTGTTTTATAACGCAGAGCAGGCATTTTTTTTAATCTCACTGGGTCCACGGTTGAAGTTTGATTTTCACGTATTCCTTGGGGGAGGAAGATCGTAATAAGAAAATGTATCATTGGATCCATCGATATTGTACGAGATCACGGGTACTTCTGTGAGTGCCACTTTCCATTTCCCTGAAGCCTTAGGGATTGTGTTAGACGAACCGTGAAATCACTCTGTGAGTTGTGGGGATAAATATCCTGACTAGCTGTAGAGAATAGGGTGAAGCAGAAACTATCTATTTTTCAGCAATCCAAGAAGATTTGTGATAATCTCAAAATTTGGCCAAAAGCATTCTGACCTTTTCTCTCAATTATTTTCTCGACCCAGAATGTTCAGGTTCCGTCACTTTTTGTACTTCTGATTTGTAGAACATCCCCCTTTCAATACTTTCCCCTCGGAATCTCCCACAGTGTAAACAGGGGCTGTCAATGCAACACGTGATCCACTTTAAATATTTCTTCGGTCCACAAATGCATACCTGCCTTATGAAGGGTACTTTAAGACTGGCTAGCCGAAACTTGTCCCCCACTTTAAATGTTGGTTTGCTTTTTCTTTGGATGGATCACTATACAGTCGCAGCCACACGACATCTTCTTTGTGCCAGGCATGTCCTTGGGTGTCGTACCGTGTGCACTATGGACCGTTGCATTGTAACCTCGCACGAAACTTTGTAACGTGTCCAAGTATCGTGTTATTGTGCATGTAATATCTCCCCAGTATCCCGGGCAAGATACGATTCCATCGTTCAATCAAAGCTGCTTTTTAATCCAAGTAGGTGAAAGAACCGAATGTCATTCTTTTTCAAAAATTTGTGAAATACTCTGTTAGCTAATTCGGTATCTTTGATCCGTGTTTAAATTCAGGAGGAAATATATTCCTTTGAAAAGATTTCTTTCAATGCCGACAGCATTTTTGTTTTCCTGTTTTTGTCTTCATGGACACTGTCCACCCATACCTTGAGAGCATATCGATGACAGTTAATATACAACGATAACCATCGTTGAAACGTGTTAGGTTTTTCACAACATGGAGATCTGCTTGCCATTGTCCATCTAAACCTGTGACGTAGGTTCGGTTTCTGGGAAACTTCCGGCGCATGGACTTGTGTAACGTGTAGGCCGGCTGTCTTTCTAACAAAGTCCGAACACGTTTGAGAGGGTTGGGTTGTTTTACCTCTGGCGGCACTTTTTTTGTACTCCATGGACTAAATGGCGAGGTCACATGGACCCCGAAGGCTCAGAGAAGGTTGGGGGAGGAGACCCACTGAAGCAGCTTATGGGAGACAGATTGAAGCCTCCCGTCAAGGCCATCCAGCATGTGCTTTATCGTGCAAGGGTATGGCTCTCCCGCACACGGAGCCACGGCTTAACGTCCCATCCGACGGACAGCGGCTTTTCCAAGCCCATCGATATCCGTTACTGACCGTGGGCAGAGGGCAGTAAGGAGATAAATCTCAACGCTGACCCAGAGGGAGACCTGTACTCTGTGCAAAAATTTTCGCACTTGTATATCCTCATTCAGGGTCATAATAAGGGGTTTCCAATATTTCGCATTCTCGTGTACCCACCCTTCGTAACTGACGATATTTTGCCATTCCTCCAGGGAGCGACTAATACTTTCAACTATGGGGATGTAACCAATAAACTCCCGGATGTCGAGTATTAAATTTAAAAAAAAAACGTAATATGCGTCTTTTCATAACAAAAAAAAGTAACGTCTCTCATAACTTCTTTTTATAACAAAAAATATAATAATGTCTATAAAGGATTACGCATTTTTCCCTCGCCACAGTTACTGTCTCAGTATTCGAGTAGGGCTTCCAATTCAATTCCACTATCTTTAAACCTGTTATAATCACACTTGCTATACTAGCTAGCTAACACCTTTCTTCTATCTATATTAAGAATAAAATGAATCATTAGGAACACATCGGCACATTATATAGGTTTCAACTTTTTTACTAAACTAATATATACCTTTGATTTTTTTTCCATCATCGAGAATAGCCTTATATTTCAGAGTACATACAATTACAGCATCTACAAAATACAACAGACCACATTTACACACAACATCGACAAATACTTGTGCTAATGCATCAATGTCCAGGTCACTCGCCCATCCGATAATGGTTGGAAATTTTTCTTCTGATTGAAGTCCTTCTAACGTTATCAGACGTGTTAATTGTTGTTGGAAATTGTCCACTAAGAGCTGGTAGACGCAATCAGGCGTCTCAAAAGCAGGACCCAACAGGAAAGGCAGAACTAATTCAGAATGTTGGATAATGGCGATGCATAGCTGGTGGTCTTTGAGGGTGCCACACATATTACGCATCATAATCATCACTTTGTCTAGATAGCTAGTAAATGCAAACCACCGCGAAGCATTGAGAGTTATAGTACAATTTAGCACACGAAATTGCAGAGTCCTCACTGCAATTTCGATAAATGCTCTTTGATAAAGTCAATATAACGCTCGCCTGCCTCATTGCGATAGATGTGCACTCGAAAACTATGCATCACGTGTCACTTCCCTTGATCAGGACCGTTTTTCACATGATCGGGGATGCAGTACACAGATTTACATAGAACCTCCCATTCAAGTAATGAGTGACCAACACCGGTACGTGTAGGGTAGACGAGTTCACCATTTTTTCATACTTCTTGTAACGACGCACATGCACCGAAAACTTGTTTTTGAACAGAGAAGGCAAGACGTAAACAGAGGTACCAACGTAACGATTGGCATCCAGTTTTTTCATTATATTTCTGGTTCTAAATTTTTACCAAATTCTACGCAAATGTTCACAAACGGAAGTCTATATTTTGGTGTATGCGATATAATATGTATTTGGAGGTGAACAATAAATAAATAAGGTAGCACCTCCACTTTTTTTGTTAATAATTCTTTTGTAAATCGTGCACGAAAGAAAATTCTTCGTATACAAGCGATTTAGAGTAATTAACGTGATAAACAGCGAGGTGGAGGTGAAAACTTAATGGACTTGCTGTAAGACATTACTTTCAAAATTTCAGATGAATCCTGAAATGTTCATCGATCGAGATTCATAGTGATTAATTAAACAGAAACAAAAATTCCTGTAATAATATTATGTATAATTCTGCAGGTAGTTGATTTTATTGCAAAATTTCTTCTCACTCTCTATGTATATCACTAATGTTATATACAAAAATTGAAACTCTCTCTGGAAAAATTTAAGATCGGAAGAAGAATCAAAAAATTGAAATTTCTGTTTGTTCAATCAATTGGTACCTTTGTAATTTTCTCTAAAACGTTTTTCGGTCTTTTTATAACAAAAAAATATAATTACATCTATAAAGGATTACGTTTATTCTAATGTTACCTTTTCCCGTATTTTATCTTCTGACATCAAATATCAGATACGCTTTATATTTATATATCGACTGCCTATAATCAGGGGGTGGCTCAGTAGGTAGCGCGCCAGACTCGTAATCTATAGTTCCCAGGTTCGAGTCCCATCTGGGTGAGCGTTGAGATTTATCTCCGCAAAAATCCCCGCCCTGTCCACGATAAATAGGAGACACCGATGGGCTGTGAAAGGCCGCCATCCGTCGGATGGGACGTTAAGCCGTGGCCCCATGTTAGAGAGAGCCATACACTGTGCACGTTAAGGAAGACGCTGGATGGCCTTGACGGGACTTTGACTGCGAAGACTTCAATCTGAACACGTTAAAAATGACCTCTTACTAGTTTCTTTCTTTATTCAACGACAAAAGCCCTATTTTGTAAAGTAGCATTCAGTTTTTTAATGTATGAAACCAAAAGGTTTCGAGATATTACAAACCTGTTTGCAACAGTTAAAAGAAGTGGTTGCTTTCAGTCCTGGCCTTAAAACACAATTTAGAAGTAAAACAATATCATCATTTAATTTTTAAAATAGTGTTTTGATAACTTACCTTGTATAATAAGGAAATTTACTGTTAAATAATTAATTTCTCTTAAACATTTCTGTATTTTCGGAAATATATTAACTGTTAAATTCATACGGCTGAGACTACAGCCTAATCTCTAAAAGTGTTTTCGAGAAAAACCTTTTCGAAATTTCTAGAAAATTGCGGTGCGTAATGCGAAAGGCCATAAAGGTTTTCCAAAGTTAAAATAATTTGAATAACATTTGTAATTAAAACATCCTAAGCGTAAAATATTGGTTCTGCTAATTCAAAACAAGCATTAAATAGAACTGTAATCTATCCATAGTAAATAGAAATAGAACTCAACATTAGTTAAGATTTCTGGAAAAAGTATCGCCGACACGGCGGGAATCAAACCGCAAGTCTCCAGATCGATGCCAGAGCGCGCTACCATTACACCACGCATCTGATGAGAAAATCTTTCAAACTAATACCTAATAAATCTGTCACTGAGATGTGTCGTACCTTGCTCCATCTATATTTCAAGAGAGGAAACTTTTTTTTCCCATAGTTGCTATTGATTTAGATGTTAATGAGAAGATGGAGAATTGCGGGTTCGATTCCCGCCGTGTCGGCGATAATTCTTTTCAGAAATATTAACTGTAATCTATATTTTTCTAAATATTAAATTTCGATTTTAAAATTTTCAGCAATTTTTAAGTACCTTTAATGTTTATTTAGCCATTTTTACCAGTTTTCTGACAACTAATAGGGTTCAAAATTTGGCAACACTTTTTCGAAATTTAATCCCATACAGCAGATGCTCTAGAAAGGTTGTTCGGATATCTCCATGTCCCTTCTCGGACACACCACGAGCTGGAAATGACTTTGTGCGGGATTTGGTTTACCTCTGAGCGGCACTTTTTTGCACACAATGGCCTAAACGGCCAGGTCACAAGGACCCCGAAGGCTCAGAGGCCACAGCTCCGATTGACGGCGGCCTTTACAAGCCCACTGGTGTCCCCTACTGACCGAGGGAACGGGGAGAATATTGCGAAGATAAATCTCAACGCTTACCCAGCTGGGACTTGAACCGGGGAGCTGCAGATTACGAATCTGGCGGCTACCGACTGAGCTACCCCCGCAACCCTTGTACGGGAATGACACTTCTTACCTACTCCATTTTTCGATAAACTCATACATATTCGGAAACACCGTTGTATGAGCCATGTATTTAAAATGATCACATACCTCAGTATTCCTCAATTTGTATTCCAAATGGTATTTAACTTTTCACTCATCTGGCACCATTGCTATATTTTCTGTATAATATCACGAACTTGTGACTACATTTTCAACATCAATTCAACACTACAGACACTTCTTTGCCAACCATCTTGCCAACTGGTAGAGCAATATTTTTTACAACCTTTTTTCAATGAATTCACTCTAAAATGAAAGCATTCTATTTTTCCTAATAATACATCAACATTTTCTGATATGCATTTGATGTTCGTATATACGTAGTAAGGATGGATTATATTATACTAAGGATTATTATAATGAATATTAAAATTGGATTGCGAATTTGGAGTAACGCTGGAAATATTGTAACAGTTTTCAAGTAGCATAAACTGAATAACAAAAGATGAAGACCGAGAAAAATCTTAAAATATATTTATATTTGCCGCCTCGATGGCACAGTGGTATCATATTGGTTCGCAGTGACACTGCAACTACGGTATCCGGGGTCGAGTCCTAATATAGAATTGTTGCTTGCTCATGTGCTCTTAGCTCTCTAACTGAGGTAGTGGTCAGCAGTGACTTCGGTCTTAGTGTGCATGTTCTTGCATGAGAAAAGTGGTACAGTCGCTCATGTATGAAAAAAGTGGTGGTCAACCTTCGTGTCACGTGACACGAAGGTTGCCAGTCACTAATTTCTAAAAAATTCCTTGCCATATATTTTTTCTGAATTCTGCAATCAACCGTAGCGTTCGGATACTTTTTTGAGCGACTGTACAAACTGAGAGTAGTTTCTATGATATTTCCTGTCCTATAAGTTATCAATAAATGAAATCAATATACACAGTCGTATCAGAATAATATGACCACCTACCATACATATACTATGGTAGGTGGTCATATTATTCTGATGGGATTGTGTATGTGCATGGAAATAAACTGTTTGCTTTTATTTTATTGTATAATCGTTCAAATTCTGTAAAGCTATTATTATCAGGCAAAATTAAAACTATAATATTTATTGGAAGTAATGTTGGAAATATTTTGATTATTTTTCAAACAAGGTATTTTCAGTTATTTAATTTGGATATTTTAACTTCTTTTTAACGTTTTCAACCTCAAAACGTTAATAAAATGTGACATGATGCAAAATAAATGTACTTTATTACTATAGTTACATTATAAAATATTTAATTTCATTTTATATGGGTTGGATTGTTTTATCAATAAGTATATATTTATGCACACATCAGGCTAAAGGATCATTTCACAAGGATCCCAATTACTCAGACCCTGGATTAAAAAAGGGGCTCATTGGACAGCAGTTAAGAGACTGATTAAAGCCTCCCGTGAAAACTATCCTGAATGTTTTTAACATTAATTAGGTTGTGGCTTTCCTGCAAATGATGGACTTAATGTCCCATCTGACAGAAGGTGCCTTTGCAAACAGTCGGTGTCTTCTTTCCAACAGAGAGCAGAGCGGTTTGTTAGCGAAGGAAATCTTAGCATAGGAACAATGGGGACTCGAGTATAAGAACATCAGATTATGAAGCCAGCGCGCCACTGACTTGATTAATCTGTTCTGCATTTATTAACAAAGTTTAAGTCTGTTAAACTCTTTATTCCCGTTCAAAGAGAACCAAGGGGTTTTTTTGAGCAAAGAAAATCTGGGTAAAATAAGTTTCAGACAAGGAAAAGGGAAGAAAACAATGTATTTTGTTTGCAATATGTTTTCTTGCGGATTCGAAATTGGATTTTTTTTAATTCTAAACATTTGGAATGGAAATAGGTTTCTTTTCTATTTTGTTTACTTGATCCTTGGGACAAATTGGAGTTGTAGGTATCATGAGTATCATTGCAGTGGGTATCATGAGATGACCAAAATCAAGTGGACTTCATGAGTTGACCAAAATCAAGTGGGTATCGTGGGTATTATTGGGGATGACCAAAGGAAATAAAGGTTATGGAAGCAAACAATGGTATACATTGATATACAGTACTATATTGTTTGATTACTATTTATCGAAAATGTTTCTTTTTTTGTGTGTGTGTTAGTGAAAAGAACTGCGTTCAGGCTCTTACTATATACTTATCTTAGAGAAAGGAAACTGCGTTTAAACTCTCACTATATATACAGGGTGATTCAAAACTCTTGGGCCAAACTTTAAGGGGTCATAGAACATACCTAAACAAGCACTTTTCGTCATACAATGAATGGTCGGAGCTCAAGCGGTGAAGCACTAGAGCGCGCTTTCCAGCGAACACTTATAAGCGCTGGTTTTCGCACTCGTCGTCATTTTTGCCATGGATTGCAGAACGGATGGATTGTTTCACGAATCAGGAGAAGGCGGACAAGCATTTCACATACGGATCTGCGGACGGGAATGTGAGGGAAGCTCAAAGACTGTACCGGAAGCACTTTCCGACTAGACGGGTGCCTGATTGTAAAACCTTTCAGCGATTGCACCGGTATCTGAGAGAAACGGGCTCCTTTTTCAGCGGCTTTCAGGATACAGGGCGTGCAAGCTTTGTGAGGACGCTACGAGTTACAGAGGAAATTCTACGTAGGGTTGGAGATCGTCCCGAATGTACCATGCGAGCAATTTCCCATGCTGTAAGTGTGCCCCAATCGACGGTGTGGCGAATTCTACGAGACAAACGATTATACCTCTACCATGCACAGAGGTGCACGCCTTGACACCTGCAGATTATCTGCCTCGTGTTTATTTTGCACAGTGGTTCCTGCAGCAGACTGCAGCGCAACCGGACTTTGATGCACATGTCTTATTTACTGACGAATGCACCTTTTCACGTGAGGGCATTTTTAATACAAACAATTCTCATGTGTGGGCCACCAATAATCCGCACGCCATACGTCCACATTCGTACCAGCTTCGTTTCTCCATACTTTTTTGGGCTGGAATCCTCTATGACCATGTGATTGGACTATACCTTCTGCCAGCCCGACTGAAAGGAAGAACGTACCTCGAATTTTTACAAGAAGTCTTGCCAGAATTACTGAACTCTGTTCCAGCAAACGTTCAAACACTTATGTGGTTCCAACGTGACGGAGAGCCACCCCATTTCAACGTCGATGTTCGGAACGCCTTAGATGCAACATTTCCAGACGATGGATTGGTCGGGGTGGCCCCATCGCTTTGCCGCCACGATCACCCGATCTGTCATGTCTGGACTTTTTCCTATGGGGCCATATGAAAAGCCTCATGATAGACCCATCGATTCCAATGAGGACCTTGTTGCCACGATTTATACTGCCGCTGCCGCTGTACGAATATGCCTGGTGTTCTCGCCCATATACGCCAATCACTACGTCGAAGGTGTGAGTTGGCGGTCGCTCTTTTGAGCAGTTTCTGTAAATTGTTCAATAAAATTCTGAACTTTCTGTTCCGTAATTTATACAATTGTTTCAAACCTCTTATGTCATTCTTGTGTTTCTTCATTTCCTGACAGAGTAACTGCTAACCCCTAGCCCTTCACCGCTTGTTCCGACCATGCATTGTATGACGAAAAGTGCTTGTTTAGGTGTGTTCTATCAACCCTTAAAGTTTAGCCCAAGAGTTTTGAATCATCCTGCATACAAGGAGTGTCTAAGGGAGAAGAGAGCTAGCTTCCATAGACGTAATGTAAACATTTCGATTGCAGCGCCCACTAAACATGGCAAATTCGTGCGTTGCAGTGAAGCCACCTAGTCAGAGAGAGGAGCGAGTTCCCTGCACTATTTTTCCACCGCCGAGCAAAGTTTTCAATTGCTTACACCACGTGACTAATTTTACATACACTTTGACTCTGAAAAATGTTCGTTTTCTTCATGAGGTACACTCGTAATCTCTTTTCGTTTAGAGAGAAACAAGATTTAATGAAATCATTTTCTTTAATAAAATCCAATTTTGTAAAACTGGTAGCAGCTGTGCTAAAGAACAAAATTTTAATATTTTGAACAACCTACAGCATTTAGTATATTATAATAAATTGAGATTTATATGTCAATGCACGATAACTTGATCTATATAATTATATTTTATAAAATTGTAGATATTTTCCATAAATATCATATCGAGTTTTTTACTTGTTTAAATATTCAACAGATGGCAGCAGGCACTTCCCGTATCAACCATAAAAAAGAATTACACTGTTAGAGCAAAATGCAGAAGCCAATAGATTGGCAATAGTCAGTAAACACGAAGAGTTTTGAGCTCCTGAGTTTTGCCTTGTTATTAAATATATATTTCGAGTGGAGACCTTGAATTTTCTACAGAGATTGATGAACATCTGGACTACCAGTTGGTAAGATTTTTTTTATATCAATTCAAGGCGGATATCTACAGCTGGATCAGTTACTTTTGATATTCAGTTTTCCTTTGTGCAGTCAGCATCCAACATCACCCACGCTTCGCACTGCACACGACCTTGAACCGGAGACTCTCCACCATTGTCTCTACTGCGACCTCTCCCCCACCCCTAGAAGGCATTTGACACCCGCTGCAATTTGGAGTGTTCCTCCCGGAGCTGCACAATAGATTCTCGTGCTAAGATCCGGAAGTGCGAGATGGCTGCCACATGCGGAAAGTGCGCTGATCGGGTGGTGCTTATTGATGAAATAAAATGTACTGCTGATTGTGGCAAGAAATTTCATTACGCTTGTGCTGGCATACTGGAAACGAATTTTCGAAAGATGTCTTCCGAAAGAGTCAATAAATGGAAATGCATTAAATGCATACAAATTGTAAAAAATAAGAACTCAAATAATCGAAAATCTTTGGACCGGCAAGAATACGTTAAGTCTAACGAGAGTACGTCTGCGGAGGTAGAGCAAAAAACTGATAATCCTGAAGTAATGAGGGATATTGACTTAATTATGCGTAGCATAGCCGATATAAAAAAAGACACAGCTTTAATAAAGGATATTGAACAAAGTGTAGATTTTTTGAGCAAAAGATATGATGGGATCATTACGAAAATGGATTTGATATTGAATGAGCTGTCTGATTGTAAAAAAGAAAATGAAACCCTGAAAATCAAAAACAGGGAAATGGATTTAGAAGTTCAGAATCTAACAACTAGAATTAACGATCTTGAACAATTTAATTGTAAAAGAAGTGTTGAGATTGTGGGAGTCCCAGAATTGCAAATGGAAGATACTTCTATGCTGGTAAATAGAATTGCTACAGCTTTAGAAGTCAAAATTTGCCCTGATGATATCAGCTCTAACTATAGAGTGGGTAATAATAAAGACAGGCTGAATAAGAAACCTCGCCCAATAGTTGTAAATTTCAATAATCAAAGAACTAGAAATGATCTACTAGACAAAATGAAACTTAGAAAAAAACTAAATACATATGAAGCTGGCATAGTTAATGAAAAGCATGATATATACATCAATGAACAGCTTACACAATTTTATAGAGATTTGTTTCATAAAGCAAGGAAACTAAAATTTGCTAAAGGATATAGGTTCATCTGGACAAGAAACGGACGAATATTTTTAAGAAAAAATGAAGGCGACCAATGTATCCAGATTAGTAACGAATCAGACTTGGATAAGGTTTAAAAATAAATAAGTAAATTGGTGAAGACTAACTTTACTTGTCAACATGGAGGATGATGTGTATATATCTTTGGAGGATTGTAATAGAGTGATGACCTGCTGTAGAGGAACCTCAACTTTATTTTACATGAATTCTAGAAGCTTAAGGGCAAACTCAGATGGAATTTTGTCTACACTGGAAATCATGGGACATCAGTTCAATTTTTTGGCATTTTCAGAAACTTGGTTAGCAAATGGTGAGTCGTTACATATAGAAGGATATCAGTCGGCCAATCTAGGAAGAATAAACAGAAGAGGCGGAGGCGTAGAAATCTATTCATTGAATGGAATTAATTATGACATATGTGACTCCCTGATGATACTTCACAACAGTATTGAAATGATTTGTATCAAGACTGATACAATGGTGATAGGAGTAGTATACCGACCACCAGATGGCAATTTTGAATATTTTTTACAAGTTATGGAAACAAATTTTGATAAATTACAGAAAATGAATTCGAGTTTCATAATTGTAGGAGACTACAATTTAGATCTACTCAATTGTACAGATAAGAATGTTTTGGATTTTAGAGATTTAATTAATTCGTATTTTTACATGATTACACCAAATGACAAACCAACTAGATTAACAAATGTGAATGGCTCACTGCTTGATTATGCAATTACTAATATGTCTTGGAAAAGTAAAATATTACAATCTGATTTAACTGACCACTACCCCGTAATTTACTTTATTGAAGATTCAAGGAAACATTTAGAAAATGATATAACTTACAGGAAAATGACACATAAGTGTGTTTTACATTTTAAGGAAAAAATAAGCATTATTAATTGGCAGGATTTACTACAGATTACGGATGTGAACCAGGCATATGATCACTTTCTTTCGCTCTTTATGGATATATATAATGTATGCTTTCCTAGAATTGGAAAGAAGAGATCACAACACCCTGGTTATGCTCCTTGGATAAATAATTATATAAAAAACCAGATTAGAAAAAGAAACAGACTTGCTGAAATATATAAGAATTCCAGTGATGAAACGGACAAGGAAAGACACAGAATTTGCAGAAATTATGTCACTGGTTTAATAAGAGAAGCTAAACAAAAATACTATGAAACTAAATTTAATATATATGGTGATACTTCGCTGAAACAGAAATGGAGGCTGATAAATAACCTATTGTCTCGGAATAAAAACAAAAATCTTAGAATTGGGGACATTGAGATGGCTGAAAATGTACTAACAGACGATGCGCAAAAAGCTACAGCTTTCAACCAGTATTTTAAAAGTATAGCAGAAGATCTAGCAGCTGATTTCAATACAAAAAATCAAGTGCAATATAAATATTATGGATACAGTTTTCCAGATAGTTTATATATTGAACCTTTTTCTGAAGATGATATATGTCATGTTATAAGTATAATGAAACCTAATACTTCTTGTGGGCCTGATGATATCTCAATAAATGTAATTAAAAATGTTAAAAATGAAATTAAGATCCCCCTCACATATATTTTCAACTTGTCACTTCAGAAGGAAATTTTTCCAAATGAAATGAAACTAGCAAAAATAATACCTATTCACAAGAGTAAAAACCTGAAAGATATAAAGAATTACAGACCAATTTCTTTACTCTCAGTTTTCGCCAAGATTTTCGAGAAATTAATGCATAAATGTATATATAAATTTATATCAAACAGAAAGCTAATTATACCAGAACAATATGGTTTTCAACATGGCAAATCTACACAAGGTGCTATTATAGATACCTATGATTATATTGTTAATAATCTTGAACATCAGCGAGTTGGCTTGGCTGTATATTTAGATTTGTCTAAAGCATTCGATTGTGTAGATCATGAAATTCTCTTGGAAAAGATTAGACACTATGGGCTTCGAGGGAAAATAAATAATTGGCTTAAAAGCTACCTATTCCAAAGACCAGCGTTTGTACAAGTCAATAGGACTATATCTGAACAAATCAAATTCAATAGGGGAGTGCCACAGGGTTCTGTGCTGGGACCTTTATTATTCCTTTTGTATATAAATGATATTCAATCACAAAAGGGAGCAGCTAAACTAGTTATGTATGCAGATGATATAAATGTCATTTCTTTCCATACTGATGTAAGAACTTTAGTAGAAGAAACAAATACTCTAATTGGAAATATGCATAAATGGATCACATATAATAAACTAGCTATAAATATTTCTAAAACAAAGTGTATGGTCTTTAAGAACAAGAATAAAAAACTGAATTATAACGAAATAAATATTTTGATGAATGATCAAAAGATTGAAATATGTGAATATATAAAATTTCTTGGACTCTGGGTAGATGCTAATTTAACTTGGAATTATCATATTAACCAGCTAAGAGCTACTATTTCAAAAAATATTGGATCGATTGGGAGGATTAAAAAATATGTAAATCAACAAACTTTGATAAATTTATATTATGCATTAGTGTACCCACATTTAATATATGGAATTAGTGTTTGGGGAGATACTAGTTCAGCCAATTTGAATAGTTTATTTTGTCTGCAAAAGAGAATTATGAGATATATTCTAAGATTAAATTTCAGAAATCCGGTACAACACTTGATGGCAGAAAATGGAATACTAAATATATATAATATTTACAAGTATGTTATGGGGAATTTTGTATACAGAGTGAAGAATAAAATGACAGAGTACTCGGAACTTTACTGCTGCTTAGAAAGAACGAAGACTTTCAGTTATGATACTCGCCTTAAGAACAAGATCATGTTGCCCCTATATAAGAAATCTATAGGCCAGAGATCAATACGGTACATTGGCATTAAGATTTGGAATGACGAGATACCAGAGGATACTGCTGCAATGGAACAATATAGAACTTTTAAATTTAAATATAAACTACACTTATTATCAAGTCAATGATACTCAGACCACAAAAATTCATGTGCTCAAATAAATGTATAAATGTATAAATTAAGGTCACCCGCATTGTTTTAAATTTAAGTGTATTTCAGGAAACATTTATTCAAAAGCTACGGCATATTATGTTCTCCTTTTTCACCTGTCTGTGAACTTGTCTGTGTTTTATCTACCAATATATGTATGTTTAGGTGAAATAAACTTCAATTCAATTCAATTCAATGTACATCGATATGCTCCAGGGAACACAAACCTGCAACAAACATTGACTTATATATATTCACAAGATGATTAAATGTATTAATTTACATATTAATTTTAAAAATTCTGCAAAATTACTCAAAATAAACATACAACGGCTTTTCCAGGTATCGTAAAATGTACTCCTGAACGGGATAAAACACTCATTGAATAACTTTAGGGTCAGCTACCATTGTGCCAAACAGCCATGGCTGTTAGACATTTGGAAACACTGGTTTAATTGCAATGTACGTATATACCAATAGTAAAACAAACCATAGCTGCAGTGGGCTAAAATGATTACACTACGCATGCGCAGATCGCCCCTTAGAGTTGTTTTTGAGCCTGCACATCAATTTGCCACGTTCAGCTTCGCTAAAATTCCGCAGAACGGCGCCACTTACGCTTGTGCAAAGCTAGCCTTCTTCTCCTTAGACCTTCTTTGCTGTATACTATATCACAACATTTTATATTTTCGGATGCATCCAGGAAGGTTCATCCAGTCATGAATAATTAAGAATCGGCCAGGATCATACTATGATTAAACGGAAAACATAGAACTTGTATTAATTTTGTTCATAAATAAAACGGTAGTTGAAACGTTTTACAAATTTTTCAGTGCACACATGTATAACCAATACTGGTACAATGGAAAACCTTAACGCTCTGCAAATAAAGTTTAAAAAGCGATAAATTTCATCAGTGAACTAACGCTTCCCTGTTTCAGCTATTCTTCTAATCCTTTTCTGCCACCTGGTTGAAAAAAATTTTTTTGTTCTCTTCTAGGATCTTTAGCATTAGGTGATGAAATCCTAACCGTATGCAGAAAGCATATATACAATACCACAAAAGAATGGTTTACACGACATAAAATTGTTATCATTCTTATAACATCTTCGAAACACAAGATGTAGTCTCTCGCCATCGAAACGGTTAAACATTGAGGTGGATAACATGATAGTTGCATTTCAAGTTTAACTTCGATAAAAGCCAGAAATCACGATTTAATACTTTCGCTAACTGATGTAACAAGCATAAATGCTATAATGTTGCATTTTAATATCTTTTATAAATATTTATACTTTATGATTTTGAAGAATAAAATAATATATTTCAATATAACGATTATGCAGAATGGCCAAAATGCATATATCAAAAAAAAGTTCAATAACTTTTCGAAATTTTCGAAATTCGAAAAGACATAAATGAAATAAATATATAAAATGAAAATAAAATACAAATAAACGTTAACAAAATAGAAAAAGATGTAATATAAAAAAGTGTGATAGAAACCAAATAAAAAAATATTCCAAAGAATTCTAAGTTTCATGTGATTCAATTAATACACCTTAACATGTCTTCTATCATTAGCTATAACTAATCTTAGAATCTTGCATTTTTCAACATAGTTGTAGAGATTGGTAGCTCATGTAGAGCAATGGTTCTCAACATGGGCCATGGGCCCTTCAGGGGTCCATGCCATATTTTATAGGATTACATGCTAAAAACGGAACAAAGGGGATAAGTGTAAGTTTCTGAGGGTAGCCATCAAATATAATCACCAGGATAAAATATTACAAATCAGATGGAAAATCATATTTTTTATTTTAAAAAATAATTTAAAATTTTTTTAAAAAGTTCTCTGGAATTCCTTCTTTTTTTAATTTTTTGGTAAATAGAGTAAATGAATTTTAAATTAAAAAAATTTAGTATCAGAGTAAATAAGGAAATAATTTTGCAGTTTGCACCAGTCATAATAATTACACTGAATAAGATAAAAATTCTTGATTTAATTAATTTTTAGTTTCATTTTAGAATTACTGAATTCTAAATAAAATTCTCTAAGAATTTCTTTTGTTACTTAGAAATAATTTATCGATTATTGGAATATGTATATATAATATAAAATTTATGTTATGAATAAACACTTTAGATGATGAAGTGCATTTTCTCGAACAAATAGCGGCTATGAGGCCGTCCACAGAGGTAAAGGAGACTCAGAAAGGGTCCATGAGGAAAATTAGGTTTAGGCCTGGTTCGAATCCTGGTCTGGCATGGTTATATGTTCGAGTGTTGTCAGCTCCAACTGAGGCAGTGGTCAGCAGTGATTTCTTTCTTGGTGAGACATGTCGTTGTATGAGAAGGCCTATAAGAATCTATCAGTAGTTTCAAGTACCGTCCTCTATGTTATAAAACGATAAAAAGACTTTCTTTTTGGTATATTCATTTTGGGACCCCTGTATATAGACGAATGTGAGGGATTGATTGAGGGGGGGGGGGGGGGGGTCCACTCAATCACTCAAGTGATTGAATGGAAGGGAGATCAGGTTATTTCTCAATATGACGCAGAAATGGTAGAGCTCTGAAAATTTGTACATAGTGATAATCTAGGTCGTAAATCTTGAGAAGGATGTCAAATTTGACATCTGAAATGTTGGTCAGGGTGAAATAAAAGTCACCTAGAGGTCAAACTTTCATTTAGGTGTGCTAGAAACATGGAAATTGGTGTCTAGGTGTTTATATTTCAGAATCTTTGCTAAATTTTGGATTCAGAGTGTACTTCAATGTTACAGATAAAATTCTAATCTACCAGTATTGAAGAGCTATAAATTGGTGCCTGGTAGTAATCGGAAAATAAATCGCAGAAACATTGTGAAATTTAGGCTGTGAGGGGTCCGTTGTCAAAGGTCAGATTTCGATATGTTGGTGCTAAACAGACAAAAATTGGTGCTTGAGGATTTTCAGGTCGTAAACCTAGAACATATTAAGAAATGCCAGTGTGGAGTTCAAGTTCAAATAGGGGTCGGAGTGACATTTAGAAATCAAAAGGTGCTGAAGATTGTTCTCTAGTATAATAATATCACCAAAATAATAAAAATGAATTCAGATATTTATTTTTAAATATGCTTAAGAAAATAGGGAATAAACTTATCGGTTCTGACATTGTTGAAAAGGCGAAAAACTTCCCAGCATTCCATATCGCATTTGTCAGGATTAGAAGAAAGAACACTTAAAATAACTATTGTTCCTACTGTGCAAATTAACACCTATAAATTATATTTCACATAAAGAATGGAACGGAAAAATCAGATGATCAAAGAAAGCATTCAAACAATGAAAGATGACACACCCATAGGAGTTCTATCAAAAACAACTCGCAGATGGTAATTTCCTTTTCCAGCAAATAGTTCCATGTATTCTGCAAGAAATAAGTCTTTAGTTTTAACTTAAAATTTTTATGTATAGTTTATGGAAGTGAGAAATTAAAAAAAAAGGTTTTTGTTTTAGAATATTGTATGTATTTACACAAATAAACATTATATATTTTACATCGTTGATTCACTTTCTAAAACACCTGACATAGAAGCTCCCTAACGAGTTGAGGATTGATATAATTTCATGCATCGCATCTTACTTTTCATTCGCTTTTGGGGGCTAAGAGAGTAGTAAATCAAGATTGAACAAGAAACTCTTTCATGACAATTTCATGAAATTTCAGGAATTTTGCTTCCATTATGGAAAATCTATTTCTAGTAGAGAAAGTTTCTGAAGGCTATTATTCTTGCTTAGAATGATGTTTATTCGATAGGCCAATAAAACAGCCTAGGTCGGTCGATTTGTCATAGTTTGTGTTCAGTTTGTGCCAATAAAATAAATATCCGATATCGGTAATTAGAGTTATCTTCGGATTTCCAACAAATATTACATTTTTTGTAGGGCTGTATGGTTAAGAAACATTTCAACAATTGCTTGTCCTTCAAAAATTCATCAGAGAAAGCGAAGATCATTCGTTTTGTAGGATTTTTACTCTTTGACATTTGTTTGAAGGATATTTGGTTTCTCCCTCACTTTCGAATTATACAAAAAATCACTCTCATTGTGAGTAGCATGAAATCTCTGAATAGAAATACGCCTCCAATTTGAAGATGAATTAAATCAGCTTTCTAGAAGAGAAATGATAATGTGAATTTTTCCAACTACAAATAACAGCTAATAAATGGCAGATAACCTTTCATTTGCACACGATAAGCTTTCATTTGCCTAATCTATAACTGTCAGTCCTCGTATTCGAAAGATATATTTGGAAAAACTATTTTCAAATTTCACTTTTTTTATTAGATGGAAGAAACAACGGAACGGCATTTTTATATTATGTACCGTAACGCTCCCCACATAAGAAACTTTTTATTTGACACACAACTTGTTTTGTTGAATGTACAATTTTCTTGACAAATATACAAAATAACAAAGAACTAACCAACTAACAAACGTGTAAATAATGATCGAAAAGCAATAGGAAGATAGGTAAAAAAGGTGCCAAAAAGATATCAAGGTGTCATTAAAGTAAAGGACTCACCTATAATATTCTGATTTTAAAACGCTTAATATTTTCTTTAAGATGTTAAACCACTCCTCTTGTAATCTATAATAATAAAAGTTGTCCGTGTGTCTGCGTCAGTCATAAATCGGGAATGGTGGTAGACTTCCAAATCGTCAAAGTTGCATTGCCGAATTTGAATTCGAATTTCCAAAAGGGAGGTTTTCTACAAGCAAATGTATTTGCCTTGCTGTTCCTACGGGAAACAGTAATGTACGAAATCTATTGGTTTCATTTACTGTTCCTTAACTGTGAATGCAAGAGTCATAAAAACGTTTAAATCTGCTGCTGTTGTTAGATCCCCATATTCCTAAACGTATTATTATAGTAATGCTTCCCATTGCAAGTAGAAACTGGATTTTTTTTAAAACCGAAACCGGGTCCTGCAGAGGAAGCCCTCGTACGAAATTTGGGCCCGTTCATTCGAGTACATCGGGAACTACATCATCATCATCATCCTCAAGCAGCCATGGGCTACGGAGGTCCAACCAGACCACGCAGTTTAATTCTCCAAGCATATCTGTCCTGAGCTACATCTGCTGCATCCGGCCACTGCACACCAATTCTAACAAGGTCGTGTTTGACATTGTCTGCCCACCGCATCCTAGGTCTCCAACTCCTTCTGAGGCCTCTAGGCACACTGTTCATAACCCTATTCGCCAATCTATAATTATCCATACGGGCAACATGGCCAAACCAGCGGAGTCTCTCTCTGCACAATATGCTGCTTAAAGGAGGTTGCAAACTCCTTTGCCTAACCTCATCATTAGTTACAAAGTTAAACCACCTAATACCCAAGATACTGCGTAAGCATCTAGAATCAAAAGCATCTAGTTTCCTGTTATCTTGTTTACAAAGTGTCCAAGTTTCACTACCATAACTAACCCTAGAAAGAACCAAACTGTTATACAGTCTAATTTTAGTCTTTAGGTGTATACGCCTATTTCTCCACACTCTCCATAGATTCTTAAAAGTCCCAGCAGCAATCCCTATTCGTCTGTTAATCTCATGCCGCACATCACCAGTATCAGTTACATAGCTCCCAAGGTAATTAAACTGTGACACCTGCTCAAGACTGCAACCATTCAGATTAACTGAATCACAACCTGCCTGACCAATTTTCATCACTTTAGTTTTCTCTCTGTTTATAACCAAACCTACTCTACTACCAGTCTCATCAACAGCTCGAATGAAAGAGTTCATCTCATCAACATCATTTGCCAAAAGGGCTAAATCATCAGCATAATCTAAATCAGAAATTTTCGTATCTCCAGCCCATTTAAGGCCAAAATCTTTCCCTCGAAGTGAATTTCGCATAACATAATCAATAACCAAGCTAAAGAGAAAAGGAGACAAAATGCACCCTTGTCGAACACCAGAAGTAATGCTAAACCAATTGCTACAAGACTTACCAACTCTCACACATGACTCAGTGTTATTATAGAGAGCTTTCATTATGTTAACTAACTTCTCTGGTATACCATATGATCTCACAATCAACCACAAATTATGACGATCAACAGAGTCGAAAGCCTTTTTGAAATCAACAAAGCTAGCAACCAAAGGTTTCTGAAACTCTAAACATTTCTCAAGAATCTGCCTAAGTGAAAATATCTGATCTACACATCCCCTACCACTTCTGAATCCACATTGCTCATCACGCAATTGCCTGTCAACCAGATTCTTAATTCTATTAAGCACAATCGTGGAAAGAACTTTACCTGGAACAGAGAGTAAGCTGATACCCCATAGTTATCACAAGAACTGCGATCACCTTTTTTGAGAATAGGGATAATAATAGCTCTGGTAAAATCTTTAGGAACCATGCCTTTATCATAGAAGTTATTCAAAATTTCAGTGACCCAAGTGGTAACCGAAACATTCCCAGCTCTGAGCATTTCTGTAGTAATTTCATCTACCCCTGGGGATTTATGAAGTTTAAGTTTAGAGATAGCCAAAATATCTTCAGATTGTGTTATAGGGCCAACATTAAAGCTGCCAATGCATCTATCATCATTACAAACAATGGGAGTAGAACTAACCACATGGTTTAGAACATCACTGAAATGCTCAGCCCACCTAGCCATGACAGACTCCTCACCTTCTATAACCTTACCTTGTTTATCCTTCAATCCTTGTATGCCTGTCCGTTTTCTACCACATAAAACATTAACTATCTGGTACAGCTCTCTGCTGTTGTGCTGCCTAACTGCTTCCTCAGCTTTGTCAGCCAAGCCATCAAGCCAAAGATTTTTATCAGTAGCTAACTGATCCTTTTCACGTTTATTAAGCTCTCTGTAATCTTTTCTATTAGGACTAGTAGGGTACTGATTAAGGACATTCCTGCAGTTCCTTCTTTCTGAAATAAGCTCAATTGCCTTATGACTTAAATAATTATGTCTCCTCTGCTCCTTTTTTCCTAAAAGAGTACTGTTAGTTTCCAAAAAAGCCTGTTTAAAATGGCCCCATTCTTCCTCAATTTCAGTATTAAGCAAACCATGACTGTCATAATGACTAATTAACCTATCATGGTAAGCTTTAGCTATAATTGGGTCTTTCAGAGCTTCAGTATTAAAGGTAAATTTTTTAACCCTAGCACAACACTTTTTAAGTTTAAGTTGCAAGACACTTTTAACAAGGTAATGATCAGATCCAATTTCAGCTCCCCTATATGCCCTGGTATTTCTAACAGAACTAGCCCATTTGCTGTTAATTAATATATAATCAATCATATTCCTATGCAGCCCATCAGGTGAAACCCACGTGTATTTATGTATGTCGCGGTGTTTGTAATATGTGTTTAGTTATTCTGAAACCATTGAGTTTACTTATCTGTAGGAGACGTTGCCCATTGCCATTGCAGCTACCAATACCAAAAGGGCCTATCACCCCTCCCCAAAGATCAGAGTCAGTACCAACTTTGGCATTGAAGTCACCAAGAACAAGAGTAATATCTCCTTTCTTGACAGAATTCAAAATATCCTGAAGTTGTCCGTAAAACCTATCCTTCTCATCCTCATCAGCATCCTCAGTGGGGGCATAACAGCAGATAACATTCAAGTCTTTAATGCTTGTCTGAAATTTTGCTGTAAGAAACCTTTCATTAATGCACTCATATCCTAGAAGAGCATCACTAGCATGTCTGCTGAGCAGCAGACCCACGCCTTGGTGATGCTTTCCATCCTCCCTCCCTGTAAAGAGAAATTTAAAGTTATTTTTAAGTATTTCACCTTTACCTGTCCATCTGGTCTCTTGCAAGCCTAGAATATCTAGGTTATAGCGCTGGAATTCCTGCATGAGGACATCAAGAGAATAATCTCTATATAATGTCCTCACGTTCCACGTTCCTGCAGAGAGAAAATGATTAGTAGGATTTTTAAAGAAATTAGGTTTATTGAGATTGGTAGGGCCAACAATATCAAACAGCCCCCTGATCGCAGGCATGGGGCAAAGACCCGTTCCTCCTCCGCTAAAGGCTGAAGTCACCGATGCTGGTAGGAACTTTAGGCACCACCTTTTCAAGTGGACTTTTTCAAGAGCCACATATCCAGCCTGAGACGCATTACTCCAGTTTAGGCTTGACGATCCCCAACTAGCAAAGTAAGGTTCAGGTACCTGCGATGGCCTCTGATTAGGATTATCCACCAGCTGATATAAGGTATCCCATGCCTCTGTTCACTTAGAGCTGGCAACCCAAAAGCAAACAGAAAACACAGCGGCAGACTCTCCCTCAACAGAGGCCCACCAGTGCAGCAAGCCCAGGATCCATAATCAAACTCAAATCCATAAACAAGTCCAGTCTGGTAGGTATAAATGGTCAGCACCAGGACCCTGTGAAGTTGACCACTCCTCAGCAGGGTAGAAAAAAAAGAAAAAAGTGGCCATAGATGACCAGATCAGCAGGCCATACTGAACTGGCAGCCCTCCCCTTCCGTTCCCTTCCAAAAGAGAATATCTCTTTTGAAAGGTACTAACGGCCTGCACCACGAGAAGGCAGGGTCGGACATTAGGTGCTAGACCTGGCCGGTTCCGTGCATCATCACTAGGAATTGGTACACAGCTCTCCTTCCAGTTTACACCTAGCTACCATTTACAGTCCTGCTACCATTTACAGGGCAACCAAAATCTCGATAGTTTGCATGTGAATGAAGTTAAGAGTTATGATTTGTTACCTAGAAAGTCACTAACAGGAGAAACAAGCAAAAAACCATGTAGTCAGGCCATTTGCCCTCCACTGTAATTGCTATCATATTACAGTGAAAATTATAACTTGTTTTATAGTGTAGTGACAAAGAAAAATAATTTAACCTTAAGTGGCTTCTTTCCACAGAACTATTGCAAGAGCCATTAGGTTTAATACCCTAGAGAAATTGGAAGTAGTTTAATAACCATACACCTGTGTTTATGGCAAGCTGATAGAACATAACGATTATTTAGAAATTTTATAGAATATTTCATCTTTATTTTAAACATTGCAAAGTATTGTTATGCATATTAATGGGAATATTAAACATTTTAAAACCACGAGACAAATGATATGGGCTTTACAGACCCTAAAAATATGCTCCATTATTTTTAGAAGTATATTATGTTTTTACATTTTAAATTTTGGATGCAGCTAAAAAAATGCATCCGTAACACGATGACCTCCGATTTCATCGTTGTGCACTCTGTTGATTATACGAAACTAATTGAATTTGTAACAAATTTACATATAATTTTGCTGGTAGTTTTTATTTGCCTACACTACTCCGGCCCACATAAAAGTTATGTAGCCAGTTATTGATCACAGAACATAAATTTAAGTCCCATTACTGGGTAAAGAAAGTTGGATGAAGTAAAGTGTTGGATAAACTCGATTCTCAATTCTATCACATCATGATATTCAGCATCCGATTTGTTTGGAAAATGATCAACTGTTTATATATGCATTATTACCTATTGTACATACAGGGAAATTTTAACTGTCTATGAAAAGATTAAAGAACAGTAAATAGCCGAAATATAAATAAATAAAAAACGTAGAGAAATGGTGCAATCAGTCATTGAATTCGATTTTCTTCAAAGGTAGATAGAACGTCAGCAATTTTGTTGAGTACGTAAATCTGCTCCTTATCTTCCTCTGAAGTGAGTAGGAATTCAGTGACTGTGCCATCGATATGCTTTAGATTTATTTTCTACTTTTGAAGTCGCATATAGGATGATAAGTATTTTTTTTATTTTTTTTTTGTCCCTAGAATACCACCTACCTTCCGCAACTTTCACTTGGTATATTACTCATAAACATCGCCCACATTTTTTCCTTCATGTTCGAGTCGTGTTTCATTTCGGTTGTTGGGTTGTTTTACCTCTAACGGGTACTTTTTGCACAATATGGGCTAAATGGTCAGGTTACAAGGACCCTGATGGCTCAGAGAAGTTTGGGAAAGAGGACCCACTTGAACAGCTCTTGGGAGACAGAGGGGAGCCTCCCGTCAAGACCATCCAGTGTGTTCTTTAACGAGCACAGGGTATGACTCTACTGCACATGGGGCCACGGCATAACGTGCCATCCGACGGACGGTGGCCTTTCCAAGTCCATCGGTGTCCCCTATTGACCGTTGTCAGGGCGGGGAGTTTGGCGGAGATATTCAGCATAACGACTTGTTTCCCAAACTAGAGAAATTTGCTATACATATCTATGTAGAAATGCTTCATTTTAACAAAAATATCAGTCTAATGAAATAAAGATTTATCCCGTGAAAGAAACATGATTAATATAGCTAAATTATTGAAAATATAATTATTAAACAACACGAAAAATCTTCATATTTCCTTTTTATATTTTCTTTTCATAACATCTGCTAAAACGACAATGATTTAAATTCTGTGAAATTTCTGACCTATCACAGCCCTATGAATCATACACTGTTTTATATCGCACAGCAGGCATTTTGTCTAATTTCACAAATGCTCTCTACACCTGCTAGCATAAGGCTTTAAAACATACCACACTTTCTTAGCATAAAAAATAAGTTACAAACTTGGAAATTTACGCGATTTTGACCATGGAGGTAGGAAGATAAGAGGAGGAGCCCTAAGCACTTGAAAATAATGCTACGGCAGCCATGTTGTTCTATTCAAAACATTGATCAGTAGTTACTCACCTATACTAATTTTTGTCGACATTTGTATTTTGGCAGCCTGTTCGTTCAGCTTACGGCTGCACGAATCGCACAGTAAAATTGAGTGTAAGTAGGCTTGATTGCAGCGGCAGACGGTTTGTTTTGAATGCAACAACATGGCTACCGCAATGCTGCGTAAGCATCATTTTCCTTCCACAGGGAAAGCGCGTTAGGGCGTCTCCTTATCTTCCTACCTCCATGATTTTGACGGTATTGCCCGTAACGGTAATATCCAGCGATAAGTTCTTTCAAAACTGTCCAAATCAATGCATTATGCTTTACAATTAGTTAAATTGCGGTTTCTGTTATATTTGTTCGCTATTATTATTTAGTTAGGTTGGTTAATTCGTTTAGTTTCGCTATTAGCTGCCAATATGAAGTGATATCTTCACCATTTTCATAATGACACAGAAATGTGCTGCAGAATATCGACATCATTTAAGAATTCAAGCAGAGATGTTTTGTTGGGAGAAAGAATTACACTGCTGAAAGTGGAAATCGCAACACCAAGAAGTAATGGAAGAAGAGATATGTAAATAGCAGGAAACAATCGGCCATTGGAGATATGCCAATATTCAAAGTTCGGCAGCGAATGGATACGTGACACCCAACCTAGTCAAGGATAAATACCGGGCGTCCATGAGCTTGTACCAGAACACCATCGAGAGTGAGGATGGAATGCATGCTGCGAAAATTTTCGGGTTGTTTTACCTCTGAGCGGCACTTTTTTGCTTACCACGGGCTAAATAGCCAAGTCACAAGGATCCCGAAGGCTCAGAGAAGGTGAGGGAGGGGCCCCACTGGAACAGCTGTTAGGAGACAAATGGCAGCTTCCCGTCAAGGCCATCCAGCGTGTTCTTTAACGTGCAGAGGGTATGGCTCTTCTGCACACGGGCCACGGCTTAACGTCCCATCTGGCGGATAACGGCCTTTCCAAGCCTATCGGTGACCGTGGGCAGGGCGGGGAATTTTGCAGAAATAAATCTCAATGGTGACCCAGCTGGTGCTCGAACCTGGGAACTACAGATTACGAGCCTAGCGCGCTACCGACTGAGCCACCACCGTCCCTTCAAAAATGCTCGGAGACACTTTCATGTCAAAAAATATAAGGTAGTTTCTAGCAATTCAGATATCAATGGGGTCATTATTAACATACAGGTAACCTCCGATTTATGCGGGAGATGTGTTCCGGCGAGATCGTTAATTGCTTTTTTTTTTTTTCGTTTTTGCATATCTGATTGGTCCGTTTGATGTTTTTTTCTTTGTATTATAATAGACGTTTTATTCCAACAAAAGTAACTATAAACATAACAGTTTTAAGAATTTTTAAATGCATATAGATATATAAATGCATAATTGTGTAGTGTATGATCAATTACTTAATTTTACAAATTACTGAAGAATGAATTTAGCAGTGTTAGCTTGCGGCCTTTATTTTGTTCATAATATTTATTTGTAATATTCCATTTACTGGATTTTATCTATGCAGAATATCTTAAGAGTTTTTAAAGGGTTTTAATAAAATAAATGTGAGAAGAGTAATCACATTGCAGCGAAAATAGCGATACAGCCGGTATGGTGAGCGGAAATGAGAAGCGGAAGTGCCACGCTATCTTTTCAAAAAGTCCCGCTATTTTGCTGTTCTTCCGCCATTTTGTTTTCTGACGTCATCACCACAAACTCGAGGTCGACGAGAAAGACTGGCCACGACACTGGAATATCACGTGATCAACTTAGTCTGAGGTTACAGTACGATTTTCATAGAAGCGAAGTGCTTATTCTTCAGTCGCTTGCTTCGGTCATCGTGTAAATAACGTTCAAACTACATTTGGATTACCCCAAAAAGGTGAGCATTTCTCATTACTGTTATTATTTGTAGCATGAAATATTTCCTGTAGTTAGTGGTTTGATAAAAGTATTTAGTGCTTGAAAAGTGTTTTGAGTGAATTGGTCTCTGAGGCCTAGTTTTGACGTGTTGAAAGATGGCGTGATCTAAAACAAAATTATGTGCCAAGAATGTTGGCAAAATTTAGTATCTGAAAATTTTGCAGTATATTATGTTCTTTCAGAAGCTGTGATGTGTTATGTGAGTGCAAAATTAATGAATTTTAGGATATCTTTCATGTTCTAGATTATGTATGAGTCTTTCAGGAAGATATACATAATTTTCACTAAAATCAATTTACTAGAGAAATGTTTTATAATGAACTGATATTACATGATCTAATATATTTTTTGTCACATCTTCATTGGGCATCTTTTATGAGTTGAAAAGAAACAAAAAAAGTGTAGTGAAATATTTACTTAATATATTCCAAAGCTGTGATAAACACTAGTATATTGTTAAAATCAATATGCAAAAAATCGTAATTTTTTATGAATTTTGCAATTTTCTGTATCATATTCTAAAATATTACTGCTAAATACAGTACAAGTTTTATTCAAATCTGTATATTCCGCACTGTATTTGCATTACGTTGCCCATGTTTGCACTGAAATCTTCCCCATGTTTGCACTGAAAATAATTTGTTGTAAACTACCTCAAATCTAGGATTTTAGAAATATCAGGTTCAGTATTTAAATAGTTATGAAGGTTAAATATTTAACTTAGCTCGTTCAAAATTGATGGAAATTAGTATGTGAACTACTAAAATGTATTCATACTTTTCACAGTATTTATCACTAAAGTTTAATGTACCGGTTATTGCTTCCATTTCAACCTGTTTACGCGACAGCAGTTATATAAAGTGCAATAGCTGTTATTAAATATTCCATAATTAAATACCAAACGTGCAACGCATCTACTGTCACAATTTTCCTTAATAATTTTAAGAAGTTATTGCGCTGTAAAATCTCGATTACTGCTTGCATACCATGGAAATTATCTAATAAGTGACCGCTGAAAGTATCCATATTTTAAATTATATTTGGATCGGGCGATTTTTTTTCCAAAAGATTAAAAAAATGTAATCAATAAGTAAATATTAAGGATACTGGAACTGGTAAGTAAATGAAAACCAGTGGTGTATTCTGAATCAATGTCTTGCAGTTGTTAAATGTTTAAAAAAAAAAACATAAAAGAATTTAAAAATATATATATTTGTATATACATATCCCAAACCACCCATTTAAACACACCTCTGGTTTTCTGATTTTGCTCTTTATTCTGAACACTATAATATTATGCCTTTAATTTTTTTTAAGGAAACGGCTGATTTTTTAAGAATTATCACAAATTAGATTAAATGGGTTACGAAGAAAGAAAAACAAAATTAGGTTTCTTGAAAAAATTAAAGCGAAATAAAATTGCAAAAACGAGATACAAGGTTCTGTGCGAACGAATCGAGTGACGTTTGCAGCTACCGGACTTAGTTGACCACGTGACGGCTGAGGATCGCCTCAGTGTCGTGGCCTGTCTTTCTCGTCGGCCTCGCACAAACTCCGCGATTTTGCCGTCCTCCGCCATTTTTAATTCTGACGTCACACGCCCTTCTCTAAGACCCCCTGGTTGACCCATCCAAACCCCTCGTGAAGTAAACAACTCTAAAGGTCCCAAATAATTCAAAGTCCCAAGTCCGCCATCTTGGATTTTGACGACATCACCCAAACCAAAACCTACCGAAATATTGTAAGTCCGCCTAACTGCAGCGCCATCTAGTGTTTAACACACGTATTATAGTTTTAAAGAAAAACCACAGCCTGTCTCAAACCCAGTTCCATAACGTTTGTCAGCGCGGTTATCCATTACTCCAAGGGTAATATATGCCTAAGGTACTTAAAGGAAGATGAAGAAAGAACTGATCACTATTTCTTGTAAATTCACCTACATTTTTTCACATTTATCAATGTTTTTTTTGTATTCCAAGAAAACCACATTTCACTTGGGAATAAATTATAAATGAATTTTTTATTCCTTGTAAATTACATTTAACTTGGGAATTATATTTTAATTTCTTGTACAGTCGCTCAAAAACTATCAGAACTCTATGGTTGGTTACAGAATTCAGAAAACATATCTGGCAACAATTTTTTTTAGAAATTAGTGATCTGGCAACCTTCGTGTCACGTGACAAGGAGGTTGTATTTCTTTTTTATTATTATATTTATTTTTATTTTTTTATATTATTATATTTATTTTTATTTCTTATATTTGTGTATATTTTTATACTGTATTTATTTTTTATTCCTTATTAACTTACGAATATCTTATATTTTTATTTCTTGTAAATTAGGAATATATTATTTTTAAAAATGAATCTTGCTTTTAATTTTTTATAAATTAACCTACGAATATATTATTTTATAACTGGATTTTTTCTTATAAATTAATTTACGAATAAATTTTTCTCTTGTAAATTAATTTAGGAATAAATGAATTTTTCATTCTTTTTTAAATCACATTTAACTAGGGAATTATTTTTTTTTTCCTTGTGAAAAGCATTTAGAAACAATCATGTCGTCTCCTTACTCACCCTCACTTGGACCACTTTTTACAGACGGATGGCTTTACAATCTGAAAAGTCCTTGCGAAATAGACCAAATAAGAAATATTTTGAAACACAAAGTGGAGGTTTCTATACCTTGCACCAAAATTGTTTAATATGTTAAGTTTTAAGATGACAACTGAAAACAATCCAGCAACTTTCAAAAACACATGGCATAATATTGTTCTAAATATGTCTGATTCTGAAAATACTCGGGGCGGGGGTGGCTCAGTCGGTAGCGAGCAATCTGTAGTTCCCAGTTTCGAGTCCCAGCTGGGTCAGCGTTGAGAATTATCTCCGCAAAATTCCCCCGCCCTGCCCACGGTCAGTAGGGGACAGCGATAGGCTTGGAAAGGCCGCCGTCCGTCGGATGGGACGTTTAGCCGAGGCCCCGTGTGCGGGAGAGCCATACCCAATGTACGTTAAAGAACACGCTGGATGGCCTTGACGGGAGGCTGCCATCTGTCTCCCAATAGCTGTTCCAATGGGTCCCCTCCCCCAACCTTCTCTGAGCCTTCGGGGTCCATGTGACCTGGCCATTTAGCCCATGGTGTGCAAAAAAGTGCCGCTCAGAGGTAAAACAACCCAACTCTGAAAATACTCTCGATAATGTACACAGTCGTATCAGAATAATATGACCACTTACCATACATATATTATGGTAGGTGGTCATATTACTCTGACACGACTGTATATATATATATGAAAAGATTATGCTGCACGTTCAGAAAATTTCCAATGTTGTTAAATTTCATACCTAAGTTACTAATAGACTGAAATGCTCCTTGATTCTAAATGTGAAATATTTCATTTTTGTCTATTTTGAGTGGGAGGGGGCGGGGGTGGCTCAGTCGGTAGCGCTCCAGGTTCGTAATCTGTAGTTCCCAGGTTCGAGTCTCAGCTGGGTCAGCATTGAGATTTAACTCCGCAAAACGTCCCGCCCTACCCACGGTCAGTATGGGACACCGATAGGTTTTGAATGGTCCCCGCCATCGGATGGGACGTTAAGCCGTGGCTCCGTGTGCGAGAGAACCATACCCTGTGCACGTTAAAGAACACGCTGGATGGCCTTGACCGGAAGCTACCATCTGTCTCCCAACAGCTCTTACAGTGGATTCCCTCCCCCAACCTTCTCTGAGCCTTCGGGGTGCATGTGACCTGGCCATTTACCCCATTGTGCGCAAAAATGTGCCGCTTGGAGATAAAACAACCAACCCATCTAACATCATTGAAGGTGACACCTGTGGCGTGGGTGTGTGATGGTTTCGGAACATGTCGACCTCTATGTGCGTGTAGGAAGCACTAAAACTGCCGAAGTATAGGCAGATTATTTAATGGCTTATAAATAGTATCTCGTATAGAGGTCGTAGGGATGTAGCATCTTTATGATCCCTATACGAGATGTAATTCCAATGCAATAAAGTTATACTATCCAACTGTTTTCAATGTACAAAACAGTAGTGTAACCACCTGATTGAACAGTATTTTCAAAATTTTCTGCAGCAGGACAACAATGTTCGAATGGTTGTAAAAAGAAAGTCTATAATTCATTTTCAAGCCTAGGTAAATTATTTCACTTACTTCTTCTATTTTAGGACAATTGCATGTACCAGGTGATAAACCATCCAGCCTAGTACAACTTATTCGATGCTTAGTAATTCTTCTATTAATTGTAGGTTGTTGAGAACCAATACACATAAATTTAGTTTTTTTCTCGTTTACACTCAGTTTGTTAAGAGAAAACCATTTAACTGCTTTATTAAAATCACTTTGTAGATTGCAAATAGCGTATTCTAAATCAGAGTGGAAGTTGATTAGCACTGTATCATCAGCATACATATATAATTTACTATCGAAATTAATATTAGCCAAATCATTTACCATATCCTATGTAGTGGATGCAAAGGGAAACTGCATTTTGGGTGCTCTGGCACAACGGAGAGAAACTATAAAAAGATGACTCAAGAGAAGAAAAAAACGTGGCTCTGTACTGACTGCAAATTAAGCAGGACAAACAACAGGCCCGTTTCAGATAAAGAAAACAGAGACAATACGCCTCTAAAGAACAACACACGTGTATCACCCTCACCGACATCGAATAACAATAGTGACTATAGCCAGGAGACATCCTTGGGTCACCGCTCCTCTAAGACACCTGGAGAAGGCTGTAACTCTAATAGTATACGGCCACCGTCTTCGGCGCAACAAGAAGCTAGAAACTTTCAAACATTACTGAATGAAATAACGCACTTAAGAAACGAAATCAAAGACTTAAGGCATTCAGTAGAATTTTTCTCATCTCAATATGATACACTATTGAATAAATTTCACGAATATGAAGCGACGCAACTAGACACTCTGAGTAAACTAGCTACCATTGAAACTACATGTGCAGATCTCACTCAAGAGAATACGGCTCTAAAGTCGCAAATTAATGATCTTGAACAATACGGCAGAAACCGAAATATCGAGATACATGGCATTCCAATGGACGACCAGGATGAGAATGAAAATCTAAATCAGATAATGATCAACGTTGCAAAAGCGCTAGATATAAATAATTTTAACATTGATCAACTTGAAGCCTTACATAGACTGCCAACAAGGAACAAGAAAAAAACACCTGCGATTATTGCCCAATTTAAATCTAGAAACGAACGTGAACAATGGATGTCAAAAAAGAAATCGAAAATCTTTGCCAGTAACGTTATTGATGACGCTAAAAAAACTCCAGTGTATATAAATGAAAATTTAACTCCAATAAACAGAGAACTTTTCTGGAAAGCGAGGTGCCTGGCCAAATCAAAAAATTTTAAATACGTCTGGTTTCGGAACGGGAAAATCATGATGAGAAAAACTGATGGTGACAGCGTAATTCGAATTGATATGCAAACGAATTTCGACGAATTTTAAACGGGAACTATATTGTTTATTTGCTCCACCTTATTTGTTCTGCCATGGCGACTTTTCATTTTGATGACTTACCAACATTTGATCACAACGAAAATGTCCTGTGCGACTATGAAGAAGTTAAGAAATGGTTCTTGACTAGTAAATTGTGTTATGAATCTGATGAACATTTAAGCTTTCTGCATGTGAACATTCGAAGTCTGAAAAAAAACTGGGATACTCTCTGTGTTTATCTTAAAGATATCTTGAATTTCTTAGATATTATTATATTAACAGAAACTAACATCCTCAGCACGGATGCTCCATTGTTCAATCTAGAAAATTTTAATCAACTTTTTACGAGAACTACTGGTGCGTTTGAACATGGGATTCTACTTTTCTTCCGCGACACATTATTAGTCAAAACGATACCTTCACTTGTAATCCCTGCTGAAACACTGAATATAAATATCTACAAGGGTAATTTAACTTTCAATTTACTTGCTATTTACCGATCACCAAGCTCGAACATTAACACTTTTCTTTCTAATCTCAAAAATTGGTTCGAAACAACTGATAAACAACGCAATCAAATACTAGTTGGAGACTTTAATTTAGATATCAAAAATATCAAAAAACACGGAGTTGCCAAATACGTAGAATTGTTAACCGAGTTTGGTTTCTCACCTATCATTACTGGTATCACCAGGGAAGACATCATTGGTGACTCTCTTTCTCAGACATGCATTGATCACATTAACGTCCGACTTGACATTAAACTCGACACAAATTCAATGATTTTTGGCAGTAGGATCGCAGACCACTACTTAATCGCGGCAATTTGCGGGGGGAAAAAACTTGGGAATTCGTCCAATCACACTAAAAAGCTAGACAGCAATTTTAACACGAAAACTATCTTAGATCATAAAAACATATGCAAAGAAATAAGTCTAACAGACTGGCTGGACAGAGGCACTGGAAACGAAACCCCAAATTCAGAACTAATAGACGTACTTTATGAAACATTCATAAAAAAATATATGGCGATTGTCAACAATAACAAAATTAATAAACTATCGGATGGCTCAAAAATGAAACAACGAAATTGTAGCAAAGACTGGATAAATCAGGAAATAATAAACTTAATACGTAAAAGAGACTCGGCTTGGATTGATTACAAAAATAACAAGAGAAACAGAAATTTTAAATTACTATACACAAACTTAAGAAACACAGTCACGTCCGTTATTAGGCAGGAAAAGAAAAAATATTACTTCAAACAATTTGAGTCATGTAAAAATAAACCAAAACAAAATTGGGAACTCATCAACCAAATTATCAACAATAAACCTAAAACTGCCATTGACGATTTTATCATGAAGAATATGCCACAAGGTATGTCTGAAACTCAAGCAGCAGAGAAATTTAACAACACCTTTGCAGACATTATTGTCAATCTCAGAGACGATAACCGTATACAGAATCTCTCTACAGTTCCTAAACATATCCAACCTTCTGTCCCCTCAATTTTTATTCCTCCCATCTCAAAACAAGAAACTTTCAAAATTCTAAGTGACTTAAATGAAAGAAAATCATGTGGATACGATCAGGTACACATAAAGCACATTAAAGCATGCAAAACCTCCTTAGCTGATCTCGTGACAAACTTTATCAATGAAAGCATATCTACAGGAAACATCCCTAATAAACTCAAAATTGCTATTCTAAGACCAATTTACAAAAGTGGAACTAAATCCGATTGCACTAACTATAGGCCCATTGCCATCTTACCCGTCCTTCACAAAATACTTGAAAGATATGTAGCTAACGTTCTAGCCAATTTCTTGAAAAAACATAACATTATTAGTGAAAAGCAATATGGTTTCCAAAAAGGTAAAAATACAATTACACTTTTAACGGAGTTTTCTGACGTCATTAACGGAACTTTAAACAACGGAAAAAAAGCATCAGCTCTCTTTCTGGACTTTCGTAAGGCATTTGACACGTTGGATCACGATATTTTGCTTCAAAAATTGTATATTTATGGTGTCCGAGGTATTACCCTTAAATGGTTTGAAAATTATTTAAAAAATAGAGTGCATGTTACCAAAATTAATGGCGTTTTTAGTGAGAAGAGAACAGTGTACACTGGTGTTCCACAAGGTTCAATTTTAGGTCCGCTTTTATTTATTATTTATATTAATGATCTAGCTAACCTTAAACTGAAGGGCTCTCTTTATATATATGCTGATGACACCGCCTTGGTTAACGTGAATCACAATATAGGAGACGCAGTCCGAGATACACAGGATGATTTTAACAAAATTATTTACTGGTCTAACATTAATCGTATTTACATAAATTCAGAAAAAACCAAATGGATGAGCTTTCATTCACCAGGATACTATGATCTCTCATCTTATGCAATTAAAAACCACGAACACTTGTGTTCCCACAACATGATAACTCATGACCCTGACTGCTGCGACTGTGATGTTATTGAGCGTGTTGAGAGCCATAAATATCTTGGACTCTACATGGACACAACCTTCCGATGGAATACACATATTCAAAAGTTAGCAGGGAAATTGCGTCTATGTGCATCTAAACTTTATAAACTACAATTTGTTGCAAGCACACATACATGTATTTTGGTTTACAAAGCTATCTGTGAATCTATATTGACCTATGGTTTGACAATATACGGCTCAACTAACCTCACAAATATAAAGAAAATAGAAACTATTCAATCATCCATTGCTAAAAATATAATCCCATACAACTTAAGAAATTCATTTTATCATAGCGAAGAAAGACTAAATTATCTAGGCATACTCTCTTTTCACAACCTTTACAAATACAGCATCACTTTAAAATATTTTTTTGATAATCAATTTAAATATAAAATCTCTCATGGGAAAAACACAAGGTTACAATCCAAAAATTATTTCCAACTTCCAAAAATATTAAACAATTACGGGAAATGTACAAGGGCATATACAATACCTTACGTGTTCAATCAACTGCCAAGGGAAATTACTTTATTAAACAATTTTAAAGAAATCAAAAATAAGACAAAAAATTTTCTTCTAGGCACTAAATTTTAAATTAAAATTTCAACCACTACAATGGAGCTTCCACTGAAATTCATATAAATTGATGACATTGTTTTAAACTATATCTTATGTATTTTCATGTAACGTTATTATTCTTCTCTCCTGCAGATAAGCAAATGCTTTGCGGGTCATTTGTTTAAAATTTTGTATAACTAACATGAATATGAATAAAGATTATTATTATTATATTATTATTAAAAAAAAAAAAAAAAAAAAAAAAAATAGCATAGGGCCGAGAATAGATCCTTGTGGAACTCCAAAATTGATCTGAAATTTATCGCTAAAATTATCATTTATTTTCATAACTATTTCTCTATGTAATAAGTAGCTTTTAAACCATTCAAAAATATTCCCTCTTATACCAAGTAAATATTATTTCTGTAGCAAGATATCAATGTCAACTGAATCAAATGCTTTATTTAAGTCCATAAATACTGCAACGCATTTCTTTCCTATATTTAAATTAATATTAATATTATTAATAAGATCTTCTAAAAGATTTTGCGTTCCCATACCTTTACGGAACCCAAATTGCTGACTTGACAGAAAATTAATTTTATTCAAAAAATTTTCCAAGCGATCTCCAACGTATTTTTCCATTATCTTATCAAAAATTGTTAATAGAGTGGTTGGTCTATAATTATTAAAATTCTTTTTTGATCCACTTTTATATACCGGACGAATAATTCCAATTTTCATAGTTATTGGGATTTGCGAATTTTCAAAAATTTTATTTATAAGAATTGTTATTACATGAACAAAATTTCATTTACTTTCCTTCATTTATTTTGGTTTAATATTGTCAAATCCAGGAGATGTGTTATATTTTAAGTGATCTATAATATTGGCAACATCGAAATTACTAGCTAGTGGAAAATGCATAGAATTCTTATTTATGTAACATAATTCGTAAACCTTATCTGACCTGGTATTCATCGTCGCATATTCTGCTTGCATCTCACTAATAATTGTTACAAAAAACTTAACAAAACTATTTAGAATTTCTTTTGGAGTGTTATCTCTAATCAAGTGTCTTTCAACATTTTCGTCGATTGACATCCTTTTTTTATCATCAATAATATCATTAATTAATTCCCACATTCTAGTATTATTACCTTTATTAATTGCTAATTTATTTGAATAAAATATGCGTTTTTGTTTCCTTATAATGATGTTTACCTTATTTCTTTCCATTTTATATAAGTCATAATTTTGTTTATTATTTACATTATCTTTATATCTTTTCCATAATTTATCTCTATTTTTAATTGCTAAAATAATGTCATCTGTAATCCATTCTTTCCTTATTCTCTTAGTTTTACAATTATTAATTTGTTTACTACAACAAGAATTTTCCCGAATTTCATCAATTTTACTTAATATTTTCTGATATACTAATTCTGTACTCATGACTTCATCAACTATATCATTCCATTGTGTCATTTGCAATTTTTGAATAATAAGAGTATCATTATAAAATTTTTTAAAACCTAGGTTTGAATCCTCTTTCAAAAATGTAACATCATTAGAGCTAATATTCTTTTTGAAAATGTTAATTAAGATACCATAATGATCTGCAAATTTATTTCTATATGTTTTACTTTTAACATCAAAACTACTTGTTTTAACCAAAACATGATCAATTAACGTCCTTGTAATTTTAGGTAATGTTTCGTTCTCCCTAGTAAAACCCTTAACGATTTGTTCCAAACCAAATTCAATCAAAGTATTTAAATACATATCGCAACCATATTTATTATTATTTGCCACATCAACATTAATATCACCAACAATAATTAAATTTTTAATTCCAGCTCTTTTTAATAAATACTCAGAAATTTCTTTTAGGAACCAGTTAATATTTTTACTAGGTGATCTATATATTGTGATGATATTAATTTCAGTATTATTAATTAATAATTTAGTAATTATTGCTTCTGTTGATTCTCCAATAGTTTCATCCAGTTGTACTAAATCAATTTTGTTTAGATAAAAAATAATGATCCTACGTTGTTTATTTTCTTTTGCCGTTAAAATAAGCTTGTTATACCCTTCAATATTAAATGTAGCTGATTCCTGTTCAGTTACCATAGTTTCAACCAAAATAATCAAATCCAACTGGAATTCAAGAAGTTCAATATGAACCAGTAAATTATCCCAGTATTTTTTCAGTGATCTAATATTTAAGTACATAAATTTTAACATTTTATCATCCGACCCTTGAAACCAAACATTCACATCAGTTAAGTCATCAAAATACAATTCCTTATCTACCTCATCATTCTCAACAATATCTGGCATAAACATTAAAATTAGCAAAAGAACACTATTTGAATTTACGACAGACAATTATTTTAACCTTCTTTTTCCAAATCCTCTAGGCTCTGAACACTGTTAATAACAATCACTTGCTCAGTTTCATTCTTTCTAATAAAAAGTTTATTGTTCTTAAACCAAACAAATTTATAACCTTTATCCTTAGCCATTTTCTTCCCTCTCCAAAGTAAATCCCGATTCATTTGCATCAAATTTTCATTTCTGTAGATAGGTGAATCCTCTTTTCCTGCAAACACTGTCCCGCATCCCAAACGAATCTTTCTCTTTTCAATCCATTTGGCCTTATCTTTTCTGTTCTTGAATTGCACCAAAATGTTCGGAATCTGTCCCTGTTTTTTGGGTCGTATTCTATGTAATACCTCAATGCTTTCTCTTGAAAAAGAATCAATTTTCAACTCTTTTGCCAGCTTCTCCACTATTCCCAGAAGATCCTCCTCTCTTTCCCCTTTTTCTTGCTCAATTCCACAAATCTCTACATTTTTATTCCTACTATACTGCTCTAGGTTATTATTTGCTATAACCAGTTCCTTAATTTTATCTTGTAATGTTTCGATTACCTTGTGGTTCTTTTCAACCTCTTGCTCTAATGTTTCATTTCTTTTTTCCGATTCAACTATTTTATCCAGAAGCTGATCATATTTGTCAGACAGGAATTCTAGCGACTTTTCAACACTATCTAATGTTGTCTTCATTTGTAACAGAGTCACTAATTTGTGATCTATTTGGGTCAAAATTGACTTGACTTGTCCGAAGTTTAAGTTCTCATCCACTTTCAGCGTTTGAAAACTCATGTCATCGGACTCCTCAGCATTTTTTATTCCCTCTTTATAAATCTCTCCTCCCCTTATATTGTTTAATTTATCTCTGGTTTCTTCTTTGCATTTGCAGCAGATCCACTTGTCTTTCGATCTTTTGACATTTCCTTAAATCTGTCTTCACCCAAACTGGAACAATAGAAGTGGAACAGTTTTTGGCATGACCCTGTACATTTGATCTTATCTGTAGCTGCAATTATTTCCTCGTTGCATCTATTACAACGATCCATTATATTAGCACTCAAGATACTCAAATCATAAAATTATCCAAGCTAAATCAACCTGCTCGAGGGAATATACTTTTTTTTCTTATTATTATTCATTATGCAAACCAAAATTCATAGATTTGTCAATAAGCTGTGCACCAACTTAAGAGCCCCAGTTTGAAATCTGCCAAAGAATTCGGAGTTGGGTGTTACTGTTTCGTCACATCTGTTGTTGTGAGCGGAAGCGATATGTCTCTGGCAAAAACAACGAGAGCCACCCACGACAACAGGAAGATTGCAACAATTAGTCCAAAAGTTCGGTCTCGTTGTTCTTTTTCAGCACACAACACAGAAGGCACTGTACACAGAGACTGACGTCGGAGAGGGCAGGAGCAATAAACGTTAATAGCACTTACAGGTCCGAAGAGTCCCAGATGCTCAACCGATGGTGTTCGGGGTGGTAAATCTCAACGCTGACCCAGCTGGAACTCGAACCTGGTAACTGCAGATTGCGAGCCTGGCGCGCTACCGACTGAACCACCCCCGCCCCCATCAGGGTAACGAGAAAAAGTCTTGGACGCATTTCGTCTGGTGTCAACTAAATTCCTTTGGAATGTCAGGGCAGCCAACTACGAGAAAGGGGTTACGGACATGTCTGTGTATCACAAATGTGGCTGCAATATGTCTTTCAAGATCCACTTTCTCCATTCCCTCTTAGATTTCTTCCCCCGACAACTGCGGTTAGTGATGAGCATGGTGAACGTTTTCACCAGGACATTGCAACGATGGAGAAACGATGCCAGGGAAACTGGTCCACTTCAATGTTGGCTATTGTTGGACGCTCGCCAGAGATGATCTTCAGCACCCGAATTAGCCACATCGGAAGTAGAAGCGTAGTTTTACCGATACATATGTACAGTCGCTCAAAAAAGTATCCGAACACTACGGTTGATTACAGAATTAAAATAAATATCTGGCAACTTTGTTTTTAGAAAATAGTGATCTGGCAACCTTCGTGTCACGTGACACGAAGGTTGCCAGATTACTATTTTCTAAAAAAAAAAAAGTTGCCAGATATTTTTTTTGAATTCTGTAATCAACCGTAGTGTTCGGATACTTTTTTGACCGACTATACGTATTACTCTATTATATAAGAAACTATTGCGGATTTTTCAGAAATTGTAGTCAATTTTTCATTTTCATATTCAGCACATAGAAATCTTTAAGAAATGGCTACTTTTATCTCAGAGGCATGACTTTTATGAAAATTTGTTGCCCAGTGTAATCTGTCCTATTTTCTCAGAGAGGTGTGAGTTAACTTTTGAAATTTAATGTTGTAGAATTACTAATAAAATGCTCTTTGAATTTTCTCCCATCATTCGTTAGCTCTTAAAATTTTTAAGAGGTGATGAAATAGGTAAAACTTCATTCTCTTTTTAAAACAAGATTACCATAACTCCAGAGGCGATATGCGTTCTACTTTTTTAGTATCGTATATATATATATAGACCAGCGCTGTCCAACTAGAGGTCCGCGGGTCGCATGCGGCCAGCACAAGGATTTTTGTGGCCCGCGAACAAAATCAAGTTTTTACTTGAAATTTTCAATAAATATCCGTAATCCACCTTTATAATTTTTTGTCAACTTATATTAATTTCCTTGATATGCAATCTTCAACTTACTTATTTTATAAAGTTTTACAAAACGTTATAGAATGACATTTTATATAAAGTTTACGAAACATTTTTAAGCTTATCGGCAAACTTCTGAAACCTTTTAAGAGCGGTGCGGCGTCGTCAAACAAATGTTTATATGAAGCTGCAGTAAAAAGAAGCATCTAACGACAGCAGGAGTCGCTCTCACTGCGCATGCATTGCCGAATGTTGCACTGTATTGTCCAGCAGGAGACATTGTATGGCTTTGGGTTGTTTTCCCTCTGAGCGGCACTTTTTTGCACACCATGGACTAAATGGCCAGGTCACATGGACCCCGAAGGCTCAGAGAAAGTTGGGGGAGAGGACCCACTGGAACAGCTGTTGGGAGACACATGGTAGCCTCCCGTCAAGGCCATCCAGCCTGTTCTTTAACGTGCACAGGGTATGGCTCTTCCGCACACGGGCCACGACTTAACGTCCCATCCGACGGACGGCGGCCTTTTCAAGCCCATCGGTGTCCCCTACTGACCGTGGGCAGGGCGGGGAGTTTTGCGGAGATAAATCTCAACGCTGACCCAGCTGGGACTCGAACCTGGGAACTACAGATTACGAGCCTGGCGCGCTACCGACTGAGCCACCCCCGCCCCTGGGTGTTTCGGAACATAGATCTCGAAAACGGTACGAAATTTCCGATCCTGAGGGTCCTTTGAGGTCAAATAGAGTTCTGTGGTGCTAAAAACTGGTTCCCGAAGGTATTTTGAGTCGTAAATCTCAGAAATTGGAAATTTTTGATGCAGTGGGTCCTTTGAGGTCAATCATCAATCTACCGTGTTGGAGGACTGAAAATTGGTGTCTGTGGGTATTTTGAATCGTAGCTTTCGGAAATATTGTGAAATTTTGAATACGATGGGACTTTCGAAGTCAAAGGTCAAATTCGATATAAAAATAAGGGAGAGCTAAAAATTGGTGGAGTGTTATGACGGAGAGCTAAAAATTGGTGGAGTGTTATGGCCAGTGCAAAATCGGAAATGAGAACTTTCCGACAGGTGTCACGTTCCTGATAAAATAAGGGCAACCCGATGGGGCACTAGCTGAGTAACTTTTGGCCGTCCAATGAAAAAATGGTTCCCATTCATGGTTTTAGAGTAGGGATCTGAAATGGCAGAACGTAACAGTTCCATAAAGTGTAAGCTTACAAGAGGTTGGGTTGTATTACTTCTGAGCGGCACTTTTTCGCACACCATGGGCTAAATGTCAAGGTCACAAGGACCCCGAAGGCTCAGAGAAGGTTGGGGGAGGGAACCCATTGGAATAGCTGTTGGGAGACAGATGGTAGCCTCCGGTCAAGGCCATCCAGCGTGTTCTTTAACGTGCACAGGGTATGACTCTCCGGCAAACGGCTCCACGTCCCATCCTAACAGACGGCGGCCTTTCCAAGCCCATCGGTGTCCCCTACTGACAGTGGGCAGGGCGGGGAATTTTGCGGAGATAAATCTCAACGCTGACCCAGCTGGGACACTAACCTGGGAACTACAGATTACGAGCCTGGCGCGCTACCGACTGAGCCACCCCCGACCCTTTAAGCTTACAAGAGGTAAACCTTATTGAATATGTATATAATTTTGTACAAATGGATTATACATTCTGTTTGGGCCTTTACTCCCTATAAGCAAACTTTGATGAAAATCAACCTTTCTTTATGAAAATCGTTGTCCGTTTGTCGACATCGAATTTTTTTGCTTTTAGAAATAAATCAAAAATTCCTTTTTCGGTTGAATAGACATTGATGAAATATTACGATCAGCACTTTGGGAATCTTCATAACTGCGCTCTGTAATAGTGAAAACTTTTGAAAATTGCAAACTTTGAAATATTGGAAGCGATGCAATTAAGTTAGAAATTTGGCATTTTGATGGTATAAATATGAATATCATGAAGTTTGCACAACGTTTTTTACCTTTTATTCCTAGAGAAGGGGGGCGGGGGTGGCTCAGTTGGTAGCGCGCCAGGCTCGTAATCTGTAGTTCCCAGCTGGGTAAGCGTTGAGATTTATCTCCGCAAAACTTCCTGCCCACGATCAGTAGGGGACACCGATGGGCATGGAAAGGCCATCGTCCGTAGGATGGGACGTTAAGCCGTTGCCCTTGTACGGGAGAGCCATACCCTGTGCACGTTAAAGAATACGCTGGATGTCCTTGACGGGAGACTACCATCTGTTCCAGTGGGTCGCCTCCCTAAACCTTCTCTGAGCCTTCGGGGTCCTTGTGACCTGGCCATTTAGTCCATGGTGTGAACAAACCAACCTAGAGAAGAGTTGTGTGTATGTGTGTAAAAACGCAATTTTTGTTTTAAGCGAAAAATGTTTAGACAGAAATTCTTTTTGGGTTGGACAGGTATTAATGAACTAGTATAATTCACACTATTAGAAGTGTGATGATCAGGGATCACATAAGCAGCAACAATTTGTCCCCACCCCATGGGCGAGTGGTAAAACAGTACTTTTAGTTTTCAGAATTAATGGAAAAAATTTGGAGTTAATAGGTACTGATCAAAATCTTCAGTTTTCAAATTTTCCAAGTGGTCTTAATTTACGATCGCTAGAGGGCGCTAAATATAGAAAATATAAAACTCGAAGTAATATTGCAAACAATATATTCATATTAAAAATTCTGGTGATAAAAGGCGTTCATGAAATACATGATTATGTATTTAATTATATTAGTCTGTTAAAATTCGACCGAATGCTCTTTTTAAAAAATTTAATTTAGCACTTAACTTTAAAATTTCAATAACTTATATACGCTAGTGATTTGTCCTTTAACCCTGGGGATGAGAAAATCGAACTTTTTTCACTTCAAGGGATTAACGAGATATGCTTTTTGCATTTTATGGGGCTAACAATATATTATTCACATTTTCCAATCACCCATTAGTATGAATTACTATGGTTAAAGGGTAAAAAAATTTGGAAAATGAAAAACTCCATTTACTCCGAAAAAGAGCATGCTATTCTTCTAGTTTTCACAAACCGTTCTCTGATAAGTCTAATTATCGTGCCACCAGTCCAAATACCAAATTTCAACTCAGTAGAGGAATCTGTAGATACAGTGTGTAAAAAAAACTTTTACTTACCGGAAAAACTCGTGCCATGTACCTTTAGCCGTTCCGTGGCACAGTGGTTAGCGTGCTTGGCTACTGACCTAAGGGACCTGGGTTCGAGCCCCGGGTAAGGCATGGGTGTTTGTGATTTTCTGCTGCCCCCCCCCCCCCGACAAGGAACCACTTTGACGTGGTGGTAGGGGAGGGGGGCTTGAGGACCCATTAAGGTCGAAGGCTCTGCTGACTGGTTTGGGCTCCGGTTGGACAGGCTGACCTCGAGGTCGAAAGCTCTGCACCAGTTTTGGACCCGCTTGAGTAAGCTAAGACCTCCATCTCAGGGGAGTAGTTCGGGGCCCTGCTGACTGATTTGGTCCATCATATTGGACAGGGTCCCAAAATTTGGGCCCTACTAAGAGTTCCCACCACGGGAGCCGAGGCAACTTGGATCTATCGGTTGTTTTTCTTTTCTGTGTGTGGGACCGTTAGCAGAAGGGTACCTGTCCCTTTCTCGTCGGGGCGGGGGTGGCTCAGTCGGTAGCGCGCCAGGCTCGTAATCTGTAGTTCCCAGGTTCGAGTCCCAGCTGGGTCAGCGTCGAGATTTATCTCCGCAAAACTCTCCGCCCTGCTCACGATCAGTAAGGGACAACGATGGGCTTAGAAAGGCCGCCATCCGTCGGATGGGACGTTAAGCCGTGGCCCCGTGTGCGGGAGAGCCATACCCTGTGCACGTTAAAGAACACCCTGGATGGCCTTGACTGGAGGCTACCACCTGTCTCCCAACAGCTGTTCCAGTGAGTCCCCTCCCCCAACCTTCTCTGAGCCTTCGGGGTCCATCTGACCTGGGTTGTTGGGTTGGGTTGTTTTACCTCCGAGCGGCACTTTTTTGCACACCATGGGCTAAATGGTCCGAAGTTGTTTGTAAACTCACAAAACATCAAGCTTTGAGTTTAATCAATATCTCAGATTTCCGCAATTTCAGTTTCCAATAACAACAACAATAAAAATACACGTAAAGTAATGTTGCTTTGAGTATCATTGAAGTTGAAACTTAAAAATTCTTTTTTTTATTGCGAATTTCAAAGAACTTTGAAAACTACCGTAATAAAAATTGGATTAAAAATTTAATAGTCACGTTAAATTGTTGCTAGTTCAAGCCAAAAAGCGATTTCTCCTATTTTCAAGAGAAAGAAGGTATTTTAAATACTTTCTTGCTTTTCATATTCTCATCCATACCACTTCATTCCGTGAGTACCTGTCCGTCATCACTCATCATCATTACACGAACGTCTTAAAACATTGTGAAAGCACTCACTTTTAAGATCTCTTTGCTGTTACTTCTACTTTTAACATCTTACGAACGAAACTTCTGTCTTTTACTTGCAAGCGTAAGCCCATTACATTTTCGTTTCCTTCCATCTATTCTACTGCGATAAAAGGAGCCATAATGGTTAAGCAGTTGTGCTTTTATTCAGAAGCGTCAGTCGGAGGCTGCTTTGCGAATACAGAGGCATTTCCATCCAGATATGTCTGAAGGACTCTCTCTGCACATCTTCGGCATTGGCAATGTTATACTCTGCCTAAAACAATCATGGAATGCTGCATTATTGCAATAAAAGAAAGATGCCTTCGAAGATGCATAACTTTTGAAATGCAGATCGCAATAAATATTCGAAAATCCCGATTTTCAATGATATTTGTTTTAAAGAATTATGGAAGACAAAATAGCGAACGAATGAATTACACTTTTAAGAATTTTTCTTTCAAATTAGATGAAAATGAATTATAAAGAAAACTTGAAAAAAAAATGAGGCACCATTTCGTAAATAGTTTGGTTTGATAGATATTATTTATGCATTTACATTTCTTATATAAATTGTGAGGTGTAAAAAATGTAGCACAAACAGGGGCTTTGATATTTAACAAACAATATTGAAAATAAGATCAACAGAAATTTTATTAAAATTCATTTCATTTCCTCAAAAAAAAAAAGCTCATTTTTAAAGTTACGTAATTTTAAATAACCCAGGCTCGTAATCTGCAGTTCCAGTTTCGTGTCCCACTTGGACCAGCGTTGAGATTTATCTCCGCAAAATTCTCCGCCCTGCCCACGGTTAGTAGGGGACACCGATGGGCTTGGAAAAGTCCTCGCTCGTCGTATGGGACGTTAAGCCGTGGCCCCATGTGCGGGAGAGTCATACCCTGTGCACGTTAAAGAACACGCTGGATGGCCTTGACGGGAGGCTACCATCTGTCTCCCAACAGCTGTTCCAGTGGGTCCCCTCCCCCAGCCTTCGCTGAGCCTTCAGGGTCCATGTGACCTGGCCATTTAGCCCATGGTGTGCAAAAAAGTGCCGCTCAGAGGTAAAACAACCCAACCCTTTCTCGTCAGGATGATTTACTTAGGTGGCCGATGTACACAAACTCAGTTATTTCATCTATTTACATTTATTTACACTTTAAATATACATACAGTGACTACCCACACGGTGCTGTCACTGGCCGAATGCAACACGGGCTACAATGCGCCTCGACGCTTTCACCGCTAGATAGAGAACAAAACTTAGGCGAGCCACAGACAATCCGGCTGACATCCGGAAGGTCTCGTGGTGCAAGCGAAAATACCAGTTTGAACAACCCCGCCGGATGAGGTCACGTGTCCTTCCCGGACGTTAGGGTGTCTCGGCCAATAAGGTACGGTCGCCATGCCAAGACGTTTCAGCATCCTACATCTACCTCTTCATCCACTGGGCGGCCTAAACCCACGCGGCAAAATGTACAATTCCCGGCATTTCACTGTGCTGTCCCCTTTTCACTGTTTACTTCAGCACCCACAGCTCATTTTGCCTATGGATCAGATGATAAAGGGGATGAGACCCCTTTTACAAAGTGGTCCAGACTGAAGTCAGAGCACATGTCATCAAGAGGTCGTGGGTTCGGATCTCACCCACCTGAATATATTTTTTCTTCTCTAGCCATTGGATGTATATAGCCTCATCTGTGGTTGCCTAATAATTGTTCAACCTTCATATTCTTCAACCGCAAAGATCCCGGGGCCGGGATGGTTCAGTTGGCCGTGTGCCAGGCTCATAATCTGCAGCTCCCAGGTTCGAGCCCCAGCGTTGAGAGTTACCTCCATAAAACTCATCCCTGCCCATGGTCAATAGGTGACACTGATTGGCTTGGAAAGGCCACCGTCCGTGTGATGGGGCGTTAAGCTATATCCTGTACATGTTAAACAACATGCTGGATGGCGAGAGACTACCAACTGTCTGCCAACAGCGCTCTGAGCATTCGGGGTCCTTGTGACATGGCCAATTTTAGCCCAGTGTGTGCAAAAAAAAGTGTCCCTCGGAGGTAAAAACAACCCAAACTTTCGACAGTTTGAAACAATCGGAAGTTTGAAATATCAGTTTCATTGCAAGCTTTGCATTGTTTAAGAAAACAAATTCTGTATCTCGACAATCGGACGTCAAAATGTTAATTGTTTTTTTTTTCTATTTTTAATAAATCTGAATTGTATTTTTTCTAGGCTGGATCAAACGCTCGGTAAGCCTGGTTCCTATCTGACAGAAAAAGGCACAAAACCGATCACTTTTGGGAACAAGTTGCAACAGATGATCGAACAGCAGGTAAAAGTGTTTCCGTTAATCTGATATTTGAGTTAATGTCATAAAAATGCACTCAACTACTACTTTACTAGATACAGTCGCTCAAAAAAGTATCCGAATACTATCGTTCATTACAGAATTCAGAGAAAATATCTGGCAACGATTTTTTTTAGAAATTAGCGATCTGGTCCATGTTAGGTCAATTAGTGACTCAGTAACTTCTTAAACAAGCTTTTTATGAAAAAATGTGACTCAAGATAATTTAGAGATCTCAATCAGATCTCAGGGTTGAGATTTATTTTCGCAAAATTCTCCTCCCTGCCCACGGTCGGTAGCGGACACCGATGGTCTTGGAAAGGCCGACGTCCGTCGGATGGGACGTTAAGCCGTGGCCCCTTGAGCTGGAGAGCATACCCTGCGCTCGTTAAAGAACACGCTGGATGGTCTTGACGGGAGCCTAACATCTGTCTCCCAAAAGCTATCCAGTGGGGTCCCTCCCCACCCCCCCCCAACATTCTCTGAGCCTTCGGGGTCTTTGTGACCCGTCAAGGAATGGCCTTGACGGGAGGCTACCATTTGTCTCCCAACAGCTATCCAGTGGGGTCTTTCCCCCAACCTTCTCTGAGCCTTCGGGGTCTTTGTGACCCGTCAAGGAATGGCCTTGACGGGAGGCTACCATTTGTCTCCCAACAGCTATGCAGTGGGGTCCCTCCCCCAACCTTCTCTGAGCCTTCGGCGTCTTTGTGACCCGTCAAGGAATGGCCTTGACGGGAGGCTACCATTTGTCTCCCAAAAGCTCTCCAGTGGGGTCCCCCCCCAACCTTCTCTGAGCCTTCGGGGTCTTTGTGAACCGTCAAGGAATGGCCTTGACGGGAGACTACCATTTGTCTCCCAACAGCTGATACAGTGGGTCTCCTTCCCCAACCTTCTCTGAGCCTTCGGGGTCCATGTGACCTGGCCATTTAGTTTATGGTGTGCAAAAAAGTGCCGCTCAAAGGTAAAACAACCCAACCCAAAAGCTGGCCCAGAGGGACTCGAACCTGGGAATTGTAGATTACACGCCTGCCCCAGAAGGTGCCAACTGATTTCTAGTAATATTAAAAACTGGATTTCAGTGTAAATGGCCCTTGCCATGCCTCCCCCCCCCCTCTTCCTTTCTGGCCAGGGTTTTAAGATCAATTTACGATGGTCTTGGAACGAATTAGGCCTGTTATAATATGTATTTTCCGAATTTGCATAAAGAATTTTTCACCTAACGACAGTTTTCGTGGAGAATTAAATTCGGTAGTAAAGAATCACAGGATGTGTCCTGCAGACATGGAACTCATGAAAAAAATGAGCATTTTATTTTTTAGCTTATTTTGACTATACAGAAATTTCTAATTTATCATATTTTACTCTCTCTGAAAGAATTCGCCATTTTTTCTTCTCTCCAGCTAACGAAGATGGAAAAAAAGATGGACAACATCATCTTTGCTCTCCACACAGTTGCCAAAGACCTCGCCAGCCACCAGAGGGCGTTAGAAGAAAAATAACAAGAGAAAATTTAAAAGTGCAATTCATTTAAAAAATAAAATGAAGAGAATTGTGATATATTTTTTTTGTACAGACTGTAAATACTTAATTTCAGATTTGTTTCTGTTGTTTTTACATTTTTTTTTATAGATTTGTAATTTTATGTACATTTTAGAAAATAAAATATAGGAATAATTTATCGAATTATTTAGAGAAGTTAGTAATTCTGTACTATTAAAGTTGTATGGCAGTTTAATGGTATATATACAAGCATTGGTTAAATACTAGATGAATCAGCAGAATGAAACAAAGGATAGCTATTTAGAGCAGGTATAGAAAGACCTTTACACACTATTGTGGATAATATGGTCAAAATCCAGTTCTTCGGAGTTAAGGTACGAAGTTATCATGGAGGTAGAAAGATAAGGAGACGCCCTAACGCGCTTTTCCTGTCCAAGGAAAATGATGCTTAGGCAGCAAGGCGGTAGCCATACTGTTGCATTCAAAACAAACCGTGTGCTGCTGCAATCAAGCCTACTTTTCACGAGTTATACTCAGTTTTACTGTGCGTTATATACGGGAAGATTATTTTTTTACGACTAAGAGAAAGCCCATTTAAGTTATTTGGAATTCATATTGCTTTTTTTAATGCAATGAATATTTCCATACAGAATTACTATATAGCAGAACTATTTATGTATTTTGTTGAATACGACAAAAACAAACAATTACCAGATTTTAAAAGTTTATTTATACTAAACTGATAACAGTAGAAAACATTTTTTGGATAAAATATAAAAGTTATGTGCAATAGCAGCATTTTACCGTAATAAATCACATTTGTAAGATTCAGAAAATAGTTATATTATGTTAAAAAAAATTCTGATTCCACAAAAGAAAATTTGCCTAACAAAGCTAAATAAAGCCAGTACTGTAGGAGCCAAAATAGTAGATTTTAAAAACACTTTAAACTTTAGTGGAGAAATAATATATAACACTCCTTCATTAAAATGCTTTCCAGTGATTTTTCACAATAGTAAAGATTCAACTTCAACAATATGTTAATAAGTTATGACACCCACTATTAAGACAGTTATGAGTGTACTGAATTTTCGTTTTGACTTCAAAGTCGACAGGTAGCTCTGGATTTACTACTTATTGATAAATTAATTCTACTGTTTTATTTCGAGAATTTTTCTATTAACTTTTCCTTCTCTGACAACAAAGTTCAGAAAGTGATGCAAATTAGCTTAAAATTATGATTTATAACATTTAGTTATAACTTTTTAAATTTTAACTGCTGGAAGTCACTTGTAACCTAGTTTGTATTACATCATTATGAAAAACCTTAATTTCCATTTATACTATTCATATTCACTGTTCTGATTGTAGCAATATGTGTGTTGTTTTGATATGAAGCCCCAAGATCTCAGGGCTTCATCTATACCACATAAGTCACCTTTAAGTATTGATTAGACATTTTTAAAACTTTGTACTGACTTGGTTTAAAATTTTCTAATATTTCAGATAATGGATAAAGGTAGAATCACATCTATCCAAAATATTTTTGATAGATGAGGAACTTAACATCTTCTACAGACAAAGTGTCTCATCATCAAAATTCTTTGTTTTGTGATGTAGTCAGAAATTCATGAAACTAATCAAACAGAAACATTAGCAAAACTGATCTATAATGCATCTCGTCTCTCTTTATTTAATGGAAAGCTGAAATAAAAGATAATTTCTATGTATTGGCCATAAGCTGACAGTGCAGTTTAGTTTACAGTGCAAAAAATAAAGCATCTTTTCAAGAAATTTATTTAAATAAAACTGTACCGAACAATAAACCATAAAATTAAGTTTGAAATAAATATGTAAAATTTGTAACACACCTCTAAACTCGTAAAAGGAAAAAAAAATATCTGGTGTGATGACACTCCCGATTTTTAGAGGTAGCTACACCCCTGAATTTGTGCTTATTTATAAATATATTGCTGTTGCTAATATAAGAAGTAAAAAAAAAAGAAAAAATATATGTACAAAAAAAAAACGCCCCAGATGGTGGCTCGAACCCACCAGCTCAATGTTTTTACCCTCAGCTTCACATCTCTCCCCCATCTCATGCTCATTCTCCTCCCTCAACCAGGGTTGGGTTGTTTTACCTCTGAGCGGCACTTTTTTGCACACCATGGGCTAAATGGCCAGGTCACATGGACCCCGAAGGCTCAGAGAAGGTTGGGGGAGGGGACCCACTGGAACAGCTGTTGGGAGACAGATGGTAGCCTCCCGTCAAGGCCATCCAGCGTGTTCTTTAACGTGCGCAGGGTATGGCTGTCCCGCACACGGGGCCACGGCTTAACGTCCCATCCGACTGACGGCGGCCTTTCCAAGCCCATCGGTGTCCCCTACTGACTGTGGCAGGGAGGGAAGTTTCACGGAAATAAATCTCAACCCTGACCCAGCTGGGACTCGAACCTGGGAACTGCAGATTACGAGTCTGCCGCGCTACAGACTGAGCCACCCCGCTGAGATTCGGTAACAAATTGTTTAACAAATCTTCACAACCCGGATGAAAGCATATGATCTGTTGTCTGCCATCTTTAAACTGTTTTTTTAATGAGAAATAATGATACTGTTGTATTATACAACACATTATAAGGTTCTGGGAAGAAAAAAATATCCTTCGAACACTTAAGCTGAACAAGTATGACAATATCGTTGCTCGAACAAGAGTAAATTATTATTATGCAGAAATAAATTTCCATTAATGATTCATAAATAAAAAATAAATAACAATGATTACTGGCTCGACTTCAAGTAGCTATTCAGATACTAATCTTTGCCCATCAATTACAAGTTTTCCATTTACAATGATAAATAAATTAAAAAAAAATACCCCCTCAAGCAGCTGCTTGCCACAGAAGTCTGACAGGAGTCTGTCAGTTTATATGCCATAGTAGAAGGTTTGAGGATGGCAGGACCTCAGCAGAAAAACATCACAAATGTCCATGCCTTACCCGGGACTCGAACCCAGGTCCCTTAGATCAATAGCGAAGCGCACTAACCTTTAGGCCACGGGTGATAGTGAAAATAAGTATACGCTTCCATTTAGAGTGAAACGCTCGAGTTTGGAGGAAATTATGCAACTCAATAAAGAAATAAGTTGTGTTTGTTTTACCTCTGCATGGCACTATTTTTGCAAACAATGGTTTATTAAATGGCCAGGTCACAAGGACCCGAGGGCTCAGAAAAGGTTGAGGGAAGGGGACTCACTGGACCGTTGTTACTAGACAGATGGTAGCCTCCTGTCAAGGCCATCCAGCGTGTTCTGTAATGTACACAGGGTGTGTCTCTTCCGCACACGGTGCCACGTCTTAACATCGCATCCAACGGATGGCGGACTTTCCAAATACACCAGTGTTTATACTGCTCCCTCGCAATAGCTTGGGTTGTTGTTTTACCTCTGAGAGGCACTTTTTTGCACACCATGGGCTAAATGGCCAGGTCACATGGACTACGAAGGCTCAGAGAAGGTTGGGGGAGGGGACCCACTGGAACAGCTGTTGGGAGACAGATGGTAGCCTCCCGTCAAGGCCATCCAGTGTGTTCTTTAACGTGCACAGGGTATGACTCTCCCGCACACGGGGCTACGGCTTAACGTCCCATCCGACGGACGGCGGCCTTTCCAAGCCCATCGGTGTCCCCTACTGACCGTGGGCAGGGCGGGGAATTTTTGCGGAGATAAATCTCAACGCTGACCCAACTGGGACTCGAACTGGGAACTACAGATTACGAGCCTGGCGCGCTACCGACTGAGCCACCTCCGCCCCCCTCAACCAGAGTTAACAATCAATACAAAATACACAATTATTACAATCTCTCAAAAAAAATTTCATAAGGATTGAAATACATCCTTCCTCAGCCACAAAGGAAAATTTCAAAATAATATCTGAAAAAACTATATAAAAAAAAAGCAACTAAAAATTATACTAAGCAAAAATAATAAAAATTAAAAAAATATAAGAAAAAGAAAAAAAATATATCCACAGGGTGAGGGGAATATAATATCAATTTAAAAAAAAAAGGCAACGTTCCAGACAGTGGCTTGAATCCGACATCTCAGTGCCTGACTCCTCAGTCTCTCATACCTCCTTTCATGTACACCTAACCTACCCCTCAACCAAAGTAAAAATAAAATAACTACAAGCAATAAACTCGCTCTATTTGAAATCCATACAGAATTAAATAAATTCAGTATTCACCTTAAAAGGGACAATTAGAATCCCATCGAAAGAATTAACGAAAAAGAGAAAAGCATTACACTCTCCTCTCCTCTTTTAACTAAAATTATTTGAACAATTTGAAAAATTTTCACCCTAACTAATGATTGCTGTCACTCACCTATGACAATTTACACCATATACATTAAATTAACATAAAAAGAAATTCAAAAAGATAAGACTCCAATCCAAAAAAAAAGGGGGCATTTAAACAAAACCCTTAAATGCTATCCAAATTTAAAAAAAAAAAAGATTATATTTCTCACATTATGAAAATACTTTATTGTAATTTACATTTCCCTTCTTACACTGAACTTATTAAATCATGAAGAGAGAGGAATTTAAACAATGAAACATTTAAACAAAATAATAATATCTAATACTTTCACCTAAAATAAAATAAAAAAAGAAACTCCCTGATATTTTAATCACCTTTATTTCAAAGTATGTAATTCATCATCTATTAAACAGAATACACACTAATATTCAATTACAGCCAACAAAATTTTTTAACTGAGAAAGCCTACAGAAGGAATTCTCAAATAAGTGTAATGTAAAATCAATCAATCAATCAATATAAGAAGTACATCTTCACATTTATCACTGAGTAGGCACGAGCCCTTTCAAAAGGCTGGTAGGCACGAGCCCTTTCAAAAGTCTGGTCCTCACTAAGAGTCTCCACCCCGGGAGCCGAGCGAACTTGGATCTACATATCCTTGTTCATGACTAAAAGGGGAACAGATTAAATTTCAGGTTTCTACCGGTGGTTAGCTTTCCTTCTATAGGACTGCTGCCATGTGAGGTTGGGGATGAGATGCATCTATATGGTGCATTCTTGCCCCCGACTCTAGATAGTCACGGCTTTCCGTTAACTTGGTAGTGTCGTGAGACGGAACCGGGGATTGCCGTGGTTGCTGAACATCTGGCAACAAATAGTACATGGCCATTTAGCGCAGGGCGTGCAAAAAAAGTGCTGCTCAGAGTTAAAACAACCCTAACCCTCATTGGAGTTGCCTTCTCGAGCTTTTATTAGTGATGTATATATTCTACCCACAGGATAATTTAGTCTATTTTAAAATGTACTGGAATATACAGGTACTGGAAAGGAAAATGGAAATAATTCCATGTTATCTCAATACAAAATCGCATTTTTGATGGTCAATAACTTCAATATGAATTTTAATGAAAAATATGTCTAGTTTGAGATCTTTATATTTAATCTATCTAAATCTCGATTTTTAAATAATATTTGTTCAGTATTCAGATTTATTAAAACTAGAATATTTAATAGGTTATAAAATAATAACCCGGAAATTTAATTGAAACAGGTTAAGAATCAGAGATCGTAGTTGACTCTAAGAGAGTCAACTACGATGCACTGCACCCAGGGGGTTTGGGGTCACTTTTTTTTTTGTTGCCTGTTATACTCCAGAATTCTCAACTCTTTGAATACTGAAAAAATGTTATTTAAAATCGGGATTTATGTAAATTTCATTAAGATCTTATCTTTAGATATATTTTTTATTCAAAATAATGCTGCAGAAATTATTGAGCTATGAATGTGATTTACTGTTGAGATAACATGAAAATTTTCCATTTTTCTCTGTGTACTTTATCTTCAGAAATGTCTGTAAAAGCTTGGAATAGCTCCAGAATTTTTCTCTGTCCTATTTGTTACAAAATGAAAAAGGAAAATACTTCAAAACAGTGATAACAAAATGCCACCAGCATTGGGGGGACACTCAAAATTCTATTAATACGACGTCAAATATATATATATTATTAAAGACATCTAAACCCATTGAATACGAACTCGAAACGCATTTTGAAATCAAGGAAGAGTTTCTGTTTTTTTTTTTATATTGTGCAAAATTAAATTTATTCGTACATATATTTATTACACTTATTATGTATCTCTATTTTAATAAATTACTACAGGGTGTTTCAAAAAGGCCGCAACCCTAAATATAAGAGAGTGGAACTTACGTGCATGTACATTTTATGCCATAATATTAGTCAGTTGGCATTACTGTACTCAAGGTTAACAGCCTTTAGCAGTTGAAATGACCTCACGCGCTAGTCTCACTCAAGCACTCATTCCTTTGCGTTGTGTCAGCTATGTCGTTTTCCAAAAAACGAGCGTGTATTTATTGTTGAGACTTATTGTGCATACAAATCTTAAAAAAGTGTGAGAGAGGAGTTTGAGTTGAAGTTTCCTCAGTCTGCAGTTCTCAACAAGTCGACAATATCTCGTTTGATTGATAAATTTCGTGACACTGAGTCTGTACAGGATCGAAAGAGCCCAGGCCGGCCATCACTGTCAACTGCTGAAGTTCTTGGTGATGTGTCTCAGCGTTTAACCTCACACTTTTCATGAATGAAAAATTCTCTCCCCCCCACCAAATGAGCCATGCTTGATACCGAGCCTAAAACGGCCCTAGGTAACAATCATGCCCATTTGGGAGAGGATTGAAATTGTTCACAAATCAGAAAAAGAATTTTTTTTGACAATGTGGATTTGAACCAGGATTTTCAGATTGCAAACCCAACGTGCTAACCACTAGACCAAATAATTGAGTTACGAGTCACCTTTAAGATTCAGTTATTAAGCGTTAAAAGTAAGGCTAAACTTAAAGATGTCTTTGTCGACTATATTCCATACAGAAAAATATAAATATATTAATCGATTTTTTCCCGTCATCAAAGGAAATTAATTATCGATACTATTTCCAATTAGGAATGAAATAAAATATTTTTTTAATTCTCAGTCCAAAAACCATCGACTTAAAATGACACAGTCGCTCGTGGTCTCAACGTCTTATAAATATGGTTTTAATTATTCATTCTTATACAGTATGAATTTTAATTATCAAATTTTCTTTATTATTTTTAATTATTAAATCTGATCCAGTATGAAAGGCTCTGGTTCCATGAATTTTCCCAATGGGCTTCGAAAGGCCGCCGTCCGTCGGATGGGACGTTAGCCATGACCCCGTAAGATGACGCCTTAACGTAAGGTTACCATCTGTCTCCCAACATCTATTCCAGTGGGTCCCCTTCCCCCACCTTCTATGAGCCTTCGGGGTCCTTGTGATGGTGTGTGCCTAGGTGTGTGCCTAGGGTGTGCAAAAAAGTGCCGATCAGAGGTAAAACAACCCATGAATTTTCACGAGATTTGGTTACAATAAGATTCTCTTAAAAAAACAAAAATGTTTTTTTCAATTTGTTTTTGTGCAACAAAGAGTAGGTTGTGCATTGGGTTGTTTTACCTCGATATGGATTAAATGGAATCCATATAACGGATTAAATGGATCGGCAACAAGGACCGCAGAAGCCGAGTTGAGTAGGGGATCCTCTGGGATGTTATTATATAATGGAAGTTTCTCATCAAGGCCATCCAGTGTGTTCTTTATAATGTATGCAGGTTTGTCTGTCTCGTACGTGTAACCACGGCTTAACATTCCATCCAACCCAGTGGTGGCCTTTCCAAGTTCTTTCCCTCCCCTAATAGCAGGTCAAAGGTTAACAGAGATAAATCTCAATTGGGTTCATTATTACGAGTCTGTCATGCTTCCAGCTCTGATAATCTCCATTTCATTCAGCAGATTACAAAATCATTTGCTTACTTCATTGTTGTGGGCTTCTATTTTGGCATAATTACTAAGCTTTCGTTCCTTGAGTTAGGTTGTTTTACCTCTGTAAGGCACTTTTTTTCACACCATTGGCTAAATGGTCAGGTTGGGTTTGCAATCTGAAAATCCTGGTTCAAATCCACATTGTCAAGAAAAAAATTCTTGTTCTGATTTGTGAACAATTTCAATCCTCTCCCAATTGGGCATGATTGTTACCTAGGGCCGTTTTAGGCTCGGTATCAGGCATGGCTCGTTGTGGGGTCGCGGGATTGGTTGGTTCCCCTGCCAGCCAATCCACCTGAATTTTCGCGGTTGTATTTGCGGCAGTTCAGGGGAGGTCGCACACCTTTATTCGGAGTGTGGCTGTGGGGGAATTACTAGCTTAGGCAACCAAGTTCGTAATTCCATTCGCATCTCAGGGGATTTTTTTAATAAATATTCAGCAATTAAAGATACACAACCATAGATAAAAAGAAATATAGTAAAAGAAAGTATTTCAATAAAACTTCGGCGGGAGATGTGACCAAACAATTGGATCACGAAACTCGTCAGACCAACACCTCTTACAACAGGAGGCCAAGATTGATTTCCTGGATGCAGGTTCGTACCAGTTTCATGACATTTGCAGCCACCTTTCGTAATGTTTGTTTTCTTTTAGTTTAAAATCTCTCTTTCAATGTGTGTCTTCAAGTTTATGAGGATTGTTTTGAAACGCTACACATTTGAGATATCCCCAAAGGAAAAAAATCTGGAGGAATAAGATCTTGGGGGCTACAAATCTTTTGAAATCAAATGATCACCAAACAGTCCCTGCAACATGACCCTTGTGTCATTTGCAGTATGGGCGGTCGCGCCATTTTCTTGAAACCAACACTCTTGTTCATTCACATCCAATAGTGCAATAAACAGTTGGATGAGGTTTGGGTTGTTTTACCTCTGAGCGGCACTTTTTTTTGCACACCATGGGCTAAACGGACAGGTCACATGGACCCCGAAAGCTCAGAGAAGGTTGGGGGAGGGGATCTCTCGCACACGGGGCCACGGCTTAACGACCCATCCGACCATTGGACGGCGGCGGCCTTTCCAAGCCCATCGGTGTCCCCTACTGACCGTGGCAGGGCGGGGAGTTTTGCGGAGATAAATCTCAATGCTGGCCCATCTGGGACTCGAACCTGGGAACTACAGATTACGAGCATGGCGCGCTACCGACTGAGCCACCCCCGTCCCAGGAAACAGAAGAGATGTCGTGTTTCACCAGGACTACTCAAGGCCCCCATGTTGTATTACTGACACATCAGCAGCTGAAGTTCGGATGGGAAATAATGATGCATGCATCCTCCATATTTGCTGTACTTGGCTCCCTCATATTTCCGTCTGTTTAGATTCTTTAACAATTTCATTTTCGATAGAAAGTTTTGGAATGACGACGAGATGAAAGAGTGCATTGCCAACTTCGTTGCTACGAAGAACAAGAGTTTCTAAAGGAATGACGTAGTGGGTCGTTGGAACATGGTCATATCTACAGAGCAAAGAATGTAGAGGGAGAAGGAGTTCAGCTTCCATAAGGATTAATGTAAAATCGCGTATCGTGCATTTGGCGTAGAGGTGAAACGAACATTACAGGGGACGAACGCTTTTGTAATCACATGTTACTGTCAACTTCCATTCTCTTCGCTTTTCCTATGTAATAATTTTATGTAATAATTTCCCATTGATATCCTTGCAGAATACATTAATATCAAAATTCTGTTTCCTGTTTCTATGCAACCAAGAAAGCTTCTAATTGTAATAATTTATTCTATAAATTAACTTCAGGCTAATTTCAAATCTTCTCTATCCGTTCAATTTATAATTGTTGGTTCAACGAAAAATAATTCCAATGGAGAAAATAAACCTTTATTAAAATCATGATATTATTTTTTTCAAATACAAAGTGCAGTTACTTTTTTTCCTTTTTTATAAATTTTTTGATGCATAATTCCTTTGCCCCTTATTGTTTGCTTCCCAGCTTAAACAAATGCACGATACGAATCGAAACACCACTTGAGGTTGCCACTTACGCTTTGTCAAAGCTGAACTTTTTTTTCTTATACATTCTTTGTTAATAATAATAATTTCCTTATACGTTTATACTCTCCATTGAACTTCACACATTTTTGCCATCGTTGTACCCATGCATTAAAAGAGTCTTTGAAGCCATTTTTCGAAAGCGTGCCAAGTGTGACTGTGGTTCTGCAAGCTTCGTTGTCAGATGCGAAATGTTTCCCTGTCGAAGCTTTCTTCAGTCGCTGAAAGAGGAAAAAATCGCAGGGTGCTAAGTCCGGGGAATATGGAGGATGTGGCAGAACCTCAGCACCTACGGCAGTGATCACTGGCTGCACAATATTTGCCATATGGGGCCTGGCGTTGTCGTGATGGAGAAACCAAGTCACACCAGAAAGTTCCAGACGTTTTTAACGAATGGCACGCCGAAGTTTGGTTCTGAGAACCTTCGAGTAGGCTTCCTTATTCATGGTTGCTCCACGAGGCACAAAGTGAGTAACGAGAACACCTTTGATGTCAAAAAACACAAGAGCCATTTGTTTCCCAGCTGAACGAGGTTGGGTTGTTTTACCTCTGAGCGGCACTTTTTTTTTACACACAATGGGCTAAATGACCAGGTTACAAGAACCCCGAAGGCTCAGAGAAGGTGGGGAGAGGGCACCCACTGGAACAGCTGTTGGGAGACAGATGGTAGCCTCCCGTCAAGGCCATCCAGCGTGTTCTTTAACGTGAACAAGGTCACTCTCCCGCACACGGGGCCACGGCTTAACGTCCCATCCGACGGACGGCGGCCTCTCCAAGCCCATCGGTGTCCCCTACTGACCGTGGGCAGGGCGGGGAATTTTGCGGAGATAAATCTCAACGCTGACCCAGCTGGGACTCGAACCTGGGAACTACAGATTACGAGCCTGGCGGGCTACCGACTGAGCCACCCCCGCCCCACGTTTGCAAGCCAGAAAAGGGCCATTACTCCAATAGTGAAGGCGGCATATAAGTTTTATTTTGAATACTAGATCGATGGCCAGGGCAAGGCCTGGGCCACACACATATGCTGCAGTAAGTGTTTAAGAAATCTTCTGGGCGAAAAAGTGGTGATGCCGTTTGCTGTTCCTGTGGTTTAGAGAGAGTCAAGCAATCACGCAAATGACTGCTACTTCTGTATGATTCCACCTAATTCTGGAGGCATCACAAGGAAAAAGAAGTGGACAATAGCATACCTGAATATACAATCTGCTCTCTGACCAGTTCTGCATGGCGAAGGTCTTCCCCAACCTCCAAAAGAATTTTCCATCGATTCAGACAATGAGGAGGGAGGCGAACCGACGTCAGGTTTTCCGCAGCCTTCGGTGTCTAATGATGATCCTTACATCTGCCATGCTGCGTCATCTGTGTCACACATTATCACTGAAGAAGAAATGAGCGATCTGGTGCGTCATCTGTGCCACACATTATCACTGAAGAAGAAAATGAACGATCTTATTCGCGACCTGGAGCTGTTCAAGATCAAAGCAGAGTTACTTGAATCAAGACTTAAACAATGGAATCTTCTCAAGGAAAATGTCCGAGTCCATGCGACGGAAATGCACAAAATCCTGCTACCGTCCCCTACACATCAAACTCGGTGTGATGAGAAACTTCGTAAAAGCCATAGACTGCATCAGCTTTCAAAGTACTTGGTTGACAAATTCTCTCGACTCAGCGAAGCAAAAATTCCCTCTTTAATTTTGTCCGCAGAGATCCGCCAGCTGTTCAGAGACTAGATGTTCAACAACCTGCTTCAGGGTAACGTTGGGTTGTTTTCCCTCTGAGCGGCACTTTTTTACACACCATGGGCTGAATAGCCAGGTCACATGGACCCCGAAGGCTCAGAGAAGGTTGGGGGAGGGGACCCACTGGAACAGCTGTTGGGAGACAGATGGTAGCCTCCCGTCAAGGCCATCCAGCGTGTTCTTTAACGTGCACAGGGTATGGCTCTCCCGCACACGGGGCCACGGCTTAACAGAGGCCTTTTCAAGCCCATCGGTGTCCCCTACTGACCGTGGGCAGGGCGGGGAATTTTGTGGAGATTCAAATTCAAATTCAAATTTATTTTCAATAAGTATTATCTATAATTATATTACATAAAAAATCCCACTAAACCGAAGCTTATCAGCGGGAATGTACATATATGTTTTTACAGATATGATCTAGATTGCCTCAGTAGTACAAAAAATGAAGGAGAGAAAAAAAGGAATAAATGACAAAGAAAACCGACAAAATGATGAAAGTTTCCAAATAAAAACATCACTTTTTCATCAACCACTGAAATAATTTATCTTTAACATCACAAATGTTTTTTAAGTTAACTATTTCTCTAGGAAGCAAGTTAAATAGGTACGGAATTTGATATTCTTTGGAATTTCGTCCGTAATTATTATAAAATTTTGGTTGTTTCAAAAAACCCATAGCCTTTTTTCTAGTAAACTTATTGTGGCAAATATTTTGCTTATAGGTATCATCAAAGAAGTTATTGATAACAGAAACAAACACATATAAACTTTCAATAGGTAAAATTTTGAACAAACTGAATATATCATCTTTCGTTGTAAGGGAATATTTAACTTTTGTATTACACAATCCTTTTAGCAGACTAAACTGTATTCTTTTAATTTTATTTAATTCTGTCTTATAGGCTGTTCCATAAACTGTTATCCCATACCTAATTATAGATTCAAAAAGTGCTTTATATACTAAAATAGTTATCTGTGAATCAACAAACATGTTAAGTTTCCTAATTTTAAATGCTACAAATCGTAGTCTTGAACACATCCAATCAATATGTTTATTCCATTTCATTTTAGGTGGCGAACGCTGTGTCGACGTCATCAAAGAATCAGCCGACCAAAGAACTCTACAGTTTCGTGTTGTGAGTCGCAGTATAACTCTGAACGCGTCGCAGTGGTTTACACTGGCTATCCACGTAGACCAAGTGATGTGTGTCGTGCGAAACGTGTGTGGAACTCCCAAAGATCACCATCTCCGCAGGGCCATTATAGAACATTGTGAATCAGTTCGACCTTTCCTGTTGGGATCTGTTTTCGGCGGCCCCGAGTGTGTACATCAGCTACTGGTGAATATTTTTCAGCAAGAACTAATACATCTGATCCCGTTAGATGGACTACAACCTGAAGAAAAAATACCGGCCATTATCTTATTCTTGAGAAGCTTTGACCAAAATCAAGTGGGTATCATGGCTATCAAAAGTGGGTATTATTGGGGATGACCAAAGGAAATAAAGGTTATGGAAGCAAACAATGGTACATATGAATATATTTTGATATACAGTACTATATTGTTTGATTAATACTTATCGAAAATGTTCCTTTTTTCGTGTATGTTAGTGAAAAGAAACTGCGTATAGGCTCTTACTATATATTTCTCTTAGAGAAAAGAGACTGCGTTTAAACTCTCACTATATATACAGGGTGATTCAAAACTCTTGGGCCAAACTTTAAGGGGTGATAGAACATACCTAAACAAGCACTTTTCGTCATACAATGAATGGTCGGAGCTCAAACGGTGAAACACTACAGGGCGCTTTCCAGTGAATACTTATAAGCGCTGGTTTTCGCACTCGTCGTCATTTTTACCATGGATTGCAGAACGGATGGATTGTTTCACGAATCAGGAGAAGGCGGACAAGCATTTCACGTACGGAGCTGCGGACGGGAATGTGAGGGAAGCTCAAAGACTGTACCTGGAGCACTTTCTGACTAGAAGCGTGCCTGATCGTAAAACCTTTCAGCGATTGCACCGGTAGCTGTGCGAAACGGGCTCCTTTTTCAGCGGCTTTCAGAATACAGGGCGTGCAAGGTGTGTGAGGACGCTACGTGCTACAGAGGAAATTCTACGTAGGGTAGGAGATCGTCCCGAATGTACCATGTGAGCAATTTCCCATGCTGTAAGTGTGCCCCAATCGACGGTGTGGCGAGTTCTACGAGACGAACGATTATACCTCTACCACATGCACAGAGGTGCACACCTTGACACCTGCAGATTATCTGCCTCGTGTTTATTTTGCACAGTGGTTCCTGCAGCAGACTGCAGCGCAACCGAACTTTGATGCACATGTCTTATTCACTGACGAATACACTTTTGCACGTGAGGGTGTTTTTAATACCCACAATTCTCATGTGTTCCATTCAATTCACAATTCTCACCAATAATCCGCACGCCATACGTCCACATTCGTACCAGCAGCGTTTCTCCATAAATTATTGGGCTGGAATCCTCCATGACCATGTGACTGGACTATACCTTCTGCCAGCCCGACTGAAAGGAAGAACGTACCTCGAATTTTTACAAGAAGTCTTGCCAGAATTACTGAACTCTGTTCCAGCAAACGTTCAAATACTTATGTGGTTCGAACATGACGGAGCGCTACCCAATTTCAGCATGGATGGGCGGAACGCCTTCGATGCAACATTTCCAGGACGATGGAATGGTCGGGTGGTCCCATCGCTTGGCCGCCACGATCACCCGATCTCTCATGTCTGGACTTTTTCCTATGGGGCCATATGACAAGCCTCATCTATGATAGCCCCATCAATTCCAATGAGGTCCTTGTTGACAGGATTTATATTGCTGCTGCCTCTGTACGAGAAATGCCTGGTGTTTTCGCCCATGTACGCCGATCACTACGTCGAAGGTGTGAAGCCTGCATTAATGTTAGCGGTCGCTCTTTTGAGCAGTTTCTGTAATTTGTTCGATAAAATTCTGAACTTTCTGTTCCGTAATTTATGCAATTGTTTCAAACCTCTTATGTCATTCTTGTGTTTCTTCATTTCCTGACACAGTAACTGCTGACCCCTAGCGCTTCATTGCTTGAGTTCGGACCATGCATTGTATGACGAAAAGTTCTTGTTTAGGTGTGTTCTATCAACCCTTAAAGTTTGGCCCAAGAGTTTTGAATCACCCTGTATACAAGGAGTGTCTAAGGGAGAAGAGAGCTAGCTTCCATGGACGTAATGTAAACTTTCGATTGCAGCGCCCTCTAAACATGGCAAATTCGTGCATCGCAATGAAGCCACCTAGTCAGAGAGAGGAGCGAGTTCCCTGCATTATTTTTCCACCGCCGAACAAAGTTTTCAATTGCTTACACCACGTGACTAATTTTACATACACTTTGACTCTGAAAAATGTTCATTTTCTTCATGAGGTACCCTCGTAATCTTCTTTTCGTTTAGAAAGAAAATATCGAGAAGTAATGAAATCATTTTCTTTAACAAAATCCAGTTTTGTAAAACTCGTAGCAGCTGTGCTAAAGAACAAAATTGTAATATTTTGAACAACCTACAGCATTTAGTATATTATAATAAATTGAGATTTATGTGTCAATGCACGATGACACGATCTATATAATTATATTTTATAAAATTGTAGATATTTTAGATAAATATCATATCGAGTTTTTCCTTGTATAAATGTTCAACAGATGGCAGCAGGCACTTCCCGTATCAACCATGAAAAAAGAATTACACTGTTAGAGCAAAATGCAGAAGCCAATGTACATCGATATGCTCCAGGGAACACAAACCTGCAACATACATTGACTTATATATATTCCCAAGATGATTAAATGTATTAATTTACATATTAATTTTAAAAATTCTGCAAAATTTCTCAAAATAAACATACAACGGGTTTTCCAGGTATCGTAAAATGTACTCCTGAACGGGATAAAACACTCATTGAATAACTTTAGGGTCAGCTACCACTGTTGCAAACAGCCATGGCTGTTAGACATTTGGAAACACTGGTTAAATTGCAATATACGTATATACCAATAGTAAGACAAACCATAGCTGCAGTGGCCTAAAATGATTACACTGCGCATGCGCATATCGCCCCTTACAGTTGGTTTTGTGCCTGCACATGAATTTGCCACTTTCAGCTTTGGTAAAATTCCGCAGAACGGCGCCACTTACGCTTTTGCAAAGCTAGCCTTCTTCTCCTTAGACCTTCTTTGCTGTATACTATATCACAACATTTTATATTTTCGGATGTATCCAGGAAGGTTCATCCAGTCACGAATAATTGGAAAGTAGCCCAGTACCTCTTACGATTAAACGGAAAACATAGAACTTGTATTAATTTTGTTCATAAATAAACCGGTAGTTCAAACGTATTAAAAAATTTTCAGTTGCACACATGTATAACCAATACTGGTACAATGGAAAACCTTAACGCTCTGCAAATAAAGTTTAAAAAGCGATAAATTTGTTCAGTGAACTGTCACTTCCCTCTTTCAGCTATTTTTTTAATCCTTTCCTGCCACCTTGTTAAAAAAAATTTTTTCTGTTCTCTTCTAGGAACTTTAGCATTAGGTGATGAAATCTTAACCGTATGCAGAAAGCATATATACAATACCACAAAAAGAATGGTTTACATGACATAAAATTGTTATCATTCTTATAACATCTTCGAAACACAAGATGTAATCTCTCGCCATCGAAACGGTTAAACATTGAGGTGGATAACATTATATTTGCATTTCAGGTTTAACTTCGATAAAAGCCAGAAATCACGATTTAATACTTTCGTTAACTGATGTAACAAACATAAATGCTATAATGTAGCATTTTAATATCTTTTATAAATATTTATACTTTATGATTTTGAAGCAAAAAATAATATATTTCAATATACCGATTATGCAGAATGGCCAAAAGGCATATATCAAAAAAAGTTGAATAACTTTTCAAAACTTTCGAAATTCGAAAAGACATAAATGAAATAAATATATAAAATGAATATAAAATACAAATCAACGTAAACAAAATAGAAAAAGATATAAAAAAGTGTTAGAATCCAAATAAAAAAATATTCCAAAAAATTCCAAGTTTCATGTGATTCAATTAATACGCTTTAACATGTCTTCTATCATTAGCTATAATCAATCTGAGAATCTTGCATTTTTCAACATAGTTGTAGAGATTGGTAGCTCATGTAGAGCAATGGTTCTCAACATGGGCCATGGGCCCTTCAGGGGTCCATGCCATATTTTACAGGATTAAATGCTAAAAACGGAACAAAGGGGATAAGTGTAAGTTTCTGAGGGTAGCCCTCATGTGTTTGGAAATTAAAATCTGAAAACCCACTATTTATCTAAAAAATAGCGAGAATTCTCAGTGGTCAAATTTAATTACCAGGATAAAATATTACAAATCAGATGGAAAATCATATTTATTATTTTAAAAAATAATTAAAAAATTTTTAAAAAGGTTCCCTGGAATTCCTTCATTTTTTAAATTTTTTAGTAAACAGAGTAAATGAATTTTAAATTGAAATAATTTAGTATCAGGGTAAATAAGGAAATAAATTTGCAGTTTGCACCAGTCATAATAATCACACTGAATAAGATGAAAATTCTTGAATTAATTAATTTTTATTTTCATTTTAGAATTACTGAATTCTAAATAAAATGCTTTAAGAATTTCTTTTGTTACTTAGAAATAAAGTATCGATTATTGGAATATGTATATATAATATAAAATTTATGAAGGCTATTATTCTTGCTTAGAATGATGTTTATTCGATAGGCCAACAAAGCAGTCTAGGTCGGTCGATTTGTCATAGTTTGTGTTCAGTTTATGCCAACAAAATAAATATCCCGATATCGGTAATTAGAGTTATCATCGGATTTCCAACAAATATTACATTTTTTGTAGGGCTATATTGTTAAGGCAAAGAAGGTCTAAGAAGAAGAAGGCTAGCTTCGCACAAGCGTAAGTGGCGCCGTTCTGTGGAATTTTACCGAAGCTGAACGTGGCAAATTGATGTACATGCACAAAAACAACTGTAAAGGGGCGATCTGCGCTTGCGCAGTGCAATCATTTTTAGTCCACTGCAGCTGTGGTTTGTCTTACTCTTGGTCTATTTATTGAGATTTAATAAGTGTTTCAACCTATCTAACACGCATGACTGTTTGGCATAGTGATAGCTGACCGTAAAGTTATTTAATGAGTATTTTATCCCGTTCAGCAGTATATTTTACAATACCTGGAAAAGCCGTTGTATCTTTATTTTGAGTCATTTTGCAGAATTTCTAAGATTAATATATAAATTAATACATTTAATCATCTTGCGAACATGTAAGTCAATGTATGTTGCAGTTTTATGCTCTCTGGAGCATATCGATGTATATAGGTGTCTGCAGTTTGTTCTAATAATAAATTTTTTTATGGTTGATACGAGAAGTGCCTGCTGCCATCTATTGACAGTTTATACAAGTAAGAAAGTCAATATGAATTTTTTGAAAATATCTAAAATTCTATAAAATATAATTAAACAAAACATGTTGTCTCGCACTGAGCCATAAATTTCAATTTATTATAATATATTAAATATTGTAGAATGTTCAAAATATTAAAATTTTTTTGTTGAGCATAGCTACTACCTGTTTTACAAAATGGGATTTTATTAAAGAAAATAATTTTAACTAATCCTTCAAAGAAGTAATTATGATGGTAAAATTTAAGAAATTAACACTTTGAACAAACTCAAAGTGATGTAAAATTAATCACGTGGTGAAGCCATTGAAAACCTTGCTGGGCGGTGGAAAAGTAACGCAAGGAATGGCTCCTCTCCCTGGATAGATGGCTTCACTGCAATGAACGAATTTGCCATGTTTAGAGGGCGCTGCAATCGAAAAGTTTACATTAAGCCTATGGAAGCTAGCTCTCTTCTCCCTTAGACACTCCTTGGTTAAGGAACGTTTCAACAATTGCTTGTCCTTCAAAAATTCATCAGAGAAAGCGAAGAGCATTCATTTTGTAGGATTTTTACTATTTAACCTTTGTTTGAAGGATATTTGGTTCCTCCCTTACTTTAGAATTATGTAATAAATCACTTTCATTGTGAGTAGCATGAAATCTCTGAATAGAAATACGCCTCCAATTGGAAGATGAATTAAATCCGCTTTCTAAAAGAGAAATGATAATGTGAATTGTTCCAGCTACAAATAACAGCTAATAAACAATGAATAAACAAAATTTGTTCCTCTGCATGTGTGTGATATATTGAGAAATTCCGGCAGACTTAAAACTATAATAATAATAGCAATGTTTAGAAATTGAAGTATTCATGCAAATTCACCAGTGTTCACTAGGTTCTCAACATGGGGTACGCGGTAAAATATTTCCAGGTACGCCGTGAGAGCACAATAGTCGCTAGATATATGTTATATATTATATGTGTTTTATTTTATTGTTATACTATAACAATAGTTTATTTATCTATACAAGGGGTACGCCAGTTACATACACATTTCCAGGGAGTACGTGAAGCATAAAAGGTTAAGAACCACTGCACTAGAGTATACGAGCTCTAGTATTCTTAACTCAAAAGTGACATTCGCGCATAGGTCTACCACAAATAAAAGTAAAATTACAGTATGAATATAGTTAATCCCATTCTTCAAACAACTCCTAATTATTATTCAAAGATAAAAATGTCTCTAGGTTTATGGTTTTTTGCTAATTAACACATTTAAAATTTGATAAGACAAATATATTTTATATACACTACAAGAAAAAAAAATTGCAACCTTGAAAGGATTAATGTCATTTTATTGAAACGCAGAGAGCTGTTACTAACTTGGGTGTTTCAACGATAGTGCTTGGCGCACGTCTTGGGTGTTGCTGGAGCTGCCAGACGTGTTTAACAGGTGAAATGTCCGGTGAGCATGCTGACCATGGTAGTACCTGATCTCGTGTAGATAGTGCAGACTAATGCGGGCTGTGTGGAGACGGGCGTTATCTCGCTGGTAAGAGGTTCCGTGCTGTTGAACAAATGGGACAGCAACTGTCTGCAAAAATGTTGGTAACAGATCGTTGGGCAGTTAGAGATCCCTTTATGATGACCAGTTCTGACCGAGATATCCACTAACGGCACCAAACACCAAGATACCAGATGACGGAGCTAAGTGAAGATGTCGCACTGGATGGCGTTCCTTTCCCCTGGTTGACGGCGAACACGTTCTCTACCGTCGTGCTGACGAAGACAAAAATGAGATTCGTCATTAACACCACATTAGTCCACTCTTGTTCGTTCTGTCTGAGGCGACACCACTGATGACGTACTTACTTGTGGACAGATGTGAGGGGCAAACGGAGTGCCGGATGAAAGGCTCGCAATGAAAATTGTAAAGTCCTGTTGTTTACCTTCTACCTGGTAGTTATAGATGTGTTGCCTGTTAACAGTCCCTTTGCAGTTGCGTTATAGTCGCGAATCTGTGACGCAATGCCATGCGACGCAAATGGCGGTCCTGTCGCTTTGTGGTCACACGATCCATGTTGGCATGTGCTGGATCCTTCTTGAACTTAATGGCGCCATATGTGTACGATGGTGCTGGGATTGGGTCAACAATGTCTCTAAACGACAAACCAGCCTCTCTAAGGCCACGCTCAAAGGTTTCTTCCACGCTCAAAGTCTGATAACTGTTGGAACGGCTGTCGAAGTCTGTGTAATGGCATCTTTAGCGGTTTAGAACGATTTTCACAAAGTTTTTTCAGACAGGGAGCTTTCGTTGCCTTTATCTGTGTTTGACTGCTCCGCACCTCTGACGTCATCTCGCGCCTGTCCAACGTTTCGATCGTCCTGCAAACCTGATCATTTCCATATTCTACCGCCTCACAAAATTTCGACACCTTTTGCATAACTTCTTGCAAGTGTTGCATTTTTCGTTTCTTGTAGTTTATATTCTTTGAGCTATTAAATAAATATTTATTATTTACATCGGAATCCACTATCTACATAACACCACGTTTTATTACATTTTTAGAATAATTTCTAACCACGTATGATCAATATTCTGTTGTCAAATATACATTCTATTAACAAAAGGTTTCGTACATTTCCTGAGTTCGAAATGGAAAGCCACATTCAAAATTTCTTAAACTGAAATTAAGGTTTTTACCAAAAACTTTCCTGAAGGTATGTTGAATAATTCTCTAAATCTCGTGTTTCAGTAATATTCGTTAATATTTCAAGAGCTATTGTAGTCGGGGTCATTTTACAGAAGATGTTTCTGTTATAGACCCTGATAAACATTTTTCTTCGAAATTAATAAGAACTAAAAGTCTCATTAAACTAGCTTCTAAAATTACATTCATTTCAGTAAATGGTTTGATATAACAATTATTGTCTTTTTTTGCCAGTTTTGACCAAAATTATTATGAACACCGAGGATGCAGTTAAATGCTTTAGAATGTGAAATTCATCAGATATTAAATGAATATTGTTGGATATCGAATTTAAAGATTTTTGAGGTACATTTTAAGCTTATTTTCAGCACATTTTTCCGTGAAGCGCTATTTATACAGATAGATAGCTCTGAATGTAGTTTTCCATTCAAATAACATTGGAACCCTTTCCGTCATTTCAGTACTATTCAGTTCACCCGCAAATTTCGCTAAATGATGATGTTTATGATCTATATCAGTGGTTCTCAAAGTTTTATTCTTCGCGTACATCCTGGAAATGTGTATGTAACTGGCGTACCCCTTGTATAGATAGATAAACTATAGTTATAGTATAAAAATGGGAATAAAATAAAACACTGGCTTTGTTACTAAATCTAGCGACCTTTGAGGTCTCACGGCGTACCCCAAAAAGTTCTATCGCGTACCCCACGTTGAGAACCCCTAATCTATTGAAAATGTTACCATCTTGCTTGAGATGAAACTTCTAATACGAAATGAATTGCTTCATCTGCTATTACTAAAGCAAAGCAAAGATACACCCGCATTGAATATTGCATTTGTTCCCTTCAGAAGAAAGTGAATAATTTAGGAAACACTGTGCACACAATAGGTTAAGTTGATGCTCACACGATAAGCTTTCATTTGCTTAATCTATAACTGTGGGTCCTCGTATTCGGAAGATATATTTGGAAAAACTATTTTCAAATTTCTGTCTTTTTATTAGATGGAAGAAACAACGGGACGACATTTTTATATTATGTACTGTAACGCTCCCCATATAACGAACTTTTTATTTGACACACAACCTGTTTTGTTGAATGGACAAATTTCTTGACAAATATACAAAGTAACAAAGAACTAACCAACTAACAAACGTGTAAATAATGAGCGAAAAGCAATGGGAAGATAGGTAAAAAAAAGTGCCAAAAAGATGTCAAGGTGTCATTAAAGTAAAGGACTCACCTATAATATTCAGATTTTAAAACGCTTAATATTTTCTTTAAGATGTTAAACCACTCCTGGTGTAATCTATAATAATAAAAGTTGTCCGTGTGTCTGCTTCAGTCATAAATCGGGAATGGTGGTAGACTTCCAAAATCGTCTGAGTTGCATTGCCGAATTTTAATTCGAAATTCCAAAAGGGAGGTTTTCTACAAGCAAATATATTTGCCCTGCTATTCCTCCGGGAAACAGTAATGCTACGAAATCTATTGGTGTCATTTACTGTTCCTTAATTGTGAACGCAAGAGTCATAAAAACGTTTAAATCTGCTGCCGTTGTTAGATTCCCATATTCCTAAATTTATTATTATAGTAATGCTTCCCATTGCAAGAAAAAACTGGATTTTTTTTAAAACCGAAACGGGGTACTGCAGAGGAAGCCCTCGTACGATATTTGGGCCCGTTGATTCAAGTACATCGGGAACTACAGGGTACCAAAATCTCGATAGTTTGCATATGAATGAAGTTAAGAGTTATGATTTGTTACCTAGAAAGTCACTAACAAGAGAAACAAGCAAAAAACCATGTAGTCAGGCCATTTGACCTCCACTGTAATTGCTATCATATTACAGTGAAAATTATAACTTGTTTTATAGTGTAGTGACAAAGAAAAATAATTTAACCTTAAGTGGCTTCTTTCCACAGAACTATTGCAAGAGCCATTAGGTTTAATACCCTAGAGAAATTGGAAGTAGTTTAATAACCATACACCTGTGTTTATGGCAAGGTGATAGAACATAACAATAAATTAGAAATTTTATAGAATATTTCGTATTTATTTTAAACATTGCAGAGTATCTTTACGCATCTTAATGAGAATATGAAACATTTTAAAAACACGAGACAAATGATATGGGCTTTACAAACCCTAAAAATATGCTCCATTATTTTTAGAAGTATATTACGCTTTTACCTTTTAAATTTTGGATGCAGCTAGAAAAGTACTTCCGTAACACGATAACCTCTGATATCATGATTAAAAGTTTTGTTCATTAAATGGAGCAAATTCAATTTGTAATAAATTTACATATAATTTCGCTGGTCGGGTCCACATAAAAGTGATGTAGCCAGTTAGTGATCACGGAACATAAATTTAAGTCCCATTACTGGGTAAAGAAAGTTGGATGAAGTAAAGTGTTGGATAAACTCGATTCTCAATTCTATCACATCATGATATTCAACATCCGATTTGTTTGAAAAACGATCAACTGTTTATATATGCATTACTACCTATTGTACATACACGGAAATTTTAACTATGAAAAGATTAAAGAGCAGTAAATAGACGAAATATAAATAAATAAAAAACGTGGAGAAATGGTGCAATCAGTCATTGAATTAAAATTTCTTCAAAGGAAGATAGGACGTCAGCAATTCTTGAGTAGGTTAATATGCTCCTTATCTTCCTTTGAAGTGAATAGGAATTCAGTGAATGTGCCATCGATATGCTTTAGGTTTATTTTCTACTTTTGAAGGCGCATATAGGAAGATAATTATTTTTTTTTTTTATTTTTTTTTGTCCCTAAAAACATCTACATTCCGCAACTTTCACTTGATATATTACTCATAACCATCGTCCACATTTTTTTTCCTTCTTGTTCGAGTCGTGTTCGATTTCGGTTGTTGGGTTGTTTTACCTCTGAAAGGCTATTTTTTGCACACCATGGGATAAATGGTCAGGTTACAAGGACCCTGATGGCTCAGAGAAGTTTGGGAAAGTGGACCCACTGGAACAGCTCTTGGGAGACAGAGGGTAGCCTCCCGTCAAAGCCATCCAGTGTGTTCTTTAACGAGCACAGGGTATGGCTCTACTGCACATGGGGCCACGGCATAACGTCCCATCCGACGGACGGTGGCCTTTCCAAGTCCATCGGTGTCCCCTACTGACCGTTGGCAGGGCGGGGAGTTTTGCGGAGATATTCAGTATAAGGGTTTGTTTCCCAAACTAACGAAATTTGCTATACATATCTATGTAGAAATGCTTCATTCTAACAAAAATATCAGTCTAATGAAATAAAGATTTATCCCGTGCAAAATAGATGATTAATGTAACTAAATTATTGAAAAGATAATTATTAAACAACAGGAAAAACCTAGATATTTCCTTCTTTATGTGTTTCTTTTTATAACATCTGCTAAAACGACAATGATTTAAATTCTGTGAAATATCTGATCTATCACAGCCCTATGAATCATGCACTGTTTTATATCGCACAGCAGGCATTTTTTCCAATTTCACTATGTGAGATAGATGCTCTCTACACCTGATAGCATAAGGCTTTAAACATACCACACTTTCTTAGCATAAAAAATAAGTTACAAACTTGGAAATTTATGCGATTTTGACGGTATTGCCCGTAACGGTAATATCCAGCGATAAGTTCTTTCAAAACTGTCCAAATCAATGAATTATACTTTAGCATTAGTTAAATTGCGGTTTCTGTTATATTTGTTCGCTATTATTATTAGTTTGGTTGGTTAATTCGTTTAGTTTCGTTATTAGCTGCCAATATGAAGTGATATCTTCACAATTTTCATAATGACACAGAAATGTGCTGCAGAGTTTCGACATCATTTAAGAATATACGGAGAGGTGTTTTGTTGGGATAGAGAGTTACACTGCTGAAAGTGGAAATCGCAACACCAAGAAGGAATGGAAGAAGAGGTAGGTAAATAGCAGGAGACAATAGGCCATCGGAGATATGCAAATTATCAAAGTTCGGCAGCGAATGGATACGTGACACCCAACCGAGCCATGGCTAAATACCGGGCGTCCATGAGCTTGTATCAGTACACCATCGAGAGTAAGGATGGAATGCATGCTGCGAAAATGTTCGGGATGTTTTACCTCTGAGCGGCACTTTTTCGCACACCATGGGCTAAATGGCCAAGTAACAAGGACCCCGAAGGCTCAGAGAAGGTGGGGGACGGGACCCACTGGGACAGCTGTTAGTAGACAAATGGCAGCTTCCCGTCAAGGCCATCCAGCGTGTTCTTTAACGTTCACAGGGTATGGCTCTCCCGCACACGGGCCAAGTCCCATCCGGCGGATGGCGGCCTTTCCAAGCCTATCGGTGACCGTGGGCAGGGCGGGGAATTTTGCGGACATAAATCTCAATGGTGACCCAGCTGGGACTCGAAACTGGGAACTACAGATTACGAACCTAGCGCGCCACCGACTGAGCCACCCCCGTCCCTTCAAAAATGCACGGAGACGCTTTCATTTAAAAAAATAGAAGGTAGTTTCTAGCAATTCAGCTATCAATGGGGTCATTATTAACATACAGGTAACCTCCGATTTATGGGGGAGATGTGTTCCGGCGAGACCGTTAATTGCTTTTTTTTTTGCATATCTTGCATTATAATAGATGTTTTATTCCAACAAAAGTAATTTTAAACATAGCAGTTGTAAGAATTTTTAAATGCATATAGATATATAAATGCATAATTGTGTAATGTATGATCAATTATTTAATTTTACAAATTATTGAAGAATGAATTTAGCATTGTTAGCTTGCGGCCTCTATTTTGTTCATATTATTTATTTGTAATATTCCATTAACTGGATTTTATCTATGCAGAAGATTTTAAGAGTTTCTAATGGGTTTTTAATAAAATAAATGTGGGAATAGTAACCACATTGCAGCGAAAGTAGCGATACAGCCGGTATGGTGAGCAGAAATGAGAAGCGGAAGTGCAACGCTCTCTTTTCAAAAAGTCCCGCTATTTTGCTGTTCGTCCGCCATTTTGTTTTCTGACGTCATCACCACAAACTCCGCGTTTTTGCCGCTCGTCCGCCATTTTTAATTCTGACGTCACACGCCCTCCTCTAAGACCCCCTGGTTGACCCACCCAAACCCCTCGTGAAGTAAACAACTTCCAAACAACTCCCAAATAATTCAAAGTCCCAAGTCCGCCATCTTGGATTTTGACGACATCACCCAAACCAAAAAATTGTGCACCTTAACTGCAGCGCCATCTAGTGGATGGCCACACGCTGGATGGCCTTGACCGGAAGCTACCATCTGTCTCCCAACAGCTGTTCCAGTGGATTCCCTCCCCCAACCTTCTCTGAGCCTTCGGGGTCCACGTGACCTAGCCATTTAGCCCATTGTGCGCAAAAAAGTGTCCCTTAGAGGTAAAACAACCAACCCGTCTAACATCATTGAAGGTGACACCTGTGGCGTGGGTGTGTGATGGTTTCGGAACATGTCGACCTCTATGTGCGTTTAGGAAGCACTAAAACTGCAGAAGTATAGGCAGATTATTTAATGGCTTATAAATAGGATCTCGTATAGAGGTCGTAGGAATGTAGCATGTTTATGATCCCTATACGAGATCTAATTCCAAAGCAATAGAGTTATACTATCCAACTCTTTTCAATGTACAAAACAATAATGTAACCACCTGATTGAACAGTATTTTCAAAATTTTCTTCAGCAGGACAACAATGTTCGAATGGTTGTAAAAATAAAGTCTTTATTAATTTTGGTATACATTATTGTATAAGAAAAGTTTCATTTTTTCCTACTTTTTTTAAATCTATTATATTTCAAAAGTATTATTACCTTCTTTAGGTAAGCGAAATAAGTGTTAAATTTATATCGCTTGAAACTTATCCAAAAAATTTAAATTTATTACTGTATTTCATTTTTTTTTATTTTTGTGAGAATGTGTTTAGCATCTTTTGTCATTCTTAGCAGACAGGAGAGAATATAAAACTGGCCGAAGCCTACAAGTGGTGTTCTAGGGCCACGACAACCTCCTCCACGACCTCAATCCCTCAAGGAGCTTAGATATGATCCAAAATATACTCGTAGAAATTTAGACACTATATGAGAGCTTCAAAAACGATATGATCTCTCAATATTCTCAATTCCGCATTGAGGTCATGAGAAACCAGTTTTAATTTTTTCTTTCTTTCACACTTTCACATTTCACGAAAATTTTTCTCTTTAACCCCTTATCTTTACAGAGCCTGATCTAGGGGAGATAGGGTGCCATTCTTCCTTTGAAAATCCTGGTCAGGGTAATGAAGGTAATAATTATTAAACTTGGCATATTTGACACAGTTTTAAAGACGTTTTTAAAGATCTATAAAACACAGGGTAAAATGTTATTCTGGAATCGAAATTCTGCTTCCACTCTACCGTTGTTTTTTTCCGGCTCGGTTGCTTCACTTTCTTCCCTATCCTCTTTTTTCCAAAATCCAGTCTTGTCTCGTTACTAATGGTTTGTGGAAGTCTATTCATGCTTTATTTAGAGTAGTTTATTAGTTTTTATGACGTTTAGAAACAATTTGTTTCTACTATACTGGTTCCAAAACTAAATCAACTTCAAAAATTTTAGCAATTACCCATTATTCCCGTATAAACAAGAGCAGATTCATTTGCAAAACAGTTTATTAGCTATCAAAATTTCAATTGCAATAATCATTAAAAGAGAATTAGATCTGGAATCTAGATCCAAAAAAAGGGCACGAGATATAACCATATGGACTCCACATTTCACTTCAAATTCGTTACTTGAAGTAATTTTAATCTTAATTATTCGTTTACGATTATACAGAAAACTTTTAAATTAAAGCAGCATATTCCAAAATGAAGTGGGTATCGTTGGAGATGACCAAAAGAAATAAGGATTATGGAAGCAAACAATGATTCATATGAATGTATTTTGAGATACAGTACTACATTGTTTGATTAAAACTTATTGAAAATATTTCTATTTTGTATGTTAGTGAAAAGAAACTGCGTCTTACTATAAATGTATTTGTCTAAGAGAAAAGAAACTGCGTTTAAGCTCTCACTATTGATATATACAGTACTATGCAAATTAGTTGGGACAATAGGAAAATGCAGTAACAAAGACACAGCTAAAATATTTATTTGTTTAATAGTGTAGTTAATAGTGAATGTGACCACCCTTAGCTTTAATTATTTCTTTCACCCTCTCAACCATTGATGCCACTAACTTTCCACACATCTCCTTCACTTCAGGGTCGTGATATCACACTTTCATGACACTTTCTGTCATTTTGGTTTTCGTCGTGCAATCCATCTTAGATATGCGCGCTTTAATAATGGCTCACAAATTTAAAATGGAGTTTAGATCGGGTGAATTTCCTGGCCACTCCAATACCTTCAAATGTTGCTGGGTAAAGAAGCTCTTAGCAAGCTTAGAATTGTGGCATGGAGCCAGATCCTGTTGAAATACTCCATCGCCGTTAGGAAACAGCTTCTGCAGTGTTGGGACCATTTTCGCCTGCAGAACGCCTATGTACTTTTTGCTGTCCATCATTCCTTCAATGGGGTGAAGCGTCTGTGGCCCGGTAGCTGTGAAACATCCCCAAAACATGACCTTGGGTGGGTGTTTGAGGAATTGCTGGATGTGGCCGGATCGAAGAGGTTCTTCAGGCGTGGCTTGTCCCAACTAATTCGCCCAGTACTGTATCACTACCTTTAATATTTTCGGATTTTTAATCTTTTCCAGTCACGATAGCTTTTTCACATGTATCGTTTTCTGTTTTTCATTAAACGTAAGTCATATCTTGTATTAATTTGGTTTATAATTATACTGGTTGTTTAATTGTTTTACAAATTTTTCAGTTGTACACATATATAACCAATACTGGTACAACGGAAAATTTTAACGCTCTGCAAATAAAGTTTAAAAGGAAAGAAAGAAACAGAAATAGAATATTCTCTGGGATAGGATGATGGAATTTTGGTTGCATATCTAATATTAATTGAATTCGTTTACAGATACTGTCATGACCATGTAATTTTATTACATGGCCAAGACTTCATGAAAGGAGAACTGGCTGAAAACATCGACTTCCAGTTTAATAGTGACATTTTCGACTGCCTCCATTTTTGTGTCCACTTCAACGAAGAGGAACTCGGCCACAGTCCCCGAACTTTCCAGGTTGATCCTGGAACCCCAGTTGGCAGAGGAACTACGTGACATGCCTGGTAAACAACGTTGGCCAGAGGGGAGATGAGATTCGCACCTCGGCTACTCTGGCCAATCCCTTACAGCCACGCATGAGCATAAGTGATCCCCAGAAGTTGGGGGGGAGGGGCAGCGAAAAAGGACAAGAGAATATTTGCCAAAAACAGGCAGTCTCTTCTTCTCGTCCGGGCTGTGTGGTCGACAGCAATGATCCTCTCCAGTGAGCAGAGTCCCGAAGTGTGAACAGTGTATGCACGGAGGAAGCGCTAAGCAGCCTGGGCTCCCTTGACTTGGAGCGCAACAGCCCAGTGATTGCCTTCCCGAGGGATTCCTGACTTGACGAGATAAGGGGGAATCTTATTGAATCTATCTCCGCTTTTTCACTCGAATGTATTTCTGTGAACTGCCGTCACGGTGTCCCGAGTGTTTAGGGATCTGATCTCCACCACGCATAAAGCTTGCCTTAATTGAAAAGGGCCATGCCAGAGGCATGGTTGAATCCGTCCCAAAAGTGGGAACTACAGTTGTGAATGAAATGTGTAACAGTAATTTTGTTAATAAATGTTATGTTATTGTTAACTGTAAAATTATCTCAGTCTTCATTTGTTAAATGTCAGTTCATTTGAATATTGGGTCAGGGAACTGCCTAGATTTTGGCAGCAAGTAACGCATCACGGTCTAAGTGTTTGTACCGCTCTAAATATACACCAGGGGTGTTCATAACATACCCTCTAAAAGTGGAAAATTGCAAAAATTCCAAATTTTCAAACCAATATTACATACGATCTATTTATGTCAGAAAATTGGAATTTTGGTGGTAAAATGTAAAGGTCATGAAGTTTCCATTGGAAATAATGAGTTGACCCCCTTAAACCCAGGGTGGGTGAAAAAACACAAATTTTCACACAGATAATCGTTTGTTTTTAGAGCTAAAAGAAAAATATACTGGGTTGCATTGTTTTACCTCTGAGCGGCACTTTTTTGCACATCATGGGCTAAATGGCCAGGCCACAAGGACCCCGAAGGCTCAGAGAAAGTTGGGGGGGGGGACCCACTGGAACAGCTGTTGGGAGACAGATGGTAGGCTCCCGTCAAGGCCATTCAGCGTATTCTTTAACGTGCACAGGGTATGGCTCTCCCACACACGGAGTCACGGCTTAACGTCCCATCCGACTGACGGCGGCCTTTCCAAGCCCATCATTGTTCCCTACTGACCGTGGGCAGGGTGGGGAATTTTGCGGAAATAAATCTCAACGCTGACCCAGCTGGGAAAGTCCATCGGTGTCCCCTGCTGACCGCGGGCAGGGTGGGGAATTTTGTGGAGATAAATCTCAAAGCTGGCGCAGCTGGAACTCGAACCCGGGAACTGCAGATTACAAGCCTGGCGCGCGACCGACTGAGACATCCCCGCCTCACTTCTATAGGAATGACATTTCTTACCTACTACATTTTTCGATAACTTCATACATAGTTGGAAACACCGTTGCCCGAGGCTTGTATTTGGAATGATCATATACCTAAGTATTACTCAATTTGTATTCCAAATGGTATAAAACTTTTCATGCATTTGGTGACATTGCTATATTTTTTGTACAATATTACAAACTTGTGACTCGTTTTGAACATCAATTCAACACTACAGACATTTCTTTTCCAACCATCTTGCCAACTGGTAGATCAATATTTTTTTTACAATTCTTTTTCAACGAATTCACTTTAAAATGAAACACATTCTATTTTTCCTAATAATGCATCAACATTTTCTGATATGCGTTTGATGTTCGTATATACGTAATAAGGATGGTTCGAAAACAGATATTCGAGTATTTTTTATTACGATGAATGTTAAAATTGTAATGCCAATTTGGATTACAGCTAAAAATATTGTAACAATTTCCAAATAGCATAAACCCAATAACAGAAAATGAAGTCGTGAAAGGTCATAAAACATATTTGTATTTGCCGCCTCTGTGGCGCAGTGGTGTCGCATCGGTTCGCAGTGACACTGCAACTACGGTATCCGGGGTCGAGTCCTAATATAGAATTATTGTCTGCTTATGTCCACTTAGCTCTAACTGAGGCAGCGGTCACCAGTGACTTCGGTTTTAGTGCGCATGTCCTTGCACGAAAAAAGTGGTACAAACTGAGAGTAGGTTCTAGGATCATTTCCTGTCCTATAAGTTATCAATAAATGAAATCAATATACACAGTCGTATCAGAATAATATGACCACCTATTATACATGTGACCACCTATTATACGTACTATGGTAGATGGTCATATTATTCTGATGCGATTGTGTATCTGCATGGAAATAAATTGTTTGCTTTTATTTTATGATCGTTCAAATTCTGTAAAACTATTATTATCAGGCAAAATTAAAACTATAATATTTATTGGAAGTAATGCTGGAAATATTTTGACCATTTTTCAAACAAGGTATTTTTAGTTATTTAATTTGGATATTTTAACTTCTTTTTAACGTTTTCAATCTCAAAACGTTAATAAAATGTTGCATGATGCAAAATAAATGTACTTCATTACTTTAGTTACATTATAAAATATTTAATTTCATTTTATATATGGGTTGGATTGTTTTATCAATAAGTATATATTTATGCACACATCAGGCTAAAGTGTCATTTCACAAGGATCCCAATTACTCAGACCCTGAATTAAAAAAGGAGCTCACTGGACAGCAGTTCAGAGACTGATTAAAGCCTCTCGTGAAAACTATCCTGAGTGTTTTTAACATTAATTAGGTTGTGGCTTTCCTGCAAATGATGGACTTAATGTCCCACCTGACAGAAGGTGCCTTTGCAAACAGTCGGTGTCTTCTTTCCAACAGAGAGCAGAGCGGTTTGTTAGCAAAGGAAATCTTAGCATAGGAACAATGGGGACTCGAGTAAAGAACATCAGATTACGAAACCAGCGCGCCACTGACTTAGTTATTCTGTTCTGCATTTATTAAAAAAGTTTAAGTCTGTTAAAATCCTTATTCACGTTCAAAGAGAATCAAGGGTTTTTTTGAACAAAGAAAATCTGTGTAAAATAAGTTTCAGACAAGGAAAAGGGAAGAAAATAATGTATTTTGTTTGCAATATGTTCTCTTCAGGATTCGTAATTGGATTTTTGTTTTTTAATTCTAAACATTTGGAATGGAAATAGGTTTCTTTTTTATTTTGTTTACTTGATGTTTGGGACAAATTGAAGTTGTAGTTTTCCTTTTAGCAGTGTCTCGGCTTCATGATCTTTACGTTGACGTGCTCACTGCAATGGGTATCACTCATCATCATCATCATCATCCTCAAGCAGCCATGGGCTACGGAGGTCCAACCAGACCGTGCAATTTAGTTCTCCAAGCAAGTCTATCCTGAGCTACATTTACTGCATCTGGCCACTGCACACCAATTCTAACAAGGTCTTGTTTGACATTGTCTGCCCACCGCATCCTAGGTCTCCCCTTCTTTCTGAGGCCTTTAGGCACACTGTTCATAACCCTATTCGCCAATCTATAATTATTCATACGGGCAACATGGCCAAACCAACGGAGTCTCTCTCTGCACAATATGCTGCTTAAAGGAGGTTGCAAACTCCTTTGCCTAATCTCATCATTAGTTACAAAGTTGAACCACCTAATGCCCAAGATACTGCGTAAGCATCTGGAATCAAAAGCATCAAGTTTCCTGTTATCTTGTTTACAAAGTGTCCAAGTTTCACTACCATAACTAACCCTAGAAAGAACCAAACTATTATACAGTCTAATTTTAGTCTTTAGGTGTATACATCTGTTTCTCCACACTCTCCATAGGTTCTTAAAAGTCCCTGCAGCAATCCCTATTCGTCTGTTAATCTCATGCCGCACATCACCATTATCTGTTACATAGCTCCCAAGATAATTAAACTGTGACACCTGCTCAAGACTGCAACCATTCAGATTAACTGAATCACAGCCTGCCTGACCAATTTTCATCACTTTAGTTTTCTCTCTGTTTATAACCAAACCTACTCTACTACCAGTCTCATCAACAGCTCGAATGAAAGAGTTCATCTCATCAACATCATTTGCCAAAAGGGCTAAATCATCAGCATAATCTAAATCAGAAATTTTCGTATCTCCAGCCCATTTAAGGCCAAAATCTTTCCCTTGAAGTGAATTTCGCATAACATAATCAATAACCAAGCTAAAGAGAAAAGGAGACAAAATGCACCCTTGTCGAACACCAGAAGAAATGCTAAACCAATTGCTACAAGCCTTACCAACTCTCACACACGACTCAGTGTTATTATAGAGAGCTTTCATAATGTTAACTAACTTGTCTGGTATACCATATGATCTCACAATCAACCACAAATTATGACGATCAACAGAGTCGAAAGCCTTTTTGAAATCAACAAAGCTAGCAACCAAAGGTTTCTGAAACTCTAAACATTTCTCAAGAATCTGCCTAAGTGAAAATATCTGATCCACACATCCCCTACCACTTCTGAATCCACATTGCTCATCACGCAATTGACTGTCAACCAGATTCTTAATTCTATTAAGCACAATCATGGAAAGAACTTTACCTGGAACAGAGAGTAGGCTGATACCCCTATAGTTATCACAAGAACTGCGATCACCTTTTTTGAAAATAGGGATAACAATAGCTCTGGTAAAATCCTTAGGAACCATGCCTTTATCATAAAAGATATTCAGAATTTCAGTCATCCAAGTGGTAACTGAAACATTTCCAGCTCTAAGCATTTCCGTAGTAATTTCATCTACCCCTGGGGATTTATGAAGTTTAAGTTTAGAAACAGCCAAAATGACCAAAATCAAGTGGGCATCATGAGATGACCAAAATCAAGTGGGCATCATGAGATGACCAAAATCAAGTGGGTATCATGAGATAACCAAAATCAAGTATGTATCATGAGATGACCAAAACCAAATGGGCATCATGAGATGACCAAAATCAAGTGGGCATCATGAGATGACCAAAATCAAGTGGGCATCATGAGATGACTAAAATCAAATGGGCATCATGAGATGACCAAAATCAAGAAGGTATCATGAGTATCAAAAGTGGGTATTATTGGGGATTACCAAAGGAAATAGAGGTTATGGAAGCAAACAATCGTACATATTAATATATTTTGATATACAGTACTATATTGTTAGATTGCTACTTATCGAAAAAGTTCCTTTTTTGTGTGTGTTAGTGAAAAGAAACTGCGTTTAGGCTCTTACTATATATTTATCTTAGAGAAATGAAACTGCATTTAAACTCTCACTATATATACAGGGTGATTCAAAACTCTTGGGCCAAACTTTAAGGGGTGATAGAACACACCCAAACAAGAACTTTTCGTCATACAATGAATGGTCGGAGAGCAAGCGGTGAAGCACTAGAGGGCGCTTTCCAGTGAACACTTATAAGCGCCTGTTTTCGCATTCGTCGTCATTTTTACCGTGGATTGCAGAACGGATGGATTGTTTCACGAATCAGGAGAAGGCCGACAAGCATTTCAAGTACGGAGCTGCGGACGGGAATGTGAGGGCAGCCCAAAGACTGTACCGGTAGCACTTTCCGACTAGATGCGTGCTTGATCGTAAAACCTTTCAGCGATTGAACCGGTATCTGTGCGAAACGGGCTCCTTTTTCAGCGGCTTTCAGGATACACGGCGTGCAAGGTGTGTGAGGACACTACGTGTTACAGAGGAAATTCTACGTAGGTTTGGAGATCGTCCCGAATGTACCATACGAGCAATTTCCCATGCTGTAAGTGTGCCCCAATCGACGGTGTGGCGAGTTCTACGAGACAAACGATTATACCTCTACCATACACAGAGGTGCACGCCTTGACACCTGCAGATTATCTGCCTCATGTTTATTTTGCACAGTGGTTCCTGCAGCAGACTGAAGCGCAACTGGACTTTGATGCACATGTCTTATTCACTGACGAATGCACCTTTGCACGTGAGGGCATTTTTAATACCCACAATTCTCATGTGTGGGCCACCAATAATCCTCACGCCATACGTCCACATTCGTACCAGCGGCGTTTCTCCATAAATTTTTGGGCTGGAATCCTCCATGACCATCTGATTGGACTATACCTTCTGCCAGCACCACTGAAAGGAAGAACGTAGAAGTCTTGCCAGAATTACTGACCTCTGTTCCAGCAAACGTTCAAACACTTATGTGGTTCGAACAAGACGGAGCGCCACCCCATTTCAGCGTGATGTGTGGAATGCCTTGGATGCAACATTTCCAGGACGATGGATTGGTTGCGGTGGTCCCATCGCTTGGCCACCACGGTCGCCCTATCTCTCATGTCTGGACTTTTTCCTATGAGGCCATATGAACAACCTCATCTACGATAGCCCCATCGATTTCAATGAGGACCTTGTTGACAGGATATATATTGCCGCTGCCACTGTACGAGAAATGCCTGGTGTTTTCGCCTATGTACGCCGATCACTACGTCGAAGGTGTGAAGCCTGCATTAATGTTGGCGGTCGCTCTTTTCAGCAGTTTCTGCAATTTGTTCAATAAAATTCTGAACTTTGTGTTCCTTAATTTATGCAATTGTTTCAAACCTCTTATGTCATTCTTGTGTTTCTTCATTTCCTGATACAGTAACTGCTGACCCCTAGCGCTTCACAGCTTGAGTTCGGACCGTGCATTGTATGACGGAAAGTTCTTGTTTAGGTGTGTTCTATCAACCCTTAAAGTTTTGCCCAAGAGTTTTGAATCACCCTGTATACAAGGAGTGTCTAAAGGAGAAGAGAGATAGCTTCCATAGACGTAAAGTAATCTTTTCGATTGCAGCGCCCTCTAAACATGGGAAATTCGATGCATCGCAATGAAGCCACCTAGTCAGAGAGAGGAGCGAGTTCCCTGCATTATTTTTTCACCGCCCAGCAAAGTTTTCAATTGCTTACACCGCATGACTAATTTTACATACACTTTGACTCTGAAAAATGTTCATTTTCTTCACGAGGTACACTCGTAATCTCTTTTCGTTTAGAGAGAAAATATCGAGAAATAATGAAATCATTTTCTTTTATAAAATCCAGTTTGGTAAAACTGGTAGCAGCTCTGCTAAAGAACAATATTTTTATATTTTGAACAACCTACAGCATTTGGTATATTATAATAGATTGAGATTTATGTGTAAATACACGATAACATGATCTATATAATTATATTTTATAAAATTGTAGATATTTTCCATAAATATCATATCGAGTTTTTTACTTGTATAAATGTTCAACAGATGGCAGCAATCACTTCCCGTATCAACCATAAAAAAGAATTACACTGTTAGAGCAAAATGCAGAAGCCAATGTACATCGATATGTTCCAGCGAAGACAAACCTGCAACATACATTGACTTATATATATTCACAAGATGATTAAATGTATTAATTTACATATTAATTTTAAAAATTCTGCAAAATTACTCAAAATAAACATAAAACGGCTTTTCCAGGTATCGTAAAATGTACTCCTGAACGGGATAAAACACTCATTGAATAACTTTAGGGTCAGCTACCACTGTGCCAAACAGCCATGGCTGTTAGACATTTGGAAACACTGGTTAAATTGCAATATTCCTATATACCAATAGTAAGACAAACCATAGCTGCAGTGGGCTAAAATGATTACACTGCGCATGCGCAGATCGCCCCTTAGAGTTGTTTTTGTGCCTGCACTTCAATTTGCCACGTGCAGCTTCACTAAAATTCCGCAGAACGGCGCCACTTACGCTTGTGCAAAGTTAGCCTTCTTCTCCTTAGACCTTCTTTGCTGTATTCGATATCACTACATGTTATATTTTCGGATGCATCCAGGAAGGTTCATCCAGTCACGAATAATCTAGAGTCGGACAGGTCTTAACAACGATTAAACGGAACACATAGAACTTGTATTAATTTTGTTCATAAATAAACCGGTAGTTCAAACGTATTACAAATTTTTCAGTTCCACACATCTATAACCAATACTGGTAGAATGGAAAATCTTAACGCTGTGCAAATAAAGTTTAAAAAGCGATAAATTTGTTCAGTGAACTATCGCTTCCCTGTTTCAGCTATTCTTTTAATCCTTTTCTGCCACCTTGTTGAAAAAAAATTTTTTTGTTCTCTTCTACGAACTTTAGCATTAGGTGATGAAATCTTAACCGTATGCAGAAAGCATATATACAATACCACAAAAAGAATGGTTTACATGACATAAAATTGTTATCATTCTTATAACATCTTCGAAACACAAGATGTAATCTCTCGCCATCGAAACGGTTAAACATTGAGGTGGATAACATTATATTTGCATTTCAGGTTTAACTTCGATAAAAGCCAGAAATCACGATTTAATACTTTCGCTAACTGATGTAGAAGCATAAATGCTATAATGTTGCATTTTAATATCTTTTATAAATATTTATACTTTATGATTTTGAAGCAAAAAATAATATATTTCAATATATCGATTATGCAGAATGGCCAAAATGCATATATCAAGAAAAGTTGAATAACTTTTCGAAATTTTCGAAATTCGAAAAGACATAAATGAAATAAATATATTAAATGAATATTAAATGCAAATAAACATAAACAAAATAGAAAAAGATATAATATAAAAAAGTGTGATAGAATCCAAATAAAAAAATATTCCAAAGTATTCTAAGTTTCATGTGATTCAATTAATACACTTTAACATGTCTTCTATCATTAGCTATAATCAATCTTAGAATCTTGCATTTTTCAACATAGTTGTAGAGATTGGTAGCTCATGTAGAGCAATGGTTCTCAACATGGGCCATGTGCCCCTCAGGGGTCAATGCGATATATTACAGGATTACATGCTAAAAACGGAACAAAGGGGATAATTGTAAGTTTCTGAGGGTAGCCCTCAAATTTAATTATCAGTATAAAATATTACAAATCAGATGGAAAATCATACTTATTATTTTGAAAAATAATTTAAAATTTTTTAAAAAGGTTCCCTGGAATTTCTTCATTTTTTTAATTTTTTAGTAAACAGAGTAAATGAATTTTAAATTAAAATAAAAAAATTTAGTATCAGAGTAAATAAGGAAATAAATTTGCAGTTTGCACCCGTCATAATACTCACACGGAATAAAATGAAAATTCTGGAATTAATTAATTTTTATTTTATTTTAGAATTACTGAATTCTAAATAAAATTCTTTAAGAATTTCTTTTGTTACTTAGAAATAAATTATCGATTATTGGAATATGTATATATAATAAAAAATTTATGTTATGAATAAACACTTTAGATGATGAAGTGCATTATCACGAACAAATAGCGGCTGTGAGGCCGGCCACAGAGGTAAAGGAGACTCAGAAAAGGTCCATGAGGAAAATTAGGTTTAGGCCTGGTTGGAACCCTGGTCTGGCATGGTTATTTGTTTGTGTGTTGTCAGTTCCAACTGAGGCAGTGGTTGGCAACGACTTCTTTCTTGGTAAGGCATGTCATTGTATCAGAAGGCCTATAAGAATCTATCAGTAGTTTCAAGTACAGTCCTATATTTTATAAAACGATATAAAGACCTCTTTTTTTTGTTATATTCATTTTGGGACCCCTGTATATAGACGAATGTGAGGGATTGACTGAGGAGGGAGGGGGAATCCATTCAATCGCTTGAGTGATTGAATGGAAGGGAGATCAGTTTATTTCTGCATATGACGCAGAAATGGTAGAGCTCTGAAAATTTGTACATAGTGATAATCTAGGTCATAAATCTTGAGAAGAATCTCAAATTTGACCTCTGAAATGTTGGTAAAGGTGAAATAAAAGTCACATAGAGGTCAAACCTTTATTTTGGTGTGCCAGAGACATGGAAATTCGTGTCTAGGTGTTTATATTTCAGAATCTTTACTAAATTTTGGATTCAGAGTGTACTTCAGTGTTACAGATAAAATTCTAATCTACCAGTATTGAAGAGCTATAAATTGGTGCCTGGTAGTAATCGGAAAATAAATCGCAGAAACATTGTGAAATTTTGGCTGTGAGGGGTCCGTTGTCAAAGGTCAGATTTCGATATGTTGGTGCTAAACAGACAAAAATTGGTGCTTCAGGCTTTTCAGGTCGTAAACCTAGGAAATATTAAGAAATGTCAGTGTGGAATTCAAGTTCAAATAGGGGTCGGAGTGACATTTAGAAATCTATAGGGGTTGAAGATTGTTCTCTAGTATAATAATATTCACCAAAATAACAACATTGCATTCAGATATTTATTTTTTAAATATGCTTAACAAAATAGGGAATAAACTTATCGGTTCTGACATTATTGAAAAGGCGATAAACGTAACAGCATTCCATATTGCATTTGTGAGGATTAGAAGAAAGAACACTTAAAATAACTATTGTGCCTAATGTGCAAATTAACAGCTATAAATTATATTTCACATAAAGAACGGAAAAATCAGAAGATCAAAGAAAGCATTCAAACAATGAAAGATGACTCACCCATAGGAGTTCTATCAAAAACAACTCGCAGATGGTAATTTCCTTTTCCAGCAAATAGTTCCATGTATTATGCAAGAAATAAGTCCTTAGTTTTAACTTAAAATTTTTATGCATAGTTTATGGAAGTGAGAAATTGGAAAAAAAAGTTTTTTGTTTTAGAATATTGTATGTATTTACTCGAATAAACATTATATATTTTACATCGTTGATTCACTTTCTAAAACACCTGCCACAGAAGCTCCCTAACGAGTTGAGGATTGATATATTTTCAGGCATCGCATCTTACTTTTCATTGGCTTTTGGGGGCTAAGAGAGTAGTAAATCAAGATTGAACAAGAAACTCTTTCATGACAATTTCATGAAATTTCAGGAATTTTGCTTTATGGAAAATCTATTTCTAGTAAAGAAAGTTTCTATAGGCTATTATTCTTGCTTAGAATGATGTTTATTCGATAGGCCAACAAAGCAGTCGGTCCGTCGATTTGTCATAGTTTGTGTTCAGTTTGTGCCAATAAAATAAATATCCCGATATCGGTAATTAGAGTTATCTTCGGATTTCCAAAAAATATTACATTTTTTGTAGGGCTATATGGTTAAGGAACGTTTCAACAATTGCTTGTCCTTCAAAAATTCATCAGAGAAAGCGAAGATCATTCATTTTGTAGGGTTTTTACTATTTAACCTTTGTTTGAAGGATATTTCGTTTCTTTCTCACTTTCGAATTATGTAATAAATCACTCTCATTGTGAGTAGCGTGAAATCTCTGAATAGAAATACGCCTCCAATTGGAAGATGAATTAAATCCGATTTCTAGAAGAGAAATGATAATGTGAATTATTCCATCTACAAATAACAGCTAATAAACAATCGATAAACAAAATTTGTTCCACTTCATGTGTGTGATATATTGAGAAATTCCGGAAGACTTAAAACTATAATAATAATAGCAATGTTTAGAAATTGAAGTATTCATGCAAATTCACTAGAGTTCACTAGGTTCTCAACATGGGGTACACGGTAAAATATTTCCGGTTACGCCGTGAGAGCTCAAAAGTCGCTACATATAAAAATAATATAAATAATAAATACCCCCTTAAGCAGCTGCTTGCCACAGAGGACTGACAGGAGCCTGTCAGTTTATATGTTATATATTATATATGTTTTATTTTATTGTTATACTATAACAATAGTTTATTTATCTATACAAGGGGTACGCCAGTTACATACACATTTCCAGGGAGTACGTGAAGCATAAAAGGTTAAGAACCACTGCACTAGAGTATACGAGCTCTAGTATTCTTAACTCAAAAGTGACATTCGCGCATAGGTCTACCACAAATAAAACTAAAATTACAGTATGAATATAGTTAATCCCATTCTTCAAACAACTCCTAATTATTATTCAAAGATAAAAATGTCTCTAGGCTTATGGTGTTTGCTAATTAACACATTTAAAATTTGATAAGACAAATATATTTTATATACACTACAAGAAAAAAAATTGTAACCTTGAAAGGATTAATGCCAATTTATTGAAACGCAGAGAGCTGTTACTAACTTGGGTGTTTCAGCGATAGTGCTTGGCGCACGTCTTGGGTGTTTTTGGAGCTACCGGTTCATCATATTCCAGACGTGTTTAATAGGTGAAATGTCCGGTGAGCAGGCTGACCATGGTAGTACCTGATCTCGTGTAGATAGTGCAGACTAATGGGGGCTGTGTGGAGACGGGCGTTATCTCGCTGGTAAGAGGTTCCGTGCTGGTGAACAAATGGGACAGCAACTGTCTGCAAAAATGTTGGGCAGTTAGAGGTCCCCTTATGATGACTAGTTCTGACCGAGATGTCCACTAACGGCACCCCACACCAAGATACCAGGTGCTGGAGCTAAGTGAAGATATCGCACTGGAAGACTTTCCTTTCCCCTGGATGACGGCGAACACGTTGTCTACCGTCGTGCTGACCAAGACATAAATCAGATTCGTCATTAAACACCACAGTAGTCCACTCTTGTTCTTTCTGTCTGAGACGACACCACTGATGACGTACTTACTTGTGGGCAGATGTGAGGGGCCAACGCAGTGCCGGATGATAGGCTCGCAAGGAAAATTGTAAAAGCCTGTTGTTTACCTTATACCTGGTAGTTATACGATGTGTTGCCTGTTAACAGTCCCTTTGCAGTTGCGTTATAGTCGCGAATCTGTCACGCAATGCCATGCGACGCAAATGGTGGTCCTGTCGCTCTGTGGTCACACGATCCATGTTGGCATGTGCTGGATCCTTCTTGAACTTAATGGCGCCATATGTGTACGATGGTGCTGGGATTGGGTCAACAATGTCTCTAAACGACAAACCAGCGTCTCTAAGGCCACGCTCAAAAGTTTCTTCCACGTTCAAAGTCTGTTAACTGTTGCCGTCTGTGTAAGGGCATCTTTAGAGGTTTAGAACGCTTTTCACAACGTTTTTTCATACAGGGAGCTTTCGTTGCCTTGTCTGTGTTTGACTGCTACGCACCTCTGACGTCAGCTCGCGCCTGTCCAACGTTTCGATCGTCCTGCAAACCTAATCATTTCCGTATTCTACCTCCTCACAAAATTTCGACACATTTGCATAATTTCTTGCAAGTGTTGCATTTTTCATTTCTTGTAGTTTATATTCTTTGAGCTATTAAATAAATATTTATTATTTACATCGGAATCCACTATCTACATAACACCACGTTTTATTACACTTTTAGAATAATTTCTAATCACGTATGATAAATATTCTGTTGTCAAATATACATTCTATTAACAAAAGGTTTCGTACATTTCCTGAGTTTGAAATGGAAAGCCACATTCAAAATTTCTTAAACTGAAATTAAGGTTTTTACCAAAAACTTTCCTGAAGGTATGTTGAATATTTCACTTAAATTTCTCTAAATCTCGTGTTTCAGTAATATTCGTTAATATTTCAAGAGCTATTTAAGTCGGGGTCATTTTACAGAAGATGTTTCTGTTATAGACCCTGATAAACATTTTTCTTCGATAAATTCTTTATTCCTTTTCCCTGATAAACTTCTTTATAGACCCTGATAAACATAAACTAAAAGTATCATTAAACTAGCTTCTAAAATTACATTCATTTCAGTAAATGGTTTGATATAACAATTATTGTCTTTTTTTGCCAGTTTTGACCAAAATTATTATGAACACCGAGGATGCAGTTAAATGCTTTGGAATGTGAAATTCATCAGATATTAAATGAATATTGTTGGATATCGAATTTAAAGATATTTGAGGTACATTTTAAGCTTATTTTCAGCACATTTTTCCGTGAAGCGCTATTTATACAGATAGATAGCTCTGAATGTAGTTTTCCATTCAAATAACATTGGAACCCTTTCCGTCATTTCAGTACCATTCAGTTCACCCCCAAGTTTCGCTAAATGATGATGTTTATGATCTATATCAGTGGTTCTCAAAGTTTTATGCTTCGCGTACATCCTGGAAATGTGTATGTAACTGGCGTACCCCTTGTATAGATAGATAAACTATAGTTATAGTATAAAAATGGGAATAAAATAAAACACTGGCTTTGTTACTAAATCTAGCGACCTTTGAGGTCTCACGGCGTTCCACAAAAAGTTCTATCGCGTACCCCACGTTGAGAACCCCTAATCTATATGAAAATGTTACCATCTTCCTTGAGATGAAACTTCTAATATGAAATGAATTGCTTCATCTGCTATTACTAAAGCAAAGCAAAGATACACCCGCATTGAATATTGCATTTGTTCCCTTCAGAAGAAAGTGAATAGTTTAGGAAACACTGTGCACACAGTAGATTAAGACGATGTTCACAGATAAGCTTTCATTTGCCTAATCTATAACTGTGGGTCCTCGTATGCGGAAGATATATTTGGAAAAACTATTTTCAAATTTCACTCTTTTTATTAGATGGAAGTAACAACGGGACGGCATTTTTATATTATGTACTGTAACGCTCATCACATAACAAACTTTTTATTTGACACACAACTTGTTTTATAGAATGGACAATTTTCTTGACAAATATACATAGTAACAAAGAACTAACCAACTAACAAACGTGTAAACAATGAACGAAAAGCAAAAGGTAGATAGGTAAAAAAGGTGCCAAAAAGATGTCAAGGTGTCATTAAAGTAAAGGACTCACCTATAATATTCTGATTTTAAAACGCTTAATATTTTCTTTAAGATGTTAAACCACTCCTCTTGTAATCTATAATAATAAAAGTTGTCCGTGTGTCTGTGTCAGTCATAAATCGGGAATGGTGGTAGACTTCCAAAATCGTCTAAGTTGCATTGCCGAATTTCAATTCGAAATTCCAAAAGGGAGGTTTTCTACAAGCAAATGTATTTACCCTTCTATTCCTACGGGAAACAGTAATGCTACGAAATCTATTGGTATCATTTACTGTTCCTTAACTGTGAATGCAAGAGTCATAAAAACGTTTAAATCTGCTGCCGTTGTTAGATCCCCATATTCCTAAACGTATTATTATAGTAATGCTTCCCATTGCTGGAAGAACCTGGATTTTTTTTTTTTTAAACCGAAACGGGGCCCTACAGAGGAAGCCCTCGTACGAAATTTGGGCCCGTTCTTTCGAGTACATCGGGAACTACAGGGCACCAAAATCTCGATAGTTTGCATATGAATGAAGTTAAGAGTTATGATTTGTTACCTAGAAAGTCACTAACAAGAGAAACAAGCAAAAAACCATGTAGTCAGGCCATTTGACCACCACTGTAATTGCTATCATATTACAGTGAAAATTATAACTTGTTTTATAGTGTATTGACAAAGAAAAATAATTTAACCTTAAGTGGCTTCTTTCCACAGAACTATTGCAAGAGCCATTTGGTTTAATACCCTAGAAAAATTGAAATTAGTTTAATAACCGTACACCTGTGTTTATCGCAAGGTGATAGAACATAACAATAAATTAGAAATTTTGTAGAATATTTCATCTTTATTTTAAACATTGCAGAGTGTTTTTATGCATCTTAATGAGAATATGAAACATTTTAAAACCACGATACAAATGATATGGGCTTTACACTATAATATAATGATATGGACCCTAAAAATATGCTCCATTATTTTTAGAAGTATATTATGCTTTTACATTTTAAATTTTGGATGCAGCTAGAAAAGCACATCCGTAACACGATAACAGTGCTCTCGTTCTTAAAGAACACGTTGATTAAACGGAAGTAATTCAATTTGTAATAATTTTAAATAAAATTATACTGGTAGCTTTTATTTGCCCAGAGTTCTTGAGCCAACATGAAAGTGTTGTAGTCAGTTATTGATCACAGAATATAAATTCAAGTCACATCACTGGTAAAGAAAGTTGGATGAAGAAAAGTGTCGGATAAATTCGATTCTCAGTTCTATCACATCATGGTATTTAACATCCGATTTGTTTGGAAAATGATCATCTGTTTATATATGCATAACTACCTATTGTACATACAGGGAAATTTTAACTGTCTATGTAAAGATTAAAGAACAGTAAATAGCCGAAATATAAATAAATTAAAAACGTAGAGAAATGGTGCAATCAGTCATTGAATTCGATTTTCTTCAAAGGAAGATAGGACGTCAGCAATTTTGTTGAGTAGGTAAATCTGCTCCTTATTTTCCTCTGAAGTGAATAGAAATTCAGTGACTATGCCACCGATATGCTTTAGGTTTATTTTCTACTTTTGAAGGCGCATATAGGAAGATAAGAATATAGAAGTTTTTTTTTTGTCCCTAGAACACCACCTACCTTCCTGAACTTTCACTTTATATATTAATAATAAACATCGCCGACATTTTTTCCTTCATGTTCGAGCGTGTTTCATTTCGGTTGTTGGGTTGTTTTACCTCTAACCGGCACTTTATGCACACCATGGGCTAAATGGTCAGGTTACAAGGACCCTGATGGCTCAGAGAAGTTTGCGAAAGCGGACCCACTGAAACAGCTCTTGGGAGACAGAGGGTAGCCTCCCCTCAAGGCCATTCAGTGTGTTGTTTAACGAGCACAAGGTATGGCTCTACTGCACATGGGGCCACGGCATAACGTCCCATCCGACGGATGGTGGCCTTTCCAAGTCCCTCGGTGTGCACTACTGACCATTGGCATGGCGGGGAGTTTTGCGGAGATATTCAGCATAAGGATTTGTTTCCCAAACTAGCGAAATTTGCTATACACATCTATTTAAAAATGCTTCATTTTAACAAAAATATCAATCTAATGAAATAAAGATTTATCCCATGCAAAAAACATGATTAATATAACTAAATTATTGAAAAGATAATTATTAAACTACACGAAAAATCTTCATTTTCCCTTCTTTATATTATTCTTTTTATAAATCTTGTAAAACGACAACGATTAAAATTCTGTGAAATATCTGACCTATCACAGCCCTATGAATGATACACTGTTTTATATCGCACAGCAGGCATTTTTTCTAATTTCACTGTGTGAGATAGATGCTCTCTACACCTGATAGCATAATGCTTTAAAACATACCACACTTTCTTAGCACAAAAATTAAGTTACAAACTTGTAAATTTACGCGATTTTGACGGTATTGCCCGTAACGGTAATATCCAGCGATAAGTTCTTTCAAAACTGTCCAAATCAATGAATTATACTTTAGCATTAGTTAAATTGCGGTTTCTGTTATATTTGTTCGCTATTATTATTTTGGTAGGTTGGTTAATTTGTTTAGTTTCGATATTAGCTGCCAATATGAAGTGATATCTTCATCATTTTCATAATGACACAGAAATGTGCTGCAGAATTTCGACATCATTTAAGAATTCACGCAGAGATGTTTTGTTGGGAGAGAGAGTTACACTGCTGAAAGTGGAAATCGCAAGACCAAGAAGGAATGGAAGAAGAGATATGTAAATAGCAGGAGACAATCGGCCATCGGAGATATGCAAATTATCAAAGTTCGGCAGTGAATGGACACGTCACACCCAACCGAGCCATGGCTAAATACCGGGCGCCCATGAGCTTGTATCAGAACACCATCGAGAGTGAGGATGAAATGCATGCTGCGAAAATGTTCGGGGTGTTTTACCTCTGAGCGGCACTTTTTTTCACACAATGGGCTAAATGGCCAAGTCACAAGAACCCCAAAGGCTCAGAGAAGGTTGGGGGAGGGGACCCACTGGAACAGCTGTTAGGAGACAAATGGCAGCTTCCCGTCAAGGCCATCCAGCGTGTTCTTTATCGTGCACAGGGTATGGCTCTCCCGCAAACGGGCCACAGCTTAAAGTCCCATCCGGGGATGGCGGTCTTTCCAAGCCTATCGGTGACCGTGGGCAGGGCGGGGAATTTTGCAGACATAAATCTCAATGGTGACCCAGCTGGGACTCGAAACTGGGAACTACAGTTTACGAGCACAGCGCGCTACCGACTGAGCCACCCCAGTCCCTTCGAAAATGCTCGGAGAAGTTTTCATTCAAAAAAATAGAAGGTAGTTTCTAGCAATTCAGCTATCAAGGGAGTCATTATTAACATAAAGGTAACCCCCGATTTACGCGAGAGATGCCGTCCGCCGAGATCGTTAATTTTTTTTCTTCGATACCTTATTGCTCGGTTTGATGTTTTTTTTCTTTGTATTATAATGGACGTTTTATTCCAACAAAAGTAACTATAAACGTACCAGTTTTAAGAATTTTTAAATGCATATAGATGTATAAATGCGTAATTGTATAGTGTATGATAAATTTCTTAATTTTAAAAATTGTGAAGAAAGAATTTAGCATTGTTAGCTTGCGACCTATATTTTGTTCATAATATTTATTTGTAATATTCCATTAACTGGATTTTATCTATGCAGAAGATTTTAAGAGTTTGTAATGGGTTTTTAATAAAATAAATGTGGGAATAGTAACCACATTGCAGGAAGAGCCACGCTCTCTTTTCAAAAAGTCCCGCTATTTTGCTGTTCGTCCGCCATTTTGTTTTCTGACGTCATCACCACAAACTCCGCGATTTTGCCGCTCGTCCGCCATTTTTAATTCTGACGTCACAGGGCCTCCTCTAAGACCCCTGGTTGACCCACCCAAACCCCCCTTGAAGTAAACAACTCTAAACGTCTCAAATAATTCAAAGTCCCAAGTCCGCCATCTTGGATTTTGACGACATCATCCAAACCAAAAACTACGGAAATATTCTAAGTCCGCCTAACTGCAGCGCCATCTAGTGTTTAACACACGTATTATAGTTTAAATAAAAATACACGGCCTGTCTCAAACCCAGGTCCACAACGTTTATCAGCGCAGTTATCCATTACTCCAAGGGTAATATATGCCTAAGGTACTTAAAGGAAGATGAAGAAAGAACTGATCATTATTTATTGTAAATTCACCTACATTTTTTTACATTTATCAAAGAATTTTTTTTTATTCCAAGAAAACCACATTTCACTTGGGAGTAAATTATAAATGAATTTTTTATTCCTTGTAAATCACATTTAACTTGGGAATTATATTTTTATTTCTTGTACAGTCGCTCAAAAAATATCAGAACTTTATGGTTGGTTACAGAATTCAGAAAAAATATATGGGAACAATTTTTTTTAGAAATTAGTGATCTGGCAACCTTCGCGTCACGTGACACGAAGGTTGTATTTTTTTTTATTATTATTTTTATTTTTTATATTATTATTTTTATTTTTATTTTTATATTATTACATTCATTTTTATTCCTTATATTTGTGTATAATTTTATACTGTATATATTTTTTATTCCTTATTAACTTATGCATAAATTATATTTTAATTTCTAGTAAATTAGGAATATATTATTTTTATAAATGAATCTTGCTTTTTATTTTTTATAAATTAACCTTCGAATATATTATTTTATAAATGGATTTTTTTCTTATAAATTAATTTACGAATAAATTTTTCTCTTGTAAATTAATTTAGGAATAAATGAATTTTTCATTCTATTGTAAATCACATTTAACATGGGAATTATTTTTTTTTTCTTGTTAATCGCAATTAGAAACAATCATGTCGTCTCCTTACTCATCCTCCCTTGGACCACGTTTTACAGACGGATGGATTTGCAATCTGAAAAGTCCTTGCGAAATGGACAAAATAAGAAATATTTTGAAACATAAAGTGGAGATCAACACAAGGTCTCTATACCTTGCACCAAAATTGTTTAATATGTTAAGTTTTAAAATGACAACTGAAAAAATTCCAGCAACTTTCAAAAACACATTGCATAATATTGTTCTAAATATGTCTGATTCTGAAAGTACTCTCAGATAATGTACACAGTCGTATCAGAATGATATGACCAATTACCATACATACATTATGGCTGGTGGTCATATTACACTGATACGACTGTATATATATGAAAAGATTATGCTGCACATTCAGAAAATTTCCAATGTTGCTAAATTTCATACCTAAGTTACTAATAGACTGACATGCTCCTTGATTCTAAATGTGAAATATTTTATTTTTGTCTATTTTGAGTGGGAGGGGGCCGGGGTGGCTCAGTCGGTAGCGCTCCAAGCTCGTAATCTGTAGTTCCCAGGTTCGAGTCCGAGCTGGGTCAGCGTTGAGGTTTATCTCCGCAAAACTCCCCGCCCATCCCGTGGTCAGTAGGGTGGCACCGATGGGCTTTGAAAGGCCCCCGCCGTCGGATGGGACGTTAACAGTGTGCGAGAGAACCATACCGTGTGCACGTTAAAAAACACGCTGGATGGCATTGACCGGAAGCTGCCATCTCTCTCCCAACGGATGTTCAAGTGGATTCCCTCCCCCAACCTTCTCTGAGCCTTCGCGGTGCATGTGACCTGGCCATTTACCCCATTGTGCGCAAAAAAAGTGCCGCTTAGAGGTAAAACAACCAACCCATCTAACATCATTGAAGGTGACACCTGTAGCGTGGTTGTGCGATGGTTTCGGAACATGTCCACCTATATGTGTTTAGGGAGCACTAAAACTGCCGAAGTATAGGCAGATTATTCAATGGCTTATAAATAGGATCTCGTATAGAGGTCGTAGAGATGTAGCATCTTTATGATCACTATACGAGATATAATTCCAATGCAATAAAGTTATATTATCCAACTGTTTTCAATGTACAAAACAATAGCGTAACCACCTGATTGAACAGTATTTTCAAAATTTTCTGCAGCAGGACAACAATGTTCGAATGGTTGTAAAAAAAATGTCTTTATTAATTTTGTTATACATTATTGTATAAGAAAAGTTTCATTTTTTCCTACTTTTTTTAAATCAATTACATTTCAAAAGTATTATTACCTTCTGTAGGTAAGCGAAATAAGTGTTAAATTTATATCGCTTGAAACTTATCCAAAAAATTAAAATTTATTACTGTATTTCATTTTTTTTTATTTTTGTGAGAATGTGTTTAGCATCTTTTGTCATTCTTAGCAGGCACGAGAGAATTTAAAACTGGCCGAAGCCCACAAGGGGTGTTCTAGGGCCGCGACAACCTCCTCCACAACCTCAATCCCTCAAATAGTTTAGAAATGATGCAATAAAATCGTAGAAATTTAAACACTTTATGAGAGCTTCAAAAACGGTATGATCCTCCCTATCCTCCTTCTCCCTATCCTCCTTCTTTCCTCCCTATCCTCCTTTTTCCAAGATCCAGTCTTGTCTCGTTACTAATGGTTTGTGGAAGTCTATTCATGCTTTATTTAGAGTAGTTTATTAGTTTTTATGACGTTTAGAAACAATTTGTTTCTACTATACTAGTTCTAAAACTAAATCAACTTCAAAAATTTTAGCAATTACCCATTATTCCCGTATAAACAAGAGCAGATTCATTTGCAAAACAGTTTATTAGCTATCAAAATTTCAATTGCAATAATCATTAAAAGAGAATTAGATCTGGAATCTAGATCCAAAAAAAGGGCACGAGATACAACCATATGGACTCCACATTTCACTTCAAATTCGTTACTTGAAGTATTTTTAATCTTAATTATTCGTTGACGATTATACAGAAAACTTTTAAATTAAAGCAGCATATTCCTTCTTATACCAAGAATTCTTAGTTATTTTAAATGGCGTAAAGTACCGTGATACCGTTGCGAATTGATGGCGTCAGCAGGGTCCAAAAGGTCAATTTTTGGGTTGGGTTGTTTTATCTCTGAGCGGCACTTTTTTGCACACCATGGGCTAAATGGCCAGGTCACATGGACCCCGAAGGCTCAGGGAAGGTTGGGGGAGGGGACCCACTGGAACAGCTGTTGGGAGACAGATGGTAGCCTCCCGTCAAGGCCATCCAGAGTGTTCTTTAACGTGCACAGGGTATGGCTCTCCCGCACAAGGGGCCACGGCTTAACGTCCCATCCGACGGACGGCGGCCTTTCCAAGCCCATCGGTGTCCCCTACTGAACGTGCGCAGGGCGGGGAATTTTGCGGAGATAAATCTCAACGCTGGCCAAGCTGGGAATCGAACCTGGGAACTAGAGATTGCGAGCCTGGCGCGCTACCGACTGAGCCACCCCCCAAAAAGGTCAATGAAAAGGAGTCAAGTTAAAACGTCAGCATACCGCACAGAGTTAACTTTGGATATTTCCACGTGTGTTTGTCTGGAATCCACGCAAAGTCGATAAAATTCAAGCCGATGACTTCATGACTATTTCTAGTGTTAATGAGTTCTTTAAATCTATATCCATTTCTTTGCGTGAGGACGCAAAGATCGCTCAATCCGTTACACAGATGTAGGGTATGTCGAATTTTCATTTAAACGACCTGTAATAAACAATAAACATCCCTCAAGCGGACTGCTTGCCACAGAGATCTGATAGGAGCCTGTCAGTTTATATGCCATAGTAGAAGGTCTGTGAGGATGGTGGGTTCCCATTCAGAAATGTCAAAACTGCTCTATAACGATAAAAACAAGGATAAAATGAAATATTTAACAACATTTTAGCTACTGTTAAATTGTCTATATAACAATACCCTATTACGATTTCAATTTGAATACATGTGTTTCTCAGAAAATGTTTTAGATAACAAAAAATTAAATACAGTTTTGAAACAGCTCGATTTAGGATTGATTTGATCAATGTGAACTCATGAAATAATAAGCTGAAAACAATTGATTTGGGATTCTGTTTAAATGAAAAGCTTTCACAAAGCTAACAAAACCTTCTTTCCTCTTTGAGAGATGTAAATCTGCAGAAAATATTTCTCAGGTAATTCTACATTCTCTTCTCTATCAATTACTACGACATTGTCTAAAAGAGGAGATAAGAAGATTACTGTCGATGAAATCTCAATGAAATCTCTCCTCAGAAAAATCTACAACAATTCCACTAGGTGCAAAATTAAAACACTGCTTCTCAGTTCCCTGGAAGGAAGTTCCTTGTTAAACAGAATATAATTTCTACCTAAACAATTATTTCACTTTTTGAGACAATAAAGAAATACATGTATTACGGTAGCTATTATTCTAAAAAAATTAGTGATTTACATGAACATTCTCAAATAATATTATGGAACTGTGGCTACAATTTTTGAAAGTATTCAACACGTTTATAGACCCATCCTTACCAGCTATATTGCAAACTGGTAGAGCGATATTTAATACAATTTTTTTTCCACGTTTTCGCTTTAAAATGAAAGGCATTCTATTTTTTCTAAAATTACATTGCCATTATCTGTAATGCGTTTGATATTCGTTTATGAATAGTGAAGATGACTTCGGAAACAATATTTCGAATCCACACACAATTGCTGAAATAGAGTATGAGAAATATCATAAAACATATTTATATTTGCCTCCTCGATGGTTCACTGGTATCGCATTGGTGTGCAGTGACACTACAACTACGGGATTCAGGGTCGAGTGCTAATATAGAATTCTTGTTTTTGTGATGTTAGCGCTCACTGAGACAGTGGTCAGTAGTGGCTTCGGTCTTAGTGCGGCATGTCCTTGTATGAAAAGACCCGTACAAACGAGAGTGTAATTTCTAGGACCATTTCTTCTTCTATATTTTTCCAAATTAATATATCTGGATGCAAATAAGATGTTTGATTTATTTTTTCGTATTATATCATATTCCAAAGGTTCTAATAATACTATTATCACGAAAATTAAAATTGTAATATTAATTTGAAGTAATACTTGCAATATTCACAATTTTCAAATAAGGTATTTTCAATTATATAATTTGGATATTGTAACTACTTTTTAATATTTTGCAACCCAAAATATTAATAAACAAGTTTCATTAATATAAAATACAGGATGTTCAAAACTTTCTGCACAGATTTCAATGGGAGACAGGGAACACCAAGACAAATCTTTTTCGTCTATGAATATATGTTCACTGATGTAACCCTTCAGTACTAGAGGGCGCTGTTTGGCGGCATTGCAATTGGCTAGAGGGACGAAGTGGGAACAGAGAAGGACCTTTTTTGCCGTCGGCATTCGTAAATCAGACACATTACGTGTAACCTGGAGTGTTTTACGACTGCTGAGATGACTGACATGCATCTGGCATATGGTGCTGCCAATGGAAATGGAAGAGCTGCTGTGAGGTTGTACCGACAGCGCTTCCCAAACATACGTGTGCCAAACCACCAAACATTTGCTTGTTTGCGCCGGCAACTGCGAGAAACTGGAACATTCCATGCAAACATGCGTGAAACTGGTCAGGGGAGAACCATGTGCACTCCTGACATGAAAGAAGAAGTCCTACAGTGGATTGGAGACAATCCAGGCACAAGCACGGAATCTGTTGCACGTAGCCGCGGTTTGAACCACGCCCTCGTGTGGAGAGTGTTGCATGAGCAGCAGTTACATCCGTTTCATCGTCAGAGAGTCCAGACATTGCAACCTCAGGATTATCCTCTTCGTGACGAATTCGTGCGCTGGTTTGTGCAGCCTTATTTTCCAGCTCATGTGCTCTTCTCAGCTGAGGCCTCTTTCACACATGAGGGTATATTTAATATGCACAATTCTCACGTTTTGGCACACGAAAATCCACATGCCACAATGGCACATGGTCATCAACAATGGTTCGCCATCAGTGTTTGGGTGGGTATCGTTCATGACATTTTGATTGTGCCATACGTGCTGCCTCCCCAACTCAACGGGCAGATTTATCGGGCATTTCTTGAAGAAACGTTGCCGGGAGAGCTGGAAGATGTTCCCTTGGCTATTCCGCAGATCAATGTGGTTTCGACATGACGGGGCACCAGCACACTTGACAGGGAATCAGCAATGATGGGCGGGATTATTTGAACGCCACTATTGAGGGCCGATGGATAGTCCGTGGTGGACCCGTTGATTGGTCACCAATATCGCTCGATTTAACATGCATATATTTCTTCCTCTGGGGCCAAATGAAGAACCTCATATCTCCCATTGATTCAGAAGAAGACCTCGTCGCAAGAATCGCTGTCGCCGCTGCAACCTTTCGCGAAATTCCGGGAATCTTTCAGCATGTACGGCAATCAATGCTTCGATGCTGTCATGCATGCAATGCTGTTGCCGGTCGCAACTTTGAGCACCTCCTTTAAATAAACATGCTGTTCACCCTTGTTTCCATTCATTTATGTACCAGCTCCACCGATATTTCTGTCAGCGCCCTTTAACACCGACGGATTACGTCAGCGGACATACATTCAGACGAGAAATGCTTGTTGATGTTCCCTATCTTCCATTGAAATTTGTACGGAGAGTTTTGAAACATCCTGTATATATGAAATTCATAACTTTATGTTACATTTCAAAACGCTTAATTTCCTATTATATGTGGGCTGAACTGGGTTGGTTTATCGTTAAGTATATTTTCATACCCACATCGCGCTAAATGATCAACGAAGGAGGATCCCAATGGCTCAGAACCTGGATTGAGAAAGTGGCTAACTGGACAGGGAGTTAAGTGACATATTATAGCCTCCCCTCAAGACTATCGTGAGTGTTTTTAACATTCATAGGTTATGGATTTCCTGTACACGATGGTGTCTTTGCAAACAATCGGTATCTCCTTTCGAACCGAGGGCAGAGCGGTTGTTAGCAAAGTTAATCTCAAATAGGCACAGTGGGAATCGCATATATCAACATCAGATTATGAAGAAAGCCCACTAGCAACTTAACACCAACAACCTTTTTATAGCTAAAAGCGTTTTCTGTGTTAAAGGAGAGAAATATTATTTAAGGTTTTACTACGTATCACCATTTGATGTTTTGGGATGAGTCCAGAACGGTTCATCCATTCACGATAGAGTTTAAGAATCTCTTTAAACAATGTTAGTGATTAAACAGAAGCAATAAAACTTGAATTAAGTTTGCGTATAATTATGCTGGTGATTTTATTATTTAGAGACTTTTTCTGCTGTGTACAATATATTCCCAATATTGGTACGTATAGGAAATTTTTAACGACATGGAAATAAAGTTTAAAAAGAATAAAACAGACAAAAAGAGTAAATTTCTGTTTGTTCAGTCAATTTTCACATTCTTGATTCAGCTTTTACTTTTAAAATTTTCAGTTACTGCATACCAAACGATATTTCTTTTTTTAATTAAAAAAAGACGGAGATAACTTGGTTGGCTTTTTGGCTTCTGTTGGTGTTTCGTACACAATACAAACACTTACACAGGACATGCCCACTGAAATAGTAGTCTGTTACGCTACCACTAGGCCAGGTATGCCCTTTTGGTTTTTGATTTACTTCTTCGGACTTATGCATTAGATGACAAAGGTCTAACCTGGTACAGAAAGAATATACACATTACCACAGAAATAACGGCTAAATTAAGCACAAGAAAGTTATCATTCGCATAAACATCTTCGAAACGCGGACAGCCTCTTGACTCCGAAACGGCCAATCGACGATATGTGATTCCAATAACCCTCTGATTCACGATCCTGCTTTTTCCACCAGACAGCAACTTCTATTGGCAGGCTTCTGAACTACTAAGTATTTAAAAAAGCTTACGCATACGATTTTCTCATTTCAGTGAAAACTGATTTAAACAAGCGAAGAGACAGCAGACCGGATGCAAAAAATGCTCTTTCGTTTAGAACTGTGTTAATGACAAAAAAAATCATCAATCTTAAGATAATTTTTGGTTTTACAACACAAAAAAAAGACAAAAATATGATTCTCCAGGAGCTTAATATTCCTTCCGTACTTTTCTTCGCTGTTTGAAAACAGGAAATAATATTTTTAAAACTCGCTCTACTGATTCTGGAATGTGTTCCACTTATTCACGCCATTCGATTAATGTAAATAGCATGTTATGGGTTCAGGAGCACTCGATGTTTGTTGTTTGCAGATGAGTCCAAATCTGCTCTATAGAGGGATGTACATATTTTAAAGCCAAAAGATTTCTTACACGTAATTCAAATTCATTTCACACATGACTATCGATTTCCATGGGATATCGATTTCGCTCTTACAAATGTCGACGTAAATCAAACGTGGTTTTCACATATGAAATAATGGTAATTGTAGGGTTAGGAAGGAAGCACTGTCTCAAAACTCATACACCGAAGAGCCAAAACGTTATAATCAGCGCATCTTTACGCCAATCAAAGCAACTTCAGGCAAACGATGGCGCCGTGTGAAGTCCATGAAACGGTATAACACCTGATACTGAGCTCTGTTAATCGGCGTTATTCGTGTTTTTCAGATGGGAAAGGCATCGGACAAGTTAGTTTGACAAAATCCAAATTCTCATCATCAGCTATGAGAACCCTACAAACCTTGCCGTCTCAGAAATGCTCTGACCTTGCTGTCTCGGAAATGTTACTATCTTCAAATTTTACTCACTTCAAATATTAGTACCTAAAAAAAGTGGTCCGAGGAGGGAAAACCCACGAACTGCTGACAAGGTGTGGACCGGCCATAGCTCATCTATGCTTCCGATGAGCAAAGGTTCATTACAATTATTGTAATATACAATGTGTTACACGTACCCGGCCGTCCACATGGTCTAACAGGAAACGAGATTCATCGGACCAGACGACCTTCTTCCAATCATTCAAGGTCCAATTTTGATTCTTGCGTGAGCATTAAGTCGCTTTCGATGGTGAGCCGAGGTTAGCATGGGAAGTCGGAGCGGCCTGTGGCTACACAGCCGCATTTTCAGCAGGGTTCGATGTACCGTGTGTTGTGACACATTACTCCCGTCATCAGCATTCAAAGTACTGGAGATTACGAACCTGGCGTGCTAACGACTGAGCCATTCCCGTCGCCTTCCAAAATATTATGGAAATGATAATAGTTTCATTATGAATTCAGACATTATATCTGAATACTGAGCTCATTTTCTGTATCCAGTTAGTCTTTCATTATCTAATCCATAACTACAAAGAAGAGAATTCAAAAACCAGAAGACACATAAATTAAATTAATTCATTAGTTCAAAAAAGCTAAAATTGAAAAATATCTTTTACGACAAAGCGATAGAAAAAGAAGTAGAATCAGGTAAGACGAAATTAACTTAATAATCGAAAAAATTATTATTTTAACTATTTTTCGATTTTTAAACTTTCTTTGCAGATCGTTTAAATTTCCATGTACCAACCTGAATTACTGACATATGTGCAACTGGGAAATGTTTTAAACAGCCAAACAACCATTAGAGTTATATGCGAAATTATGACATGTAACATAACTCCCACCGGTGATTTACTATGCTTCACTCATATAAGTCAATACTAGACCCACCAATATCCGTACATTTCAAGTTTTACAGGACAAGATGTTGAGAACTGCGGTCGATTCCCCCTGGTTTGTCACTAACAGACAACTCCATAAAGACTCGGGCATCGACCATATATATATTCACACAAATAAAACGCACCTCAAAAAGTTCTTTAGAGGCTGTAAGCAATAATCCCAATGAGATTATTTCTTCTCTGATTCTTTACGATCATACTGTTTTGAACAAGTACAAGAGGCCTAAAACGGTAGCGTTCTCTGAGGAGACCTACCCGTTTTAGGTTTCTTATACAATTTTACTGCTATTTTTAGCTTTTCTTATGTTTGCCCTTAGGGGCCCACCTAAGGGTGGTTTACTTATAGATTTTATTCTTACTCATGCAAAATAGGCATATCTTTATGATAGAGTGGTTAGGGGTAAAATTATTACCTGGTACATCGAATATGATTATACGATCTAACTGAGAACAGACAATCTTCCAAACTGATTTCATTGTGATTGGATGGACCATTCTGGATGCGTCCGAAATTACGAAATATAGTGATAGCTTAAATGCAATTTCCCCCCCTTAAGAATAAAAAACCGACTTACATTTTCTATAAATATTAATAAAATATAATAAATAAATAATAAAGAATAAGTATAAATAATAATAGTCAATTACTACATTTATTTGGTCGTTAGTAGGCAACATGCCCTGATTTAGAAAAATATTAAAGGGGAGGGGGATAGATACTTGATTCCCAATACACACTGCATGGCCATTAAAAGTGCAACACCAGGAAGGACTCATCAGATTGTCCCGAAATATGCAAGATGGGTAACCCATGGGAGAACATGTAAATGAATCAAAGCGCAGCACATACGCAACATCATGCATGACAGTAACGCACCCTCGAAGTGGTATAAGAGTAGATTACAAAGAGCAGTGGAATTGGGTTTGTCTGCAGTTTTTGCGCACTAAAGGATCAAGTAGACCCCGTCGAAGAACACGGCATCCATACGACCAGGTTTCCGACTTTGATCGAGGGAGAATTGTGGGATTACGGGAAGGCGGATTATCTTACCAAGACATCGGTGCTCGTGTTGTACGGTATGCTGCCACAGTGATGAGAATATGGCGTCAATGGGTAGAGGAGGAACGAACTCACCGAGGTGAGGGATCTCAACGGCCCTGTCACCCAAACGAATGCCCCTAACCATGGATCTCCCTCCAATTCAACCACAATCTGCAAGAGCAAGCCATTTGAGATATAGATCAGTTTTAGAATACAATTCATAAAAACTTAATTATTATCTTATTCTTGAGAAGCTGTGTTTTTCAGTGACGTTCCATTCGTTCATTTTTAACGTTACTGTAATATATTTTAATGCTTTTGCAACAAATAAATACTCTTCAGTGAAGACAAAGCAGTGTAGGAAAGAGATATACACCGAAGAGCCAATACATTATGACCATCTGCTTAATGTGATGATGATCCTCCACGTGCCGCCAAAACAATTCTTACCCTGCGTGGCATGGACGACCTCAAGATTTCTAAAGGTGTCTTGTGGTAGCTGATACTATCACGTTACCAGCAGATCCTTTAACTCTTGTAAGTTACGTGATTGGGCCGCCGGAGATCGGACATGCTGTTCTAATACAAACCACAGATGCTCGATTGGATTGATGTCTGGGGAATTTGGAGGACAGAGCAATACTTGAAAGTCTTCCTCATGTTCCGCGAACCATTCTCGAACAATCCGGGCAGTATGGCATGGCGCAATATCCTACTGAAAGAAGTCACTACTACAGGGACATACCTTTGCCATGAAAGGATGTACCTGGTCTGCAATGATGTTTAGGTAGGTGGTAAATGTCATATTCCTTGCACATGAATGACTGGACCCAGGGGTTCCCAGCAGAACATTGCCCAAAGCATTTCACTTTCTCCACCGGCTTGTTTTCGCCCCACGTGGCATCCTGGAGCCAACCTTCCCCAGGTACACGACGCACACGTACCCGGCCAACCACAGGTGTAACAGAAATCGAGATTCATCGGACCAGACGACCTTCTTCCAATTATTCAAGGTCCAATTTTGATGCTTGCGTGAGCATTTTAGTTGCTAAACGAGGTTAGCATGGGCATTCGGAGTGGCCTGTGGCTACACAGCCGCATTTTTAGAAATGTTCGATGTACTGTGTGTTGTGACACATTACTCCCGTCATCAGCATTCAAATTAAGGGAAAGTTGTGCCACAGTATCCCTTCTGTGAGATCTTATCATACGAAATAGCCTAACGGAGCTAGCCCATTTGTAGTTAATTGAAATATAATCTATCATATTCCTGTGCAACCCATCAGGTGAAATCCTTGTGTATTTATAAATATCCTGGAGTTTGTTGTATTTGTTGGTTATTCACAAACCATTATGTTTACTTACCTGTAGGATACGTTCCCCATTGCCATTGCAACTACCAATATCAAAAGTATCTAAGAACCGTGACCAAAGGTCAGATTCAGCACCAGCTTTAGCAGTTAAGTCACCTAGCACAAGTGAAATTTCTTCTTTCTTCTCAGAATTCAAATTATCCTGAAGTTGTCTGTAAAACTTATCTATCATGTTCTCATCCTCTGTGGGGGCATAACAACAGACAGCTTTTAATTCTTTAATTTAATTCTAAACTTAGTTGTTAGAAATATTTCATTAATGCAATCATATCCTAGAAGAGCATCACCTTGGTGTCTTCTAAGAAGAAACCTACACCTTGGAGATGCTTTCCATCCTCTCTCTCTGAAAAGAGAAATTTAAAATTATTTTTAAATATCTGTCTTTTATATATCCATCTGGTCTCTTGGAAGCCCAGAATATACAGGTTATAATGCTGGAATTCCTCTGTGAGGACGTCTAGAGAATAATCTCTATGTAATGTCTCACTTTTTACGTACAGTCGCTCAAAAAATATCCGAGCACTATGGTTGATTACAGAATTCGGAAAAAAATATCTGGCAAAGATTTTTTTAGAAAATAGTGATCTGGCAGCCTTCGTGTACTCTACACGAAAGCTGCCAGATCATTTATTTCTAAAAAAATCGATGCCATATATTTTTTCTAATTTCCGTATCATCCATAATGTTCAGATATTTTTTTGAGCGACTGTACCTGCCGAGAGAAAATGATTAGTTAATTTTTGAGGAAACTACGTTTATTGAGAGCGGTAGGGCCAGCAATATCAAACAGCTCCCTAATCGCAGGCGCAGTTCCCCACTGCTAAAGGCTGAAGTCACCTATGCTGGTAGGAAGTTCAGGCACCACCTTTAGGAAAACCAGAATTCAGATCGAAATTGACCTTATCGAAATTGACCTTATTGCAGTGAAGGATGTGCGATGTCCAGCTAGCTACTGGGTACAGGTACCTGTGATGGCCTCTAATCTGGATCTGGCTTTGGCTGGTAACTCATAGGCAAACAGAAAACACAGCGGCTAATTTTCCCTTAACAGAGGCTCACCATTGCAGCAAGTCCAGAATCCAGAATCAAACTCAAAGACGTAAACCATTCCAGTCCAATGGGTTTAAATGTTGTTGACTATGAAGTTGACTACTCCTCAGCAGAAGAGGTAAAAAAAGTGGCCATAGGTGACCAGATTACTAGACCAAACTGATCTGGCAGCCCTCCCTTCGGTTCCCTCCCAGAAAAGAATATAATATTTAAAAAGGGCTAACGGACTTCACACGATAAAGTGGGGTCGGACATTACGTGCTAAGACCGAACGGTCCTCTCCCCCAACCTTCTCTAAGCCTTCGGGTTCCTTATGACCTGGTCATTTAGCACATTAATAAAATGTTACTGTGGTGATTATACAGTTAAAGGAAAAAAGATATATAAGGGTTTCGGAACGTGACTCCGACCTATTCAGCTATTTCTTATACGCAAATTCCGCAATTTCAGTTTACGCACCATTCTCAGGAAAGCACTATCTGGTTGTATTGGCCATCAGAAGAGACAACATATTCAGGGACAACACGTTTTCCCAAACATAGTTGGGCGGGGGTGGCTCAATCGGTAGTGCGCCAGGGTCGTAATCTGCAGTTCCCAGGTTCGAGACCCAGTTGAGTCAGAAGTTGAGAATTGTCTCAGCAAAACTCCTCGCCCTGCCCACGGTCAGTAGGGTGGAAAGGCCACCGTCCGTCTGATGGAACGTTAAGCTGTGGCCCCGTGTGCGGGAAAGCCATACCCTGTGCACGTTAAAGAGCAAATGGATGGCCTTGACGGGAGGCTACCATCTGTCTCCCAACAGCTGTTCCAGTGGGTCCCCTCCTCCAACCTTCTCTGAGCCTTCGGGGTTCTTCTGACCTGGCTATTTAGCCCATGGTGTGCAAAAAAAGTGCTGATCAGAGGTAACACAACCCTAACATAGTTGGTAGTTTTGCTACTCTGAATACACACAACTATCGCAGCAAAATTTATAATAGAGTGAGATGAACGTGGATTATATCTTCTCGGAAGACATACCAAAAAAAAGTTGATTTTTATATTTGGCTGCGAAGACTTCAATCTGAACACGTTAAAAATGACCTCTTACTAGTTCCTTTCTTTATTTAACGACAAAAGCTCTCTTTTGTAAAGTAACATTCAGTTTTTTAATGTATGAAACAAAAAGTTTTCGAGATATTACAAACCTGTTTGCAACAGTTAAAAGAGGTGGTGGCTTTCAGTCCAGGCTTTAAAACAAAATTTAGAAGTAAAACAATACCATCATTTAATATTTAAAATAGTGTTTTGATTACTTACTTTGTATAATAAGGATATTTACTATTAAATAATTAATTTCTATTAAATATTTCTGTACTTTCGGAAATATATTAACTGTTAAATTCATACGGCTGAGACTACAGCCTAATCTCTAAAAGTGTTTTCGAGAAAAACCTTTTCGAAAATTCTAGAAAATTACGATGCGTAATGCGAAAAGCCATGAAAGATTTTCCAAAGTTAAAATATTTTGAATAACATTTTTAATTAAAACATCAATAGGTAAAATATTGGTTCTGCTAATTCAAAACAAGCATTAAATAGAACTGTAATCTATCCATAGTAAATAGAAATCAACATTAGTTAATATTTCTGGAAAAATTATCGCCGACACGGCGAGAATCGTGCCGCAAGTCTCCAGATCGATGCCAGAGCGCGCTACCATTACACCACGCATGTGATGAGAAAATCTTTCAAATTAATACCTTATAAATCTGTCACTGAGATGTGTCGTACCTTGCTCCATCTATATTTCAAGAGAGGAAACTTTTTTTCCCCATAGTTGCTATTGATTTAGATATTAATGAGAAGATGGAGAGTTGCGGGTTCGATTCCCGCCGTGTCGGCGATAATTCTTTTCAGAAATATTAACTGTAACATACATTTTTCTAAATATTTAATTTCGATTTTAAAATATCTAAAATTTTCAAGTTTTTAAACTTTAATGTTTATTTAGCCATTTTTACCAGTTTTCTGACAACTAATAGGGTTCAAAATTTGGCAACACTTTTTCGAAATTTATTCCCATACAGCGGATGCTCTACAAAGGTTGTTCGGATCTCTCCATGTCCCTCCTCGGACACAGCACGAGCTGGAAGTGACTTTGTGCGGGATTTTGTTTACCTCTGAGAGGCACTTTTTTGCACACAATGGGCTAAATGGCCACGTCACAAGGACCCCCGAAGGCTCAGAGGCCACAGCTCCGATTGACGGCGGCCTTTACAAGCCCACTGGTGTCCCCTACTGCCCGAGGGAATGGAGGGAATTTTGCGGAGATGAATCTCAATGCTGACCCAGCTGGGACTTGAACCTGGGAACTGCAGATTATGAATCTGACGCGCTACCGACTGAGCTACCTCCGCCACCCTTGTACGGGAATGACACTTCTTACTTACTACATTTTTCGATTACCTCATACATATTCGGAAACACCGTTTTATGAGCCATGTATTTAAAATGATCACATACCTCAGTATTCTTCAATTTGTGTTTCAAATGGTATATAACTTTTCACTCATCTGGTATCATTGCTATATTTTCTGTATAATATCACGAACTTGTGACTACATTTTCGACATCAATTCAACTCTACAGACACCTGTTTGCCAAACATCTTGCCATTTGACTTCCGTTAGTAAGAGTTTATAGAGACTTCCGTATAGTAAGAGTTTAAACGCAGTTTTTCTCTAATACATAAAGGAAGAAACATTTTCGATAAGTAGTAATCAAACAATGTAGTATGGTAGAGCAATATTTTACACAACCTTTTGTAACTGATAGAGCAATATTTTTTACAACCTTTTTTCAATGAATTCACTCTAAAATGAAAGCATTCTATTTTTCCTAATAATACATCAACATTTTCTGATATGCATTTGATGTTCGTATATATGTAGTAAGGATGGATTATATTATAGTAAGGATTATTATGATGAATATTAAAATTGGATTTGCGAATTTGGAGTAACGCTGGAAATATTGTAACAGTTTTCAAATAGCATAAACTGAATAACAAAAGATGAAGTCCGAGAAAAATCATAAAATATATTTATATTTGCCGCCTCGATGGCACAGTGGTATCACATTGGTTCGCAGTGACACTGCAACTACGGTATCCGGGGTCGAGTCCTAATATAGAATTGTTGCTTGCTCATGTGCTCTTAGCTCTCTAACTGAGGTAGTGGTCAGCAGTGACTTCGGTCTTAGTGTGCATGTCCTTGTATGAAAAAAGTGGTACAGTCGCTCAAAAAAGTATCCGAACGCTACGGTTGATTGCAGAATTCAGAAAAAATATATGGCAAGGAATTTGTGACACGAAGGTTGGCAGTCACTAATTTCTAAAAAATTCCTTGCCGTATATTTTTTCTGAATTCTGCAATCAACCGTAGCGTTCGGATACTTTTTTGAGCGACTGTACAAACTGAGAGTAGTTTCTATGATATTTTCCTGACCTATAAGTTATCAATAAATGAAATCAATATACACAGTCGTATCAGAATAATATGACCACCTACCATACATATACTATGGTAGGTGGTCATATTATTCTGATGGGATTGTGTATGTGCATGGAAATAAACTGTTTGCTTTTATTTTATTGTATAATCGTTCAAATTCTGTAAAGCTATTATTATCAGGCAAAATTAAAACTATGATATTTATTGGAAGTAATGTTGGAAATATTTTGATTATTTTTCAAACAAGGTATTTTCAGTTATTTAATTTGGATATTTTAACTTCTTCTTAACGTTTTCAACCTCAAAACGTTAATAAAATGTGACATGATGCAAAATAAATGTACTTCATTACTTTAGTTACATTATAAAATATTTAATTTCATTTTATATATGGGTTGGATTGTTTTATCAATAAGTATATATTTATGCACACATCAGGCTAAAGTATCATTTCACAAGGATCCCAATAACTCAGACCCTGGATTAAAAAAGGAGCTCACTGGACAGCAGTTAAGAGACTGATTAAAGCCTCCCGTGAAAACTATCCTGAGTGTTTTTAACATTAATTAGGTTGTGGCTTTCCTGCAAATGATGGACTTAATGTCCCATCTGACAGAAGGTGCCTTTGCAAACAGTCGGTGTCTTCTTTCCAACAGAGAGCAGAGCGGTTTGTTAGCAAAGGAAATCTTAGCATAGGAACAATGGGGACTCGAGTATAAGAACATCAGATTATGAAACCAGCGCGCCACTGACTTAGTTATTCTGTTCTGCATTTATTAACAAAGTTTAAGTCTGTTAAACTCTTTATTCCCGTTCAAAAACAACCAAGGGTTTTTTTTTTGAGCAAAGAAAATCTGGGTAAAATAAGTTTCAGACAAGGAAAAGGGAAGAAAACAATGTATTTTGTTTGCAATATGTTTTCTTGCGGATTCGAAATTGGATTTTTTTTAATTCTAAACATTTGGAATGGAAATAGGTTTCTTTTCTATTTTGTTTACTTGATCCTTGGGACAAATTGGAGTTGTAGGTATCATGAGTATCACTGCAGTGGGTATCATGAGATGACCAAAATCAAGTGGACTTCATGAGTTGACCAAAATCAAGTGGGTATCATGGGTATTATTGGGAATGACCAAAGAAAATAAAGGTTATGGAAGCAAACAATGGTATACATTGATATACAGTACTATATTGTTTGATTACTACGATTTTATCGAAAATGTTTCTTTTTTTTGTGTGTGTTAGTGAAAAGAACTGCGTTTAGGCTCTTACTAAATACTTATCTTAGAGAAAGGAAACTGCGTTGAAACTCTCACTATATATACAGGGTGATTCAAAACTATTGGGCCAAACTTTAAGGGGTCATAGAACATACCTAAACAAGCACTTTCCGTCATACAATGAATGGTCGGAGCTCAAGCGGTAAAGCACTAGAGGGCGCTTTCCAGCGAACACTTATAAGCGCTGGTTTTCGCACTCGTCGTCATTTTTGCCATGGATTGCAGAACGGATGGATTATTTCACGAATCAGGAGAAGGCGGACAAGCATTTCACGAATCAGGAGAAGGCGGACAAGCATTTCACGTTGCTGCGGACGGGAATCTGAGGGAAGCGCAAAGACTGTACCGGAAGCACTTTCCGACTAGACGCGTGCCTGATCGTAAAACCTTTCAGCGATTGCACCGGTATCTGTGAGAAACGGGCTCCTTTTTCAGCGGCTTTCAGGATACAGGGCGTGCAAGGTGTGTGAGGACGCTACGTGTTACAGAGGAAATTCTATGTAGGGTTGGAGATCGTCCCGAATGTACCATGCGAGCAATTTCCCATGCTGTAAGTTTGCCCCAATCGACGGTGTGGCGAATTCTACGAGACGAACGATTATACCTCTACCATGCACAGAGGTGCACGCCTTGACACCTGCAGATTATCTGCCTCGCGTTTATTTTGCACAGTGGTTCCTGCAGCAGACTGCAGCGCAACCGGACTTTGATGAACATGACCTTCACTGACGAATGCACCATTGCACGTGAGGGCATTTTTAATACCCACAATTCTAATGTGTGGGCCACCAATAATCCGCACGCCATACGTCCACATTCGTACCAGCTTCGTTTCTCCATACTTTTTTTGGGCTGGAATCCTCTATCACCAAGTGATTGGACTATACCTTCTGCCAGCCCGACTGAAAGGAAGAACGTACCTCGAATTTTTACAAGAAATCTTGCCAGAATTACTGAACTCTTTTCCAGCAAACGTTTAAACACTTATGTGGTTCCAACGTGACGGAGCGTCACCCCATTTCAACGTGGATGTTCGGAACGCCTTAGATGCAACATTTCCAGACGATGGATTGGTCGGGGTGGCCCCATCGCTTGGCCGCCACGATCACCCGATCTGTCATGTCTTGGCTTTTTCCTATGGGGCCATATGAAAAGCCTCATCTACGATAGACCCATCGATTCCAATGAGGACCTTGTTGCCACGATTTATACTGCCGCTGCCGCTGTACGAATATGCCTGGTGTTCTCGCCCATGTACGCCAATCACTACGTCGAAGGTGTGAGTTGGCGGTCGCTCTTTTGAGCAGTTTCTGTAAATTGTTCAATAAAATTCTGAACTTTCTGTTCCGTAATTTATACAATTGTTTTAAACCTCTTATGTCATTCTTGTGTTTCTTCATTTCCTGACACAGTAACTGCTAACCCCTAGCGCTTGACCGCTTAAGTTCCGACCATGCATTGTGTGACGAAAAGTGCTTGTTTAGGTGTGTTCTATCAACCCTTAAAGTTTAGCCCAAGAGTTTTGAATCATCCTGCGTACAAGGAGTGTCTAAGGGAGAAGAGAGCTAGCTTCCATAGACGTAATGTAAACATTTCGATTGCAGCGCCCACTAAACATGGCAAATTCGTGCGTTGCAGTGAAGCCACCTAGTCAGAGAGAGGAGCGAGTTCCCTGCATTATTTTTCCACCGCCGAGCAAAGTTTTCAATTGCTTACACCACGTGACTAATTTTACATACACTTTGACTCTGAAAAATGTTCGTTTTCTTCATGAGGTACACTCGTAATCTTTTCGTTTAGAGAGAAAATATCAAGATTTAATGAAATCATTTTCTTTAATAAAATCCAATTTTGTAAAACTGGTAGCAGCTGTGCTAAAGAACAAAATTTTAACATTTTGAACAACCTACAGCATTTAGTATATTATAATAAATTGAGATTTATGTGTCAATGCACGATAACTTGATCTATATAATTATATTTTATAAAATTGTAGATATTTTCCATAAATATCATATCGAGTTTTTTACTTGTATAAATATTCAACAGATGGCAGCAGGCACTTCCCGTATCAACCATAAAAAAGAATTACACTGTTAGAGCAAAATGCAGAAGCCAATGTACATCGATATGCTCCAGGGAACACAAACCTGCAACAAACATTGACTTATATATATTCCCAAGATGATTAAATGTATTAATTTACATATTAATTTTAAAAATTCTGCAAAATTACTCAAAATAAACATACAACGGCTTTTCCAGGTATCGTAAAATGTACTCCTGAACGGGATAAAACACTCATTCAATAACTTTAGGGTCAGCTACCACTGTGCCAAACAGCCATGGCTGTTAGACATTTGGAAACACTGGTTAAATTGCAATATACCTATATACCAATAGTAAGACAAACCATAGCTGCAGTGGGCTAAAATGATTACACTGCGCATGCGCAGATCGCCCCTTAGAGTTGTTTTTGTGTTGTTTTTGTAGCTTCGCTAAAATTCCGCAGAACGGCGCCACTTACGCTTGTGCAAAGCTAGCTATCACAACATTTTATATTTTCGGATGCATCCATGAAGGTTCATCCAGTCACGAATAATTAAAGAGTACCTGAAAGCGCAATTACGATTAAACGGAAAACATAATACTTGTATTAATTTTGTTCATAAATAAACCGGTAGTTCAAACGTATTAAAAAATTTTCAGTTGCACACATGTATAACCAATACTGGTACAATGGAAAACCTTAACGCTCTGCAAATAAAGTTTAAAAAGCGATAAATTTCTTCAGTGAACTATCGCTTCCCTGTTTCAGCTATTCTCTTAATCCTTTTCTGCCACCTGGTTGAAAAAATATTTTTTTGTTCTCTTCTAGGATCTTTAGCATTAGGTGATGAAATCCTAACCGTATGCAGAAAGCATATATACAATACCACAAAAAGAATGGTTTACATGACATAAAATTATCATCATTCTTATAACATCTTCGAAACACAAGCCATCGAAACGGTCATACATTGCCATAAATTTCGCCATCGAAACGGTTAAACATTGAGGTGGATAACATGATATTTGCATTTCAGGTTTAACTTCGATAAAAGCGGGAAATCACGATTTAATACTTTCGCTAACTGATGTAACAAGCATAAATGCTATAATGTTGCATTTTAATATCTTTTATAAATATTTATACTTTATGATTTTGAAGCAAAAAATTATATATTTCAATGTAACGATTATGCAGAATGGCCAAAATGCATATATCAAAAAAAGTTGAATAACTTTTCGAAATTTTCGAAATTCGAAAAGACATAAATGAAATAAATATATAAAATGAATATAAAATACAAATAAACATAAACAAAATAGAAAAAGATATAATATAAAAAAGTGTGGTAAAATCCAAAAAACAAATATTCCAAAGAATTCTAAATTTCATGTGATTCAATTAATACATTTTAACATGTCTTCTATCATTAGCTATAATCAATCTTAGAATCTTGCATTTTTCAACATAGTTTTAGAGATTGGTAGCTCATGTAGAGCAATGGTATGCATGAGCAATGGTATACATGATATAATATAAAAAAGTGTGATAGAATCCAAATAAAAAAATATTCCAAAGAATTCTAAGTTTCATGTGATTCAATTAATACACTTTAACATGTCTTCTATCATTAGCTATAATCAATCTTAGAATCTTGCATTTTTCAACATAGTTGTAGAGATTGGTAACTCATGTAGAGCAATGGTTCTCAACATGGGCCATGTGCCCCTCAGGGGTCCATGCCATATTTTACAGCATTACATGCTAAAAACAGAACAAAAGGGATAAGTGTAAGTTTCTGAGGGTAGTCCTGAAATTTAATTACCAGGATAAAATATTACAAATCAGAAGGAAAATCATATTTATTATTTTAAAAAATAATTTAAAATTTTTTTAAAAGGTTCCCTGGAATTCCTTCATTTTTTTAATTTTTTAGTAAACAGAGTAAATGAATTTTAAATTAAAATAATTTAGTATCAGAGTAAATATGGAAATAAATTTGCAGTTTGCACCAGTCATAATAATCACACTGAATAAGATGGAAATTCTTGATTTAATTAATTTTTACTTTCATTTTAGAATTACTGAATTCTAAATAAAATTCTTTAAGAATTTCTTTCGTTGCTTAGAAATAAATTATCGATTATTGGAATATGTAGATATAATATAAAATTTATGTTATGAATAAACACTTTAGATGATGTAATGCATTTTCTCGAACAAATAGCGGATATGAGGCCGGCCACAGAGGTAAAGGAGACTCAGAAAGGGTCCATGAGGAAAATTAGGTTTAGGCCTGGTTCGAATCCTGGTCTGGCATGGTTATTTGTTTGTGTGTTGTCAGTTCCAACTGAGGCAGTGGTCAGCAGTGATTTCTTTCTTGGTGAGGCATATCATTGTATGAGAAAGCCTATAAGAATCTATCAGTAGTTTCAAGTACCGTCCTCTATGTTAGAAAACGATAAAAAGACTTCATTTTTGGTATATTCATTTTGGGACCCCTGTATATAGACAAATGTGAGGGATTGACTGAAGGGGGGGGAGTAATCAATTCAATCACTTGAGTGATTGAATGGAAGGGAGATCAGGTTATTTCTGAATATGACGCAGAAATGGTAGAGCTCTGAAAATTTGTACATAATGATAATCTAGGTCGTAGGTCTTGAGAAGAATCTCAAATTTGACCTCTGAAATGTTGGTCAAGGTGAAATAAAAGTCACATAGAGGTCAAACCTTCATTTAGGTGTGCTACAAACATGGAAATTGGTGTCTAGGTCTTTATATTTCAGAATCTTTACTAAATTTTCGATTCAGAGTGTACTTCAATGTTACAGATAAAATTCTAATCTACCAGTGTTGAAGAGCTATAAATTGCTGCCTGGTAGTAATCGGAAAATAAATCCCAGAAACATTGTGAAATTTTGGGTGTGAGGGGTCCGTTGTCAAAGGTCAGATTTTGATATGTTGGTGCTTCAGGCTTCTCAGGTCGTAAACCTAGGAAATATTAAGAAATGCCAGTGTGGAATTAAAGTTCACATAGGGGTCGGAGTGACCTTTAGAAATCAATAGGTGCTGAAGATTGTTCTCTAGTATAATAATATCACCAAAATAATAACAATGAATTCAGATATTTATTTTTTAAATATGCTTAACAAAATAGGGAATAAACTTATTGGTTCGGAGGTTATTGAAAAGGCAAAAAACTTCCCAGCATTCCATATCGCATTTGTCAGGATTAGAAGAAAGAACACTTAAAATAACTATTGTGCCTACTGTGCAAATTAACACCTATAAATTATATTTCACATAAAGAATGGAACGGAAAAATCAGAATATCAAAGAAAGCATTCAAAGAATGAAAGATGACACAACCATAGGAGTTCTATTAAAAACAACTCGCAGATGGTAATATCCTTTCCAGCAAATAGTTCCATGTATTATGCAAGAAATAAGTCCTTTGTTTTAACTTAAATATTTTAGGTATATATTACGAAAGTGAGAAATTGGAAAAAAAAGTTTTTTTCATTTAGAATATTGTAAGTATTTACACGAATAAACATTATATATTTTACACCGTTGATTCACGTTCCAAAACATCTGCCACAGAAGCTCCCTAACGAGTTGAGGATTGATATAATTTCAGGCATCGCATCTTACTTTTCATTGGCTTTTGGGGCCTAAGAGAGTAGTGAATCAAGATTGAACAAGAAACTCTTTCACGATAATTTCATGAAATTTCAGGAATTTTGCTTCCATTATGGAAAATCTATTTCTAGTAAAGAAAGTTTCTGAAGGCAATTATTCTTGCTGAGAATGATGTTTATTCGGTAGGCCAACAAAGCAGTCTAGGTCGGTCGATTTGTCATAGTTTGTGTTCAGTTTGTGCCAATAAAATAAATATCCCGATATCGGTAAATAGAGTTATCTTCGGATTTCCAACAAATATTACATTTTTTGTAGGGCTATATGGTTAAGGAACCTTTCAACAATTGCTTGTCCTTCAAAAATTCATCAGAGAAAGCGAAGATCATTCATTTTTTTAGGATATTTACTATTTAACCTTTGTTTGAAGGATATTTGCCTCCTCCCTCACTTTCGAATTATATAATAAATCACTCTCATTGTGAGTAGCATGAAATCTCTGTATAGAAATACGCCTCCAATTGGAAGATGAATTAAATCCGCTTTCTAGAAGAGAAATGATAATGTGAATTGTTCCAGCTACAAATAACAGCTAATAAACAATGAATAAACAAAATTTGTTCCTCTGCATGTGTGTGATATATTAAGAAATTGCAGCAGACTTAAAACTATAATAATAATAGCAATGTTTATAAATTGAAGAATTCATGCAAATTCACCAGTGTTCACTAGGTTCTCAACATGGGGTAAGCGGTAAAATATTTCCGGGTACACCTTGAGAGCTCAAAAGTCGCTAGATATATAAATAATATAAATAATAAATACCCCTCAAGCAGCTGCTTGTCACAGAGGTCTGACAGGAGCCTGTCAATTTATATGTTATATATTATATGTGTTTTATTTTATTGTTATACTATAACAATAGTTTATTTAACTATACTAAGGGTACGCCAGTTACATACACATTTCCAGGGAGTACGTGAAACATAAAAGGTTAAGAACCACTGCACTAGAGTATATGAGCTCTAGTATTCTTAACTCAAAAGTGACATTCGCGCATAGGTCTACCACAAATAAAAGTAAAATTACAATATGAATATAGTAAATCCCATTCTTCAAACAACTCCTAATTATTATTCAAAGACAAAAATGTCTCTCTGTTTATGGTTTTTGATAATTAACACATTTAAAATTTGATAAGACAAATATATTTTACATACACTACAAGAAAAAAATATTGTAACCTTGAAAGGATTAATGCCATTTTATTGAAACGCAGAGAGCTGTTACTAACTTAGGTGTTTCAGCGATAGAGCTTGGCGGACATCTTTGGTGTTGTTGGAGCTGTCGGTCCATCATATTCCAGACGTGTTTAATAGGTGAAATGTCCGGTGAGCATGCTGACCATGGTAGTACCTGATCTCTGTAGTGCAGACTAATGCGGGCTGCACTACAGAGTGGAGACGGGCGTTATCTCGCTGATAAGAGGTTCCATGCTGTTGAACAAATGGGCCAGCAACTGTCTGCAAAAAGGTTGGTAACATATCGATGGGCAGTTAGAGATCCTCTTATGATGACCAGTTCTGACCAAGATGTCCACTAACGACACCCCACACCAAGATACCAGGTGCTGGAGCTAAGTGAAGATGTCGCACTGGATGGCGTTCCTTTCCCCTGGACGACAGCAAACACATTGTCTACCGTCGTGCTGACCAAGGCAAAAATGAGATTCGTCACTAAACACCACAGTGGTCCACTCTTGTTCATTCTGTCTGAGGCGACACCACTGATGACGTACATACTTGTAAATCTGCTCCTTATCTTCCTCTGAATGAATAGAAATTCAGTGACTATGCCATCGACATGCTTTAGGTTTATTTTCTACTTTTGACGTCGCATATAGAAAGATAAGTATTTTTGAAAATTTTTTTTGTCCCTAGAAACATCTACCTTCCGGAACTTTCACTTGATATATTACTCATAAATATCGCCCACATTTTTTCCTTCATGTTCGAGTCGTGTTTGATTTCGGTTGTTGGGTTGTTTTACCTCTCACCGGCACTTTTTTGCACACCATGGGCTAAATGGTCAGGTTACAAAGACCCTGATGGCTCAGAGAATTTGGGAAAGGGGACCCACTGGAACAGCTCTTGGGAGACAGAGGGTAGCCTCTCCTGAAGGCCATCCAGTGTGTTCTTTAACGAGCACAGGGTATGGCTCTACTGCACATGGGGCCACGTATAACGTCCCATCTGACGGACGGTGGCCTTTCCAAGTCCATCGGTGTCCCCTACTGACCGTTGGCAGGGCGGGGAGTTTGGCGGAGATATTCAGTATAAGGGTTTGTTTTCCAAACTAGTGAAATTTGCTATACATATCTATGTAGAAATGCTTCATTTTAACCAAAATATCAGTCTAATGAAATAAAGATTTATCCCGTGCAAAAAACACTATTAATATAACTAAATTATTGAAAAGATAATTATTAAACAACACGAAAAATCTACATTTTTCCTTCTTTATATTTTTCTTTTTATAACATCTGCTAAAACGACAATGATTTAAATTCTATGAAATATCTGACCTATCACAGCCCTATGAATCATACACTACTTTATATCGCACAAGAGGCATTTTTTCTAATTTCACTATGTGAGATAGATGCTCTCTACACCTGATAGCATAAGGCTTTAAACATACCACACTTTCTTAGCATAAAAAATAAGTTACAAACTTGGAAATTTACGCGATTTTGACGGTATTGCCTCTAACGGTAATATCCAGCGATACGTTCTTTCAGAACTGTCCCAATCAATGCATTATACTTTACCATTAGTTAAACTGCGGTTCCTGTTATATTTGTTCTCTATTATTATTTAGGTAGGTTGATTAATTCGTTCAATTTCGTTATTAGCTGCCAATATGAAGTGATATATTTGTTACCGTCAATGTATGAAAAGCCGGCATTCTATAGAATGCCTAGGCATTCTATAGAATACCCGGCGTTTTTAGGCAATGTATGAAATATGAGAATTATTACATACTTTCCCTAGGCATTGTATAGAATACCTAGGCATTATATAGAATGACAAATACTATTTCGGCAAATTATGAAAAAGGCTTTTATTGAAAAGATGCATGTGAAAATGTAAGAAGTACAAAATATCAGATACGGGATTTTTCTACAAAAAGAAAAAAATACCATTGCTGAACTACCGCCAGAAATATTAACATCATAACCTGTAATGAGTCTGTCGTCCGCTTTATAAAAAACGCCCCAAATGAGGTAAAGCCAAGTGAGAACGAATCAGTAAAGTGTTGAATATTCGAAGTTTGCAATTCGAGTTAGGATACTCGTATTTCACTTTACTACTTGTCAAATCTATTTCAGTGGAGTTCCGAGATTCTTGTGATATGTCGTTTTTTGATGACTTTTTTTAATCTGTTTTTTGACCTTAACTCTCTTTCTATGGAAGCTAGGGTTCTCAAACTTTGGGATACCTATTGAGGCAACCCTCTTTTACACTCTTACAACGCTAGGGGGCGCTTTTCCGAATGGAAGGGTGTCTTTTTGGTGTCTAAAGTGACCAACTACGGCGCTCTTTTTTACCGAAACTAGGGACTGGCGGATCTGGCAATCAGGGTGAGCCTATAGGGGACCCAGGGGAACATTTACTGGTTAATTCGAATTGGACTGAGTGCTCTGGCTCTCTGTTTGAGGCGAGCGTCGAGAATCACGTGACTCGCATTGCGACATTAAACATCACTGCCGGGAGTATTTTATACTTTGCCGATTTGCCTTTTGGCATTCTATAGAATTCCTAGGAAATGTGTGAAATATGAATCGTTTCATACATTACCGGCTAGTTTTACGCATTATAAACAATGCCTAGGCATTCCATAGAATGCCGGTTTTCAAATTTTGCCGGTGACATATTCACCATTTTCATAATGACACAGAAATGTGCTGCAGAGTTTCGACATCATTTAAGAATTCACGCAGAGATGTTTTGTTGGGAGAGAGAGTGACACTGCTGAAAGTGGAAATCTCAACACCAAGAAGTAATGGAAGAAGAGATATATAAATAGCAGGAGACAATCGGCCATCGGAGATATGGAAATTATCAAAGTTCGGCAGCGAATGGATACGTAACACCCAACCGAGCCATGGCAAAATACCGGGCGCCCATGAGCTTGTATCAGAACACCATCGAGAGTGAGGATGGAATGCATGCTGCGAAAATGTTCGGGTTGTTTTACCTCTGAGCGGCACTTTTTTACAGACCATGGGCTAAATGGCCAAGTCACAAGGACCCCGAAGGCTCAGGGAAGGTGGGGGAGGGGACCCACTGGAACAGCTGTTAGTAGACAAATGGCAGCTTCCCGTCAAGGCCATCCAGCGTGTTCTTTATCGTGCACAGGGTATGGCTCTCCCGCAAACGGGCCACAGCTTAACGTCCCATCCGGCGGATGGCGGTCTTTCCAAGCCTATCGGTGACCGTGGGCAGGGCGGAGAATTTTGCGGACATAAATCTCAATGGCGACACAGCTGGGACTCGAAACTGGGAACTACAGATTACGAGCCTAGTGCGCTACCGACTGAGCCACCCCCGTCCCTTCAAAAATACTCGGACACGCTTTCATTTAAAAAAATAGAAGGTAGTTTCTAGAAATTCAGCTATCAAATGGGGTCATTTATTTATTACAGGTAACCTCCAATTTATGCGGGAGATGCGTTCCGGCAAGACCGTTAATTGCTTTTTTTTGCATATCTTGTATAATAATAGACGTTTTATTCCAACAAAAGTAACTATAAACATAAGAGTTTTAAGAATTTTTAAATGCATATAGATATATAAATGCATAATTGTGTAATGTATCGTCAATTATTTAATTTTACAAATTATTGAAGAATGAATTTAGCATTGTTAGCTTGCAGCCTCTGTTTTGTTCATATTATTTATTTGTAATATTCCATTAACTGGATTTTATCTGTGCAGAAGATCTTAAGAGTTTTTAAAGGGTTTTTAATAAAATAAATGTGGGAAGAGTAATCACATTGCAGCGAAAGTAGCGATACAGCCGGTACGGTGAGCGGAAATGAGAAGCGGAAGTGCCACGCTCTCTTTTCAAAAAGTACCGCTATTTTGCTGTTCGTCCGCCATTTTGTTTTCTGACGTCATCACTACAAACTCCGCGATTTTGCCTCTCGTCCGTCATTTTTAATTCTGACGTCACACGCCCTCCTCTAAGACCCCCTGGTTGACCCACCGAAACCCCTCATGAAGTAAACAACTCCCAAATAATTCAAAGTCCCAAGTCCGCCATCTTGGATTTTGACGACATCACCCAAACCAAAACCTACCGAAATATTGTAAGTCCGCCTACTGCAGCGCCATCTAGTGTTTAACACACGTATTATAGTAAAAAAAAAAATCCACAGCTTGTCTCAAACCCACGTCTATAACGTTTATCAGCGCGGTTATCCCTTACTCCAAGGGTAATATTTGCCTAAGGTACTTAAAGGAAGATGAAGAAAGAACTGATCATTATTTCTTGTAAATTCACCTACATTTTTTTTTTATATTTATAAATGATTTTTTTTTATTCCAAGGAAACCACATTTCACTTGGGAATAAATTATAAATGATTTTTTTATTCCTTGTGAATCACATTTAACTTGGGAATTATATTTTTATTTCTTGTACAGTCGCTCAAAAAATATCAGAACTCTATGGTTGGTTACAGAATTCAGAAAAAGTATCTGGCAACAATTTTTCTAGAAATTAGTGATCTGGTAATCTTCGTACCCGTACACGAAGGTTGTATTTCTTTTTTATTATTATATTTATTTTTATTTTTTACATTATTATATTTATTTCGTATATTTTTGTATATTTTTATACTGTATTTATTTTTTATTCCTTATTAACTTACGAATAAATTATATTTTTATTTCTTGCAAATTAGGAATATATTATTTTTATAAATGAATCTTGCTTTTTATTTTTTATAAATTAACATACGAATATATTATTTTATAAATGATTTTTTTTTCTTATAAATTAATTTACGAATAAATTTTTCTCTTGTAAATTAATTTAGGAATAAATGAATTTTTCATTCTTTTGTAAATCACATTTAACTTGGGAATTAATTTTTTAATTCCTTGTGAATAGTATTCAGAACCAATCATGTCGTCTCCTTACTCATCCTCCCTTGGACCACGTTTTACAGACGGATGGATTTGCAATCTGAAAGGTCCTTGCGAAATAGACCAAATAAGAAATATTTTGAAACATAAAGTGGAGATCAACACAAGGTCTCTATACCTTGCACCAACATTGTTTAATATGTTAAGTTTTAAAATGACAACTGAAAAAAATCCAGCAACTTTCAAAAACACATGGCATAATATTGTTCTAAATATGTCTGATTCTGAAAATACTCTCAGATAATGTACACAGTCGTATCAGAATAATATGACCACTTACCATACATATATTATGGTAGGTGGTCATATTACTCTCATACGATTGTATATATGTATGAAAAGATTATGCTGCACATTCAGAAAGTTTCCAATGTTGCTAAATTTCATACGTAAGTTACTAATAGACTGAAATGCTCCTTGATTCTAAATGTGAAATATTTTATTTTTGTCTATTTTGAGTGGGAGGGGGCGGGAGTGGCTCAGTCGGTAGCGCTCCAGGCTCGTAATCTGTAGTTCCCAGGTTAGAGTCCGAGCTGGGTCAGCGTTGAGATTTATCTCCGCAAAACTCCCCACCCATCCCGTGGTCAGTAGGGAACACCGATGGGCTTTGAAAGGCCCCCGCCGCGTGGGACGTTAAGCCATGGCTCAGTGTGCGAGAGAAAAATACCGTGTGCACGTTAAAGAACACGCTGAATGGCCTTGACCGGAAGCTACCATCTGTCTCCCAACAGATATTCAAGTGGATTCCCTCCCCAAATCTTCTCTGAGCCTTCGGGGACCATGTGACATGCCGCTCAGAGGTAAAACAACCAACCCATCTAACATCATTGAAGGTGACACTTGTGGCGTGGTTGTGCGATGGTTTCGGAACATGTCCACCTCTATGTGCGTTTAGGGAGCACTAAAACTGCCGAGGTATAGGCAGATTATTTAATGGCTTATAAATAGGATCTCGTATAGAGGTCGTAGGGATGTAGCATCTTTATGGTCCCTATACGAGATCTAATTCCAATGCAATAAAGTTATACTATCCAACTGTTTTCAGTGTAGAAAACAAGAGTGTAACCACCTGATTGAACAGTATTTTCAAAATTTTCTTCAGCAGGACATCAATGTTCGAATGGTTGTAAATAAAAAGTCTATTAATTTTGGTATACATTATTGTATAAGAAAAGTTTTATTTTTTCCTACTTTTTTTAAATCAATTATATTTCAAAAGTATTATTACCTTCTGTAGGTAAGCGAAATAAGTGTTAAATTTATATCGCTTGAAACGTATCCAAAAAATTAAAATTTATTACAGTATTTCATTTTTTTTTATTTTTGTGAGAATGTGTTTAGCATCTTTTGTCATTCTTAGCAGGCAGGATATAATTTAAAACTGGACGAAGCCTACAAGGGGTGTTCTAGGGCCACGACAACCTCCTCCACGACCTCAATCCCTCAAGGAGCTTAGATATGATCCAATAAATCGTAGAAATTTAGACACTTTATGAGAGCTTCAAAAACAGTATGATCTGTCCATGTTCTCAATTCCGCATTGAGGTCATGAGAAACCAGTTTTCATTCTTTCTTTCTTTCACACTTTCACATTTCACGAAAATTTCTCTCTTTAACCCCTTATCTTTACAGAGTCTGATCTAGGGGAGATAGGGTGCCATTCTCCCTTTCAAAATTCTGGTCAGGGTAATGAAGGTAATAATTATTAAACTTGGCATATTTGACACAGTTTTGAAGAATCTTTTTAAAGATCTATAAAATAAAGGGTAAAATGTTATTCTGGAATCGAAATTCTGCTTCCACTCTACCGTTGTTTTTTTCCGGCTCGATTGCTTCACTTTCCTCCCTATCCTCCTTTTTCCAAGATCCAGTCTTGTCTCGTTACTAATGGTTTGTGGAAGTCTATTCATGCTTTATTTAGAGTAGTTTATTTGTTTTTATGACGATTGGAAACAATTTGTTTCTACTATACTAGTTCCAAAACTAATTCAACTTCAAACATTTTAGCAATTACCCATTATTCCCGTGTAAACACGAGCCGATTCATTTGCAAAACAATATATTAGCTATCAAAATTTCAATTGCAATAATCATTAAAATAGAATTAGATCTGGAATCTAGATCCAAAAAAAGGGCACGAGATATAGCCATATGGACTCCATATTTCACTTCAAATTCGTTGCTTGAAGTATTTTTAATCTTAATTATTCGTTGACGATTATACAGAAAACTTTTAAATTAAAGCAGCATATTCCTTCTTATACCAAGAATTCTTAGTTATTTTAAATGGAGTAAAGTACCGTAATACCGTTGCGAAATGATGGCGTCAGCAGGGACCAAAAGGTCAGAGAAAAGTAGTCAATTTCAAACGTCAGCATACCGCACAAAGTTAACTTTGGATATTTCCATGTGTGTTTGTCTGGAATCCACGCAATGTCGATCAGATTCAAGCCGATGACTTACTGACTATTTCTAGTGTTAATGAGTTTTTATATCTATATCCATTTCTTTGCGTGAGGACGCAATGATCGCTCAATCGGTTACACAGATGTAGGGGATGTCGGCTTTTCATTTAACGACCTGGATTAAACTATAAACATCCCTCAAGCGGACTGCTTGCCACAGAGATCTGATAGGAGCCTGTCAGTTTATATGCCATAGTAGAAGGTCTGTGAGGATGGTGGGACTTCAGCAGGAGAACAACACAAACATCCAAGCCTTACCTGGGGCTCGAACCCAGGTCCTTTAGATCAGAGCTAAGCGTACTAACCACTAGGCCACGGGACGGCTGAAGGACCTCTAGGTTTTGCTATTTTCTTCTAACCATATTTTTACAGAAGATCTGTTTCTGACAAATCGCTACAAAAGTGGCAAAAAGATGTTAAGCGAAGATTAAACGTCATAAAAATGTTGATTTTAGAAGATTTAATATTCTCATTCAGAAATGTCAAAATTGCTCTCTAACGATAAAAACAAGGATAAAATGTAATATTTAACATCATTTTAGCTGCTGCTAAATTGTCTATGTGACAATACCCTATTACGATTTCTATTTGAATGTATGTGTTTCTCTTCTTTTCTTTTTTTATTTGAATGTAATGTATATGAAAATGTTTTAGATAACAAAAAATTAATTACAGTTTTGAAACAGTTCTATTTAGGATTGACTTGATCAATGTGAACTCATGAAATAATGAGCTGAAAACAATTGGTTTGGGATTCTGTTTAAATGAAATGCTTTCACATACCTAACGAAACCTTCTTTCCGCTCTGACAGATGTAAATCTGCAGAAAATATTTCTCAGGTAATTCTGCATTCTCTTCTCTATCAATTACTACGACATTGTCTAAAAGAGGAGATAAGAAGATTACTGTCGATGAAATCTCAATGAAATCTCTCCTCAGAAAAATCTGCAACAATTCCACTAGGTGCAAAATTAAAACACTGCTTCTCAGTTCCCTGGAAGGAAGTTCATTGTTAAACAGAATATAATTTCTATCTAAACAATTATTTCACTTTTTGAGATAATAACGAAATACATGTGTTACGGTAGTTATTATTCTCAAAAAATAATACTGCTTTACATGAAATTTCTCAAATAATATTACGAAATTGTGGCTACATTTTTTAAAGTATTCAACACGTTTATAGACCCATCCTTACCAGCTATATTGCAAACTGGTAGAGCGATATTTTATACAATTTTTTTCCACGTTTTCGCTTTAAAATGAAAGGCATTCTATTTTTTCTAAAATTACATTGGCATTATCTGTAATGCGTTTGATATTCGTTTATAAATAGTGAAGATTACTTCGGAAACAATATTTCGAATCCACACACAATTGCTGAAATAGAGTATGAGAAATATCATAAAACATATTTATATTTGCCTCCTCGATGGTTCACTGGTATCGCATTGGTGTGCAGTAACACCTACAACTACGGGATTCAGGGTCGAGTGCTAATATAGAATTCTTGTTTTTGTGATGTTAGCGCTCACTGAGACAGTGGTCAGTAGTGGCTTCGGTCTTAGTGCGGCATGTCCTTGTATGAAAAGACCCTTACAAACGAGAGTGCACTTTCTAGGACCATTTCTTCTTCTATATTTTTCCAAATTAATATATCTGGATGCAAATAAGATGTTTGATTTAATTTTTCGTATTATATCATATTTCAAATATTTTAATAATACTATTATCACAAAAATTCAAATTGTAATATTAATTTGAAGTAATGTTTGCAATATTCACAATTTTCAAACAAGGTATTTTCAATTATTTTATTTGGATATTGTAATTTTTTTTATATTTTCGAACCCAAAATGTTAATAAACGAGCTTCATCAATATAAAATACAGAATGTTTCAAAACTCTCTGTACAAATATCAATGGGAGATAGGGAACACCAAGACAAAACTTTTTCGTCTATGAATGTATGACCACTGATGTAACCCTTCAGTACCAGAGGGCGCTCTTGGGCGGTATTGCAATTGGCGAAGTGGGACAGAGAACGTCAGCATTCGAAACCGTCAGCATTCGAAAACGTCAGACAGTTTGCCGTCAGCATTCGAAAATCAGACACATTACGTGTAACCTGGAGTGTTTTACGACTGCTGAGATGGATGACATGTATCTGGCATATGAGGCTGCCAATGGAAACGGAAGAGCTGCTGTGAGGTTGTACCGACAGCGCTTCCCAAATACCCGTGTGCCAAACCACCAAACATTTGCTTGTTTGCACCGTCAACTGCGAGAAACTGGAACGTTCCATGCAAACATGCATGACACTGGTCATGGGAGAACCATGTGCACTCCTGACATGAAAGGAGAGATCCTACGGCGGATTGAGGACAATCCAGGCACATGCACGGAAGCTGTTGCACGTAGCCTCGGTTTGAACCATGCCCTCGTGTGGAGAGTGTTGCATGACAGAGGTTACATCCGTTTCATCGTCAGAGAGTCCAGACATTGCAACCTCAGGTTTAGCCTCTTCGTGTCGAATTCGTGCACTGGTTTGTGCAGCCTGATTTTCCAGCTCATGTGCTCTTCTCAGCTGAGGCCTCTTTCACAAGTGAGTGTTTAATGTGCACAATTCTCCCGTTTGGGCACACGAAAATCCACATGCCACAATGTCGTATGGTTATCAACAACGGTTCCCCATCAGTGTTTGGACAGGTATCGTTCATGACATTTTGATTGTGCCATACCTGCTGCCTCTCCAACTCAACGTCAGATTTATCGGGCAATTCTTGAAGAAAGGTTGCCGGGTCAGCTGGAAGATGTTCCCTTGGCAATTCACAGATCAATGTGGTTTAGACATGACGGGGCACCAGCACACTTGACGGGGAGTCAGCAATGATAGGCGGGATTATTTGAACGCCACTATTGAGGGCCGATGGATAGTCCGTGGTGGACCCGTAGATTGGTCACCAAGATCGCTCGATTTAACATGTATTGATTTTTTCCTCTGGGGACATATGAAGAACCTCATATCTCCCATTGATTCAGAAGAAGACTTCGTCGCAAGAATTGCTGTCGCCGCTGCAACTTTTCACAAAATTCAGGGAATCTTTCAGCATGTACGGCAATCAATGCTTCGATGCTGTCATGCATGCAATGCTGTTGCCGGTCGCAACTTTGAGCACCTCCTTTAATTATACATCTTTTGCTACACTTGTTTCCATTCATTTATCTACCAACTCCACCGATATTTCTATCAGCGCCTTCTAGCACCGAAGGATTACGTCAGCGGACATACATTCATTCGAAATAGGTTTGTTGGTGTTCCTATCTCCCACTGAAATTTGTACAGAGAGGTTTTAAAACCTCTGTATACATGCAATTCATTACTTTACACTTAATTGTAGCATTACACTTAATTAATAACATTGCAAAACACTTAATTTGCTATTATGTGGGCTGAGCGGGGTTGGTTTATCGTTAAGTATACTTTTATACCCACATCGCGCTAAATGATCAACGCAGGAGGATCCCAATGGCTCAGAACCTGGATTGAGAAAGGGGCTAAATGGACAGGCAGTTAAGTAACTTATTATAGCCTCCCTTCAACACTATCGTGAGTGTTTTTAACATTCATAGGTTATGGATTTCCTGTACACGATGGTCTTTATCCCATCTGACAGATGTTGCCTTTACGAACAATCGTTGTCTCCTTTCGAACCGAGGGCAGAGCGGTTGTAAGCAAAGTTAATCTCAAATAGGCACAGTGGGAATCGAATATATCAACATCAGATTATAAAGAAAGCCCTCTACAGACTTAATCAACGCCAACTACCTTTTTATAGCTAAAAAGGGTGACGAAAGTGAATAATGGGATAAATAATTATTTTTAGCACAGTCTACAGATGCATTGCCCTGTTTTCTGGTTTTTTTGTGATAATGGAGGGAAGTTGTGTTTCAGTTTTTACAACATATCATCATTTGATACTTTGGGATGAGCCCGGAAAGGTTCATCCATTCACGATATAGTTAGAACAGATGTGAAACTTGCTTATGTTTAAACGGAAACTATACTCTTCTATTAATTTTGCGTATAATTCTTCCGGTGATTTATTATTTAGAAACTTTTTCTGTTGTACAATATATTCCCGATACTGGTACATATAGGAAATTTTTAATCCAACGGAAATAAAGTTTAAAAAGAATTAAATAGACAAAAAGAGGAAATTTCTGTTTGTTCAGTCAATTGCCACTTTCCTTTTTCAGTTACTGCATACCAAATGATATTTCTTATTTTTTAATTAAAATCAAAAGACAGAGATAACTGGTAGGCTTTTGACTTTTGTTGCTTTTTCGTACAGAATACAAAATGGAACTTAAAAAAGGCAACTACACTTACACGAGGACATACCCGGTGGAATAGTTGTCGGTTACGCTACCTCTTAGGCCAGTTATGCCCTTTTGGTTTTCGATTTACTTCTTCGGATTTATGCATTAGTTGACAAAAAACCTAACCTGGTACAGAAAGAATATACACATTACCACAATGGATCTCTATGTTGCGATCTTGTGCAACCACGGCAATTCCCGGTTCCGCCTGACAGCACTACCTGGTTAAAGAAAAGCCATGACTATCTAGAGCCGGGGGCAAGGAATACGCCCTATAGGCGCACCCCAACCCCGGCCTCACATGGCAGCAGTCCTATAGAAGGAAAGCTGACCACCGGAAGAAACCTAACTTTAATCTATTCCCCGGTTTGCAAATGTGCAAGGATATAAAGATCCAAGCTCGATCGGCACCCGGGGTGGAGACTCTTAGTAAGACCCAGACTTTTTTGACAGCTCGTGCCTTTCGGCAGAGCCGTCGAACAGACCACACAGGTCTCCTGAGAGGTGAGGTCTCCAACGCCGTCACCATCCGACCGGCAATCAAGCCGGCCAGCAGCGTCTTCAACCTCGGGTGGCTTCAGCAATGCTCCAACCGGGGACCACCCCAACCGGCAAAACCTTGGAATGCTCCAGCTGGTGCCCACTACAGCCGGCAAATCCTCTGGCCTGCTCCAGCTAGGGATCCTCCCGACCGGCAATGCCTCCTCAGCCGGGTTGCTGGGTCCTAGGCCCCCCCACCACGACAAGGTGGTCCCCTATCGGGGGGGGGACACATTACCACAGAAATCATGGCTAAATTAAGCATAAAAAAAGTTATTATTCGCATAAACATCTTCGAAACACGGACAGCCTCTTGACTCCGAAACGGCCAATCAACGATATGTGTGATATCCAATAACCCTCTGGTTCACGATCCTACTTTTTCCATCAGACAGCAACTTCCATTGGCAGGCTTCTGAACTACTATGTATTAAAAAAAACTTACGCATCCGATTTTCTGATTTTAGTGAAAACTGATGAGCTTGATATTCCTTCCGTACTTTTCTTCGCTGTTTGAAAAGAGGAAATAATATTTTTTAAACCCGCCCTACTGATTCTGGAATGTGTTCCACTTATTCACGCCATTCGATTAATATAAATAGCATGTTATGGGCTCAGGAGCACTCGATGTATGTTGTTTACAGATGAGTCCAGATTTGCTCTATAGAGTGATATACATATTTTAAAGCCAAAAAATTTCTTACACGTAATTCAAACTCATTTTACACATGACTATCGATTACCAAGGGATATCGATTTCACTCTTAGAAATGTCGGCGAAAATCAAGCATGGTTTTCACATATGAAATAATGGTAATTGTAAGGTTAGGAAGGAAGCAGTGTCTCAAAACTCATACACCGAAGAGCCAAAACGTTATAACCAGCGCATCTTTACGCCAATCAAAGCAACTTCAGGCAAACGACGGCGCCGTGTGAAGTTCATGAAACGGTATAATAACACCTGATACTGAGCTCTGTTTATCAGTGTTATTCTTGTTTTTCAGATGGGGAAGGCGTAGGACAAGTGAGTTTGAGAAAGTCCAAATTCTCATCGTCAGCTATTTGCACCCTACAATCCTTGTCGTCTCGGAAATGCTCTGACCCTTGTCATTTTGGAAATGCTCTGACCTTGCCGTCTCGGAAATGTTACTGTCTTCAAATCTTACTAACTTCAAACGTTAGTACCTTCAAAAAGTGGTCCGAGGAGGGAAAAACCACGAACTGATGACAAAGTGTTGGCCGACAACGGCTCATCGATGCTACAGGTGAACAAAGACTATCCCGTATGGTATAGCCCACAGAAGAGATACTATGGCACAACTGTTCCTTAATTTGAATGCTGATGACGGGAGTACTTGAATGATTGGAAGAAGGTCCTCTCGTCCGATGAATCTCGTTTTCTGTTACACCACGTGGACGGCCGGGTATGTGTGCGTTGTTTACTTGGGGAAGTGTTGGCACCAGGACGCACCGTTGGACGAAAACAATCCATTGGAAGAAGTGTATGCTTTGGGCAATGTTCTACTAGGAAACCCTGGGTCCAGTCATTGTTGTACACGAAACTATGACGTCGAGCACTTACCTAAACATCATTGCAGACCAGGTACATCCTTTCATGGCAAAGGTATGTCCCTCTAGTAGTGCCTTCTTTCAGCAGGATATTATGCCACACCAGTTTGCCCGGATTGTTCGAGAATGGTTTTCGGAACATGAGAAAAACTTCCAGGTATTGCTTTGGACTCCAAATTCCACAGACATCAATCCAATCGAGCATCTGCGGTTTGTGTCAGAACAGCATATCCGTTCTGCGGACACTCAATCACGGCACTTACAAGAATTAAAGGATCTGCTGGTAATATGTTGGTACCAGATACCACAAGACACCTTTAGAAATCTTGTAGCGTCCATGCCTCGTCGGGTAAGAGCTGTTTTAGCGGCACGTGGAGGATCATCATCATATTTGGCAGGTGGTCATAATGTTTTAGCTCTTCGGTGTATGTCTATTTACTCCACTGCTTTGACTTCACTAAAGAGTATTTACTTGTTACAATAGCAAAAGAATTAAAGTATATTACAGTAACGTTAAAAATGAATGAATGGAACATATCTGAAAAACACTGCTTTTCGACAATAAGATAATAATTAAGTTTTTACGAATTGTATCTAAAGCTGAGCTATATCTCGAAAGGCTTGTTCTTGCAGATTGTGGTTGAATTGGAGGGAGATCCATGGTTAGGGGCCATCTGGGCCGAGGAACACGGTTGAGGTACAGGATTTATGCTTTCCCTGTATCTAACGTTAAAGAAACAGCGATGTTTTAGTAACTCTAATTTTCTTTTCGAATTTCTCAATCCCAACCGAGTTATTCCCAAAAAACTGCGTAAATTAAAAAAAATATATAAAAATAGTGACCGCGGTATTCCAAAAATAAGTAAATCAAAGCCATGGAAATCTAGAGCCAACTCTATTTCAAAAGTATTATCATTTTTCTTTGGAAAGAGACAGAAAGAAGCGTTGTACTCATATCATTGATGAACTTGTCCGATAATCACAGTGTAATTACGGTAATACAAGAATTTATTTTGTGAGAACTGTTTTGCATTTTTTAAATGCTTCGTAGGCTGAATAGAATTTAAAACTAACCTCAGCATGCTACTGTTTTTTACATCTAAGTTCTAATTCTTTGCACACAATAAGCTAAATGGCCAGGGCACAGGACTCCCCAAGACTCAAAGAATTTTAGGGTGTCGACCTACGGGACAGGTATTACGATTAATGACAAGACCCAGATATTCCGCAATAATGCACTACATCTATTGGAATAATACCATGTTTTACCACTATTCACCCTCGCGGCAGAACAGTACTATAGAAGTAATGTCATGCATATTACAGGCACTAAAATTTCTAGTGTACTAGGGAACGATTAGGGGATATTATTTAATTATAAATTGAAAAATTATAATATTATAATGGTTACACAAGACAAAATATTCTGAAAACATATTTTACGCAAGAAATCTGGAAACAGTTTTTAATAATCTCAAAATATGAAATCGCCAAAATTTGTGTTAGTAGGTAAGTGAACTGGTTGCGTGAAAATCTCTACACTGTTAACGGTGGCGTCGGGTCGCCAAAATTTCTTCTAAGCTAGCTCATTTTAAAATATTTTTTGTTCTCCTCTTCTTCTTCCAACCAGCGAAATAACTGGTTGCATTATTCTGTTAAATTAGTAACTGAAATAACTGCAACGGTGTTCTTGCAAAAATATTTTTATATCATTGGGGTTAAAACACTTAATCTTTACTTGGATCGTTTAAAATGTTCTTGACATGCATCTGCAGAACAAAACCCATTGCACTTAAGAAAACAAAACTTTTCCTGTCCTTCAAAGTATTTCCTTATAGCATCTATGCAAAGTTGTAGACTTCTACGCCAATTCTGTAACGCTTGATGTCATTCCTGTTCGGGAATACTCCGCAACTCTAAAAAAAAGCATTGTGCAATGTCTTGCACCCTTTAAAAAAGGCTTCCCAGCAATTCCTTTTTAATTTTTCAAAACAACTAAAAATCGCATTGTGCAAGATTCGGTGACTATGCAATAAGGAGTAGCTATTTGATTTTTTTTCCTGCTCCAGAGAGCCTGTGACTTGTTAGGTTTTGTGAGCACTGGCATTGTCATTGAAGAAGGAGAACTCTTGATACACCTGTTGTTCAACAAATAATGTTTGCAAAATAATGTTGGTGTAGTATTTGCCATTTTTATTCATTTTTTCAGGTGATTTGTCCACGGCTACTCCTCCTTGGGAATTGAAAGACGAGGTTCATCTTTTACAACCCAATATAGTTGTCAATCTTTCTGGGAGTTGTATAGTAATAAACTACGTCAAATTACATGTGATAATTGCAATCCTTTCAGGCTATTAGTTTCAAATATTGCCAGCATTTACTTTCACGAGGCGACTCTAGCCCTATTTTGCTGTTTTGCCAGTTTGTTAGATACTCAATTGGCGCAAATTTTTCGGAAGTTGAAATGTTGATGAATAATTGTTTTGATACTGCCAATAGCTACACTGACATCTAAACGTATTACGTGAATAGTGATGTGTGAGTTTTCTTTATCGAATTCACAAACAGCAGCGATGGTTGTATCGTTCACGGTTTCCTTCGGTCTTTCTGCATGATGGAGATCTTCGAGACTCATAACAGTGGTAATAATAAAAATTTGTATTCACATATAAGTATCGTTACAAGTGATTATTTATTTTGTTTAATATTGTTTTTAATTAATTTTTTATTTAATTAATTACTTATTTAGTTTTCACTTAGTAGAAAAATTAGATAGTATTTTCGTTATCATCGGTGCCATCATTATCTGTGGAAATAACTGTTACCAGGAAAAGAATTTCGAATTTCAGCCACAATTTTAAGACTTTTCCTTTTCTTCATGCGGTCTCTATACGGCAGCCATAACCTTTCGGTGAGTGGTAACAACACTCACGTGTACAGTTATTTACTTGCATCGCTATTATTTCCATATAACAAAGGAGTTGGAGTTCTGTCGGTAGGAATCTAGAATCATAATCTTATATTCCTATATTAGAGTCCCTACTATTCTTATGTTGAGGTTTCCTTTGCAAACACTTGCTCTGCTCTCGTTTTGAAAGGAAACACCGATATTTTGTAAAGGCGACTTCCTTCGGATTGGGCATAAACACTCCGGTGCAGAGGAACCACTGCCAATGCTAGAGCACTCAGGACAATTCAGACTGGATTATTTCATGTATCTTCTGAATACTGTGCAGTAGACTCCTTTACTGTCCAACCTCTGAGAAATTGGGTTTCTTGTCAGCTGGCCATTTAGTCTTTCATGTGCATAAAAGTTTGTTTTACGATAAAATAATCCAACTTCACCCATATATTATGAGAAACTGAATATTAGCCCTTCGTGCGCATGAAAGTTTATTTTACGACAATATAATCCAACTTCTCCCACATAGTATGAGAAAATGAATATTTAATAATGAAAACAAATGCTAATAATTAAGAATACCTTTGAAAAATATCAAAATAAAACCAGCATTACTTAGAATTAATATTTTTCTAAGTAATCTTAGTTTCTGTCTTATAACAATATTATGATTGGAAAATTTAAAATGGTACATAATACGATTGATTAAAACAAACTGCTTATTTGCATTCCCTTATAATATTTTATGATTTTTGTCAGACGTTTTCCTGTAATTTGGTTCCTACACGAAAAAATGTCGTCGAATATCATAATTAAAATTTTAATATAATAATTATTACAAAATTAATTCAATTTCCTCATTCATATTAGCCAAATTCTGAGCATGAAACGCGAATTGGGAAATACAAATATAATATAAGGAAAAATACAATCTGCATTTATTTATCTGCCTTGCATTTAAAAGTGAATATGTTACCGCTAAAGTGCAGAAATCAGTTATTCTACAGATTATCTAGGTATTGTGCAGATTAACTAGGGTGATCCGTTAACGTGCGGAAAATTGTTTCATTTCTCAAATTACCTAGGTAATCTGCAAATTAACTGGATAATCTGCACATTACCTACTAGGCACTCGTTAAAGTGAAAATAAGATCTTTGCTGGAACAAGAGGAACGTTTCTGTACGCTTAAATTAACATCATATTATTGATCTAGTGTCCGAGAGTAGAGTTGAAACCAGGGTCATTCCTCTGTCAACATGAATTAGTCGTCCGAATTATAAAAAACGCTCCCAAAATGAGCAGGCAAGTGAGAACGAATCATTTTAGTGATTCGTTATCAAGAATGAATCACTTTACCGATTCGTTCTCACTTGGCCTCCGCTCGCTCATCCGGGGCGTTTTTTATAATGCGGACGAGTGAATCACGTGACATGAAGATTCATATTCAAGAGATTCACCACTATGAGAGAAACAAACTTTTGAACGTTAACGATACGGAAGCCGTTAATGTGCACATTACCTAGGTAAAATGCGGAAAACTCTTGATTCCGCACGTTAACGGAACAAATCAGTTAATCTGCAGATTAGCTAGGTAATTGCACATTAACGGCTTTCGAGCTTTAGCGGTAACAAATACATGGAAAAAGAAAGATTTGTGAAATAAATATCGCTCTACTAGTTCGCAAGAGAGTTTGTGAGGAAATGTTTGTGGACGTGTAGAATTGATATTGATAGCGTAATAAAAATTAAATTATCCTACGCCATATAATACGAAAATTATACTCAATGGGTGAAGAGAACATCCCAGCTGGGACTAAAAAACTCTTATATTTCATTTAGTTCAAACAGAGTAAACAAAAAATTTTATATTCTAGGTTTAGAATCTGAATAAAATGGGAAACAAATATTATAATCTATTCCTAAATTTCTTTAATATGTTAAATAATAAAAGGATCCGTATATTTCTCCAATATATTCTCAACATTACGAAAACAATTTATGCTTTGTATAAAGTCTTGAACATTATTCTTAAGACAATTGATACTCTGTTCTCTTATATAAAGAATATACGATGTTATATAACTAATATATATATATACGATCTTATATAAAGAATATACGATGTAGTCGCTAGTACACAAAGTTTCATCTACAATCGAAAGGTACAGTTCTTACATTTGGTTGTTTAATAGGAAAATAGTAAAGCGAGATTATAGGTCAGTAGAGTTTTCTATAGACCTGAAACTACTTTTTAACAAGTGATAATTTACCTAATGTTTGTCGGTTAAAAGCGGTATTGTGGGTTGGGTTGTTTTACCTGTGAGCGGCACTTTTTGCACACCATGGGCTAAATGTCCAAGCCACTAGGAGCGCGAAGGCTCGGGGAAGGTTGGGGGAGGGGACCCACTGGAACAGCTGTTGGGAGACAGATGGTAGCCTCCCGTCAAGACCATCCAGCGTGTTCTTTAACGTGTACAGGGTATGACTCTCCCGCACACGGGACCACGGATGAACGTCCCATCCGACGGGCGGCGGCCTTTCCAAGCCCATCGGTGTCCCCTACTGACCGTGGGCAGGGCGGGAAATTTTTCAGAGATAAATCTCAACACTGATCCAACTCGGACTCGAACCTGGGAACTACAGATTACGAGCCTGGCGCGCTACCGACTGAGCCACCCCCGCCCCCACAATCTATAGGAGCAAGTCATCGCTCAGCGTTAAAAACTCATAAAGAATAATTTTATCTTTATTGTAGGGAAGTTGTGTTTTTTAGATATGCTATGCTCTTCGTTTTAAGCATTACTGTAATACACTTTAATGTTTCTGCTATTGTAACAAATAAATACTCTACAGTGAAGACGAAACAGTGCAAGAAATAGATATATAAGTTCTGATGCAGTGCGTTCTCCCTATTCGTACAATTTCCATTATTTCATATGGAAAAATCATGCCTGATCTACGCCGTCATTTCAAAGAGCATAACTCCATTTGAAATCAATAGTCATGTACAAAACTAATTTGAATTACATGTAAGTAATTTTTTTTCTTTAATACATATATAATAATAATAATAAATAATAATAATTATTATTATTTTATTCCACCAGTCAGTACAATATATATTTACATATCATAATTATCTAATAACAATTGATATATACATGAGAAAAATTGAGGTGAAATAGCTGAGAAATATCAATTGCATTAGAAAAGGGAAATCATATTAAAATATTATCGATTAATAAGAAAGGCGAAACAAAAAAGGAGAGCATAGTAAGCTGGCTCTTATTTTTAGTTAATGCTTTCTATTTCCATCAAAGTTCAATTATAACAACAGTAATGTATAAAACAATTAAAATAGTACAAAAATTCAATAGTATAAAAGATCAAATGGTTATAAGACATATAACATTGAAACATAGAAGAACGTTTCATTGCGTTGTAAGAAAAAACGTTCTACATTTCATTTTAAATAATTTTAAAGATTTTGCATTTTTGATAGATCAAATCTGAACTCATCTGCAAACAGCAAACACCTCAAGTGCTCCTGAGTCCATAAACGTGCTATTTACATCAATGCAATAGCATGAATAAATGGAACACATTCTAAAATCAGAGGGCGGGTTCAAATAATATTATTTCATGTTTCCAAATGGCGGAGAAAAGTAGGGGAAGGATATCAACCTCCTGAAGTAGCATACATTTAGCTTTTTTTGGTGATATAAAAATGAAAAATTATTTTAAGGTTCTCGTAATTCTTGAGTTTTATTGTCATTACCACAGTTCTAAACGAAATAAAACGGTTTTCAATTAAATCAGTTTTCACTAAAATCAAAAAATCATTAGTAAGCGCAAGCTTTTTATAATCCAGTGAAAGCTGCTCTCAGATGGCAGAGCAGGAGCGTGGACCAGATGGTGGAGCAGATGATGAATCAGGAACGAGGATTGCTGGAATCGCAAATCGTTGATTAATCGTTTCGAGAGGCAACAGGATGCATCCTGGGTTACAAAGATCTTATGCTAATCGTGACAGTTTAATGCGAAACGTAGAATTATTTTTGTAGCATTGTGTATATGCTTTCTGTATCCGGTTAGGCTTTCGTCACTTAATGCATATGTCCGTGAAATAAATTCGAAACTAACAGATATATGGAGGAAAGGGGCAATTGACTGAAGAAACATAAATTTCCTATTTTTGTTTATTTAATTCTTTGTAAACTTTATTTCCGTGGGGTTAAAAAATTCCTATACGTACCAGTATCGGGAAAATATTGTACAACTGAAAAAGTTTATAAATAATAAACCACAAGCAGAATTATACGCAAAATTAATACAAAGAGTACAGTTTCCGTTTAATCATTAAATGTGTGGTGGTTTGAGTATAAATCTATCGTGAATGGATGAACCTTTCCGGACTCATCCCAAAATATCAAAAATAATAATATGTAGTGAAAGCTTAAATGCAATTTCTCTCCTTTAACATACAAACCTTTTTTAGCTATAAAATGGTTGCGTTGCTTTTCTCATTTTGTTGGTAGGCCATAACTAAATATCTTCCCAATTAACAATTTAAAATAATCAGAATTATTATTATGTATCTGTAATAATATATTATACCGAGATGGCAAGGCCACTTTGATACAATAAACCTGGACACTGTGATAACGTAAATCCTATTTTTGAAAAAATATCGCTTTTAACTAATTCTGTGCCAAAACTTCAACTGGCAGCTATTTATTTTTAAAAATTTGATAATGAATTTTATAACATTCTGAAATATTTTAATAAAATCCTAGTGAATAAATTATTTTAAAAAGTTTTAAAAAGTGGCTTTAACTAAATTTTAATAAAACTAAGTCAATTATATATTTATGCGTAATTAATTACCCTGCTGTTTTTCCAAGACTGTCCATGCCTGGTGTCAGGAATCAAAGTTTACTGCCACGAAATTTTATATTCAAATTAATCAATTGTACAAACACTGTTCATCTCAGGTTTAAACTGTCATTATTCTAAACAAGTGCTAGTATAGTGTGTTCACCAAATCAATTTCATATTTGTTCTTTAATGTTCCCTTCAACCAGAATAATATATATATAGAACTTATTTCGACTTTGGAAATTTTAAGGCCTCTTTTTATATATAGCTTAGGGCCTCAGAATGTGCGGGTGGCTCAGTCGGTAGCTCGCCAGGCTCGTAATCTGTAGTTCCCAGGTTCAAGTACCAGCTGGGTCAGCGTTGAGATTTATCTCCGCAAAATTCCCCGCCCTGCCCACGGTCAGTAGGGGACACCGACGGGCTTGGAAAGGCAGCCGTCCGTCGGACGGGACGTTAGGTCGTGGCCCGTATGCGGGAGAGCCATACCCTGTGAACGTTAAAGAACACGCTGGATGACCTTGACGGGAGGCTACCATCTGTCTCCCAACAGTTCCAGTGGGTCCCCTCTCCAACCTTCCCCGCCCCTTCGGGGTCCTAGTGGCTTGGACATTTAGCCCATGGTGTGCAAAAAGTGCCGCTCAGAGGTAAAACAACCCAACCCCTTTCGAACCGAGGATAGAGCTGTTGTTAGCAAAGTTAATCTCAAATAAACACAGTGGGAATCGAATATATCAACATCAGATTATAAAGAATGCCCAGTACCGACTAAATCAACACCAACTACCTTTTTTATAGCTAAAAAAGTTTCTAGGTTAAAGGAGAGAAATTGTATTTAAGGTTTTACTGCATATCAACATTTGGTATTTTGGGATGAGTCCAAAAAGGTTCATCCATTCACGATAATTCTGGAGTTGTTCATACCTTTTACGTGGATTAAACGAAAACTATATTTCTTGTATTAGTTTTCGGTATAATTCAACCAGTAGTTTTATTAATTAGAAAAATTTTCAGTCGTTTTTATTTATTTTCTTGTTATTTCTCTTCTATTTCTTGTCCTAAATTATTGCTCATATCGACTTGACGTTCAGCAGATTCAATTTTTCCCTAAACGTCTGATTTTCTTTCTAAACTTAGACTTTTCCTTTCCTTCTTACTGATACTAAGTGTTGACGCTCTTGAACTCTTATCGCCTATTGTCGCATGAACGTTTTGTCGGTTAAAAACCGTAAAAAACACATTACGGATTACTGTGTAATTTTCCCCTTCAGACGTGTCCCGAGAATTACTGTGTAATTTTCCCCTCCAGACGTTTCTCTTCTGAGCTACAGCTGCTGCATTTGAACACTCTAGACCAATTCTAGAAAGCTTTGAAGCTAGAACCCCTGAATTTCTGTTCACGTGTTATTCTCAGAAAAGCAACCATCTGGATGGATTGACAATCAGCCGAATGGAATGAAAACGTTTTCCTGACAAGTGTTGCCAGTTTTGCTACTCTGAAATTACACCGTTTTGCTACTTTGAAATTACACAGTTTTGCTACTGAAAAACCCACATGTCTGTTAAGAATTTTTCCTCTAACTTTGCTATCGATGTAAAGAGGAACTTCATTCTATTACACTGAAGAAAGTTAGAAAATTTATTAAGTATTTAGGATTTGGTGGATTTTACTATTGAACCGCACTTTTCTTTGAACAGAATCAGTTAAATTGCAAGGTCACAAAAACACAGAGTACTGAGAGAAGGATTGGGTTGGGTTGTTTTATGTTTGAGCGGCACTTTTTGCACAACATGGGCTAAATGGCCAGGTCACATGGACCCCGAACGCTCAGAGAAGGTTGGGGGAGGGGACTCACAGGAATAGCTGTTGGGAGGGAGATGGTAGCCTCCCGTCAAAACTATCTAGTATGTTCTTTAACGTTAGGTTGTTTTACCTCTGAGCGGCACTTTCTTTGCAGACCGTTAGCTAAATGAACAGGTCACATGGACCCCGAAGGATCAGAGAAGGTTGGGTGAGGGGACCCACTGGAACAGCTGTTGGGAGACAGATGGTAGCTTCCCGTCAAGGCCATCCAGAGTGTTTTTTAACGTGCACAGGTTATGGCTCTCTCCCAAACACGGAGCCACGGTTTAACGTAATTAACGTTTCTTAATTTATCTCTCAAAAATTTTCTGCATTTTTGAAAATATATTAACTGTTAAATGCATACGATGGGGAGTACAGCCTTACCTCTAAAAATGGTTCTTCAAATGAAAAAACCTTCACGAAAATAGAAAATTAAGATGCCGAATGCGAAAATCCATAAAAGAACTCCGGAAGGTAAAATATTCTGACTTACACTGGCAATTGAAAACATATTTATCTCAAATTAATATTGGTACTTACTAATTCAGAAAGCATTAAACAAAGCTGAAAAATAATATTCTAAGAGTTGTCAGGCTAGAGGCCTTTTTAGATATTTTTTTTGTTCATGATTTGTACATTATTTTGGATTTCACCAAAATAGGCATATGCTACGTGGGAGGACCTCTGTCCCGGCATCTGGAAAGTTAATTGAAGTAACAGTGCCCATAGGGGACGGAGGTCACCCCACTGCTCGCGGACGCCCCAGATGGTCCGGAGCGGAGAGAGAAAGGAAGAAAGGGTTTGGCAACAGCGAGGGACAGAGCCGGTCGAGTTTCGAAAGCGTGCAGACGAGAAATTGTAAAGCGGGAAATGCCGACCTGTAATAGCGGCATTGGGCTCTGTAAATACAGCTGAACAGGCATAGTAAGCTGGTGTTGTTGTAATCTATGTAATTGAGCATATGTCCTCGTCCATCAAGCATGTTTGGAAGGTTAAATAAATATTTGTTATTTTAAAGTAAAGGCTGAAGTTTGAACCAATTTTTTGGGGAGGAGCCTCAGTATTGAGTCCCTGCAGTTGTGATAAAATCTTTGATATTTGTTCCGAAAGACTCTTTCGCCCGTCGCGTATAGCGATCGAACCGAGGGGACGTCCTAAGTGGTCCCAATAGACCGACAAACGAAGAAGTAACATCACAAGAGTGAATTTCGATTTTGAGTTACGTAAAATTTAGTGTCACCCGCAACTTTTTCCTCTTCGAGGCATGCGGTATGAACTTAAAATGTTCCGCATTTACTGAAATAATTATCTTATCTAGAACTGCATGTCAATAGCTTGATGATCTGACTTCGGAATTTAATGCCTTCAAACAAATATTTTTGAAAGAATGGCCGAAAGAAGATTTTAGATTCGAACCAGGAACAATCTACAAGCTAGCAATACGCAGTCCCGTATTCTCTAACTGTAGTTGCGACGAGTAGAGATTTCACATGATTGACCAAGACCCAATTTTTGTTTGAACAATAACAAAATTTTGAATTTATTTAAATTCAACACTTAACAAAGTTCCACCACTGGCTTATAAAGGTGGATGATTTTACATTACAATTAATTTTACATTACAATTAATTGACTAAGTACTCACTCCATTCAGGTAAGCTTGAGTTCGAACAACACTCAAAACAAAATAATGAAAGTAAAACTTAAAAAGTGAAAGTGACAACAAGCAGAGTAAGTTAAATTAAAATAACTCTACCATGTTGAGGTTTCTCCGGAACGAGAACTGTATTCTGCTAAGTTATTGTGATGTGCACACGGCGTAAATTTTCATGAAGCACCCACTCCAGATTTCTCTGATCGTGGTTTTTCCCAAGCAAAGCAAATTTCTTTAAATTTCGCCTAACGTATTTAGGTAAAAGTTTATCATATCACTAATTTAAGAGATGTATAACTTAACAATTTCCCTCCCTGAAACATGGCCTGAAAGTCAGTCCAGTGAATTTCACTAAAGCTGGACTTAGCAAAGATATCAAAAGAAAGATAGATAAAGACCAAACCCTGGTCTGTTAGTCTGATCAACCCACACCGAACAGTTTCTCTCGCGTCGAGCGTGACAATATCTTTCTGGCAACCCTGGGAACTCTCCGACCAAAAGGGCCAATCAGAAGCCAGCCCCAGGCAAAAACCCGACTCCACGTCCATATTTCACAAGTGAGACGGAGCTCTGTTGTCAGCCAACACTCGCCTTCCTCTCGAATGTCAATGTTTGCTTTCGGGCGAGCTACAATTGTTTCACTCGATACTTCTTGTCATTTCACACCTGCTAAGTTCATTCTCGGCAACCAATCTAAACAGATGAAACGGAACTCTGAAGGACATTCGCAACCGAGATCTTGCATCAGGATAGAAATGAAATAAAAAAATTAAAATGAATAGGTCTGCGACCTATCATTTCTCCCTTCTTTAAAACAAGCCAACACCCTGGGTGTCGTCACTTATTACATCCCGAAACGAAAATTTTGGAGTGGTACCAGGTATTGAAATTTATCTAAAGTAACAAAATAATAAAGTTTACAGTAATCTTCAGTCACAAAAATTTTCTGAATTTCTTTCAAAAGGAAACAGCACAAAAATTTGTTGGGCTCGAGTTTTCTTCATGATGAACCAAAGTTTTCTCCAACATTCAAACAACGGAAACAAAACAAAATAAAAAGTGTGAGTAGAATAATTCCATTTATATATATAAACACATAAAATTACTCTTAATATTCATTTGGTTATGGCAAAATATTCAATGCAAATGTTTAAAACATGGTAACTAACTCTATATATCAATGTCAACTTATTAGCAGAACAATAGCATATATATGATAGATGGCAAGATAAATATTGATTATAAGATGTAATATACTTTTAATTTACACATCGTAAATATTCGTAATATAATATAGAGGACAACTTAGATTTGTCTGATCTTACAAGCAGAAAAATCATCTCTCTTCAACTTAGAATAAACCTACATCAACCATCTTTCCTAGTTTCCACATTCTCAAAATTAAATTTCAAACTAATACATCGTTAAAAGAAAACAAATCAGTGCACATCTTTCTTATGAGGATACAAATGTTCTGTCAAAAATTCTAAAATTTATGTGCTATGTTTACCCTGTTTCCCAAAAAAAAATCTTTTAACTCTATAGCCAGAAAAGAAAAGTGGGGACGGAAAGATTCCACTGCCAGGACTACCATAGAATGATAGCGGGTCCTTCCGTCTTCCTCCCCTGTCCAGACTAGCATCCCATGTCAAAGGGTAAACACAGTTTGCTAAACATCCGTCTGAACCCATGCAGTTTGGGCTTGCTACATGTATAGGGAGACGTCTCCAATCAAAAATGAGCTTGAAACATCTGAAAGCGAATCTAGTGAGTGATTCAAATCCTTACTCATCTTTATCATCAGCACACTCCTCTACCAGAGTTAATGGTCATCACCCCTTTCACCGTCACAGAGACTATTTGATATGGGCCATCGATGTGGTCGGACTTCCATAATCCTCAGGCAAATTTATACTCACCCCCTACGTCCTGTTATTCCCATGTGTTGAATCCTCCAAGAAAGAAGATAAACAAAAATTAATTTCCTTAGAAAAAGAGAGCGGAAAAAGAGTCCTCTTCCAAGCTACTATAAGGCATCATCAAAGTCGAAACCTTATTTCTATTGGCACTGAGCCAAAAATTGCTCCTAAACTTCACAAACAATGGAGATGCAGGCAGAGAAGCAAAGTTCAATTCTTTCCGCACCCGTTACGTCATCTCTGTAGTCTCATTCCTTACTCTCCTCAGCCACGGTGCTGCAGAGTAATACGATCTACCGCGAGTTTACCGATTGACCTGTTCTCTTATCTCGAAATTGGATCTACATTCTCTTCATAGACTAATAACATAAATTCAACTCTCCAATATAAATCACCGTCATACACTTTAAACAATTTCTTTAGTTAAAATACTTATTTAACTTTGAAGACACACCACATCTCTGACATTTCTCCACTAACTCAAAACAAATGTTTACATAATTTCCAAAATGTTTAATCAATTTCTACTTAAATAAAATTCTATCCTTAGTTACAAGTTAATATATTCTTTAACAGTTCTGGCACGTCACCCATTTTTCTCCAGAGACCATTTCTGTCTCCGTAGATAATTCCTGTTTGATCGGCTTCCTGCACATCCACAAGAAAAGATTAGTCACAGTTTTTCTCGCAGTTGAAGAAATAGAAGAAGTGAAATTCTGACTAGTTAGTCCAGATGCATCTGCGCGCTTGGCTCAAATGAACTAAGAGTCAGAATGGAAGATTTCACAAGTTGGAAAGAGCTTCTTTTTTTTGAAATGGAACCTAAACAATTAGAGAGAAAGTTCATAGTGAAAAGATATAGTCCTTTCTCTGGTTTTCTCTGAAGTTCTGTAATGCTCATTCAATCGATCTCATTCACGCCATAGCGGAACGATTCATTATATGTGCATTCTTCCAGGTTCCGATCACATTGTATATTTTCTTCTGAAGATGCCAATTCAATTTCTTCGGGTAATTACTCTTCTGAAGCAAGCAGTATCATGGGTTGTGCACTAGAAGATTCTTCAAAGTCGGCTTCTTCGTGAACTTGTGAGTTCTCACTTTCTAACCAATCTTCGAAACATCGTAGAGATTGAACTCTTCCGAAGGCATCCCTAGGTCGTAGATTATATCTAGACGTTTGTCGTGTCTCCGTTTCTACAACTTTGAGTATAGTCTGTGAACTCTGGTCATTTCCAGAATATTCATCCCTTTGCAATAGTGTTAGTGATATCTTAACAGCTAAGGATTCAATTGATTGTTCCTCCGTCATTACAGGTTGTTTTCTCTGTCGTCCTCCATACGTTGTAATGTGAAATCCTTCATCCTCTGCTCTGTCTACCTCTTCCCAAATCTGATCGATGTGATTCTTAATTATTAGTTCCCTTTCTGGCAATCTGGGCAAGGTTTTGGATTCCTCTTCACCTACAAATTCCTCAAATGGTCTGTGTATATTTGCTTTAAACAAACGATCCACGTGTACAATCTTCACTTTTTTCGGGTCGCGAATCAAAGAAATCTCAAACGTGACAGATGAGAGCTGTTTTGTGACCCTGTATGGTCCACTTGACAGTCTCGCTAACTTCTTACTTCGTCCTGGTTTTACTACTGGGGTATATAGATAAACTGAGGAACCTAATTTTATCGGTTTATCTTTCGCTATCTTACTTCTTTGCCAATGTTGTTTTTCAGACGCTTGTTCAAGATTTTCTTTCACAACTTCATATGCACGTTGCATCCTTTCCACAAATTGTTCTGAATAGTTTTGAACATCTGCATACGAAAATTGTGGTGGGGCTGTGAAAAGATCATGGGGTAGAGTGAGGTCTCTTCCGTACATCAAGAAATTTAGGGTTTCTTTTGTACTGGAATGAACTGTGGCACGATACGCCATCATGACAAAAGCAAGATGTTCATCCCAATCTCTCTGATTTTCAGACACCAGATGGGATAGAATCTGGAGAATTGTCGCATTGTGACGTTCAACCATTCCATTCGCCTGGGGGTGCATTGGTTTAGTCCTAAGCTTCGTGACTCCCAATTTCTGACAAATGTCACTCATCAACTTTGAAACAAAATTGGTACCAAGGTCAGTTAACAGTTTCTTTGGTGTACCATGACGACAAATGATTTGTTCAACGAATATCTTCGCTACGGTTGTGCTGGTTTGATCTTTCATTGCAAACAGTTCTGGATATTTGGTGAAATAGTCACAAATTACTAGGATATATTTATTCCCTGACTCTGTCATTGGCAATGATCCTAATACATCCATAGCACATTTAGTCCATGGGGCGTTTGGTATGGTGGGCTGGATGAGGTTTGCCTTCTGCGAAGATCTAAAGCCTCTTCTTTCCAGACATGAAGGACATGTATCGATGTACTTTCTAATGTCAGAATACATATTTGTCCAAAAATAATTTCTTCTAACTCTTTCCAGTGATTTTTCAAATCCTAAATGTCATGAGCTCAAACTGTCATGACAGGATTTTAAGACTTCTCTCCTGAGACTGATTGGAACAACAAGCTGTTCAAGAACTTGTGTTCTCGTCGATCTTTCTTGTGGCAAAGAAAAATGGACTGTTGTACCGTTTGAAGCAAAATTGAGCATTGAATTTGAGCATTGAAAGCATTGTGGCAAAGAAAAATGGTACAACAGTCCATCTTTCAAGAAGAATTTGTCCGAAACTTTTGACTGGGCTGTGTACTTTTTTGTACAATTTCATCAATTGTTTCGCGAATGTCTCGATCATTTCTTTGGGCCAATCTTATCTGATTGATATCTATCTATCTATAAATCTTATCTGATTGATATCTATCTAGGTCTGGGGAAATTTTACTTCCAGTCTCTTCTATTGTAGCTATGTATCTGGATAATACATCTGCATTAACATTTTTAGCACCAGCCCTGTATATTACAGAAAAATCATATTCTGCCAGGGACAGGTTCCATCTTGCAAGTCTCGAACTTGGGGTCTTCAGATTTATAAGCCATCTCAAGGGAGCATGGTCAGTAATAACTGTAAATTTTCGCCCAACAAGATACACTCGAAAGTGACCGATCGAAGCAACGATTGCGAGAGCCTCTTTCTCAATTGTGGAGTAATTTATTTCCGCAGAGTTTAACTTCCTACTGAAGTAAGCTACTTGTTGTCTTTCACTATCTTCATTTTCCTGCTCTAAAATTCCAGCAATCGCAAAGTTACTAGCGTCAGTAGTCAAAAGGAATTCTTTTTTAAAATCCGGAAAAATTAACTAGGGTTTCTGGACTAAGATTTCCTTCAGTTTTCTAAATGCTTTCTCACATGACTCATCCCATTTAAATTTTACATCCTTTCGTGTGAGTCTGTTGAGGGGAAGGACAATTTGTGCAAAGTTTTTGATGTGCCTCCTGTAATAACCAGCGAGTCCAAGGAAAGCTCTAATTTGTTTTACAGTTTTCGGGGTAGGGAATTTTCTGACAGCTTCAACATTTTTCTCATCTGGTCTCACTCCACTCTTATCAAGGATATGACCAAGATATTTCACTTCTTTTCTTAAGAAATTGCACTTAGACGGTTTTAATTTTAAATGGTGTTCTCTGAGTCATTTGAAAACTGTCTCTAATTTTCTCAGATGGGAATCAAAATCTGAGGACGCAATCAAGATATCATCAATATAGACTAGTACACAATCATCTCTTAAATCAGAAAATAGATTGTCCATCATCCTTTCAAAGGTAGCAGGCGAATTACAAAGTCCAAACGGAAGTTTATTGAATTCAAAAAGTCCTTTATGACAAATGAAAGCAGTTTTATGTTTGTCTTCCTCTCAGATAGGAATTTGATAAAATCCGGATGTGAGATCAAGAGTAGAAAAATATTTGGATTCTGCCAATAAGTCTAAGGTCTAAGGTTTGGTGAATAAGAGGAAGAGGATAGCAATCCTTTCTTGTAACAGCATTTAGTTTGCGGAAGTCTATACAGAATCTGTAAGTTTGGTCAGGTTTTTTAACTAAAACTACTGGAAAACCGTAACTGCTATTTGAAGGTCTGACAATTCCGGCCTCTAAAGGTTCTGCAACCTGCTCTTCTAACTCGGATCTTAGTGCAGAGGTTACTCTATATGGTCTTTGTCTTATGGGTCGATCGTCAGTCAGATGGATTTCATGTTGGATTAGATCAGTGCCTTCCAATTCACAAGGAAATCTGGCAAACACATCTGAGTACTTGAGAATCAATCTTTCAAGCAGTTTTTTTTTGTTGTGGGGATGCTGTTGTTATTTAAAATAATCTGCAGACAGAGGCTTAACTCTCTTGTTTCTACATTTGGGAAATCAGTGTGTCTAACTTTGACTGTTCAACAGTTACCAGTTTAGATCCCTTATTTAATCTCACTGTTTCGGAAGAAAGGTTTGCTACTCTAACACTCAGTGTACCATCAGCCTAAGAGTATTCACTGACCTAGCGAAACAGAAATCTTTGAATCGATTCTGTTCACTGGGCTGAACTAGAACAATGTCTTTACTTTGAAAAGGATATATGTCTTCAAGCTGGACAGAAATTATCCTTTCAGTTCTAGGAAAAATTCTTTCCTTTCCTATAATCCTAGCAAATTTTTTCTTTTTGGGTACAGTAGAAATAAAATTTATATGAGCACCTCCATCATTCATTTTCCCTTTGACTGTGTTCCCAGTTACTGTTAAAATTCCTCTTCCCACATCAAAATTAAATCGGTGATGCCTTAACAAATCTATCCCAAAAAGAGTGTTGTACTGTTTACTCATTTCCTGTCGTGTCACAAAAATCGGATACTTGAAAGATTTGCCAGAGAGTTCAAACTGGATTTCATAGCATCCTTCAATCGGCAAAGATTCACCTGTTATTCCGAATATTTTAACATCTGTTTGGATCCGTCTCATTGACATTTTCGCACAAATTCTTTTAAATGTTCTCATATTCATGAGAGAAACCGACGCTCCCGTGTCAACGAATATGCGAAGGGGAACATTCCCAGATGATCCTTTCACAATGGGAAGATGTGAATCATGTTTTGTTGCGATGAACCTAACTGCAGGGAAATTTATTATTCCTTTCTCTGGAACCGATACGCTCTGCTTTGTTCGACTCCCTCTGCGTTTAACATTAGCGTTTGTGCACCTATCGATTTGATAGTTCATTTGTTGGTCTGGATCATTCCTTGCAATGGGAAATTTCCTATCTCCTCTCGCATTTGGCACACAAAATCTGGGATTTTCTCTACTTTGTCCAAATACCGAAATTTGAGGAGGCACATTACGATTTCTGACTTCAGGAAATTTTGCGTTAATTCTTTTTGTACAATTCCTCGCAATATGTCCCTTTCCACGACAAGAAAAGCAAACTGTCTGCGAGTTTGTCCATCTTGGAGTTTGTTGGGGAGAGTTTCTCCCAAAATTAACTCTCCTGCGAAAAACTTGAAGTTCACCTCTTTCTGACTGCATACTACAGAAGTTTCTTTTACTTGTGTCTGTGGGATGTATGTATTATGATTTCTATATTCCCCAGGTGTAGTTTTCGAATCTACTGCATTAATTCCCATGTTCTGAATCTGTTCGGTCAAAAGTTGAAGTGTTTTATCCGTTTTATCACACTTGTACCTCAGTTCCTCCATAATTACGTATATTGACTCGGAATCATTTACATTTTTATTTCCCTGTATTGCATTTACTTCTCTCGTTTTGGACATTAACAAATTATTTTCTTGTTCCTGCACAGCAAAATCTAGAGCTTGATCAAAATTAAGGGGATTCCTGCTCAATACAGGTCGTTTGACTTTATCCGAAAGTTCCGCGACAAATTGACATAAAATGTTTGATCTCGAAGCGTCTTCACTTCCTGTGATTCCTCCGATTTTTGTGGCATATGAAGAGCTTTTGTGGCATATATGCACCAAAGCTCTCAATCTAGTGGAGTACGTTATCACATCTTCCTGAATAGTTTGTTTTGCTGTGGTGAACTTATGAAGTCTCACCGAAAGAGGTTCCTTTGCATCGAATCTATCGATTACACACCTCTGAAAATTTCTCAATTGTGTTTCTTTCCTGAGCTCAGAAGACTCAGTTAAAAATTCCATCGCCTTTCCCCTGAATTTAGATTTTATAACGGTTAATGCAACCTGATCCGACCATCCTGCGATTTTCGACACTTCTGACACAGTTTCGAATAATTTTTCAGCCGTCCCGCCAAGATCTGTGGCATTATAGACAGGAACCAAATTAATGAATCCGGCAATGTTCGCAAAAGAGTTTTGGGCACTGTTATTTCCATTGTTCGCACTAAGGGCTTCCTGGGTTTCTATATTAATCGTGGGAGGGTCTGATGTTTCGGTCGTGGTGGGTGACTAAGCTTGTGCCATTTTTTTTTCCAAAATTTTACACACTAAAACTTATTTTCTACTTCACAACTAAAATTTAGTACTTAATATGCTAAACATTTCTTAAAATATTTTTCTCAGCATTAACATGAGCTGGGAATAATTATATCTTAACTCTAATCAACTTAATCAGAATTCGAAACAAATTCAATACCCTTAAATCAAAATGATTGTTGTCACTTTCTAACAGAATTATCTTACTTTAGTATACTTTTGATACACTTGATTTCTCATAAATATTCCAATTTTTCGTCACAACAAAAGTTTGAGATTATTCATCAATTTAATAATCTATTTACTTCTCTATTCAACCTGGTTCTTTTTAATAATCGTTTATCTCTACTCAACCTGGTCCTGTCGCGAGGACGCCAGTTTGTCACCCGCAACTTTTTCCTCTTCGAGGCATGCGGTATGAACTTAAAATGTTCCACGTTTACTGAAATAATTATCTTATCTAGAACTGCATGTCAATAGCTTGATGATCTGACTTCGGAATTTAATGCCTTCAAACAAATATTTTTGAAAGAGTGGCCGAAAGAAGATTTTAGATTCGAACCAGGAACAATCTACAAGCTAGCAATACGCAGTCCCGTATTCTCTAACTGTAGTTGCGACGAGTAGAGATTTCACATGATTGACCAAGACCCAATTTTTGTTTGAACAATAACAAAATTTTGAATTTATTTAAATTCAACACTTAACAAAGTTCCACCACTGGCTTATAAAGGTGGATGATTTTACATTGCAATTAATTTTACATTACAATTAATTGACTAAGTACTCACTCCATTCAGGTAAGCTTGAGTTCGAACAACACTCAAAACAAAATAATGAAAGTAAAACTTAAAAAGTGAAAGTGACAACAAGCAGAGTAAGTTAAATTGAAATAACTCTACCATGTTGAAGTTTCTCCGGAACGAGAACTGTATTCTGCTAAGTTATTGTGATGTGCACACGGAGTAAATTTTCATGATGCACCCACTCCAGATTTCTCTGATCGTGGTTTTTCCCAAGCAAAGCAAATTTCTTTAAATTTCGCCTAACGTATTAATTTAAAAGTTTATCATATCACTAATTTAAGAGATGTCTAACTTAACAATTTCCCTCCCTGAAACATGGCCTGAAAGTCAGTCCAGTGAATTTCACTAAAGCTGGACTTAGCAAAGATATCAAAAGAAAGATAGAAAAAGACCAAACCCTGGTCTGTTAGTCTGATCAACCCACACCGAACTGTTTCTCTCGCGTCGAGCGTGACAATATCTTTCTGGCAACCCTGGGAACTCTCCGACCAAAAGGGCCAATCAGAAGCCAGCCCCAGGCAAAAACCCGACTCCACGTCCATATTTCACAAGTGAGACGGAGCTCTGTTGTCAGCCAACACTCGCCTTCCTCTCGAATGTCAATGTTTGCTTTCGGGCGAGCTACATTGTTTCACTCGATACTTCCTGTCATTTCACACCTGCTAAGTTCTTTCTCGGCAACCAATCTAAACAGATGAAACGGAACTCTGAAGGACATTCGCAACCGAGATCTTGCATCAGGATAGAAATGAAATAAAAATATTATAATTAATAGGTCTGCGACCTATCATTAGCAATTGTTTTAGCTACCATTAAGTTTATTTAGCTCTTTCTCCGGTCTTCTCACAACTATTAGGTTTCGAGGTGTGGCAAAACATCTTCTAAATATAATCGCATAAATGCTGGTTGCCATCCCTTCATTATGGAGAAACCTTCCGAAAAGCCATTGCACTACAAACACATGTAGTCAAGTTGTTTCAACCTGTGAAGTTTTGACTAGGGATAGACGGAAAAAGGCTGATGAAGTGCTGCTGAGGATTGTGTCGACCGCTGCTCTTGTGCACACGTTTCTTGACTTTATCTAGGATAGGAGCGGATTTCGCGAAGGACTGTTTCGCCGAATTCCCTAGGGAGTGTATCGCTGTGATATTTGTCGCGGCTGTAGGAAGTATTTAATTTCTTCTCTCCCAAAGCTTGGACTTCGTTTCTTCTGCACTTCAGGTCAGTGCTTATTTATTATTTCTTTCGTCTAAGAATTCGATGACAAATCGAAAATTCAAATATGGATGCAGTAGCGGACTATCGAAAGAATTTGATGGCAGACTCGGCTGGGCTGGCACTGCACTGGATATCGGACGACGATGTCTGGCAAATCTGTAGTCCTTCTGTTATTGAAGGGCATTTACCCTGCAAAGAGGTATCTCCTCCGCAGTTGTTGGATGGCATAACCCCGGCCCCAGGGGAAAGCTTTGATCATTGTGTCGAAACTGGAGATAACTCTAACCCGCCTCAACGAGCTGCCAAAACGGATGCTGCTTCAACATGTAAATGTTTGACGCACAAACTTGATAAATTGGAGGAGATAAACTCCATTTTACATCGTATGCCAAATATGACTCAGATTCATGGTCTTAACCCTGAAACTTATGCCACCTTTAAGACGGCCATCTTACAAAAATATTATATTGAAAAGGAAATTATGGAACATAATTGTGAATTCAAATTCACAACGTCAAACCAGCGGGTTGCTACCACTTCCGAGAATACCGGAAATTTTGTTTCTGTTGTTACAACTGCTGATACAGTGGATACTATGGACACAACAAAGTTTAAACCTGTTAAGAAAGGATATAAACGTCCCCTTTCTTCTAACCATGATACTATCCCACTTAAAAATAAATTCTCGGTTTTAGCCCTGAACTCTGACCAAGTTGAAGGATCAACGGATGTTATGGCTACCTCTACCTACCTCTGATAGGTCTTGCCGGTTGGATACGTCCTCAGTGACTGAGGCCAAACGGGAACAAATTCCCCAAATTATTTTGAAGAGTCCAAAAAATTGGACCCTATTACAACGAGAGCTTACTGTTTTGGCAGTGGAGGCTTTCACTGCCAAATCAAATGGAGACGCCATTCGTGTACAAACGAAGTGCACTCAGGATTTTCGCGCCTTCGTCAGATTGTTTGAAGGGTCTCACCTTGAATTTCATACATATCACCTTAAAGCTGAAAAAAATCTAAAAGTAGTTCTTAAAAATTTAGCTCTGGATGTTACCTGCGACGAGCTTAGGACTGAGCTACTTGGCATGGGTTTGAACCCCATTAAAATTTCACAATTCAAACACGGTGCAGATAGAAAACCAATTCCCGTTTTTCTTGTCGAACTTTCGAAGAATGTTGCAAATAAGAACATTTTCAACATTATTAGTCTTTTTCACTTACGAATCAAGGTTGAAAATTATAGAAAAGCACCTGCACCCACTCACTGTCACCGCTGCCAATCATTTGGTCATGCGCAGAGTGGATGCCATAATAGGCCCAAGTTGCGTAAAATGCGCCGGGGATCATTTCACAACTACTTGTTCCAGAAGCAAGACTGATAGCCCCCCCCCCCCACTTGCGCTAATTGTCGGCTGGCACATACAGCTAATTATAAGGGATGTGCTTTCTATCCTAACCTTGGTTCTATCAACACTATGCCTCCACCTCATAGACCATCAAACTCTACCTCTGGGAAAGGGAAAGGTGACTCCCTCGTTTGTTGCCAAAATATCTACTTCTCTTTCGTATGCTGCTATAGTTGCTTCTTCATCAACATCTAGGATTGGACAGTCTACTGCAGTTCCTTCACCAGCTTCATATGAACGTACTTTTACTACTTTTCAGCAGAAACCTAAAGTACAAACATCCTGTAAGAGGGATTAAAAAAAGAGTTGGACTCAATTCTGATTAATGATATCAAAGATGTTTTTTCCTTTGTCAAACAGTTAAATCTTGCTGCTATTCTGACCACCATTAAAAATTTATTTACAGAGTATCAAAGTGCTAAAGGCCTGATGGCCAAAATTGTTGTCGGGGTCCGAGCTTTGATCTTCTACTGAACGCTCTGAACCCCGATGGCTGATTCACCTTATTATCATGACCAGCTTCAGATTATTGCGTGGAATTGCAACGGCCTTAAAAGAGACCTTTTCGAGTTTCTGAACTTTCTTCTGCAGTTTAATGTGGATGTGGCTTTACTGAGCGAGACACCCTTAAGGGCTAGTAATACACTAAATGTCGCAAATTACAAAGTTTATCGAACTGACAGAATACATAACGGAGGTGGTGGGACAGCCATTTTTGTTAAGAGCTCTATTCCACACTTCTATTATCTGCTTCCTGAAGTGGCTCCATTGAAGTAACTGCCATCTCTGTTCCCCGGATTAGTATTGGAAAACTAAACATCATTTCTAGTTATAAGCCTCCAAATATTATTTTGCGTTCTGTGGATCTGGATTGGATCTTTAAAACCGACTGTCCCACAATTCTTGCTGGTGACCTAAATCCAAACACACTGCTTGGAATTCTCGAAGGTGTAACTTAAATGGTCGCACCCTGCTTGAATATTCTACTAGTAAGGGGATCATTGTGAATGCGCCTTCCAGTCCCACTTATTTTCCGTACAACCAGAAATACATGCCAGATGTGCTTGATATAATCCTGCTGGGACACTTTTTTCCGGCCTACAGTCTTGATACTATACAATCGCTAAACTCGGATCACTTACCAATCTCCCTTCAGCTCTCCATATCAAATGTGGCAACTCCTCCTGTTTCCGTTTCAAAAAATTGGGATGTTTACAAAGAACTTGTTCACGCTTCTCTCAAAGGAAAATGCAATTCTCCGCATTTCCACAACATTGAGACTGACATTGAAAATTTTACTGCTATTTTTCATACATGTAAGAGGAAGACTAGTTATACGAGGAAAAAGGTACCTGTTTATTTTAAGTTACCTCCCCACTTACTTGAACTTGTCAAGGCCAAAACCCAAGCTAGACATCGGTGGCAAAGGTTTCGGTATCCTGCAGATAAAAATATGTACTATGCCCTCAAGAACAGAGTTCGAGCAGATATCGCAGAATTCAGATCAACCTCTTGGAAAAATAAGATCGAAAACCTCTCTGTTTATGATAATTCTATTTGGAACTTTACAAAGAGGCTAAAAATCATAAAAATAACCTCCCGCAAAAGAAGGTGAAAAGGGGGTGGTATATAGTGATGCTGAGAAAGCTGAAGCTTTTGCTCCAACATTGGTCACCCAGTTCCAGGATAATTCTGACTTGTCAGATGAAATTACTCAACGAGAGGTAAAAGATGAAATACATCATTTCTATCTGCGTCCGACAAGTCAGACACTTTTCACTACCCCTAAGGAGATTAAGGCAGCAATCGGGAAGCTAAGGCGAAATAAGGCTCCTGGTTTGGATCTGGTTACAAATGCCATGATCAGGAATTTACCCGTCAATGCAATTGTATTTTTGTGTTCTATATTGAATATCCTTATACGACATGGAGTTTTTCTGAGGTATGGAAGCGAGAAAAGATCAAGATGATCCCTAAGCCAGGGAAAAATCACAAGTTTCCAAGTAGCTACCGTCCGATTAGCCTGTTGTCTTGTCTCAGTAAGCTGTTGGAACGAATAATGTTGAATCGAATGCACACATTCGTCTCTCAACATCAGGTGTATAATTTGCTTTCCGGAAAAAGATGTCAACGGATCACCAGCTTTTACGAGTCGTTGGTAAACTAAAAGAATCCTTAAATAAGAAGAAATTCGTAGCTGCTGCCTTCCTCGATGTGGCCAAGGTCTTCGACAAGGTTTGGGTTGATGGGCTGATTTCTAAGCTCATCAGGGCAAAGGCCCGATCAGGGATGATTCTTTTTATTGAATCCTATTTACATCACCGTACTTTTCAAGTATGTGTCAATGAGAGTCTATCTGCAGTCCAGAGTATACAGGCAGGGGTCCCACAGGATTCCCTTCTTGGCCCTGTTCTGTTCTCTATCTACATGCATGATTTCCGCTCGCATGAACGTTTGTTTTATGCTATGAATGCAAACGACATAGCTATACTTTCTCCATCTCTTAGGTCCTCGATAGCTATAGACAGGCTGCAGAAAGGTCTAGACCTGGCTGAAAAAATGGTACGATAAATGGAAGATCAAAATAAACGTTGACAGAAGTTCAGCGTTATTATTTTCATTGAAGAAAGTTTCTTGTGACAGCAGTTTATATATATTTAATAACCTTATTCCTTGGCAAAAGACTACAAAGTATTTAGGGCTGATTTTGCATCAAAAATTGAAGTAAACGACCACATTAAATAAATCATTCATAAAACTAACATCATCCGATGCCAACTTGGACCCTTGTTGGGTCGAAATTCGATCCTATCTATTGATCACAAATTACTTCTGTACTTTTCTGTGCTACGTCCAGTATTGACTTATGCTGCCCCTGTCTGGGCGAATACGACCAAGACAAATATCCGTTGTATACACCGATATCAAAACAATGTGCTACGACAGGTTACGAATGCTCCCTGGTTCATCACAAACAGAAGAATTCATCACGATCTTGGAGTTGAACACATATATAACTTTATTAAGAACACCTCGAAGGTTTTCTTTGATGGTGTTGACTCAAACCCACATGATTTGATTTCTTTTCTATTGCATTATTTGTTCGATCCTCTGAGCAGGATCAAAGAGCAAGACCTATGATCTACGATATGGATACCTTTTTGGTTTAGTTCTTGCGTTCTGCTCGTGTGCCTACGTGATCTTTTCATAGCCCTTCGGTGTTTCACCATAGCTTAGTGTACTACATTTTGTACTGTCTTTGACTCATGGCCTTATCGGCGATCATCAGATGAAAATGGTTATGGGGTCATCCTGGAACATTGAATGTTATGTTTCAGCTATCAGCTATATCCATTATGGAGTGCTTTACAGTGAAGCCTTTCGATAGGAGCGAGTTCCCTGCGTTACATTTTCACTGCCGAGCAAGGTTTTCTATAGCTTATACCACGTGAGTAATTTTACATACACTTTGACTGAAAATTGTACATTTAGGAAATATGAGACACCATTGTGTTTGGGAATTTAAAATCTGAAATTTTGCAGTAGCTCAATTTCTGTAATTCCATAATGAAGCAATGAAATAACTTTCAGCTCCAGGCTCGTAATCTGTAGTTCCCAGGTTCGAGTCCCAGCTGGGTCAGAGTTCAGATTTATCTCCGGAAAATTCCTCGCCCTGCCCACGGTCAGTAGGGGACACCAATGGACTAGGAAAAGCCGCCGTACATCGGATGGGACGTTAAGCCGTGGCCCCGTGTGCAGGAGAGCCATACCCTGCGCACGTTAAAGAACACGCTAGATGGCCTTCATGGGAGGCTACCATCTGTCTCCCAACAGCTGTTCCAGTGGGTCCACTCACCAAACCTTCTCTGAGCCTTCGGGGTCCGTGTGACCTGGCCATTTAGCCCATTGTGTGCAAAAAAGTGCCGCTCAGAGGTAAAACAACCCAAATCCTTTCAGCTTCGGGGGTAGGAGGAAGAAATTATTTGTGATTTATTAAAATTATTTTTCTTAATGAAATCCTTTTCTGCAAAACAGGTCGTAGCTGTACTGAAGAAGAAAATCTTAATATTTTCTCTACAATATTTGGTATATTATAATAAATTGAGATTTATGTGCCGCTGTACGATAACATGTATTATACAATTATATTTTATAGTATGGATATTTTCAAGAAAAATAATATCGAGTTTCTTACTTGTATAAATTGTCAATAGATGGCAGCAGGCACTTGACGTATCAAAAATAAAAAAAATTATGTTATTAGAACAAAGTGCAGACACCTATATACATCGATATGCTCAAGGGAACAAAACTGCAACATACATTGACTTACATGTTCGCAAAATGATTAAATGTATTAATTTACATATGAAATTTAAGAATTCTACAAAAGTTCGAAAAAAAGAAAAGGGCTCCTCCAGGTATAGTAAAATGAACTCCTGAACAGAATAAAATTTTCATTGAATAAGTTTAGGGTCATACCACTGTACGCAAATAGTCATGAGTGTTGGACAGTTTGAAACACTAATTAAATCACATTAAATATTTCAAGAGTAAAGCAAACCATGGCTAGAGCGGGTGAAACTGATTGCATTGCGCATGCACAGATCGCCCCTTATAGTTGTTTCTCTGACTGCACACCAATTTGCCACGTTCAGCTTCGGTATAATTACGCAGTGCGGCGCCACTTACACTTGTACGAAGCTGGCCTTCGTTTCCCTAGACCTTCTCTGACTTCAAGACATGAGGTTCTGAAGGTAATCCAATTTGCAGTCAGTTGTCCAACGTGGGAGCTGGGGGGGAGTCCCCATGCATTTGAAGTCTTACACACTCTTTGAACACGTGATGCACGTAGCTCCTGTGACCTTTGATCTTCAATTCCTGTCCCTTTGTTTTTATATCATACGCACCTGTTCTGGAGCGACAAATCGGAAAACAACGTATCACCATGTTTAAGAATAGAGAAAATTCGAAACATTGTGCATTAAAAGTTTTAAGTTTTGAAAAGATCGCAGTTTTAAATCCGGACGCAGAAAGCACTCAATGAACACCTATGCAGACAATATGGTTAGTTGTCAAGTGATTGCGTGCCCTCTGTCGGATTGTTTTTGCATAAGAGTGCCTCGAGAAAACTAGAATTGGTCAGGCCTGTACTCCATCACTGTTGACCAAGCATAAAAATGGAATTTGACTGAATAGATGGCGCCACTCTCCGAATCAAATAAAAAAAAAACATTCCAGAAAGTTTATGCCACACTAGCAAAAGTCAAACGTTTAGTGCAGGGGTGGGCAAATAGCGGCCCGCTAAGAGTTTTTTGTCGCCCGCCAAGACAATCAGAAAATATCCGCCTTGAACCGAGATTTCCTTACCGTGCGCGACCGAAAATTCGTCTCGTATTTTCCACTAGGACGGCCACATCAATACGCATGCGCAGTGTAGATACGATGCGCAGTGCTTTTCCGGTTGATCTGGTTATTTCCATTTTGTCTTTGCAATAGTAAATATATAAATTTCCAACTTGAGTGAAACCATGAACCCTCTGAAAAAACGTAAAATCGGTGATGAATGTCGTGTGTTTAATGAAGAATGGACAAACAAATATTTCTTTGGTAATACAGGGAATAAAGCAGTGTGTTTATTGTGTCATGAAACGATAGCCGTATTTAACGAGTACAATTTGAAACGACATTACGAAACAAAACATAGCGAATTTGGCTGCCAACTTTCCAAGGAAGAACGCAAAATAAAAGCTGCGGAGTGTGTGAAAAGGTTGAAGAAGCAACAAACATTATTTACAAAGCAATCAACACTTCAAAATAGCGCTACAGAAGCAAGTTTCATGGTAGCCTACAACCTTGCTAAACACAACAAGCCTTTTTCGGATGGCGAGTTTATTAAGCAGTGTATGGTAGAGTGTGCAAGTAGAGTGTCCTGATGTTAGAAGCAAATTTGAAAGCATTTCATTGTCAAGAAGGACTATAGTGCGGCGCATTGACTTAATTAGTGACGAACTCACAGAACAGCTGAAGACTGCGAGCAAAGATTTTGTTTGGTTTTCTTTGGCACTGGATGAGAGGACAGATAACGAAGACACTGCACATTACTCATCTTTATCCGTGGAATTAATGAAAATTTCGTCATCACAGAGGAATTACTTGGCCTAGAATCAATGAAAGATAGAACCACTGGTCAGGACTTGCTTGAGTGTGCTGTGAATTGTGTGGAGAAAAGTGGCTTGTCCTGGAACAAAATGGCAAGCATTACAACAGATGGGACCAGAGCTTTCAGTGAAAAAAATGTAGGTATGGTTAAGCTTTTAAAAACAAGTTACAATCACAAGACACAGACAGTGATATCTTGTCTTCTCATTGCATTTTGCATCAGGAGAGCCTTTGTAAAGCTGCACTGGACTTAAAGCATATGGTAGATCCTATTGTTAGTGTGGTGAACACAATCAGAGCAAGGGCACTCCACCATCGACAGTTCAAATCTTTTCTTGAGGATGTGGAGGCAGAGTATGAAGACGTAATTTACCACAACAGTGTGAGGTGGTTGAGCCTGGGCAAAGTGATAAAAAGAGTCTGGGCATTGCAGAATAAAATCCTCTTATTTCTGGACACGAAGAAGATATCTCATGATTTTGTTAAAAAAATAGGATCTGAGGAGTGGAGATATGAAATGATGTTTTGAGCTGACGTATTTGAGAAATTGAATGAACTGAATGTGACATTGCAGGGAAAGGGGTTGTTTGCACATGAAATGTGGAAGCATGTAAAACAATTCAAAGAAAAACTAGGTCTATTTGCAAGGCAAGCAGGTGAAGGCAATTTTTGTCATTTCCCTTTATTAGGAAAACAGAAAGTGCCTGAAAGTGTTTCTGCTAAGATTAGGGATCATCTGCAGAGTTTGGAGGACGAGGTCACAAGAAGATTTCAGGACATTAAGAAAATTGAGCCTAAATTCAATTGCTCTCTTATCCCATCACTGCTGATATTGACACAGCACCTGAGGAGCTGCAGCTTGAACTTATAGACATGCAGTCAGATCACATTGTGAAAGAAATGTTTAATGCTGTGACATTAGTTGACTTTTACAAATCTTTGTCTGCTGAAAAATTTCCATGTACGAAGAAATTTGATGGGAAAATGTTCTCTATATTTGGGTTTATATATATTTGTGAGCAATGTTTTTCTTGCTTGAAGAACAACAAGAGTAAATATAGATGCTCTTTGACAGACATTAACATGCAGGCTGTGATGAGAATCACAACAAGCAATCTCACTCCTGATTTCAAAAAAATTGGAGAAAAGTGTGATACGGTACATTTGTCTCATTAAACTGATTCTAAAATTAAATGTGCTTGCAACTAAAGATGATATGAAATTAGCACAATAAATAAATTGAATAAAACTGCCACTATTTTATTTAATTTATATTTATTGATTTTTATGGTACAATTTATACCTTTTCTGAAATGCTAAGTTAACTAATGAATGCAATCATTTTAAAAGGTGCTGCCCTCCGTTAACCTCCGTTTCCACAAATTGGCCCCGAGCCTAAACAATTGCCCACCCCTGGCTTAGCGGATGATGATGTAGTGGTTAGCATAACTGGCATATTTCCAAGAAACGTGGGTCTTAATCCCACTAACGGCAAAATTAATTTTTTTCAGCTCCATGTCTACATCCTGTGATTCTTTACTACTGATAAGGAATATTCAAAAGATATGTATATGACCTTCAGCTTTTCCAAAAATTAATGCTAAAAATAAACCCAACTGTAAATTACACTTTAATAGGAGAAACTCAAACTTGAAAAATTTAGTGAAAATGACATGAAGTTTCTTATTTAAGAAGGTAAACATTTTCGATGCATAGGTGTCTTTTTTTAAACAGATTCACTTAAGTTTTTTTTCTCATTTTGTCGGTAGGCCATAACTAATTACATAACATAACTTCCCAATTAACAATTTAAAATAATCAGAATTATTATTATGTATCTGTAATAATATATTGTATGGAGGTGGCCTTACCACCTCGATACAATAAACCTGGACACTGTGATAACGTAATTCCTAATTTTGAAAAAATATCCCTTTTAACTAAATCTGTTCCAAAAATTCAACTGGCAGCTATTTATTTTTAAAAATTTGATAATGAATTTTATAACATTCTGAAATATTTTAATAAAATCCTAATGAACAAATTATTTTAATAAGTTTTAAAAAATGGCTTTAACTAAATTTTAATACAACTAAGTCAATTATATATTTATGCGTAATTAATTACCCTCCTGTTTTTCCAAGGCTTCCATGCCTGGTGTCAGGAATCAAAGTTTACTGTCACGAAATTATATATACAAATTAATCAATTGTGCAAACACTGTTCATCTCAGGTTTAAACTGTCATTATTGTGAACAAGTGCTAGTATAGTGTTTTCACCAAATCAATTTCATATTTGTTCTTTAATGCTCCCTTCAATCAGAATAATATATATAGAACTTACTTCGACTTTGGAAATTTTAAAGCCTCTTTTTTTATATAGCTTAGGGCCTTAGAATGTGCGGGGTGGCTCAGTCGGTAGCGCGCCAGGCTCGTAATCTGTAGTTCCCAGGTTCGAGTCCCAGCTGGGTCAGCGTTGAGATTTATCTCCGCAAAATTCCCGCCCAGCCCACGGTCAGTAGGGGACACTGACGGGCTTGGAAAGGCAGCCGTCCGTCGGACGGGACGTTAAGCCGTGGCCCGTGTGCGGGAGAGCCATACCATGTACACGTTAAAGAACACGTTGGATGGCCTTGACGGGAGGCTACCATCTGTCTCCTACCAGCTGTTCCAGTGGGTCCCCCTCCCCCAACCTTCCCCGAGCCTTCGGGGTCCTAGTGGCCTGGACATTTAGCCCATGGTGTGCAAAAAGTGCCGCTCAGAGGTAAAACAACCAAACTCCTTTCGAATCGAGGACAACAGCTCTGTTGTTAGCAAAGTATATCTCAAATAGGCACAGTGAGAATCGAATATATCAACATCAGATTATAAAGAATGCCCAGTACCGAATTAATCAACACCAACTAACTTTTTTATAGCTAAAAAAAGTTTCTATGTTAAAGGAGAGAAATTGTATTTAAGGTTTTACTGCATATGAATATTTGGTATTTTGGGATGAGTCCAAAAAGGTTCATCCATTCACGATAATTCTGTAGCTGTTAACGGTTGCCGCGTGGATTAAACGAAAACTCTACTACTTGTATTAGTTTTCGGTAGAATTCAACCGGTAGTTTCATTAATTTGGAAAATTTTCAGTTCTTTTTATTTATTTCCTTGTTATTTCTCTTCAATTTCTTCTCCTAAATTATTGCACATATCGACTTGACGTTCAGCAGATTGCATTTTTCCCTAAACGTCTGATTTCTTTCTAAACATAGACTTTTCCTTTCCATCTTACTGATACTAAGAGTTGACGCTCTTGAACTCTTATCGCCTATTGTCGCAACTTAAAAACCGTACAAAACACATTACGGAGGTCCAAACATACTGTGTAATTTTCTCCTCCAGATGTGTCTCTTCTGAGCTACAGTTGTTGCATTTGGACACTCTAGACCAATTCTACAGTAGTGTGCTAATTAGTTGGGACAATAGGAAAATGCAGTAACAAAGACACAACTAAAATATTTATTTGTTTAATAGTGTAGTTAATAGTAAATGTGCCCCTCCCCTTAGCCTTAATTACTTCTTTCACCTTCTCAACCACTGATGACACTAGCTTTCCACACATCTCCTTCACATCAGGGTCGTGGTACTACACTTTCATGGCACTTTCTATCATTTTGGTTTTCGTCGTGCAATCCATCTTAGATATGCGCGCTTTTATAATGGCCCACAAATTTTTAATGGGGTTTAGATCGAGTGAATTTCCTGGTCACTCCAATACCTTCAAATATTGCTGGGTAAAGAAGCTCTTAGCAAGCTTAGAATTGTGGCATGGAGCCAGATCCTGTTGAAATACCCCATCGCCGTTAGGAAACAGCTTCTGCAGTGTTGGGACCATTTTCGCCTCCAGAACGCCTATGTACTTTTTGCTGTCCATCATTCCTTCAATGGGGTGAAGTGTCTGTGGCCCGGAGGCTGTGAAACATCCCCAAAACATGATCTTGGGTAGGTGTTTGGAGAATTGCTGGGTGTGGCCGGATCGAAGAGGTTCTCCATGCTTCGCTTGTCCCAACTAATTCGCACAGTGCTGTAGCAAGCTTGATGTTTTATGCCCATCGCATCGTAGGTCTCCCCCTTTTTCTGATACCTTAGGCACACTGTTCATAATTCTGTTTGCTAATGCATACGGGTAGCATGGCGAAACCAACGCAGTCTCTTAAAAATCGTAGTAGCTACTAATTAATTATGTTCCAGAAAAATGCTAAAAAAGTGAAATGCCAGATCCGTTTTTATGAACCTAGAAGCTTAATTTCTGTTGGCAGATTCAGAGTTCTTGTTATTTTATTAATAATATGTAAGATAGCTCTAGCAACGTCATAGCGAGTCGAGACAGTGTTATCGGGAGTTATTGTTGTAATACATTGACAGCGTTATAGCGACTTAGAGCACAGGGAACTGCGTTATAACGAGAGATTACTGTACTTCAAAACCTATTTCGACGACAACTATGCACAGAGCATTGAAAACCGACGGAGTATTAAAATGTTCATAATAATTTGGACAATCACTGCTTTTCTTTCGGTTGTTTCCTTTCTCAAATAACGTATCGGATTCATATCTCTTCACTTCACAGAACATTTTAGGGGTAAACGTCCTTTGGCAGAGCAGCACGCTAAGCCTCAGGATATCTGTAACTCAGTAGAACAAGTTAGTACTTCCCCACTCTGGGGTAGAAACGGTCGAACCACAAGAGCTGACATTGACCCCGGAGGGTTCGTAGATTTCCAGGCAGTCGAGAAGCAGGCTGTTGCGGAACCCAATAATATAAGCATACATAACATATCAATAAAAAAACTACTCTAGGGATTAAAGAGTTGTAGGAATAAGGATATTAAATTAAGGATCTTGGAACTCGAATCGATCTATTCAGTTAGGTATTTCTTGTGGAACATTACAGAATTTCAATTCACGTGTTATTCTCAGAAAAGCAGCCATCTGGATGGATTGACCATCAGCAGAATGGAACGTTTCCTGACAAATGGACGTTTTCCTGACAAATGGACGTTTTCCTGACAAGTGTTGCCAGTTTTGCTACTCTGAAATTACACCGTTTTGCTACTCCAAAACCCACATGGATGTTAACAATTTTTCCTCTAACTTTGTTATCGATGTCAAGAGGGACTTCATTCTATTAAACTGCAGAAACTAGGAAAATTTATTACATATTTAGGATTAGGTGGGTTTTACCAATGAACGGCACTTTTCTTTGCACAGAATCGGTTAAATAGCAAGGTCACAAAGACACAGAGTGCTCAGAGAAGGGTTGGGTTGTTTCACATTTGAGCGGCACTTTTTTGCACACCATGGGCTAAATGGCAAGGTCACATGGACCCCGAAGGCTCAGAGAAGGTTGGGGGAGAGGACTCACAGGAATAGCTGTTGGGAGAGAGATGGTAGCCTTCCGTCAAGGCCATCCAGGGTGTTCTTTAACGTGCACAGGGCATGGCTCTCTGAAACACGGGGCCACGGCTTAACGTCACATCCGACGGTCGGTGGCTTTTCCAAGCCTATCGGTGCCCCCTATTGCCCGAGGGTAGGGCGGGTTGTTTTACAGAGATAAATCTGAACGCTGTCCTAGCTGGGACTCGAACTGCAAACTGCAGATCAAGAGCCTGGAGCATTACCGACTGAGGCACGTCCACACCTTTAAATTAAAAGAAACGTTCTTTCTGGATAAGTATGCAGTCGCTGAAAAAAATATCCGAACAGTATGGTTGATTACAGAATTCGGAAAAAATATCTGGCAGCGATTTTTTTAGAAATTAGTGATTGCAAACTTCGTGTCAGTACACGAATCTTGCCACACCACTAATTTGTAAAAAAAAAATGTTGCCAGATATTCTTTCTGAATTCTGTAATCAACCATAGTGTTCGGATATTTTTTTGAGCGACTGTACACAAATTGCAGCTTCATTATGATTTGACTGAGGTGAAAGGAATTACATTTTATCGCAAGACCTATACCAAAAATAATTAGAAGTTTAATTTTGATTTTTTTACTGCGGAGACTTCAACCCGAAGAGGTTCAAAATTCCATCTACTTAAAAGTATTTTTCTCATTAAGTGACAAAGTCTCTATTTTGAAAACTAGTATTCGGATATTTAATGTTTCAAACCGAAAGGTATCCATTACAAAACTATTTGTAACAGCTAAGAGAAGCGCGTGGCTTCCAACCCAGGTATTAAAACGCAATTTAGAAAAAAAATTCCTTAAATTCCTCACATAGATCATTTAGCTTTTTAAACACTGATTTTGATTAGCCAGGAAAATTGCTATTTAAAAAATTTATGTGTCAAAATTTTCTGTATTGTTGAAAATATATTAACTGTTAATTGCATACGTATGCCATCCCATGGCCGAGTGGTTAGCGCGCTTGGATACTGATCTAAGGAACCTGGATAAGGCATGGCTATTTGTGTAGTTTATCTGCTGAGGTCCTGCCATCCTCTCAGACCTTCTACTATGGTGTATAAACTGAGAGGCTCATGTCAGATCTCTGTGGCAAGCAGCTGCTTGAGGGGATATTTATTTATTTTTTTTAAATGCATACGATGGGGAGCACAGCCTTACCTCTAAAAATTGTTCTTGAAAGAAAAAAAATTCACGAAATTAGAAAATTAAGATACCGAATGCGAAAATCCATAAAAGAGTTCCGAAAGTTAAAATATTCTGTCTTACACTGGCAATTGAAAACATACTTATCTCAAATTAATATTGGTTCTTACTAATTCAGAAAGCATTAAACAGAACTGAAAAATAATATTCTAAGAGTAAATTTCGATTTTGAAATATGAAAATTTAGCAATTGTTTTAGCTACCATTAAGTTTATTTAGCTCTTTCTCCGGTCTTCTGAGAACTGTTAGGTTTCAAGGTGTGGCAAAACCTCTTCTAAATTTAATCACATTAAGGCTAGTTGCCATCCGTCCATTAAGGAGTGCTTTGCAGTAAATCCTTTCGATAGTAGCGAGTTCCCTTCGTTATTTTTTTCGCTGCCGAGCAAAGTTTTCTATAGCTTATACCACGTGACTAATTTTACTTACACTTTGACTGAAAATTCTCCATTTCGAAAATGAGAGTCCATCGTGTTTGGAAATTTAAAATCTGAAATTTAGCAGTAGGTCAATTTCTGTAATTCCATAATGAAGCAATGAAATAACTTTCAGCTCCAGGCTCGTAATCTGTAGTTCCCAGGTTCGAGTCCCAGCTGGGTCAGAGTTCAGATTTATCTCCGGAAAATTCCTCGCCCTGCCCACGGTCAGTAAGGGACACCGATGGGCTTGGAAAGGCCGCCGTCCGTCGGATGGGACGTTGAGCCGTTGCCCCGTGTGAGGGAGAGCCATACCCTGTGCATGTTAAAGAACACGCTGGATGGCCTTGACGGGAGGCTACCATCTGTCTCCCAACAGCTGTTCCAGTGGGTCCCCTCCCCAAACCTTCTCTGAGCCTTCGGGTTCCATGTGACTTGGCCATTTAGTCCATTGTGTGCAAAAAAGTGCCGCTCAGAGGTAAAACAACCCTACTCAAATCCTTTCAGCTTCCGGGGGGTGGAAGAAATTATTTGTGATTTATTAAAATTATTTTTCTTAAAGAAATCCTTTTCTGTAAAACAGGTCGTAGCTGTGCTGAAGAAGAAAATCTTAATATTTTCTCTACAATATTTGGTATATTATAATAAATTGAGATTTATGTGCCGCTGTATGATAACATGTATTATACAATTATATTTTATACTATGGATATTTTCAAGAAAAATAATACCGAGTTTCTTACTTGTATAAATTGTCAATAGATGGCAGGAGGCACGTGTCGTATCAACCATAAAAAATTATGTTATTAGAACAAAGTGCAGACACCTATATACATCGATATGCTCAAGGGAAGGAAACTGTAACATACATTGACTTACATGTTCGCAAATTGATTAAATGTATTAATTTACATATGAATTTTAATAATTCTACAAAAGTACGAAAAAAAAGAGCTCCTCCAGGTATAATAAAATGAACTCCTGAACAGAATAAAATACTCATTGAATACGTTAGGGTCATACCATTGTACGCAAATAGTCATGAGTGTTGGACAGTTTGAAACACTAATTAAATCACATTAAATATTTCAAGAGTAAGGCAAACCATGGCTAGAGCGGGTAAAACTGATTGCACTGCGCATGCACAGATCGTCCCTTACAATTGCTTCTGTGACTGCACACCAATTTGCCACGTTCAACTTCGGTATAATTACGCAGTGCGGCGCCACTTACACTTGTGCGAAGTTGGCATTCTTTTTCTCACCCGCATTGAATATTGGATTTGTTCCCTTCAGAAGAAAGTGAATAGTTTAGGAAACACTATGCACACAGTAGATTAAGACGGTGCTCACATGATAAGCTTTCATTTGCCTAATCTGTAACTGTTGGTCCTCGTATTCGGAAGATATATTTGGAAAAACTATTTTCAAATTTCTCTCTTTTTATTAGATGGAAGAAACAACGGAACGGCATTTTTATATTATGTACTGTAACGCTCCCCATATAACGAACTTTTTATTTGACACACAACCTGTTTTGTTGAATGGACAATTTTCTTGACAAATATACAAAGTAAAAAAGAACTAACCAACTAACAAACGTGTAAATAATGATCGAAAAGCAATAGGAATATAGGTAAAAGAGGTGCCAAAAAGATGTCAAGGTGTCATTAAAGTAAAGGACTCACCTATAATATTCTGATTTTAAAACGCTTAATATTTTCTTTAAGATCTTAAACCACTCCTCTTGTAATCTATAATAATAAACTTTGTCCGTGTGTCTGCTTCAGTCATAAATCGGGAATGGTGGTAGATTTCCAAAATCGTCTAAGTTGCATTGCCGAATTTCAATTCGAAATTCCAAAAGGGAGGTTTTCTACAAGCAAATGTATTTACCTTGCTATTCCTACGGGAAACAGTAATGCTACGAAATCTATTGGTTTCATTTACTGTTCCTTAACTGTGAATGCAAGAGTCATAAAAACGTTTAAATCTGCTGCCGTTGTTAGATCCCCATATTCCTAAACGTATTATTATAGTAATGCTTCCCATTGCAAGTAGAAACTGGATTTTTTTTTAAAACCGAAACCGGGTCCTGCAGAGGAAGCCCTCGTACGAAATTTGGGCCCGTTCATTCGAGTACATCGGGAACTACAGGGCACCAAAATCTCGATAGTTTGCAAATGAATGAAGTTAAGAGTTATGATTTCCTACCTAGAAAGTCACTAACAAGAGAAACAAGCAAAAAACCATGTAGTCAGGCCATTTGATCTCCACTGTAATTGCTATCATATTACAGTGAAAATTATAACTTGTTTTATAGTGTATTGACAAGGAAAAATAATTGAATCTTAAGTGGCTTCTTTCCAGAGAACTATTGCAAGAGTCATTAGGTTTAATACCCTAGAGAAATTGGAATTGGTTTAATAACCATACACCTGTGTTTATGGCAAGGTGATAGAACATAACAATAAATTAGAAATTTTATAGAATATTTCATATTTATTTTAAACATTGCAGAGTATTTTTATGCATCTTAATGAGAATATTAAACATTTTAAAACCACGAGACAAATGATATGGGCTTTACAGACCCTAAAAATATGCTCCATTATTTTTAGAAGTATATTATGCTTTTACATTTTAAATTTTGGATGCAGCTAGAAAAGTACATCCGTAACACGATAACCCTTGGCTGTGTGCTATATACGTTGTTGATTAAACGGCACTCATTCATTTAGTAATATATTTAAATATAACTACACTGGTAGCTTTTATTTGCCCATAGTCCTTGGGCCCACATGAAAGTGGTGTAGTCAGTTATTGATGATAGAACATAAATTCAAGTCACATCACTGGAAAAGAGTGTTGGATGAAGAAAAGTGTCGGATAAACTCGATTCTCAGTGCTATCACATCATGGTATTTAACATCCGATTTGTTTGGAAAATGATCACCTTTTTATTTATGCATTACTTCCTATTGTACATACAGGGAAATTTTAACTGTCTATGAAAAGATTGAAGAACAGTAAATAGCCGAAAAATAAATAAATAAAAAACGTACAGAAATGGTGCAATCAGTCATTAAATTCGATTTTTTCAGAGGAAGATAGGACGTCAGCAATTTTGTTGAGTAAGTAAATCTGCTCCTTATCTTCCTTTGAAGTGAATAGGAATTCAGTGACTATGCCATCGATATGCATTAGATTTATTTTCTACTTTTGAAGCGCATATAGAAAGGTAAGTATCTTTGAAATTTCTTTTTGTCCCTAGAAACACCTATCTTATGCAACTTTCACTTGATATATTACTCATAAACATCGACCACATTTTTTCCCTCTTGTTCGAGTCGCGTTTGATTTCGGTTGCTGGGTTGTTTTACCTCTGAGCGGCACATTTTTGCACACCATGGGGTTACAAGGACCCCGAAGGCTCAGAGAAGGTTGGAGGAGGGGACCCACTGGAACAGCTGTTGGGAGACAGATCGTAGTCTCCCGTCAAGATCATCCAGCTCTTCCGCACACGGGGCCACGGCTTAACGTCCCATCCAACGGATGGCAGTCTTTCCAAGCCCATCAGTATCCCCTACTGACTGTTGGCAGGGCGGGGAGTTTTGCGGAGATGCTCAGTATAAGGATTTGTTTTCCAACCTAGGGAAATTTGCTCTGCATTTCTATGTAAAAAATGCTTCATTTTATCAAAAATGTCATTTTAATGAAATAAAGATTTATCCCGTGCAAAAAACGTGAATAATATAACTAAATTATTGAAAAGATAATTATTAAACAACACGAAAAACCTAGATTTTTCCATCTTTATATGTTACTTTTTTTAACATCTGCTAAAACGACAATGATTTAAATTCTGTGAAATATCTGACCAATCACAGCCCTGTGTATCACGCGCTGTTTTATAACGCAGAGCAGGCATTTTTTTTAATCTCACTGGGTCCACGGTTGAAGTTTGATTTTCACGTATCCCTTGGGGGAGGAAGATCGTAATAAGAAAATGTATCATTGGATCCATCGATATTGTACCAGATCACGGGTACTTCTGTGAGTGCCACTTTCCATTTCCCTGAAGCCTTAGGGATTGTGTTAGACGAACCGTGAAATCACTCTGTGAGTTGTGGGGATAAATATCCTGACTAGCTGTAGAGAATAGGGTGAAGCAGAAACTATCTATTTTTCAGCAATCCAAGAAGATTTGTGATAATCTCAAAATTTGGCCAAAAGCATTCTGACCTTTCCTCTCAATTATTTTCTCGACCCAGTAATGTTCAGGTTCCGTCACTTTTTGTACTTCTGATTTGTAGAACATCCCCCTTTCAATACTTTCCCCTCGGAATCTCCCACAGTGTAAACAGGGGCTGTCAATGCAACACGTGATCCACTTTAAATATTTCTTCGGTCCACAAATGCATACCTGCCTTATGAAGGGTACTTTAAGACTGATTAGCCGAAACTTGTCCCCCACTTTAAATGTTGGTTTGCTTTTTCTTTGGATGGATCACTATACAGTCGTAGCCACACGACATCTTCTTTGTGCCAGGTCATGTCCTTGGGTGTCGTACCGTGTGCACTATGGACCGTTGCATTGTAACCTCGCACGAAACTTTGTAACGTGTCCAAGTATCGTGTTATTGTGCATGTAATATCTCCCCAGTATCCCGGGCAAGATACGATTCCATCGTTCAATCAAAGCTGCTTTTTAATTCAAGTAGGTGAAAGAACCGAATATCATTCTTTTTCAAAAATTTCTGAAATACTCTGTTAGTTAATTCGGTATCTTTGATCCGTGTTTAAATTCAGGAGGAAATATATTCCTTTGAAAAGATTTCTTTCAATGCCGACAGCATTTTTGTTTTCCTGTTTTTGTCTTCATGGACACTGTCCACCCATACCTTGAGAGCATATCGATGACAGTTAATATACAACGATAACCATCGTTGAAACGAGTTAGGTTTTTCACAACACGGAGATCTGCTTGCCATTGTCCATCTAAACCTGTGACGTAGGTTCGGTTTCTGGGAAACTTCCGGCGCATGGACTTGTGTAACGTGTAGGCCGGCTGTCTTTCTAACAAAGTCCGAACACGTTTGAGAGGGTTGGGTTGTTTTACCTCTGGCGGCACTTTTTTTGTACTCCATGGACTAAATAGCGAGGTCACATGGACCCCGAAGGCTCAGAGAAGGTTGGGGGAGGAGACCCACTGAAGCAGCTTATGGGAGACAGATTGAAGCCTCCCGTCAAGGCCATCCAGCGTGTACTTTATCGTGCAAGGGTATGGCTCTCCCGCACACGGAGCCACGGACTTTTACACTTACAAAATTTCACAAGTTTTCACAAAGTTCAACACGTTACAAAGTTTCGTGCGAGGTTACAGCGGCTTTTCCAAGCCCATCGATATCCCTTACTGACCGTGGGCAGAGGGCAGTAAGGAGATAAATCTCAACGCTGACCCAGAGGGAGACCCGTACTCTGTGCAAAATTTTTCGCACTTGTATATCCTCATTCAGGGTCATAATAAGGGGTTTCCAATATTTCGCATTCTCGTGTACCCACCCTTCGTAACTGACGATATTTTGCCATTCCCCCAGGGAGCGACTAATACTTTCAACTATGGGGGTGTAACCAATAAACTCCCGGATGTCGAGTATTAAATTTAAAAAAAAAACGTAATATACGTCTTTTCATAACCAAAAAAAAGTAACGTCTCTCATAACGTCTTTTTATAACAAAAAATATAATAACGTCTATAAAGGATTACGTATTTTTCCCTCGCCACAGTTACTGTCTCAGTATTCGAGTAGGGCTTCCAATTCAATTCCACTATCTTTAACACTGTTATAATCACACTTGCTATACTAGCTAGCTAACACCGTCTTTCTTCTATCCATATTAAGACTAAAATGAATCATTAGGAACACATCGGCACATTATATAGGTTTCAACTTTTTTACTAAACTAATATATACATTTAATTTTTTTTTCATCATCGAGAATAGCCTTATATTTCAGAGTACATGCAAATACAGCATCTACAAAATACAACAGACCACATTTACACACAACATCGACAAATACTTGTGCTAATGCATCAATGTCCAGGTCACTCGCCCATCCGATAATGGTTGGAAATTTTTCTTCTGATTGAAGTCCTTCTAACGTTATCAGACGTGTTAATTGTTGTTGGAAATTGTCCACTAAGAGCTGGTAGACGCAATCAGGCCTCTCAAAAGCAGGACCCAACAGGAAAGGCAGAACTAATTCAGAATGTTCGATAATGGCGATGCATAGCTGGTGGTCTTTGAGGGTGCCACACATATTACGCATCATAATCATCACTTTGTCTAGATAGCTAGTAAATGCAAACCACCGCGAAGCATTGAGAGTTATAGTACAATTTAGCACACGAAATTGCAGAGTCCTCACTGCAATTTCGATAAATGCTCTTTGATAAAGTCAATATAACGCTTGCCTGCCTCATTGCGATAGATGTGCACTCGAAAACTATGCATCACGTGTCACTTCTGTTGATCAGGACCGTTTTTCACATGATCGGTGATGCAGTACACAGATTTACATAGAACCTCCCATTCAAGTAATGAGTGACCAACACCGGTAGGTGTAGGGTAGACGAGTTCACCATTTTTTCATACTTCTTGTAACGACGCACATGCACCGAAAACTTGTTTTTGAACAGAGAAGGCAAGACGTAAACAGAGGTACCAACGTAACGATTGGCATCCAGTTTTTTCATTATATTTCTGGTTCTAAATTTTTACCAAATTCTGCGCAAATGTTCACAAACGGAAGTCTATATTTTGGTGTATGCGATATAATATGTATTTGGAGGTGAACAATAAATAAATAAGGTAGCACCTCCACTTTTTTTGTTAATAATTCTTTTGTAAATCGTGCACGAAAGAAAATTCTTCGTATACAAGCGATTTAGAGTAATTAACGTGATAAACAGCGAGGTGGAGGTGAAAACTTAATGGACTTGCTGTAAGACATTACTTTCAAAATTTCAGATGAATCCTGAAATGTTCATCCGTAGCATGACTTTCCGATCGAGATTCATAGTGATTAATTAAACAGAAGCAAAATTCCTGTAATAATATTATGTATAATTCTGCAGGTAGTTGATTTTATTGCAAAATTTCTTCTCACTCTCTATGTATATCACTAATGTTATATACAAAAATTGAAACTCTCTCTGGAAAAATTTAAGATCGGAAGAAGAATCAAAAAATTGAAATTTCTGTTTGTTCAATCAATTGGTACCTTTGCAATTTTCTCTAAAACGTTTTTCGGTCTTTTTATAACAAAAAAATATAATAACATCTATAAAGGATTACGTTTATTCTAATGTTACCTTTTCCCGTATTTTATCTTCTGGCATCAAATATCAGATACGCTTTATATTTATATATCGACTGCCTATAATCAGGGGGTGGCTCAGTAGGTAGCGCGCCAGGCTCGTAATCTATAGTTCCCAGGTTCGAGTCCCATCTGGGTCAGCGTTGAGATTTATCTCCGCAAAAATCCCCGCCCTGCCCACGATAAATAGGAGACACCGATGGGCTGTGAAAGGCCGCCATCCGTCGGATGGGACGTTAAGCCGTGGCCCCATGTTAGAGAGAGCCATACCCTGTGCACGTTAAAGAAGACGCTGGATGGCCTTGACGGGACTTTGACTGCGAAGACTTCAATCTAAACAACGTTAAAAATGACATCTTACTAGTTCCTTTCTTTATTTAACGACAAAAGCGCTATTTTGTAAAGTAGCATTCAGTTTTTTAATGTATGAAACCAATAGGTTTCGAGATATTACAAACCTGTTTGCAACACTTAAAAGAAGTGGTTGCTTTCAGTCCTGGCCTTAAAACACAATTTAGAAGTAAAACAATACCAACATTTAATTTTTAAAATAGTGTTTTGATAACTTACCTTGTATAATAAGGAAATTTACTGTAAAATAATTAATTTCTCTTAAACATTTCTGTATTTTCGGAAATATATTAACTGTTAAATTCATACGGCTGAGACTACAGCCTAATATCTAAAAGTGTCTTCGAGAAAAACATTTCGAAATTTCTAGAAAATTGCGGTGCGTAATGCGAAAAGCCATAAAGGTTTTCCAAAGTTAAAATATTTTGAATAACATTTGTAATTAAAACATCCTAAGCGTAAAATATTGGTTCTGCTAATTCAAAATAAACATTAAATAGAACTGTAATCTATCCATAGTAAATAGAAATAGAACTCAACATTAGTTAATATTTCTGGAAAAAGTATCGCCGACATGGCGGGAATCAAACCGCAAGTCTCCAGATCGATGCCAGAGCGCGCTACCATTACACCACGCATCTGATGAGAAAATCTTTCAAATTAATACCTTATAAATCTGTCACTGAGATGTGTCGTAACTTGCTCCATCTATATTTCAAGAGAGGAAACTTTTTTTCCCCATAGTTGCTATTGATTTAGATGTTAATGAGAAGATGGAAAGTTGCGGGTTCGATTCCCGCCGTGTCGGCGATAATTCTTTTCAGAAATATTAACTGTAATCTATATTTTTCTAAATATTAAATTTCGATTTTAAAATTTTCAGCAATTTTTAAGTACCTTTAATGTTTATTTAGCCATTTTTACCAGTTTTCTGACAACTAATAGGGTTCAAAATTTGGCAACACTTTTTCGAAATTTAATCCCATACAGCAGATGCTCTAGAAAGGTTGTTCGGATATCTCCATGTCCCTTCTCGGACACACCACGAGCTGGAAATGACTTTGTGCGGGATTTGGTTTACCTCTGAGCGGCACTTTTTTGCACACAATGGGCTAAATGGCCAGGTCACAAGGACCCCGAAGGCTCAGAGGCCACAGCTCCGATTGACGGCGGCCTTTACAAGCCCACTGGTGTCCCCTACTGACCGAGGGAACGGGGAGAATATTGCGGAGATAAATCTCAACGCTTACCCAGCTGGGACTTGAACCGGGGAGCTGCAGATTACGAATCTGGCGGCTACCGACTGAGCTACCCCCACAACCCTTGTACGGGAATGACACTTCTTACCTACTCCATTTTTCGATAAACTCATACATATTCGGAAACACTGTTGTATGAGCCATGTATTTAAAATGATCACATACCTCAGTATTCCTCAATTTGTATTCCAAATGGTATATAACTTTTCACTCATCTGGCACCATTGCTATATTTTCTGTATAATATCACGAACTTGTGACTACATTTTCAACATCAATTCAACACTACAGACACTTCTTTGCCAACCATCTTGCCAACTGGTAGAGCAATATTTTTACAACCTTTTTTCAATGAATTCACTCTAAAATGAAAGCATTCTATTTTTCCTAATAATACATCAACATTTTCTGATATGCATTTGATGTTCGTATATACGTAGTAAGGATGGATTATATTATAGTAAGGATTATTATGATGAATATTAAAATTGGATTGCGAATTTGGAGTAACGCTGGAAATATTGTAACAGTTTTCAAATAGCATAAACTGAATAACAAAAGATGAAGTCCGAGAAAAATCATAAAATATATTTATATTTGCCGCCTCGATGGCACAGTGGTATCACATTGGTTTGCAGTGACACTGCAACTACGGTATCCGGGGTCGAGTCCTAATATAGAATTGTTGCTTGCTCATGTGCTTTTAGCTCTCTAACTGAGGAGTGGTCAGCAGTGACTTCGGTCTTAGTGTGCATGTCCTTGCACGAAAAAAGCGCTACAAACTGAGAGTAGTTTCTAGGATCTTTTCCTGTCCTATAAGTTATCAATAAATGAAATCAATATACACAGTCGTATCAGAGTAATATGACCACCTATTATACATGTACTATGGTAGATGGTCATATTATTCTGATGTATTCTGATGTGATTGTATATGTGCATGGAAATAAATTGTTTGCTTTTATTTTATTTTATGATCGTTCAAATTCTGTAAAACTATTATTATCAGGCAAAATTAAAACTATAATATTTATTGGAAGTAATGCTGGAAATATTTTGACCATTTTTCAAACAAGGTATTTTCTTCTTTTTTTTTTATACTTCTTTTTAACGTTTTCAAATTCAAAAAGTTAATAAAATGTTGCATGATGCAAAATAAATGTACTTCATTACTTTAGTTACATTATAAAATATTTAATTTCATTTTATATATGGGTTGGATTGTTTTATCAATAAGTATATATTTATGCACACATCAGGCTAAAGGATCATTTCACAAGGATCCCAAAAACTCAGACCCTGGATTAAAAAAGGGGTTCACTGGACAGCAGTTAAGAGACTGATTAAAGCCTCCCGTGAAAACTATCCTGAGTGTTTTTAACATTAATTAGGTTGTGGCTTTCCTGCAAATGATGGACTTAATGTCCCATCTGACAGAAGGTGCCTTTGCAAACAGTCGTGTCTTCTTTCCAACAGAGAGCAGAGCGGTTTGTTAGCGAAGGAAATCTTAGCATAGGAACAATGGGGACTCGAGTATAAGAACATCAGATTACGAAGCCAGCGCGCCACTGATTTGATTAATCTGTTCTGCATTTATTAACAAAGTTTAAGTCTGTTAAACTCTTTATTCCCGTTCAAAGACAACCAAGGGTTTTTTTTTGAGCAAAGAAAATCTGGGTAAAATAAGTTTCAGACAAGGAAAAGGGAAGAAAACAATGTATTTTGTTTGCAATATGTTTTCTTGCGGATTCGAAATTGGATTTTTTTTAATTCTAAACGTTTGGAATGGAAATAGGTTTCTTTTTTATTTTGTTTACTTGATCCTTGGGACAAATTGGAGTTGTAGTTTTCCTTTTAGCAGTGTCTCGGCTTCATGATCTTTACGTTGACGTGCCACACTGCAGTGGGTATCATTAGATGACCAAAATCAAGTGGGTATCATGAGATGACCAAAATCAAGTGGGTATCATGAGATGACCAAAATCAAGTGGGTATCATCAGATGACCAAAATCAAGTGGGTATCATTAGATGACCAAAATCAAGTGGGTATCATTAGATGACCAAAATCAAGTGGGTATCATGAGATGACCAAAATCAAGTGGGTATCATGAGATGACCAAAATCAAGTGGGCATCATGAGATGACCAAAATCAAGTGGGTATCATCAGATGACCAAAATCAAGTGGGTATCATCAGATGACCAAAATCAAGTGGGTATCAGGAGATGACCAAAATCAAGTGGGTATCATGAGATGACCAAAATCAAGTGGGTATCATGAGATGACCAAAATCAAGTGGGTATCAGGAGATGACCAAAATCAAGTGGGTATCATGAGATGACCAAAATCAAGTGGGTATCATGAGATGACCAAAATCTAGTGGGTATCATGAGATGACCAAAATCAAGTGGGTATCATCAGATGACCAAAATCAAGTGGGTATCATGAGATGACCAAAATCAAGTGGGCATCATGAGATGACCAAAATCAAGTGGGTATCATGAGATGACCAAAATCAAGTGGGTATCATCAGATGACCAAAATCAAGTGGGTATCATCAGATGACCAAAATCAAGTGGGTATCATCAGATGACCAAAATCAAATGGGTATCATGAGATGACCAAAATCAAATGGGTATCATTAGATGACCAAAATCAAGTGGGTATCATCAGATGACCAAAATCAAGTGGGTATCATGAGATGACCAAAATCAAGTGGGTATCATCAGATGACCAAAATCAAGTGGGTATCATGAGATGACCAAAATCAAATGGGTATCATGAGATGACCAAAATCAAGTGGGTATCATGAGATGACCGAAATCAAGTGGGCATCATGAGATGACCGAAATCAAGTGGGTATCATGAGATGACCAAAATCAAGTGGGTATCATGAGATGACCAAAATCAAGTGGGTATCATGAGATGACCAAAATCAAGTGGGTATCATGAGATGACCAAAATCAAGTGGGTATCATGAGATGACCAAAATCAAGTGGGTATCATCAGATGACCAAAATCAAGTGGGTATCATGAGATGACCAAAATCAAGTGGGTATCATCAGATGACCAAAATCAAGTGGGTATCATGAGATGACCAAAATCAAGTGGGTATCATCAGATGACCAAAATCAAGTGGGTATCATGAGATGACGAAAATCAAGTGGGTATCATGGGTATTATTGGGGATGACCAAAGGAAATAAAGGTTATGGAAGCAAACAATGGTATACAGTGATATACAGTACTATATTGTTTGATTACTACTTATCGAAAATGTTTCTTTTTTTTTTGTGTGTGTTAGTGAAGAGAACTGCGTTTAAACTCTCACTATATATACAGGGTGATTCAAAACTCTTGGGCCAAACTTTAAGGGGTCATAAAACATACCTAAACAAGCACTTTTCGTCATACAATGAATGGTCGGAGCTCAAGCGGTGAAGCACTAGAGGGCGCTTTCCAGCGAACACTTATAAGCGCTGGTTTTCGCACGCGTCGTCATTTTTGCCATGGATTGCAGAACGGATGGACTGTTTCACGAATCAAGAGAAGGCGGACAAGCATTTCACGTACGGATCTGCGGACGGGAATGTGAGGGAAGCTCAAAGACTGTACCGGAAGCACTTTTCGACTAGACGCGTGCCTGATCGTAAAACCTTTCAGCGATTGCACCGGTATCTGTGAGAAACGGGCTCCTTTTTCAGCGGCTTTCAGGATACAAGGCGTGCAAGCTTTGTGAGGACGCTACGAGTTACGGAGGAAATTCTACGTAGGGTTGGAGATCGTCCCGAATGTACCATGCGAGCAATTTCCCATGCTGTAATTGCCCCCCAATCGACGGTGTGGCCAGTTCTACGAGACAAACGATTATACCTCTACCATGCACAGTGGTGCACGCCTTGACACCTGCAGATTATCTGCCTCGTGTTTATTTTGCACAGTGGTTCCTGCAGCAGACTGCAGCGCAACCGGACTTTGATGCACATGTCTTATTTACTGACGAATGCACCTTTGCACGTGAGGGCATTTTTAATACCCACAATTCTCATGTGTGGGCCACCAATAATCCGCACGCCATACGTCCACATTCGTACCAGTGGCGTTTCTCCATACTTTTTTGGGCTGGAATCCTCTATGACCATGTGATTGGACTATACCTTTTGCCAGCCCGACTGAAAGGAAGAACGTACCTCGAATTTTTACAAGAAGTCTTGCCAGAATTACTGAACTCTGTTCCAGCAAACGTTCATACACTTATGTGGTTCCAACGTGACGGAGCGCCACCCCATTTCAACGTGGATGTTCGGAACGCCTTAGATGCAACATTTCCAGACGATGGATTGGTCGGGATGGCCCCATTGCTTGGCCGCCACGATTATCCGATCTGTCATGTCTGGACTTTTTCCTATGGGGCCATATGAAAAGCCTCATCTACGATAGACCCATCGATTCCAATGAGGACCTTGTTGCCACGATTTATACTGCCGCTGCCGCTGTACGAATATGCCTGGTGTTCTCGCCCATGTATGCCAATCACTACGTCGAAGGTGTGAGTTGGCGGTCGCTCTTTTGAGCAGTTTCTGTAAATTGTTCAATAAAATTCTGAACTTTCTGTTCCGTAATTTATACAATTGCTTCAAACCTCTTATGTCATTCTTGTGTTTCTTTATTTCCTGACACAGTAACTGCTGACCCCTAGCGCTTCACCGCTGAAGTTCCGACCATGCATTGTATGACGAAAAGTGCTTGTTTAGGTGTGTTCTATCAACCCTTAAAGTTTAGCCCAAGAGTTTTGAATCATCCTGCATACAAGGAGTGTCTAAGGGAGAATAGACGTAATGTAAACATTTCGATTGCAGCGCCCACTAAACATGGCAAATTCGTGCGTTGCAGTGAAGCCAACTAGTCAGAGAGAGGAGCGAGTTCCCTGCATTATTTTTCCACCGCCGAGCAAAGTTTTCAATTGCTTACACCACGTGACTAATTTTACATACACTTTGACTCTGAAAAATGTTCGTTTTCTTCATGATGTACACTCGTAATCTTTTCGTTTAGAGAGAAAATATCAAGATTTAATGAAATCATTTTGTTTAATAAAATCCAATTTTTTCAAACTGGTAGCAGCTATGCTAAAGAACAAAATTTTAACATTTTGAACAACCTACAGCATTTAGTATATTATAATAAATTGAGATTTATGTGTCAATTCACGATAACTTGATCTATATAATTATATTTTATAAAATTGTAGATATTTTCCATAAATATCATATCGAGTTTTTTACTTGTATAAATGTTCAACAGATGGCAGCAGGCACTTCCCGTACCAACCATAAAAAAAAATTACACTGTTAGAGCAAAATGCAGAAGCCAATGTACATCGATATGCTCCAGGGAACACAAACCTGCAACATACATTGAGTTATATATATATTCACAAGATGATTAAATGTATTAATTTACATATTAATTTTAAAAATTCTGCAAAATTACTCAAAATAAACATACAACGGCTTTTCCAGGTATCGTAAAATGTACTCCTGAACGGGATAAAACACTCATTGAATAACTTTAGGGTCAGCTACCACTGTGCCAAACAGTCATGGCTGTTAGACATTTGGAAACACTGGTTAAATTGCAATATACGTATATACCAATAGTAAGACAAACCATAGCTGCAGTGGGCTAAAATGATTACACTGCGCATGCGCAGATCGCCCCTTAGAGTTGTTTTTCTGCCTGCACATCAATTTGCCACGTTCAGCTTCGCTAAAATTCCGCAGAACGGCGCCACTTACGCTTGTGCAAAGCTAGCCTTCTTCTCCTTAGACCTTCTTTGCTGTATACTATATCACAACATTTTATATTTTCGGATGCATCCAGGAAGGTTCATCCAGTCACGATTAATTAAGAAGCAGCAACACCAGATCAACGATTAAGCGGAACACATAAAACTTGTATTAATTTTGTTCATAAATAAACCGGTAGTTGAAACGTTTTACAAATTTTTCAGTTGCACACATGTATAACCAATACTGGTACAATGGAAAACCTTAACGCTCTGCAAATAAAGTTTAAAAAGCGATAAATTTCTTCAGTGAACTATCGCTTCCCTGTTTCAGCTATTCTCTTAATCCTTTTCTGCCACCTGGTTGAAAAAATTTTTTTGTTCTCTTCTAGGATCTTTAGCATTAGGTGATGAAATCCTAACCGTATGCAGAAAGCATATATACAATACCACGAAAAGAATGGTTTACATGACATAAAATTATCATCATTCTTATAACATCTTCGAAACACAAGATGCAGTCTCTCGCCATCGAAACGGTTAAACATTGAGGTGGATAACATTATATTTGCATTTCAGGTTTAACTTCGATAAAAGCCAGAAATCACGATTTAATACTTTCGCTAACTGACGTAACAAGCAGAAATGCTGTAATGTTGTATTTTAATATCTTTTCAAAATATTTATACTTTATGATTTTAAAGAATAAAATAATATATTTCAATATAACGATTATGCAGAATGGCCAAAATGCATATATCAAAAAAAGTTGAATAACTTTTCGAAATTTTCGAAATTCGAAAAGACATAAATGAAATAAATATATAAAATGAATATAAAATACAAATAAACATTAACAAAACAGAAAAAGATGTAATATAAAAAAGTGTGATAGAAACCAAATAAAAAAATATTCCAAAGAATTCTAAGTTTCATGTGATTCATTTAATACACCTTAACATGTCTTCTATCATTAGCTATAACCAATCTTAGAATCTTGCATTTTTCAACAAAGTTGTAGAGATTGGTAGCTCATGTAGAGCAATGGTTCTCAACATGGGCCATGGGCCTTCAGGGGTCCATGCCATATTTTACAGGATTACATACTAAAAACGGAACAAAGGGGATAAGTGTAAGTTTCTGAGGGTAGCCATCAAATATAATTACCAGGATAAAATATTACAAATCAGATGGAAAATCATATTTATTATTTTAAAAAATAATTTAAAATTTTTTAAAAAGGTTCCCTGGAATTCCTTCTTTTTCTAATTTTTTAGTAAATAGAGTAAATGAATTTTAAATTAAAATAAAAAAAATTTAGTATCAGAGTAAATAAGGAAATAAATTTGCAGTTTGCACCAGTCATAATAATCACACTGAATAAGATGAAAATTCTTGATTTAATTAATTTTTAGTTTCATTTTAGAATTACTGAATTCTAAATATAATTCTTTAAGAATTTCTTTTGTTACTTAGAAATAAATTATCGATTATTGGAATATGTATATATAATATAAAATTTATGTTATGAATAAACACTTTAGATGATGAAGTGCATTTTCTCGAACAATTAGCGGCTATGAGGCCGTCCACAGAGGTAAAGGAGACTCAGAAAGGGTCCATAAGGAAAATTAGGTTTAGGCCTGGTTCGAATCCTGGTCTGGCATGGTTATTTGTTCGAGTATTTTCAGTTCGAACTGAGGCAGTGGTCAGCAGTGATTTCTTTCTTGGTGAGACATGTCGTTGTATGAGAAGGCCTATAAGAATCTATCAGTAGTTTCAAGTACCGTCCTCTATGTTATAAAACGATAAAAAGACTTTCTTTTTGGTATATTCATTTTGAGACCGCTGTATATAGACGAATGTGAGGGATTGATTGAGGGGGGGGGGTCCACTCAATCACTCAAGTGACACTCAAGTGATTGAATGGAAGGGAGATCAGGTTATTTCTCAATATGACGCAGAAATGGTAGAGTTCTGAAAATTTGAACATAGTGATAATCTAGGTCGTATATCTTGAGAAGGATCTCAAATTTGACCTCTGAAATGTTGGTCAGGGTGAAATAAAAGTCACATAGAGGTCAAACCTTCATTTAGGTGTGCTAGAAACATGGAAATTGGTGTCTAGGTGTTTATATTTCAGAATCTTTACTAAATTTTGGATTCAGAGTGTACTTCAATGTTACAGATAAAATTCTAATCTACCAGTATTGAAGAGCTATAAATTGGTGCCTGGTAGTAATCGGAAAATAAATCGCAGAAACATTGTGAAATTTTGGCTGTGAGGGGTCCGTTGTAAGGTCAGATTTCGATATGTTGGTGCGAAACAGACAAAAATTGGTGCTTGAGGCTTTTCAGGTCGTAAACCTAGAAAATATTAAGAAATGCCAGTGTGGAGTTCAAGTTCAAATAGGGGTTGGAGTGACATTTAGAAATCAAAAGGTGCTGAAGATTGTTCTCTAGTATAATAATATCACCAAAATAATAAAAATGAATTCAGATATTTATTTTTAAATATGCTTAACAAAATAGGGAATAAACTTATCGGTTCTGACATTATTGAAAAGGCGAAAAACTTCCCAGCATTCCATATCACATTTGTCAGGATTAGAAGAAAGAACACTTAAAATAACTATTGTGCCTACTGTGCAAATTAACACCTATAAATTATATTTCACATAAAGAATGGAACGGAAAAATCAGATGATCAAAGAAAGCATTCAAACAATGAAAGATGACACACCCATAGGAGTTCTATCAAAAACAATTCGCAGATGGTAATATCCTATTCCAGCAAATAGTTCCATGTATTATGCAAGAAATAAGTCCATTGTTTTAACTTAAATTTTTATGTATAGTTTATGGAAGTGAGAAATTGGAAAAAAAAGGTTTTTGTTTTAGAATATTGTATGTATTTACACGAATAAACATTATATATTTTACATCGTTGATTCACTTTCTAAAACACCTGACATAGAAGCTCCCTAACGAGTTGAGGATTGATATATTTTTAGGCATCGCATCTTACTTTTCATTGGCTTTTGGGGACTAAGAGAGTAGTAAATCAAGATTGAACAAGAAACTCTTTCATGACAATTTCATGAAATTTCAGGAATTTTGCTTCCATTATGGAAAATCTATTTCTAGTAAAGAAAGTTTCTGAAGGCTATTATTCTCGCTTCGAATGATGTTTATTCGATAGGCCAATAAAGCAGTCTAGGTCGGTCGATTTGTCACAGTTTGTGTTCAGTTTGTGCCAATAAAATAAATATCCGATATCGGTAATTAGAGTTATGTTCGGATTTCCAACAAATATTACATTTTTTGTAGGGCTGTATGGTTAAGGAACGTTTCAACAATTGCTTGTCATTCAAAAATTCATCAGAGAAAGCGAAGATCATTCGTTTTGTAGGATTTTTACTCTTTAACATTTGTTTGAAGGATATTTGGTTTCTCCCTCACTTTCGAATTATACAAAAAATCACTCTCATTGTGAGTAGCATGAAATCTCTGAATAGAAATACGCCTCCAATTTGAAGATAAATTAAATCAGCTTTCTAGAAGAGAAATGATAATGTGAATTTTTCCAACTACAAATAACAGCTAATAAATGGCAGATAACCTTTCATTTGCACACGATAAGCTTTCATTTGCCTAATCTATAACTGTCAGTCTTCGTATTCGAAAGATATATTTGGAAAAACTATTTTCAAATTTCCCTTTTTTTATTAGATGGAAGAAACAACGGAACGGCATTTTTATATTATGTACCGTAACGCTCCCCACATAACAAACTTTTTATTTGACACACAACTTGTTTTGTTGAATGGTCAATTTTCTTGACAAATATACAAAACAACAAAGAACTAACCAACTAACAAACGTGTAAATAATGATCGAAAAGCAATAGGAATATAGGTAAAAGAGGTGCCAAAAAGATGTCAAGGTGTCATTAAAGTAAAGGACTCACCTATAATATTCTGATTTTAAAACGCTTAATATTTTCTTTAAGATCTTAAACCACTCCTCTTGTAATCTATAATAATAAACTTTGTCCGTGTGTCTGCTTCAGTCATAAATCGGGAATGGTGGTAGATTTCCAAAATCGTCTAAGTTGCATTGCCGAATTTCAATTCGAAATTCCAAAAGGGAGGTTTTCTACAAGCAAATGTATTTACCTTGCTATTCCTACGGGAAACAGTAATGCTACGAAATCTATTGGTTTCATTTACTGTTCCTTAACTGTGAATGCAAGAGTCATAAAAACGTTTAAATCTGCTGCCGTTGTTAGATCCTTATATTCCTAAACGTATTATTATAGTAATGCTTCCCATTGCAAGTAGAAACTGGATTTTTTTTTAAAACCGAAACCGGGTCCTGCAGAGGAAGCCCTCGTACGAAATTTGGGCCCGTTCATTCGAGTACATCGGGAACTACAGGGTACCAAAATCTCGATAGTTTACATATGAATGAAGTTAAGAGTTATGATTTGTTACCTAGAAAGTCACTAACAAGAGAAACAAGCAAAAAACCATGTAGTCAGACCATTTGACCTCCACTGTAATTGCTATCATATTACAGTGAAAATTATAACTTGTTTTATAGTGTAGTGACAAAGAAAAGTATTTTAACCTTAAGTGGCTTCTTTCCACAGAACTATTGCAAGAGCCATTAGGTTTAATACCCCAGAGAAATTGGAATTAGTTTAATAACCATACACCTGTGTTTATGGTAAGCTGATAGAATATAACGATTATTTAGAAATTCTATAGAATATTTCATCTTTATTTCAAACGTTGCAGAGTATTGTTATGCATATTAATGTGAATATTAAACATTTTAAAACCACGAGACAAATGATATGGGCTTTACAGACCCTAAAAATATGCTCCATTATTTTTAGAAGTATATTATGTTTTTACATTTTAAATTTTGGATGCAGCTAGAAAAATACATCCGTAACACGATGACCTCCGATTCTATCGTCGTGCACTCAGTTGATTAAACAAAACTAATTGAATTTGAAACAAATTTACATATAATTTTGCTGGTAGTTTTTATTTGCCTACACTCCTCCGGCCCACATAAAAGTTATGTAGCCAGTTATTGATCACAGAACCTAAATTTAAGTCCCATTACAGGGTAAAGAAAGTTGGGTGAAGTAAAGTGTTGGATAAACTCGATTCTCAATTCTATCACATCATGATATTCAACATCCGATTTGTTTGGAAAATGATCAACTGTTTATATATGCATTATTACCTATTGTACATACAGGGAAATTTTAACTGTCTATGAAAAGATTAAAGAACAGTAAATAGCCGAAATATAAATAAATAAAAAACGTAAAGAAATGGTGCAATCAGTCATTGAATTCGATTTTCTTCAAAGGTAGATAGAACGTCAGCAATTTTGTTGAGTAGGTAAATCTGCTCCTTATCTTCCTCTGAAGTGAATAGGAATTCAGTGACTGTGCCACCGATATGCTTTAGGTTTATTTTCTACTTTTGAAGGCGCATATAGGAAGATAAGTATTTTTTTTATTTTTTTTTTGTCCCTAGAATACCACCTACCTTCCGCAACTTTCACTTGATATATTACTCATAAACATCGCCCACATGTTTTCCTTCATGTTCGAGTCGTGTTTGATTTCGGTTGTTGGGTTGTTTTACCTCTAACCGGCACTTTTTGCACATCATGGGCTAAATGGTCAGGTTACAAGGACCCTGATGGCTCAGAGAAGTTTGCGAAAGGGGACCCACTTGAACAGCTCTTGGGAGACAGAGGGGAGCCTCCCGTCAAGGCCATCCAGTGTGTTCTTTAACGACCACAGGGTATTGCTCTACTGCACATGGGGCCACGGCATAACGTGCCATCCGACGGACGGTGGCCTTTCCAAGTCCATCGGTGTCCCCTACTGACCGTTGTCAGGGCGGGGAGTTTGGCGGAGATATTCAGCATAAGGACTTGTTTTCCAAACTAGGGAAATTTGCAATACATATCTATTTAGAAATGCTTCATTTTAACAAAAATATCAGTCTAATGAAATAAAGATTTATCCCGTGAAAAAAACATGATTAACATAACTAAATTATTGAAAAGATAATCATTAAACAACACGAAAAATCTTAATATTTCCTTTTTATATTTTCTTTTCATAACATCTGCTAAAACGACAATGATTTAAATTCAGTGAAATTTCTGACCTATCACAGCCCTATGAATCATATACAGTTTTATATCGCACAGCAGGCATTTTTTCTAATTTCACAAATGCTCTCTACACCTGCTAGCATAAGGCTTTAAAACATACCACACTTTCTTAGCATAAAAAATAAGTTACAAACTTGGAAATTTACGCGATTTTGACCATGGAGGTAGGAAGATAAGAGGAGGAGCCCTAAGCACTTGAAAATAGTGCTACGGCAGCCATGTTGTTCTATTCAAAACATTGATCAGTAGTTACTCACCTATACTAATTTTTGTCGACATTTGTATTTTGGCAGCCTGTTCGTTCAGCTTACTGCTGCACGAATCGCACAGTAAAATTGAGTGTAAGTAGGCTTGATTGCAGCGGCAGACGGTTTGTTTTGAATGCAACAACATGGCTACCGCAATGCTGCGTAAGCATCATTTTCCTTCCACAGGGAAAGCGCGTTAGGGCGTCTCCTTATCTTCCTACCTCCATGATTTTGACGGTATTGCCCGTAACGGTAATATCCAGCGATAAGTTCTTTCAAAACTGTCCAAATCAATGCATTATGCTTTACAATTAGTTAAATTGCGGTTTCTGTTATATTTGTTCGCTATTATTATTTAGTTAGGTTGGTTAATTCGTTTAGTTTCGTTATTAGCTGCCAATATGAAGTGATATCTTCACCATTTTCATAATGACACAGAAATGTGCTGCAGAATATCGACATCATTTAAGAATTCAAGCAGAGATGTTTTGTTGGGAGAGAGAGTTAAACTGCTGAAAGTGGAAATCGCAACACCAAGAAGTAATGGAAGAAGAGATATGTAAATAGCAGGAAACAATCGGCCATCGGAGATATGCCAATATTCAAAGTTCGGCAGCGAATAGATACGTGACACTCAACCTAGTCAAGGATAAATACCGGGCGTCCATGAGCTTGTACCAGAACACCATCGAGAGTGAGGATGGAATGCATGCTGCGAAAATTTTCGGGTTGTTTTACCTCTGAGCTTCACTTTTTTGCACACCACGGGCTAAATGGCCAAGTCACAAGGATCCCGAAGGCTCAGAGAAGGTGAGGAAGGGGCCCCACTGGAACAGCTGTTAGGAGACAAATGGCAGCTTCCCGTCAAGGCCATCAAGCGTGTTCTTTAACGTGCAGAGGGTATGGCTCTTCTGCACACGGGCCACGGCTTAACGTCCCATCTGGCGGATGGCGGCCTTTCCAAGCCTATCGGTGACCGTGGGCAGGGCGGAGAATTTTGCAGAAATAAATCTCAATGGTGACCCAGCTGCTGCTCGAACCTGGGAACTACAGATTACGAGCCTAGCGCGCTACCGACTGAGCCACCCCCGTCCCTTCGAAAATGCTCGGAGACACTTTCATGTCAAAAAATATAAGGTAGTTTCTAGCAATTCAGCTATCAATGGGGTCATTATTAACATACAGGTAACCTCCGATTTATGCGGGAGATGTGTTCCGGCGAGATCGTTAATTGCTTTTTTTGTTTTTTTTTTTTCGTTTTTGCATATCTGATTGGTCCGTTTGATGTTTTTTTCTTTGTATTATAATAGACGTTTTATTCCAACAAAAGTAACTATAAACATAACAGTTTTAAGAATTTTTAAATGCATATAGATATATAAATGCATAATTGTGTAGTGTATGATCAATTACTTAATTTTACAAATTACTGAAGAATGAATTTAGCAGTGTTAGCTTGCGGCCTTTATTTTGTTCATAATATTTATTTGTAATATTCCATTTACTGGATTTTATCTATGCAGAATATCTTAAGAGTTTTTAAAGGGTTTTAATAAAATAAATGTGAGAAGAGTAATCACATTGCAGCGAAAATAGCGATACAGCCGGTATGGTGAGCGGAAATGAGAAGCGGAAGTGCCACGCTATCTTTTCAAAAAGTCCCGCTATTTTGCTGTTCTTCCGCCATTTTGTTTTCTGACGTCATCACCACAAACTCGAGGTCGACGAGAAAGACAGGCCACGACACTGGAATATCACGTGATCAACTTAGTCTGAGGTTACAGTACGATTTTCATAGAAGCGAAGTGCTTATTCTTCAGTCGCTTGCTTCGGTCATCGTGTAAATAACGTTCAAACTACATTTGGATTACCCCAAAAAGGTGAGCATTTCTCATTACTGTTATTATTTGTAGCATGAAATATTTCCTGTAGTTAGTGGTTTGATAAAAGTATTTAGTGCTTGAAAATTGTTTTGAGTGAATTGCTCTCTGAGGCCTAGTTTTAACGTGTTGAAAGATGGCGTGATCTAAAAAAAAATTATGTGCCAAGAATGTTGGCAAAATTTAGTATCTGAAAATTTTGCAGTATATTATGTTCTTTCAGAAGCTGTGATGTGTTATGTGAGTGCAAAATTAATGAATTTTAGGATATCTTTCATGTTCTAGATTATGTATGAGTCTTTCAGGAAGATATACATAATTTTCACTAAAATCAATTTACTAGAGAAATGTTTTATAATGAACTGATATTACATGATCTAATATATTTTTTGTCACATCTTCATTGGGCATCTTTTATGAGTTGAAAAGAAACAAAAAAAGTGTAGTGAAATATTTACTTAATATATTCCAAAGCTGTGATAAACACTAGTATATTGTTAAAATCAATATGCAAAAAATCGCAATTTTTTATGAGTTTTGTAATTTTCTGTATCATATTCTAAAATATTACTGCTAAATACAGTACAAGTTTTATTCAAATCTGTATATTCCGCACTGTATTTGCATTACGTTGCCCATGTTTGCACTGAAATCTTCCCCATGTTTGCACTGAAAATAATTTGTTGTAAACTACCTCAAATCTAGGATTTTAGAAATATCAAGTTCAGTATTTAAATAGTTATGAAGGTTAAATATTTAACTTAGCTCGTTCAAAATTGATGGAAATTAGTATGTGAACTACTAAAATGTATTCATACTTTTCACAGTATTTATCACTAAAGTTTAATGTACCGGTTATTGCTTCCATTTCAACCTGTTTACGCGACAGCAGTTATATAAAGTGCAATAGCTGTTATTAAATATTCCATAATTAAAAACCAAACGTGCAACGCATCTACTGTCACAATTTTCCTTAATAATTTTAAGAAGTTATGGCGCTGTAAAATCTCGATTACTGCTTGCATACCATGGAAATTATCTAATAAGTGACCGCTGAAAGTATCCATATTTTAAATTATATTTGGATCGGGCGATTTTTTTTCCAAAAGATTAAAAAAATGTAATCAATAAGTAAATATTAAGGATACTGGAACTGGTAAGTAAATGAAAACCAGTGGTGTATTCTGAATCAATGTCTTGCAGTTGTTAAATGTTTAAAAAAAAAAAACCTAAAAGAATTTAAAAATATATATATTTGTATATACATATCCCAAACCACCCATTTAAACACACCTCTGGTTTTCTGATTTTGCTCTTTATTCTGAACACTATAATATTATGCCTTTAATTTTTTTTAAGGAAACGGCTGATTTTTTAAGTTTTATCACAAATTAGATTAAATGGGTTACGAAGAAAGAAAAACAAAATTAGGTTTCTTGAAAAAATTAAAGCGAAATAAAATTGCAAAAACGAGATACAAGGTTCTGTGCGAACGAATCGAGTGACGTTTGCAGCTACCGGACTTAGTTGACCACGTGACGGCTGAGGATCGCCTCAGTGTCGTGGCCTGTCTTTCTCGTCGGCCTCGCACAAACTCCGCGATTTTGCCGTCCTCCGCCATTTTTAATTCTGACGTCACACGCCCTTCTCTAAGACCCCCTGGTTGACCCATCCAAACCCCTCGTGAAGTAAACAACTCTAAAGGTCCCAAATAATTCAAAGTCCCAAGTCCGCCATCTTGGATTTTGACGACATCACCCAAACCAAAACCTACCGAAATATTGTAAGTCCGCCTAACTGCAGCGCCATCTAGTGTTTAACACACGTATTATAGTTTTAAAGAAAAACCACAGCCTGTCTCAAACCCAGTTCCATAACGTTTATCAGCGCGGTTATCCATTACTCCAAGGGTAATATATGCCTAAGGTACTTAAAGGAAGATGAAGAAAGAACTGATCACTATTCTTGTAAATTTACCTACATTTTTTCACATTTATCAATGTTTTTTTTGTATTCCAAGAAAACCACATTTCACTTGGGAATAAATTATAAATGAATTTTTTATTCCTTGTAAATTACATTTAACTTGCGAATTATATTTTAATTTCTTGTACAGTCGCTCAAAAACTATCAGAACTCTATGGTTGGTTACAGAATTCAGAAAACATATCTGGCAACAATTTTTTTTAGAAATTAGTGATCTGGCAACCTTCGTGTCACGTGACAAGGAGGTTGTATTTCTTTTTTATTATTATATTTATTTTTATTTTTTATATTATTATATTTATTTTTATTTCTTATATTTGTGTATATTTTTATACTGTATTTATTTTTTATTCCTTATTAACTTACGAATATATTATATTTTTATTTCTTGTAAATTAGGAATATATTATTTTTAAAAATGAATCTTGCTTTTAATTTTTTATAAATTAACCTACGAATATATTATTTTATAACTGGATTTTTTTCTTATAAATTAATTTACGAATAAATTATTCTCTTGTAAATTAATTTAGGAATAAATGAATTTTTCATTCTTTTTTAAATCACATTTAACTTGGGAATTATTTTTTTTTTTCTTGTGAAAAGCATTTAGAAACAATCATGTCGTCTCCATACTCACCCTCACTTGGACCACTTTTTACAGACGGATGGCTTTACAATCTGAAAAGTCCTTGCGAAATAGACCAAATAAGAAATATTTTGAAACACAAAGTGGAGATCAACACAAGGTTTCTATACCTTGCACCAAAATTGTTTAATATGTTAAGTTTTAAGATGACAACTGAAAACAATCCAGCAACTTTCAAAAACACATGGCATAATATTGTTCTAAATATGTCTGATTCTGAAAATACTCGGGGCGGGGGTGGCTCAGGCGGTAGCGAGCAATCTGTAGTTCCCAGTTTCGAGTCCCAGCTGGGTCAGCGTTGAGAATTATCTCCGCAAAATTCCCCGCCCTGCCCACGGTCAGTAGGGGACAGCGATAGGCTTGGAAAGGCCGCCGTCCGTCGGATGGGACGTTTAGCCGAGGCCCCGTGTGCGGGAGAGCCATACCCTATGTACGTTAAAGAACACGCTGGATGGCCTTGACGGGAGGCTGCAATCTGTCTCCCAATAGCTGTTCCAGTGGGTCCCTCCCCCAAACTTTTCTGAGCCTTCGCGGTCCATGTGATTCTCAAAATACTCGGGGCGGGGGTGGCTCAGTCTGTCGCGCGCCAGGCTCGTAATCTGTAGTTCCCAGGTTCGAGTCCCAGCTGGGTCTGCGTTGAGATTTATCTCCGCAAAATTCCCCGCCCTGCCCACGGTCAGTAGGGGACAGCGATAGGCTTGGAAAGACCGCCGTCCGTCGGATGGGACGTTTAGCCGAGGCCCCGTGTGTGGGAGAGCCATACCCTATGTACGTTAAAGAACACGCTGGATGGCCTTGACGGGAGGCTGCCATCTGTCTCCCAATAGCTGTTCCAATGGGTCCCCTCCCCCAACCTTCTCTGAGCCTTCGGGGTCCATGTGACCTGGCCATTTAGCCCATGGTGTGCAAAAAAGTGCCGCTCAGAGGTAAAACAACCCAACTCTGAAAATACTCTCGATAATGTACACAGTCGTATCAGAATAATATGACCACTTACCATACATATATTATGGTAGGTGGTCATATTACTCTGACACGACTGTATATATATATATATGAAAAGATTATGCTGCACGCTCAGAAAATTTCCAATGTTGTTAAATTTCATACCTAAGTTACTAATAGACTGAAATGTTCCTTGATTCTAAATGTGAAATATTTCATTTTTGTCTATTTTGAGTGGGAGGGGGCGGGGGTGGCTCAGTCGGTAGCGCTCCAGGTTCGTAATCTGTAGTTCCCAGGTTCGAGTCTCAGCTGGGTCAGCATTGAGATTTAACTCCGCAAAACTTCCCGCCCTACCCACGGTCAGTATGGGACACCGATAGCTTTTGAAAGGTCCCCGCCATCGGATGGGACGTTAAGCCGTGGCTCCGTGTGCGAGAGAACCATACCCTGTGCACGTTAAAGAACACGCTGGATGGCCTTGACCGGAAGCTACCATCTGTCTCCCAACAGCTCTTACAGTGGATTCCCTCCCCCAACCTTCTCTGAGCCTTCGGGGTGCATGTGACCTGGCCATTTACCCCATTGTGCGCAAAAATGTGCCGCTTGGAGATAAAACAACCAACCCATCTAACATCATTGAAGGTGACACCTGTGGCGTGGGTGTGTGTGATGGTTTCGGAACATGTCGACCTCTATGTGCGTGTAGGAAGCACTAAAACTGCCGAAGTATAGGCAGATTATTTAATGGCTTATAAATAGTATCTCGTATAGAGGTCGTAGGGATGTAGCATCTTTATGATCCCTATACGAGATGTAATTCCAATGCAATAAAGTTATACTATCCAACTGTTTTCAATGTACAAAACAGTAGTGTAACCACCTGATTGAACAGTATTTTCAAAATTTTCTGCAGCAGGACAACAATGTTCGAATGGTTGTAAAAAGAAAGTCTATAATTCATTTTCAAGCCTAGGTAAATTATTTCACTTACTTCTTCTATTTTAGGACAATTGCATGTACCAGGTGATAAACCATCCAGCCTAGTACAACTTATTCGATGCTTAGTAATTCTTCTATTAATTGTAGGTTGTTGAGAACCAATACACATAAATTTAGTTTTTTTCTCGTTTACACTCAGTTTGTTAAGAGAAAACCATTTAACTGCTTTATTAAAATCACTTTGTAGATTGCAAATAGCGTATTCTAAATCAGAGTGGAAGTTGATTAGCACTGTATCATCAGCATACATATATAATTTACTATCGAAATTAATATTAGCCAAATCATTTATGTATATTTGAAATAGCATAGGGCCGAGAATAGATCCTTGTGGAACTCCAAAATTGATCTGAAATTTATCGCTAAAATTATCATTTATTTTCATAACTATTTCTCTATGTAATAAGTAGCTTTTAAACCATTCAAAAATATTCCCTCTTATACCAAGTAAATATTATTTCTGTAGCAAGATATCAATGTCAACTGAATCAAATGCTTTATTTAAGTCCATAAATACTGCAACGCATTTCTTTCCTATATTTAAATTAATATTAATATTATTAATAAGATCTTCTAAAAGATTTTGCGTTCCCATACCTTTACGGAACCCAAATTGCTGACTTGACAGAAAATTAATTTTATTCAAAAAATTTTCCAAGCGATCTCCAACGTATTTTTCCATTATCTTATCAAAAATTGTTAATAGCGTGGTTGGTCTATAATTATTAAAATTCGTTTTTGATCCACTTTTAACTACCGGACGAATAATTCCAATTTTCATAGTTATTGGGATTTGCGAATTTTCAAAAACTTTATTTATAAGAATTGTTATTACATGAACAAAATTTCATTTACTTTCCTTCATTTATTTTGGTTTAATATTGTCAAATCCAGGAGATGTGTTATATTTTAAGTGATCTATAATATTGGCAACATCGAAATTACTAGCTAGTGGAAAATGCATAGAATTCTTATTTATGTAACATAATTCGTAAACCTTATCTGACCTGGTATTCATCGTCGCATATTCTGCTTGCATCTCACTAATAATTGTTACAAAAAACTTAACAAAACTATTTAGAATTTCTTTTGGAGTGTTATCTCTAATCAAGTGTCTTTCAACATTTTCGTCGATTGACATCCTTTTTTTATCATCAATAATATCATTAATTAATTCCCACATTCTAGTATTATTACCTTTATTAATTGCTAATTTATTTGAATAAAATATGCGTTTTTGTTTCCTTATAATGATGTTTACCTTATTTCTTTCCATTTTATATAAGTCATAATTTTGTTTATTATTTACATTATCTTTATATCTTTTCCATAATTTATCTCTATTTTTAATTGCTAAAATAATGTCATCTGTAATCCATTCTTTCCTTATTCTCTTAGTTTTACAATTATTAATTTGTTTACTACAACAAGAATTTTCCCGAATTTCATCAATTTTACTTAATATTTTCTTATATACTAATTTTGTACTCATGACTTCATCAACTATATCATTCCATTGTGTCATTTGCAATTTTTGAATAATAAGAGTATCATTATAAAATTTTTTAAAACCTAGGTTTGAATCCTCTTTCAAAAATGTAACATCATTAGAGCTAATATTCTTTTTGAAAATGTTAATTAAGATACCATAATGATCTGCAAATTTATTTCTATATGTTTTACTTTTAACATCAAAACTACTTGTTTTAACCAAAACATGATCAATTAACGTCCTTGTAATTTTAGGTAATGTTTCGTTCTCCCTAGTAAAACCCTTAACGATTTGTTCCAAACCAAATTCAATCAAAGTATTTAAATACATATCGCAACCATATTTATTAGTATTTGCCACATCAACATTAATATCACCAACAATAATTAAATTTTTAATTCCAGCTCTTTTTAATAAATACTCAGAAATTTCTTTTAGGAACCAGTTAATATTTTTACTAGGAGATCTATATATTGCGATGATATTAATTTCAGTATTATTAATTAATAATTTAGTAATTATTGCTTCTGTTGATTCTCCAATAGTTTCATCCAGTTGTACTAAATCAATTTTGTTTACATAAAAAATAATGATCCCACGTTGTTTATTTTCTTTTGCCGTTAAAATAAGCTTGTTATACCCTTCAATATTAAATGTAGCTGATTCCTGTTCAGTTACCATAGTTTCAACCAAAATAATCAAATCCAACTGGAATTCAAGAAGTTCAATATGAACCAGTAAATTATCCCAGTATTTTTTCAGTGATCTAATATTTAAGTACATAAATTTTAACATTTTATCATCCGACCCTTGAAAACCAAACATTCACATCAGTTAAGTCATCACAATACAATTCCTTATCTACCTCATCATTCTCAACAATATCTGGCATAAACATTAAAATTAGCAAAAGAACACTATTTGAATTTACGACAGACAATTATTTAACCTTCTTTTTCCAAATCCTCTAGGCTCTGAACACTGTTAATAACAATCACTTGCTCAGTTTCATTCTTTCTAATAAAAAGTTTATTGTTCTTACCAAACAAATTTATAACCTTTATCCTTAGCCATTTTCTTTCCTCTCCAAAGTAAATCCCGATTCATTTGCATCAAATTTTCATTTCTGTAGATAGGTGAATCCTCTTTTCCTGCAAACACTGTTCCGCATCCCAAACGAATCTTTCTCTTTTCAATCCATTTGGCCTTATCTTTTCTGTTCTTGAATTGCACCAAAATGTTCGGAATCTGTCCCTGTTTTTTGGGTCGTATTCTATGTAATACCTCAATGCTTTCTCTTGAAAAAGAATCAATTTTCAACTCTTTTGCCAGCTTCTCCACTATTCCCAGAAGATCCTCCTCTCTTTCCCCTTTTTCTAGCTCAATTCCACAAATCTCTACATTTTTATTCCTACTATACTGCTCTAGGTTATTATTTGCTATAACCAGTTCCTTAATTTTATCTTGTAATGTTTCGATTACCTTGTGGTTCTTTTCAACCTCTTGCTCTAATGTTTCATTTCTTTTTTCCGATTCAACTATTTTATCCAGAAGCTGATCATATTTGTCAGACAGGAATTCTAGCGACTTTTCAACGCTATCTAATGTTGTCTTCATTTGTAACAGAGTCACTAATTTGTGATCTATTTGGGTCAAAATTGACTTGACTTGTCCGAAGTTTAAGTTCTCATCCACTTTCAGCGTTTGAAAACTCATGTCATCGGACTCCTCAGCATTTTTTATTCCCTCTTTATAAATCTCTCCTCCCCTTATATTATTTAATTCATCTCTGGTTTTTTCTTTGCATTTGCAGCAGATCCACTTGTCTTTCGATCTTTTGACATTTCCTTAAATCTGTCTTCACCCAAACTGGCACAATAGAAGTGGAACAGTTTTTGGCATGACCCTGTACATTTGATCTTATCTGTAGCTGCAATTATTTCCTCGTTGCATCTATTACAACGATCCATTATATTAGCACTCAAGATACTCAAATCATAAAATTATCCAAGCTAAATCAACCTGCTCGATGGAATATACTTTTTTTTTCTTATTATTATTCACTATGCAAACCAAAATTCATAGATTTGTCAATATGCTGTGCACCAACTTAAGAGCCCCAGTTTGAAATCTGCCAAAGAATTCGGAGTTGGGTGTTACTGTTTCGTCACATCTGTTGTTGTGAGCGGAAGCGATATGCCTATGGCAAAAACAACGAGAGCCACCCGCGACAACAGGAAGATTGCAACAATTAGTCCAAAAGTTCGGTCTCGTTGTTCTTTTTCAGCACACAACACAGAAGGCACTGTACACAGAGACTGACGTCGGAGAGGGCAGGAGCAATAAACGTTAATAGCACTTACAGGTCCGAAGAGTCCCAGATGCTCAACCGATGGTGTTCGGGGTGGTAAATCTCAACGCTGACCCAGCTGGAACTCGAACCTGGTAACTGCAGATTGCGAGCCTGGCGCGCTACCGACTGAACCACCCCCGCCCCCATCAGGGTAACGAGAAAAAGTCTTGGACGCATTTCGTCTGGTGTCAACTAAATTCCTTTGGAATGTCAGGGCAGCCAACTACGAGAAAGGGGTTGCGGACATGTCTGTGTATCACAAATGCGGCTGCAATATGTCTTTCAAGATCCACTTTCTCCATTCCCTCTTAGATTTCTTCCCCCGACAACTGCGGTTAGTGATGAGCATGGTGAACGTTTTCACCAGGACATTGCAACGATGGAGAAACGATGCCAGGGAAACTGGTCCACTTCAATGTTGGCTATTGTTGGATGCTCGCCAGAGATGATCTTCAGCACCCGTACTAGCCACATCGGAAGTAGAAGCGTAGTTTTACCGATACATATGTACAGTCGCTCAAAAATGTATCCGAACACTACGGTTGATTACAGAATAAAATAAATATCTGGCAACTTTGTTTTTAGAAAATAGTGATCTGGCAACCTTCGTGTCACGTGACACGAAGGTTGCCAGATTACTATTTTCTAAAAAAAAAAGTTGCCAGATATTTTTTTTGAATTCTGTAATCAACCGTAGTGTTCGGATACTTTTTTGACCGACTATACGTATTACTCTATTACATAAGAAACTATTGCGGATTTTTCAGAAATTGTAGTCAATTTTTCATTTTCATATTCAGCACATAGAAATCTTTAAGAAATGACTACTTTTATCTCAGAGGCATGACTTTTATGAAAATTTGTTGCCCAGTGTAATCTGTCCTATTTTCTCATAGAGGTGTGAGTTAACTTTTGAAATTTAATGTTGTAGAATTACTAATAAAATGCTATTTGAATTTTCTCCCATCATTCGTTAGCTCTTAAAATTTTTAAGGGGTGATGAAGTAGGCAAAACTTCATTCTCTTTTTAGAACAAGATTACCATATACTCCAGAGGCGATATGCGTTCTACTTTTTTAGTATCGTATATATATATAGAGCAGCGCTGTCCACTAGAGGTCCGCGGACCGCATGCGCCAGCACAAGGATTTTTGTGGCCCGCGAACAAAATCAAGTTTTTACTTGAAATTTTCAATAAATATCCGTAATCCAACTTTATAATTTTTTGTCAACTTATATTAATTTACTTGATATGCAATCTTCAACTTACTTATTCTATAAAGTTTTACAAAACGTTATAGAATGACATTTTGTATAAAGTTTACGAAACATTTTTAAGCCTATCGGCAAACTTCTGAAATCTAAGAGCGGTGCGGCGTCGTCAAACAAATGTTTATATGAAGCTGCAGTAAAAAGAAGCATCTAACGACAGCAGGAGTCGCTCTCACTGCGCATGCGTATGGCATGCATTGCCGAATGTTGCACTGTATTGTCCAGCATGAGACATTGTATGGCTTTGGGTTGTTTTCCCTCTGAGCGGCACTTTTTTGCACACATGGACTAAATGGCCAGGTCACATGGACCCCGAAGGCTCAGAGAAAGTTGGGGGAGAGGACCCACTGGAACAGCTGTTGGGAGACAGATGGTAGCCTCCCGTCAAGGCCATCCAGCGTGTTCTTTAACGTGCACAGGGTATGGCTCTTCCGCACACGGACCACGACTTAACGTCCCATCCGACGGACGGCGGCCTTTTCAAGCCCATCGGTGTCCCCTACTGACCGTGGGCAGGGCGGGGAGTTTTGCGGAGATAAATCTCAACGCTGACCCAGCTGGGACTCGAACCTGGGAACTACAGATTACGAGCCTGGCGCGCTACCGACTGAGCCACCCCCGACCCTTTAAGCTTACAAGAGGTAAACCTTATTGAATATGTATATAATTTTGTACAAATGGATTATACATTCTCTTTGGGCCTTTACTCCCTATAAGCAAACTTTGATGAAAATCAACCTTTCTTTATGAAAATCGTTGTCCGTTTGTCGATATCGAATTTTTTTGCTTTTAGAAATAAATCAAAAATTCCTTTTTCAGTTGGACAGACATTGATGAAATATTACGATCAGCACTTTGGGAATCTTCATAACTGCGCTCTGTAATAGTGGAAACTTTTGAAAATTGCAAACTTTGAAATATTGGAAGCGATGCAAGTAAGTTAGAAATTTGGCATTTTGATGGTATAAATATGAATATCATTAACTTTGCGCAACGTTTTTTACCTTTTATTCCTAGAGAAGGGGGGGCGGGGGTGGCTCAGTTGGTAGCGCGCCAGGCTCGTAATCTGTAGTTCCCAGCTGGGTAAGCGTTGAGATTTATCTCCGCAAAACTTCCTGCCCACGATCAGTAGGGGACACCGATGGGCATGGAAAGGCCTTCGTCCGTAGGATGGGACGTTAAGCCGTTGCCCTGTGTACGGGAGAGCCATACCCTGTGCACGTTAAAGAATACGCTGGATGTCCTTGACGGGAGACTACCATCTGTTCCAGTGGGTCGCCTCCCTAAACCTTCTCTGAGCCTTCGGGGTCCTTGTGACCTGGCCATTTAGTCCATGGTGTGAACAAACCAACCTAGAGAAGAGTTGTGTGTGTGTAAAAACGCAATTTTTGTTTTAAGCGAAAAATGTTTAGACAGAAATTCTTTTTGGGTTGGACAGGTATTAATGAACTAGTTAAATTTCTCTTTTCAGGAAGGGACGACAAAAAGCATCACCAAGGCGTGGGTCTGCTTCTCAGCAGACACGCTAGTGATGCTCTTCTAGGATATGAGTGCATTAATGAAAGGTTTCTTACAGCAAAATTTCAGACAAGCATTAAAGACTTGAATGTTATCTGCTGTTATGCCCCCACTGAGGATGCCGATGAGGATGAGAAGGATAGGTTTTATGAACAACTTCAGGATATTTTGAATTCTGTCAAGAAAGGAGATATTACCCTTGTTCTTGGTGACTTCAATGCCAAAGTTGGTACTGACTCTGACCTTTGGGGAGGAGTAATAGGCCCTTTTGGTATTGGTAGCTGCAATGGCAATGGGCAACGTCTCCTACAGGTAAGTAAACTCAATGGATTCAGAATAACTAACACTTATTACAAACACCGCGACATACATAAGTACACATGGGTTTCACCTGATGGGCTGCATAAGAATATGATTGATTACATATTAATTAACAGCAAATGGGCTAGTTCTGTTAGGAATACCAGGGCATATAAGGGGGAGCTGAAATTGGATCTGACCATTACCTTGTTAAAAGTGTCTTGCAACTTAAACTTAAAAAGTGTTGTGCTAGGGTTAAAAAATTTAGTTTTAATACTGAAGCTCTGAAAGATCCAGTTATAGCCAAAGCTTACCATGATAGGTTACTTAGTCATTATGACAGTCATGGTTTGCTTACTACTGAAGTTGAGGAAGAATGGGATCATTTTAAACAGGCGTTTTTGGACACTAACAGTACTCTTTTAGGAAAAAAGGAGCAGAAGAGGCAAAATTATCTGAGTGATAAGGCACTTGAGCTTATTTCGGAAAGAAAGAACTGCAGGAATGCCCTTAATCAATACCCTACTAGTCCTAATAGAAAGCATTACAGAGAACTTAATAAACTTGTAAAGGATCAGTTAGCTGCTGATAAGAATCTTTGGCTTGATGGTTTGGCTGACAAAGCCGAGGAAGCAGTTAGACAGCACAACAGCAGAGAGCTGTACCAGATAGTTAATATTTTGTGTGGTAGAAAACGGACCGGCATACAAGGATTGAAGGATAAACAAGGTAAGGTTATAGAAGGGGAGGATTCTCTCATGGCTAGGTGGGCTGAGCATTTCAGTGATGTTCTTAACAATGTAGTTAGTTCTACTCCCATTGTTTGCAATGATGATAGATGCATTGGTGGCTTTAATGTTGGCCCTATAACACAATCTGAAGTTCTTTTGGCTGTTTCTAAACTTAAACTTCATAAATCCCCAGGGGTAGATGAAATTACTACGGAAATGCTTAGAGCTGGGAATGTTTCGGTTACCACTTGGATGACTGAAATTCTGAATATCTTTTATGATAAAGGCATGGTTCCTAAGGATTTTACCAGAGCTATTGTTATCCCTATTTTCAAAAAAGGTGATCGCAGTTCTTGTGATAACTATAGGGGTATCAGCCTACTCTCTGTTCCAGGTAAAGTTCTTTCCATGATTGTGCTTAATAGAATTAAGAATCTGGTTGACAGTCAATTGCGTGATGAGCAATGTGGATTCAGAAGTGGTAGGGGATGTGTGGATCAGATATTTTCACTTAGGCAGATTCTTGAGAAATGTTTAGAGTTTCAGAAACCTTTGGTTGCTAGCTTTGTTGATTTCAAAAAGGCTTTCGACTCTGTTGATCGACATAATTTGTGGTTGATTGTGAGATCATATGGTATACCAGACAAGTTAGTTAACATTATGAAAGCTCTCTATAATAACACTGAGTCGTGTGTGAGAGTTGGTAAGGCTTGTAGCAATTGGTTTAGCATTTCTTCTGGTGTTCGACAAGGGTGCATTTTGTCTCCTTTTCTCTTTAGCTTGGTTATTGATTATGTTATGCGAAATTCACTTCAAGGGAAAGATTTTGGCCTTAAATGGGCTGGAGATACGAAAATTTCTGATTTAGATTATGCTGATGATTTAGCCCTTTTGGCAAATGATGTTGATGAGATGAATTCTTTCATTCGAGCTGTTGATGAGACTGGTAGTAGAGTAGGTTTGGTTATAAACAGAGAGAAAACTAAAGTGATGAAAATTGGTCAAGCAGGCTGTGATTCAGTTAATCTGAATGGTTGCAGTCTTGAGCAGGTGTCACAGTTTAATTATCTTGGGAGCTATGTAACAGATAATGGTGATGTGCGGCATGAGATTAACAGACGAATAGGGATTGCTGCCGGGACATTTAAGAACCTATGGGGAGTGTGGAGAAATAGGCGTATACACCTAAAGACTAAAATTAGACTGTATAGTAGTTTGGTTCTTTCTAGGGTTAGTTATGGTAGTGAAACTTGGACACTTTGTAAACAAGATAACAGGAAACTAGATGCTTTTGATTCCAGATGCTTACGCAGTATCTTTGGCATTAGGTGGTTCAACTTTGTAACTAATGATGAGATTAGGCAAAGGAGTTTGCAACCTCCTTTAAGCAGCATATTGTGCAGAGAGAGACTCCGTTGGTTTGGCCATGTTGCCCGTATGAATAATTATAGATTGGCGAATAGGGTTATGAACAGTGCGCCTAAAGGCCTCAGAAAGAAGGGGAGACCTAGGATGCGGTGGGCAGACAATGTCAAACAGGACCTTGTTAGAATTGATGTGCAGTGGCCAGATGCAGTAGATGTTGCTCAGGATAGACTTGCTTGGAGAACTAAATTGCACGGTCTAGTTGGACCTCCGTAGCCCATGGCTGCTTGAGGATGATGATGATGATGATGATGATAATTCACACTTTTAGAAGTGTGATGATCAGGGATCACATAAGCAGCAACAATTTGTCCTCCCCCCACCCCCTGGGCGAGTGGTAAAACAGTACTTTTAGTTTTCAGAATTAATGGAAAAAATTTGGAGTTAATAGGTGCTGATCAAAATCTTCAGTTTTCAAATTTTCCAAATGGTCTTAATATACGATCGCTAGAGGGCGCTAAATATAGAAAACATAAAACTCGAAGTAATATTGCAAACGATATATTCATATTAAAAATCTGGTGATAAAAGGCGATTATGTATTTAATTATATTAGTCTGTTAAAATTCGACCGAATGCTCTTTTTAAAAAAATTAAATTTAGCACTTAACTTTAAAATTTCAATATCTTATATACGCTAGTGATTTGTCCTTTAACCCTGGGAATGAGAAAATCGAACTTTTTTCACTTCAAGGGTTTAACGAGATATGCTTTTTGCATTTTATGGGGCTAACAATATATTATTCACATTTTCCAATCACCCATTAGTACGAATTACTATGGTTAAAGGGTAAAAAAATTTGGAAAATGAAAAACTCCATTTACTCCGAAAAAGAGCATGCTATTCTTCTAGATATTCTATTCTTCTAGACTCTGATAAGTCTAATTATCGTGCCACCATTCCAAATACCAAATTTAAACTCAGTAGAGGGATTTGTACATACAGTGTGTAAAAAAAACTTTTACTTACCGGAAAAACTCGTGCCATGTACCTTTAGCCGTTCCGTGGCACAGTGGTTAGCGTGCTTGGCTACTGACCTAAGGGACCTGGGTTCGAGCCCCGGGTAAGGCATGGATGTTTGTGATTTTCTGCTGTCCCCCCCCCCCCCGACAAGGAACCACCTTGACGTGGTGGTAGGGAAGGGGGGCTTGAGGGCCCATTAAGGTCGAAGGCTCTGCTGACTGGTTTGGGCTCCGGTTGGACAGGCTGACCTCGAGGTCGAAATCTCTGCACCAGTTTTGGACCCGCTTGAGTAAGCTAAGACTTCCATCTCAGGGGAGTAGTTCGGGGCCCTGCTGACTGATTTGGTCCATCATATTGGACAGGGTCCCAAAATTTGGGCCCTACTAAGAGTTCCCACCACGGGAGCCGAGGCAACTTGGATCTATCGGTTGTTTTTCTTTTCTGTGTGTGGGACCGTTTGCAGAAGGGTACCTGTCCCTTTCTCGTCGGGGCGGGGGTGGCTCAGTCGGTAGCGCGCCAGGCTCGTAATCTGTAGTTCCCAGGTTCGAGTCCCAGCTGGGTCAGCGTCGAGATTTATCTCAGCAAAACTCTCCGCCCTGCTCACGGTCAGTAAGGGACAACGATGGGCTTAGAAAGGCCGCCATCCGTCGGATGGGACGTTAAGCCGTGGCCCCGTGTGCGGGAGAGCCATACCCTGTGCACGTTAAAGAACACCCTGGATGGCCTTGACGGGAGGCTACCATCTGTCTCCCAACAGCTGTTCCAGTGAGTCCCCTCCCCCAACCTTCTCTGAGCCTTCGGGGTCCATCTGACCTGGGTTGTTGGGTTGGGTTGTTTTACTTCTGAGCGGCACTTTTTTGCACACCATGGGCTAAATGGTCCGAAGTTGTTTGTAAACTCACAAAACATCAAGCTTTGAGTTTAATCAATATCTCAGATTTCGGCAATTTCAGTTTCCAATAACAACAACAATAAAAAGACACTTAAAGTAATGTTGCTTTGAGTATCATTGAAGTTGAAACTCGAAAATTCTTTTTTTTATTGCGATTTTCAAAGCACTTTGAAAACTACCGTAATAAAAATTGGATTAAAAATTTAATAGTCACGTTGCATTGATGCTTGTTCAATCCAGTGCCCATCGCGGTTGGTCATTTTCAAGAGAAAGAAAGTATTTTAAATACTCTCTTGCTTTTCATATTCTCATCCATACCACTTCATTCCGTGAGTACCTGTCCGTCATCACTCATCATCATAACACGAACGTCTTAAGACATTTTCAAAGCACTCACTTTCAAGATCTCTTTGCTGTTACTTCTACTTTTAACATCTTACGAACGAAACTTCTGCCTTTTACTTGCAAGCGTAGGGCCATTACATTTTCGTTTCCTTCCATCTATTCTACTGCGATAAAAGGAGCCATAATGGTTAAGCAGTTGTGCTTTTATTCAGAAGCGTCAGTCGGAGGCTGCTTTGCGAATACAGAGGCATTTCCATCCAGATATGTCTGAAGGACTCTGCACATCTTCGGCATTGGCAATGTTATACTTTGCCTAAAACAATCATGGAATGCTGCATTATTGCAATAAAAGAAAGATGCCTTCGAAGATGCATAACTTTTGAAATGCAGATCGCAATAAATAATCGAAAATCCCGATTTTCAATGATATTTGTTTTAAAGAATTATGGAAGACAAAATAGCGAACAAATGAATTACACTTTTAAGAATTTTTTCCTTCAAATTAGATGAAAAGAATTATAAAGAAAACTTGAAAAAAAAAATGAGGCCCCATTTCGTAAATAGTTTGGTTTGATAGATATTATTTATGCATTTACATTTCTTATATAAATTGTGAGATGTAAAAAATGGAGCACAAACAGGGGCTTTGATATTTAACAAACAATATTGAAAATAAGATCAACAGAAATTTTATTAAAATTCATTTCATTTCCTCAAAAAAAAAGCTCATTTTTAAAGTTACGTAATTTTAAATAAGCCAGGCTCGTAATCTCCAGTTCCAATTTCGTGTCCCACTTGGACCATCGTTGAAATTTATCTCCGTAAAATTCTCCGCCCTGCCCACGGTTAGTAGGGGACACCGATGGGCTTGGAAAAGTCCTCACTCGTCGTATGGGACGTTAAGCCGTGGCCCCATGTGCGGGAGAGTCATACCCTGTGCACGTTAAAGAACAAGCTAGATGGCCTTGACGGGAGGCTACCATCTGTCTCCCAACAGCTGTTCCAGTGGGTCACCTCCACTAACCTTCTCTGAGCCTTCGGGGTCCATGTGACCTGGCCATTTAGCCCATGGTGTGCAAAAAAAGTGGCGCTCAGAGGTAAAACAACCCAACCCAACGCACATTCATCTGATGTTACAATATTTTCCGGAAGAAGTTCAAAAGATCAAAACTTACCATTTAAAATTCCATTTGTAATTTTAATTTGATTTCAATTTGTTTAGTTTTCGAGCTCCAAGTACTCTTAGTATATTTTGTCTTTATGAAATAGTCTGTTGATCTGTTAATGCCATTGGCTTTAATTAAGATGAAAGAGATTATGGACTGGACTGACTTCTCCAAGTGCACTATTTCGTTATTTTCATTATCTGTGCAATTCTACGTCTCTTACTGAGCTATCTGGATCGGACTGCCTTGAGGCGCTCATGAGCGAGCTAGATTTAAAATATATTCCTCGACAATAATCAGATCCAAGAGATTTAATCAGTGATGCAGCATAGAGTTTTGTAATGGAATAAATATTCTTATGATGGTTCTGTTAAGGTAAATAGACGAACTAGCGAATTCTTAAAAATGAAATTTTCCGAAGTTGTTTGTAAACTCACAAAACATCAAGCTTTGAGTTTAATCAATATCTCAGATTTCGGCAATTTCAGTTTCCAATAACAACAACAATCAAAAGACACTTAAAGTAATGTTGCTTTGAGTATCATTGAAGTTGAAACTTGAAAATTCTTTTTTTATTGCGATTTTCAAAGCACTTTGAAAACTACCGTAATAAAAATTGGATTAAAAATTTAATAGTCACGTTGCATTGATGCTTGTTCGATCCAGTGCCCATCGCGGTTGGTCATTTTCAAGAGAAAGAAAGTATTTTAAATACTTTCTTGCTTTTCATATTCTCATCCATACCACTTCATTCCGTGAGTATCCTGTCCGTCATCACTCATCATCATAACACGAACGTCTTAAGACATTTTCGAAGCACTCACTTTCAAGATCTCTTTCCTGTTACTTCTACTTTTAACATCTTACGAACGAAACTTCTGTCTTTTACTTGGAAGCGTAGGGCCATTACATTTCCGTTTCCTTCCATCTATTCTACTGCGATAAAAGGAGCCATAATGGTTAAGCAGTTGTGCTTTTATTCAGAAGCGTCAGTCGGAGGCTGCTTTGCGAATACAGAGGCATTTCCATCCAGATATGTCTGAAGGACTCTGCACATCTTCGGCATTGGCAATGTTATACTCTGCCTAAAACAATCATGGAATGCTGCATTATTGCAATAAAAGAAAGATGCCTTCGAAGATGCATAACTTTTGAAATAAAGATCGCAATAAATATTCGAAAATCCCGAGTTTCAATGATATTTGTTTTAAAGAATTATGGAAGACAAAATAGCGAACAAATGAATTACACTTTTAAGAATTTTTCTTTCAAATTAGATGAAAATGAATTATAAAGAAAACTTGAAAAAAAAATGATGTCCCATTTCGTAAATAGTTTGGTTTGATAGATATTATTTATGCATTTACATTTCTTATATAAATTGTGAGATGTAAAAAATGGAGCACAAACAGGGGCTTTGATATTTAACAAACAATATTGAAAATAAGATCAACAGAAATTTTATTAAAATTCATTTCATTTCCTCAAAAAAAAAAGCTAATTTTTAAAGTTACGTAATTTTAAATAAGCCAGGATCGTAATGTGCAGTTCCAGTTTCGTGTCCCACTTGGACCAGCGTTGAGATTTATCTCCGTAAAATTCTCCGCCCTGCCCACGGTTAGTAGGGGACACCGATGGGCTTGGAAAAGTCCTCGCTCGTCGTATGGGACGTTAAGCCGTGGCCCCATGTGCGGGAGAGTCATACCCTGTGCACGTTAAAGAACACGCTGGATGGCCTTGACGGGAGGCTACCATCTGTCTCCCAACAGCTGTTCCAGTGGGTCCCCTCCCGCAGCCTTCGCTGAGCCTTCAGGGTCCATGTGACCTGGCCATTTAGCCCATGGTGTGCAAAAAAGTGCCGCTCAGAGGTAAAACAACCCAACCCTTTCTCGTCAGGATGATTTACTTAGGTGGCCGATGTACACAAACTCAGTTATTTCATCTCTTTACCTTTATTTACACTTTAAATATACGGTGCTGTCACTGGCCGAATGCAACACAGGCTACAATGCGCCTCGGCGCTTTCACGCTAGATAGAGAACAAAACTTAGGCGAGCCACAGACAATCCGCCTGACATCCGGAAGGTCTCGTGGTGCACGCGAAAATCCCAGTTTGAACAACCCCGGCGGATGAGGTCATCTGTCCTTCAGGGACGTTAGGGTGTCTCGGCAATTAAGGTACGGTCGCCATGCCAAGACGTTTCAGCATCCTACATCTACCTCTTCATCCACTGGGCGGCCTAAACCCACACGGCAAAATGTACGATTCCCGGCATTTCACTGTGCTGTCCCCTTTTCACTGTTTACTTCAGCACCCACAGCTCATTTTGCCTATGGATCAGATGATAAAGGGGAAGAGGCCCCTTTTACAAAGTGGTCCAGACTGAAGTCAGAGCACATGTCATCAAGAGGTCGTGGGTTCGGATCTCACCCACCTGAAGATATTTTTTCTTCTCTAGCCATTGGATGTATATAGCCTCATCTGTGGTTGCCTAATAATTGTTCAACCTTCATATTCTTCAACCGCAAAGATCCCGGAGCCGGGATGGTTCAGTTGGCCGTGTGCCAGGCTCATAATTTGCAGCTCCCAGGTTCGAGCCCCAGTGTTGAGAGTTACCTCCGTAAAACTCATACCTGCCCATGGTCAATAGGTGACACTGATTGGCTTGGAAAGGCCACCGTCCGTCGGATGGGGCGTTAAGCTATATCCTGTACATGTTAAACAACATGCTGGATGGCGAGAGACTACCAACTGTCTGCCAACAGCGCTCTGAGCATTCGGGGTCCTTGTGTCCTGGCCAATTTTAGCCCAATGTGTGCAAAAAAAAGTGCCGCTCGGAGGTAAAAACAACCCAAACTTTCGACAGTTTAAAACAATCGGAAGTTTGAAATATCAGTTTCATTGCAAGCTTTGCATTGTTTAAGAAAACAAATTCTGTATCTCGACAATCGGACGTCAAAATGTTAATTGTTTTTTTTTTCTGTTTTTAATAAATCTGAATTGTATTTTTTCTAGGCTGGATCAAACGCTCGGTAAGCCTGGTTCCTATCTGACAGAAAAAGGCACAAAACCGATCACTTTTGGGAACAAGTTGCAACAGATCGAACAGCAGGTAAAAGTGTTTCCGTTAATCTGAATATTTGAGTTAATGTCATAAAAATGCACTCAACTACTACTTTACTAGGTACAGTCGCTCAAAAAAGTATCCGAATACTATCGTTCATTACAGAATTCAGAAAAAATATCTGGCAGCGATTTTTTTTTAGAAATTAGCGATCTGGCAACCTTCGTGTCACGTGACACGAAGGTTGCCAGATCGCTAATTTCTAAAAAAAAATCGCTGCCAGATATTTTTTCTGAATTCTGTAATGAACGATAGTGTTCGGATACTTTTTTGAGCGACTGTACAAATCCATGTTAGGTCAATTAGTGATTCAGTAACTTCTTAAACAAACTTTTTATGAAAAAATGTGACACAAAATAATTTAATGATCTCAATCAGATCTCAGGTTTGAGATTTATCTTCGCAAAACTTTCCTCCCTGCCCACGGTTCGGTAGCGGACATCGATGGGCATGGAAAGGCCACCGTCCGTCGGATAGGACGTTAAGCCGTGACCCCTTGTGCGGGAGAGCATACCCTGCGCTCGTTAAAGAACACGTTGGATGGCCTTGACGGGAGGCTACCATCTGTCTCCCAACAGCTGTCCAGTGGGGTCCCTCCCCCCCAACCTTCTCTGAGCCTTCGGGGTCTTTGTGACCCGTCAAGGATGGCCTTGACGAGAGGCTACCATCTGTCTCCCAACAGCTGTTCCCCTGGGTTCACTTTCCAAACCTTCTCTGAGCCTTCGGAGTCCTTGTGACCTGACCATTTAGCCAATGGTGTGCAAAAAAAAGTGCTGCTTAGAGGTAAAACAACCCATCCCTTGACCGATCTGTTCCATACCCTGTGCACGTTAAAGAACACGATGGATGGCCTTGACGGGAAAGGCTACCATCTGTCTCCCAACAGCTGTTCCAGTGGGTGTCCTCCCCCAATCTTCTCTGAGCCTTCGGGGTCCTGTGACCTGGCCATTTAGTCTGGTGTGCAAAAAAGTGCTGCTTAGAGGTAAAACAACCCAAAATCTGGCGCAGAAGGACTCGAACCTGGGAACTATAGATTACACGCATGGCACACGCCTGTCCCATAAGGTGCCAACTGATTTCTAGTAATATTAAAAACTGGATTTCAGTGTAAATGGCCCTTGCCATGCCTCCATCCCCCCTTCCTTTCTGGCCAGGGTTTTAAGATCAATTTACGATGGTCTTGGAACGAATTAGGCTTGTTATAATATGAATTTTCCGAATTTGCATAAAGAATTTTTCACCTAACGACAGTTTTCGTGAAGAATTAAATTCGTTAGTAAAGAATCACAGGATGTGTCCTGTAGACATGGAACTCATAAAAAAAATGAGCATTTTATTTTTTAGCTTATTTTGACTGTATACAGAAATTTCTAATTTATCATGTTTTGCTCTCTCTGAAAAACTGCGCCATTTTTTCTTCTCTCCAGCTAACGAAGATGGAAAAAAAGATGGACAACATCATTTTTGCTCTCCACACAGTTGCCAAAGACCTCGCCAGCCACCAGAGTGCGTTAGAAGAAAAACAACAAGAGAAAATTTAAAAGTGCAATTCATTTAAAAAATAAAATAAAAAGAATTGTGATATATTTTTTTTTGTACAGACTGTAAATACTTAATTTCAGATTTGTTTCTGTTTACATTTTTTTTTACATTTTTTTTTATAGATTTGTAATTTTATGTACATTTTAGAAAATAAAATATAGGAATAATTTATCGAATTATTTAGAGAAGTTAGTAATTCTGTACTATTAAAGTTGTATGGCAGTTTAGTGGTATATATACAAGCATTGGTTAAATACTAGATGAATCAGCAGAATGAAGCAAAGGATAGCTATTCAGTAGCAGAAACCCTTTACACACTATTGTAGATAATATGGAAAGAAAGACCTTACACACTATAGAAAGATCTTTACACACTATTGTAGATAATATGTTCAAAATCCAGTTCTTCGGAGTTAAGGTAAGAAGTTATAGAATCTTTGTTGCCAGGTTTATCACAGTACTTTTCAGTTTAATTATTCAGAAAAAGGTCCGGATGCCTCATTGGAGATAGGCGGGGGTGGCTCAGTCGGTAGCGCGCCAGGCCGGTAATCTACAGTTCCCAGGATTGAGTCCCAGCTGCATCAGCGTTGAGATTTATCTCCGCAAATCTCCTCGCCCTGTCCACGGTCAGCAGGGGACACCGATGGGCTTGGAAAGGATCCGTCGGATGGGACGTTACGCCGTGGACCCGTATGCGGGAGAGCCATACCCTGTGCACGTTAAGCTGTCTCTCAACAGCTGTTCCAGTGGGTCTCCTCCCCCAACCTTCTCTGAGCCTTTGGGGTCCATGTGACCTGGCCATTTAGCCTCCCCCCCCCTCCCCGGACAGGGGACCACCTTGACGTTGTGGTGGGGGCTTCGGGCCCAGCAACCGGTCGAAGGCTTTGCTGACAGGATTGGGTCCCCGGTTGAACAGAGCAAAGACCAGCCGAGGACGAAGACATCGCTGACCGGTTGGGTGTTCCGGTTGGACGGTGTCAAGACCTCACATCAGGTGCTCCGTGGAGCAAGTTGAAGGGCACGGCTGGTAGGCACGAGCCCTTTCAAAAGTCTCGGCCTCACTAAGAGTCTCCACCCCGGGTGCCGAGCGAACTTGGATCTACATATCCTTGTTCATGGCTAACCGGGGAACAGATTAAATTTCTGGTTTCTTCCGGTGGCTAGCTTTCCTTTTATAGGACTACTGCTATGCGAGGTTGGGGATGAGATGCATCTATATGGTGCATTCTTGCTCCCGACTCTAGGTAGTCACGGCTTTCCGTTAACTTGGTAGTGTCGTGAGACGGAACCGGGGATTGCCGTGGTTGCCGAACATCTGGCAACAAATAGTACACGGCCATTTAGCGCATGGCGTGCAAAAAAAAGTGCTGCTCAGAGTTAAAACAACCCTAACCCTCATTGGAGTTGCCTTCTCGAGCTTTTATTAGTGATGTATCTATTCTATCCACAGGATAATTTAGTCTGTTTTAAATTGTACTGGAAAGGAAAATGGAAATAATTCCATGTTATCTCAATAGAAAATCGCATTTTTGATGGTCAATAACTTCAATATGAGTTTTAATGAAAAATATGTCTAGTTTGAGATTTTTATATTTAATCTATCTAAATCTCGATTTTTAAACAATATTTGTTCAGTATTCAGAGTTATTAAAGCTAGAATATTTAATAGGTTATAAAAAAAAACCCGCAAATTTAATTGAAACATGTTAAGAATCAGAGATCGTAGTTGACTCTAAGAGAGTACAGGATTCACTACACCCAGGGGGTTTGGGGTCACTTTTTTTTTTGTAGCCTGTTATACTCCAGAATTCTCAACTCTTTGAATACTGAAGAAATGTTATTTAAAATCGGGATTTATGTAAATTTCATTAAGATCTTATCTTTAGATATAATTTTTATTCAAAATAATGCTGCAGAAATTATTGAGCTATGAATGTGATTTACTGTTGAGATAACATGAAAAATTTCCATTTTTCTCTGTATACTTTATCTTCAAAAATGTCTGTAAAAGCTTGGAATAGCTCCAGAATTTTTCTCTGTCCTATTTGTTACAAAATGAAAAAGAAAATACTTCAAAATAGTGATAACAAAATGCCACCAGCATTGGGGGACACTCAAAATTCTATTAATATGACGTCAAATATATATATTATTAAAGACATCTAAACCCATTGAATACGAACTCGAAACGCATTTTGAAATCAAGGAAGAAGATTTTCTATTTTTTTTTATATTGTACAAAATTAAATTTATTCGTACATATATTTATTACACTTATTTTGTATCTCTATTTTAATAAATTACTACAGGGTTTTCAAAATGGCCACAACCCTAAATATAAGAGAGTAGAACTTACTTGCATGTACAATTTATGCCATAATATTAGTCAGTTGGCATTACTGTACTCAAGGTTAACAGCCTTTAGCAATTGAAATGACCTTGTCACGCCCTAGTCTCACTCAAGCATTCATTCCTTTGTGTTGTGTCAGCTATGTCGTTTTCCAAAAATGAACGTGTATTTATTGTTGAGACTTATTGTGCGTACAAATCTTAGAAAGTGTGAGAGAGGAGTTTGAGTTGAAGTTTCCTCAGTCTGCAGTTCTCAACAAGTCGACAATATCTCGTTTGATTGATAAATTTCGAGACACTGGGTCTGTACAGAATCGAAAGTGCCCAGGCCAGCCATCACTGTTAACTGCTGAAGTTCCTGATGATGTGTCTCAGCATTTAACCTCACACTTTTCATGAACGGAAAATTGGTGTTTAGTGTGCAATTTCCCGTCGTCGAGTGATAGGGCCTTTATTTTTTGACTCAATTGTAACTGATGAAGTTTATCGTGACCTCATCCAACAAGGTCGGGGATGGCTCAGTGGGTAGCGCGGCAGGATCGTAATCTGTAGTTCTCAGGTTAGAGTTCCAGCTGGGCCAGCATTGAGATTTATCTCCGCAAAATTCCCCGTCCTGCCCACGATCAGTAGGGGACATTGATGGGCTTGGAAAGGCCGCCGTCCGTCGGATGGGACGTTAAGCCGTGGCCCCGTGTGCGCGAGAGCCATACATATATTTTATCTGTGCACGTTAAAGAACATGCTGAATGGCCTTGACAGGAGGCTACCATAAAAAAAATACCCCCTCAAGCAGCTGCTTGCCACAGAGGTCTGACAGGAGCCTGTCAGTTTATATGCCATAGTAGAAGGTCTGTGAGGATGGCAGGACCTTAGCAGAAAAACAGCACACACATCCATGCTTTACCCGGGGCTCGAACCCAGGTCCCTTAGATCAGTAGCCAAGCGTGCTAACCACTACCATGTGTCTCCCAAAAGCTGTTCCAGTGGGTCACCCCCCCTCCACCTTCTCTGAGCTTTCGGGGTCCATGTGACCTGTCCATTTAGCCCATGGTGTGCAAAAAAAGTGCCGCTCAGAGGTAAAACAACCCAACTATATTTCTTTGTATCTATGGTTGTGTATCTTTAATTCCGAAATAATGGCTGAATATAAAAAAAAATCCCCTGAGTTGCGAATGGAATTACGAACTTGGTTGCCTAAGCTAGTAATTCCCCACAGCCGCACTCCCAATAAAGAGGGTGCGACCTCCCCTGAACTGCCGCAAATACAATTGGACAACCGCGACAATTCAGGTGGATTGGCTGGCAGGGGAACCAACCAATCCCGCGACCCCCCCTTATCCCCCCCTCAAACGAGCCATGCCTGATACCTAGCCTAAAACGGCCCTAGGTAACAATCATGCCCATTTGGGAGAGGATTGAAATTGTTCACAAAACAGAAATTTTTTTTCTTTTGACAATGTGGATTTGAACCAAGATTTTCAGATTGCAAACCCAACGTGCTAACCACTAGACCAAATAACTGAGTTACGAGTCACTTTTAAAATTCAGTTATTAAGCGTTAAAAGTAAGGCTAATTGTAAAGGATAGGCTAAAACTAAAAGATGTCTTTGTCGACTATATTCCATACAGAAAAATATAAATATATTTATCGATTTTTTTTCCGTCATCAAAGCAAATTAATTATCGATACTATTTCCAAATAGGAATGAAAAAAAAAGTATTTTTTTAATTCTCAGTCCAAAAACCACCGATTTAAAATGACACAGTCGCTCGTGGTCTCAACGTCTTATAAATATGGTTTTAATTATTCATTCTTATACAGTATGAATTTTAATTATCAAATTTTCTTTATTATTTTTAATTATTAAATCTGATCTAGTATGAATGGCTCTGGTTCCATGAATTTTCCCAATGGGCTTGGAAAGGCCGCCGTCCGTCGGATGGGACGTTAAGCCATGACCCCGTAAGATGACGCCTAAACGGAAGGTTCCCTCTGTCTCCCAACAGCTGTTCCAGTGGGTCCCCTTCCCCCACCTTCTATGAGCCTTCGGGGTCCTTGTGATCTGGCCATTTAGCCTAGGGTGTGCAAAAAAGTGCCGATCAGAGGTAAAACAACCCATGCATTTTCACGAGATTTGGTTACAGTAAGATTCTCTTAAAAAAACAAAAAAAATTTTTTTTTTCAATTTGTTTTTGTGCAACAAAGAGTAGGTTGTGTATTGAGTTGTTTTACCTCGATATGGATTAAATGGAATCCATATAATAAATCGGCAACAAGAACCGCAGAAGCCGAGTTGAGTAGGGGATCCTCTGGGATGTTATTATATAATGGAAGTTTCTCATCAAGGCCATTCAGTGTGTTCTTTATAATGTATGCAGGTTTGTCTGTCTCGTACATGTAACCACGGCTTAACATTCCATCCAACCCAGTGGTGGCCTTTCCAAGTTCTTTCCCTCCCCTAATAGCAGGTCAAAGGTTAACAGAGATAAATATCAAGTGGGTTCATTATTACGAGTCTGTCATGCTTCCAGCCGAGATAATCTCCATTTCATTCAGAAGATTACAAAATCATTTGCTTACTTCATTGTTGTGGGCTTCTATTTTGGCATAATTACTAAGCTTTTGTTCCTTGAATTAGGTTGTTTTACCTCTGTAAGGCACTTTTTTTCACACCATGGGCTAAATGGCCAGGTCACATGGATCCCAAAGGCTAAGAGGAGGTTGGGGACTCACTGGAACAGTTATTGCGAGACAGATGGTAGCCTCTCGTCAAGGCCATCCAGCGTGTTATTTAACGTTGGGTTGTTTTACCTCTGATCGGCACTTTTTTGCACACCCTAGGCTAAATGGCCAGATCACAAGGACCCCGAAGGCTCATAGAAGGTGGGGGAAGGGGACCCACTGGAACAGATGGTAACCTTCCGTTAAGGCGTCATCTTACGCGGTCATGGATTAACGTCCCATCCGACGGACGGCGGCCTTTCCAAGACCATTGGAAAAATTCATGGAACCAGAGACTTTCATACTGGATCAGATTTAATAATTAAAAATAATTAAGAAAATTTGATAATTAAAATTCATACTGTATAAGAATGAATAAAATATTATTAAATACCCCCTCAAGCAGCTGCTTGCCACAGAGGTCTGACAGGAGCCTGTCAGTTTACATGCCATAGTAGAAAGTCTGTGAGGATGGCAGGACCTCAGCAGAAATCGACACAAACATCCATGTCTTACCAGGGGCTCGAACCCAGGTCCCTTAAATCAGTAGCCAAGCGCGCTAACCACTCGGCCATGGGAACCACGAGCGACTGTGTCATAGTCATGTCATTTTAAATCGGTGGTTTTTGGACTGAGAATTAAAAAAATATTTTTTTTCATTCCTAATTGGAAATAGCATCGATAATTAATTTCCTTTGATGACGGGAAAAAATCGATTAATATATTTATATTTTTCTGTATGGAATATAGTCGAAAAAGACATCTTTTATTTTAGCCTTACTTTTAACGCTTAATAACTGAATTTTAAAAGTGACTCGTAACTCAGTTATTGGGTCTAGTGGTTAGCACGTTGGGTTTGCAATCTGAAAATCCTAGTTCAAATCCACATTGTCAAAAAAAAATTCTTGTTCTGATTTGTGAACAATTTCAATCCTCTCTCCCAATTGGGCATGATTGTTACCTAGGGCCGTTTTAGGCTCGATATCAGGCATGGCTCGTTTGGGGGGGGGGGGGATTGGTTGGTTCCCCTGCCAGCCAATCCACCTGAATTGTCGCGGTTACCGGTTGTATTTGCGGCAGTTCAAGGGAGGTCGCACACCTTTATTCGGAGTGTGGCTGTGGGGGAATTACTAGCTTAAGCAACCAAGTTCGCAATTCCATTCGCATCTCATGGGATTTTTTTAATAAATATTCAGCAATTAAAGATACACAACCATAGATAAAAAAGAAATATAGTAAAAGAAAGTATATCAATAAAGCTTCGACGGGAGATGTGACGGAACAATTGGATCACGAACGCGTCAGACTAACACCTCTTACAACAGGAGACCAAGATTGATTTCCTGGATGCAGGTTCATGACATTTGCAGCCACCTTTCGTAATGTTTATTTCCTTTTAGTTTAAAATCTGTCTTTCAATGTGTGTCTTCAAGTGTATGAGGATTGTTTTGAAACGCTACACATTTGAGATATCCCCAAAGGAAAGAAATCTGGAGGAATAAAATCTTGGGGGCTACAAATCTTTTGAAATCAATGATCCCTGCAACATGACCATTGTGTCATTTGCAGTATGGGCGGTCGCGCCATTTTCTTGAAACTAACACTCTTGTTCATTCACATCCAATAGTGCAATAAAATGTTGGATGAGGGTTGGGTTGTTTTACCTCTGAGCGGCACTTTTTTTTGCACACCATGGGCTAAACGGACAGGTCACATGGACCCCGAAAGCTCAGAGAAGGTTGGGGGAGGGGAGACACATGGTAGCCTCCTGTCAAGGCCATCCAACGTGTTCTTTAACGTACACAGGGTATGGATCTCCCGCACACGGCGCCACGGCTTAACGACCCATCCGACGGACGGCGGCGGCGGCCTTTCCAAGCCCATCGGTGTCCCCTACTGACCGTGGCAGGGCGGGGAGTTTTGCGGAGATAAATCTCAATGCTGGCCCATCTGGGACTCGAACCTGGGAACTACAGATTACGAGCATGGCGCGCTACCGACTGAGCCACCCCCGCCCTAGGAAACAGAAGAGATGTCGTGTTTCACCAGGACTACTCAAAGTGGTATTATTATCAAAATTCTCAAAGTGGCCCATGTTGTATTACTGACACATCAGCAGCTGAAATTCGGATGGGAAATAATGATTCATGCATCCTCCATATTTGCTGGACTTGGCTCCCTCATATTTCCATCTGTTTAGATTCTTTAACAATTTCATTGCCGATAGAAAGTTTTGGAATGACGACGAGATGAAAGAGTGCATTGCCAACTTCGTTGCTATGAAGAACAAGAGTTTCTAAAGGAATGACGTAGTAGATCGTTTGAACATGGTCATATCTACAGAGCAAAGAATGTAGAGGGAAAAGAAGTTAAGCTTCCATAGAGATTAATGTAAAATCGAGTATCGTGCATTTGGCGTAGAGGTGAAACGATAATTACAGGGGACGAACGCTTTTGTAATTACATGTCAACTTCCATTCTCTTCGCTTTTCCTATGTAATAATTTCCCATTGATATCCTTGCTGTGTTTGGCAATTAAAATCCGAAAACCCACTATTTATATAAAAATAGCGAGAATTCTCAGTATGGCCATGATAAGTCGAAAATGCTTCGTGAGTCTAAAGAGTTTGGCTCCTTGACTCACTCCGCTTGACCTAACTTTGCATTCTCAGAACTTCAACCGCTGAAAAAACGTAACGTAAAGACGTAAGCTCTTCAGCGGTTATTTCACACACCAATCAACTCATTTCAAGAAGAAAGAGAGATTGAAAGGGAAGTGAGAAGGACAAGAAAAGAGATAGAATAGCAATCCTATATCCATTCACACATAACGAGAGACAATTACAAGGTAACACTTGAAATAAAAAAAAACTCACTCAAACGCAAATTGATATATTAATATCAATTCTGTTCCCTGTTTCTATGCAACTAACAAAGCTCTTAATTGTAATAATTTATTTTATAAATGAACTTCAGGCTAATTTCAAATCTTCTCTATCCGTTCAATTTATAATTGTTGGTTCAACGAAAAATAATTCCAATGGAGAAAATAAACCTTTATTAAAATCATATTATTTTTTTCAAATACAAAGTGCAGTTACTTTTTTTCCTTTTTTTATAAATTTTTTGATGCATAATTCCTTTGCCCCTTGTTGTTTGCTTCCCAGCTTAAACAAATGCACGATACGAATCGAAACACCACTTGAGGTCGCCACTTACGCTTTGTCAAAGCTTAACCTCTTTTCCTTATACATTCTTTGTTAATAATAATAATTTCCTTATACGTTTATACTCTCCATTGAACTTCACACATTTTTGCCATCGTTGTACCCATGCATTAAAAGAGTCTTTGAAGCCATTTTTCGAAAGCGTGCCAAGTGTGATTGTGGTTCTGCAAGCTTCGTTGTCAGATGCGAAATGTTTCCCTGTCGAAGCTTTCTTCAGTCGCTGAAAGAGGAAAAAATCGCAGGGTGCTAAGTCCGGGGAATATGGAGGATGTGGCAGAACCTCAGCACCTACGGCGTGATCACTGGCTGCACAATATTTGCCATATGGGGCCTGGCGTTGTCGTGATGGAGAAACCAAGTCACACCAGAAAGTTCCAGACGTTTTTAACGAATGGCACGCCGAAGTTTGGTTCTGAGAACCTTCGAGTAGGCTTCCTTATTCATGGTTGCTCCACGAGGCACAAAGTGAGTAACGAGAACACCTTTGATGTCAAAAAACACAAGAGCCATTTGTTTCCCAGCTGAACGAGGTTGGGTTGTTTTACCTCTGAGCGGCACTTTTTTTTTACACACAATGGGTTAAATGACCAGGTTACAAGAACCCCGAAGGCTCAGAGAAGGTGGGGGGAGGGCACCCACTGGAACAGCTGTTGGGAGACAGATGGTAGCCTCCCGTCAAGGCCATCCAGCGTGTTCTTTAACGTGAACAAGGTCACTCTCCCGCACACGGGGCCACGGCTTAACGTCCCATCCGACGGACGGCGGCCTCTCCAAGCCCATCGGTGTCCCCTACTGACCGTGGGCAGGGCGGGGAATTTTGCGGAGATAAATCTCAACGCTGACCCAGCTGGGACTCGAACCTGGGAACTACAGATTACGAGCCTGGCGCGCTACCGACTGAGCCACCCCCGCCCCACGTTTGCAAGCCAGAAAAGGGCCATTACTCCAATAGTGAAGGCGGCATATAAGTTTTATTTTGAATACTAGATCGATGGCCAGGGCAAGGCCTGGGCCACACACATACTGCAGTAAGTGTTTAAGAAATCTTCTGGGCGAAAAAGTGGTGATGCCGTTTGCTGTTCCTGTGGTTTAGAGAGAGTCAAGCAATCACGCAAATGACTGCTACTTCTGTATGATTCCACCTAATTCTGGAGGCATCACAAGGAAAAAGAAGTGGACAATAGCATACCTGAATATACAATCTGCTCTCTGACCAGTTCTGCATGGCGAAGGTCTTCCCCAACCTCCAAAAGAATTTTCCATCGATTCAGACAATGAGGAGGGAGGCGAACCGACGTCAGGTTTTCCGCAGCCTTCGGTGTCTAATGATGATCCTTACATCTGCCATGCTGCGTCATCTGTGCCACACATTATCACTGAAGAAGAAATGAGCGATCTGGTGCGTCATCTGTGCCACACATTATCACTGAAGAAGAAATGAACGATCTTATTCGCGACCTGGAGCTGTTCAAGATCAAAGCAGAGTTACTTGAATCAAGACTTAAACAATGAAATCTTCTCAAGGAAAATGTCCGAGTCCATGCGACGGAAATGCACAAAATCCTGCTATCGTCCCCTACACATCAAACTCGGTGTGATGAGAAACTTCGTAAAAGCCATAGACTGCATCAGCTTTCAAAGTACTTGGTTGACAAATTCTCTCGACTCAGCGAAGCAAAAATTCCCTCTTTAATTTTGTCCGCAGAGATCCGCCAGCTGTTCAGAGACTAGATGTTCAACAACCTGCTTCAGGGTAACGTTGGGTTGTTTTCCCTCTGAGCGGCACTTTTTTACACACCATGGGCTGAATAGCCAGGTCACATGGACCCCGAAGGCTCAGAGAAGGTTGGGGGAGGGGACCCACTGGAACAGCTGTTGGGAGACAGATGGTAGCCTCCCGTCAAGGCCATCCAGCGTGTTCTTTAACGTGCACAGGGTATGGCTCTCCCGCACACGGGGCCACGGCTTAACGGAGGCCTTTTCAAGCCCATCGGTGTCCCCTACTGACCGTGGGCAGGGCGGGGAATTTTGCGGAGATTCAAATTCAAATTCAAATTTATTTTCAATAAGTATTATCTATAATTATATTACATAAAAAATCCCACTAAACCGAAGCTTATCAGCGGGAATGTACATATATGTTTTTACAGATATGATCTAGATTGCCTCAGTAGTACAAAAAATGAAGGAGAGAAAAAAAGGAATAAATGACAAAGAAAACCGACAAAATGATGAAAGTTTCCAAATAAAAACATCACTTTTTCATCAACCACTGAAATAATTTATCTTTAACATCACAAATGTTTTTTAAGTTAACTATTTCTCTAGGAAGCAAGTTAAATAGGTACGGAATTTGATATTCTTTGGAATTTCGTCCGTAATTATTATAAAATTTTGGTTGTTTCAAAAAACCCATAGCCTTTTTTCTAGTAAACTTATTGTGGCAAATATTTTGCTTATAGGTATCATCAAAGAAGTTATTGATAACAGAAACAAACACATATAAACTTTCAATAGGTAAAATTTTGAACAAACTGAATATATCATCTTTCGTTGTAAGGGAATATTTAACTTTTGTATTACACAATCCTTTTAGCAGACTAAACTGTATTCTTTTAATTTTATTTAATTCTGTCTTATAGGCTGTTCCATAAACTGTTATCCCATACCTAATTATAGATTCAAAAAGTGCTTTATATACTAAAATAGTTATCTGTGAATCAACAAACATGTTAAGTTTCCTAATTTTAAATGCTACAAATCGTAGTCTTGAACACATCCAATCAATATGTTTATTCCATTTCATTTTAGGTGGCGAACGCTGTGTCGACGTCATCAAAGAATCAGCCGACCAAAGAACTCTACAGTTTCGTGTTGTGAGTCGCAGTATAACTCTGAACGCGTCGCAGTGGTTTACACTGGCTATCCACGTAGACCAAGTGATGCGTGTCGTGCGAAACGTGTGTGGAACTCCCAAAGATCACCATCTCCGCAGGGCCATTATAGAACATTGTGAATCAGTTCGACCTTTCCTGTTGGGATCTGTTTTCGGCGGCCCCGAGTGTGTACATCAGCTACTGGTGAATATTTTTCAGCAAGAACTAATACATCTGATCCCGTTAGATGGACTACAACCTGAAGAAAAAATACCGGCCATTATCTTATTCTTGAGAAGCTTTGACCAAAATCAAGTGGGTATCATGGCTATCAAAAGTGGGTATTATTGGGGATGACCAAAGGTTATGGAAGCAAACAATGGTACATATGAATATATTTTGATATACAGTACTATATTGTTTGATTAATACTTATCGAAAATGTTCCTTTTTTCGTGTATGTTAGTGAAAAGAAACTGCGTATAGGCTCTTACTATATATTTCTCTTAGAGAAAAGAGTGCGTTTAAACTCTCACTATATATACAGGGTGATTCAAAACTCTTGGGCCAAACTTTAAGGGGTGATAGAACATACCTAAACAAGCACTTTTCGTCATACAATGAATGGTCGGAGCTCAAACGGTGAAACACTACAGGGCGCTTTCCAGTGAATACCTCTAAGCGCTGGTTTTCGCACTCGTCGTCATTTTTACCATGGATTGCAGAACGGATGGATTGTTTCACGAATCAGGAGAAGGTGGACAAGCATTTCACGTACGGAGCTGCGGACGGGAATGTGAGGGAAGCTCAAAGACTGTACCTGGAGCACTTTCCGACTAGAAGCGTGCCTGATCGTAAAACCTTTCAGTGATTGCACTGGTAGCTGTGCGAAACGGGCTCCTTTTTCAGCGGCTTTCAGAATACAGGGCGTGCAAGGTGTGTGAGGACGCTACGTGTTACAGAGGAAATTCTACGTAGGGTAGGAGATCGTCCCGAATGTACCATGTGAGCAATTTCCCATGCTGTAAGTGTGCCCCAATCGACGGTGTGGCGAGTTCTACGAGACGAACGATTATACCTCTACCACATGCACAGAGGTGCACACCTTGACACCTGCAGATTATCTGCCTCGTGTTTATTTTGCACAGTGGTTCCTGCAGCAGACTGCAGCGCAACCGAACTTTGATGCACATGTCTTATTCACTGACGAATACACTTTTGCACGTGAGGGTGTTTTTAATACCCACAATTCTCATGTGTTCCATTCAATTCACAATTCTCACCAATAATCCGCACGCCATACGTCCACATTCGTACCAGCAGCGTTTCTCCATAAATTATTGGGCTGGAATCCTCCATGACCATGTGACTGGACTATACCTTCTGCCAGCCCGACTGAAAGGAAGAACGTACCTCGAATTTTTACAAGAAGTCTTGCCAGAATTACTGAACTCTGTTCCAGCAAACGTTCAAATACTTATGTGGTTCGAACATGACGGAGCGCTACCCAATTTCAGCATGGATGGGCGGAACGCCTTCGATGCAACATTTCCAGGACGATGGAATGGTCGGGTGGTCCCATCGCTTGGCCGCCACGATCACCCGATCTCTCATGTCTGGACTTTTTCCTATGGGGCCATATGACAAGCCTCATCTATGATAGCCCCATCAATTCCAATGAGGTCCTTGTTGACAGGATTTATATTGCTGCTGCCTCTGTACGAGAAATGCCTGGTGTTTTCGCCCATGTACGCCGATCACTACGTCGAAGGTGTGAAGCCTGCATTAATGTTAGCGGTCGCTCTTTTGAGCAGTTTCTGTAATTTGTTCGATAAAATTCTGAACTTTCTGTTCCGTAATTTATGCAATTGTTTCAAACCTCTTATGTCATTCTTGTGTTTCTTCATTTCCTGACACAGTAACTGCTGACCCCTAGCGCTTCATCGCTTGAGTTCGGACCATGCATTGTATGACGAAAAGTTCTTGTTTAGGTGTGTTCTATCAACTATTAAAGTTTGGCCCAAGAGTTTTGAATCACCCTGTATACAAGGAGTGTCTAAGGGAGAAGAGAGCTAGCTTCCATGGACGTAATGTAAACTTTCGATTGCAGCGCCCTCTAAACATGGCAAATTCGTGCATCGCAATGAAGCCACCTAGTCAGAGAGAGGAGCGAGTTCCCTGCATTATTTTTCCACCGCCGAACAAAGTTTTCAATTGCTTACACCACGTGACTAATTTTACATACACTTTGACTCTGAAAAATGTTCATTTTCTTCATGAGGTACCCTCGTAATCTTTACGTTTAGAAAGAAAATATCGAGAAGTAATGAAATCATTTTCTTTAACAAAATCCAGTTTTGTAAAACTCGTAGCAGCTGTGCTAAAGAACAAAATTGTAATATTTTGAACAACCTACAGCATTTAGTATATTATAATAAATTGAGATTTATTTGTCAATGCACGATGACACGATCTATATAATTATATTTTATAAAATTGTAGATATTTTAGATAAATATCATATCGAGTTTTTCCTTGTATAAATGTTCAACAGATGGCAGCAGGCACTTCCCGTATCAACCATGAAAAAAGAATTACACTGTTAGAGCAAAATGCAGAAGCCAATGTACATCGATATGCTCCAGGGAACACAAACCTGCAACATACATTGACTTATATATATTCCCAAGATGATTAAATGTATTAATTTACATATTAATTTTAAAAATTCTGCAAAATTTCTCAAAATAAACATACAACGGGTTTTCCAGGTATCGTAAAATGTACTCCTGAAAGGGATAAAACACTCATTGAATAACTTTAGGGTCAGCTACCACTGTTACAAACAGCCATGGCTGTTAGACATTTGGAAACACTGGTTAAATTGCAATATACGTATAAACCAATAGTAAGACAAACCATAGCTGCAGTGGCCTAAAATGATTACACTGCGCATGCGCAGATCGCCCCTTACAGTTGGTTTTGTGCCTGCACATGAATTTGCCACTTTCAGCTTCGGTAAAATTCCGCAGAACGGCGCCACTTACGCTTGTGCAAAGCTAGCCTTCTTCTCCTTAGACCTTCTTTGCTGTATACTATATCACAACATTTTACATTTTCGGATGCATCCAGGAAGGTTCATCCAGTCACGAATAATCGGAAAGTGGCTCAATACGTCTCACGATTAAACGGACAACATAGAACTTGTATTAATTTTGTTCATAAATAAACCGGTAGTTCAAACGTTTTACAAATTTTTCAGTTGCACACATGTATAACCAATACTGGTACAATGGAAAACCTTAACGCTCTGCAAATAAAGTTTAAAACGCGATAAATTTGTTCAGTGAACTGTCACTTCCCTCTTTCAGCTATTTTTTTAATCCTTTCCTGCCACCTTGTTCAAAAAATTTTTTTCTGTTCTCTTCTAGGAACTTTAGCATTAGGTGATGAAATCTTATCCGTATGCAGAAAGCATATATACAATACCACAAAAAGAATGGTTTACATGACATAAAATTGTTATCATTCTTATAACATCTTCGAAACACAAGATGTAATCTCTCGCCATCGAAACGGTTAAACATTGAGGTGGATAACATGATATTTGCATTTCAGGTTTAACTTCGATAAAAGCCAGAAATCACGATTTAATACTTTCGTTAACTGATGTAACAAACATAAATGCTATAATGTAGCATTTTAATATCTTTTATAAATATTTATACTTTATGATTTTGAAGCAAAAAATAATGGTAGTACCTGATCTCGTGTAGATAGTGCAGACTAATGCGGGCTGTGTGGAGACGGGCGTTATCTCGCTGGTAAGAGGTTCCGTGCTGTTGAACAAATGGGACAGCAACTGTCTGCAAAAATGTTGGTAACAGATCGTTGGGCAGTTAGAGATCCCTTTATGATGACCAGTTCTGACCGAGATATCCACTAACGGCACTAAACACCAAGATACCAGATGATGGAGCTAAGTGAAGATGTCGCACTGGATGGCGTTCCTTTCCCCTGGTTGACGGCGAACACGTTCTCTACCGTCGTGCTGACGAAGACAAAAATGAGATTCGTCACTAAACACCACATTAGTCCACTCTTGTTCGTTCTGTCTGAGGCGACACCACTGATGACGTACTTACTTGTGGACAGATGTGAGGGGCAAACGCAGTGCCGGATGAAAGGCTCGCAATGAAAATTGTAAAGGCCTGTTGTTTACCTTCTACCTGGTAGTTATAGATGTGTTGCCTGTTAACAGTCCCTTTGCAGTTGCGTTATAGTCGCGAATCTGTGACGCAATGCCATGCGACGCAAATGGCGGTCCTGTCGCTTTGTGGTCACACGATCCATGTTGGCATGTGCTGGATCCTTCTTGAACTTAATGGGGCCATATGTGTACGATGGTGCTGGGATTGGGTCAACAATGTCTCTAAACGACAAACCAGCCTCTCTAAGGCCACGCTCAAAAGTTTCTTCCACGCTCAAAGTCTGTTAACTGTTGGAACGGCTGTCGAAGTCTGTGTAATGGCATCTTTAGCGGTTTAGAACGATTTTCACAAAGTTTTTTCAGACAGGGAGCTTTCGTTGCCTTTATCTGTGTTTGACTGCTCCGCACCTCAGACGTCAGCTCGCGCCTGTCCAACGTTTCGATCGTCCTGCAAACCTAATCATTTCCATATTCTACCGCCTCACAAAATTTCGACACATTTGCATAACTTCTTGCAAGTGTTCCATTTTTCATTTCTTGTAGTTTATATTCTTTGAGCTATTAAATAAATATTTATTATTTACATCGGAATCCACTATCTACATAACACCACGTTTTATTACACTTTTAGAATAATTTCTAATCACGTATGATCAATATTCTGTTGTCAAATATACATTCTATTAACAAAAGGTTTCGTACATTTCCTGAGTTTGAAATGGAAAGCCACATTCAAAATTTCTTAAACTGAAATTAAGGTTTTTACCAAAAACGTTCCTGAAGGTATGTTGAATATTTCACTTAAATTTCTCTAAATCTCGTGTTTCAGTAATATTCGTTAATATTTCAAGAGCTATTGTAGTCGGGGTCATTTTACAGAAGATGTTTCTGTTATAGACCCTGATAAACATTTTTCTTCGAAATTAATAAGAACTAAAAGTATCATTAAACTAGCTTCTAAAATTACATTCATTTCAGTAAATGGTTTGATATAACAATTATTGCCTTTTTTTGCCAGTTTTGACCAAAATTATTATGAACACCGAGGATGCAGTTAAATGCTTTAGAATGTGAAATTCATCAGATATTAAATGAATATTGTTGGATATCGAATTTAAAGATTTTTGAGGTACATTTTAAGCTTATTTTCAGCACATTTTTCCGTGAAACACTATTTATACAGATAGATAGCTCGGAATGTAGTTTTCCATTCAAATAACATTGGAACCCTTTCCGTCATTTCAGTACTATTCAGTTCACCCCCAAGTTTCGCTAAATGATGATGTTTATGATCTATATCAGTGGTTCTCAAAGTTTTATGCTTCGCGTACATCCTGGAAACGTGTATGTAACTGGCGTACCCCTTGTATAGATAGATAAACTATAGTTATAGTATAAAAATGGGAATAAAATAAAACACTGGCTTTGTTACTAAATCTAGCGACCTTTGAGGTCTCACGGCGTACCCCAAAAAGTTCTATCGCGTACCCGACGTTGAGAACCCCTAATCTATATACCATCTTGCTTGAGATGAAACTTCTAATACGAAATGAATTGCTTCATCTGCTATTACTAAAGCAAAGCAAAGATACACCCGCATTGAATATTGCATTTGTTCCCTTCAGAAGAAAGTGAATAATTTAGGAAACACTGTGCACACAATAGGTTAAGTTGATGCTCACACGATAAGCTTTCATTTGCTTAATCTATAACTGTGGGTCTTCGTATTCGGAAGATATATTTGGAAAAACTATTTTCAAATTTCTGTCTTTTTATTAGATGGAAGAAACAACGGGACGACATTTTTATATTACGTACTGTAACGCTCCCCATATAACGAACTTTTTATTTGACACACAACCTGTTTTGTTGAATGGACAATTTTCTTGACAAATATACAAAATAACAAAGAATTAACCAACTAACAAACGTGTAAATAATGAGCGAAAAGCAATGGGAAGATAGGTAAAAAAAAGTGCCAAAAAGATGTCAAGGTGTCATTAAAGTAAAGGACTCACCTATAATATTCTGATTTTAAAACGCTTAATATTTTCTTTAAGATGTTAAACCACTCCTCTTGTAATCTATAATAATAAAAGTTGTCCGTGTGTCTGCTTCAGTCATAAATCGGGAATGGTGGTAGACTTCCAAAATCGTCTGAGTTGCATTGCCGAATTTCAATTCGAAATTCCAAAAGGGAGGACTTCCTGTTAGGAGACAAATGGCAGCTTCCCGTCAAGGCCATCCAGCGTGTTCTTTAACGTTCACAGGGTATGGCTCTCCCGCACACGGGCCAAGTCCCATCCGGCGGATGGCGGCCTTTCCAAGCCTATCTGTGACCGTGGGCAGGGCGGGGAATTTTGCGGACATAAATCTCAATGGTGACCCAGCTGGGACTCGAAACTGGGAACTACAGATTACGAACCTAGCGCGCCACCGACTGAGCCACCCCCGTCCCTTCAAAAATGCTCGGAGACGCTTTCATTTATAAAAATAGAAGGTAGTTTCTAGCAATTCAGCTATCAATGGGGTCATTATTAACATACAGGTAACCTCCGATTTATGCGGGAGATGTGTTCCGGCGAGACCGTTAATTGCTTTTTTTTTTGCATATCTTGCATTATAATAGATGTTTTATTCCAACAAAAGTAATTATAAACATAACAGTTGTAAGAATTTTTAAATGCATATAGATATTTAAATGCATAATTGTGTAATGTATGATCAATTATTTAATTTTACAAATTATTGAAGAATGAATTTAGCATTGTTAGCTTGCGGCCTCTATTTTGTTCATATTATTTATTTGTAATATTCCATTAACTGGATTTTATCTATGCAGAAGATTTTAAGAGTTTCTAATGGGTTTTTAATAAAATAAATGTGGGAATAGTAACCACATTGCAGCGAAAGTAGCGATACAGCCGGTATGGTGAGCAGAAATGAGAAGCGGAAGTGCAACGCTCTCTTTTCAAAAAGTCCTGCTATTTTGCTGTTCGTCCGCCATTTTGTTTTCTGACGTCATCACCACAAACTCCGCGTTTTTGCCGCTCGTCCGCCGTTTTTAATTCTGACGTCACAAGCCCTCCTCTAAGACCCCCTGGTTGACCCACCCAAACCCCTCGTGAAGTAAACAACTTCCAAACAACTCCCAAATAATTCAAAGTCCCAAGTCCGCCATCTTGGATTTTGACAACATCACCCAAACCAGTGAGTTGTGCAGCTTAACTGCAGCGCCATCTAGTGTTTAACATACGTATTATAGTTAAAAAAAAAAAATCCACAGCCTGTCTCAAACCCAGGTCCATAACGTTTATCAGCGCTATTTTATCAGCGTTATTCAGCGTTTATCAATGAATTTTTTTTAATTCCAAGAACACAACATTTCACTTGGGAATAAATTATAGATGAATTTTTTATTCCTTGTAAATCACATTTAACTTGGGAATTATATTTTTATTTCTTGTACAGTCGCTGAAACAATATCAGAACTCTATGGTTGGTTACAGAATTCAGAAAAAGTATCTGGCAACAATTTTTTTAGAAATTAGTGATCTGGCAATCTTCGTACTGTACACGATGGTTGTATTTCTTTTTTATTATTATATTTATTTTTATTTTTTACATTATTATATTTATTTCGTATATTTTTGTATATTTTTATACTGTATTTATTTTTTATTCCTTATTAACTTACGAATAAATTATATTTTTATTTCTTGCAAATTAAGAATATATTATTTATATAAATGAATCTTGCTTTTTATTTTTTATAAATTAACATACGAATATATTATTTTATAAATGATTTTTTTTTCTTATAAATTAATTTACGAATAAATTTTTCTCTTGTAAATTAATTTAGGAATAAATGAATTTTTCATTCTTTTGTAAATCACATTTAACTTGGGAATTAATTTTTTAATTCCTTGTGAATAGTATTCAGAACCAATCATGTCGTCTCCTTACTCATCCTCCCTTGGACCACGTTTTACAGACGGATGGCTTTACAATCTGAAAGGTCCTTGCGAAATAGACCAAATAAGAAATATTTTGAAACATAAAGTGGAGATCAACACAAGGTCTCTATACCTTGCACCAAAATTGTTTAATATGTTAAGTTTTAAAATGACAACTGAAAAAATTCCAGCAACTTTCAAAAACACATTGCATAATATTGTTCTAAATATGTCTGATTCTGAAAGTACTCTCAGATAATGTACACAGCCGTATCAGAATAATATGACCAATTACCATACATACATATGGCTGGTGGTCATATTACACTGATACGACTGTATATATATGAAAATATTATGCTGCACATTCAGAAAATTTCCAATGTTGCTAAATTTCATACCTAAGTTACTAATAGACTGACATGCTCCTTGATTCTAAATGTGAAATATTTTATTTTTGTCTATTTTGAGTGGGAGGGGGCCGGGGTGGCTCAGTCGGTAGCGCTCCAAGCTCGTAATCTGTAGTTCCCAGGTTCGAGTCCGAGCTGGGTCAGCGTTGAGGTTTATCTCCGCAAAACTCCCCGCCCATCCCGTGGTCAGTAGGGAACACCGATGGGCTTTGAAAGGCCCCCGCCGTCGGATGGGACGTTAACAGTGTGCGAGAGAACCATACCGTGTGCACGTTAAAAAACACGCTGGATGGCCTTGACCGGAAGCTGCCATCTCTCTCCCAACAGATGTTCAAGTGGATTCCCTCCCCCAACCTTCTCTGAGCCTTCGCGGTGCATGTCACCTGGCCATTTACCCCATTGTGCGCAAAAAAAGTGCCGCTTAGAGGTAAAACAACCAACCCATCTACCATCATTGAAGGTGATACTTGTGGCGTGGGTGTGTGATGGTTTCGGAACATGTCGACCTCTATGTGCGTTTAGGAAGCACTAAAACTGCAGAAGTATAGGCAGATTATTTAATGGCTTATAAATAGGATCTCGTATAGAGGTCGTAGGAATGTAGCATATTTATGATCCCTATACGAGATCTAATTCCAAGGCAATAGAGTTATACTATCCAACTCTTTTCAATGTACAAAACAATAATGTAACCACCTGATTGAACAGTATTTTCAAAATTTTCTTCAGCAGGACAACAATGTTCGAATGGTTGTAAAAATAAAGTCTTTATTAATTTTGGTATACATTATTGTATAAGAAAAGTTTCATTTTTTCCTACTTTTTTTAAATCTATTATATTTCAAAAGTATTATTACCTTCTTTAGGTAAGCGAAATAAGTGTTAAATTTATATCGCTTGAAACTTATCCAAAAAATTTAAATTTATTACTGTATTTCATTTTTTTTATGTTTGTGAGAATGTGTTTAGCATCTTTTGTCATTCTTAGCAGACAGGAGAGAATATAAAACTGGCCGAAGCCTACAAGGGGTGTTCTAGGGCCACGACAACCTCCTCCACGACCTCAATCCCTCAAGGAGCTAAGATATGATCCAATAAACTCGTAGAAATTTAGACACTATATGAGAGCTTCAAAAACGGTATGATCTCTCAATATTCTCAATTCCGCATTGAGGTCATGAGAAACCAGTTTTCATTCTTTCTTTCTTTCACACTTTCACATTTCTCGAAAATTTTTCTCTTTAACCCCTTATCTTTACAGAGCCTGATCTAGGGGAGATAGGGTGCCATTCTCCCTTTGAAAATCCTGGTCAGGGTAATGAAGGTAATAATTATTAAACTTGGCATATTTGACACAGTTTTAAAGACCTTTTTAAAGATCTATAAAACACAGGGTAAAATGTTATTCTGGAATCGAAATTCTGCTTCCACTCTACCGTTGTTTTTTTCGGCTCGATTGCTTCATTTCCTCCCTATCCTCTTTTTCCAAGATCCAAGATCCATCTCGTTACTAATGGTTTGTGGAAGTCTATTCATGCTTTATTTAGAGTAGTTATTTGTTTTTATGACGTTTTGAAACAATTTGTTTCTACTATATTAGTTTCAAATCTAAATCAACTTCAAACATTTTAGCAATTACCCATTATTCCCGTATAAACAAGAGCAGATTCATTGGCAAAACAATATATTAGCTATCAAAATTTCAATTGCAATAATCATTAAAAGAGAATTAGATCTGGAATCTAGATCCAAAAAAAGGGCAAGAGATACAACCATGTGGACTCCACATTTCGTTACTTGAAGTTCAAATTCGTTACTTGAAGTATTTTTAATCTTAATTATTCGTTTACGATTATACAGAAAACTTTTAAATTAAAGCAGCATATTCCAAAATGAAGTGGGTATCGTTGGAGATGACCAAAAGAAATAAGGATTATGGAAGCAAACAATGATTCATATGAATGTATTTTGAGATACAGTACTACATTGTTTGATTAAAACTTATTGAAAATATTTCTATTTTGTATGTTAGTGAAAAGAAACTGCGTCTTACTATAAATGTATTTGTCTAAGAGAAAAGAAACTGCGTTTAAGCTCTCACTATTGATATATACAGTACTATGCAAATTAGTTGGGACAATAGGAAAATGCAGTAACAAAGACACAGCTAAAATATTTATTTGTTTAATAGTGTAGTTAATAGCGAATGTGACCCCCCTTAGCTTTAATTATTTCTTTCACCCTCTCAACCATTGATGCCACTAACTTTCCACACATCTCCTTCACTTCAGGGTCGTGGTATCACACTTTCATGACACTTTCTATCATTTTGGTTTTCGTCGTGCAATCCATCTTAGATATGCGCGCTTTAATAATGGTCCACAAATTTAAAATGGAGTTTAAATCGGGTGAATTTCCTGGCCACTCCAATACCTTCAAATGTTGCTGGGTAAAGAAGCTCTTAGCAAGCTTAGAATTGTGGCATGGAGCCAGATCCTGTTGAAATACCCCATCGCCGTTAGGAAACAGCTTCTGCAGTGTTGGGACCATTTTCGCCTGCAGAACGCCTATGTACTTTTTGCTGTCCATCATTCCTTCAATGGGGTGAAGCGTCTGTGGCCCGGTAGCTGTGAAACATCCCCAAAACATGACCTTGGGTGGGTGTTTGAGGAATTGCTGGATGTGGCCGGATCGAAGAGGTTCTTCAGGCGTGGCTTGTCCCAACTAATTCGCACAGTACTGTATCACTACATTTAATATTTTCGGATTTTTAATCTTTTCCAGTCACGATAGCTTTTCCACATGTATCTTTTTCTGTTTTTCATGAAACGTAAGTCATCTCTTGTATTAATTTGTTTATAATTATACTGGTAGTTTAATTGTTTTACAAATTTTCCAGTTGCACACATATATAACCAATATTGGTACAACGGAAAATTTTAACGCTCTGCAAATAAAGTTTAAAAGGAAAGAAAGAAACAGAAATAGAATATTCTCTGGGATAGGATGATGGAATTTTGGTTGCATATCTAATATTAATTGAATTCGTCTACAGATACTGTCATGACCATGTAATTTTATTACATGGCCAAGACTTCATGAAAGGAGAACTGGCTGAAAACATCGACTTCCAGTTTAATAGTGACATTTTCGACTGCCTCCATTTTTGTGTCCACTTCAACGAAGAGGAACTCGGCCGCAGTCCCCGAACATTCCAGGTTGAGCCTGGAACCCCAGATGGCAGAGGAACTACGTGACATGCCTGGTAAACAACGTTGGCCGGAGGGGAGATGAGATTCGCACCTCGGCTACTCTGGCCAATCCCTTACAGCCACGCATGAGCATAAGTGATCTCCACAAGTTGGGGGGGAGAGGCAGCGAAAAAGGACAAGAGAATATTTGCCAAAAACAGGCAGTCTCTTCTTCTCGTCCAGGCTGTGTGGTCGACAGCAATGATCCTCTCCAGTGAGCAGAGTCCCGAAGTGTGAACAGTGTATGCGCGGAGGAAGCGCTAAGCAGCCCGGGCTCCCATTGACTTGGAGCGCAACAGCCCAGTGATTGCCTTCCTGAGGGACTCCTGACTTGACGAGGTAAGGGGGAATCTTATTGAATCTGGTTCCGCTTTTTCACTCGAATGTATTTCTGTGAACTGCCGTCACGGTATCCCGAGTGTTTAGGGATCTAATCTCCACCACGCATAAACCTTGCCTTAATTGAAAAGGGCCATGCCAGAGGCATGGTTGAATCCGTCCCAAAAGTGGGAACTACAGTTGTGAATGAAATGTGTAACAGTAATTTTGTTAATAAATGTTATGTTTTTGTTAACTGTAAAATTATCTCAGTCTTCATTTGTTAAATGTCAGTTCATTTGAATATTGGGTCAGGGAACTGCCTACATTTTGGCAGCAAGTAACGCATCACGGTGTAAGTGTTTGTACCGCTCTAAATATACACCAGGGGTGTTCATAACATACCCTCTAAAAGTGGAAAATTGCAAAAATTCCAAATTTTCAAACCAATATTACATACGATCTATTTATGTCAGAAAATTGGAATTTTGGTGGTAAAATGTAAAGGTCATGAAGTTTCCATTGGAAATAATGAGTTGACCCCCCTTAAACCCAGGGTGGGTGGAAAAACACAAATTTTCGTTTTAGCAGATAATCGTTTGTTTTTAGAGCTAAAAGAAAAATATACTGGGTTGCATTGTTTTACCTCTGAGCGGCACTTTTTTGCACATCATGGGCTAAATGGCCAGGCCACAAGGACCCCGAAGGCTCAGAGAAAGTTGGGGGAGGGGACCCACTGGAACAGCTGTTGGGAGACAGATGGTAGCCTCCCGTCAAGGCCATTCATCCTATTCTTTAACGTGCACAGGGTATGGCTCTCCCGCACACGGAGTCACGGCTTAACGTCCCATCCGACTGACGGCGGCCTTTCCAAGCCCATCATTGTTCCCTACTGACCGTGGGCAGGGTGGGGAATTTTGCGGAAATAAATCTCAACGCTGACCCAGCTGGGAAAGTCCATCGGTGTCCCCTGCTGACCGCGGGCAGGGTGGGGAATTTTGTGGAGATAAATCTCAAAGCTGGCGCAGCTGGAACTCGAACCCGGGAACTGCAGATTACGAGCCTGGCGCGCGACCGACTGAGACATCCCCGCCTCACTTCTATAGGAATGACATTTCTTACCTACTACATTTTTCGATAACTTCATACATAGTTGGAAACACCGTTGCCCGAGGCTTGTATTTGGAATGATCATATACCTAAGTATTACTCAATTTTTATTCCAAATGGTATAAAACTTTTCACGCATTTGGCGACATTGCTATATTTTTTGTACAATATTACAAACTTGTGACTCATTTTGAACATCAATTCAACACTACAGACATTTCTTTTCCAACCATCTTGCCAACTGGTAGATCAATATTTTTTTTACAACTCTTTTTCAACGAATTCACTTTAAAATGAAACACATTCTATTTTTCCTAATAATGCATCAACATTTTCTGATATGCGTTTGATGTTCGTATATACGTAATAAGGATGGTTCGACAACAGATTTTCGAGTATTTTTTATTACGATGAATGTTAAAATTGTAATGCCAATTTGGATTACAGCTAAAAATATTTAACAATTTCCAAATAGCATAAACCCAATAACAGAAAATGAAGTCGTGAAAGGTCATAAAACATATTTGTATTTGCCGCCTCTGTGGCGCAGTGGTGTCGCATCGGTTCGCAGTGACACTGCAACTACGGTATCCGGGGTCGAGTCCTAATATAGAATTATTGTCTGCTTATGTCCACTTAGCTCTAACTGAGGCAGTGGTCACCAGTGACTTCGGTTTTAGTGCGCATGTCCTTGCACGAAAAAAGTGTTACAAACTGAGAGTAGGTTCTAGGATTTTTTCCTGTCCTATAAGTTATCAATAAATGAAATCAATATACACAGTCGTATCAGAATAATATGACCACCTATTATACATACTATGGTAGATGGTCATATTATTCTGATGCGATTGTGTATCTGCATGGAAATAAATTGTTTGCTTTTATTTTATGATCGTTCAAATTCTGTAAAACTATTATTATCAGACAAAATTAAAACTATAATATTTATTGGAAGTAATGCTGGAAATATTTTGACCATTTTTCAAACAAGATATTTTTAGTTATTTAATTTGGATATTTTAACTTCTTTTTAACGTTTTCAATCTCAAAACGTTAATAAAATGTTGCATGATGCAAAATAAATGTACTTCATTACTTTAGTTACATTATAAAATATTTAATTTCATTTTATATATGGGTTGGATTGTTTTATCAATAAGTATATATTTATGCACACATCAGGCTAAAGGATCATTTCACAAGGATCCCAATTACTCAGACCCTGGATTAAAAAAGGAGCTCACTGGACAGCAGTTAAGAGACTGATTAAAGCCTCCCGCGAAAATTATCCTGAGTGTTTTTAACATTAATTAGGTTGTGGCTTTACTGCAAATGATGGACTTAATGTCCCATCTGACAGAAGGTGCCTTTACAAACAGTCGGTGTCTTCTTTCCAACAGAGAGCAGAGCGGTTTGTTAGCAAAGGAAATCTTAGCATAGGAACAATGGGGACTCGAGTATAAGAACATCAGATTATGAAGCCAGTGCGCCACTGACTTGATTAATCTGTTCTGCATTTATTAACAAAGTTTAAGTCTGTTAAACTCTTTATTCCCGTTCAAAGAGAATCAAGGGTTTTTTTTTGAGCAAAAAAAATCTGGGTAAAATAAGTTTCAGACAAGGAAAAGGGAAGAAAACAATGTATTTTGTTTGCAATATGTTTTCTTGCGGATTCGAAATTGGATTTTTTTTAATTCTAAAAATTTGGAATGGAAATAGGTTTCTTTTTTATTTTGTTTACTTGATCCTTGGGACAAATTGGAGTTGTAGTTTTCCTTTTAGCAGGGTCTTGGCTTCATGATCTTTACGTTGACGTGCTCACTGCAGTGGGTATCATGAGAAGACTAAAATCAAGTGGACTTCATGAGTTGACCAAAATCAAGTGGGTATCATGGGTATTATTGGGGATGACCAAAGGAAATAAAGGTTATGGAAGCAAACAATGGTATACATTGATATACAGTACTATATTGTTTGATTACTACTTATCGAAAATGTTTCTTTTTTTTGTGTGTGTTAGTGAAAAGAACTGCGTTTAGGCTCTTACTATATACTTATCTTAGAGAAAGGAAACTGCGTTTAAACTCTCACTATATATACAGGGTGATTCAAAACTCTTGGGCCAAACTTTAAGGGGTCATAGAACATACCTAAACAAGCACTTTTCGTCATACAATGAATGGTCGGAGTTCAAGCGGTGAAGCACTAGAGGGCGCTTTCCAGCGAACACTTATAAGCGCTGGTTTTCGCACTCGTCGTCATTTTTGCCATGGATTGCAGAACGGATGGACTGTTTCACGAATCAGGAGAAGGCGGACAAGCATTTCACGTACGGATCTGCGGACGGGAATGTGAGGGAAGCTCAAAGACTGTACCGGAAGCACTTTCCGACTAGACGCGTGCCTGATCGTAAAACCTTTCAGCGATTACACCGGTATCTGTGAGAAACGGGCTCCTTTTTCAGCGGCTTTCAGGATACAGGGCGTGCAAGGTGTGTGAGGACGCTACGTGTTACAGAGGAAATTCTACGTAGGGTTGGAGATCGTCCCGAATGTACCATGCAAGCAATTTCCCATGCTGTAAGTTTGCCCCAATCGACGGTGTGGCGAGTTCTACGAGACGAACGATTATACCTCTACCATGCACAGAGGTGCACGCCTTGACACCTGCAGATTATCTGCCTCGTGTTTATTTTGCACAGTGGTTCCTGCAGCAGACTGCAGCGCAACCGGACTTTGATGAACATGACCTTCACTGACGAATGCACCTTTGCACGTGAGGGCATTTTTAATACCCACAATTCTAATGTGTGGGCCACCTATAATCCGCACGCCATACGTCCACATTCGTACCAGCGGCGTTTCTCCATACTTTTTTGGGCTGGAATCCTCTATGACCATGTGATTGGACTATACCTTCTGGCAGCCCGACTGAAAGGAAGAACGTACCTCGAATTTTTACAAGAAGTCTTGCCAGAATTACTGAACTCTGTTCCAGCAAACGTTCAAACACTTATGTGGTTCCAACGTGACGGAGAGCCACCCCATTTCAACGTGGATGTTCGGAACGCCTTAGATGCAACATTTCCAGACGATGGATTGGTCGGGGTGGCCCCATCGCTTGGCCGCCACGATCACCCGATCTGTCATGTCTGGACTTTTTCCTATGGGGCCATATGAAAAGCCTCATCTACGATAGACCCATCGATTCCAATGAGGACCTTGTTGCCACGATTTATACTGCCGCTGCCGCTGTACGAATATGCCTGGTGTTCTCGCCCATGTACGCCAATCACTACGTCGAAGATGTGAGTTGGCGGTCGCTCTTTTGAGCAGTTTCTGTAAATTGTTCAAGAAAATTCTAAACTTTCTGTTCCGTAATTTATACAATTGTTTCAAACCTCTTATGTCATTCTTGTGTTTCTTCATTTCCTGGCACAGGAACTGCTAATCCCTAGCGCTTCACCGCTTGAGTTCGGACCATGCATTGTATGACGAAAAGTGCTTGTTTAGGTGTGTTCTATCAACCCTTAAAGTTTAGCCCAAGAGTTTTGAATCATCCTGCATACATGGAGTGTCTAAGGGAGAAGAGAGCTAGCTTCCATAGACGTAATGTAAACATTTCGATTGCAGCGCCCACTAAACATGGCAAATTCGTGCGTTGCAGTGAAGTCACCTAGTCAGAGAGAGGAGCGAGTTCCCTGCATTATTTTTCCACCGCCGAGCAAAGTTTTCAATTGCTTACACCACGTGACAAATTTTACATACACTTTGACTCTGAAAAATGTTCGTTTTCTTCATGAGATACACTCGTAATCCCTTTTCGTTTAGAGAGTAAGTATTAAGATTTAATGAAATCATTTTCTTTAATAAAATCCAATTTTGTAAAACTGGTAGCAGCTGAGCTAAAGAACAAAATTTTAAGATTTTGAACAGCCTACAGCATTTAGTATATTATAATAAATTGAGATTTATGTGTCAATGCACGATAACTTGATCTATATAATTATATTTTATAAAATTGTCGATATTTTCCATAAATATCATATCGAGTTTTTTACTTGTATAAATGTTCAACAGATGGCAGCAGGCACTTCCCGTATCAACCATAAAAAAGAATTACACTGTGAGAGCAAATTGCAGAAGCCAATGTACATCGATATGCTCCAGCGAAGACAAACCTGCAACATACATTGACTTTATATATTCACAAGATGATTAAATGTTTTAATTTACATATTAATTTTAAAAATTCTGCAAAATTACTCAAAATAAACATAAAACGGCTTTTCCAGGTATCGTAAAATGTACTCTTGAACGGGATAAAACACTCATTGAATAACTTTAGGGTCAGCTACCACTGTGCCAAACAGCCATGGCTGTTAGACATTTGGAAACACTGGTTAAATTGCAATATACGTATATACCAATAGTAAGACAAACCATAGTTGCAGTGGGCTAAAATGATTACACTGCGCATGCGCAGATCGCCCCTTAGAGTTGTTTTTGTGCCTGCACATGAATTTTCCACGTTCAGCTTCGCTAAAATTCCGCAGAACGGTGCCACTTACGCTTGTGCAAAGCTATCCTTCTTCTCCTTAGACCAGGCATGGCCAACATACGGCCCGTGGCCCGCGAACAATTTTTCAATATTAGCATTTAGCTTCTAGTAATTAATCGAATGAATTCTCGATACTTCTATATTGTTTAAAAAACATTCCGTTATAAAGAAAATCTTATTATTATCAAAAATTATTATCAAGATTTAATGATTTACATTTGGAGGCTGTGTTAAGAATAGCTACTACAAGTATTAACCAGATATTAAAAAAATAATAAGCGATGCAAACCGCCTCACACGTCGCATTAGTTATTATGTTAATTTGTTGTATTGATTTACTTAAAATTATTCATAAACAAATTTCATAATAAAATTTTGTTTACTTAAAGAAATAAGTGTTTTGTTTAACATTTTTCAATTTTAATATTTCGTCCGGCCCGTGAAAATATTTTTTTTTTCCAATCCGGCCCGCGGGCAAAAACAGTTGGCCATGCCTGCCTTAGACCTTCTTTCCTGTATTCGATATCACTACATTTTATATTTTCGGATGCATCCATGAAGGTTCATCCAGTCACGAATGGTCATCCAGCAACGAAAAGCGCCATTACGATTAAACGGAAAACATAGGACTTGTATTAATTTTGTTCATAAATAAAGCGGTAGTTCAAACGTTTTACAAATTTTTCAGTTGCACACATGTATAACCAATACTGGTACAATGGAAAATCTTAACGCTCTGCAAATAAAGTTTAAAAAGCGATAAATTTGTTCAGTGAACTGTGGCTTCCCTGTTTCAGCTATTCTTTTAATCCTTTTCTGCCACCTGGTTGAAAAATTTTTTTTTGTTCTCTTCTAGGATCTTTAGCATTAGGTGATGAAATCCTAACCGTATGCAGAAAGCATATATACAATACCACAAAAGAATGGTTTACATGACATAAAATTGTTATCATTCTTATAACATCTTCGAAACACAAGATGAGTCTCTCGCCATCGAAACGGTTAAACATTGAGGTGGATAACATGATAGTTGCATTTCAGGTTTAACTTCGATAAAAGCCAGAAATCACGATTTAATACTTTCGCTAACTGATGTAACAAGCATAAATGCTATAATGTAGCATTTTAATATCTTTTATAAATATTTTTATATATATATCTTTATTAAAAATTTTATGATTTTGAAGCAAAACATAATATATTTCAATATACCGATTATGCAGAATGGCCGAAAGGCATATATCAAAAAAAGTTGAATAACTTTTCGAAATTTTGGAAATTCGAAAAGACATAAATGAAATAAATATATAAAATGAATATAAAATACAAATAAACGTAAACAAAATAGAAAAAGATATAATATAAAAAAGTGTGATAGAATCCAAATAAAAAACATTCCAAAAAATTCCAAGTTTCATGTGATTCAATTAATACACTTTAACATGTCTTCTATCATTAGCTATAATCAATCTTAGAATCTTGCATTTTTCAACAAAGTTGTAGAGATTGGTAGCTCATGTAGAGCAATGGTTCTCAACATGGGCCATGTGCCCTCAGGGGTCCATGCCATATTTTACAGGATTAGATGCTAAAAACGGAACAAAGGGGATAAGTGTAAGTTTCTGAGGGTAGCCCCCAAATTTAATTACCAGGATAAAATATTACAAATCAGATGGAAAATCATATTTTTTATTTTAAAAAATAATTTAAAATTTTAAAAAAGTTTCCTGGAATTCCTTTATTTTTTTAATTTCTTAGTAAACAGAGTAAATGAATTTTAAATTAAAATAAAAAAAATTAGTATCAGAGTAAATAAGGAAATAAATTTGCAGTTTGCACCAGTCATCATAATAATCACAATGAATAAGATGAAAATTCTTGAATTAATTAATTTTTACTTTCATTTTAGAATTACTGAATTCTAAATATAATTCTTTAAGAATTTCTTTCGTTACTTAGAAATAAAGTATCGATTATTGGAATATGTATATATAACATAATATTTATGTTTTGAATAAACACTTTAGATGATGAAGTGCATTTTCTCGAACAAATAGCGTCTATAAGGCCGGCCACAGAGGTAAAGGAGACTCAGAAAGGGTCCATGAGGATAATTATGGTTAGGCCTGGTTCGAATCCTGGTCTGGCATGGTTATTTGTTTGTGTGTTGTCAGTTCCAACTGAGGCAGTGGTCAGCAGTGATTTCTTTCTTGGTGAGACATGTCATTGTATGAGAAGGCCTATAAGAATCTATCAGAAGTTTCAAGTACCGTCCTCTATGTTATAAAAAGATAAAAAGACTTCCTTTTTGTTATATTCATTTTGGGACCCCTGTATATAGACGAATGTGAGGGATTGACTGAGGGGGGGGGAATCCATTCAATCACTTGAGTGATTGAATGGAAGGGAGATCAGGTTATTTCTGAATATGACGCAGAAATGGTAGAGCTCTGAAAATTTGTACATAATGATAACCTAGGTCGTAAATCTTGAGACGAATCTCAAATTTGACCTCTGAAATATTGATCAAGGAGAAATAAAAGTCACATAGAGGTCAAACCTTCATTTAGATGTGCTAGAAACATGGAAATTGGTGTCTAGGTGTTTATATTTCAGAATCTTTGCTAAATTTTGGATTCAGAGTGTACTTCAAGGTTAGAGATAAAATTCTAATCTACCAGTATTGAAGAGCTATAAATTGGTGCCTGGTAGTAATCGGAAAATAAATCCCAGAAACATTGTGAAATTTTGGCTGTGAGGGATCCGTTGTCAAAGGTCAGATTTTGATATGTTGGTGCTAAACAGACAAAAATTGGTACTTGAGGCTTTTCAGGTCGTAAACCGAGGAAATATTAAGAAATGCCAGTGTGGAATTCAAGTTCAAATAGAGGTCGGAGTGACAGTTAGAAATCAAAAGGTGCTGAAGATCGTTCTCTGGTATAATAATATCACCAAAATAATAACAATGCATTCAGATATTTATTTTTTAAATATGCTTAACAAAATAGGTAATAAACTTATTGGTTCGGAGGTTATTGAAAAGGCGAAAAACTTCCCAGCATTCCATATCGCATTTGTCAGGATTAGAAGAAAGAACACTTAAAATAACTACTGTGCCTACTGTGCAAATTAACACCTATAAATTATATTTCCCATAAAGAATGGAACGGAAAAATCACAAGATCAAAGAAAGCATTCAAACAATGAAAGATGACACACCCATAGGAGTTCTATCAAAAACAATTCGCAGATGGTAATATCCTATTCCAGCAAATAGTTCCATGTATTATGCAAGAAATAAGTCCTTTGTTTTAACATAAGTTTTTTATGTATAGTTTATGGAAGTGAGAAATTGGAAAAAAAAGGTTTTTCTTTTAGAATATTGTATGTATTTACACGAATAAACATTATATATTTTACACCGTTGATTCGCGTTCTCAAACACCTGCCATAGAAGCTCCCTAACGAGTTGAGGATTGATATATTTTCAGGCATCGCATCTTACTTATCATTGGCTTTTGGGGGCTAAGAGAGTAGTAAATCAAGATTGAACAAGAAACTCTTTCATGACAATTTCATGAAATTTCAGGAATTTTGCTTTATGGAAAATCTATTTCTAGTAAAGAAACTTTCTAAAGGCTATTATTCTTGCTTAGAATGATGTTTATTCGATAGGCCAACAAAGCAGTCGGTCGGTCGATTTGTCATAGTTTGTGTTCAGTTTGTGCCAATAAAATAAATATCCCAATATCGGTAATTAGAGTTATCTTCGGATTTCCAAAAAATATTACATTTTTTGTAGGGCTATTGGTTAAGGAACGTTTCAACAATTGCTTGTCCTTCAAACATTCATCAGAGAAAGCGAAGATCATTCATTTTTTTAGGATATTTACTATTTAACCTTTGTTTGAAGGATATTTGCCTCCTCCCTCACTTTCGAATTATATAATAAATCACTCTCATTGTGAGTAGCATGAAATCTCTGTATAGAAATACGCCTCCAATTGGAAGATGAATTAAATCCGCTTTCTAGAAGAGAAATGATAATGTGAATTGTTCCAGCTACAAATAACAGCTAATAAACAATGAATAAACAAAATTTGTTCCACTTCATGTGTATGATACATTGAGAAATTGCGGCAGACTTAAAACTATAATAATAATAGCAATGTTTATAAATTGAAGAATTCATGCAAATTCACTAGAGTTCACTAGGTTCTCAACATAGGGTAAGCGGTAAAATATTTCCGGGTACACCTTGAGAGCTCAAAAGTCGCTAGATATATAAATAATATAAATAATAAATACCCCCTCAAGCAGCTGCTTGTCACAGATGTCTGACAGGAGCTTGTCAATTTATATGTTATATATTATATATGTTTTATTTTATTGTTATACTATAACAATAGTTTATTTAACTATACTAAGGGTACGCCAGTTACATACACATTTCCAGGGAGTACGTGAAGCATAAAAGGTTAAGAACCACTGCACTAGAGTATATGAGCTCTAGTATTCTTAACTCAAAAGTGACATTCGCGCATAGGTCTACCACAAATAAAAGTAAAATTACAGTATGAATATAGTTAATCCCATTCTTCAAAAAACTCCTAATTATTATTCAAAGACAAAAATGTCTCTCTGTTTATGGTTTTTGCTAATTAACACATTTAAAATTTGATAAGACAAATATATTTTACAAACACTACAAGAAAAAAATATTGTAACCTTGAAAGGATTAATGCCATTTTATTGAAACGCAGAGAGCTGTTACTAACTTAGGTGTTTCAGCGATAGAGCTTGGCGGACATCTTTGGTGTTGTTGGAGCTGTCGGTCCATCGTATTCCAGACGTGTTTAATAGGTGAAATGTCCGGTGAGCATGCTGACCATGGTAGTACCTGATCTCTGTAGTGCAGACTAATGCGGGCTGCACTACAGAGTGGAGACAGGCGTTATCTCGCTGATAAGAGGTTCCATGCTGTTGAACAAATGGGCCAGCAACTGTCTGCAAAAAGGTTGGTAACATATCGATGGGCAGTTAGAGATCCCCTTATGATGACCAGTTCTGACCGAGATGTCCACTAACGACACCCCACACCAAGATACCAGGTGCTGGAGCTAAGTGAAGATGTCGCACTGGATGGCGTTCCTTTCCCCTGGACGACAGCGAACACATTGTCTACCGTCGTGCTGACCAAGACAAAAATGGGATTCGTCACTAAACACCACAGTGGTCCACTCTTGTTCGTTCTGTCTGAGGCGAGACCACTGATGATGTACATACTTGTAAATCTGCTCCTTATCTTCCTCTGAATGAATAGAAATTCAGTGACTATGCCATCGACATGCTTTAGGTTTATTTTCTACTTTTGACGTCGCATATAGAAAGATAAGTATTTTTGAAAATTTTTTTTGTCCCTAGAAACATCTACCTTCCGGAACTTTCACTTGATATATTACTCATAAACATCGCCCACATTTTTTCCTTCATGTACGAGTCGTGTTTGATTTCGGTTGTTGGGTTGTTTTACCTCTCACCGGCACTTTTTTGCACACCATGGGCAAAATGGTCAGGTTACAAAGACCCTGATGGCTCAGAGAATTTGGGAAAGGGGACCCACTGGAACAGCTCTTGGGAGACAGAGGGTAGCCTCTCCTCAAGGCCATCCAGTGTGTTCTTTAACGAGCACAGGGTATGGCTCTACTGCACATGGGGCCACGTATAACGTCCCATCTGGCGGACGGTGGCCTTTCCAAGTCCATCGGTGTCCCCTACTGATAGTTGGCAGGACGGGGAGTTTTGCGGAGATATTCCGTATAAGGGTTTGTTTTCCAAACTAGTGAAATTTGCTATACATATCTTTGTAGAAATGCTTCATTTTAACCAAAATATCAGTCTAATGAAATAAAGATTTATCCCGTGCAAAAAACACTATTAATATAACTAAATTATTGAAAAGATAATTATTAAACAACAAGAAAAATCTACATTTTTCCTTCTTTATATTTTTCTTTTTATAACATCTGCTAAAACGACAATGATTTAAATTCTGTGAAATATCTGACCTATCACAGCCCTATGAATCATACACTGTTTTATATCGCACAGCAGGCATTTTTTCTAATTTCACTCTGTGAGATAGATGCTCTCTACACCTGATAGCATAAGGCTTTAAAGCATACCACATTTTCCTAGCGTAAAAAATAAGTTACAAACTTGGAAATTTACGCGATTTTGACGGTATTGCTTCTAACGGTAATATCCAGCGATACGTTCTTTCAGAACTGTCCCAATCAATGCATTATACTTTACCATTAGTTAAACTGCGGTTCCACTTATATTTGTTCGCTATTATTATTTAGGTAGGTTGATTAATTCGTTTAATTTCGTTATTAGCTGCCAATATGAAGTGATATATTTGTTACCGTCAATGTATAAAAAGCCGGCATTCTATAGAATACCCGGCGTTTTTAGGCAATGTATGAATATGAGAATTATTACATACTTTCCCTAGGCCTTGTATAGAATACCTAGGCATTATATAGAATGACAAATACTATTTCGGCAAAGTATGAAAAAGGCTTTTATTGAAAAGATGCATGTGAAAATGTAAGAAGTACAAAATATTAGATACGGGAGTTTTCTACAAAAAGAGAAAAATACCATTGCTGAACTACCGCCAGAAATATTAACATCATAACCTGTAATGAGTCTGTCGTCCGCATTATAAAAAACGCCCCAAATGAGGTAAAGCCAAGTGAGAACGAATCAGTAAAGTGTTGAATATTCGAAGTTTGCAATTCGAGTTAGGATACTCGTATTTCACTTTACTACTTGTCAAATCTATTTCAGTGGAGTTCCGAGATTCTTGTGATATGTCGTTTTTTGATGACTTTTTTTAATCAGTTTTTTGACCTTAACTCTCTTTCTATGGAAGCTAGGGTTCTCAAACTTTGGGATACCTATTGAGGCAACCCTCTTTTACACTCTTACAACGCTAGGGGGTGCTTTTCCGAATGGAAGGGTGTCTTTTTGGTGTCTAAAGTGACCAACTACGGCGCTCTTTTTTACCGAAACTAGGGACTGGCGGATCTGGCAATCAGGGTGAGCCTATAGGGGACCCAGGGGAACATTTACTGGTTAATTCGAATTGGACTGAGTGCTCTGGCTCTCTGTTTGAGGCGAGCGTCGAGAATCACGTGACTCGCATTGCGACATTAAACATCACTGCCGGGAGTATTTTACACTTTGCCGATTTGCCTTTTGGCATTCTATAGAATGCCTAGGAAATGTGTGAAATATGAATCGTTTCATACATTACCGGCTAGTTTCAGGCATTATAAACAATGCCGGATTTCAAATTTTGCCGGTGACATATTCATCATTTTCATAATGACACAGAAATGTGCTGCAGAATTTCGACATCATTTAAGAATTCACGCAGAGATGTTTTGTTGGGAGAGAGAGTGACACTGCTGAAAGTGGAAATCTCAACACCAAGAAGTAATGGAAGAAGAGATATATAAATAACAGGAGACAATCGGCCATCGGAGATATGCAAATTATCAAACTTCGGCAGCGAATGGATACGTAACACCCAACCGAGCCATGGCAAAATACCGGGCGCCCATGAGCTTGTATCAGAACACCATCGAGAGTGAGGATGGAATGCATGCTGCGAAAATGTTCGGGTTGTTTTACCTCTGAGCGGCACTTTTTTACAGACCATGGGCTAAATGGCCAAGTCACAAGGACCCCGAAGGCTCAGGGAAGGTGGGGGAGGGGACACACTGGAACAGCTGTTAGGAGACAAATGGCAGCTTCCCGTCAAGGCCATCCAGCGTGTTCTTTATCGTGCACAGGGTATGGCTCTCCCGCAAACGGGCCACAACTTAACGTCCCATCCGGCGGATGGCGGTCTTTCCAAAGCCTATCGGTGACCGTGGGCAGGACGGAGAATTTTGCGGGCATAAATCTCAATGGCGACACAGCTGGGACTCGAAACTGGGAACTACAGATTACGAGCCTAGTGCGCTACCGACTGAGCCACCCCCGTCCCTTCAAAAATACTCGGAGACGCTTTCATTTAAAAAAATAGAAGGTAGTTTCTAGAAATTCAGCTATCAAATGGGGTCATTTATTTATTACAGGTAACCTCCAATTTATGCGGGAGATGCGTTCCGGCGAGACCGTTAATTGCTTTTTTTTTTGCATATCTTGTATAATAATAGACGTTTTATTCCAACAAAAGTAACTATAAACATAAGAGTTTTAAGAATTTTTAAATGCATATAGATATATAAATGCATAATTGTGTAATGTATGATCAATTATTTAATTTTACAAATTATTGAAGAATGAATTTAGCATTGTTAGCTTGCAGCCTCTGTTTTGTTCATATTATTTATTTGTAATATTCCATTAACTGGATTTTATCTGTGCAGAAGATCTTAAGAGTTTTTAAAGGGTTTTTAATAAAATAAATGTGGGAAGAGTAACCACATTGCAGCGAAAGTAGCGATACAGCCGGTATGGTGAGCGGAAATGAGAAGCGGAAGTGCCACGCTCTCTTTTCAAAAAGTACCGCTATTTTGCTGTTCGTCCACCATTTTGTTTTCTGACGTCATCACTACAAACTCCGCGATTTTGCCCCTCGTCCGTCATTTTTAATTCTGACGTCACACGCCCTCCTCTAAGACCCCCTGGTTGACCCACCCAAACCCCTCGTGAAGTAAACAACTCTAAAGTTCCCAAATAATTCAAAGTCCCAAGTCCGCCATCTTGAATTTGACGACATCACCCAAACCAAAACCTACCGAAATATTGTAAGTCCGCCTAACTGCAGCGCCATCTAGTGTTTATCACACGTATTATAGTAAATAAAAAAATCCACAGCTTGTCTCAAACCCACGTCCATAACGTTTATCAGCGCGGTTATCCATTACTCCAAGGGTAATATTTGCCTAAGGTACGTAAAGGAAGATGAAGAAAGAACTGATCATTATTTCTTGTAAATTCACCTACATTTTTTTACATTTATCAATGATTTTTTTTTTATTCCAAGAAAACCACATTTCACTTGGGAATAAATTATAAATGAATTTTTTATTCCTTGTAAATCACATTCGGATCGACCCGAATGTACCATACAAGCAATTTCCCATGCTGTAAGTGTGCCCCAATCGACGGTGTGGCGAGTTCTACGAGACAAACGATTATACCTCTACCATACACAGAGGTGCACGCCTTGACACCTGCAGATTATCTGCCTCGTGTTTATTTTGCACAGTGGTTCCTGCAGCAGACTGCAGCGCAACTGGACTTTGATGCACATGTCTTATTCACTGACAAATGCACCTTTGCACGTGAGGGCATTTTTAATACCCACAATTCTCATGTGTGGGGCCATCAATAATCCTCACGCCATACGTCCACATTTGTACCAGCGAAGTTTCTCCATAAATTTTTGGGCTGGAATCCTCCATGACCATCTGATTGGACTATACTTTCTGCCAGCCCCACTGAAAGGAAGAACGTAGAAGTCTTGCCAGAATTACTGACCTCTGTTCCAGCAAACGTTCAAACACTTATGTGGTTCGAACATGACGGAGCGCCACCCCATTTCAGTGTGGATGTGCGGAATGCCTTGGATGCAACATTTCCAGGACGATGGATTGGTTGGGGTGGTCCCATCTCTTGGCCACCAAGGTCGCCCGATCTCTCATATCTGGACTTTTTCCTATGTGGCCATATGAACAACCTCATCTACTATAACCCCATCGATTCCAATGAGGACCTTGTTGACAGGATATATATTGCCGCTGCCACTGTACGAGAAATGCCTGGTGTTTTCGCCTATGTACGCCGATCACTACGTCGAAGGTGTGAAGCCTGCATTAATGTTGGCGGTCGCTCTTTTGAGCAGTTTCTGCAATTTTTTCAATAAAATTCTGAACTTTGTGTTCCTTAATTTATGCAATTGTTTCAAACCTCTTATGTCATTCTTGTGTTTCTTCATTTCCTGATACAGTAACTGCTGACCCCTAGCGCTTCACAGCTTGAGTTCGGACCGTGCATTGTATGACGAAAAGTTCTTGTTTAGGTGTGTTCTATCAACCCTTAAAGTTTTGCACAAGAGTTTTGAATCACCCTGTATACAAGGAGTGTCTAAAGGAGAAGAGAGATAGCTTCCATAGACGTAAAGTAATCTTTTCGATTGCAGCGCCCTCTAAACATGGGAAATTCGATGCATCGCAATGAAGCCACCTAGTCAGAGAGAGGAGCGAGTTCCCTGCATTATTTTTCCACCACCCAGCAAAGTTTTCAATTGCTTACACCGCGTGACTAATTTTACATACACTTTGACTCTGAAAAATGTTCATTTTCTTCATGAGGTACACTCGTAATCTCTTTTCGTTTAGAGAGAAAATATCAAGAAGTAATGAAATCATTTTCTTTTATAAAATCCAGTTTGGTAAAACTGGTAGCAGCTCTGCTAAAGAACAATATTTTTATATTTTGAACAACCTACAGCATTTGGTATATTATAATAGATTGAGATTTATGTGTAAATACACGATAACATGATCTATATAAATATATTTTATAAAATTGTAGATATTTTCCATAAATATCATATCGAGTTTTTTACTTGTATAAATGTTCAACAGATGGCAGCAGGCACTTCCCGTATCAACCATAAAAAAGAATTACACTGTGAGAGCAAATTGCAGAAGCCAATGTACATCGATATGCTCCAGCGAAGACAAACCTGCAACATACATTGACTTATATATATTCACAAGATGATTAAATGTTTTAATTTACATATTAATTTTAAAAATTCTGCAAAATTACTCAAAATAAACATAAAACGGCTTTTCCAGGTATCGTAAAATGTACTCTTGAACGGGATAAAACACTCATTGAATAACTTTAGGGTCAGCTACCACTGTGCCAAACAGCCATGGCTGTTAGACATTTGGAAACACTGGTTAAATTGCAATATTCCTATATACCAATAGTAAGACAAACCATAGCTGCAGTGGGCTAAAATGATTACACTGCGCATGCGCAGATCGCCCCTTAGAGTTGTTTTTGTGCCTGCACATCAATTTGCCACGTTCAGCGTCGCTAAAATTCCGCAGAACGGCGCCACTTACGCTTGTGCAAAGCTAGCCTTCTGCTTAGACCTTCTTTGCTGTATACTATATCACTACATTTTATATTTTCGGATGCATCCAGGAAGGTTCATCCGGTCACGAATAATTAATTGGCGACAAAACCAGCACAACGATTCAACGGAACACATAAAACTTGTATTAATTTTGTTCATAAATAAACCGGTAGTTCAAACGTATTACAAATTTTTCAGTTCCACACATCTATAATCAATATTGGTAGAATGGAAAATCTTAACGCTGTGCAAATAAAGTTTGAAAAGCGATAAATTTGTTCAGTGAACTATCGCTTCCCTGTTTCAGCTATTCTTTTAATCCTTTTCTCCCACCTTGTTGAAAAAACATTTTTTTGTTCTCTTCTACGAACTTTAGCATTAGGTGATGAAATCTTAACCGTATGCAGAAAGCATATATACAATACCACAAAAAGAATGGTTTACATGACATAAAATTGTTATCATTCTTATAACATCTTCGAAACACAAGATGTAGTCTCTCGCCATCGAAACGGTTAAACATTGAGGTGGATAACATGATATTTGCATTTCAGGTTTAACTTCGATAAAAGCCAGAAATCACGATTTAATACTTTCGCTAACTGATGTAGCAAGCATAAATGCTATAATGTTGCATTTTAATATCTTTTATAAATATTTATACTTTATTATTTTGAAGTAAAAAATAATATATTTCAATATATCGATTATGCCGAATGGCCAAAATGCATATATCAAGAAAAGTTGAATAACTTTTCGAAATTTTCGAAATTCGAAAAGACATAAATGAAATAAATATATTAAATGAATATTAAATGCAAATAAACATAAACAAAATAGAAAAAGATATAATATAAAAAAGTGTGATAGAATCCAAATAAAAAAACATTCCAAAAAATTCTAAGTTTCATGTGATTCAATTAATACACTTTAACTTGTCTTCTATCATTAGCTATAATCAATCTTAGAATCATGCATTTTTCAACAAAGTTGTAGAGATTGGTAGCTCATGTAGAGCAATGGTTCTCAACATGGGCCATGTGCCCCTCAGGGGTCCATGCCATATTTTACAGGATTAGATGCTAAAAACGGAACAAAGGGGATAAGTGTAAGTTTCTGAGGGTAGCCCCCAAATTTAATTACCAAGGTAAAATATTACAAATCAGATGAAAAATCATATTTATTATTTTAAAAAATAATTAAAAATTTTTTTAAAAGCTTCCCTGGAATTCCTTCATTTTTTCAATTTTTTAGTAAACAGAGTAAATGAATTTTAAATTAAAATTAAAAAATTTAGTATCAGAGTAAATAAGGAAATAAATTTGCAGTTTGCACCCGTCATAATACTCACACTGAATAAAATGAAAATTCTTGAATTAATTAATTTTTATTTTATTTTAGAATTACTGAATTCTAAATAAAATTCTTTAAGAATTTCTTTTGTTACTTAGAAATAAATTATCGATTATTGGAATATGTATATATAATAAAAAATTTATGTTATGAATAAACACTTTAGATGATGAAGTGCATTATCTCGAACAAATAGCGGCTGTGAGGCCGGCCACAGAGGTAAAGGAGACTCAGAAAGGGTCCATGAGTTAAATAGGATTAGGCCTGGTTCGAACCCTGGTCTGGCATGGTTATTTGTTTGTGTGTTGTCAGTTCCAACTGAGGCAGTGGTTGGCAACGACTTCTTTCTTGGTAAGGCATGTCATTGTATCAGAAGGCCTATAAGAATCTATCAGTAGTTTCAAGTACAGTCCTATATTTTATAAAACGATATAAAGACCTCTTTTTTTTGTTATATTCGGGACCCCTGTATATAGACGAATGTGAGGGATTGACTGAAGGGGGAGGGGGAATCCATTCAATCGCTTGAGTGATTGAATGGAAGGGAGATCAGTTTATTTCTGAATATGACGCAGAAATGGTAGAGCTCTGAAAATTTGTACATAGTGATAATCTAGGTCATAAATCTTGAGAAGAATCTCAAATTTGACCTCTGAAATGTTGGTAAAGGTGAAATAAAAGTCACATAGAGGTCAAACCTTTATTTTGGTGTGCCAGAGACATGGAAATTCGTGTCTAGGTGTTTATATTTCAGAATCTTTACTAAATTTTGGATTCAGAGTGTACTTCAATGTTACAGATTAAATTCTAATCTACCAGTATTGAAGAGCTATAAATTGGTGCCTGGTAGTAATCGGAAAATAAATCCCAGAAACATTGTGAAATTTTGGCTGTGAGGGGTCCGTTGTCAAAGGTCAGATTTCGATATGTTGGTGCTAAACAGACAAAAATTGGTGCTTCAGGCTTTTCAGGTCGTAAACCTAGGAAATATTAAGAAATGCCAGTGTGGAATTCAAGTTCAAATAGGGGTCGGAGTGACATTTAGAAATCTATAGGGGTTGAAGATTGTTCTCTAGTATAATAATATTCACCAAAATAACAACATTGCATTCAGATATTTATTTTTTAAATATGCTTAGCAAAATAGGGAATAAACTTATCGGTTCTGACATTATTGAAAAGGAGATAAACATAACAGCATTCCATATTGCATTTGTGAGGATTAGAAGAAAGAACACTTAAAATAACTATTGTGCCTAATGTGCAAATTAACACCTATAAATTATATTTCCCATAAAGAACGGAAAAATCAGAAGATCGAAGAAAGCATTCAAACAATGAAAGATGACTCACCCATAGGAGTTCTATCAAAAACAACTCGCAGATGGTAATTTCCTTTTCCAGCAAATAGTTCCATGGATTATGCAAGAAATAAATCCTTAGTTTTAACTTAAAATTTTTATGTGTAGTTTATGGAAGTGAGAAATTGGAAAAAAAAAGTTTTTTGTTTTAGAATATTGTATGTATTTACTCGAATAAACATTATATATTTTACATCGTTGATTCACTTTCTAAAATACCTGCCATAGAAGCTCCCTAACGAGTTGAGGATTGATATATTTTCAGGCATTGCATCTTACTTTTCATTGGCTTTTGGGGGCTAAGAGAGTAGTAAATCAAGATTGAACAAGAAACTCTTTCATGACAATTTCATGAAATTTCAGGAATTTTGCTTCCATTATGGAAAATCTATTTCTAGTAAAGAAAGTTTCTGAAGGCTATTATTCTTGCTTAGAATGATGTTTATTCGATAGGCCAATAAAGCACTCTAGGTCGGTCGATTTGTCATAGTTTGTGTTCAGTTTATGCCAATAAAATAAATATCCCGATATCGGTAATTAGAGTTATCTTCGGATTTCCAACAAATATTACATTTTTTGTAGGGCTATATGGTTAAGGAACGTTTCAACAATTGCTTGTCCTTCAAACATTCATCAGAGAAAGCGAAGATCATTCATTTTGTAGGATTTTTACTATTTAACCTTTGTTTGAAGGATATTTCGTTTCTCACTTTCGAATTATGTAATAAATCACTCTCATTGTGAGTAGCGTGAAATCTCTGAATAGAAATACGCCTCCAATTTGAAGATGAATTAAATCCGATTTCTAGAAGAGAAATGATAAAGTGAATTGTTCCATCTACAAAAAACAGCTAATAAACAATGAATAAACAAAATTTGTTCCTCTGCATGTGTGTGATATATTAAAAAATTGCGGCAGACTTAAAACTATAATAATAATAGCAATGTTTAGAAATTGAAGTATTCATGCAAATTCACTAGAGTTCACTAGGTTCTCAACATGGGGTAAGCGGTAAAATATTTCCGGTTACGCCGTGAGAGCTCAAAAGTCGCTACATATATAAATAATATAAATAATAAATACCCCCTTAAGCAGCTGCTTGCCACAGAGGACTGACAGGAGCCTGTCAGTTTATATGTTATATATTATATATGTTTTATTTTATTGTTATACACATTTCCATGGAGTACGTGAAGCATAAAAGGTAAAGAACCACTGCACTAGAGTATATGAGCTCTAGTATTCTTAACTCAAAAGTGACATTCGCGCATAGGTCTACCACAAATAAAAGTAAAATTACAGTATGAATATAGTTAATCCCATTCTTCAAACAACTCCTAATTATTATTCAAAGATAAAAATGTCTCTAGGTTTATGGTGTTTGCTAATTAACACATTTAAAATTTGATAAGACAAATATATTTTATATACACTACAAGAAAAAAAATTGTAACCTTGAAAGGATTAATGCCAATTTATTGAAACGCAGAGAGCTGTTACTAACTTGGGTGTTTCAGCGATAGTGCTTGGCGCACGTCTTGGGTGTTGTTGGAGCTACCGGTTCATCGTATTCCAGACGTGTTTAATAGATGAAATGTCCGGTGAGCAGGCTGACCATGGTAGTACCTGATCTCGTGTAGATAGTGCAGACTAATGGGGGCTGTGTGGAGACGGGCGTTATCTCGCTGGTAAGAGGTTCCGTGCTGGTGAACAAATGGGACAGCAACTGTCTGCAAAAATGTTGGGCAGTTAGAGGTCCCCTTATGATGACTAGTTCTGACCGAGATGTCCATTAACGGCACCCCACACCAAGATACCAGGTGCTGGAGCTAAGTGAAGATATCGCACTGGAAGACTTTCCTTTCCCCTGGATGACGGCGAACACGTTGTCTACCGTCGTGCTGACCAAGACATAAATCAGATTCGTCATTAAACACCACAGTAGTCCACTCTTGTTCTTTCTCTCTGAGACGACACCACTGATGACGTACTTACTTGTGGGCAGATGTGAGGGGCAAACGCAGTGCCGGATGATAGGCTCGCAAGGAAAATTGTAAAAGCCTGTTGTTTACCTTATACCTGGTAGTTATACGATGTGTTGCCTGTTAACAGTCCCTTTGCAGTTGCGTTATAGTCGCGAATCTGTCACGCAATGCCATGCGACGCAAATGGCGGTCCTGTCGTTCTGTGGTCACACGATCCATGTTGGCATGTGCTGGATCCTTCTTGAACTTAATGGCGCCATATGTGTACGATGATGCTGGGATTGGGTCAACAATGTCTCTAAACGACAAACCAGCCTCTCTAAGGCCACGCTCAAAAGTTTCTTCCACGCTCAAAGTCTGTTAACTGTTGTCGTCTGTGTAAGGGCATCTTTAGCGGTTTAGAACGATTTTCACAAAGTTTTTTCATACAGGGAGCTTTCGTTGCCTTCTCTGTGTTTGACTGCTCCGCACCTCTGACGTCCGCTCGCGCCTGTCCAACGTTTCGATCGTCCTGCAAACCTAATCATTTCCATATTCTACCGCCTCACAAAATTTCGATACATTTGCATAACTTCTTGCAAGTGTTGCATTTTTCATTTCTTGTAGTTTATATTCTTTGAGCTACTAAATAAATATTTATTATTTACATCGGAATCCACTATCTACATAACACCACGTTTTATTACACTTTTAGAATAATTTCTAATCACGTATGATCAATATTCTGTTGACAAATATACATTCTATTAACGAAAGGTTTCGTACATTTCCTGAGTTTGAAATGGAAAGCCACATTCAAAATTTCTTAAACTGAAATTAAGGTTTTTACCAAAAACGTTCCTGAAGGTAAATTGAATATTTCACTTAAATTTCTCTAAATCTCGTGTTTCAGTAATATTCGTTAATATTTCAAGAGCTATTTACGTCGGGGTCATTTTACAGAAGATGTTTCTGTTATAGACCCTGATAAACATTTTTCTTCGAAATTAATAAGAACTAAAAGTATCATTAAACTAGCTTCTAAAATTACATTCATTTCAGTAAATGGTTTGATATAACAATTATTGCCTTTTTTTGCCAGTTTTGACCAAAATTATTATGAACACCGAGGATGCAGTTAAATGCTTTAGAATGTGAAATTCATCAGATATTAAATGAATATTGTTGGATATCGAATTTAAAGATTTTTGAGGTACATTTTAAGCTTATTTTCAGCACATTTTTCCGTGAAGCGCTATTTATACAGATAGATAGCTCTGAATGTAGTTTTCCATTCAAATAACATTGGAACCCTTTCCGTCATTTCAGTACTATTCAGTTCACCCCCAAATTTCGCTAAATGATGATGTTTATGATCTATATCAGTGATTCTCAAAGTTTTATGCTTCGCGTACATCCTGGAAATGTGTATGTAACTGGCGTACCCCTTGTATAGATAGATAAACTATAGTTATAGTATAAAAATGGGAATAAAATAAAACACTGACTTTGTTACTAAATCTAGCGACCTTTGAGGTCTCACGGCGTACCCCAAAAAGTTCTATCGCGTACCCCACGTTGAGAACCCCTAATCTATATGAAAAGGTTACCATCTTGCTTGGGATGAAACTTCCAATATGAAATGAATTGCTTCATCTGCTATTACTAAAGCAAAGCAAAGATACACCCGCATTGAATATTGCATTTCTTCACTTCAGAAGAAAGTGAATAGTTTAGGAAACACTGTGCACACAGTAGATTAAGACGATGCTCACACGATAAGCTTTCATTTGCCTAATCTATAACTGTGGGTCCTCGTATGCGGAAGATATATTTGGAAAAACTATTTTCAAATTTCACTCTTTTTATTAGATGGAAGTAACAACGGGACGGCATTTTTATATTATGTACTGTAACGCTCCCCACATAACGAACTTTTTATTTGACACACAACTTGTTTTATAGAATGGACAATTTTCTTGACAAATATACTAAGTAACAAAGAACTAACCAACTAACAAACGTGTAAACAATGAGCGAAAAGCAAAATGTAGATAGGTAAAAAAGGTGCCAAAAAGATGTCAAGGTGTCATTAAAGTAAAGGACTCACCTATAATATTCTGATTTTAAAACGCTTAATATTTTCTTTAATATGTTAAACCACTCCTCTTGTAATCTATAATAATAAAAGTTGTCCGTGTGTCTGCGTCAGTCATAAATCGGGAATGGTGGTAGAGTTCCAAAATCGTCTGAGTTGCACTGCCGAATTTCAATTCGAAATTCCAAAAGGGAGGTTTTCTACAAGCAAATGTATTTACCCTTCTATTCCTACGGGAAACAGTAATGCTACGAAATCTATTGGTATCATTTACTGTTCCTTAACTGTGAATGCAAGAGTCATAAAAACGTTTGAATCTGCTGCCGTTGTTAGATCCCCATATTCCTAAACGTATTATTATAGTAATGTTTCCCATTGCTGGAAGAACCTGGATTTTTTTTTTTTTAAACCGAAACGGGGTCCTACAGAGGAAGCCCTCGTACGAAATTTGGGCCCGTTCTTTCGAGTACATCGGGAACTACAGGGCACCAAAATCTCGATAGTTTGCATAAGAATGAAGTTAAGAGTTATGATTTCTTACCTAGAAAGTCACTAACAAGAGAAACAAGCAAAAAACCATGTAGTCAGGCCATTTGACCTCCACTGTAATTGCTATCATATTACAGTGAAAATTATAACTTGTTTTATAGTGTATTGACAAAGAAAAATAATTTAACCTTAAGTGGCTTCTTTCCACAGAACTATTGCAAGAGACATTTGGTTTAATACCCTAGAAAAATTGAAATTAGTTCAATAACCGTACACCTGTGTTTATCGCAAGGTGATAGAACATAACAATAAATTAGAAATTTTGTAGAATATTTCATCTTTATTTTAAACATTGCAGAGTATTTTTATGCATCTTAATGAGAATATGAAACATTTTAGAACCACGATACAAATGATATGGGCTTTACAGACCCTAAAAATATGCTCCATTATTTTTAGAAGTATATTATGCCTTTACATTTTAAATTTTGGATGTAGCTAGAAAAGCACATCCGTAACACGGTAACTCTGCTCTCGCCGTCAGATAAATCGTTGATTAAACGGAACTAATTCAACTTGTAATAATTTTAAATAAAATTATACTGGTAGCTTTTATTTGCCCAGAGTTCTTGGGCCAACATGAAAGTGGTGTAGTCAGTTATTGATCACAGAATATAAATTCAAGTCACATCACTGGTAAAGAAAGTTGGATGAAGAAAAGTGTTGGATAAACTCGATTCTCAGTTCTATCACATCATGGTATTTAACATCCGATTTGTTTGGAAAATGATCATCTGTTTATATATGCATAACTACCTATTGTACATACAGGGAAATTTTAACTGTCTATGTAAAGATTAAAGAACAGTAAATAGCCGAAATATTAATAAATTAAAAACGTAGAGAAATGGTGCAATCAGTCATTGAATTCGATTTTCTTCAAAGGAAGATAGGACGTCAGCAATTTTGTTGAGTAGGTAAATCTGCTCCTTATCTTACTCTGAAGTGAATAGAAATTCAGTGACTATGCCACCGATATACTTTAGGTTTATTTTCTACTTTTGAAGGCGCATATAGGAAGATAAGAATATAGAATTTTTTTTTTTGTCCCTAGAACACCACCTACCTTCCTGAACTTTCACTTTATATATTAATAATAAACATCGCCAATATTTTTTCCTTCATGTTCGAGCGTGTTTCATTTCAGTTGTTGGGTTGTTTTACCTCTAACCGGCACTTTTTGCACACCATGGGCTAAATGGTCAGGTTACAAGGACCCTGATGGCTCAGAGAAGTTTGCGAAAGGGGACCCACTGAAACAGCTCTTGGGAGACAGAGGGTAGCCTCCCCTCAAGGCCATTCAGTGTGTTCTTTAACGAGCACAAGGTATGGCTCTACTGCACATGGGGCCACGGCATAACGTCCCATCCGACGGATGGTGGCCTTTCCAAGTCCCTCGGTGTGCACTACTGACCATTGGCATGGCGGGGAGTTTTGCGGAGATATTCAGCATAAGGATTTGTTTCCCAAACTAGCGAAATTTGCTATACACATCTATTTAAAAATGCTTCATTTTAACAAAAATATCAATCTATTGAAATAAAGATTTATCCCATGCAAAAAACATGATTAATATAACTAAATTATTGAAAAGATAATTATTAAACTACACGAAAAATCTTCATTTTCCCTTCTTTATATTATTCTTTTTATAAATCTTGTAAAACGACAACGATTAAAATTCTGTGAAATATCTGACCTATCACAGCCCACTGTTTTATATCGCACAGCAGGCATTTTTTCTAATTTCACTGTGTGAGATAGATGCTCTCTACACCTGATAGCATAATGCTTTAAAACATACCACACTTTCTTAGCACAAAAATTAAGTTACAAACTTGTAAATTTACGCGATTTTGACGGTATTGCCCGTAACGGTAATATCCAGCGATAAGTTCTTTCAAAACTGTCCAAATCAATGAATTATACTTTAGCATTAGTAAAATTGCGGTTTCTGTTATATTTGTTCGCTATTATTATTTTGGTAGGTTGGTTAATTCGTTTAGTTTCGATATTAGCTGCCAATATGAAGTGATATCTTCCTCATTTTCATAATGACACAGAAATGTGCTGCAGAATTTCGACATCATTTAAGAATTCACGCAGAGATGTTTTGTTGGGAGAGAGAGTTACACTGCTGAAAGTGGAAATCGCAAGACCAAGAAGGAATGGAAGAAGAGATATGTAAATAGCAGGAGACAATCGGCCATCGGAGATATGCAAATTATCAAAGTTCGGCAGTGAATGGACACGTCACACCCAACCGAGCCATGGCTAAATACCGGGCGTCCATGAGCTTGTATCAGAACACCATCGAGAGTGAGGATGGAATGCATGCTGCGAAAATGTTCGGGGTGTTTTACCTCTGAGCGGCACTTTTTTACAGACCATGGGCTAAATGGCCAAGTCACAAGAACCCCAAAGGCTCAGAGAAGGTTGGGGGAGGGGACCCACTGGAACAGCTGTTAGGAGACAAATGGCAGCTTCCCGTCAAGGCCATCCAGCGTGTTCTTTATCGTGCACAGGGTATGGCTCTCCCGCAAACGGGCCACAGCTTAAAGTCCCATCCGGGGATGGCGGTCTTTCCAAGCCTATCGGTGACCGTGGGCAGGGCGGGGAATTTTGCACACATAAATCTCAATGGTGACCTAGCTGGGACTCGAAACTGGGAACTACAGTTTACGAGCACAGCGCGCTACCGACTGAGCCACCCCCGTCCCTTCGAAAATGCTCGGAGAAGTTTTCATTCAAAAAAATAGAAGGTAGTTTCTAGCAATTCAGCTATCAAGGGAGTCATTATTAACATAAAGGTAACCCCCGATTTACGCGAGAGATGCCGTCCGCCGAGATCGTTAATTTTTTTTCTTCGATACCTTATTGCTCGGTTTGATGCTTTTTTTCTTTGTATTATAATGGACGTTTTATTCCAACAAAAGTAACTATAAACGTACCAGTTTTAAGATTTTTTAAATGCATATAGATGTATAAATGCGTAATTGTATAGTGTATGATAAATTTCTTAATTTTAAAAATTATGAAGAAAGAATTTAGCATTGTTAGCTTGCGACCTATATTTTGTTCATAATATTTATTTGTAATATTCCATTAACTGGATTTTATCTATGCAGAAGATTTTAAGAGTTTTTAATCGGTTTTTAATAAAATAAATGTGGGAATAGTAACCACATTGCAGCGAAAGTAGCGATACAGCCGGTGTGGTGAGCGGAAATGAGAAGCGGAAGAGCCACGCTCTCTTTTCAAAAAGTCCCGCTATTTTGCTGTTCGTCCGCCATTTTGTTTTCTGACGTCATCACCACAAACTCCGCGATTTTGCCGCTCGTCCGCCATTTTTAATTCTGACGTCACAGGCCCTCCTCTAAGACCCCCTGGTTGACCCACCCAAACCCCCCTTGAAGTAAACAACTCTAAACGTCTCAATAATTCAAAGTCCCAAGTCCGCCATCTTGGATTTTGACGACATCACCCAAACCAAAAACTAAGGAAATATTCTAAGTCCGCCTAACTGCAGCGCCATCTAGTGTTTAACACACGTATTATAGTTTAAATAAAAATCCACGGCCTGTGTCAAACCCAGGTCCACAACGTTTATCAGCGCGGTTATCCATTACTCCAAGGGTAATATATGCCTAAGGTACTTAAAGGAAGATGAAGAAAGAACTGATCATTATTTCTTGTAAATTCACCTACATTTTTTTACATTTATCAATGATTTTTTTTTTATTCCAAGAAAACCACATTTCACTTGGGAATAAATTATAAATGAATTTTTTATTCCTTGTAAATCACATTTAACTTGGGAATTATATTTTTATTTCTTGTACAGTCGCTCAAAAAATATCAGAACTCTATGGTTGGTTACAGAATTCAGAAAAAATATATGGGAACCATTTTTTTTAGAAATTAGTGATCTGGCAACCTTCGCGTCACGTGACACGAAGGTTGTATTTTTTTTTATTATTTTTATTTTTTATATTATTATTTTTATTTTTATTTTTATATTGTTACATTCATTTTTATTTCTTATATTTGTGTATAATTTTATACTGTATATATTTTTTATTCCTTATTAACTTATGCATAAATTATATTTTAATTTCTACTAAATTAGGAATATATTATTTTTATAAATGAATCTTGCTTTTTATTTTTTATAAATTAACCTTCGAATATATTATTTCATAAATGGATTTTTTTCTTATAAATTAATTTACGAATAAATTTTTCTCTTGTAAATTAATTTAGGAATAAATGAATTTTTCATTCTTTTGTAAATCACATTTAACATGGGAATTATTTTTTTTTCCTTGTTAATCGCAATTAGAAACAATCATGTCGTCTCCTTACTCATCCTCCCTTGGACCACGTTTTACAGACGGATGGATTTGCAATCTGAAAAGTCCTTGCGAAATGGACAAAATAAGAAATATTTTGAAACATAAAGTGGAGATCAACACAAGGGTTCTATACCTTGCACCAAAATTGTTTAATATGTTAAGTTTTAAAATGACAACTGAAAAAATTCCAGCAACTTTCAAAAACACATTGCATAATATTGTTCTAAATATGTCTGATTCTGAAAGTACTCTCAGATAATGTACACAGTCGTATCAGAATGATATGACCAATTACCATACATACATTATGGCTGGTGGTCATATTACACTGATACGACTGTATATATATGAAAAGACTATGCTGCACATTCAGAAAATTTCCAATGTTGCTAAATTTCATACCTAAGTTACTAATAGACTGACATGCTCCTTGATTCTAAATGTGAAATATTTTATTTTTGTCTATTTTGAGTGGGAGGGGGCCGGGGTGGCTCAGTCGGTAGCGCTCCAAGCTCGTAATCTGTAGTTCCCAGGTTCGAGTCCGAGCTGGGTCAGCGTTGAGGTTTATCTCCGCAAAACTCCCCGCCCATCCCGTGGTCAGTAGGGAACACCGATGGGCTTTGAAAGGACCCCGCCGTCGGATGGGACGTTAACAGTGTGCGAGAGAACCATACCGTGTGCACGTTAAAAAACACGCTGGATGGCCTTGACCGGAAGCTGCCATCTCTCTCCCAACAGATGTTCAAGTGGATTCCCTCCCCCAACCTTCTCTGAGCCTTCGCGGTGCATGTCACCTGGCCATTTACCCCATTGTGCGCAAAAAAAGTGCCGCTTAGAGGTAAAACAACCAACCCATCTAACATCATTGAAGGTGACACCTGTGGCGTGGTTGTGCGATGGTTTCGGAACATGTCCACCTCTATATGTGTTTAGGGAGCACTAAAACTGCCGAAGTATAGGCAGATTATTCAATGGCTTATAAATAGTATCTCGTATAGAGGTCGTAGAGATGTAGCATCTTTATGATCACTATACGAGATCTAATTCCAATGCAATAAAGTTATAGTATCCAACTGTTTTCAATGTACAAAACAATAGCGTAACCACCTGATTGAACAGTATTTTCAAAATTTTCTGCAGCAGGACAACAATGTTCGAATGGTTGTAAAAAAAATGTCTTTATTAATTTTGTTATACATTATTGTATAAGAAAAGTTTCATTTTTCCCTACTTTTTTTAAATCAATTACATTTCAAAAGTATTATTACCTTCTGTAGGTAAGCGAAATAAGTGTTAAATTTATATCGCTTGAAACTTATCCAAAAAATTAAAATTTATTACTGTATTTCATTTTTTTTTATTTTTGTGAGAATGTGTTTAGCATCATTTGTCATTCTTAGCAGGCACGAGAGAATTTAAAACTGGCCGAAGCCCACAAGGGGTGTTCTAGGGCCGCGACAACCTCCTCCACAACCTCAATCCCTCAAAGAGCTTAGAAATGATGCAATAAAATCGTAGAAATTTAAACACTTTATGAGAGCTTCAAAAACGGTATGATCCTCCCTATCCTCCTTCTCCCTATCCTCCTTCTTTCCTCCCTATCCTCCTTTTTCCAAGATCCAGTCTTGTCTCGTTACTAATGGTTTGTGGAAGTCTATTCATGCTTTATTTAGAGTAGTTTATTAGTTTTTATGACGTTTAGAAACAATTTGTTTCTACTATACTAGTTCTAAAACTAAATCAACTTCAAAAATTTTAGCAATTACCCATTATTCCCGTATAAACAAGAGCAGATTCATTTGCAAAACAGTTTATTAGCTATCAAAATTTCAATTGCAATAATCATTAAAAGAGAATTAGATCTGGAATCTAGATCCAAAAAAAGGGCACGAGATACAACCATATGGACTCCACATTTCACTTCAAATTCGTTACTTGAAGTATTTTTAATCTTAATTATTCGTTGACGATTATACAGAAAACTTTTAAATTAAAGCAGCATATTCCTTCTTATACCAAGAATTCTTAGTTATTTTAAATGGCGTAAAGTACCGTAATACCGTTGCGAATTGATGGCGTCAGCAGGGTCCAAAAGGTCAATTTTTGGGTTGGGTTGTTTTATCTCTGAACGGCACTTTTTGCACACCATGGGCTAAATGGCCAGGTCACATGGACCCCGAAGGCTCAGGGAAGGTTGGGGGAGGGGACCCACTGGAACAGCTGTTGGGAGACAGATGGTAGCCTCCCGTCAAGGCCATCCAGCGTGTTCTTTAACGTGCACAGGGTATGGCTCTCCCGCACAAGGGGCCACGGCTTAACGTCCCATCCGACGGACGGCGGCCTTTCCAAGCCCATCGGTGTCCCCTACTGAACGTGCGCAGGGCGGGGAATTTTGCGGAGATAAATCTCAACGCTGACCAAGCTGGGAATCGAACCTGGGAACTAGAGATTGCGAGCCTGGCGCGCTACCGACTGAGCCACCCCCCAAAAAGGTCAATGAAAAGGAGTCAAGTTAAAACGTCAGCATACCGCATAGAGTTAACTTTGGATATTTCCACGTGTGTTTGTCTGGAATCCACGCAAAGTCGATAAAATTCAAGCCGATGACTTAATGACTATTTCTAGTGTTAATGAGTTCTTTAAATCTATATCCATTTCTTTGCGTGAGGACGCAAAGATCGCTCAATCCGTTACACAGATGTAGGGTATGTCGAATTTTCATTTAAACGACCTGTAATAAACAATAAACATCCCTCAAGCGGACTGCTTGCCACAGAGATCTGATAGGAGCCTGTCAGTTTATATGCCATAGTAGAAGGTCTGTGAGGATGGTGGGTCCTGTGCAGAAGAACAACACAAACATCCAAGCCTTACCCGGGGCTCGAACCCAGGTCCTTTATATCAGAGCTAAGCGTACTAACCACTAGGCCACGGGACGGCTGAAGGACCACTAGGTTTTGCTATTTTCTTTTAACCATATTTTTACAGAAGATCTGTTTCTGACAAATCGCTACAAAAATGGCAAAAAGATGTTAAGCGAAGATTAAAGCCAAGAGCAGGCCTAAAAATGTTGATTTTAGAAGATTTAATATTCCCATTCAGAAATGTCAAAACTGCTCTATAACGATAAAAACAAGGATAAAATGAAATATTTAACAACATTTTAGCTACTGTTAAATTGTCTATATGACAATACCCTATTACGATTTCAATTTGAATACATGTGTTTCTCAGAAAATGTTTTAGATAACAAAAAATTAAATACAGTTTTGAAACAGCTCGATTTAGGATTGATTTGATCAATGTGAACTCATGAAATAATAAGCTGAAAACAATTGATTTGGGATTCTGTTTAAATGAAAAGCTTTCACAAAGCTAACAAAACCTTCTTTCCTCTCTCAGAGATGTAAATCTGCAGAAAATATTTCTCAGGTAATTCTGCATTCTCTTCTCTATCAATTACTACGACATTGTCTAAAAGAGGAGATAAGAAGATTACTGTCGATGAAATCTCAATGAAATCTCTCCTCAGAAAAATCTACAACAATTCCACTAGGTGCAAAATTCAAACACTGCTTCTCAGTTCCCTGGAAGGAAGTTCCTTGTTAAACAGAATATAATTTCTACCTAAACAATTATTTCACTTTTTGAGACAATAAAGAAATACATGTATTACGGTAGCTATTATTCTAAAAAAATTAGTGATTTACATGAACTTTCTCAAATAATATTATGTAACTGTGGCTACAATTTTTGAAAGTATTCAACACGTTTATAGACCCATCCTTACCAGCTATATTGCAAACTGGTAGAGCGATATTTTATACAATTTTTTTTCCACGTTTTCGCTTTAAAATGAAAGGCATTCTATTTTTTCTAAAATTACATTGCCATTATCTGTAATGCGTTTGATATTCGTTTATGAATAGTGAAGATAACTTCGGAAACAATATTTCGAATCCACACACAATTGCTGAAATAGAGTATGAGAAATATCATAAAACATATTTATATTTGCCTCCTCGATGGTTCACTGGTATCGCATTGGTGTGCAGTGACACTACAACTACGGGATTCAGGGTCGAGTGCTAATATAGAATTCTTGTTTTTGTGATGTTAGCGCTCACTTAGACAGTGGTCAGTAGTGGCTTCGGTCTTAGTGCGGCATGTCCTTGTATGAAAAGACCCGTACAAACGAGAGTGTACTTTCTAGGACCATTTCTTCTTCTATATTTTTCCAAATTAATATATCTGGATGCAAATAAGATGTTTGATTTATTTTTTCGTATTATATCATATTCCAAAGGTTCTAATAATACTATTATCACGAAAATTAAATTTTTAATATTAATTTGAAGTAATACTTGCAATATTCACAATTTTCAAATAAGGTATTTTCAATTATATAATTTGGATATTGCAACTACTTTTTAATATTTTGCAACCCAAAATATTAATAAACAAGTTTCATTAATATAAAATACAGGATGTTCAAAACTTTCTGCACAGATTTCAATGGGAGACAGGGAACACCAAGACAAATCTTTTTCGTCTATGAATATATGTTCACTGATGTAACTCTTCAGTACTAGAGGGCGCTGTTTGGCGGCATTGCAATTGGCTAGAGGGACGAAGTGGGAACAGAGAAGGACCTTTTTTGCCGTCGGCATTCGTAAATCAGACACATTACGTGTAACCTGGAGTGTTTTACGACTGCTGAGATGACTGACATGCATCTGGCATATGGTGCTGCCAATGGAAATGGAAAAGCTGCTGTGAGGTTGTAGCGACAGCGCTTCCCAAACATACGTGTGCCAAACCACCAAACATTTGCTTGTTTGCACCGGCAACTGCGAGAAACTGGAACATTCCATGCAAACATGCGTGAAACTGGTCATGGGAGAACCATGTGCACTCCTGACATGAAAGAAGAGGTCCTACAGTGGATTGGAGACAATCCAGGCACAAGCACGGAAGCTGTTGCACGTAGCCGCGGTTTGAACCACGCCCTCGTGTGGAGAGTGTTGCATGAGCAGCAGTTACATCCGTTTCATCGTCAGAGAGTCCAGACATTGCAACCTCAGGATTATCCTCTTCGTGACGAATTCGTGCGCTGGTTTGTGCAGCCTTATTTTCCAGCTCATGTGCTCTTCTCAGCTGAGGCCTCTTTCACACATGAGGGTATATTTAATATGCACAATTCTCACGTTTTGGCACACGAAAATCCACATGCCACAATGGCACATGGTCATCAACAACGGTTCGCCATCAGTGTTTGGGTGGGTATCGTTCATGACATTTTGATTGTGCCATACGTGCTGCCTCCCCAACTCAACGGGCAGATTTATCGGGCATTTCTTGAAGAAACGTTGCCGGGAGAGCTGGAAGATGTTCCCTTGGCTATTCCGCAGATCAATGTGGTTTCGACATGACGGGGCACCAGCACACTTGACAGGGAGTCAGCAATGATGGGCGGGATTATTTGAACGCCACTATTGAGGGCCGATGGATAGTCCGTGGTGGACCCGTTGATTGGTCACCAATATCGCTCTGTTTAACATGCATAGATTTCTTCCTCTGGGGCGAAATGAAGAACCTCATATCTCCCATTGATTCAGAAGAAGACCTCGTCGTAAGAATCGCTGTCGCCGCTGCAACCTTTCGCGAAATTCCGGGAATCTTTCAGCATGTACGGCAATCAATGTTTCGATGCTGTCATGCATGCAATGCTGTTACCGGTCGCAACTTTGAGCACCTCCTTTAAATAAACATGCTGTTCACCCTTGTTTCCATTCATTTATGTACCAGCTCCACCGATATTTCTGTCAGCGCCCTTTAACACCGACGGATTACGTCAGCGGACATACATTCAGACGAGAAATGTTTGTTGATGTTCCCTATCTTCCATTGAAATTTGTACGGAGAGTTTTGAAACATCCTGTATATATGAAATTCATAACTTTTTGTTACATTTCAAAACGCTTAATTTCCTATTATATGTGGGCTGAACTGGGTTGGTTTATCTTTAAGTATATTTTCATACCCACATCGCGCTAAATGATCAACGAAGGAGGATCCCAATGGCTCAGAAACTGGATTGAGAAAGTGGCTAACTGGACAGGGAGTTAAGTGACATATTATAGCCTCCCCTCAAGACTATCGTGAGTGTTTTTAACATTCATAGGTTATGGATTTCCTGTACACGATGGTGCCTTTACAAACAATCGGTATCTCCTTTCGAACCGAGGGCAGAGCGGTTGTTAGCAAAGTTAATCTCAAATAGGCACAGTGGGAATCGCATATATCAACATCAGATTATGAAGAAGGCCCACTAGCAACTTAACACCAACAACCTTTTTATAGCTAAAAACGTTTTCTGTGTTAAAGGAGAGAAATAGTATTTAAGGTTTTACTACGTATCACCATTTGATGTTTTGGGATGAGTCCGGAACGGTTCATCCATTCACGATAGACTTTAAGAATCTCTTTAAACAATGTTAGTGATTAAACAGAAGCAATAAAACTTGAATTAACTTTGCGCATAATTATGCTGGTGATTTTATTATTTAGAGACTTTTTCTGTTGTGTACAATATATTCCCAATATTGGTACGTATAGGAAATTTTTAACGACATGGAAATAAAGTTTAAAAAGAATAAAACAGACAAAAAGAGTAAATTTCTGTTTGTTCAGTCAATTTTCACATTCTTGATTCAGCTTTTACTTTTAAATTTTTCAGTTACTGCATACCAAATGATATTTCTTTTTTTAATTAAAAAAAGACGGAGATCACTGGTTGCCTTTTTGGCTTCTGTTGGTGTTTCGTACACAATACAAGCACTTACACAGGACATGCCCACTGAAATAGTAGTCTGTTACGCTACCACTAGGCCAGGTATGCCCTTTTGGTTTTTGATTTACTTCTTCGGACTTATGCATTAGATGACAAAGGTCTAACCTGGTACAGAAAGAATATACACATTACCACAGAAATAACGGCTAAATTAAGCACAAGAAAGTTATCATTCGCATAAACATCTTCGAAACACGGACAGCCTCTTGACTCCGAAACGGCCAATCGACGATATGTGATTCCAATAACCCTCTGATTCACGATCCTGCTTTTTCCACCAGACAGCAACTTCTATTGGCAGGCTTCTGAACTACTAAGTATTTAAAAAAGCTTACGCATACGATTTTCTCATTTCAGTGAAAACTGATTTAAACAAGCGAAGAGACAGCAGACCGGATGCAAAAAATGCTCTTTCGTTTAGAACTGTGTTAATGACAAAAAAAAATCATCAATCTTAAGATAATTTTTGGTTTTACAACACAAAAAAAAGACAAAAATATGATTCTCCAGGAGCTTAATATTCCTTCCGTACTTTTCTTCGCTATTTGAAAACAAGAAATAATATTTTTAAAACTCGCTCTACTGATTCTGGAGTGTGTTCCACTTATTCACGCCATTCGATTAATGTAAATAGCATGTTATGGGTTCAGGAGCACTCGATGTTTGTTGTTTGCAGATGAGTCCAAATCTGCTCTATAGAGGGATGTACATATTTTAAAGCCAAAAAATTTCTTACACGTAATTCAAATTCATTTCACACATGACTATCGATTTCCATGGGATATCGATTTCGCTCTTACAAATGTCGACGTAAATCAAACTTGGTTTTCACATATGAAATAATGGTAATTGTAGGGTTAGGAAGGAAGCACTGTCTCAAAACTCATACACCGAAGAGCCAAAACGTTATAATCAGCGCATCTTTACGCCAATCAAAGCAACTTCAGGCAAACGATGGCGCCTTGTGAAGTTCATGAAACGGTATAATAACACCTGATACTGAGCTCTGTTAATCGGCGTTATTCGTGTTTTTCAGATGGGAAAGGCATCGGACAAGTTAGTTTGACAAAATCCAAATTCTCATCATCAGCTATGAGAACCCTACAAACCTTGCCGTCTCAGAAATGCTCTGACCTTGCTGTCTCGGAAAACTTACTATCTTCAAATTTCACTCACTTCAAATATTAGTATCTAAAAAAAGTGGTCCGAGGAGGGAAAACCCACGAACTGCTGACAAGATGTGGACCGGCCATAGCTCATCGATGCTTCCGATGAGCAAAGGCTCATTAAAATTATTGTAATATACAATGTGTTACACGTACCCGGCCGTCCACATGGTCTAACAGGAAACGAGATTCATCGGACCAGACGACCTTCTTCCAATCATTCAAGGTCCAATTTTGATTCTTGCGTGAGCATTAAGTCGCTTTCGATGGTGAGCCGAGGTTAGCATGGGGAGTCGGAGCGGCCTGTGGCTACACAGCCGCATTTTCAGCAGGGTTCGATGTACTGTGTGTTGTGACACATTACTCCCGTCATCAGCATTCAAAGTACTGGAGATTACGAACCTGGCGTGCTAACGACTGAGCCATTCCCGTCGCCTTCCAAAATATTATGGAAATGATAATAGTTTCATTATGAATTCAGACATTATATCTGAATACTGAGCTCATTTTCTGTATCCAGTTAGCCTTTCATTATCTAATCCATAACTACAAAGAAGAGAATTCAAAAACCAGAAGACACTAAATTAAATTAATTCATTAGTTCAGAAAAGCTAAAATTGAAAAATATCTTTTACGACAAAGCGATAGAAAAAGAAGTAGAATCAGGTAAGACGAAATTAACTTAATAATCGAAAAAATTATTATTTTAACTATTTTTCGATTTTTAAACTTTCTTTGCAGATCGTTTAAATTTCCTTGTACCAACCTGAATTACTGACATATGTGCAACTGGGAAATGTTTTAAACAGCCAAACAACCATTAGAGTTATATGCGAAATTATGACATGTAACATAACTCCCACCGGTGATTTACTATGCTTCACTCATATAAGTCAATACTAGACCCACCAATATCCGTACATTTCAAGTTTTACAGGACAAAATGTTGAGAACTGCGGTCGATTCCCCCTGGTTTGTCACTAACAGACAACTCCATAAAGACTCGGGCATCGACCATATATATATACACACAAATAAAACGCACCTCAAAAAGTTCTTTTGAGGCTGTAAGCAATAATCCCAATGAGATTATTTCTTCTCTGATTCTTTACGATCATACTCTTTTGAACAAGTACAAGAGGCCTAAAACCATAGCGTTCTCTGAGGAGACCTACCCGTTTTAGGTTTCTTATACAATTTTATTGCTATTTTTAGCTTTTCTTATGTTTGCATTTAGGGGCCCACCTAAGGGTGGTTTACTTATAGATTTTATTCTTACTCATGCAAAATAGGCATATCTTTATGATAGAGTGGTTAGGGGTAAAATTATTACCCGGTACATCGAATATGATTATACGATCTAACTGAGAACAGACAATCTTCCAAACTGATGTCATTGTGATTGGATGGACCATTCTGGATGCGTCCGAAATTACGAAATATAGTGATAGCTTAAATGCAATTCCCCCCCCCCTTAAGAATAAAAAACCGACTTACATTTTCTATAAATATTAATAAAATATAATAAATAAATAATAAAGAATAAGTATAAATAATAATAGTCAATTAATACATTTATTTGGTCGTTAGTAGGCAACATGCCCTGATTTAGAAAAATATTAAAGGGGAGGGGGATAGATACTTGATTCCCAATACACACTGCATGGCCATTAAAAGTGCAACACCAGGAAGAACTCATCAGATTGTCCCGAAATATGCAAGATGTGTAGCACATGGGTGAACATGTAAATGAATCAAAGCGCAGCACATACGCAACATCATATATGACAGTAACGCACCCTCGAAGTGGTATAACAGTAGATTACAAAGAGCAGTGGAATTGGGTTTGCCTGCAGTTTTTGCGCACTAAAGGATCAAGTAGACCCCGTCGAAGAACACGGCATCCATACGACCAGGTTTCCGACTTTGATCGAGGGAGAATTGTGGGATTACGGGAAGGCGGATTATCGTATCAAGACATCGGTGCTCGTGTTGGACGGTATGCTGCCACAGTGATGACAATATGGCGTCAGTGGGTAGAGGAGGAACGAACTCACCGAGGTGAGGGATCTCAACGGCCCTGTCACCCAAACGAATGCCCCTAACCATGGATCTCCTTCCAATTCAACCACAATCTGCAAGAGCAATTCATTCGAGATATAGATCAGTTTTAGAATACAATTCATAAAAACTTAATTATTATCTTATTCTTGAGAAGCTGTGTTTTTCAGTGACGTTCCATTCGTTCATTTTTAACGTTACTGTAATATATTTTAATGCTTTTGCAACAAATAAATACTCTTTAGTGAAGACAAAACAGTGTAGGAAACAGATATACACCGAAGAGCCAATACATTATGACCATCTGCTTAATGTGATGATGATCCTCCACGTGCCGCCAAAACAATTCTTACCCTGCGTGGCATGGACGCCCTCAAGATTTCTAAAGGTGTCTTGTGGTAGCTGATACTATCACGTTAGCAGCAGATCCTTTAACTCTTGTAAGTTACGTGATTGGGCCGCCGGAGATCGGACATGGTGTTCTAATACAAACCACAGATGCTCGATTGGATTGATGTCTGTGGAATTTGGAGGCCAGAGCAATACCTGAAAGTCTTCCTCATGTTCCGCGAACCATTCTCGAACAATCCGGGCAGTATGGCATGGCGCATTATCCTGCTGAAAGAAGTCACTACTACAGGGACATACCTTTCCCATGAAAGGATGTACCTGGTCTGCAATGATGTTTAGGTAGGTGGTAAATGTCATATTTCCTTGCACATGAATGACTGGACCCAGGGGTTCCCAGCAGAACATTGCCCAAAACATTACACTTTCTCCACCGGCTTGTTTTCGCCCCACGTGGCATCCTGGTGCCAACCTTCCCTAGGTACACGACGCACACGTACCCGGCCAACCACAGGTGTAACAGAAATCGAGATTCATCGGACCAGACGACCTTCTACCAATTATTCAAGGTCCAATTTTGATGCTTGCGTGAGAATTTTAGTTGCTAAACGAGGTTAGCATGGGCATTCGGAGTGGCCTGTGGCTACACAGCCGCATTTTTAGAAATGTTCGATGTACTGTGTGTTGTGACACATTACTCCCGTCATCAGCATTCAAATTAAGGGAAAGTTGTGCCACAGTATCCCTTCTGTGAGATCTTATCATACGGAATAGCCTAACGGAGCTAGCCCATTTGTAGTTAATTGAAATATAATCTATCATATTCCTGTGCAACCCATCAGGTGAAATCCTTGTGTATTTATAAATATCCTGGAGTTTGTTGTATTTGTTGGTTATTCATAAACCATTATGTTTACTTACCTGTAGGATACGTTCCCCATTGCCATTGCAACTACCAATATCAACAGTATCTAAGAACCGTGACCAAAGGTCAGATTCAGCACCAGCTTTAGCAGTTAAGTCACCTAGCACAGGTGAAATTTCTTCTTTCTTCTCAGAATTCAAATTATCCTGAAGTTGTCTGTAAAACTTATCTATCATGTTCTCATCCTCTGTGGGGGCATAACAACAGACAGCTTTTAATTCTTTAATTTAATTTTAAACTTAGTTGTAAGAAATATTTCATTAATGCAATCATATCCTAGAAGAGCATCACCTTGGTGTCTTCTAAGAAGAAACCTACACCTTGGAGATGCTTTCCATCCTCTCTCTCTGAAAAGAGAAATTTAAAATTATTTTTAAATATCTGTCTTTTATATATCCATCTGGTCTCTTGGAAGCCCAGAATATACAGGTTATAATGCTGGAATTCCTATGTGAGGACGTCTAGAGAATAATCTCTATGTAATGTCTCACTTTTTACGTACAGTCGCTCAAAAAATATCCGAGCACTATGGTTGATTACAGAATTCGGAAAAAAATATCTGGCAAAGATTTTTTTAGAAAATATTGATCTGGCAACCTTCGTGTACTCTACACGAAAGTTGCCAGATCATTTATTTCTAAAACAATCGTTGCCATATATTTTTTCTAAATTCTGTATCATCCATAATGTTCAGATATTTTTTTGAGCGACTGTACCTGCCGAGAGAAAATGATTAGTTAATTTTTGAGGAAACTACGTTTATTGAGAGCGGTAGGGCCAGCAATATCAAACAGCTCCCTAATCGCAGGCACAGGGCAAAGAGCAGTTCCCCACTGCTAAAGGCTGAAGTCACCTATGCTGGTAGGAAGTTCAGGCACCACCTTTAGGAAAACCAGAATTCAGATCGAAATTGACCTTATTGCAGTGAAGGATGTGCGATGTCCAGCTAGCTACTGGGTACAGGTACCTGTGATGGCCTCTGATCTGGATCTGGCTTTGGGCTGGTAACTCATAGGCAAACAGAAAACACAGCGTCTAATTTTCCCTTAACAGAGGCTCACCATTGCAGCAAGTCCAGAATCCAGAATCAAACTCAAAGACGTAAACCATTCCAGTCCAATGGGTTTAAATGTTGTTGACTATGAAGTTGACTACTCCTCAGCAGAAGAGGTAAAAAAAGTGGCCATAGGTGACCAGATTACTAGACCAAACTGATCTGGCAGCCCTCCCTTCGGTTCCCTCCCAGAAAAGAATATAATATTTAAAAAAGGCTAACGGACTTCACACGATAAAGTGGGGTCGGACATTACGTGCTAAGACCGAACGGTCCTCTCCCCCAACCTTCTCTAAGCCTTCGGGTTCCTTATGACCTGGTCATTTAGCACATTAGTAAAATGTTACTGTGGTGATTGTACAGTTAAAGGAAAAAAGATATATAAGGGTTTTGGAACGTGACTCCGACCTATTCAGCTATTTCTTATACGCAAATTCCGCAATTTCAGTTTACGCACCATTCTCAGGAAAGCAACTATCTGGTTGTATTGGCCATCAGAAGAGACAACATATTCAGGGACAACACGTTTCCCAAACATAGTTGGGCGGGGGTGGCTCAATCGGTAGTGCGCCAGGGTCGTAATCTGCAGTTCCCAGGTTCGAGGCCCAGTTGAGTCAGAAGTTGAGAATTGTCTCAGCAAACCTCCTCGCCCTGCCCACGGTCAGTAGGGTGGAAAGGCCACCGTCCGTCTGATGGAACGTTAAGCTGTGGCCCCGTGTGCGGGAAAGCCATACCCTGTGCACGTTAAAGAGCAAATGGATGGCCTTGACGGGAGGCTACCATCTGTCTCCCAACAGCTGTTCCAGTGGGTCCCCTCCTCCAACCTTCTCTGAGCCTTCGGGGTTCTTCTGACCTTGTTACTTAGCCCATTGTGTGCAAAAAAGTGCCGATCAGAGGTAGCACAACCCTAATATAGTTGATAGTTTTGCTACCCTGAATACACACAACTATCGCAGCAAAATTTATAATTGAGTGAGATGAACGTGGATTATATCTTCTCGGAAGACATACCAAAAAAAAAGTTGATTTTTATATTTGGCTGCGAAGACTTCAATCTGAACACGTTAAAAATGACCTCTTACTAGTTTCTTTCTTTATTTAACGACAAAAGCTCTCTTTTGTAAAGTAACATTCAGTTTGTTAATGTATGAAACCAAAAGCTTTCGAGATATTACAAACCTGTTTGCAACAGTTAAAAGAAGTGGTGGCTTTCAGTCCAGGCTTTAAAACACAATTTAGAAGTAAAACAATACCATCATTTAATATTTAAAATAGTGTTTTGATTACTTACTTTGTATAATAAGGATATTTACTATTAAATAATTAATTTCTCTTAAATATTTCTGTACTTTCGGAAATATATTAACTGTTAAATTCATACGGCTGAGACTACAGCCTAATCTCTAAAAGTGTCTTCGAGAAAAACCTTTTCGAAATTTCTAGAAAATTACGATGCGTAATGCGAAAAGCCATGAAAGATTTTCCAAAGTTAAAATATTTTGAATAACATTTTTAATTAAAACATCCATAGGTAAAATATTGGTTCTGCTAATTCAAAACAAGCATTAAATAGAACTGTAATCTATCCATAGTAAATAGAAATCAACATTAGTTAATATTTCTGGAAAAATTATCGCCGACACGGCGGGAATCGTGCCGCAAGTCTCCAGATCGATGCCAGAGCGCGCTACCATTACACCACGCATGTGATGAGAAAATCTTTCAAATTAATACCTTATAAATCTGTCACTGAGATGTGTCGTACCTTGCTCCATCTATATTTCAAGAGAGGAAACTTTTTTTCCCATAGTTGCTATTGATTTAGAGGTTAATGAGAAGATGGAGAGTTGCGGGTTCGATTCCCGCCGTGTCGGCGATAATTCTTTTCGGAAATATTAACTGTAATCTACATTTTTCTAAATATTAAATTTCGATTTTAAAATATCTAAAATTTTCAAGTTTTTAAACTTTAATGTTTATTTAGCCATTTTTACCAGTTTTCTGACAACTAATAGGGTTCAAAATTTGGCAACACTTTTTCGAAATTTATTCCCATACAGCGGATGCTCTACAAAGGTTGTTCGGATCTCTCCATGTCCCTCCTCGGACACAGCACGAGCTGGAAGTGACTGTGCGGGATTTTGTTTACCTCTGAGAGGCACTTTTTTGCACACAATGGGCTAAATGGCCACGTCACAAGGACCCCCGAAGGCTCAGAGGGCACAGCTCCGATTGACGGCGGCCTTTACAAGCCCACTGGTGTCCCCTACTGACCGAGGGAATGGGGGGAATTTTGCGGAGATGAATCTCAACGCTGACCCAGCTGGGACTTGAACCTGGGAACTGCAGATTACGAATCTGGCGCGCTACCGACTGAGCTACCTCCGCCACCCTTGTACGGGAATGACACTTCTTACCTACTCCATTTTTCGATAAACTCATACATATTCGGAAACACCGTTGTATGAGCCATGTATTTAAAATGATCACATACCTCAGTATTCCTCAATTTGTGTTTCAAATGGTATATAACTTTTCACTCATCTGGTATCATTGCTATATTTTGTGTATAAATCACGAACTTGTGACTACATTTTCAACATCAATTCTACACTACACACACCTCTCTGCCAAACATCTTGCCATTTGACTTCCGTTAGTAAGAGTTTATAGAGACTTCCGTATAGTAAGAGTTTAAACGCAGTTTTTCTCTAATACACAAAGGAAGAAACATTTTCGATAAGTAGTAATCAAACAATGTAGTATGGTAGAGCAATATTTTTCACAACCTTTTGTAACTGATAGAGCAATATTTTTCACAACCTTTTGTAACTGATAGAGCAATATTTTTCACAACCTTTTGTAACTGATAGAGCAATATTTTTTACAACCTTTTTTCAATGAATTCACTCTAAAATGAAAGCATTCTATTTTTCCTAATAATACATCAACATTTTCTGATATGCATTTGATGTTCGTATATACGTAGTAAGGATGGATTATATTATAGTAAGGATTATTATGATGAATATTAAAATTGGATTTGCGAATTTGGAGTAACGCTGGAAATATTGTAACAGTTTTCAAATAGCATAAACTGAATAACAAAAGATGAAGTCCGAGAAAAATCATAAAATATATTTATATTTGCCGCCTCGATGGCACAGTGGTATCACATTGGTTCGCAGTGACACTGCAACTACGGTATCCGGGGTCGAGTCCTAATATAGAATTGTTGCTTGCTCATGTGCTCTTAGCTCTCTAACTGAGGTAGTGGTCAGCAGTGACTTCGGTCTTAGTGTGCATGTCCTTGTATGAAAAAAGTGGTACAGTCGCTCAAAAAAGTATCCGAACGCTACGGTTGATTGCAGAATTCAGAAAAAATATATGGCAAGGAATTTGTGACACGAAGGTTGCCAGTCACTAATTTCTAAAAAATTCCTTGCCGTATATTTTTTCTGAATTCTGCAATCAACCGTAGCGTTCGGATACTTTTTTGAGCGACTGTACAAACTGAGAGTAGTTTCTATGATATTTTCCTGTCCTATAAGTTATCAATAAATGAAATCAATATACACAGTCGTATCAGAATAATATGACCACCTACCATACATATACTATGGTAGGTGGTCATATTATTCTGATGGGATTGTGTATGTGCATGGAAATAAACTGTTTGCTTTTATTTAATTGTATAATCGTTCAAATTCTGTAAAGCTATTATTATCAGGCAAAATTAAAACTATAATATTTATTGGAAATAATGTTGGAAATATTTTGATTATTTTTCAAACAAGGTATTTTCAGTTATTTAATTTGGATATTTTAACTTCTTTTTAACGTTTTCAATCTCAAAACGTTAATAAAATGTTGCATGATGCAAAATAAATGTACTTCATTACTTTAGTTACATTATAAAATATTTAATTTCATTTTATATATGGGTTGGATTGTTTTATCAATAAGTATATATTTATGCACACATCAGGCTAAAGGATCATTTCACAAGGATCCCAATTACTCAGACCCTGGATTAAAAAAGGAGCTCACTGGACAGCAGTTAAGAGACTGATTAAAGCCTCCCGTGAAAACCATCCTGAGTGTTTTTAACATTAATTAGGTTGTGGCTTTCCTGCAAATGATGGACTTAATGTCCCATCTGACAGAAGGTGCCTTTGCAAACAGTCGGTGTCTTCTTTCCAACAGAGAGCAGAGCGGTTTGTTAGCAAAGGAAATCTTAGCATAGGAACAATGGGGACTCGAGTATAAGAACATCAGATTATGAAACCAGCGCACCACTCACTTAGTTATTCTGTTCTGCATTTATTAACAAAGTTTAAGTCTGTTAAACTCTTTATTCCCGTTCAAAGAGAACCAAGGGTTTTTTGAACAAAGAAAATCTGGATAAAATAAGTTTCAGACAAGGAAAAGGGAAGAAAACAATGTATTTTGTTTGCAATATGTTTTCTTGCGGATTCGAAATTGGATTTTTTTTAATTCTAAACATTTGGAATGGAAATAGGTTTCTTTTTTATTTTGTTTACTTGATCCTTGGGACAAATTGGAGTTGTAGTTTTCCTTTTAGCAGGGTCTTGGCTTCATGACCTTTACCTTGACGTGCTCACTGCAGTGGGTATCATGAGATGACCAAAATCAAGTGGACTTCATGAGTTGACCAAAATCAAGTGGGTATCATGGGTATTATTGGGAATGACCAAAGGAAATAAAGGTTATGGAAGCAAACAATGGTATACATTGATATACAGTACTATATTGTTTGATTACTACTTATCGAAAATGTTTCTTTTTTTTGTGTGTGTTAGTGAAAAGAACTGCGTTTAGGCTCTTACTATATACTTATCTTAGAGAAAGGAAACTGCGTTTAAACTCTCACTATATATACAGGGTGATTCAAAACTTTTGGGCCAAACTTTAAGGGGTTATAGAACATACCTAAACAAGCACTTTTCGTCATACAATGAATGGTCGGAGCTCAAGCGGTGAAGCACTAGAGGGCGCTTTCCAGCAAACACTTATAAGCGCTGGTTTTCGCACTCGTCGTCATTTTTGCCATGGATTGCAGAACGGATAGACTGTTTCACGAATCAGGAGAAGGCGGACAAGCATTTCACGTACGGATCTGCGGACGGGAATGTGAGGGAAGCTCAAAGACTGTACCGGAAGCACTTTCCGACTAGACGCGTGCCTGATCGTAAAACTTTTCAGCGATTCCACCGGTATCTGTGAGAAACGGGCTCCTTTTTCAGCGGTTTTCAGGATACAGGGCGTGCAAGGTGTGTGAGGACGCTACGTGTTACAGAGGAAATTCTACGTAGGGTTGGAAATCAACCCGAATGTACCATGCGAGCAATTTCCCATGCTGTAAGTGTGCCCCAATCGACGGTGTGGCGAGTTCTACGAGACGAACGATTATACCTCTACCATGCACAGAGGTGCACGCCTTGACACCTGCAGATTATCTGCCTCGTGTTTATTTTGCACAGTGGTTCCTGCAGCAGACTGCAGCGCAACCGGACTTTCATGAACATGACCTTCACTGACGAATGCACCTTTGCACGTGAGGGCATTTTTAATACCCACAATTCTAATGTGTGGGCCACCAATAATCCGCACGCCATACGTCCACATTCGTACCAGCGGCGTTTCTCCATAAATTTTTGGGCTGGAATCCTCTATGACCATGTGATTGGACTATACCTTCTGCCAGCCCGACTGAAAGGAAGAAAGTACCTCGAATTTTTACAAGAAGTCTTGCCAGAATTACTGAACTCTGTTCCAGCAAACGTTCAAACACTTATGTGGTTCCAACGTGACGGAGCGCCACTCCATTTCAACGTGGATGTTCGGAACGCCTTAGATGCAACATTTCCAGGACGATGGATTGGTCGGGGTGGCCCCATCGCTTGGCCGCCACGATAACCCGATTTGTCATGTCTGGACTTTTTCCTATGGGACCATATGAAAAGCCTCATCTACGATAGACCCATCGATTCCAATGAGGACCTTGTTGACAGGATTTATATTGCTGCTGCCTCTGTACGAGAAATGCATGGTGTTTTCGCCCATGTACGCCGATCACTACGTCGAAGGTGTGAAGCCTGCATTAATGTTAGCGGTCGCTCTTTTGAGCACTTTCTGTAATTTGTTCGATAAAATTCTGAACTTTCTGTTCCGTAATTTATACAATTCTTTCAAACCTCTTATGTCATTCTTGTGTTTCTTCATTTCCTGACACAGTAACTGCTGACCACTAGCGCTTCATCGCTTGAGTTCGGACCATGCATTGTATGACGAAATGTTCTATCAACCCTTAAAGTTTAGCCCAAGAGTTTTGAATCATTCTGCATACAAGGAGTGTCTAAGGGAGAAGAGAGCTAGCTTCCATGGACGTAATGTAAACATTTCGATTGCAGCGCCCACTAAACATGGCAAATTCGTGCGTTGCAGTGAAGCCACCTAGTCAGAGAGAGGAGCGAGTTCCCTGCATTATTTTTCCACCGCCGAGCAAAGTTTTAAATTGCTTACACCACGTGACTAATTTTACATACACTCTGACTCTGAAAAATGTTCGTTTTCTTCATGAGGTACACTCGTAATCTTTTCGTTTAGAGAGAAAATATCAAGATTTAATGAAATCATTTTCTTTAATAAAATCCAATTTTGTAAAACTGCTAACAGCTGTGCTAAAGAACAAAATTTTAACATTTTGAACAACCTACAGCATTTAGTATATTATAATAAATTGAGATTTATGTGTCAATGCACGATAACTTGATCTATATAATTATATTTTATAAATTTGTAGATATTTTCCATAAATATCATATCGAGTTTTTTACTTGTATAAATGTTCAACAGATGGCAGCAGGCACTTCCCGTATCAACCATAAAAAAGAATTACACTGTTAGAGCAAAATGCAGAAGCCAATGTACATCGATATGCTCCAGGGAACACAAACCTGCAACATACATTGACTTATATATATTCACAAGATGATTAAATGTATTAATTTACATATTAATTTTAAAAATTCTGCAAAATTACTCAAAATAAACATAAAACGGCTTTTCCAGGTATCATAAAATGTACTCCTGAACGGGATAAAACACTCATTGAATAACTTTAGGGTCAGCTACCACTGTGCCAAACAGCCATGGCTGTTAGACATTTGGAAACACTGGTTAAATTGCAATATACGTATATACCAATAGTAAGACAAACCATAGCTGCAGTGGGCTAAAATGATTACACTGCGCATGCGCAGATCGCCCTTTAGAGTTGTTTTTGTGCCTGCACATGAATTTTCCACGTTCAGCTTCGCTAAAATTCCGCAGAACGGCGCCACTTACGCTTGTGCAAAGCTAGCCTTCTTCTCCTTAGACCTTCTTTGCTGTATTCGATATCACTACATTTTATATTTTCGGATGCATCCATGAAGGTTCATCCAGTCACGAATAATTAAAAAGCCACCGAAAGTGTAATTACGATTAAACGGAAAACATAGAACTTGTATTAATTTTGTTCATAAATAAACCGGTAGTTCAAACCTATTACAAATTTTTTCAGTTGTACACATGTATAACCAATAATGGTACAATGGAAAACCTTAACGCTCTGCAAATAAAGTTTAAAAAGCGATAAATTTGTTCAGTGAACTATCGCTTCCCTGTTTCAGCTATTCTTTTAATCCTTTTCTGCCACCTGGTTGAAAAAAATTTTTTTTGTTCTCTTCTAGGATCTTTAGCATTAGGTGATGAAATCCTAACCGTATGCAGAAAGCATATATACAATACCACAAAAAGAATGGTTTACATGACATAAAATTGTTATCATTCTTATAACATCTTCGAAACACAAGATGCAGTCTCTCGCCATCGAAACGGTTAAACATTGAGGTGGATAACATTATATTTGCATTTCAGGTTTAACTTCGATAAAAGCCAGAAATCACGATTTAATACTTTCGCTAACTGATGTAACAAGCAAAAATGCTATAATGTTGTATTTTAATATCTTTTCAAAATATTTATACTTTATGATTTTGAAGAATAAAATAATATATTTCAATATAACGATTATGCAGAATGGCCAAAATGCATATATCAAAAAAAGTTGAATAACTTTTCGAAATTTTCGAAATTCGAAAAGACATAAATGAAATAAATATATAACATGAATATAAAATACAAATAAACGTTAACAAAATAGAAAAAGATGTAATATAAAAAAGTGTGATAGAAACCAAATAAAACAATATTCCAAAGAATTCTAAGTTTCATGTGATTCAATTAATACACCTTAACATGTCTTCTATCATTAGCTATAACCAATCTTAGAATCTTGCATTTTTCAACAAAGTTGTAGAGATTGGTAGCTCATGTAGAGCAATGGTTCTCAACATGGGCCATGTGCCCCTCAGGGGTCCATGCCATATTTTACAGGATTACATGCTAAAAACGGAACAAAGGGGATAAGTGTAAGTTTTTGAGGGTAGCCCTCAAATTTAATTACCAAGGTAAAATATTACAAATCAGATGAAAAATCATATTTATTATTTTAAAAAATAATTTAAAATTTTTTTAAAAGCTTCCCTGGAATTCCTTCATTTTTTTAATTTTTTAGTAAACAGAGTAAATGAATTTTAAACTAAAATAAAACAATTTAGTATCAGAGTAAATAAGGAAATAAATTTGCAGTTTGCACCAGTCATAATAATCACACTGAATAAGATGAAAATTCTTGATTTAATTAATTTTTAGTTTCATTTTAGAATTACTGAATTCTAAATAAAATTCTTTAAGAATTTCTTTTGTTACTTAGAAATAAATTATCGATTATTGGAATATGTATATATAATATAAAATTTATGTTTTGAATAAACACTTTAGATGATGAAGTGCATTTTCTCGAACAAATAGCGGCTATGAGGCCGTCCACAGAGGTAAAGGAGACTCAGAAAGGGTCCATGAGGAAAATTAGGTTTAGGCCTGGTTCGAATCCTGGTCTGGCATAGTTATTTGTTCGAGTGTTGTCAGTTCCAACTGAGGCAGTGGTCAGCAGTGATTTCTTTCTTGGTGAGACATGTCGTTGTATGAGAAGGCCTATAAGAATCTATCAGTAGTTTCAAGTACCGTCCTCTATGTTACAAAACGATAAAAAGACTTTCTTTTTGGTATATTCATTTTGGGACCGCTGTATATAGACGAATGTGAGGGATTGACTGAGGGGGGGGGAATCCATTCAATCACTTGAGTGATTGAATGGAAGGGAGATCAGGTTATTTCTGAATATGACGCAGAAATGGTAGAGCTCTGAAAATTTATACATAGTGATAATCTAGGTCGTAAATCTTGAGAAGGATCTCAAATTTGACCTCTGAAATGTTGGTCAGGGTGAAATAAAAGTCACCTAGAGGTCAAACCACTTAGGTGTGCTAGAAACATGGAAATTGGTGTCTAGGTGTTTATATTTCAGAATCTTTACTAAATTTTGGATTCAGAGTGTACTTCAATGTTACAGATAAAATTCTAATCTACCAGTATTGAAGAGCTATAAATTGGTGCCTGGTAGTAATCGGAAAATAAATCGCAGAAACATTGTGAAATTTTGGCTGTGAGGGGTCCGTTGTCAAAGGTCAGATTTCGATAAGTTGGTGCTAAACAGACAAAAATTGGTGCTTGAGGCTTTTCAGGTCGTAAACCTAGAAAATATTAAGAAATGCCAGTGTGGAGTTCAAGTTCAAATAGGGGTCGGAGTGACATTTAGAAATCAAAAGGTGCTGAAGATTGTTCTCCAGTATCATAATATCACCAAAATAATAAAAATGAATTCAGATATTTATTTTTAAATATGCTTGACAAAATAGGGAATAAACTTATCGGTTCTGACATGATTGAAAAGGCGAAAAACTTCCCAGCATTCCATATCGCATTTGTCAGGATTAGAAGAAAGATCACTTAAAATAACTATTGTGCCTACTGTGCAAATTAACACCTATAAATTATATTTCACATAAAGAATGGAACGGAAAAATCAGATGATCAAAGAAAGCATTCAAACAATGAAAGATGACACACCCATAGGAGTTCTATCAAAAACAATTCGCAGATGGCAATATCCTATTCCAGCAAAGAGTTCCATGTATTATGCAAAAAATAAGTCCTTTGTTTTAACTTAAATTTTTTATGTATAGTTTATGGAAGTGAGAAATTGGAAAAAAAAGGTTTTTGTTTTAGAATATTGTATGTATTTACACGAATAAACATTATATATTTTACATCGTTGATTCACTTTCTAAAACACCTGCTATAGAAGCTCCCTAACGAGTTGAGGATTGATATATTTTCAGGCATCGCATCTTACTTTTCATTGGCTTTTGGGGGCTAAGAGAGTAGTAAATCAAGATTGAACAAGAAACTCTTTCATGACAATTTCATGAAATTTCAGGAATTTTGCTTCCATTATGAAAAATCTATTTCTAGTAAAGAAAGTTTCTGAAGGCTATTATTCTTGCTTAGAATGATGTTTATTCGGTAGGCCAACAAAGCAGTCTAGGTCGGTCGATTTGTCATAGTTTGTGTTCAATTTGTGCCAATAAAATAAATATCCGATATCGGTAATTAGAGTTATCTTCGGATTTCCAACAAATATTACATTTTTTGTAGGGCTATTGGTTAAGGAACGTTTCAACAATTGCTTGTCCTTCAAACATTCATCAGAGAAAGCGAAGATCATTCGTTTTGTAGGATTTTTACTATTTAACATTTGTTTGAAGGATGTTTGGTTTCTCCCTCACTTTCGAATTATACAAAAAATCACTCTCATTGTGAGTAGCATGAAATCTCTGAATAGAAATACGCCTCCAATTTGAAGATGAATTAAATCAGCTTTCTAGAAGAGAAATGATAATGTGAATTGTTCCAACTACAAATAACAGCAAATAAATGGCAGATAACCTTTCATTTGCACACGATAAGCTTTCATTTGCCTAATCTATAACTGTGGGTCCTCGTATTCGGAAGATATATTTGGAAAAATTATTTTCAAATTTCCCTTTTTTTATTAGATGGAAGAAACAACGGAACGGCATTTTTATATTATGTACAGTAACGCTCCCCACATAACAAACTTTTTATTTGACACACAACTTGTTTTGTTGAATGGACAATTTTCTTGACAAATATACAAAATAACAAAGAACTAACCAACTAACAAACGTGTAAATAATGAGCGAAAAGCAATAGGAAGATAGGTAAAAAAGGTGCCAAAAAGATGTCAAGGTGTCATTAAAGTAAAGGACTCACCTATAATATTCAGATTTTAAAACGCTTAATATTTTCTTTAAGATGTTAAACCACTCCTCTTGTAATCTATAATAATAAAAGTTGTCCGTGTGTCTGCTTCAGTCATAAATCGGGAATGGTGGTAGACTTCCAAAATCGTCTGAGTTGCATTGCCGAATTTTAATTCGAAATTCCAAAAGGGAGGTTTTCTACAAGCAAATATATTTGCCCTGCTATTCCTCCGGGAAACAGTAATGCTACGAAATCTATTGGTTTCATTTACTGTTCCTTAACTGTGAATGCAAGAGTCATAAAAACGTTTAAATCTGCTGCCGTTGTTAGATTCCCACATTCCTAAACTTATTATTATTGTAATGCTTCCCATTGCAAGAAAAAACTGGATTTTTTTTAAAACCGAAACGGGGTACTGCAGAGGAAGCCCTCGTACGATATTTGGGCCCGTTGATTCAAGTACATCGGGAACTACAGGGCACCAAAATCTCGATAGTTTGCATATGAATGAAGTTAAGAGTTATGATTTCTTACCTAGAAAGTCACTAACAAGAGAAACAAGCAAAAAACAATGTAGTCAGGCCATTTGACCTCCACTGTAATTGCTATCATATTACAGTGAAAATTATAACTTGTTTTATAGTGTAGTGACAAAGAAAAATAATTTAACCTTAAGTGGCTTCTTTCCACAGAACTATTGCAAGAGCCATTAGGTTTAATACCCTAGAGAAATTGGAATTAGTTTAATAACCATACACCTGTGTTTATGGCAAGCTTATAGAACATAACGATTATTTAGAAATTTTATAGAATATTTCATCTTTATTTTAAACATTGCAGAGTATTGTTATGCATATTAATGTGAATATTAAACATTTTAAAACCACGAGACAAATGATATGGATTTTACAGACCCTAAAAATATGCTCCATTATTTTTAGAAGTATATTATGTTTTTACATTTTAAATTTTGGATGCAGCTAGAAAAATACATCCGTAACACGATGACCTCCGATTTCATCGTTGTGCACTCTGTTCATCAAACGAAACTAATTGAATTTGTAATAAATTTACATATAATTTTGCTGGTAGTTTTTATTTGCCTACACTACTCCGGCTCACATAAAAGTTATGTAGCCAGTTATTGACCACAGAACATAAATTTAAGTCCCATTACTGGGTAAAGAAAGTTGGATGAAGTAAAGTGTTGGATAAACTCGATTCTCAATTCTATCACATCATGATATTCAACATCCGATTTGTTTGGAAAACGATCAACTGTTTATATATGCATTATTACCTATTGTACATACAGGGAAATGTTAACTGTCTATGAAAAGATTAAGGAAGAGTAAATAGCCGAAATATAAATAAATAACAAACGTAGAGAAATGGTGCAATCAGTCATTGAATTCGATTTTCTTCAAAGGTAGATAGAACATCAGCAATTTTGTTGAGTAGGTAAATCTTCTTCTTATCTTCCTCTGAAGTGAATAGGAATTCAGTGACTGTGCCATCGATATGCTTTAGGTTTATTTTCTACTTTTGAAGGCGCATATAGCAAGATAAGTATTTTTTTCATTTTTTTTTGTCCCTAGAATACCACCTACCTTCCGCAACTTTCACTTGATATATTACTCATAAACATCGCCCACATTTTTTCCTTCATGTTCGAGTCGTGTTTGATTTCGGTTGTTGGGTTGTTTTACTTCTAACCGGCACTTTTTGCACACCATGGGCTAAATGGTCAGGTTACAAGGACCCTGATGGCTCAGAGAAGTTTGGGAAAGGGGACCCACTTGAATAGCTCTTGGGAGACAGAGGGGAGCCTCCCGTCAAGGCCATCCAGTGTGTTCTTTAACGAGCACAGGGTATGGCTCTACTGCACATGGGGCCACGGCATAACGTGCCATCCGACGGACGGTGGCCTTTCCAAGTCCAACGGTGTCCCCTACTGACCGTTGTCAGGGCGGGGAGTTTGGCGGAGATATTCAGCATAAGGACTTGTTTCCCAAACTAGGGAAATTTACAATACATATCTATGTAGAAATGCTTCATTTTAACAAAAATATCAGTCTAATGAAATAAAGATTTATCCCGTGAAAAAAACATGATTAATATAACTAAATTACTGAAAAGGTAATTATTAAACAACACGAAAAATCTTCATATTTCCTTTTTATATTTTCTTTTCATAACATCTGCTAAAACGACAATGATTTCAATTCTGTGAAATTTCTGACCTATCACAGCCCTATGAATCATGCACTGTTTTATATCGCACAGCAGGCATTTTTTCTAATTTCACAAATGCTCTCTACACCTGCTAGCATAAGGTTTTAAAACATACCACACTTTCTTAGCATAAAAAATAAGTTAGAAACTTGGAAATTTACGCGATTTTGACCATGGAGGTAGGAAGATAAGAGGAGGAGCCCTAAGCACTTGAAAATAATGCTACGGCAGCCATGTTGTTCTATTCAAAACATTGATCAGTAGTTACTCACCTATACTAATTTTTGTCGACATTTGTATTTTGGCAGCCTGTTCGTTCAGCTTACTGCTGCACGAATCGCACAGTAAAATTGAGTGTAAGTAGGCTTGATTGCAGCGGCAGACGGTTTGTTTTGAATGCAACAACATGGCTACCGCAATGCTGCGTAAGCATCATTTTCCTTCCACAGGGAAAGCGCGTTAGGGCGTCTCCTTATCTTCCTACCTCCATGATTTTGACGGTATTGCCCGTAACGGTAATATCCAGCGATAAGTTCTTTCAAAACTGTCCAAATCAATGCATTATGCTTTACAATTAGTTAAATTGCGGTTTCTGTTATATTTGTTCGCTATTATTATTTAGTTAGGTTGGTTAATTCGTTTAGTTTCGTTATTAGCTGCCAATATGAAGTGATATCTTCACCATTTTCATAATGACACATAAATGTGCTGCAGAATATCGACATCATTTAAGAATTCAAGCAGAGATGTTTTGTTGGGAGAGAGAATTACACTGCTGAAAGTGGAAATCGCAACACCAAGAAGTAATGGAAGAAGAGATATGTAAATAGCAGGAAACAATCGGCCATCGGAGATATGCCAATATTCAAAGTTCAGCAGCGAATAGATACGTGACACCCAACCTAGTCAAGGATAAATACCGGGCGTCCATGAGCTTGTACCAGAACACCATCGAGAGTGAGGATGGAATGCATGCTGCGAAAATTTTCGGGTGTTTTACCTCTGAGCGGCACTTTTTTGCACACCACGGGCTAAATGGCCAAGTCGCAAGGATCCCGAAGGCTCAGAGAAGGTGAGGGAGGGGCCCCACTGGAACAGCTGTTAGGAGACAAATGGCAGCTTCCCGTCAAGGCCATCCAGCGTGTTCTTTAACGTGCAGAGGGTATGGCTCTTCTGCACACGGGCCACGGCTTAACGTCCCATCTGGCGGATGGCGGCCTTTTCAAGCCTATCGGTGACCGTGGGCAGGGCGGGGAATTTTGCAGAAATAAATCTCAATGGTGACCCAGCTGGTGTTCGAACCTGGGAACTACAGATTACGAGCCTAGCGCGCTACCGACTGAGCCACCCCCGTCCCTTCAAAAATGCACGGAGACGCTTTCATTTATAAAAATAGAAGGTAGTTTCTAGCAATTCAGCTATCAATGGGGTCATTATTAACATACAGGTAACCTCCGATTTATGCGGGAGATGTGTTCCGGCAATTGCTTTTATTTGTTTTTTAATTGCTTTTTTTGTTTTTTTTTCGTTTTTGCATATCTGATTGGTTCGTTTGATGTTTTTTTCTTTGTATTATAATAGACGTTTTATTCCAACAAAAGTAACTATAAACATAACAGTTTTAAGAATTTTTAAATGCATATAGATATATAAATGCATAATTGTGTAGTGTATGATCAATTACTTAATTTTACAAATTACTGAAAAATGAATTTAGCAGTGTTAGCTTGCGGCCTCTATTTTGTTCATAATATTTATTTGTAATACTCCATTTACTGGATTTTATCTATGCAGAAGATTTTAAGAGTTTTTAAAGGGTTTTAATAAAATAAATGTGAGAAGAGTAACCACATTGCAGCGAAAATAGCGATACAGCCGGTATGGTGAGCGGAAATGAGAAGCGGAAGTGCCACGCTATCTTTTCAAAAAGTCCCGCTATTTTGCTGTTCTTCCGCCATTTTGTTTTCTGACGTCATCACCACAAACTCGAGGTCGACGAGAAAGACAGGCCACGACACTGGAATATCACGTGATCAACTTAGTCTGAGGTTTTCATAGAAGCGATTTTCATAGAAGCGAAGTGCTTATTCTTCAGTCGCTTGCTTCGGTCATCGTGTAAATAACTTTCAAACTACATTTGGATTACCCCAAAAAGGTGAGCATTTCTCATTATTGTTATTATTTGTAGCATGAAATATTTCCTGTAGTTAGTGGTTTGATAAAAGTATTTAGTGCTTGAAAAGTGTTTTGAGTGAATTGCTCTCTGAGGCCTAGTTTTAACGTGTTGAAAGATGGCGTGATCTAAAACAAAATTATGTGCCAAGAATGTTGGCAAAATTTAGTATCTGAAAATTTTGCAGTATATTATGTTCTTTCAGAAGCTGTGATGTGTTATGTGAGTGCAAAATTAATGAATTTTAGGATATCTTTCATGTTCTAGATTATGTATGAGTCTTTCAGGAAGATATACATAATTTTCACTAAAATCAATTTACTAGAGAAATGTTTTATAATGAACTGATATTACATGATCTAATATATTTCTTGTCACATCTTCATTGGGCATCTTTTATGAGTTGAAAAGAAACAAAAAAAGTGTAGTGAAATATTTACTTAATATATTCCAAAGCTGTGATAAACACTAGTATATTGTTAAAATCAATATGCAAAAAATCGTAATTTTTTATGAATTTTGCAATTTTCTGTATCATATTCTAAAATATTACTGCTAAATACAGTACAAGTTTTATTCAAATCTGTATATTCCGCACTGTATTTGCATTACGTTGCCCATGTTTGCACTGAAAATAATTTGTTGTAAACTACCTCAAATCTAGGTTTTTAGAAATATCAGGTTCAGTATTTAAATAGTTATGAAGGTATAAATATTTAACTTAGCTCGTTCAAAATTGATGGAAATTAGTATGTGAACTACTAAAATTTATTCATACTTTTCACAGTATTTATCACTAAAGTTTAATGTACCGGTTATTGCTTCCATTTCAACCTGTTTACGCGACAGCAGTTATATAAAGTGGAATAGCTGTTATTAAATATTCCATAATTAAATACCAAACGTGCAACGCATCTACTGTCACAATTTTCCTTAATAATTTTAAGAAGTTATTGCGCTGTAAAATCTCGATTACTGCTTGCATACCATGGAAATTATCTAATAAGTGACCGCTGAAAGTATCCATTTTTTAAATTATATTTGGATCGGGCGATTTTTTTTCCAAAAGATTAAAAAAATGCAATCAATAAGTAAATATTAAGGATACTGGAACTGGTAAGTAAATGAAAACCAGTGGTGTATTCTGAATCAATGTCTTGCAGTTGTTAAATGTTTAAAAAAAAAACATATAAGAAATTAAAAATATATATATTTGTATATACATATCCCAAACCACCCATTTAAACACACCTCTGGTTTTCTGAATTTGCTCTTTATTCTGAACACTATAATATTATGCCTTTAATTTTTTTTAAGGAAACGGCTGATTTTTTAAGAATTATCACAAATTAGATTAAATGCGTTATGAAGAAAGAAAAACAAAATTAGGTTTCTTGAAAAAATTAAAGCGAAATAAAGTTGCAAAAACGAGATACAAGGTTCTGTGCGAACGAATCGAGTGACGTTTCCAGCTACCGGACTTAGTTCACCAAGTGACGGCTGAGGATCGCCTCAGTGTCGTGGCCTGTCTTTCTCGTCGGTCTCGCACAAACTCCGCGATTTTGCCGTCCTCCGCCATTTTTAATTCTGACGTCACACACACTTCTCTAAGACCCCCTGGTTGACCCATCCGAACCCCTCGTGAAGTAAACAACTCTAAAGGTCCCAAATAATTCAAAGTCCCAAGTCCGCCATCTTGGATTTTGACGACATCACCCAAACCAAAACCTACCGAAATATTGTAAGTCCGCCTAACTGCAGCGCCATCTAGTGTTGAACACACCTATTATAGTTTTAAAAAAAAACCACAGCTGTCTCAAACCCAGTTCCATAACGTTTATCAGCGCGGTTATCCATTACTCCAAGGGTAATATATGCCTAAGGTACTTAAAGGAAGATGAAGAAAGAACTGATCACTATTTCTTGTAAATTCACCTACATTTTTTCACATTTATCAATGATTTTTTTTTTTATTCCAAGAAAACCACATTTCACTTGGGACTAAATTATAAATGAATTTTTTATTCCTTGTAAATTACATTTAACTTGCGAATTATATTTTAATTTCTTGTACAGTCGCTCAAAAACTATCAGAACTCTATGGTTGGTTACAGAATTCAGAAAACATATCTGGCAACAATTTTTTTTAGAAATTAGCGATCTGGCAACCTTCGTGTCACGTGACACCGAGGTTGTATTCCTTTTTTATTATTATATTTATTTCTATTTTTTATATTATTATATTTATTTTTATTTCTTATATTTGTGTATATTTTTAAACTGTATTTATTTTTTATTCCTTATTAACTTACGAATATATTATATTTTTATTTCTTGTAAATTAGGAATATATTATTTTTAAAAATGAATCTTGCTTTTAATTTTTTATAAATTAACCTACGAATATATTATTTTATAACTGGATTTTTTTCTTATAAATTAATTTACGAATAAATTTTGTAAATTAATTTAGGAATAAATGAATTTTTCATTCTTTTTTAAATCACATTTAACTTGGGAATTAATTTTTTTTCCTTGTGAAAAGCATTTGGAAACAATCATGTCGTCTCCTTACTCATCCTCCCTTGGACCACGTTTTACAGACGGATGGCTTTACAATCTGAAAAGTCCTTGCGAAATAGACCAAATAAGAAATATTTTGAAACATAAAGTGGAGATCAACACAAGGTCTCTATACCTTGCACCAAAATTGTTTAATATGTTAAGTTTTAAAATGAGAAGTGAAAACAATCCAGAAACTTTCAAAAACACATTGCATAATATTGTTCTAAATATATCTGATTCTGCAAATACTCGGGGCGGAGGTGACTCAGTCGGTAGCGCGCAATCTGCAGTTCCCAGGTTCGAGTCCCAGCTGGGTCAGCGTTGAGATTTATCTCCGCAAAATTCCCCGCCCTGCCCACAGTCAGTAGGGGACAGCGATAGGCTTGGAAAGGCCGCCGTCCGTCGGATGGGACGTTAAGCCGTGACCCGTGTGCGGGAGAGCCATACCCTGTGCACGTTAAAAAACACGCTGGATGGCCTTGACGGGAGGCTACCATCTGTCTCCCAACAAGCTGTTCCAGTGGGTCCTTCCCCAAACCTTCTCTGAGCCTTCGGGGTCCATGTGATTCTGAAAATACTCGGGGCGGGGGAGGCTCAGTCTGTCGCGCGCCATGCTCGTAATCTGTAGTTCCCAGGTTCGAGTCCCAGCTGGGTCAGCGTTGAGATTTAACTCCGCAAAACGCCCCGCCCTTCCCACGGTCAGTATGGGACACCGATGTGCTTTGAAAGGTCCCAGCCATCGGATGGGACGTTAAGCCGTGGCTCCGTGTGCGAGAGAACCATACCCTGTGCACGTTAAAGAACACGCTGGATGGCCTTGACCGGAAGCTACCATCTGTCTCCCAACAGCTGTTCCAGTGGATTTCCTCCCCCAACCTTCTCTGAGCCTTCGGGGTCCATATGACCTGGCCATTTACACCATTGTGCGCAAAAAACGTGCCGCTTAGAGGTAAAACAACCAACCCGTCTAACATCATTGAAGGTGACACCTGTGGCGTGGTTGTGTGATGGTTTCGAAACATGTCGACCTCTATGTGTGTTTAGGGAGCACTAAAACTGCCGAAGTATAGGCAGATTATTTAATGGCTTATAAATAGTATCTCGTATAGAGGTCGTAGGGATGTAGCATCTTTATGATCCCTATACGAGATGTAATTCCAATGCAATAAAGTTATATTATCCAACTGTTTTCAATGTACAAAACAGTAGTGTAACCACCTGATTGAACAGTATTTTCAAAATTTGCTGTAGCAGGACAACAATGTTCGAATGGTTGTAAAAAAAAGTCTTTATTAATTTTGGTATACATTATTGTATAAGAAGAGTTTCATTTTTTCCTACTTTTTTTAAATCAATTATATTTCAAAAGTATCATTACCTTCTTTAGGTAAGCGAAATAAGTGTTAAATTTATATCGCTTGAAACTTATCCAAAAAATTAAAATTTATTACTGTATTTCATTTTTTTTTATTTTTGTGAGAATGTGTTTAGCATCTTTTGTCATTCTTAGCAGGCACGAGAGAATTTAAAACTGGCCGAAGCCTACAAGGGGTGTTCTAGGGCCACGACAACCTCCTCCACGACCTCAATCCCTGAAGGAGCTTAGATATGATCCAATAAACTCGTAGAAATTTAGACACTTTATGAGAGCTTCAAAAACGGTATGATCTCTCAATATTCTCAATTCCGCATTGAGGTCATGAGAAACCAGTTTTCATTCTTTCTTTCTTTCACACTTTCACATTTCACGGAAATTTCTCTCTTTAACCCCTTACCTTTACAGAGCCTGATCTAGGGGAGATAGGGTGCCATTCTCCCTTTGAAAATCCTGGTCAGGGTAATGAAGGTAATAATTATTAAACTTGGCATATTTGACACAGTTTTAAAGACCTTTTTAAAGATCTATGAAACACAGGGTAAAATGTTATTCTGGAATCGAAATTCTGCTTCCACTCTACCGTTGTTTTTTTCCGGCTCGATTGCTTCACTTTCCTCCCTATCCTCTTTCTCCAAGATCCAGTCTTGTCTCGTTACTAATGGTTTGTGGAAGTCTATTCATGCTTTATTTAGAGTAGTTTATTAGTTTTTATGACGTTTAGAAACAATTTGTTTCTACTATACTAGTTCTAAAACTAAATCAACTTCAAAAATTTTAGCAATTACCCATTATTCCCGTATAAACAAGAGCAGATTCATTTGCAAAACAGTTTATTAGCTATCAAAATTTCAATTGCAATAATCATTAAAAGAGAATTAGATCTGGAATCTAGATCCAAAAAAAGGGCACGAGATACAACCATGTGGACTCCACATTTCGTTACTTGAAGTTCAAATTCGTTACTTGAAGTATTTTTAATCTTAATTATTCGTTTACGATTATACAGAAAACTTTTAAATTAAAGCAGCATATTCCTTCTTATACCAAGAATTCTTAGTTATTTTAAATGGCGTAAAGTACCGTAATACCGTTGCGAATTGATGGCGTCAGCAGGGTCCAAAAGGTCAATTTTAGGGTTGGGTTGTTTTATCTCTGAGCGGCACTTTTTTGCACACCATGGGCTAAATGGCCAGGTCACATGGACCCCGAAGGCTCAGGGAAGGTTGGGGGAGGGGACCCACTGGAACAGCTGTTGGGAGACAGATGGTAGCCTCCCATCAAGGTCATCCAGCGTGTTCTTTAACGTGCACAGGGTATGGCTCTCCCGCACAAGGGGCCACGGCTTAACGTCCCATCCGACGAACGGCGGCCTTTCCAAGCCCATCGGTGTCCCCTACTGAACGTGCGCAGGGCGGGGAATTTTGCGGAGATAAATCTCAACGCTGACCAAGCTGGGACTCGAACCTGGGAACTAGAGATTGCGAGCCTGGCGCGCTACCGACTGAGCCACCCCCCAAAAAGGTCAGTGAAAAGGAGACAAGTTAAAACGTCAGCATACCGCACAGAGTTAACTTTGGATATTTCCACGTGTGTTTGTCTGGAATCCACGCAAAGTCGATAAAATTCAAGCCGATGACTTAATGACTATTTCTAGTGTTAATGAGTTCTTTATATCTATATCCATTTCTTTGAGTGAGGACGCAAAGATCGCTCAATCCGTTACACAGATGTAGGGTATGTCGAATTTTCATTTAAACGACCTGTAATAATCAATAAACATCCCTCAAGCGGACTGCTTGCCACGGAGATCTGATAGGAGCCTGTCAGTTTATATACCATAGTAGAAGGTCTGTGAGGATGGTGGGACCTGTGCAGAAGAACAACACAAACATCCAAGCCTTACACGGGGCTCGAACCCAGTTCCTTTATATCAGAGCTAAGCGTACTAACCACTAGGCCACGGGACGGCTGAAGGACAACTAGGTTTTGCTATTTTCTTTTAACCATATTTTTACAGAAGATCTGTTTCTGACAAATCGCTACAAAAATGGCAAAAAGATGTTAAGCGAAGATTAAAGCCAAGAGCAGGCCTAAAAATGTTGATTTTAGAAGATTTAATATTCCCATTCAGAAATGTCAAAACTGCTCTATAACGATAAAAACAAGGATAAAATGAAATATTTAACAACATTTTAGCTACTGTTAAATTGTCTTTATGACAATACCCTATTACGATTTCAATTTGAATACATGTGTTTCTCAGAAAATGTTTTAGATAACAAAAAATTAATTACAGTTTTGAAACAGCTCGATTTAGGATTGATTTGATCAATGTGAACTCATGAAATAATAAGCTGAAAACAATTGATTTGGGATTCTGTTTAAATGAAAAGCTTTCACAAAGCTAACAAAACCTTCTTTCCTCTCTGAGAGATGTAAATCTGTAGAAAATATTTCTCAGGTAATTCTGCATTCTCTTCTCTATCAATTACTACGACATTGTCTAAAAGAGGAGATAAGAAGATTACTGTCGATGAAATCTCAATGAAATCTCTCCTCAGAAAAATCTACAACAATTCCACTAGGTGCAAAATTCAAACACTGCTTCTCAGTTCCCTGGAAGGAAGTTCCTTGTTAAACAGAATTAATTTCTACCTAAACAATTATTTCACTTTTTGAGACAATAAAGAAATACATGTATTACGGTAGTTATTATTCTAAAAAAAATAGTGCTTTACATGAACTTTCTCAAATAATATTATGGAACTGTGGCTACAATTTTTGAAAGTATTCAACACGTTTATAGACCCATCCTTACCAGCTATATTGCAAACTGGTAGAGCGATATTTTATACAATTTTTTTCCACGTTTTCGCTTCAAAATGAAAGGCATTCTATTTTTTCTAAAGTTACATTGGCATTATCTGTAATGCGTTTGATATTCGTTTATAAATAGTGAAGATGACTTCGGAAACAATATTTCGAATCCACACACAATTGCTGAAATAGAGTATGAGAAATATCATAAAACGTATTTATATTTGCCTCCTCGATGGTTCACTGGTATCGCATTGGTGTGCAGTGACACTACAACTACGGGATTCAGGGTCGAGTGCTAATATAGAATTCTTGTTTTTGTGATGTTAGCGCTCACTGAGACAGTGGTCAGTAGTGGCTTCGGTCTTAGTGCGGCATGTCCTTGTATGAAAAGACCCGTACAAACGAGAGTGTACTTTCTAGGACCATTTCTTCTTCTATATTTTTCCAAATTAATATATCTGGATGATTTATTTTTTCGTATTATATCATATTCCAAAGGTTCTAATAATACTATTATCACGAAAATTAAAATTGTAATATTAATTTGAAGTAATACTTGCAATATTCACAATTTTCAAATAAGGTATTTTCAATTATATAATTTGGATATTGTAACTACTTTTTAATATTTTGCAACCCAAAATATTAATAAACAAGTTTCATTAATATAAAATACAGGATGTTCAAAACTTTCTGCACAGATTTCAATGGGAGACAGGGAACACCAAGACAAATCTTTTTCGTCTATGAATATATGTTCACTGATGTAACCCTTCAGTACTAGAGGGCGCTGTTTGGCGGCATTGCAATTGGCTAGAGGGACGAAGTGGGAACAGAGAAGGACCTTTTTTGCCGTCGGCATTCGTAAATCAGACACATTACGTGTAACCTGGAGTGTTTTACGACTGCTGAGATGACTGACATGCATCTGGCATATGGTGCTGCCAATGGAAATGGAAGAGCTGCTGTGAGGTTGTAGCGACAGCGCTTCCCAAACATACGTGTGCCAAACCACCAAACATTTGCTTGTTTGCACCGGCAACTGCGAGAAACTGGAACATTCCATGCAAACATGCGTGAAACTGGTCATGGGAGAACCATGTGCACTCCTGACATGAAAGAAGAGGTCCTACAGTGGATTGGAGACAATCCAGGCACAAGCACGGAAGCTGTTGCACGTAGCCGCGGTTTGAACCACGCCCTCGTGTGGAGAGTGTTGCATGAGCAGCAGTTACATCCGTTTCATCGTCAGAGAGTCCAGACATTGCAACCTCAGGATTATCCTCTTCGTGACGAATTCGTGCGCTGGTTTGTGCAGCCTTATTTTCCAGCTCATGTGCTCTTCTCAGCTGAGGTCTCTTTCACACATGAGGGTATATTTAATATGCACAATTCTCACGTTTTGGCACACGAAAATCCACATGCCACAATGGCACATGGTCATCAACAACGGTTCGCCATCAGTGTTTGGGTGGGTATCGTTCATGACATTTTGATTGTGCCATACGTGCTGCCTCCCCAACTCAACGGGCAGATTTATCGGGCATTTCTTGAAGAAACGTTGCCGGGAGAGCTGGAAGATGTTCCCTTGGCTATTCCGCAGATCAATGTGGTTTCGACATGACGGGGCACCAGCACACTTGACAGGGAGTCAGCAATGATGGGCGGGATTATTTGAACGCCACTATTGAGGGCCGATGGATAGTCCGTGGTGGACCCGTTGATTGTTCACCAATATCGCTCGATTTAACATGCATAGATTTCTTCCTCTGGGGCCAAATGAAGAACCTCATATCTCCCATTGATTCAGAAGAAGACCTCGTCGCAAGAATCGCTGTCGCCGCTGCAACCTTTCGCGAAATTCCGGGAATCTTTCAGCAAGTACGGCAATCAATGCTTCGATGCTGTCATGCATGCAATGCTGTTGCCGGTCGCAACTTTGAGCACCTCCTTTAAATAAACATGCTGTTCACCCTTGTTTCCATTCATTTATGTACCAGCTCCACCGATATTTCTGTCAGCGCCCTTTAACACCGACGGATTACGTCAGAGGACATACATTCAGACGAGAAATGCTTGTTGATGTTCCCTATCTTCCATTGAAAATTGTACGGAGAGTTTTGAAACATCCTGTATATATGAAATTCATAACTTTATGTTACATTTCAAAACGCTTAATTTCCTATTATATGTGGGCTGAACTGGGTTGGTTTATCGTTAAGTATATTTTCATACCCACATCGCGCTAAATGATCAACGAAGGAGGATCCCAATGGCTCAGAACCTGGATTGAGAAAGTGGCTAACTGGACAGGGAGTTAAGTGACATATTATAGCCTCCCCTCAAGACTATCGTGAGTGTTTTTAACATTCATAGGTTATGGATTTCCTGTACACGATGGTGTCTTTTCAAACAATCGGTATCTCCTTTCGAACCGAGGGCAGAGCGGTTGTTAGCAAAGTTAATCTCAAATAGTCACAGTGGGAATCGCATATATCAATATCAGATTATGAAGAAAGCCCACTAGCAACTTAACACCAACAACCTTTTTATAGCTAAAAACGTTTTCTGTGTTAAAGGAGAGAAATAGTATTTAAGGTTTTACTACGTATCACCATTTGATGTTTTGGGATGAGTCCAGAACGGTTCATCCATTCACGATAGACTTTAAGAATCTCTTTAAACAATGTTAGTGATTAAACAGAAGCAATAAAACTTCAATTAAGTTTGCGTATAATTATGCTGGTGATTTTATTATTTAGAGACTTTTTCTGCTGTGTACAATATATTCCCAATATTGGTACGTATAGGAAATTTTTAACGACATGGAAATAAAGTTTAAAAAGAATAAAACAGACAAAAAGAGTAAATTTCTGTTTGTTCAGTCAATTTTCACATTCTTGATTCAGCTTTTACTTTTAAATTTTTCAGTTACTGCATACCAAATGATATTTCTTTTTTTAATTAAAAAAAGACGGAGATAACTTGGTTGGCTTTTTGGCTTCTGTTGGTGTTTCGTACACAATACAAGCACTTACACAGGACATGCCCACTGAAATAGTAGTCTGTTACGCTACCACTAGGCCAGGTATGCCCTTTTGGTTTTTGATTTACTTCTTCGGACTTATGCATTAGATGACAAAGGTCTAACCTGGTACAGAAAGAATATACACATTACCACAGAAATAACGGCTAAATTAAGCACAAGAAAGTTATCATTCGCATAAACATCTTCGAAACACTGACAGCCTCTTGACTCCTAAACGGCCAATCGACGATATGTGATTCCAATAACCCTCTGATTCACGATCCTGCTTTTTCCACCAGACAGCAACTTCTATTGGCAGGCTTCTGAACTACTAAGTATTTAAAAAAGCTTACGCATACGATTTTCTCATTTCAGTGAAAACTGATTTAAACAAGCGAAGAGACAGCAGACCGGATGCAAAAAATGCTCTTTCGTTTAGAACTGTGTTAATGACAAAAAAAAATCATCAATCTTAAGATAATTTTTGGTTTTACAACACAAAAAAAAGACAAAAATATGATTCTCCAGGAGCTTAATATTCCTTCCGTACTTTTCTTCGCTATTTGAAAACAAGAAATAATATTTTTAAAACTCGCTCTACTGATTCTGGAGTGTGTTCCACTTATTCACGCCATTCGATTAATGTAAATAGCATGTTATGGGTTCAGGAGCACTCGATGTTTGTTGTTTGCAGATGAGTCCAAATCTGCTCTATAGAGGGATGTACATATTTTAAAGCCAAAAAATTTCTTACACGTAATTCAAATTCATTTCACACATGACTATCGATTTCCATGGGATATCGATTTCGCTCTTACAAATGTCGACGTAAATCAAACTTGGTTTTCACATATGAAATAATGGTAATTGTAGGGTTAGGAAGGAAGCACTGTCTCAAAACTCATACACCGAAGAGCCAAAACGTTATAATCAGCGCATCTTTACGCCAATCAAAGCAACTTCAGGCAAACGATGGCGCCTTGTGAAGTTCATGAAACGGTATAATAACACCTGATACTGAGCTCTGTTAATCGGCGTTATTCGTGTTTTTCAGATGGGAAAGGCATCGGACAAGTTAGTTTGACAAAATCCAAATTCTCATCATCAGCTATGAGAACCCTACAAACCTTGCCGTCTCAGAAATGCTCTGACCTTGCTGTCTCGGAAATGTTACTATCTTCAAATTTCACTCACTTCTAATATTAGTACCTAAAAAAAGTGGTCCGAGGAGGGAAAACCCACGAACTGCTGACAAGGTGTGGACCGGCCATAGCTCATCGATGCTTCCGATGAGCAAAGGCTCATTAAAATTATTGTAATATACAATGTGTTACACGTACCCGGCCGTCCACATGGTCTAACAGGAAACGAGATTCATCGGACCAGACGACCTTCTTCCAATCATTCCAGATCCAATTTTGATTCTTGCGTGAGCATTAAGTCGCTTTCGATGGTGAGCCGAGGTTAGCATGGGAAGTCGGAGCGGCCTGTGGCTACACAGCCGCATTTTCAGCAGAGTTCGATGTACTGTGTGTTGTGACACATTACTCCCGTCATCAGCATTCAAAGTACTGGAGATTACGAACCTGGCGTGCTAACGACTGAGCCATTCCTGTCGCCTTCCAAAATATTATGGAAATGATAATAGTTTCATTATGAATTCAGACATTATATCTGAATACTCAGCTCATTTTCTGTATCCAGTTAGTCTTTCATTATCTAATCCATAACTACAAAGAAGAGAATTCAAAAACCAGAAGACACATAAATTAAATTAATTCATTAGTTCAAAAAAGCTAAAATTGAAAAATATCTTTTACGACAAAGCGATAGAAAAAGAAGTAGAATCAGGTAAGACGAAATTAACTTAATAATCGAAAAAATTATTATTTTAACTATTTTTCGATTTTTAAACTTTCTTTGCAGATCGTTTAAATTTCCTTGTACCAACCTGAATTACTGACATATGTGCAACTGGGAAATGTTTTAAACAGCCAAACAACCATTAGAGTTATATGCGAAATTATGACATGTAACATAACTCCCACCGGTGATTTACTATGCTTCACTCATATAAGTCAATACTAGACCCACCAATATCCGTACATTTCAAGTTTTACAGGACAAAATGTTGAGAACTGCGGTCGATTCCCCCTGGTTTGTCACTAACAGACAACTCCATAAAGACTCGGGCATCGACCATATATATATTCACACAAATAAAACGCACCTCAAAAAGTTCTTTTGAGGCTGTAAGCAATAATCCCAATGAGATTATTTCTTCTCTGATTCTTTACGATCCTACTGTTTTGAACAAGTACAAGAGGCCTAAAACGGTAGCGTTCTCTGAGGAGACCTACCCGTTTTAGGTTTCTTATACAATTTTACTGCTATTTTTAGCTTTTCTTATGTTTGCCCTTAGGGGCCCACCTAAGGGTGGTTTACTTATAGATTTTATTCTTACTCATGCAAAATAGGCATATCTTTATGATAGAGTGGTTAGGGGTAAAATTATTACCCGGTACATCGAATATGATTATACGATCTAACTGAGAACAAACAATCTTCCAAACTGATTTCATTGTGATTGGATGGACCATTCTGGATGCGTCCGAAATTACGAAATATAGTGATAGCTTAAATGCAATTCCCCCCCCCCCTTAAGAATAAAAAACCGACTTACATTTTCTATAAATATTAATAAAATATAATAAATAAATAATAAAGAATAAGTATAAATAATAATAGTCAATTAATACATTTATTTGGTCGTTAGTAGGCAACATGCCCTGATTTAGAAAAATATTAAAGGGGAGGGGGATAGATACTTGATTCCCAATACACACTGCATGGCCATTAAAAGTGCAACACCAGGAAGAACTCATCAGATTGTCCCGAAATATGCAAGATGGGTAGCCCATGGGAGAACATGTAAATGAATCAAAGCGCAGCACATACGCAACATCATGTATGACAGTAACGCACCCTCGAAGTGGTATAAGAGTAGATTACAAAGAGCAGTGGAATTGGGCTTGCTTGCAATTTTTGTGCACTAAAGGATCAAGTAGACCCCTTCGAAGAACACGGCATCCATACGACCAGGTTTCCGACTTTGATCGAGGGAGAATTGTGGGATTACGGGAAGGCGGATTATCGTATCAAGACATCGGTGCTCGTGTTGGACGGTATGCTGCCACAGTGATGACAATATGGCGTCAGTGGGTAGAGGAGGAACGAACTCACCGAGGTGAGGGATCTCAACGGCCCTGTCACCCAAACGAATGCCCCTAACCATGGATCTCCCTCCAATTCAACCACAATCTGCAAGAGCAAGCCATTCGAGATATAGATCAGTTTTAGAATACAATTCATAAAAACTTAATTATTATCTTATTCTTGAGAAGCTGTGCTTTTCAGTGACGTTCCATTCGTTCATTTTTAACGTTACTGTAATATATTTTAATTCTTTTGCAACAAATAAATACTCTTCAGTGAAGACAAAGCAATGTAGGAAACAGATATACACCGAAGAGCCAATACATTATGACCATCTGCTTAATGTGATGATGATCCTCCACGTGCCGCCAAAACAATTCTTACCCTGCGTGGCATGGACGCCCTCAAGATTTCTAAAGGTGTCTTGTGGTAGCTGATACTATCACGTTAGCAGCAGATCCTTTAACTCTTGTAAGTTACGTGATTGGGCCGCCGGAGATCGGACATCGTGTTCTAATACAAACCACAGATGCTCGATTGGATTGATGTCTGGGGAATTTGGAGGCCAGAGCAATACCTGAAAGTCTTCCTCATGTTCCGCGAACCATTCTCGAACAATCCGGGCAGTATGGCATGGCGCATTATCCTGCTGAAAGAAGTCACTACTACAAGGACATACCTTTCCCATGAAAGGATGTACCTGGTCTGCAATGATGTTTAGGTAGGTGGTAAATGTCATATTCCTTGCACATGAATGACTGGACCCAGGGGTTCCCAGCAGAACATTGCCCAAAACATTACACTTTCTCCACCGGCTTGTTTTCGCCCCACGTGGCATCCTGGTGCCAACCTTCCCCAGGTACACGACGCACACGTACCCGGCCAACCACAGGTGTAACAGAAATCGAGATTCATCGGACCAGACGACCTTCTTCCAATTATTCAAGGTCCAATTTTGATGCTTGCGTGAGAATTTTAGTTGCTAAACGAGATTAGCATGGGCATTCGGAGTGGCCTGTGGCTACACAGCCGCATTTTTAGAAATGTTCGATGTACTGTGTGTTGTGACACATTACTCCCGTCATCAGCATTCAAATTGCATCAGCATTCACTGTGGCACAAGCGGTTGTGCCACAGTATCCCTTCTGTGAGATCTTATCATACGGAATAGCCTAACGGAGCTAGCCCATTTGTAGTTAATTGAAATATAATCTATCATATTCCTGGGCAACCCATCAGACGAAATCCTTGTGTATTTATAAATATCCTGGAGTTTGTTGTATTTGTTTGGTTATTCACAAACCATTATGTTTACTTACCTGTAGGATACGTTCCCCATTGCCATTGCAACTACCAATATCAACAGTATCTAAGAACCGTGACCAAAGGTCAGATTCAGCACCAGCTTTAGCAGTTAAGTCACCTAGCACAGGTGAAATTTCTTCTTTCTTCTCAGAATTCAAATTATCCTGAAGTTGTCTGTAAAACTTATCTATCATGTTCTCATCCTCTGTGGGGGCATAACAACAGACAGCTTTTAATTCTTTAATTTAATTCTAAACTTAGTTGTTAGAAATATTTCATTAATGCAATCATATCCTAGAAGAGCATCACCTTGGTGTCTTCTAAGAAGAAACCTACACCTTGGAGATGCTTTCCATCCTCTCTCTCTGAAAAGAGAAATTTAAAATTATTTTTAAATATCTGTCCTTTATATATCCATCTGGTCTCTTGGAAGCCCAGAATATACAGGTTATAATGCTGGAATTCCTGTGTGAGGACGTCAAGAGAATAATCTCTATGTAATGTCTCACTTTTTACGTACAGTCGCTCAAAAAATATCCGAGCACTATGGTTGATTACAGAATTCGGAAAAAAATATCTGGCAAAGATTTTTTTAGAAAATATTGATCTGGCAACCTTCGTGTACTCTACACGAAAGTTGCCAGATCATTTATTTCTAAAACAATCGTTGCCATATATTTTTTCTAAATTCTGTATCATCCATAATGTTCAGATATTTTTTTGAGCGACTGTACCTGCCGAGAGAAAATGATTAGTTAATTTTTGAGGAAACTACGTTTATTGAGAGCGGTAGGGCCAGCAATATCAAACAGCTCCCTAATCGCAGGCACAGGGCAAAGAGCAGTTCCCCACTGCTAAAGGCTGAAGTCACCTATGCTGGTAGGAAGTTCAGGCACCACCTTTAGGAAAACCAGAATTCAGATCGAAATTGACCTTATCGAAATTGACCTTATTGCAGTGAAGGATGTGCGATGTCCAGCTAGCTACTGGGTACAGGTACCTGTGATGGCCTCTGATCTGGATCTGGCTTTGGGCTGGTAACTCATAGGCAAACAGAAAACACAGCGTCTAATTTTCCCTTAACAGAGGCTCACCATTGCAGCAAGTCCAGAATCCAGAATCAAACTCAAAGACGTAAACCATTCCAGTCCAATGGGTTTAAATGTTGTTGACTATGAAGTTGACTACTCCTCAGCAGAAGAGGTAAAAAAAGTGGCCATAGGTGACCAGATTACTAGACCAAACTGATCTGGCAGCCCTCCCTTCGGTTCCCTCCCAGAAAAGAATATAATATTTAAAAAGGGCTAACGGACTTCACACGATAAAGTGGGGTCGGACATTACGTGCTAAGACCGAACGGTCCTCTCCCCCAACCTTCTCTAAGCCTTCGGGTTCCTTATGACCTGGTCATTTAGCACATTAATAAAATGTTACTGTGGTGATTATACAGTTAAAGGAAAAAAGATATATAAGGGTTTTGAAACGTGACTCCGACCTATTCAGCTATTTCTTATACGCAAATTCCGCAATTTCAGTTTACGCACCATTCTCAGGAAAGCAACTATCTGGTTGTATTGGCCATCAGAAGAGACAACATATTCAGGGACAACACGTTTTCCCAAACATAGTTGGGCGGGGGTGGCTCAATCGGTAGTGCGCCAGGGTCGTAATCTGCAGTTCCCAGGTTCGAGACCCAGTTGAGTCAGAAGTTGAGAATTGTCTCAGCAAAACTCCTCGCCCTGCCCACGGTCAGTAGGGTGGAAAGGCCACCGTCCGTCTGATGGAACGTTAAGCTGTGGCCCCGTGTGCGGGAAAGCCATACCCTGTGCACGTTAAAGAGCAAATGGATGGCCTTGACGGGAGGCTACCATCTGTCTCCCAACAGCTGTTCCAGTGGGTCCCCTCCTCCAACCTTCTCTGAGCCTTCGGGGTTCTTCTGACCTGGCTATTTAGCCCATGGTGTGCAAAAAAAGTGCTGATCAGAGGTAACACAACCCTAACATAGTTGGTACTTTTGCTACTCTGAATACACACAACTATCGCAGCAAAATTTATAATAGAGTGAGATGAACGTGGATTATATCTTCTCGGAAGACATACCAAAAAAAAAGTTGATTTTTATATTTGGCTGCGAAGACTTCAATCTGAACACGTTAAAAATGACCTCTTACTAGTTCCTTTCTTTATTTAACGACAAAAGCTCTCTTTTGTAAAGTAACATTCAGTTTGTTAATGTATGAAACCAAAAGCTTTCGAGATATTACAAACCTGTTTGCAACAGTTAAAAGAAGTGGTGGCTTTCAGTCCAGGCTTTAAAACACAATTTAGAAGTAAAACAATACCATCATTTAATATTTAAAATAGTGTTTTGATTACTTACTTTGTATAATAAGGATATTTACTATTAAATAATTAATATATTAACTGTTAAATTCATACGGCTGAGACTACAGCCTAATCTCTAAAAGTGTCTTCGAGAAAAACCTTTTCGAAATTTCTAGAAAATTACGATGCGTAATGCGAAAAGCCATGAAAGATTTTCCAAAGTTAAAATATTTTGAATAACATTTTTAATTAAAACATCCATAGGTAAAATATTGGTTCTGCTAATTCAAAACAAGCATTAAATAGAACTGTAATCTATCCATAGTAAATAGAATTCAACATTAGTCAATATTTCTGGAAAAATTATCGCCGACACGGCGAGAATCGTGCCGCAAGTCTCCAGATCGATGCCAGAGCGCGCTACCATTACACCACGCATGTGATGAGAAAATCTTTCAAATTAATACCTTATAAATCTGTCACTGAGATGTGTCGTACCTTGCTCCATCTATATTTCAAGAGAGGAAACTTTTTTTCCCATAGTTGCTATTGATTTAGATGTTAATGAGAAGATGGAGAGTTGCGGGTTCGATACCCGCCGTGTCGGCGATAATTCTTTTCAGAAATATTAACTGTAATCTACATTTTTCTAAATATTAAATTTCGATTTTAAAATATCTAAAATTTTCAAGTTTTTAAACTTTAATGTTTATTTAGCCATTTTTACCAGTTTTCTGACAACTAATAGGGTTCAAAATTTGTCAACACTTTTTCGAAATTTATTCCCATACAGCGGATGCTCTACAAAGGTTGTTCGGATCTCTCCATGTCCCTCCTCGGACACAGCACGAGCTGGAAGTGACTTTCTGCGGGATTTTGTTTACCTCTGAGAGGCACTTTTTTGCACACAATGGGCTAAATGGCCACGTCACAAGGACCCCCGAAGGCTCAGAGGCCACAGCTCCGATTGACGGCGGCCTTTACAAGCCCACTGGTGTCCCCTACTGACCGAGGGAATGGGGGGAATTTTGCGGAGATGAATCTCAACGCTGACCCAGCTGGGACTTGAACCTGGGAACTGCAGATTACGAATCTGGCGCGCTACCGACTGAGCTACCTCCGCCACCCTTGTACGGGAATGACACTTCTTACCTACTCCATTTTTCGATAAACTCATACATATTCGGAAACACCGTTGTATGAGCCATGTATTTAAAATGATCACATACCTCAGTATTCCTCAATTTGTGTTTCAAATGGTATATGACTTTTCACGCATCTGGTATCATTGCTATATTTTCTGTATAATATATGTTGGAAAGAAGACACCGACTGTTTGCAAAGGCACCTTCTGTCAGATGGGACATTAAGTCCATCATTTGCAAGAAAGCCACAACCTAATTAATGTTAAAAACACTCAGGATAGTTTTCACGGGAGGCTTTAATCAGTCTCTTAACTGCTGTCCAGTGAGCTCCTTTTTTAATCCAGGGTCTGAGTAATTGGGATCCTTGTGAAATGACACTTTAGCCTGATGTGTGCATAAATATATACTTATTGATAAAACAATCCAACCCATATATAAAATGAAATTAAATATTTTATAATGTAACTAAAGTAATGAAGTACATTTATTTTGCATCATGTAACATTATATTAACGTTTTGAGATTGAAAACGTTAAAAAGAAGTTAAAATATCCAAATTAAATAACTAAAAATACCTTGTTTGAAAAATGGTCAAAATATTGACCATTTGTGCTTGATTGTTTGCTTGATGTAACATTAACTTGTGACTACATTTTCAACATCAATTCAACACTACAGACACCTCTTTGCCAAACATCTTGCCATTTGACTTCCGTTAGTAAGAGTTTATAGAGACTTCCGTATAGTAAGAGTTTAAACGCAGTTTTTCTCTAATACACAAAGGAAGAAACATTTTCGATAAGTAGTAATCAAACAATGTAGTATGGTAGAGCAATATTTTTCACAACCTTTTGTAACTGATAGAGCAATATTTTTTACAACCTTTTTTCAATGAATTCACTCTAAAATGAAAGCATTCTATTTTTCCTAATAATACATCAACATTTTCTGATATGCATTTGATGTTCGTATATACGTAGTAAGGATGGATTATATTATAGTAAGGATTATTATGATGAATATTAAAATTGGATTTGCGAATTTGGAGTAACGCTGGAAATATTGTAACAGTTTTCAAATAGCATAAACTGAATAACAAAAGATGAAGTCCGAGAAAAATCATAAAATATATTTATATTTGCCGCCTCGATGGCACAGTGGTATCACATTGGTTCGCAGTGACACTGCAACTACGGTATCCGGGGTCGAGTCCTAATATAGAATTGTTGCTTGCTCATGTGCTCTTAGCTCTCTAACTGAGGTAGTGGTCAGCAGTGACTTCGGTCTTAGTATGCATGTCCTTGTATGAAAAAAGTGGTACAGTCGCTCAAAAAAGTATCCGAACGCTACGGTTGATTGCAGAATTCAGAAAAAATATATGGCAAGGAATTTGTGACACGAAGGTTGGCAGTCACTAATTTCTAAAAAATTCCTTGCCGTATATTTTTTCTGAATTCTGCAATCAACCGTAGCGTTCGTATACTTTTTTAAGCGACTGTACAAACTGAGAGTAGTTTCTATGATATTTTCCTGTCCTATAACTTATCAATAACTGAAATCAATATACACAGTCGTATCAGAATAATATGACCACCTATTATACATGTACTATGGTAGATGGTCATATTATTCTGATGTGATTGTGTATCTGCATGGAAATAAATTGTTTGCTTTTATTTTATGATCGTTCAAATTCTGTAAAACTATTATTATCAGGCAAAATTAGAACTATAATATTTATTGGAAGTAATGCTGGAAATATTATGACCATTTTTCAAACAAGGTATTTTTAGTTATTTAATTTGGATATTTTAACTTCTTTTTAACGTTTTCAATCTCAAAACGTTAATATAATGTTACATGATGCAAAATAAATGTACTTCATTACTTTAGTTACATTATAAAATATCTAATTTCATTTTATATATGGGTTGGATTGTTTTATCAATAAGTATATATTTATGCACACATCAGGCTAAATGATCATTTCACAAGGATCCCAATTACTCAGACCCTGGATTAAAAAAGGAGCTCACTGGACAGCAGTTAAGAGACTGATTAAAGCCTCCCGCGAAAATTATCCTGAGTGTTTTTAACATTAATTAGGTTGTGGCTTTCCTGCAAATGATGGACTTAATGTCCCATCTGACAGAAGGTGCCTTTGCAAACAGTCGGTGTCTTCTTTCCAACAGAGAGCAGAGCGGTTTGTTAGCAAAGGAAATCTTAGCATAGGAACAATGGGGACTCGAGTATAAGAACATCAGATTATGAAACCAGCGCGCCACTCACTTAGTTATTCTGTTCTGCATTTATTAAGAAAGTTTAAGTCTGTTAAACTCTTTATTCCCGTTCAAAGAGAACCAAGGGTTTTTTTGAACAAAGAAAATCTGGATAAAATAAGTTTCAGACAAGGAAAAGGGAAGAAAACAATGTATTTTGTTTGCAATATGTTTTCTTGCGGATTCGAAATTGGATTTTTTTTAATTCTAAACATTTGGAATGGAAATAGGTTTCTTTTTTATTTTGTTTACTTGATCCTTGGGACAAATTGGAGTTGTAGTTTTCCTTTTAGCAGGGTCTCGGCTTCATGATCTTTACCTTGACGTGCCACACTGCAGTGGGTATCATGAGAAGACCAAAATCAAGTGGGCATCATGAGATGACCAAAATCAAGTGGGTATCATGGGTATTATTGGGGATGACCAAAGGAAATAAAGGTTATGGAAGCAAACAATGGTATACATTGATATACAGTACTATATTGTTTGATTACTACTTATCGAAAATGTTTCTTTTTTTTGTGTGTGTTAGTGAAAAGAACTGCGTTTAGGCTCTTACTATATACTTATCTTAGAGAAAGGAAACTGCGTTTAAACTCTCACTATATATACAGGGTGATTCAAAACTTTTGGGCCAAACTTTAAGGGGTTATAGAACATACCTAAACAAGCACTTTTCGTCATACAATGAATGGTCGGAGCTCAAGCGGTGAAGCACTAGAGGGCGCTTTCCAGCAAACACTTATAAGCGCTGGTTTTCGCACTCGTCGTCATTTTTGCCATGGATTGCAGAACGGATAGACTGTTTCACGAATCAGGAGAAGGCGGACAAGCATTTCACGTACGGATCTGCGGACGGGAATGTGAGGGAAGCTCAAAGACTGTACCTGGAGCACTTTCCAACTAGACGCGTGCCTGATCGTAAAACCTTTCAGCGATTGCACCGGTATCTGTGAGAAACGGGCTCCTTTTTCAGCGGTTTTCAGGATACAGGGCGTGCAAGGTGTGTGAGGACGCTACGTGTTACAGAGGAAATTCTACGTAGGGTTGGAGATCATCCCGAATGCACCATGCGAGCAATTTCACATGCTGTAAGTTTGCCCCAATTGACGGTATGGCGAGTTCTACGAGACGAACGATTATACCTCTACTATGCACAGAGGTGCACGCCTTGACACCTGCAGATTATCTGCCTCGCGTTTATTTTGCACAGTGGTTCCTGCAACAGACTGCAGCGCAACCGGACTTTGATGAACATGACCTTCACTGACGAATGCACCTTTGCACGTGAGGGCATTTTTAATACCCACAATTCTAATGTGTGGGCCACCAATAATCCGCACGCCATATGTCCACATTCGTACCAGCGGCGTTTCTCCATACTTTGTTGGGCTGGAATCCTCTATGACCATGTGATTGGACTATACCTTCTGCCAGCCCGACTGAAAGGAAGAAAGTACCTCGAATTTTTACAAGAAGTCTTGCCAGTATTACTGGACTCTGTTCCAGCAAACGTTCAAACACTTATGTGGTTCCAACGTGACGGAGCGCCACCCCATTTCAACGTGGATGTTCGGAACGCCTTAGATGCAACATTTCCAGACGATGGATTGGTCGGGGTGGCCCCATCGCTTGGCCGCCACGATCACCCGATCTGTCATGTCTTGGCTTTTTCCTATGGGGGCCATATGAAAAGCCTCATCTACGATAGACCCATCGATTCCAATGAGGACCTTGTTTCCACGATTTATACTGCCGCTGCCGCTGTACGAATATGCCTGGTGTTCTCGCCCATGTACGCCAATCACTACGTCGAAGGTGTGAGTTGGCGGTCGCTCTTTTGAGCAATTTCTGTAAATTGTTCAATAAAATTCTGAACTTTCTGTTCCGTAATTTATACAATTGTTTCAAACCTCTTATGTCATTCTTGTGTTTCTTCATTTCCTGACACAGTAACTGCTAACCCCTAGAACTTCACCGCTGAAGTTCCGACCAAGCATTGTATGACGAAAAGTGCTTGTTTAGGTGTGTTCTATCAACCCTTAAAGTTTAGCCCAAGAGTTTTGAATCATCCTGCATACAAGGAGTGTCTAAGGGAGAAAAGACGTAATGTAAACATTTCGATTGCAGCGCCCACTAAACATGGCAAATTCGTGCGTTGCAGTGAAGCCACCTAGTCAGAGAGAGGAGCGAGTTCCCTGCATTATTTTTCGCCGAGCAATGTTTTCAATTGCTTACACCACGTGACTAATTTTACATACACTTTGACTCTGAAAAATGTTCGTTTTCTTCATGAGGTACACTCGTAATCTTTTCGTTTAGAGAGAAAATATCAAGATTTAATGAAATCATTTTCTTTAATAAAATCCAATTTTGCCAAACTGGTAGCAGCTGTGCTAAAGAACAAAATTTTAACATTTTGAACAACCTACAGCATTTAGTATATTATAATAAATTGAGATTTATGTGTCAATGCACGATAACTTGATCTATATAATTATATTTTATAAAATTGTAGATATTTTCCATAAATATCATATCGAGTTTTTTACTTGTATAAATGTTCAACAGATGGCAGCAGGCACTTACCGTATCAACCATAAAAAAGAATTACACTGTTAGAGCAAAATGCAGAAGCCAATGTACATTGATATGCTCCAGGGAACACAAACCTGCAACATACATTGAGTTATATATATATTCACAAGATGATTAAATGTATTTATTTACATATTAATTTTAAAAATTCTGCAAAATTACTCAAAATAAACATACAACGGCTTTTCCAGGTATCGTAAAATGTACTCCTGAACGGGATAAAACACTCATTGAATAACTTTAGGGTCAGCTACCACTGTGCCAAACAGTCATGGCTGTTAGACATTTGGAAACACTGGTTAAATTGCAATATACGTATATACCAATAGTAAGACAAACCATAGCTGCAGTGGGCTAAAATGATTACACTGCGCATGCGCAGATCGCCCCTTAGAGTTGTTTTTGTGCCTGCACATCAATTTGCCACGTTCAGCTTCGCTAAAATTCCGCAGAACGGCGCCACTTACGCTTGTGCAAAGCTAGCCTTCTTCTCCTTAGACCTTCTTTGCTGTATAACTATATCACAACATTTTATATTTTCGGATGCATCCACGAAGGTTCATCCAGTCACGAATAATTAAGACGTCGCAAACGCAGTGCTACGATTAAACGGAACACATAAAACTTGTATTAATTTTGTTCATTAATAAACCGGTAGTTCAAACGTTTTACAAATTTTTCAGTTGCACACGTGTATAACCAATACTGGTACAATGGAAAACCTTAACGCTCTGCAAATAAAGTTTAAAAAGCGATAAATTTCTTCAGTGAACTATCGCTTCCCTGTTTCAGCTATTCTTTTAATCCTTTTCTGCCACCTGGTTGAAAAAATTTTTTTGTTCTCTTCTAGGATCTTTAGCATTAGGTGATGAAATCCTAACCGTATGCAGAAAGCATATATACAATACCACAAAAAGAATGGTTTACATGACATAAAATTGTTATCATTCTTATAACATCTTCGAAACACAAGATGCAGTCTCTCGCCATCGAAACGGTTAAACATTGAGGTGGATAACATTATATTTGCATTTCAGGTTTAACTTCGATAAAAGCCAGAAATCACGATTTAATACTTTCGCTAACTGATGTAACAAGCAAAAATGCTATAATGTTGTATTTTAATATCTTTTCAAAATATTTATACTTTATGATTTTGAAGAATAAAATAATATATTTCAATATAACGATTATGCAGAATGGCCAAAATGCATATATCAAAAAAAGTTGAATAACTTTTCGAAATTTTCGAAATTCGAAAAGACATAAATGAAATAAATATATAAAATGAATATAAAATACAAATCAACGTAAACAAAATAGAGAAAGATATAATATAAAAAAGTGTGATAGAAACCAAATAAAAAAATATTCCAAATAATTCTAAGTTTCATGTGATTCAATTAATACACCTTAACATGTCTTCTATCATTAGCTATAACCAATCTTAGAATCTTGCATTTTTCAACAAAGTTGTAGAGATTGGTAGCTCATGTAGAGCAATGGTTCTCAACATGGGCCATGTGCCCCTCAGGGGTCCATGCCATATTTTACAGGATTACATGCTAAAAACGGAACAAAGGGGATAAGTGTAAGTTTCTGAGGGTAGCCCTCAAATTTAATTACCAAGGTAAAATATTACAAATCAGATGAAAAATCATATTTATTATTTTAAAAAATAATTAAAAATTTTTTTAAAAGCTTCCCTGGAATTCCTTCATTTTTTTAATTTTTTAGTAAACAGAGTAAATGAATTTTAAATTAAAATAAAACAATTTAGTATCAGAGTAAATAAGGAAATAAATTTGCAGTTTGCACCAGTCATAATAATCACACTGAATAAGATGAAAATTCTTGATTTAATTAATTTTTAGTTTCATTTTAGAATTACTGAATTCTAAATAAAATTCTTTAAGAATTTCTTTTGTTACTTAGAAATAAATTATCGATTATTGGAAAATGTATATATAATATAAAATTTATGTTTTGAATAAACACTTTAGATGATGAAGTGCATTTTCTCGAACAAATAGCGGCTATGAGGCCGTCCACAGAGGTAAAGGAGACTCAGAAAGGGTCCATGAGGAAAATTAGGTTTAGGCCTGGTTCGAATCCTGGTCTGGCATGGTTATTTGTTCGAGTGTTGTCAGTTCCAACTGAGGCAGTGGTCAGCAGTGATTTCTTTCTTGGTGAGACACGTCATTGTATGAGAAGGCCTATAAGAATCTATCAGTAGTTTCAAGTACCGTCCTCTATGTTACAAAACGATAAAAAGACTTTTTTTTGGTATATTCATTTTGGGACCTCTGTATATAGACGAATGTGAGGGATTGATTGAGGGTGGGGGAGGGGTCCACTCAATCACTCAAGTGACACTCAAGTGATTGAATGGAAGGGAGTTCAGGTTATTTCTCAATATGACGCAGAAATGGTAGAGCTCTGAAAATTTGTACGTAGTGATAATCTAGATCGTAAATCTTGAGAAGAATCTCAAATTTGACCTCTGAAATGTTGGTCAGGGTGAAATAAAAGTCACATAGAGGTCAAACCTTCATTTAAGTGTGCTAGAAACATGAAAATTGGTGTCTAGCTGTTTATATTTCAGAATCTTTACTAAATTTTGGAGTCAGAGTGTACTTCAATGTTACAGATAAAATTCTAATCTACCAGTATTGAAGAGCTATAAATTGGTGCCTGGTAGTAATCGGAAAATAAATCGCAGAAACATTGTGAAATTTTGGCTGTGAGGGGTCCGTTGTCAAAGGTCAGATTTCGATATGTTGGTGCTAAACAGACAAAAATTGGTGCTTGAGGCTTTTCAGGTCGTAAACCTAGGAAATATTAAGAAATGCCAGTGTGGAATTCATGTTCAAATAGGGGTCGGAGTGACAGTTAGAAATCAAAAGGTGCTGACGATTGTTCTCTAGTATAATAATATCACCAAAATAATAACAATGAATTCAGATATTTATTTTTTAAAAATGCTTAACAAAATAGGTAATAAACTTATTGGTTCGGAGGTTATTGAAAAGGCGAAAAACTTCCCAGCATTCCATATCGCATTTGTCAGGATTAGAAGAAAGATCACTTAAAATAACTATTGTGCCTACTGTGCAAATTAACACCTATAAATTATATTTCCCATAAAGAATGGAACGTAAAAATCACAAGATCAAAGAAAGCATTCAAACAATGAAAGATGACACACCCATAGGAGTTCTATCAAAAACAATTCGCAGATGGCAATATCCTATTCCAGCAAAGAGTTCCATGTATTATGCAAAAAATAAGTCCTTTGTTTTAACTTAAATTTTTTATGTATAGTTTATGGAAGTGAGAAATTGGAAAAAAAAGGTTTTTGTTTTAGAATATTGTATGTATTTACACGAATAAACATTATATATTTTACATCGTTGATTCACTTTCTAAAACACCTGCTATAGAAGCTCCCTAACGAGTTGAGGATTGATATATTTTCAGGCATCGCATCTTACTTTTCATTGGCTTTTGGGGGCTAAGAGAGTAGTAAATCAAGATTGAACAAGAAACTCTTTCATGACAATTTCATGAAATTTCAGGAATTTTGCTTCCATTATGAAAAATCTATTTCTAGTAAAGAAAGTTTCTGAAGGCTATTATTCTTGCTTAGAATGATGTTTATTCGATAGGCCAACAAAGCAGTCTAGGTCGGTCGATTTGTCATAGTTTGTGTTCAGTTTGTGCCAATAAAATATATATCCCAATATCGGTAATTAGAGTTATCTTCGGATTTCCAAAAAATATTACATTTTTTGTAGGGCTATATGGTTAAGGAACCTTTCAACAATTGCTTGTCCTTCAAAAATTCATCAGAGAAAGCGAAGATCATTCATTTTGTTGGATTTTTACTATTTAACCTTTGTTTGAAGGATATTTCGTTTCTCCCTCACTTTCGAATTATATAATAAATCACTCTCATTGTGAGTAGCATGAAATCGCTGAATAGAAATACGCCTCTAATTGGAAGATGAATTAAATCCGCTTTCTAGAAGAGAAATGATAATGTGAATTGTTCCAGCTGCAAATAACAGCTAATAAACAATGAATAAACAAAATTTGTTCCACTGCATGTGTGTGATATATTGAGAAATTCCGGCAGACTTAAAACTATAATAATAATAGCAATGTTTAGAAATTGATGTATTCATGCAAATTCACTAGTGTTCACTAGATTTTCAACATGGGGTACGCGGTAAAATATTTCCAGTTACGCCGTGAGAGCTCAAAAAGTCGCTAGATATATGTTATATATTGCATATGTTTTATTTTATTGTTATACTATAACAATAGTTTATTTAACTATACTAAGGGTACGCCAGTTACATACACATTTCCAGGGAGTACGTGAAGCATAAAAGGTTAAGAACCACTGCACTAGAGTATATGAGCTCTAGTATTCTTAACTCAAAAGTGACATTCGCGCATAGGTCTGCCACAAATAAAAGTAAAATTACAGTATGAATATAATTAATCCCATTCTTCAAACAACTCCTAATTATTATTCAAAGATAAAAATGTCTCTAGGTTTATGGTGTTTGCTAATTAACACATTTAAAATTTGATAAGACAAATATATTTTATATACACTACAAGAAAAAAAAATTGCAACCTTGAAAGGATTACTGTCATTTTATTGAAACGCAGAGAGCTGTTACTAACTTGGGTGTTTCAGCGATAGTGCTTGGCGCACGTCTTGGGAGTTGTTGGAGCTGTCGGTCCATCATATTCCAGACGTGTTTAATAGGTGAAATGTCCGGTGAGCATGCTGACCATGGTAGTACCTGATCTCTGTAGTGCAGACTAATGCGGGCTGCACTACAGAGTGGAGACGGGCGTTATCTCGCTGATAAGAGGTTCCATGCTGTTGAACAAATGGGCCAGCAACTGTCTGCAAAAAGGTTGGTAACATATCGATGGGCAGTTAGAGATCCTCTTATGATGACCAGTTCTGACCGAGATGTCCACTAACGACACCCCACACCAAGATACCAGGTGCTGGAGCTAAGTGAAGATGTCGCACTGGATGGCGTTCCTTTCCCCTGGATGACAGCGAACACATTGTCTACCGTCGTGCTGACCAAGACAAAAATGAGATTCGTCACTAAACACCACAGTGGTCCACTCTTGTTCGTTCTGTCTGAGGCGACACCACTGATGACGTACATACTTGTGGGCAGATATGAGGGAAAAACGCAGTGCCAGATGATAGGCTCGCAAGGAAAATTGTAAAAGCCTGTTGTTTACCTTCTACCTGGTAGTTACACGATGTGTTGCCTGTTAACAGTCCCTTTGCAGTTGCGTTATAGTCGCGAATCTGTCACGCAATGCCATGCGACGCAAATGGCGGTCCTGTCGCTCTGTGGTCACACGATCCATGTTGTCATGTGCTGGATCCTTCTTGAACCTAATGGCGCCATATACGTACGATGGTGCTGGGATTGGGTCAACAATGTCTCTAAACGACAAACCAGCCTCTCTAAGGCCACGCTCAAAAGTTTCTTCCACGCTCAAAGTCTGTTAACTGTTGGAACGGCTGTCGACGTCTGTGTAATGGCATCTTTAGCGGTTTAGAACGATTTTCACAAAGTTTTTTCAGACAGGGAGCTTTCGTTGCTTTTATCTGCGTTTGACTGCTCCGCACCTCTGACGTCAGCTCGCGCTTCGATCGTCCTGCAAACCTAATCATTTCCATATTCTACCGCCTCACAAAATTTCGATACATTTGCATAACTTCTTGCAAGTGTTGCATTTTTTATTTTTTGTAGTTTATATTCTTTGAGCTATTAAATAAATATTTATTATTTACATCGGAATCCACTATCTACATAACACCACGTTTTATTACACATTTAGAATACTTTCTAATCACGTATGATCAATATTCTGTTGTCAAATATACATTCTATTAACAAAAGGTTTCGTACATTTCCTGAGTTTGAAATGGAAAGCCACATTCAAAATTTCTTAAACTGAAATAAAGGTTTCTACCAAAAACGTTCCTGAAGGTAAATTGAATATTTCACTTAAATTTCTCTAAATCTCGTGTTTCAGTAATATTCGTTAATATTTCAAGAGCTATTGAAGTCGGGGTCATTTTACAGAAGATGTTTCTGTTATAGACCCTGATAAACATTTTTCTTCGAAATTAATAAGAACTAAAAGTATCATTAAACTAGCTTCTAAAATTATATTCGTTTCAGTAAATGGTTTGTTATAACAATTATTGCCTTTTTTGTCAGTTTTGACCAAAATTATTTTGAACACCGAGGATGCAGTTAAATGCTTTAGAATGTGAAATTCATCAGATATTAAATGAATATTGTTGGATATCGAATTTAAAGATTTTTGAGGTACATTTTAAGCTTATTTTCAGCACATTTTTCCGTGAAGCGCTATTTATACAGATAGATAGCTCTGAATGTAGTTTTCCATTCAAATAACATTGGAACCCTTTCCGTCATTTCAGTACTATTCAGTTCACCCCCAAGTTTCGCTAAATGATGATGTTTATGATCTATATCAGTAGTTCTCAAAGTTTTATGCTTCGCGTACCCCCTGGAAATGTGTATGTAACTGGTGTACCCCTTGTATAGATAGATAAACTATAGTTATAGTATAACAATGGGAATAAAATGAAACACTGGCTTTGTTACTAAATCTAGCGACCTTTGAGGTCTTACATCGTATCCCAAAACGTTCTATCGCGTACCCGACGTTGAGAACCCCTAATCTATACGAAAATGTTACTATCTTGCTTGAGATGAAACTTCCAATATGAAATGAATTGCTTCATCTGCTATTACTAAAGCAAAGCAAAGATACACCCGCATTGAATATTGCATTTGTTCACTTCAGAAGAAAGTGAAAAATTTAGGAAACACTGTGCACACAGTAGATTAAGACGATGCTCACACGATAAGCTTTCATTTGCCATATCTATAACTGTGGGTCCTCGTATTCGGAAGATATATTTGGAAAAACTATTTTCAAATTTCACTCTTTTTATTAGATGGAAGAAACAACGGGACGGCATTTTTATATTATGTACCGTAACGCTCCCCACATAACGAACATTTTATTTGACACACAACTTGTTTTGTTGAATGGACAATTTTCCTGAAAAAATATACAAAATAACAAAGAACTAACCAACTAACAAACGTGTAAATAATGAGCGAAAAGCAAAAGGAAGACAGGTAAAAAAGGTGCCAAAAAGATGTCAAGGTGTCATTAAAGTAAAGGACTCACCGATAATATTCTGATTTTAAAACGCTTAATATTTTCTTTAATATGTTAAACCACTCCTCTTGTAATCTATAATAATAAAAGTTGCCCGTGTGTCTGCTTCAGTCATAAATCGGGAATGGTGGTAGACTTCCAAAATCGTCTGAGTTCCATTGCCGAATTTCAATTCGAAATTCCAAAAGGGAGGTTTTCTACAAGCAAATGTATTTACCTTGCCATTCCTACGGGAAACAGTAATGCTACGAAATCTATTGGTTTCATTTACTGTTCCTTAATTGTGAATGCAAGAGTCATAAAAACGTTTAAATCTGCTGCCGTTGTTAGATTCCCACATTCCTAAACTTATTATTATTGTAATGCTTCCCATTGCAAGAAAAAACTGGATTTTTTTTAAAACCGAAACGGGGTACTGCAGAGGAAGCCCTCGTACGATATTTGGTCCCGTTGATTCAAGTACATCGGGAACTACAGGGTACCAAAATCTCGATAGTTTGCATATGAATGAAGTTAAGAGTTATGATTTCTTACCTAGAAAGTCACTAACAAGAGAAACAAGCAAAAAACCATGTAGTCAGGCCATTTGACCTCCACTGTAATTGCTATCATATTACAGTGAAAATTATAACTTGTTTTATAGTGTATTGACAAAGAAAAATAATTTAACCTTAAGTGGCTTCTTTCCACAGAACTATTGCAAGAGCCATTAGGTTTAATACCCTAGAGAAATTGGAATTAGTTTAATAACCATACACCTGTGTTTATGGCAAGCTTATAGAACATAACGATTATTTAGAAATTTTATAGAATATTTCATCTTTATTTTAAACATTGCAGAGTATTGTTATGCATCTTAATGTGAATATTAAACATTTTAAAACCACGAGACAAATGATATGGGCTTTACAGACCCTAAAAATATTCTCCATTATTTTTAAAAGTATATTATGCCTTTACATTTTAAATTTTGGATGTAGCTAGAAACGTACATGCGTAACACGATAACCTCCGATTTCATCATTGTGCACTCCGTTGAACAAACGGAACTAATTCAATTTGTAATAAATTTACATATAATTTTGCTGGTAGTTTTTATTTGCCTACACTCTTCCGGCCCACATAAAAGTTATGTAGCCAGTTATTGATCACAGAACATAAATTTAAGTCCCATTACTGGGTAAAGAAAGTTGGATGAAGTAAAGTGTTGGATAAACTCGATTCTCAATTCTATCACATCATGATATTCAACTTCCGATTTGTTTGGAAAATGATCAACTGTTTATATATGCATTATTACCTATTGTACATACAGGGAAATTTTAACTGTCTATGAAAAGATTAAAGAACAGTAAATAGCCGAAATATAAATAAATAAAAAACGTAGAGAAATGGTGCAATCAGTCATTGAATTCGATTTTCTTCAAAGGTAGATAGAACGTCAGCAATTTTGTTGAGTACGTAAATCTGCTCCTTATCTTCCTCTGAAGTGAGTAGGAATTCAGTGACTGTGCCATCGATATGCTTTAGATTTATTTTCTACTTTTGAAGGCGCATATAGGATGATAAGTATTTTTTTTATTTTTTTTTGTCCCTAGAATACCACCTACCTTCCGCAACTTTCACTTGATATATTACTCATAAACATCGCCCACATTTTTTCCTTCATGTTCGAGTCGTGTTTGATTTCGGTTGTTGGGTTGTTTTACTTCTAACCGGCACTTTTTGCACACCATGGGCTAAATGGTCAGGTTACAAGGACCCTGATGGCTCAGAGAAGTTTGGGAAAGGGGACCCACTTGAATAGCTCTTGGGAGACAGAGGGGAGCCTCCCGTCAAGGCCATCCAGTGTGTTCTTTAACGAGCACAGGGTATGGCTCTACTGCACATGGGGCCACGGCATAACGTTCCATCCGACGGACGGTGGCCTTTCCAAGTCCATCGGTGTCCCCTACTGACCGTTGTCAGGGCGGGGAGTTTGGCGGAGATATTCAGCATAAGGACTTGTTTCCGAAACTAGGGAAATTTGCTATACATATCTATGTAGAAATGCTTCATTTTAACAAAAATATCAGTCTAATGAAATAAATATTTATCCCGTGAAAAAAAACATGATTAATATAGCGAAATTATTGAAAAGATAATTATTAAACAACACGAAAAATCTTCATATTTCCTTTTTATATTTTTCTTTTCATAACATCTGCTAAAACGACAATGATTTAAATTCTGTGAAATTTTTGACCTATCACAGCCCTATGAATCATGCACTGTTTTATATCGCACAGCAGGCATTTTTTCTAATTTCACAAATGCTCTCTACACCTGCTAGCATAAGGCTTTAAAACATACCACACTTTCTTAGCATAAAAAATAAGTTACAAACTTGGAAATTTACGCGATTTTGACCATGGAGGTAGGAAGATAAGAGGAGGAGCCCTAAGCACTTGAAAATAATGCTACGGCAGCCATGTTGTTCTATTCAAAACATTGATCAGTAGTTACTCACCTATACTAATTTTTGTCGACATTTGTATTTTGGCAGCCTGTTCGTTCAGCTTACGGCTGCACGAATCGCACAGTAAAATTGAGTGTAAGTAGGCTTGATTGCAGCGGCAGACGGTTTGATTTGGGCCCTACTAAGAGTTCCCACCACGGGAGCTGAGGCAACTGGGATCTATATATCCTTGTTTGTGGCTAACCGGGGCGCAGATTAAATTTAGGTTTCGAGCGATGGATGAGCTTTACTGCTATAGTATTGTTCGTCATTAGGTAGTCGGGGATCTTGCTCCTGACCGTAGTTAGTGGTGAATATGGCATTTCTCTACACTGGTAGTTCTTCAGGCGGAACTAGTGGGTCTTGTCTCCCCTATATATCCCGATAGACTTTCTATTATGGTGTATTAAACTGAAAGGATCCTGCCAGAGCTTGGTGGCAAGCAGCTGCTCGAGGGATTTTCTTCTTTCACAGCTGAACAAGCACCCTACTGCTTTCCCCGCGTGTGGCCTGGTGGTTGGTTAAAAATAAGGTTCCTATTTGGTCCGTGGCTTCGTTTCTACATAAATTGTTACTGTTCGAGTTTGAGATTGTTACTGCTGAGGTCCTGCCATCCTCTCAGATCTACTCTCGCATATAAACTGACAGGCTCTTGTCACACCTCTGTGTCAAGCAGCTGCTTGAGGGGGTATTTTTTTTACCTTTAATTGAAAAACTCACGATCGATTTTATCAAAAAAGAGCATTTCTTTTTTAAATTCTTAATGTCTTTTAATGTTCTGGCACTGTCTTGCCTAAATCATTATATACCGTGTTAACGGGTTCTCGAAAAAATTTCCAATCGCGAGTTTCCCCCCCCACCACCACCACCATTATCGAAAATAACCGATATTAAAATATTTTCACAACAGAATGCTGCAGACAACAGTGTAAGGTGAAGCACCAGAAAGTGCTAGTAAACAGACTCCAACAGAAAGATGTTTGTGGATTAGAGTTAACTGATGAGGAGAATAGAGTTGGGCTTGAGGATAGCAGTTTTGTATCGTATATTATTGGAAGTGTTATCGCTCTCTCACCGTGGTCGGAGAGCGGGAAAGGAGTCTTTCGATTTAGTTACTGAAGTGAAAGTTTATAACTTATTGCGTTTGAACTGTCATTTTTACAATGAACGTAGATTTTGTACATATTCATCCGTATCCAGCTGCGACCCACATTTCAGAAACTTTGGGTTGGGTTGTTTTACCTCTGAGCGGCACTTTTTTTTCACACCATGGGCTAAATGGCCAGGTCACATGGACCCCCGAAGGCTCAGAGAAGGTTGGGGGAGGGGACCCACTGGAACAGCTGTGTGGGAGACAGATGGTAGCCTCCAGTCAAGGCCATCCAGCGTGTTCTTTAACGTGCACAGGGTATGGCTTTCCCACACACGGGCCACGGCTTAACGCCCCATCCGACGGACGGTGGTCTTTCCAAGCCCATCGGTGTCCCCTACTGACCGTGGGCAGGGAGTTTTGCGGAGATAAATCTCAACGCTGACCCAGCTGGGACTCGAACCTGGGAACTGCAGATTACGAGCCTGGCGCGTGAATCAGCTATGAGAAAGACCATAGTCTTTACATTTGTCATTCCCACTATGCCTCTGAATCAAGGCAAAGATAACAAAAAACGTGAAACAAGAACTCAACTTTGACACAATATTTTTTTTAATAACTAAAATCAGAGGATTTTATTTTTTTTCTTCCCAATTCTTTTACTTTGACATTGTCCAGTAATACACATTCGCTTTTCAGTGGAGGAATAGACACTGACATAAAAACTCTTCGATAAAATTTCTGAACTTATTTTGCTGTAGAGCTGCCATTTTAACTTTTTCCAAAGTATCTATATACAAGTTACAACCACGGGTAGTAGGCTTTCAACAAAGCAGAACCCATAAATTGTACTTTGTTTTTGAACAATAACCAATTTTTTTTGGATTGGTTTTATTTATAAAGTATCGTAAATTTAAAACAAAATTTTAAAATATAACGTGCGCACACAAACTTACATCTTTTCTACAAATTCATTTTAATAAACAGCAAATTATATGCCCAAGTTGCGTTGTTTTTCGCCATGCAAATGGGATATGTTAATTTTGTATAGAAATATTTGATGTCATCTAACTTTTTATGACAAAATCCAAAATTTTAAGTAAAAATTCCTTTTACTAAGAAGTTTTTGGCAATCAGTGCTATTATGTGAATAAATGGAATCTAACATTTGAATGGCAGAAATAGCCTATATGGAATGTTTGGGAGACTAGTTATGGTCCACAGGCTACGACTGGAACTTCTGAAATTATCACTTATGTAACTGAAATACTGCATCATTGACCCCCCCCCCCACACACACACACACACACACCGAAAGCCAAGTTATTTGCTCAAGTTTCTGCACAAATCTGATTAACATGATGATATATTACTATATTTTTATTTATAATGTACAAGCATTCAAAAAAATATTTGTCCAACAGGTTTATAAACATTCGAATGAAACCTAAGCATTCAACCAGCCAAGAGAATAATCGTAACTGCAATATTTATTTATACAAATGTACTGATAAAGACACTTTAAAAGACATTTACCATCACTTTAAAGCACTCTTCCATGAAATCAATCTTTCTTTTTTGTAAAATATCAACAGTTGAAGTTAAGACGGGAAATATATTCCAAAGGGTTAAAATAATGTTCCCCATACCTAAAAAAAAGGGTATTTCAGCTCTTCAAGATTTACTAGGTTTGGAAGCTCCTGGATTTCAAGGGTTTTTTTTAAAGGTTTTCAGGATTTAGGTTGATACACGTTTAAGACATGACCATTTATAATTCTCCTGATAAGAAATTTCACAGAAATTATGATGCTCTAATGTAAGTTTATGTGTGCAACAATACGTAAATCAACTGATATCATTAATACCACATTTTTTTTTGTTTAATGACCTTTACAGCTGTGTTCCTCAGCAGCGGGAAAGACCAGTAAAAGAATTATTTTGTACATCAATTATTCGTTAGATTATTTTTATTTCGTTTACTGCTGAGTTCAAGTTACTCTACAGATCATTCATCAATCACAAACTTGGTATTAAGCACTACACTGTGCAATTTAAACGAAATTATATATTATTGTTATACAATAATTATTTTAGATTTTTACTGTTCCGCTGTTCACTTTTAACAGTTTGAAACATTTTGCAATAGCTGCCTTTCACAACTTGGTAACTATTTTTAGCATATCACAAAATAAAAATGATTTGACACATAATTCTGTTAATTTTATATTTGTTTCATTTTTTTCTCACACATACATGAAAATAGAAAATAAGTGCAACAAAGCTTAAATATTAATATTCACTCCTCAGGAGTTATTGATGGAAAGAGAGCAACCAATATTGCTCACAGATGAGGCAACTGGTTTTGTCAATGACTACATGTTTTAGAAACTACGTAAATCTATTTTCCGTGACAAATAATGTTTGCAGCATTGTAACAAGCAGCTTAAAATCTTACTGTAAGCGTTAAAACATATTCGTAAATTTCATGTATCCACACTTTTATTAATGAAAGAAGGATTAATACCGAAATCCGCAAACTCTTTAAAATGATAACCATAATTTTCTCTAATGAAAAACCACATGAACACAGAAATCACGAGGCTAGTTGGTCCAATATAGCTCATCAAAAGATGTTCTTATTGCCACAGAAATTTTTAAGGTAATAATGACCACAATGTCTCTGAAGCATGAGCAATTACAGAAGACAAGCACTCAGTTTAGCACATCTCTTCCCTCATAGGGAAGGACAATACCAACTTCCCTGTTGCAGGTGAGGAAGATTATGAGCTCCACCGATTTAGGATGATCATCTCTTAGCAAATATATCCAATATGCCTCACTTACTAGCACAACTTAAATGAATTTCAGTTTATTAATAAGAGGGATCATTTTCATGCCCTTCTAGTGGTTAGCACAATTTCGGACTCTGTAAGGAGGGAAATTAAGGTGTTCCTTTAGCTGCTGAGTTAGAATGTTCCATTCTGAAACAAATGAGTTTGGACTGAAGCTTTGAGGTGCATGTTCACGGAGAACAAGGAACAGAAGAACTTAAAGGATCAATCTTCTCAGATGATCAGTTTCTTTTTTAAACTCATTTTGGGGAATTACAGGATGAGGAACTTCGGCGTTTTCCTTTTCAGAAAAATGCTGCTTTTTATTGTCTCTTGAGGTTCGATGAGATCTCAAAAAAAATTTCTTTTGACTTAAAGATCCAAATTACAGGGATTCAAATATATATATACTATTAATTATATATATAATTTTACATACTATTAAAATTAATACTCTCCATTATACATTCCTTTCATAGGTTACTGGACTGGACCACTCAATATTGTCAAATGTGTTATGTGGATCTTTTTTTAAGCCTTCCAAAGATTCCAGGGATTAGTACAGGGTAAGGGAATGGGTTGGGTTGTTTTACCTCTGAGCGACACTTTTTTGCACACCATGGGCTAAATGGCCAGTTCACATGGACCCCGAAGGCTCAGAGAAGGTTGGGTGGGTTGGGTTGTTTTACTTCTGAGCAGCACTTTTTTTTGCACACCATGGGCTAAATGGCCAGGTCACATGGACCCCGAAGGCTCAGAGAAGGTTGGGGGGAGGGGACCCACTGGAACAGCTGTTGGGAGACAGATGGTAGCCTCCCGTCAAGGCCATCCTGCGTGTTCTTTAACGTGCACAGGGTAGGTCACTCCCGACACATGGGGCCAAGTAAGGAAATGGATCTCCTGTACGAGGCCATGATTTAAAATCCAGTGGACAGCCGTTTGTTCCAAGTCAACAGGTATGCCCCTTTCTCGCAAATGGCAGAGCAGGTGTGGCAAAATGTATCATCAACTTCATCATTTTGAATACTGATGTGTGAAGTCAGAGAGAATATTAAAAAATATATATACAAAATGGTGAGAAGATTGTACTATGCAACTTCCAAAAAGGACCCTAGTCCAGAAATAGCCAGTTCATTACACATAAAATTTCCTATTTAACTTACAAAATTTTTTAAGTGCAAAGCTATCCTCAGTGATCTCACAACTTTATTCTCATTATCTGAAGATAGATATTTTTATGCTGCAAGCATTTATTGCCACAGGATATAGGTATGTCATAAAAATATCCCAAAAGCATGCTCGGCAAAACATTATATATACATTTTTTTTTCTACCAAAGAGAAAAAAAACACATACACACTATATTACATTACAAACTAAACCATAATTACCACAAGTTTGTTTTTCAAAGCCAGCAGAAGTATATATACACAGACAGACCTGCTCAGAAAGATGGGTAACTACACTAAATTTTTCGAAACTCTGGCATGAGCTTCAGTACTTTATCACAATTAAAAATGGCCTTAATGACTGTTTAAAATTTATTATGTATGCTATCTTGTACACAATTAATACCATAGTTATCAAAATGCAACTTCTAAGTATACTTCGACTTATAATTTATATTTACACAATTGTGTCATTATCAATTTTAACTGCATACAAAGAAAATATAAATTTTTCTTTCATGTTATATCGGGTTTATATTTCATAACAAATTTGAAATACTTCTTTTAAGCAACTAGTTAAAAGAAAAAGTAAAAGCTTAATGTTTTAAATTAAAAAAATATTTTACTAATAAATGAAGGCAATCAATAAGTAAAAATGAAGGTGAAAACAGTATGCTGAATTAAAGAGAGATTAGGTTAACTCTTTAAACAGTGTAGATGCTGAACTAGTTACGTGGTATCGTGACAAACAATCGACACATTGACACTAATAGGGTAATTGATGGCCATAGGTCAGTGCGGTGAATTTTAAGTTAAATAGTCATACCTGCATTTTTTTTTTTCTTTCCTTTCGTTCTTCTAGAGGTAGCTTCGTTGGTTGTTCAAGAGGACAATTCCAGATTGTGTGCTGTTCTCGGCAGTTGATGTTTTCATTTGTGGTGTTGCACTTTGCTGTCTCTGTGGTACAAGTCACTGGGTGTCATTCTAAACTTTGCACTCCTATTAGTGTGCTGAGCTGGTTGCCCATATTAGATGTTCATGACTAGGCATTGTGATGCATTTCGTGCCGTCCGCTTCAGCACGTCAACCTATGTGCCAAACGATGGCACAAAATGCCTAGTCACCATCTCATATAGGCAACCAGCTAAGCAAACTAATAGGAGTGCAAAGTTTAGAATAACACCCAGTGATTTGTACCACAAAGTACAACACCACCACATGTAAGAACTCTATCACCAAGTGAGAGGCAACAATACTGGACCTGTGAAAACATCAGCTATCGAGAACAGCACACAACCTGGAATTGTCCTCCTTGAACAACCGACAAAGCTCCTCTAGAAGAACGAAAGCAAAAATGCAGGTAGGACTAATTAACCTAAACTTCACTGCATTGACTTACGACCATCAATTACCCCATTAGTGTCAATGAGCCGATTATTTGTCGTGATACCACAGGAGTAGTACAACACCTACAGTATTCATAGAGTTAACCTAATCACTCTTGAAGGCAATCAGTTCAATCATTACATATAAATTTTAAAAGTAAGCACAATTGTATTTTTACAGCTTACCTAATTTCTCTAAATAGTTTACAATCATGTGCATCCCTAATTTTTTTTTAACAAACAGGCTGTACACAGTTGGCTTCTCTGACAAGGACTTAATGAAAAGGGGGCTGAATAGCGTTAAGAGTATTTTATGCTGTTTACTCAAGAATGCACATCGTTTCAGCAAATACATCATGATTATATGCCGTTTTCCATTGTTAGTTGACAGTTTCCATTAAAACAAAACATTTAGAAGGTATTACTTATTCAGAAGCTATCTTGATTAAAACTGATAGAGAATATAAAGTTAATAAATATTGAGATAAACTCAGATAAACTTGACAGTTCAACATCCAGTAATAAATAGGCACTTTTTGACGTCGATTTCAATTTTAGAGGAAAAATTGTCTGAGCCGGGTGGGATCAGACAATTTTTCCTCTAAAATTGAAATCAACGTTAAAAAGTGCCTATTTATTACTGAATAAAAAGTTTTTTTTTTTATAAAGAAAACGTGAAATAAAAAGGGGTTTACTTCATAAATAAGTACAAATGTAAGAAAATAATTATGTAGAAATTTTCTTTGCCAGAAAAGATCAACTTCTCTTTGAAAGGAAAAAAAAAACATTTTAATGGTGGTGGAGGCAGTTGCATTCACCTTTGTTTGTGCGTAATGTTTAACTTATGCACTCTTTTGTGAAGTTTAATAACAAAAAATGGTTTTAATTTTGTTGTGAGCAGGAGGGAGACCACTAGAAAATTATACCTTGTATAGCTAATACTTTTTCTATTGACTTTATGTATAATCTGAACTACCTAGAGAAAATTTTGGTACTCATTTTAAACTATAATTTTTTCTCATTTCTGTGCTATAAAATCAATACACTGTAGAATTACATTACACTTAAAATATTTATGTGAATCCCATCATCCTAAGTTAAGAAATGTGCTTTCAATACTGTATTAAGTAAATTTATATTAATCCTTAAAATGCTGGAAGACTATATAGTTTCTAGAGAACTTTGCTGCAAGTTTTTATATGTACTTTTGTCATTAAAATTACTACTTTGAAGTCGATTCAACCCTTAGAGGTAAAACTGTCTTGAGCCAGGTGGGATACAAACCCACGACCTCCTAATAACACGTCAGGTGCTCTGGGCCACTGAGCTACTGGCCACCGATCAAGATTTCCTCTAATTAACGCTATGAACACTTTTTGTACTTTTGTCAAATCACCCTTTCAAGTTTTTAAAAATAAACCATGAAAATCAACAAATTAGATTCTCTATAATAACATTATCAAGTTTTGTTAGATTCTACAGTTATTTTAGTTTATTGTTGAGAACATTTCAAAAATAACCCAGCACTTTAAGGGTTAATCCAAGCTGTAGGGGTTTACACAATATACTTTCAGTGTAATACCTGTAGCCATTAAATAATTTTAAACATTTGATAATTGTCAAAAGAAAGACTACAATACATGAATAATAAATTTCAAGAACTCTTCTTCCTAATCTGAACTGTACCATTCGTGAAAAATAAACATCCACTAAATCTGCAAGTAGGATTTGGTTACTAAAATTTCAACAAAATACAATTATCTAAGTTTTTATATAAACAGGGTAAAAAAATTAAATCTGTGAAATAATTCACATGCATTAAGTTTTAACTTGTACAAAATTTAAATAGCCATTTATACCAAATTTGCATATCGCATTTGAATTATTCCAATAAAATTTCAAGACCAATAATTATGTAAACAGGCTTCCAAATTGCCTCTTACTTAAATATCAGCTTAAGCTGCCTATAGTAACAAAAGCCTGCTAATTATGAATATATAAATGGCACTCTAGCAGCAGATAACAATCATATTATTGGCTCATGATCTCTATCAATATTCTTAATCTTCTTCCAAGACAGGAAGAATAACTGCCAATTGTGCTTGTGTACTCCATGGATTTCATTTTTAAAATGCCTTGTCTAGTTCCTTCTTTACCATTCTCTTGTAGAGTTGATATGCTATGGAAACAACTTAATACTGATAATTAATACATTTCTATAGCCAATAAAACCTAATAATATTCTATCGTACACTAATCATAACGCTAATTTTTTTACCAGCTGTCCGGTAATATCACAGAATAAAAATTATTTTAACATGGCGTGAGCCAATACATAAAATAATAAAAATTACAAAATTATAGAAATTTGCAAATCTGATGGTAGCCATCATACAATTTGAAAAGTTTCAAAACTGAAATAGAAACATTTTGCAATTTCTCTCAACTGATGTAAAATTTCATCACTGAAATAAAAGCACTGAAACTCTAGATAACAAACAAATGGTTTGACTATTAATATATTAAAAACATAAAAATAGGAATTTTTCAATTACTAATTTTGCGTCTTTACTATTGAAATGTTGCATAAATTAAGGAAGAAACTTACGCCATTCTGTAAACTGCTTATATTTAACCCTGAACTACAGACATCCAGTTTAACCCTTTAACACCCAGAACAACCCAAAATGGATATGATTTTAAATGGACAAGTCCAAATAGAACTTTTTTTTTGTCTTTATTACCCTCTACCCTTTTCTCAGATTTCTTGGGCATTAAAGGGTTAAGAGATGTATAGAATTCTCAATTTTCCTCTTTCTACCTCATTCATTATCTGGCTCTTTCAAGCCTTTGCACCTTTGTTACTCAATAATTTCTTAGAGTCCTATCTGTGCCAGTGTTGAGATTTATCTCGACAAAACTCCCCACCCTCGCTTTGGTCAGTAGAGGCCACAGTGGGTGCAGAAAGACGATCATTCATCAGATGGGACATTAAGCCATGGCCCCATATGCAGGAGAGCCACACCCTGCACCCATTAAAGAACATGCTGCATAGCCTTGACAGCAGTCTGTCTCCCAACTACTGTCGAGTGGGTTCCCTCCCCCCAATCTTCTCTGAGCCCTCGGGTTCTTGTGACCTGGCCATTGTGTGTAAAAAAACTGCTGCTCAGAAGGAAAACAACCCAAACTCTTTTTTTCAGTCAATTAAATAAGGCAGTAAAAAATAAAATACTAATGCCTATAAAGAATTTTATAGTTCAAATTTATTTTGCTTATTGTTAGTTGGGCTCAAAAGACATAATTTGCAAGTTTCAAAGCACTAGACAAATTATTGTGACAGCAATTATTCATGAATGTGAGTGAACTCTTAATCTGTGTGAGTGTTCCTCCTCTGCATGTTTAGTTAAGGATTAATACAATACAACTTTCAGCAAAAGCAAGCAAAAAAAAAAAACCAAAGAAAATGATAGTAACCTTAAAACTGAAGTTTTATAATGAATCCCAATATAATAGACCTTGTATATTTTGAACTCCAAAGTGAAGCAAAAAATGGGAGCATTAATAAATTTTGTTACATAGAATTACAAGATTTACTAAATATAAGCATTTATTTTAATAAGTTAAAAAGTACTTATTAATATAATTATAATGAAATTGAATACATTTAAATTACTAAATGCTGCAATACTTTGGCCAGGGGACTTACTGAACGGTTCTAATTTGGACCCTAATTTGGAAATGAAATTGAATACTTTGGTCAGAGAACTTACTGAATTTTAAAAGGATATCTGTTCTTTTAGAACTTCAAATTCCTTCCAATAATAGAACCTAATTTAGAAATTAGACACTTTTCCCACTTTTTTTAGTTCCACATTTCAAAATTTGCTTTCAAGCCTAAATTTCATACTTAAAATGAACTTCAAATCATTATTAAACAGAACTTATCCAATTATTGTCCATCTATATAAGAATCTTAATATATCAACAGTGGCAACTAGCCTTATTAAAGGGAACGGACATTATTTATTAACTTCATGTGGATTCCATACTTGCTCTACTTAATATCACTTCACATAGTTCCAGACATCAGACTATCTTCAGGGAATTAAAATTTATCCATTGAAATCAACATTTAGCTGGACAGTATTAGAAATATAAGATAGCTGGTATCTTCTGTTGAAGGAATTCTAATGGACAGTACAATCTGCTGGCATCAATTACAACAGTACTTAAGTGATAGCCTAATGTTCAACTTGGAGAACTTGCTTTTAGTTTATGAGCAACTGATAACATCTGATTTTAACTTAATATAAAAAATACAATTAGTTGGTACTTAATACACAGTGCTTCATTTGCAGGAGGCCCTAAATTAACAATTATATATCACACAATAATTTACTGATGTAAATGAAACCTAGCAAACTCTTTAACTTGTATATGTATTCTGAAGTTGGCAATACTGACCTATAGCCCAGTTCACATGATTTCCTTTATCTGATTCCACAAGGGTGGGGTGGGGAAACATAAGGTAGTAATACAAATCTTTATAAATGCAGTTAAAATTACTAAAGATTAAAAAAAAGAATGATATGAATTTAACATCACATTAGGCTAAATGTTAATTTTTTATTTTATTATTTACTTTCCCAGTAATACTTTGATCTGGTATCATTTTCTGAAAATAAATGGTCTTGGATATGGAAGCAAATTCATTTCTGCAGATTTATTTCTGTTAGTTAGCAATCTTTTGATCAGCTGATTTATCAATCTTTCTGAGTTATGCTAGATCAGAGACCAACTTAAAAGTTGTTGCAGATATTTTATTTAACATTCCATTAGGTTATATGTCATTTTTCTTTTATTACTTCTTTTTTAAGCAAAAAAACTTTGAGCTTGTACCATTTTCTGAAATGAATGTTTTGGATACAGAACAAAATAGACTTCCTTGCTACAGAAATCAGTCATCATGTTGGGGGGGGGGGAATTTTGGGTGCAATCTTTGAAAAAGGCTTATTAAAATCGATATGCTGGCAAATTTGTTTATTATTTTCATAAAATTCGTAATTAAATTCTGTTTAATTTGGTATACACATGGCCTATTTCTGTTTATTATTATTTTTTTTAATTCTAAAGTTGACCTTGTTTATCTGACTCAGCACAATTGGCTAAAAGTCTGGAATTTTTCTCATAGTATGGTACTGAGAAAAAAATTACAAAATGAATATTTACTTGAAACCAAAAAAATAATTTTTTTCATTAATTCAGAAATAAATAGCCATTCTATTCAAGTGCATTATAATCATTTCTGTCTATTAGTTTTTAAATAAATTTTTGTATTGCCAGATGCAATTTTTTATTACATGACGCTAAAAAAAGTCCTATTAAAATAAAACTTATCGCCTTTTTGTTAAATACTTTATTTTCAGAAAATCCAGAATTAAATGCTGATTAATTTGGCATATAACATGCCATAATCCCTTTCATTAGTTATTTGGCAAAAAGTTTTAAAGTTAATTTTTTTGGCTGAGCATAGGGAGAAAATAGCTTGGCCTCTGGATGGTTTTCTAAGCTCAACACCTGGAAGGATTAAACTATTACTTGCCATTGCCATTTTATATTTCTCATGTTGAGTGAGAAATATAGTGTGATTTTTTGGTTCACACTATGGTCAGTGAGGTTGGCCTTATGCCTACAACCAGATGTTTAGCAGAAGATTAATTACTTTCTAAGAGATTTTAACTTTATTTGGTAGATGGGAAACTTGCCTTAAATTATATATAATTATTACTTGCATAAACGAAATAATAAAATGTAAAAATATTTCGCCTGATGCATTGGAACAACAATGTAAAATGCATAGTGATTAAGTATTAAAATATAGCATTCACACTTCTGGAGAAGTTGGGACACAAGTTGCAAATCTAGAAATACATTAGTTAACATGTGCACTGGGTCAATGTCAGCCTGGCCCCAGCATTCCCATGGTGAACAGCAAAAAGATCAAGAACATGGGTGAACTTATATCTGAGCTGAACTACCTGCCACGGAACAATGGACTTGTCTACATATTGGATATCATCGTAAGAAAAAAAAAACACGGTAAATTTCCTAGATAATAGGTATTCCATCTAAATGTCTCAGCTTTTCCAACAATTAAATTTTCTCTATATAACTGTAGTTTTAAATGTCATGTAAATGCTGCAAGCACTGTAATATAGGCAGCATTATACAATGGCAGTCACAATTTTTTGGAAAGGACAGAAGGCTTAAATTTTTTTAAACATTTTTGTTAATGTAAATTTCTTATCTTAAAAGTTAAATTTGTTCAAGGGAGGTTTACCTCCTCCCCCCCTCCAAAAAACAACAAACACTGGTATGGAATGTGTTCAAAAACTATTTGGAAAAAGATAATGCTTTTGCAAGACCAAATTCTTTTCAATTCTTCTTCTTTTCGAAGATGATTTTTAATTTCAATTTGATTTTGTTTCAAGGCATTAAGTGAGCTCAGTAATTAAATTAGTAAATTGATGTAATTTTAAGTTACATAACTAATATTAATGTTGATTTTTATTTATATATTTTATATAAAATAGCATAATATTTTGTATTTTTTATTGTTCATATAACTATATTAATAGAATAAAAAAAATTCAAGACAGCTGTGTGAAACAATTCTTTAATTATTTAGAGGATTTAATATTAGGAATCTGGAGTTTCCTAAAACTGAGATCCAGATAGGCAAGTCAGTATTACAGATATTTAGAATACCATTATTAAAAAAAAATCACTAATTTTGATGTTATGAATATCATTACAGCAACCCCATGCCAGCCAAATTTAGTAGAATATTCTATTAGGTAGAAGCAAAAGATTCCATTAAAATTTTAGCCTTTTAAATTAATTAGCTTAAACATAGATGATAATCACAGCATGACCTGATGCTCTTTTGGCATTGATAAATCAATAAATCTCAGTGATAGAGTATAGTCTTAAATAAGTGGGAAAAAGACGAGCTGGAAACTTCAACTGGTAAGAACACTCTGGCATGTTTCTGGAGAGATGAGAGTTTGATTCCTGTATGTCAGTGAAAAATTTTTCCGCTAAATATTTATTGATTTAATTAGTTTAAACATATGGCAAAAATTAATAGTGTTATGCTCTTATGTCCAACTTAGCAACATAAATTTCTTACGCAATTTTAATGAAAGTACAAATAATTATCAGTGGTAGAAGAAAATGTTGAAAATGACACATATTAAAAACTTGTTGCAACAACTCGCAACTATTTCCTTCGTACAACATAATAATTTGTGATGCATAGCACTTACTGCATATAATAAAAACAATAATTCAAATATATCTACTTTTAACCACACACACAAGAGAATTTTGTGACTAACTTTTATATGCTTAAAATTGCAGTTATTAATATAGCAAATTATTATGCATTGCAAGTGTAAAAACTATTGAATCAATTTCAAATTTCAACTACAACCCTATCAGAAAATTTTGATAGCATAACAGAAGTTTCCAGATGTGAGATTCTAATCAGTGCTGTCCAAGTTGGCATCAATGAAAAAACACACTTCAACACATATTTCAATTAATAAGAAATAAATACTTTGGTCAGGCCTTTCCTAATTCCAGATTCAATCCATCATTTTACACAAGCACAAATGGCAGAGATCACTCAGGCACTAGTCATCCTTCTTGACACAGACTGCACTTCTGTATCATCCAAGCTAGGTAAAAAATACCAGCAATGCCTGAAAGCAGACATTTTGTTTCTAAATGGTTAAAGGCTTTTCTTCACAAGAAGCCAGTTCTAGTCTATTCATGAACCATGATGATAAAAAGTGGTATATACAAGGCAGGGAATAGTTGAGAGGCACTAGAGATGTGATGAAAGATGATGATGGACGCTGTGCAATGATGGAGCTTAATCCTTTACCAGTCGATAGATGTGGTGCTGGGCTCCATGTTCACTAGTGGACACTTCAAACACATATGCTATACATAGCAGAGTTTCTTGGGTATCTCTGTTAGTTACCACCTGAAAATATTTTAAACACTATTAAAAACAGTCTCTAGACTAAATTTTCATTATGGCAAAAATATCAATAAGAAATACACTATATTACAAAAACTAACTGGGCACTTCCATGTTATGTGTATTGAAGGCCACAATCAAAGCACCCAACTTTGAATACTATTTACACAAAAATATCACCAGAGATAAATTGAAGATCTCCCTCAAATCTATCTAAATCTCTATTTTAAACAATATTTGCTTAACATTTTAAAGAGTTACTGTAGCTGGTACATTTAACATTGATAATGCTATCACTTTTCCTAAACATCCAACCCCAACTCCAAATTGATAAAAACTGAATAAATCAATTCACACACTTAAAATACTATATTTATAATTAAATTGAAATCTTTAATTCTCTATGACACTATTAAATGTTTTTAAGCACTTCAACAAATGTTCTATGCTATCAAGTATCAAAAGTTATTAAGAATTTATGTACAGTGCCATAGAGGATGGGTAGCAAGAAGAGCTTCCGGGAATACTAGCAAGTGACAAGTTTATTCTTTGATGTTTTTGCCAGCAAGTGACGACTCAGTAGAATTTCAAGAAGGTGATGATGTATGCTGATAATTTATTTAATCAAGGTTTAGTGAAGGAAATAACCAATAATACTTTTGATAGCATAGAGTGCTTAACAAAATTTTACGTCAAAGAATAAACTTGTCATTTGCTAGCATCCCAGAAACTCCTCTTACTATCCATCCTCTGCAGTATGGTACATAAATTCTCCTCGATAACTTTTGATACTTGATAGCAATTTGAACATTTGTTGAAGTGCTTAAAAATATTCAACAGTGTCATAGAGAATTAAAGATTTCAATTTAATTTTTATTACTGCACTGTGAACCTCTACTGTAATTTTTCTTACTATATTTATGCTAATGGATTGTCATGAGAGTTGTGTTTTACCTTTGGAAGTAAATTTTCACAGGTATCAAAAGTTACAGTTAATTGTTTCAGCTGACATATTTTTTTTTTGCAATTTAGAATCAGCCCTACAAAATTATTAGATTATCTGTAGGCAATGACAAAACAAATGTCCATGTCATACTGAGACTCAAACCCAGATCACAGTTGGTTGGGTTGTTTTACCTCTGAGCGGCATTTTTTGCACACAATGGGCAGGTCACAAAGACTTAGATGGCTCAGAGAAGGTTGGGGAAGAGGACTCCACTGGACAGCTGTTTGGAGACAGTAGCCTGCCATCAAGGCCAACCAGCATGTCCAGTAACATGCACAGGGGGCGACTCTCCTGTACACAGGGCCACAGCTTATGTCTCATCTGAAGGAGAGCTGCCTTCCTAAGTATATTGGTGTCCCATACTGATAAAAGCAGGGTAGGGAGTTTTGCAGAGAAAAATCTCAATGCTACTCCAGCTGGTACTCAAACCTAGGAACTGCAGATTATGAGCCTAGCATGCTACTATCTGAGTACTCCCCCCCTCCCCCAGTAGTTGCAGTTTTACCACAAACTAATCAAGTACCAATGCACTACTGAGGTATAATTCTTTAAATATTAAACAAATATTGCATATATTTAGAGAGATTTAAGGGAGATAAAGAATAATAAAAAAACTTATTTTCAAAGTTAGGGAACTTGAATGTGGCTTGCGAGTCACATAACATGGAATGCTTGCTTACTTTTTGTAGTGTAAAGTCATTACATACAAAAAACCTTACATTCATTACAAAATATTATTTTATCTGAAAATTTTGGTATGATCAATAAAGTAGTAATCACCATGTATTAATCATATGAAGCATTTAGAGTAACAAAATTTAATACTAATAATTATTTTGAAGGTTTTTTAGTAATTACATGCTATTTTTCAAAGACAAAAGTTTGCTTTAACAACATTCTGACTTGAATGGAGTAAAAAAACTTTATAAATGCATTTTACATTTTCAGCAGCTTTAATTTTAAACAATGAAATTTTGAAAATGCAAATTAAACTTTTTGTAATTTACAATGCTAACAATGGATTTTTAAGTGTCATTTACACTAATAGATCAGTTTGCTTACAAAGTAATAATTTCTCTTAATCAACTCTGAAATAATGAAGTGTTTAAAAGGTTCATGGTAATATACAGTTCAGTTCATCCAAGTTCTTAAGGAAAATCATTATCTGGATTCATGCATGAAGAAAATAATAAAAATTTTAATGTTGACAAAGAAAGCCAAACTATTATTGAACACTTAATTTCATTTACATGATGGGAAAGTAAAATGTTTGAATATATTTATCTTAAATATTTAGTTCATTATAGGAAAATTAAACAATATACACCGAGATCCCAGTTTATTAGATACACCACACCTTGTCACATAAATGGTTCATTCCAACATGTAATACATCACGTGACCATGGTCACGTGACACATAGTGTACAGTATAAATCAGCCAGACCAGCTCTTCAAACATCAGAGTTGGATTGAGTGTGAGAATGGCAAAACAAGAGACTTGAGAGACTTTGAATGTGGCATCATAGTTGGTGCTAGGTCTGCTGGTTCTACCATCTCCCAAATGACCTTCCTCTTGGGCTTTTCACACACAGCCATTTCAAGGATTTACCAAGAATGGTGTGAAAAGTAAAAAACTGCCAGTGATTGGTGATCCCCTGGATGAAAACAGCTTGTGAATCAGATAGGTTAAAGGAGACTGGTGAGAATCATTCAAATGAACAGACAGGCCACAACCAGGCAAATCACAACAGAATTAAGCATTGGTGTGCAGAAAGTCATCTCCAAATGCACCAAAAATTAGACCTCATTGCAAATGGGTTACACTGCCACTGACCATGTAGAGTGCCGATGTTGTCAGTGAAGAAAATGAATGTGAATCACTAGTGGGCATAGGAGTATCAACACTGGACTTTTGAGGACTGGAAAAAAAGGTAGCCTGGTTGAATGATTCACGATTCCTTTTGCATCATGCTGATGGATCAGAATTTGGCACAAGCAACATGAGGTCATGGAGCTATCTTGTCTGGCATCAAGTGTACAGCACAATAGTGATGGTGTGATATTATGGGGAATCTTGGCACGCATTAGTCCCCTTGAGTACTGAAGGACATCTGAACACCATGGTATATTTGAACATCATATGATCATCCATGAAGGGATGAACTTCCAAGTTCATCCCTTCATGGCTACAGTTTATCCTCACTTGGATGACATGTTAACAATAATGCACCTGCTCACAAGGCACATATCGTCACCGAATGGTTCCAGGAACATGTGCCAAGTTTTCCTTGCTTAATTGGCCTGCACACTCCCCAGTTCTAAATCCAATCAAGCATCTATGAGATGAGGTGGTAAGGGCCATTCCACCATCCAATTTGCAGGAACTCATGACACAATCATTTCCACATGGTACAACACATCCAATAAGTTCCATGCCCCTGATGAATTCGGGCTGTTCTGAATGCCAAAGGAAGTGCAACATGCTACTAGGTAGGTGTACCTAATAAACTGGTATTTCAGTGTATATAAGTATGTAAAAATTAGTGAATGTTAAAAATCTTCTTCTAAAAGAAATATGTACTCTGTATAATATTGATCATGAAACAAAATAGATAAAAAAGGGCTACCACAAAACATTATATTTAAATACCATAAGCAGTACACAAGAACACACATGGGACAAACACATGGATTCACTAAAACATTACATATGACATTGCATTATTGTTGTAATACATCATTGACAGAGAGGTACACAATAAGAAACACAACCATGAAAGCATATAAAAAAGGGTAAACAGAAAAACTGGCTGATTAAAAATATTAATAATTTCTTAAAAACCAAAGGCTTTTACATGCAATCTAGTGGTTGTATAAAGTGCTCACCTGAAGAATAGTGAAATTTTCCAAAACACTATTCATCATGTATTTTTCTGGTAGATGCTTCAACTTGTGAATAAAATTTACCATATATTCACACATTGGTGACCTATGGATCCTATACACAAAGCGACCATTTTCAAACCTTGCATATTCAGTCTAAGAAAAAATAAAAATTACTGTTAATGTCACTAAAAACCAAGTATTTAAAAAATTAAATAGCAAGGTCAAATTTATATACTGATTCTATATGGGTATTATTTTAAGAAAAATCTCCATACTGAAATTAAAAATACATTTCAAGTATTTTATTACAAGTCAAAAGATATTCTTCTATTCAGCTATGGTGCAGTGAACTTCTCAGTTACTTTCCAAAGCTCAAGTTTCAATTTATATAACTCAGTAAATAGTTGGCAGATGTATATTTTTACTCCTCTGCCATACTTGTAATATGCAGACTGCAATAACTAAAAAATCTTGCTCTACTTAATTTAAATCATCATTTAGCAAAATCAGTTATTACTCAATACATTAAGTAACATACAATATGAAGATACTAATGGTTAATACACTGCCCTACCAGAATATCAGAAAATTTTCATGTTATGTCAATGGGAATCTAACTTTTGAAATTCTATAACTCTTAAAATGTGCATTTAATGGGGAAAATGTGGCTGTAGGTAAATTAAAGATTAAAATAAATATTTTACATATATATATATTCAAAATTATGTAATATCGAAATAATCATCCTCAACCTTCAAAATATATATTTTATTAAATGGTTTGAAACAATACTTATTATTTAAGTTTTAATTAATTCCTGAGGTAAAGTCTTAAATGCATTACTGTTTTGAAATATTCTAGCTTCCATTACTCTTATCTATTAAACAAATATTGTTGAAAATCAAAATTCAAAATAGCTTTGATTATGATCTTTAATTATCTTCAGTTACATTTTTCCTTTAAATGAATATTTTAGAAGTTCAGAGCTTCAAAATTAGATTACCATTGACATAACATGGAAAATTTCTAATTTTTTGGTACAGCAATGTATTTTGGCTTACATTTTTAATTATTTCCTGATTTTTAGAAAATTCAAGAAAAATTCTAAAAACTTTTCATTTTACTCGATATTTTTGCCATTTTTACCTGTATGTCTCCTATGAATAGCATAGAAGACGTGAAGCAGTACGGAAGTTTATGGAATTTAAGGGCTGAGTGTTTTAGGTATAGAAAGAAAATCACATGCATATGAAAAGAGGGAATAGATAAAATTAAAGAACTACAGGGCTAAACACATAATGTTATAATAAAGACAAATTCATTATAAAAAAAGTGCAGAATTTTAAATTCTACAATCATAGAAAATTCCTTCTTGTAATATGCAAAATGTGGGAAAAAATGCATGCTTCTAGTCTTTCTTTTAATAGATTACTTCTTACTGGATCTTCATGAAAGTATCTAAAACTTAATCTGAAAAATCATTAAAATAATGCAAAAACACATCTTACCTCCACCTTTTCAACTACTTGTTTCCCAAATGAACACACTTTAGTTGAACATGTTATTGTCATGTTTTCACTGCTTTCATATCTGTGGAGATAAACTTTCATTTATTGGTACCGTTCTAAACTTGAAAAGGCAGTTTTTTTTTCTTAAATATTTGTTTTTCTAGTTTTGTACATAAATATGGGTATAAAAAATAAATATAAACTGTTTAAGTACAAATAATAACAAAAAAAAACATTTAAATTCAAGGATTTTTCAGCATTTTTATAAAAATTTCCTAATAATAACAGTTTAAACTCTTTAAAACAACACTTAGATGACCTTATAAAAATAGTAATAGTACCATATTAATGCTGTAGTTTTAGTTGCTAACAATGAGTAATTGTATATTCTATAAAGTCTCAATTGATAGGCAGCCCATTGCTGTAATATTAATAGGCAGTTCTAAAATAGATGGAAGGCAATATGTGAACAGACATATACTTCATAGAAAAACACTAGTTGGTACATGTGGTATGGACAAAATAATAGCCCAACCTTATTGTGATGTAAAAAGTATCAGTGGTCAAACTGAAATGCTGCAAAATACTGCTCACTAAAGCATTACATATACATCCCAAGTAAACCTCAAGAAAATGAGTTATCATTGATGCTATAAAAACATTAATTCAGATATTCTCTCTACGATATATTACATCATCAGGCCTCTTATTGACCTGCACAATTACACTGTAAACTAAAATTGATTTGGATTTACGGTTGTGCTAAATTACATACATTGGTTCTCAGCAGTAGAATAGTTGGTGAACGTAGAAAAAAAAGATCAATATAAAATATACATTTTGTTTCAGTCATTATTTTAACATGAATTAGAAAAATAAGTATATGAAATAGCATTATCTCATGTTTGCTTCTGCAGTGGAAAAATACTGACATTTAGAATTTAATTCAGATTTATCTTGTTCTTCTACATGACCTGGTTAACATTCTGTAAACTATTATCAATGTTACTACCTTAGCAGTAGAATAATCAGTGCTTCTGTAGTATCAACATTCCATAAGTTGGCAAAGAAAATTTGTCTAATAGTTTTGTGGAGAAACTGAATTTTGTAGATGTGCAGGATTCAAATCCACATCTCTCCAGATTAATGCCAGAGTGTTCCAAGACCTCTAAACTAACACTGTTTCTGTCATTCATCCATTAATATGACATCAATCTACTACTAATCTTTGTTGCTCATGTCACTATCTATGATTGGGAAAAGCAACTTTTCAAATTACACTGAGTAAGATGTAAATATATATAAGAAAGTCACTCATGCTAAAGCATTATTAATGAATTAATCAATCAGTAGTAAATCCACAGAGTTGCCTATAGATTTTGAAGTCAATAAATGAATAAATAAAAATTTTTGTAGAAAAATTGTTTATTGATTTCAAAGTCAACTGGTAACTATAGACAAATTAGTAGTAAATTCACAATGTAAAAACTGTTATTAACTAGAAAGACGCATATCACCTCTGGCACATATGAGAATACTCGTTTTCAAAGACAAAGAAGTTTTTCCTTTACCTCTGTTTTATTCCTTAAAAGTTTTAATTTGAGATAGCAGATGATGGGAAAAATGCAAATAGTATTTCATTAGTAATTATACAACATAAATCGTTATTTTAATTATTATTCGTCTTTTAATTATTAAATCTAAAAAGTTGCATTTCCCACATCTCTCTCAGAAAAGTGGGTAGATTATTGCTGTCAGTGGAATCTCTTAAAAACTACCATTATTTTTTCAAATTTCTATTCTATATATATATTATTTGTAAAACTCTAACAGCTCTGCTGTTTCATCATGTCAGTGATCTGTACAAATATATATATTAAAACTACTACTAAGTATTCAAAAAATGAGAATTATAATATTTCATTAGTATCAATCAAATCAAAAGTTTTCTAATTCTAATTTTCATATTTTCCAATGGAAACTTCATGACATTCACATTCCACCACCAAAATTTCATATTTCTATCATTAATACATCGTTGAAATATTTGTTTGAAAATTTGGAATTTTCAACTTTTTTCCACTACTAGAAAGCATAATTATAGCTTTATAGAGAGATCCAGAAAGTGCATATCCTACAATTTCTTCAATACCTGTCCAACACAAAAAGAATTTTTAATTTATTTCTGTAAACAAAAAAGTTCAATGTCTACAGGAGACAGATGACAAAGCGAAACTATTATCTTGTTTTTGAAGAAAACGAGATAAAAAACAACACACCTCAATGTTAAATGATGCATTCTAACTACATCAATAGAATTATTTTAAGGGAATGGTCACACAAACTATCACACATATAACTAGTTACTTACTGGCTTGTGACACCATAAAATGCCCCAGTTTCATCTTGAATGTTTGAGTTGAGGTCAGCCTAAAAAATAGGTTAAAATTAGCACAGTGAATCTATACTACTTACTGTAAACACAGTACTATTAAATAACTTCATTACATTTGGAGTAATGCTTGCACTACTTTTACTTAAAGAAAGAACCATTTTTAAAAGAAGTCACCTGATAGCCTTCTTTTCTTTAAAATATCAAAAATCAAATTCTACTAATACAATGTTCCCATAACTATGTGCATTTAAAACTTCTGAACAAAACAATACACAAAGATTATGGTGACAATAAGAATTCAATGGACCAATGCTAATCAACAATGATTCACAATTTATTGAATACTACTACATGCATATATGAAGAAGCAGGAAATTTCAATAAGTAAATGAGAAATGAAAAAAAAAAAATTTTTTTTTTTGAGAGATAATTAAGCCAGATCAGTGGTTCTCAACCTTTTATGCTTCACGTACCCCCTGGAAATGTGTATGTAACTAGCGTACCCCTTGTATAGATAGATAAAACTATATAACAATGAGAATAAAATAAAACATATATATATAACATATCTAGCAACTTTTGAACTCCCACGGCGTACCCAAAAAAATTTTACCGCGTACCCCACGTTGAGAATCCCTATGCTAGATGATTAGAAATATATACAGTGAAATAAATTTTCATTATAGAGGTTAAACTACACAATTTATGCAGTCAGAATTTCATAATATTTTATCAGTTTGATGTTTATCTTTAAGCCTGGTCTCAAACAGATAAAAATCATGAAAGATCAGCTAAAACAGCATAAAATCATGCTTATATTTTAGCATTTTGCATCTCGATTAAAAATTTATCTTAATAATCATGATATCCAGGTCTTAACCTAATGAAACAATACTGAAAAAAACATATAAACTGAAAACATTTATAAAAGAACAATATACTTTTGGACTGGAATGTTTCTTAGCATTTATAAAAAAAATACCCCCTCAAGTAGCTGCTTTCCACAGATGTCTGACAGGAGCCTGTCAATTTAAATGCTATAGTAGAAGGTCTGTGAGGTTGGCAGAACCTCAGCAGAAAAACTACATGAACATCCATGCCTTAACATCCATATTAATAAATTTCACAATTATATTTCTACATTAAGTTGAAAAACCAAAAAATTCTAGATTCTCCAAAACTTTTGATACCCCATTATATTATCTTTTATTTTCCCATTTTTGCTTTATCCAACCATTCCACATTGGATAGGAAGCATACTACCTGTTCACAGTTAGGTTTCTTAATATGCATTTACGCAGTTTAAATAGCACAAAAATATTCAATACATCTATAGTCAGGTGGGACTGCACAGTAAAACACAAACTTAAGTCAGGTATGACTGTGAAGGGGCTAATGCCATATCACTGTATTTATTTTTATATAGCTGCTCCCCTGCACAAAACTGAAATAGATGCCCTATCTAGAAGGCAAAATGAATATAAATAATACATTGAAGTATTACACCATATGGAAAATAAAACTGTTCATTATAAACATTATTCATTTCAAAAATTAAAATGCATTTGCAATTACTACTACTAGCATTTGTCATCTCCAAACTGTACAATGATGCCACAAAGAAGTAAATGGTATAACTAGTTAAAGTACTTATAGCTTCAGTGCTCAAGTCAGACCAACTGCAATGGTTAGAAACATAGTAACTTTACTAAAAAAGAAATAAATACTACCCACTAACTAACATTTCACTCTTCATTAACAATACCAAGATAAAAACAATTTAATGAAAATTTTGATATAAAAATTAGTCCTAATTAAAATTAAAATAATGCTAAATTTTATTTATAATAATGCTAAGGTCAGAAACACATTCTGAAAGTCTCACTTGTATTCTCCCTAAATTTTGCCTTAACTGGGGTTCAGTAGTGTATTTTTACTAAGTTTTAAGCATTTAACCAGGGACATATAAATTGGGGGCTACCTGTATGCAATATTACAATATTATAAATTAATGTTGTTGAAACTTAGCAATGTGTAGATACATATTTAACTTCATGTAATATTTTTATAGCTAGGTACCTAAAGTATAATGAAATGCACCAGTGAGTAGCAACTGCCAATCTTATCAATGCTGAAGATTTATAAGTTGATTTATAAGAATGCTTTTCCACACCAAATCTCTCTTGTGCTAACAGTATTTAGAAGTATTAATGATGTAGCAAAATTTTTGCATCATCATCATCATCCTCAAGCAGCCATGGGCTACGGAGGTCCAACCAGACCGTGCAATTTAGTTCTCCAAGCAAGTCTATCCTGAGCTACATCTACTGCATCTGGCCACTGCACACCAATTCTAACAAGGTCCTGTTTGACATTGTCTGCCCACCGCATCCTAGGTCTCCCCTTCTTTCTGAGGCCTTTAGGCGCACTGTTCATACCCTATTCGCCAATCTATAATTATTCATATGGGCAACATGGCCAAACCAACGGAGTCTCTCGCTGCACAATATGCTGCTTAAAGGAGGTTGCAAACTCCTTTGCCTAATCTCATCATTAGTTACAAAGTTGAACCATCTAATGCCCAAGATACTGCGTAAGCATCTGGAATCAAAAGCATCTAGTTTCCTGTTATCTTGTTTACAAAGTGTCCAAGTTTCACTACCATAACTAACCCTAGAAAGAACCAAACTATTATACAGTCTAATTTTAATCTTTAGGTGTAAACGCCTATTTCTCCACACTCTCCATAGATTCTTAAAAGTCCCAGCAGCAATCCCTATTCGTCTGTTAATCTCATGCTGCACATCACCATTATCTGTTACATAGCTTCCAAGATAATTAAACTGTGACACCTGCTCAAGACTGCAACCATTCAGATTAACTGAATCACAGCCTGCCTGACCAATTTTCATCACTTTAGTTTTCTCTCTGTTTATAACCAAACCTACTCTACTACCAGTCTCATCAACGGCTCGAATGAAAGAGTTCATCTCATCAACATCATTTGCCAAAAGGGCTAAATCATCAGCATAATCTAAATCAGAAATTTTCGTATCTCCAGCCCATTTAAGGCCAAAATCTTTCCCTTGAAGTGAATTTCGCATAACAATCAATAACCAAGCTAAAGAGAAAAGGAGACAAAATGCACCCTTGTCGAACACCAGAAGTAATGCTAAACCAATTGCTACAAGCCTTACCAACTCTCACACACGACTCAGTGTTATTATAGAGAGCTTTCATAATGTTAATTAACTTGTCTGGTATACCATATGATCTCACAATCAACCACAAATTATGACGATCAACAGAGTCAAAAGCCTTTTTGAAATCAACAAAGCTAGCAACCAAAGGTTTCTGAAATTCTAAACATTTCTCAAGAATCTGCTTAAGTGAAAATATCTGATCCACACATCCCCTACCACTTCTGAATCCACATTGCTCATCATGCAATTGACTGTCAACCAGATTCTTAATTCTATTAAGCACAATCATGGAAAGAACTTTACCTGGAACAGAGAGTAGGCTGATACCCCTATAGTTATCACAAGGACTGCGATCACCTTTTTTGAAAATAGGGATAACAATAGCTCTGGTAAAATCCTTAGGAACCATGCCTTTATCATAAAAGATATTCAGAATTTCAGTCATCCAAGTGGTAACCGAAACATTCCCAGCTCTAAGCATTTCCGTAGTAATTTCATCTACCCCTGGGGATTTATGAAGTTTAAGTTTAGAAACAGCCAAAAGAACTTCAGATTGTGTTATAGGGCCAACATTAAAGCCACCAATGCATCTATCATCATTGCAAACAATGGGAGTAGAACTAACTACATTGTTTAGAACATCACTGAAATGCTCAGCCCACCTAGCCATGACAGAATCCTCCTCTTCTATAACCTTACCTTGTTTATCCTTCAATCCTTGTATCCCTGTCCGTTTTCTACCACACAAAACATTAACTATCTGGTACAGCTCTCTGCTGTTGTGCTGTCTAACTGCTTCCTCGGCTTTGTCAGCCAAACCATCAAGCCAAAGATTCTTATCAGCAGCTAACTGATCCTTTACAAGTTTATTAAGGTCTCTGTAATGCTTTCTATTAGGACTAGTAGGGTATTGATTAAGGGCATTCCTGCAATTCTTTCTTTCCGAAATAAGCTCAAGTGCCTTATCACTCAGATAATTCTGTCTCTTCTGCTCCTTTTTTCCTAAAAGAGTACTGTTAGTGTTCAAAAATGCCTGTTTAAAATGATCCCATTCTTCCTCAACTTCAGTAGTAAGCAAACCATGACTGTCATAATGACTAAGTAACCTATCATGGTAAGCTTTGGCTATAACTGGATCTTTCAGAGCTTCAGTATTAAAAGTAAATTTTTTAACCCTAGCACAACACTTTTTAAGTTTAAGTTGCAACACACTTTTAACAAGGTAATGGTCAGATCCAATTTCAGCTCCCCTATATGCCCTGGTATTCCTAACAGAACTAGCCCATTTGCTGTTAATTAATATGTAATCAATCATATTCTTATGCAGCCCATCAGGTGAAACCCATGTGTACTTATGTATGTCACGGTGTTTGTAATAAGTGTTAGTTATTCTGAATCCATTGAGTTTACTTACCTGTAGGAGACGTTGCCCATTGCCATTGCAGCTACCAATACCAAAAGGGCCTATTACTCCTCCCCAAAGGTCAGAGTCAGTACCAACTTTGGCATTGAAGTCACCAAGAACAAGGGTAATATCTCCTTTCTTGACAGAATTCAAAATATCCTGAAGTTGTTCATAAAACCTATCCTTCTCATCCTCATCGGCATCCTCAGTGGGGGCATAACAGCAGATAACATTCAAGTCTTTAATGCTTGTCTGAAATTTTGCTGTAAGAAACCTTTCATTAATGCACTCATATCCTAGAAGAGCATCACTAGCGTGTCTGCTGAGAAGCAGACCCACGCCTTGGTGATGCTTATTGTCGTCCCTCCCTGAAAAGAGAAATTTAAGATTATTTTTAAGAATCTGACCTTTATCTGTCCATCTGGTCTCTTGCAAGCCGAGAATATCTAAATTATAACGGTGGAATTCTTGTGTGAGGACATCAAGAGAAAAAGCTCTGTGCAGAGTCCTCACATTCCAACTACCTATGGAGAGAAAATGGTTAGTGGGATGTTTAAAGAAACTATGTTTATTGAGAGAGGGAATGCCGACAATATCAAACAGCCCCCTAATCGCAGACATGGGGCAAAGACCCGTTCCCCCACTACTAAAGGCTGAAGCCATCTACACTGGAAGACTTCCTCCAATGTAGAATTTGACGATGCCAATAGAAGCAAAGAGTTCAGGTGCCTGCGATGACTTCTGCTCAGGATTATCCACCAGCTGATAAACATATCCTGTGAATCTATTCACTTGGGGCTGTCAACCCACAAACAAACAGAAAACACAGCGGAAGATTTTCCCTCCACAGAAGCCCACCAGTGCAGCAAAATCAGGATCCATAATCAAGCTCAGAGCCATATATCTGTCCAGTAGGTTTATATGGTCAGCACCAGGACCCTGTGTGGTTGACCACTCCTCAGCAGGGTAGAAAAAAAGAAAAGTAGCCATAGTTGTCCAGATCAGTAGGCCACACTAATCTGGCAGCCCTCCCCTTCCGTTCACTTCCACAAGAGAGTATCTCTTTCGAAAGTTACTAACGGTCCACACCACGAGAAGGCGGGGTCGGACATTAGGTGCTAGGCCTGGCCGGTTCTATGCATCATCACAGGGGATTGGTGCATAGCTCTCCTTCCAGTGACTACCTAGCTACCATTACAGATTACTTATTATTAGTAATTGCAGTTTTCACAGCAATATTAACCTAGTGTGTTGCTTTTATGTTATATTTAACACCTTTGAGTAATTGACTTCATATACACTAGTTACTGATGTATTTATTTTCAATAAAAGTAGTCATTACTGGTTTAACCATCACACTTTTCATGACAAAAAAAGCCTTATTATGCAGTTTCTAGCTTTTGTGTTGGTTGGATGTTGGTGGCAGCATAACTTTCCTGATGACGCATTCACAACTACAGATGATGAAAAGTAACCATGTAAGTATTTGACAAAACATTGCATACAAAGTATGTTATGCATTTAATGTTAAATCTCATTTCATGTTAATTAAAAGCACTTCAGTAGTTTTATGCCTCCAGGGTATGTTCTCAAAACCATTTTTCCATATAAACATTTTGACCTTATTTTTACACGATGTTGCTATGCATTTGTCTTGAAAAATCTGTTGAATGCATTTCATAAAGATAGGTCTGAAAGAGTATTCTCTGCCTCCATTTTGATGTGTAAATTGAACAATAATGACATGACAGAGGATTAACCTTTCAAGTACATAATCAAACTCTAATGCTTCAACACACATGTACTGACTACAATCAGTGACATGCATTGCATGCAATCACAGCTTCAAATTCTTTTGCTGTTGCTTAAAATGTAATATTTATATGAATTAAACCCTGGATTTGGTTAAATTTAGCATATATACTTAGTATCTAATTATTCATAACTAGAATATTATTCTTTATCATTTATTAATATGGCATTATAACACAATTTATTAAACAACACATGTAAAAAAACTTTTAAAAATTACCCCTCAAGCAGCTGCTTACCACAGAGGTTTTTATGTATGCTGAAGCCTCTCGGTTTAATATATCATAGAGACAGTCGAAAATATATCATAGAGACAGTCGAGGAAGGTGAAATCTCAGCAGGACAACAGAAAGGAGCCACCCATACCTTATCTGGGGCTTGAACACAAGTCTCTCTGACCAGTTGCCAAGCATACTAACCACTCCTCATGTTTTACAATTGCTTTTCAAGGTAGCTTTCATTTTACTTTCATATTTAGTTTTTTGTATAATGATGTATAATATTTAATATAATGTAAATATTTGATAAATGCTTCAGACTCATCATTATCTACCATTACCTAAGAATTAAACAAATTTGCACTTATATATGTAGTAATAGTTAACATAGCCATACTGTAGGATCAAGCATAGAACTATCTACTCATCACCAATGGAAGATAGCTATGTGATTCCGTGCAGAGATATGAAAAGTGGGACTCTCTTGAAAGGGTATGTTTTATATCCTTTGTGGGACATATGGAGTATTATTAAGTTTGCTGAAGTGGAGATTAGTGACTCAGTGTGGAGATTAGTCACAGTAGTATAATGATATATTTTACACTACTGTAAATTTAAACCATAAAAACTTTGCAGTGGCTAATTTTAAAATTATAATCTAACACTGATCCAGTCAAAAGATGTTTCAAGTAATAACAACTGAGTAAGATAAGAACAATTGAGAGAATCTGTCAAATGAATATTCAAAATGTTTAATATTAGTGGCTTCAGACTTTTCTGAGAGTATGGACAATATTCACTATTGTATAGCTGATTGACAATACTAGCAGTAACTAGGTATTAAAAGTTAAATTATATTTATTCACAGCAATATAGAATAAGCTTTATTTTCTGCAACTTTGGCTGTATTTACAATAAAGGGTTTTACTTGAGTAAGGCCTAAGTTGATATTACTGTTCACTTTGATGGTGATAGCTGGCTCAGATGTTACATTCTCGACTCTGGGTAATGGTCTTTTCTCCTGCACTGGTAATGAAAATGTTTTACAGGTAGGAATTACTCAGAACTGAGAATGCAACATCTGAGCCAGCTTATCACCACCAAAATGAATGGAATATTTTATTGTAAAATACATAATACCCTTCAGTGTAAATACAGCAAAAATCATGGAAAATAAAACTAGGTATACTTAAAGTTTGTTGAGCAAAATCATACTTACCCAAAATTTGACCAAGAAGAATGCATTTTGTGGGCCTTTATCATATAGTTCTTTTAGCCCACCTTTTTTTTCTGGAAATTTGTCATATATCTGCCTAATATCAACAGCCTGAAAAATGTAGAAAAGAATATTGCAATATATTGACTTCACATCTTCTAAGAAAATATGTATTATGAATCACATTTATTTTCAAAGCAATTTTACTACTTGCACAATTTTAATACATTACCCGTACTACCAGGAATTGTCATCAATGAAAATTGACTTCCTCTTATTTTGATCTTTAGTTTAAAAGGTTAAAATTTTTCAATAAATAACATTCATTTACTATGTGTTCTATGAATAGATGGTACCAAGTTAATGCTAACAAATATTAATTAAATAAGCAACATGTGATGAAACAGCAATTCTTCTACAGAAAATAATATGTGTTGGTGTATACTCTAATAATGTAATGACAATAATAATTATTAATAATTTGCCTTAAAAAACACAAAATTTAAGAGGATCAAAATTAAGAAGTAAGCCATCCTTTATTAACAACCATAAAAGTCTTATCACTTAGCAATATTTGGATTACTGCAATAATCTCATTTGATGTGTGGCAACTTGCTCCATCCTGCTAAAAAAAACCTATTGAGATATGCTGACACCAATATTTATTAGGATAAATAATTACAGAATTTTGAGCAATAATAGGAGTTCACCAGCATGTAAATCTCCTGTATTATTATTATTATAAAAGGAACATCTGAAAACTTCATTAGTATGAATTATTTTATTTTCATCAGTGTTGGCTCTTCTGGCATTACAGAAATAAGTAGATCATTTTAATCACGATAAAAAAAAAACAGTAGCTGAATAAGTATGCATAAGAATAGAATACAAAAATGTACTTTTATATTATGCATTAGGTAAATTAATTTCAATTACTTATTAATTTATCTACTGTTCTAAAAGACGTTGCAGTAGATTTTTCTCAGTGTACTCATCTTTAACCCTACCAGTGTCCACGTCATCTGTATACATTCGGAGAATCTGAATTGAGAGGCCAAGGACATATGTATCCGTTTTTAGTACAACAAAAAAAAATAGATTTTTTTAAAAATAAAAATTGCAGTTGTAATTTTTACATATATATATATCTTAAAAAAATATATAATTCAGGCTTCAAAAATAATATATTTTTTTAATTTGATGCATATTTTATTAAACTACAATACAAATAATTTTATAAAGCCATCTGTTGCCATTTCTTAGAAGCACTAAATGATACTGCCGATTCACTTGTTAACGTTCCTATTTGCTGAAGCAACCTTCTGATTTAATCTCACAAGTTTGATTTGAACTATTATCAATAAATTTTTCCTTAAATTTTCGAAAATCTCCTAAAAATTAACAAAAAAAACTGTTATTTTTTAAAATGACAGATTTTGGAAGTAATTACAAAATACGTACCACCATTTTTTTTTTTGTTTCACACTCTTTTCTGTCAAACTTATTTCGGTATTCCCAAGTTATTTTTACCATTTTTTCCAGCATTCTACACATCTTTCCTGCCTTAAAAATCGAAACTGGAAGTAAACACATCCTTCTTAGTAATTCTGGTTGCAGCTGCATTTAATTAGTTATGCTTCACTGAGGCAAACAAGATGCAGATGGTTGACATATGCAATCTCTGTTGTGTGCTATAAGAGTTTTTACAGTTTTGGTCCAGCATATTGGATACCCTTTGTAAAGTTAGTATTTACTTTTTTTATGTTTAAACCTTAGTTTTCATTTCAGTAGTTTATTTTCGGAAATTAGCAATCTTTTGTCCGATTGATAAGTATTGATTTTTTCATAGTTATGCTACATCGTATTGCTGGCCTACAACTTGTTGCTGTGGATATTTTAACATCGCATTAGGCTATGTGTTAATTTTTATTTCATCATTTATTCAGTAAAACTTTGATCTATTATCATTTTCTGAAAATAAATGAGGTCTTGGATATGGAAGCAAATTAATTTCTGCAGATTACATCTGTTAGTTAACAATCTTTCAATCAGCTGATTTATCGATCTGTACAAGTTATGCTAGATCGGAGCTGGCTTAAAAATTGTTGCGGATATTTTAACACCCCATTAGGTTATATGTAATTCTTCTTTTGTTGTTTCTTTTTTTTTTAGTAAAAAATAGACAGCTTCTACAGTTTTCTGAAAATGAGTGTCTTGGATATGGAAGCAAAACAGACTTCCTTGCTATGGAAATCAGCTGTCATATGGGAGGGCAATTTTAGGAAGGTGTCCCCTCCACTAAACTCACATAGAAAGTTTCACCCCACCCCCCTCAAACACTCTCTAGATATATATATATTTTAAATTATGAATTTTTGTTTATATTGAATTAATTTAAAGGCAACGCCCCGTCCCCGTACCTTGGCTGTGCCACACAGATGACATAAATGCTGTTTTTTCTTTTGCTTTGGTGCGCAAACCTTTCTGCACTTAGCCAAGATCGTCAAACTTCAACACCCAAATAAAAAATTCACAATGTTTTATGCAGCCAAGGAGGTTTTTTCTATTTCATAACCAGTTTAGAAAATCCTGTGAATATGAAAAGTTCAAATCACGTTGTATAACATTGGCCGTGTTTAAAATACACGATACTGAAAAGGTTCATTAAAAGAAATAAAAATCATATTTCAGGTTGAATATTATATTATTCTGGAGGAAATTTCGTTTCGATAAATATATAATTTAACTATTTTTATTCAGCAGGTTTTCCAAAATGAAGCCTTAATTGTATAGTGAGATTTTTTTTTCACCATATCACATTGAAAAAGGCTTATTAAAATCAATATGCTTGCAAATTTGCTTATATTATTTATTTTCATAAAATTCGCAATTAAATTCTATTTAATTTGATATATAACACAACCTGTTTCCATTGTTTTTTTTATTTTATTTTTTTCAAATTCCAAAGGATACTTGTTTATGTGACTCAGTACAATTGGCTAAAAGCCTGGAATTTTCTCAAAGTATGGTACCGAGAAAAAAATTACGAAACAAGAAAAATATTTACTTAAAACCAAAAAAATTTTGTTATTCAGAAATATATAGTCATTCTATTCATGTGCATTAATCATTTCTGTCTATTAGTTTTTTTTTTTCAAATAAATTTTTATTTGTGTTGCAAAATGCATTTTTTTTACTACGAGTCTAAAAAGGTCCTATTAAAAATAAAACATAGCATTTTTGTTAAATACTTTATTTTCAAAAAATCCAGAATTAAATGCTGATTAATTTGGCATACAATATGCCATAATTCCTTTCATTAGTTATTTGTCAAAAAAGTTCTAAAGTTAAAGTTTTTTTGGCTGAGCATAGGGAGAGAATAGCTTGGCCTCTAGATGGAAACCTATTTTTCAGACGACACTGGAAGGGTAAAAGAGTTTTAGAGAAATTAAGGAATCACAACAGTTTAAAACATTCTCAATAATTCCAAAACTTTGAAGTACAAAGAAAACAACTAGAAGCATTACCAAATTGGGTAAACCTATAACAATGGCAGTGACCATAATATATTTCATTTGGTGATACCTCTTTAACTTCATTTTTATAAATCTATTTTTTTTCCAGTAAATGAACAGCATTGTTGGTTTAATTACAGATTCTTTACAAAGAACAATAAATTTAGCATAATGTATTGTTTTCTGCTGATCTTCCATCACTGATAATTTTTATAAGCTGTCTGATAAGCTTTTGCATTAAATTTATCATAAGGTAAGAAGAATCTAGATATTGCCCCATCTATTAAAAAGTAAATTATTTTACCTGGTCTTTAATAAACTATATTTTTTCCCTGTTTGATTTAAATATGTTTGGAGATTCTAAATTTATTATTGGAAGTGGAGATATATGAGAATTTCAGCACTGTAAAGAGTAAAAGAGGAAATATTACAAAAATTACCTCTAAAAGTGGATCTGAATAGCCTGGTAGCCCTCCTATGTGAACAAACAAATGCTTCTGATACTATAAGGAAAAAAATATATTAATATTTTCATGAACTAAGCATTAACAATTGATTGAAGTATATTTATACATGCATATACTCAATAAATATATGCAAGAAATTTAAAATATTTTAATGAAAAAATAAAAAAATTGGCTATTTTATATATTTTTTAAAAACAAAATAAGCATTAGAAATAAAAAAATGAACAAAACTAGGGAATTAAACTAACATATGTATGTACTTTCTCCTTGCTTCCCTCGCAGATCACTAGGGGGGGGGGGGGTTCCTGTCAAAACTCTGTGGCCAGAAGTAGTCCGGAAATTTTTTTGTTTCAAATATAACATTTAGTTTTTGTCATTATAACCTTGTATCATTGCAATATCAATGATATTGCTATGTGTTTAAAGGATTAATAACTTTATATCCATCCCAAAAAATTGGATAACATAAGAACACTATTAATTATATTTATAGAGATTAGCATTCAAAACCCACTAATAATAGTTTCAGTAAAATTGGAAAGTCTGAACATGTTAATAGTTATTAATTGCTGATGATACCATCTCATCCTACAATTACTATGGTTCACGAGCTAAGAATAATGAGCAATTCGCTCAACTGCATGTCAAGTTTATGAACTGCAGAATTGCATGTTTAACTCCCAATCAAGATAATGTTGTTATTGTTGTTTTCCCATTTCACTCTGCCATCCTGAATAAGAAAGAAAACATGATGCACCCATGGGATATTGAGCCCTATTCTTATGTGCAAGAGAACTGTAACTTATGGATGATAAGGAGCATGCTATATAGTCTCAAAGGAAAGTCTCTTCTTGCCCCTAAGAGCTGTTCAAAGGTCTCCTTCTGCAACATACCCTTGTTCAGGCTTAGTTTTAGTAATATATTGTCATTCTTGCTTTCCTGGTAATCTATCATTTACTAAAAGGATATCATTGACATGTGATCCCTCTGTTCGAGACAGGATGACTTTCTGTTGAACCACACTACTGCCAAGTCATTTGTTCTACTCAGACTATTCACTTATGAGGCCATCACTAACTTTGGAGTTCAGTGTTCTCCATTGCAATTGTTGGCCTTCTCTCTCCAAGTCAGTGAAGGTGCTGCCATCTAGATATAAGAATGGGTACTTGCACAGACATTATTTTAAGGCAATCTTCAATTTCTAATAATACTTCTAATTATTTTCATAGAAAATTTTTAGCTAGAGTGTCTGACATAATTTAATCCATCCCCATCCATTGGCTATGAATCAAGGAATATATTTTGACAAGGCAAGATTCCCCAGAGATTCAAGCTGACAATCTGAAGTTGGCAAAACTGTTAAAGATCAAATTGGCTGCCCTACAGGATTGATTCATGAAGATTGAGAGAGTGCAGTTCATTGTGCATTTGGTCCTTTGGAAACAGTTTACAATTGGACTGCACACTCTCAATTTTGGGATGTTTTTTGCTTGATCATCTAGCCTACTGTGCAGAAAATAAGTGCAGCACAAATACCAAAAGTCCAATTTAAAAAAAAATTATTTATTATTACTTCCTAAAAATAGTTTCTTATGAAATTTAATGTTTTCTCTTTTGTTGCCAAGATGCTCCTAGTATACATCAGCAACAGGTTTTTCATTTTGCATGCTTCTAACACTGTCAAAAAATAATCAAATCAGTTCCAGAAACATTATTGGTGTGTCATTTTAATAATGTATCTCCTTATTTTCTTATTACCATTGTTTTTTGTCTACTTTTAAAACTAAGACATGAAAGAAATAGCATCTATCATTAACACCTTTAGATAATGCATTTTGTTAAACATGGGAACTTCATTCCTCACAACACCCAGGAACTAAAAAAGGTATAATAAATGACATTTTTGAAACAATGCATGTCAAAACACATGGAAATTTGGTTCCACAGTTGAAAATCACCTGAACGAAATAAATATAAAAGTTTGGCTACAGGTAAACACTGAATGAAGAAATTATGTGCTAAATATCATATAGAAGTCTTGAATGAGCAACATCATATCATGGTATAGGAAGTCTCTGAGAGCTAGTGTTGCTTACATTTTAGCAAGTAATGTACTAATTTTATGACACTACTAATTGACAACTAACAAACACCAACTCCTGTGACTACTTCCAACTGACTACTGTCAACTACTAACTTCTACTCCTGTGACTACATGTCACAGTTATAACAAGCGTACAGGCTCGGCAACATGTGGCTGTTGCACCGGTAAAGACATTTGCATAAAATGATGAGTGCGCAAGCTATGATGCAAGAGGGGCTTTAGCAGGTGACAATCGAAAGTTCGGAGTTGCGCAAGCGCAACTCCTATGCTCTTGGAAACGAGTGCTGTGATGCCAAAAATGAAATTAAAATCTGTAAAATGATAAATATAACGTAAATTAAGCAAAACTGGTTAAGGTAAAGTAAAAGTGAATGCGGGGCATCACAATTTATTATATATTTTCATATTATTTTTAATAATTTACACACACACACATATATATACATATCAGTAGCACTGCCAATTTTTTGGAAGTGCAGGGGCTGAGGAAACCTTTTTGCTAATGTAAATTCATGGAATATTGATTTATCAAGAAATAAATTTCCCCAAGGAGAGTTAAAACCTCAATCCCCTCCATATTTATGCAACTGGCATGTGTGTGTATATTTGAAATGCCCAAAATCTGGAAATATAAAAAAGCCTGAGATCTCCAGCCCAAGTGATTTGGAACACTGTTCCACATATAATACATAAATCCCCATTCTACTCATGAAAAAAATAGTTGAATTTAAAAGGTTGACTGCACTTACAGCAATTCAAATAGAATGATTTGGAAGAATAACTGGATGAAAAATGGCTTTATACTAGAAAATGTATTTAATAATAGAGTATCAATACTGTTTTTAGGAAGAGCAAAAAAACCCAATATATTTGTTTACTGATAATTACAGATTATAAACTCCTTAATGCAACTAGATGGAGGAAAAAATGGTAGGTAATCACTGATCTAGTAGCATGCAATTCCTTAATGCAACATATTATACAACCAGAATTTATTACAGTATCTAAATTTAACATAGCATATAACATACTGAATAAAATAATTATGCAATGTCAATGTACTTACATTATCAGGGTCCCTTTGCTGCTCCATGAAAGCAGAGAATTCAACTAAGCGTAGTTTGTGAGTGGCAACCCCCCGTCCTTCCCATGGAGTGACAGAAGGAGAATTTAAAAGGTCAACTGCACTTACAGCAGCTGTAACAGGAGGCTTTGGAGGCATGCTGTATGGCTGGCTAACAAATGGCTTCACACTAGAAGATTCAAATATAATTTGTAAAAAAAATATATTTATTCAATTTTTTTTTCTTCCTGATGAAAAAGGTTTAGAATTTTACAAATTCATCTAATCTAATTAAAACAAATATCCTGCTTTCTCACCCTATTAACATAAGAAAAGGTTCAGGAATTCAGTTCCAGAATGTTTCACCAGAAAAAGTTACATGTATGAGGGAGGTGCAACAAACTTTTTCCAAAATAGTACTGTTAGTTTCCAAAAAAGCCTGTTTAAAATGGTCCCATTCTTTCCCAGCTTCAGTAGTAAACAAACCATGACTGTCATAATGACTAAGTAACCTATCATGTAAGCTTTAGTTGTAACTGGGTCTTTCAGAGCTTCAGTATTAAAGGTAAATTTTTTAACCCTAGCACAACACTTTTTAAGTTTAAGTTGCAAGACACTTTTATCAAAGTAATGGACAGATCCAATTTCAGCTCCCCTATATGCCCTGGTATTCCTAACAGAACTAGCCCATTTGCTGTTAATTAATATATAATCAATCATATTCCTCTGCAGCCCATCAGGTGAAACCCATGTGTACTTATGTATATCGCGGTGTTTGTAATAAGTGCTAGTTATTCTGAAACCATTGAGTTTACTTCCCAATACTATTAGATGAAACTATTAGATGTAATGCATGAGATGGTCGACAAGCTAAAAAAAATCAGTTCAGTTATGTGATAATAAATATTGAGATAAACTCGGATAAACTCGACAGTTCAACATCCAGTAATAAATAGGCACTTTTTGACGTTGATTTCAATTTTAGAGGAAAAATTGTCTGAGCTGGGTGGGATATGAACCCACGACGTCCTGATAACATGTCAGGTGCTCTGGACCACTGAGCTACCAGCCGCCGATCAAGATCTCCTCTAATTAACGCTATGAACATTTCCCTTTATGTGATCTTCGGGAATCCATACACTGTGCATATTATATTCCAAATCTGTCCAAGGAGAATAAATGCACCACCAATTTTTAGGAACAAAGGTCCAAAACAACAGTAAGAGATTATGTACATAGCATCAAGGAAGAGTCATACATAAAATCATCTGTCTTCATGGCAATGCATTGTGAGGGCAACTTATTTGGTGGCTCAATGAGATTCATGTCTAATGCTTAGGTGTGCCTTTATGGGCAGGGACAAACAGATCACATTTTATATAGGTCTCTACTGAACCTTCCATATACAAAATAAATAATAAATAAATAAATACCCCCTCAAGCAGCTGCTTGCCACAGAGGTCTGGCAGGAGCCTGTCAGTTTATATGCCACAGTAGGAGATCTGAGAGGATGGCAGGACCTCAGCAGAAAAACAACACACACATCCATGCCTAATCCGGGGCTCGAACCCAGGTCCCTTAGATCAGTAGCCAAGTGTGCTAACCACTCGGACAACATAAAAAAACTTTAAAAAAATTTTAGTCCACTGGTTCTCAACTTTTTTTTTGTGCCACCCCATATTTAACTTCATTATCTTCACATCAGTTCATTTCAATCTGATTGTTCATCTATCTACAATTCATACATTTGAAATCTTATTAACATGAATAGCAAAAATAAACTTTAGTTAAAACATCAATTCCAATACAAAAAAAAAATTTAATTGCTTAAAATAGACAAATCTCTCAACACCCTACCCTGGCTGAGAAACACTGATATAGTCATGAAAAATAATCATTAACAATATCCAAATGGTTTCACTGCTCCAACTGAGAATGAAAACAGAAAATCAAGTACCTGCTTGCTGACACTAGCTTCATGCCATTTAGGTACAAATATCTTTTCAGGAAACAAGCAAATGTAAAAAGGTGACCTTATGGGCTGTTGAACAAATTAAAAAATTTATGCCAATTTTTTTACTTGTGGTTTTAAAAACTTCACTTTTTTATAATTTTATTTAAATGACATATTTAATAAGTTGTTTACACTGTCTTGTATATGCTTTTCACATAATCGTACTTTCAAGCTTTTGGTTTGTTGCCATTACTAGATTCCCAACCATCAACACCACTGGCGACAGACTCGTTCATTTTACTTTCTTCTTGCCTTTTCATACTACCACTCTTTAACCACTTATCCATCTCAAACACATTACTTAAAAATCCATGAACAATATTTCCAGATTGGACAGTACGTAATTATTATGGTACCAGTAATAAAAACAGATGAATACATACAAAAGTCTGGAAATAACCTTAAACACAACTAACTGGAACCATGCAATAATAAGAGAAAATTGATGATGAACTCTATTGGACTCATGATGAACTAACTTACTTTTACTATCTTGCTCTTGGCAAACTACTAGTTCTCATAAGATGGCCAAACCAAGTTGAGTTAAAATAATATATTTGGAAGAAAGTAAAATCTTTACTTTTATGGAGCAATTCTGCTTTTATTTGAAATTTCTGACATTGCAGTTTTTTGCTCACAGAACCCCTACAAGGGCTGCAAAACTCATGGGTTCTGTGGAACACTGTTTGGGAACCACTGGATTAATTAATGCTCAAGAAATTTGTAAATTATTATTCAAGGCCTAGAAAAAAGCTTTTCTCATTTCAGAAAATGAAAAGAATGCTTCTAGACATAGATTTTAATTGGTAAACAATGGTTCTTTATTACACCAATACTAATGATAAATTTACATCACCTGAGTGGACAACCTCCTTTAAGCAGCATATTGTGCAGAGAGAGACTCCGTTGGTTTGGCCATGTTGCCTGTATGTATAATTATAGATTAGTGAATAGGGTTATGAACAGTGTGCCTAAAGGCCTCAGAAAGAGGGGGAGACCTAGGATGCAGTGGGCAATGTCAAACATGACCTTGTTAGAATTGGTGTGCAGTGGCCAGATGCAGCAGATGTAGCTCAGGACAGATTTGCTTGGAGAACTAAATTGCACGGTCTGGTTGGACCTCTATAGCCCATGGCTGCTTGAGGATGATGATGATTGATGATGAGTGGATTTATAAACTGACAAAAAATATAACAAAATATACAGACTAAATTACAAAGAATATCTCTATTAATGATGACAGATGCCATATAGACTATAAGCAATATTCTTTGCAGCTTTCATGATGTACCAAAGCCAAAAATGTATATGTAATATCTTGTATGGTGATATCTTTTTTCCCTTCCTGATTTGATCTTATACCTTTTTATACAAGTCAGTGATTAAAATTATTTTTTATATAGTCAGTGATATAAATTATACAAGTCAGTGTATTTAAATATATATTGCAACTTTCAAAATATTTTGGCTAATGAAAACAAAAGTTCTTTGAAAGCTTGCCAACTTATTATAGACCATTTTTTTCTCAATGCCATATATTTATGCTATATTAATAAATCACTTTGAATTTGAGTTACAACATCAAAAGTAATTGGGCAAAATTAATTTTACTTATACAGTCACAAATCTTGGAATAATTATCTATTCAATTATGCTTTCAAAAGCAAATAGCATAAAACTCCTAGGGAAGAAGGAATACAAAGACTTTTTGCATAAGATACTTAACTAAAACACATTTTCTTTATAAAAAAAAAAGGTAACTCACTCTTCAGAAGGTCCTGCTTGTGTGATGCCATGCTGCCAAAACTGCAAAGAAATTTAAAACATTTCCAATAAAAATTCATAATACACGACTTTTGAACATCAAATAGAAAATTCAAGAGTGTTTTCAACAAATTTCATCTTTACTTGTGATTTCTGGTATAATCAGCTATCTTTGCGATGCTATTGGAAGCCCATCACTACCTTCATGTGACATACATATGCAACTGTGTACTGCTGAAGGTTCATATTTTTAATTGAGGGAAACTTGATTGAAGTTGATAGCTCAATAGTCAGAATATCTGACATGCTATCAGGATGTCATGGGTTCATATTCCACTCTTGGCTATGATTTTTCTATTGTTTTAAGTTCAAGAGTACTATCATCAAATTTAAATTGTAAAATTTCATTACAGTATTACAATATACTAAGTTAAGGATGGTACATTAGGTTTATGTCACATCAGATACATTATATTACCAAAAATGTTGGACACTTCCCTGTCATTTGGATCAAAAGCTACATTCATAACAAACCTTTTACAGAAAAATGTAGCTGAAGATCTCACTCAAATCTCTCTAAATCTCAATTTTCAACAATATTAGTTTGATTTTTTTTCAGAAGTAATGGAATCCTATAGTATTTAACAGCAGCATTGTTAATTATAAAAATTTACCTCAAAGGTTTTAACTAAAAACATGCAATAATTTTTACAACATATTGCTTACTAAAATGAAATGTACTTTTAAAAGTTGGCATAATGATTCTTAAAGTTGAGATTTACAGAGATTTGAATAAGATCTTCAATTTATCTACAGCGACACTTTTTTTCTGTTAAAAACTTATTTTCAAAGTATGGGAACTTTGAATGTGGCTTTCCTCCCCCCCAAAAAAACGAAGTGTCCAAACATTTTTGGCAATACAGTGTACTATGAAACTGACATTGTAAAAGGCAATACAATTAGTTTAGATTAGTATCATAGCATTTTTTAAAGGAAAAGTTCTCCAAGTTTTTCATAGATGATAATCACAGCGTTACCTGCTGATCTTTTGGCATTGATAAATCAATAAATATTTTGTGAAAATTAGCAGAAAAAAGACGAGCTGGCATTAGTTCAACTGGGAGAATACTCAGGCATGTTTCTGGAGAGATGCAAGTTCAAGTCCCGTATGTCGGCGAAAATTTTTTCCGCAAAATATTTATTGATTTATAAGTTTTTCTCAATAAATAATAGCAGTTCTAAAAAGTTATTAATAATTTTATTTTTGAATAAATACAACACTGGAAGAGCAAGTAAACATTTGTGAAAATTGAAAGGTACTGTTAACAACTGAATGGGACTTAAGCACTCAGAAAGCAATCATTTTTGTGAAGCTGTTGGAAGTCCATCTCTACCTTCATGTGACATGCTTATGTGACTGTGTACTGCTGAAGGAAAGTTCATATCATTAATTGGGGGAATCTTGATTGGCATCTGCCAATCAAGATTCCCTCAATTATAATTATTATATTCCTCATTCTAAACATTTTTCTTTCATTACATGTAAATCAAATCCTCACAAAAGGGAATTGAAAAGTTAAAACAATGCACAAGCACTTAGCATTTTGAGTGTTTTTACTGCAAATGAAACCATTTCCCAATAGTAGTGCTAAGCAGATAACATGGGAACATGACAGAGTATATATTAGACATTACATTAGTAACATCTAAAGCACAACACTTCATAATAACAATTTTTTGAACACTTTATGCTTTAAGTCAACTGGGCATAGAGGAAAATTGTCTTGAGCCAGGTGGGATTTGAACCCAAAATAAGAGCACCTGACATGCCATAAGGAGGTTGTGAGTTCAAATCACACCCAGCTCAAGACAATTTTCCTCTATGCCCACATTGACCTACATCATAAGAGTGTTCAAAAAGTGGTTAATGTGAACATGAATTCATTCATTAACTATAGTGTAAAAATTACAAACTATTAGTTTCATTTCTATACTTCTAAGCATTTGTATTTGTTTGCCAATATTACAGATTGGAAATAAAAATTATAGTTTTATAGAAAGCATTGCAATGCATATTAGTTAGAACCTGCAAAAGTTTATTGCAATTATTTGTTCTTGAAATAATATTAAACTTATTAAACTTTATGTCTGGCACAACAGAAGCATGGTTTTATTAAATCAATATCTGGTAAATGTAAAAATGTTCACTTTTAACTCCACCACTGCTGAGATCTAACATAAACTGTGTGACAAGTAAACCTTTCTTAGCATTAATGCACACAGAAGTAATGCCATTGGTTACATTTTGAGGCTTCATTTTTATGCTCATGTCATACGTAAAACACATTACCAGAATGCCGTATAAATGCCTGTGTCCAATTATGTAAATGCTTATGAAAAAAATATAAATATTATCAATAGCAACATTTGAATGAATTTAACATTAAAATGAAACTGCTATTTCAGTCCACAATGGACTACAAATCACTATCTGCTAATGCAATGCCAATGGTATTGTTACTACTACTACCTTGTAAGTCAACAGAATATTTTTAAAAACCTATTACATGGACTGCCACACTCTAGAAACTGTGTTGGCTCAATTTACCCAAGTTTAATCTAAACAGTAAATTTTCCTTTTACTTCCAACAATATGCTTCAATTTGCCATAAATATTTTTGCAATTATATTAAATTTTCTCACTGAGTTAAAGCAGCTTCACATTTGCAAGTGGAAAATCTAAAGACATTACCATATAATGTTGAACAACTAAAAATTGTTCATGAGTACTGTTCATGTAACATAGTTTTGTTTATTAGCCCAGTATTAATTACAAAAATATAGAACACTAACTATGCCAATCTTTCAGAGGTTTAGGGAAAACTCAATGCTGAGAATCTTCCAGTATATCCTGGAGGTTCATGGTGTTTTTGTTCATTTGTTTAAAATATTTGGTGTTAACATTTGTTTAAAATATTTGGTGTTTAATAATAAACAAATTGGTTTCAAATACACTTAAATTACACAGCTTGATCATTTTTATACTCTGAAGTACAATATATTATAATAGCCTTTTAATGTATTTCTGATCAAATTGTTTGCAACATAAAACTGCAAATTTTTGATTTTTCTAATAATTTAAGATTGTTGACAAATATTATGGCTAATAGTCACATGAAGGAACTTGCTGTGATTTCAATTAACTGCAATTTCAGTTCAATTTAAGGGAAAATTTTTTAATTCTGAACATGCCGATCATTGCATGTATTAATCAGCATATGATTAATTTAGACATTTTGTGATGACAAGCACATTTTATAAATATAATAAATCACAGCATTAATGATATTAATTTCATGCTGAAAAGTTAAATAGCAAGGGTGAGAATTGTTTTACCTGTCAGCAGTACTTTTTTTGCTTGCACACAATGGGTTAGGGAAGGGACCTACTGGAAGAGCTGTTGGGAGACAGATGGTAGCCTCCCGTCAAGGTCATCCAGTGTGTTCTTTAATGTGCACAGGATATGACTCTATTACACACAGAGTCAATGCTTAATGTCCCATCTGACAGACAGTGGTCTTTCCACGCCCATCGATGTCTACTATTGATCATGGACAGGGAGTTTTGCAGAGATAAATCTCAATGCAGCATGGAGGGGTATCATTGGCAGTTGCAATATGAATGACAACAGCATGGCAGCAAACAGTTGCGAAAGACAAGAGTGAAAATATCTAAGCCTCTTCAGGAAAGTCAACAAGTGTGTGCTAGTGAAACCTCAACATGTATTCTGACCAATGATATGCTCTCACAGAGACTGACGTCATCTCCTGCATCTCTGACAGGGAGAACAAAATCAAGTAAGCTGCATTAGTCATATAACATAGCTTCCATTGCCAAGTGCAAAGGATTGTTTACAAAGTATTGATCTAGATAAATATTTCCAGCTTCATATGCTGTTTTTTGTAGTACATTCAGCAAAATTGTGGAAATTAAATATTATTACAAGTACACAGTCACCTTTTTTTAAGGCAATGCATTATTTCACTGAACTTTATTGTTGCACATAATTCACATCTTTGCATTAAGCCTTTTATACAACATGCATAATTTTAATTTTTTAAGTACTAAACAAGTCTATTGGGAAAACTTTTTTAACCCACAGAACTGCCAGAATTATCGAGGGAATTTATAACCATGAAACTTTGCATATAAAAAAAGAAATTTACCACTACTTCGACTACATTCAAGCAAGAGAAACCAATACATAGCAGTCCTATGGTTAATACATAAACTAATCTGATGAACATAAAACACCCATGGCTTACCGGTGCTGTTGGATAAGTGACCGAGGGAACAAGAGATGCGAGGCTGGCAGCCTTGTTCTGTATGGCAGATGCAGAGACTATCTGGGCGGATGAAAGGGAGGTGAGCGACTGCAATGCCTTCTCCTTGGCAGCCTGGTCCTGGGAGTAAAACAAAGAGACCACTTGAGCGGACGACATGGAGGACATCGACTGCAGGGCGGCCTCCTTGGTTGTCTGGTCCTGCCATGGGGAAACAAGAGGATCGGGATGGCATCCAGTCCTCTGATTGCAAATGGGGCACTTAACACCTTTTAATTCTGACAGGCATCCAGTATATAATCTGTGATACCTCCAAAAATTATGCATGCAAAATTAAATATAGTACATGATAGAAGTTTGTAGTCACCATTGAATATTTAGCACAGGTAATGAGGTATTCATTAAACCACAAAATTTTGCACAAAATGCATTTTTATTGTATCAGAATTAGAAAACTACCAATATTGTATTTTAAAATATTAACTATTGTATGAGTGCTCTGCCAATTAAACATTTTAATGAATTATTATTTTATCTGCTTAGTCTAAATTTATAATGTGTTGATCTGTGCTAGCAATAACAATATTATTTGGAAAATTTGAAACATTTATTTGCAAAATATTAAAATTATAATATTATCCAATGAAAATGGAATTAAAAAAGTTTACATTTAACTGGAATATTATAGTTTATTCATCTGTCTTTATGCTTTTAATTGGGTTTTCGATTTTAAAACATGTAAATATAAAGGTTCTTCAACTTCAGAAATTTTGAAAAACTCTGCACTGGTATTCACCAGTTTAGACCAGTGTTTTTAGCATTTTCTGCTCTAAGCACCACTATGCCCAGCCTGCAGTATTAATGACACTCCTAATCATGTTCTTCAACTTCCAGTTGAGGTTACCAATGCTTAAGCAGTTTCTTATTACAAACAGTAGTTCTTAAACATTTTTGTCTTCACATACCTACATAAATCCTCAAGCAGCCAAGGGCTATGAAGGTTGAACTAAACTAATTTAGTTCTCCAAACATGATAAACATGTCTGAGTTATACTGTTGCATTTGGCCACTTTAGGCCAATTCTACTGAGGTTCTGTTTGACCTTGTCTGCCCACTGCATCCTAGGTCTCCTCCTTTAGGATCACTGTTCTAAACCATATTCACTAATCTGTAGTTATGCACATGAGCAACATTGCTAAACTAATGCAGTTTCTCTCTGCACAATAAGCTGCTCAAAGGAGGTTGCTGACTACTTTGTCTAACTTCTTTACACCACAATTAAAAATAAGTCATGCTTCCTACCTCAAACCCAAATAAAAAATGAGCAAATGAATGCTTTGGGTTGTTTTACCTCTGAGCGGCACTTTTTTGCACACCATGGGCTAAATGGCCAGGCCACAAGGACCCCGAAGGCTCAGAGAAGGTTGGGGGAGGGGACCCACTGGAACAGCTGTTAGGAGACAGATGGTAGCCTCCCGTCAAGGCCATCCAGCGTGTTCTTTAACGTGCACAGGGTATGGCTCTCCCACACACGGGGCCACGACTTAACGTCCCATCCGACGGACGGCGGCCTTTTCAAGCCTATCGGTGTCCCCTACTGACCGTGGGCAGGGTGGGGAATTTTTGCGGAGATAAATCTCAACGCTGACCCAGCTGGGACTCGAACCTGGGAACTACAGATTACGAGCCTGGCGCAAATGAATGCATTCAAAATCTTATTTACATTAGCAGTAATAAAAAAAATCAGAGGTAAGCTGTAAGCTAAAATAGTGTTACTGAATTCTGACAATTTTTCTTAGTTTCATTTACTAAAATTTCTTTTTCACTCACTAGTGAAACAATGACTTGACAAGTCAATCCCTTGACAAGAGGAGTTGTCTACAACACGATGTAAACTGAATTATATACAAAATATATTCTGGCACTATATATATATTAGTGATAAGACAAAGATGATAAATAGGATGTTTTCTTTTATTTCACTACTTAATATCATTTGCTGTTGCATCAAAAGTAATTCAAGATCTAAGTAAACTGTATGGTCAACTTGTAATTACTATGCAAAAGAAGCTAATTTACTTCATTTTCTTCAAACGTAGGTGATTAGTAACACAAATTGGTGGCATTTGTATGGATCAATGATACTATTTCATAGTGACTACAACTTTTATCAATACTTTAAAAACCAGTGCTTTTTATCCAAGAAAAATATTTCCAGAACTTTGATATGTTTTCAATAACTAAATGAAAAAACATTTTTGATTCATTTATAAAAAGTTCTGGAACACTGCTCTAGTTACATTTCTCCTGGAGAAAAAGATCTGCTTCAAACATATAAAATTAAATATTTGAGCTCTTAATTTTTTAATAAAATCTTAAAACTACAACTTTAAAGAATGTAAAAAAAAGATACGACATTTGATTAATCCCTTAAAAGGTTAATTTACTTTTCAATTCATGGTCTGGTGGATGATGTTGCCTAATAAACAATCTTGAAATGCATAAATTTTGTCCCCCTGTGGCACCACCAACCAACCACTAAGTTGCATTTGCTGTTTTTGAATAACAGGATAGCTATACATAAAGCATGTGCAATGCATTAATGCTATGATGGAGGGGGGGGGGGGGGCAGTACCAGTTAACATATGTAATATCTCACTCTACTGGATATGTGAGCAATTAAATCCATCCAGGCTCAAAGTGTTAAGGGGTTAAAGATGAAATCAAACTTTTGTAATTCCATTTTTAGCCTTTTTATGTTGATAATTAACTAAAGGAGACCTAAGTTAGATTTAGCACGAAGAATGCTTCTTAAGAAATTTTACAGAATAAATGGATTTACATGTGGTTATTTAGAGAAGGAAAATATCCACATCTTAGTATTCATGGTACATTACATTTTTTCCCCAGTCAAGATAGGAAATGGAAAATAAATGTAGGAGAAAACGAAATAGAATGTGTAAAGTGAAACAAAATATCAAAAGAGGGAGATAAAGTTATTATTAATAATAAATTAAACTTTCTTTTATAAACAACTAGAAATGCTACAACCCTTATTTCAGAATTACTAGAAAGCTATAAGACATTGTCAATGTCTTGATATGATGCTTTCATTGCAATTTTGATTGTTTTACCTTTGAATGGCACTTTTTTGCACACAGAGGGCTAAAATGGCCAGGTCACAGGGACCCCAAAGGCTCAGAGAAGGTTGTGGAAGGGGACCCACTGGAACAACTGTTGGAAGGTAGATGGTAGCCTCCTGTCAAGGCCATCCAGCATGTTCTTTGATGTGCACAGGGTGTGGCTCTCCTGCACACAGGGTCACAGCTTAATGTCCCATCAATGGAAAGTGACCTTTCTAAGCCCATCAGTGTCCCCTACTGACCATAGGCAGGATGGGGAGTTTTGCAGAAATAAATCTCAATGCTGACTCAGCTGGGACTCAAACCTGGAACTCGGAATTTATGGACTCGAACATTGGATACATAAAGGCAGTTAAGTTATTTACCATTAAACAACTGATACTACAGTGTGAAAGAGATAGCACAAATTGTTGCAGATCTCTGAAAATTTTTGACTTGATGATCCTTTGATGGATAAAACGCACATTATTTAAATGATTTAAAAAAATTATCCTGGTTAGCTTCAGCAAAATCTCTCTCTAAGATAGAATCTGTATGAGATGGAAACTCTCTTAAACCAGATAATTCTACTGGTACTGCTAATTAAAATAATGTTAACCATCAGAACCTCTAATCAGAAAGGAAATTAATAAGAAAAACATTGGATTTTATTTTAGTTCTAATTGCTCACACTCAATAGGGATGGATCAGACAAACTTCTAAATTAGTTCTAGAAAAGGGGGACAAGGACCCAGATGGATATCTCTTTAACAAACGTTTTGTGTCAGAAAGGTAAAAAATGGGGATCCCACCTTCATGTTATGAGGGTGAGATCCCCATGAGTGCATCTAAGGTAAATTAAATGTTGCACAGCTATCTCTCTCCATTTCAAACTAGCTACTCAATTACAGACCGCATATGGACAATGCTGTTAGAAATCGATAATGTCATGGAAAAGCAAAAATAATTTAAGCTTCCAGGATAAAATGAAAGTTATCAAAGTGACAAAAATAAGATTAATGTAAAACAACTAACAAATCGAACTCTGGTAAAACACAAATTTATGGCATTCCTAAATGGAAATTTAAGTCAAGATGAATGTCTGGAAGGAAACTGATGCAGCCAAGAAAAAATGATGCAAGACTGGAAATGAACTCAATGACATTGAAATAGTTTAAAATGCAATTTTTAAAAAAATTTCCCTGAATCTGCCATTTTTTTCCTTCTACTTTTCATGTATAATCATCCATTTATTAATAATTGTATACATCTTCTCAAATTTGGTAATACCTAGTGTTTCAAAAGAAGGTTTACAAAGTTCAAGAAAAGATCTTTTTTTTAATCTTAAATGAAAAGGATATATTTGCATAACTAAATTTCCGAATTTTTTATGAAAATTATATAAAATAATGATATACATGCACAAACAATGGGAAAGATGATTTTATTAATATAATTCCATGTTTATTAATTTCATATCACAAACTAATTTATTTACCTCCTAAATAAAGTAGTTAAATGCAAAAAAGAATGAGCTATCTTAAATGGTAGTTTTCTTTTCTTTAAAGCAACTTTTAAAGTTCTCTCTTGCTCTGTCGAGCAATAAAAATTTTTAAGTTTATCCTTCAAACTATTTGCATATTACAAGTTTTTAGGAGAAAACTCATCTAAACTATTAAAAACTTTTAATATGCATAGTTTGAAGGCTAAACTTAAAAATTTTATTGCTCAATGACAGAGAACTTTAAGTTACTTTAATTATTTTCTGAGCAACATCTTTTTGTGTTTTTTTTCTCTAGGGAAAACCTTGAATCATTGCTAAATAACCCATTTTAATTAAAGACACTATAAAAACACTCTTCAAAGGAAACATCAAAAATAAAGCAGCAAAAACATTTTTACATAATTGTAGGTATTTCTTAATTTTCTGCAGCAATTAAGATGAGTTGGGTTGCAAAAAAGGCCTCTGGGTGGCACTTTTCTGCATACAATGGGCTAAATGATCAGGTCACAAGGACCTCAAGGGCTCAGAGAAGGTTGGGGGAAGGAAACCCACTGGACAGCTGTTGGGAGACAGATGGCAGCCTTTCATCAAGGATATCCAGCATGTTCTTTAATGTGCACAGGGTATGACTCTCCCACATATAGGGCGATGGCTTAATGCCCCCATCCAATGGATGATGGCCTTTCCAAGCTCATTGGTGCCCTACTGACTGTGGGCAGGGTGGGGAGTTTTGAGGAGATAAATCTCAATGCTGATTTAACTGGGACTCGAACCTGGGAACTGCAGATTACGAGTCAGGTACACTACTGACAGCTACCCCCACCTCGCAATTAAGATAAATGACTGGAGTCCTAACTAAATATGTACTGCTGGAATTTGTCATGCTCATAATTCATTGTTAAAAAATGTTAACAATATAAATTTGGAATAAGTGCAGAAAATACAGAAAATACATGTAGTCAAGTGTAGGCTGGATCTGAAAAAATTGGAGGAAGACTGAGCTGGAATACTGTTCCAATATTCATTTTACTCCTGGTTTCAGTAGTCATTTGAAAAATATTTTTTATAAAATATTAGAAATAAATCTAATAAGTTGCAGGCAACAACCAGCCATAAAAGAAATTTTGTGGCAGAAGAGAATATGTAGAAAATAATAAAATCAAAAGAAACACATTTGTTTGTCAGTAAAGAAATTGAGAAAATGAGCGACAAACGTTCTGCTAGCAGTGGAACTGTGATAGGATGGAGGGGGGGGGGAGGTTAAGCTTCTCCCTCTATTGAGAAAACATTTCACCTCTCCCTTCTCAAAAATATTTTGGTGTCATTATTCATATAAATGTAAGTGGTTTAGTTTTCAACTCTACCAAATGTTTTCCAAAGATATGAAAAAAAGATTTAAAAATTTGACTCCTCAGAAATGAAACTGAATCCACATCAGTATTCCCACTGAGAACTACTAATTAATGATTATCATTCTTTTACATTTAATACTCTTTAAAGTAAACAAATAAAAAAATATCATAGGGCATTTACACTAGCTTCCATAAATTAAGGAAAATCCTTATGTTAAGTTAATGGGAAGCTAATGTTAAAGCTCTATGACTTTTAAAATAATTTTTTTTTTGCTTTGAAAAATGTGATTGCAGATAAAGATCTCAATGAAATAAATCAATATCTCGATTTTCAACACTATTCATTCAGTATTTAATGAGTTATGGAAGTTTGAATATTTAACAACAGCAATGCAGTCTTAAGAAACTTATACAAAACTGAAGAACAGTGAAAGAATTCTTTACACAAAGTTCTAAAATACAAACTTATTTTATTAAACACTTTGATGCAATATTTATTACTAAGTTTTAATTAACTTCTGAAGCCAATTTTTCTGACTGGCATTGTCATCGTTAAATATTTACTTCCATAACTCATTAAATATTGAACAAATATTGTTGAAAATCGAGATATTGATTTATTTGATTGAGATCTTTATCTGCAATCACATTTTTTTCAAAACAAAAAACTTATTTTAGAAGTTATAGAGCTTTGACATTAGCTTCTCATTGACTAAAATAGGGATTTTCCTTAATTTATGGAAACCAGTGTATACATATATAACAGGGGAAAAAACTCCACACATCTTGAAAATTGCATGCAGTGAAGAAATATATTCACAATGCACACTTTTCATTTATACTGAATTATTCTTTTTAATCATGACCAAATCTATTACACAATTTTAAATTGTAGCTATGTCATATTTCATACAGTAAAAACCATTCACTCATTCCTCCTCTTTTTCATTCTTTCATTCCAAGAATGTCACTACTATACCTGCCTTCAATTTGCTTTGAATTTCTCGTGCTTTGCGCCGAGCAAGGACCTGAATATGACTAGATACTTGTTTGCGTGTGCGTGTTTTTCCTGTTCTTAATTTGATGTACCTTGCAATCAGCTCATTACGGCCTAAAAAATTAGATATAATAATCAAATGAACAAATATATTTTATTACATATTAATATAATCATATATCAATCATTTATTGCATCATTTTAGTATTTTAGCACAAAATTCATGCTTATTGTAGAAGCCTATATAACTGCTGCTTTAAACTCTCCAGGTGGCTTGAACCTGTTCTCATGCCACAACTAAGTTGTTTTTCTAATGGTATTGATGTGGCAGCACCACCACACAACCATTGCTCAAGCCTTACTCTGGAGCTCACAGAGAGATGGATAAAACGTAACACCAGGAGGGTAAAATTATAAGACATATTTACATACACTAGTATGTAATATTTCATATTTGCTCAGTGTTTCTCAGATCTTAGCTCAATTAGATTTTTACTGTAATTTTTTTCAAAAGTTAAATTTCACAATATGGGCAACATTACTGCATGCATATATCTCATTATTTTGCATTTGCACTAAAAATGTTTTGCAATAACATTAATGTAACATTTTAATGGAATTAAAATTATTAAATAATTAAAATTAATGAACTAAATTAATGCCAACACTGTAACATTATGAAATACAGGGTCTATCTAGGTGTGGGTGGGTGGAGCATTTGTGCTAGGTATAATTCAATTACAATGTAAATTTTTATTACTATGGGCAAAAATTAAATATTCAATTAGATGCAAAATAGCTTTCTTGCCCTGATGTGAACATCTTTCACTTGCCCCAGACACAAAATTGGCTAAGCATGGCCCTGCTGAAACAGAACATGTGACAAATCAAATTCTCCATATGTATGTCAATATAAGCACCTTTCAGTACCATCCCATTCCAAAACGGCCGAAATTTTAAATGGCCTCATCCAATCAATTGTATTCCTTCCTCTTCACTACCTCTTATCTGCAGTTTGGGCTGGTATGATAGAGAAATGGTTTAAAACTTCTTCACTTTGGACCTTTTGACTTGATCCAAATTATATAAATTGTTCAGCATAGCATTGGGCACCAGGCAATTAAATCTTACCAAATAAAGTTAAATAAGAGCTCGCTAAGTATATGAAACTTAGTTGATATGAAAGAATTCATAAGATTGCTAATTTATCCTGCTCAAGAGAAAAAAAATAGAGAAGTCAAAATATTTCATGAAACAAAGTTTATTTCCAAAAAAATCAATACTCACCAAATAAACTGATGAATACAAAATATTTTGAGCAACTAAAAGATCACATCAAAACATCTAAAACTGATATTCTTCTCAACTAACATCGTCTCAATTTCAAAAACTACTAACTCATTCCTAGCTCCATCTCAACTTAAAAAAAAACTACTAACTCCGTGACCTAACGTCACTTAGATGCGGCGTGCAACTTGACACGTATGTGTTGCACACCGGGAAAAAACATTTGAATAAACTTTGCTCGCGCTAGCTATGAGGCAAGAGAGGGCGTGTCTTTATGCACGTATTAGCGGCAATCAATCAAAAGTCGGAGTTGTCCATGCGCAACTCATTTAGTGGGCTTGGGTGAGGAAAAGTGATGCCAACTGAAATTAAAAGCCTCAAAATAATAAATATAACATAAATAAGGAAAAACTGGTTAAGGAAAAGTGAATGAGTGGACCATCACAAGAAACAAAGATCAATGAAATGCGAAATAAAAAAAATCAGTTTCCTCTGGGAAACATGGAATGTTCAAACTCCAGAGTTATCTAATAGTGGAAATACAGACTAATGGAGATTTGGAAAATGTTAATTATAGTTTTCCTTTTAAAATAAAAGTAGTCATCCGCCTCCCTTCCTAGGAGGGAGTTGCTTTACCTTTGATTGGCACATTTTTGCACATGATGGGCTGGACCACAAGGGATGGTTGGGGGAATGGATTTGTGTTCCAAATTTGTGCTGATAGACAACAGCAATTCCAAGTCGATTGGTGTCCTCCCTCTTTCTGACCAAAGGTAAGGGTTTAGTGGAGATAAAAATCGTTACTGATCCAGGAGGGAATCGAACCTGGGGAGGGTGGGGTAAATCACAATTATCAATATAAGCTCCTTAACTACGAAACTATCAAAAAAATTTGTAGCATTAAAATAATATTGCAAACAATCTAAAGTTGGAAAATGGCAAAACTTGAATATTCTTTCTTTAATGGTGGAAATAAAATTATTGAAAAATCCAAACCATACTATTTTATTACTGCTTATTTGCCTATTTTTTCACCTATTTCTGTTTTTTTTTTAATTAAAACTTGCCCAGATCTAGAAAAAAAATAAAGAGGGAGGGTGGGGGAGAGGGGGGGTCATAAAATTTGAGCGGAAATGAACCAAAATGCCATTCTAATATAATTTTTCTTTCTTCACTTAAGCAGCTTTTGGGAAAAAAACTTTTCAAAATATAAGTAATACATTCTTACATTAACTATTTTCAACTCCATTCCAGTTACTAGCATTCTCAGGGGAGAGGGGGTCAAAGTCTCTCAATCTTGGAATTTGATATTATATAAATGCCCTGATTTGCCCTTACTTAACTTTCCAAAAATTTTAAATAACCCAATTTACACTTTTAAAATTCTGGCAGTCCTACTGGAATAGAGAGGATATTTAATGTTCATCCTTTTCATTTCAGTAAATTGCTTTTTTTTTTTTGGAGGAAAAAAAGTTCTACCATTTGGTTTTACACAGTATTATCAATACATAAAAAATTAATAACTATAAAGGGCAAAACATAGTGTGCTGAATTAAAGATTAAGTTAACTCTATAAACACTATATGATAATACGTGACTAGTCCATCACCTAGTGTTTATAGAGTTAACTCCAGTTCTGTTATCCCAACTGGAACTAGGTTATGACAACCCCACCATATTTGGGACCGATCGCTGCAGTACCAGCGGAACCACCTATAACAGACAATTTATACCACTGATGACGTCACACATCCCTCCCCCTAATTACGGCTATCATATGATTATTTTTAAAATCTAAGATAGTACGAATGTACAGTGCTTTTCAATTTAGCCTTTGAGTTGGCAACTTTGTCCAATAACTCCACACAATTTTTTTAGGCTTCTAAATGATTGTTATTTTTAAAATGCTTACATTTCTCAAAACAATCAACTGCGACATTGTACAGTTTGTTGAAGAAACTTATGTGGAAGCATTACAAGTTTTGATATTTTTCAAAATATATTACAATTCAATTAGAACCGGATCTAGGGGAAAAGAAAAAAAAAGAGGGGGGGGGTAAGATCGCACAGGAATATACTGGAACACTGTTCCATCATAATCCCCTCGGGCGGGGGTGGCTCAGTAGGTAGCGCGCCAGGCTCGTAATCTGTAGTTCCCAGGTTCGAGTCCCAGCTGGGTCAGCGTTGAGATTTATCTCCGCAAAAATTCCCCGCCCTGCCCACGGTCAGTAGGGGACACCGATGGCCTTGAAAAGGCCGCCGTCCGTCGGACGGGACGTTAAGCCGTGGCCCCGTGTGCGGGAGAGCCATACTGTGCACGTTAAAGAACACGCTGGATGGCCTTGATGGGAGGCTACCATCTGTCTTCCAACAGCTGTTCCAGTGGGTCCCCTCCCCCAACCTTCTCTGAGCCTTCGGGGTCCATGTGACCTGGCCATTTAGCCCATGGTGTGCAAAAAAGTGCCGCTCAGAAGTAAAACAACCCAACCCATAATCCCCTCCCCCCGATGTGGCACTCTCTCTGTTACAAAAAAAAAAGGAACGTTTAATACAATTTTTTAAATAAAATTCAACACTGATTTTTCATTATTTAAAAATTACTTTCTCATATAAAACTATAATACATGTCGCCTCTGGTGAATATGAGAATTTCGTTTTCAAGGAGAAAGAAGTTATCCGTAGCAACTTTTACACTCTTAAAACGTTTTTTATTTGAACTAATGCATGATTGGGGAAGTACAAAGAGCAGTCTTTCATTGGTATTTATACAAAATAAAAAGAATTCTTCTTTTACCCCTTAAAATGAAAAATTTCTTTTTCTCACACCCTTTTGAGAAAAGGAAGCAGTTGTTCTGCCAGTGGAATATCTTTTGACACTACCACAGAAAATTCGAATCTCTACCAAAAATAGATCAATTGCAATTTCGTTAAACGCTTCGCCTTTTCTATACTCAGTGCCCTCTAACGGTGAAAATTAACACTACCTAAGGATCTGAAACATTCCAATTATATTTCATTAGTTCCTATGCACCTAAAATAATTTTCTGTTATCTCTTAAAATATTTCTTTAAGGAAACTGTTTTCCCGGTTCCACAAGTCACTTTAGACTACAGTGTTCTAGTCATATCTGTTAATTACAATAAACCCCGCAACCTACAGGGAAAACTAGGCCATTGTCAAAAATTATTTCTTTCTGTCAACATTTTCCCTTTACATTACAAAATTCAGCTTACTCAGTAATTCATTTCTTCTTATTTCAGGAACTCCAAATCATAATGTTTATGCACTGTTTTGTCGTAACAGAATTACGTGATGTGCAACGTAAGGCTAAAACCACATCATTTGGTAATGCGCAATGTAGATCCACCTGTAGAATGACCCGCAGCTACGTCATTCAATTCAGTGACAACACTGGGTAATGTTTCATTTGTAATAGCAGTCATTGCATTTATAATTCTATTCATAGCTCGTTTTCAATTTGTCACCCTTCAGTCTAGAGTAGGAGTTCTCAACGTGGGATACGCGGTAAAATTTTTTTGGATACGCCGTGAGAGCTCAAAAGTCGATTACCCAGTAAAATGTTTTTAATTTTATAAAATTCGTTAAATTGTTTATGCCGTTTTCTGTGTTTATATATATGTAATTTAATGTATATATATATGTTTTATTTCCATTGCCATAATATAACTGTATCTATCTATACAAGGGTACGCCAGTTACATACACATTTCCAGGGGTACGTGAAGCATAAAAGGTTGAGAACCACGGGGATAAACCAGCGGGAGGTTTGGTCTAGACATTCGATATTTTTTCTGTTGCTTTCCCAGATAATTGAAAAAAAAAATAGCTCTTTTTGAGTTAAACTGGTACTAATGAAATATTATGATTCGCATTTTTCCGAATCTTTTTATAGTTTAAAATTTTATCACGGTAGGGCGCTAAACGTAGAAAATAACGAAACTTTAAAAACTATTATTATCGATATATTCATGTTAGAAATTTGAAATATGGATGAGAATGGGTTGGGTTGTTTTACCTCTGAGCGGCACTTTTTTTGCACACAGCGGGCTAAAATGGCCAGGTCACAAGGACCTCAAAGGCTCAGAGAAGGTCGGTGGAGGGGACCCACTGGAACAACTGTTGGGAGGCAGATGGTAGCCTCCTGTCAAGGCCGTCCAATGTTTTCTTTAACGTGCACAGGGTATGGCTCTCCCGCCCACGGGACCATGGCTTAACATCCAATCCGACGGGCGGTGGTCTTTCCAAGCTCATCGGTGTCCCCTACTAACAGTGGGCGGGGAGTTTGGCGGAGATAAATCTCAACGCTGACCCAGCTGGGACTCGAACCTGGGAACTGCAGATGGATGAGAGTGTGATGGTAAAAGAGTTCAGACTGATACCAGCGATTTGATACTACACCCTCCCCCCCACACACAATGGGGGTGGTATCGGGAAACGACAAATTTCATTCTGTTTGAACACGAGCGCCCTCACACCTGAAACTTTAAAGGATATTGGAAAAATATTAAACCACTCGCTATTTCTATTCATACTATAAAACGCATTCTCTGCCTGTGCGGCCCACTATCAATTCAAAACACAGAGTACATCTAGTCACATGCTGTAAAAACTCCACGGCGAAAGTATTTTAAACTGAAAAGATTAATTGTACACAATGCAATTCATTTTCTCTTCTTTTCTGTTAACTTATTAAACACCCTACATAAATTACGGGTGTCGAAATAGATGAATTTGCACTGTACAGACATTTTGTACCTATCTTCCTATTACTTTTCATTCCTCATTGGCGGTTTTTCAAAATAGTTGTTCTACCATATCTTTCGAACGCGATGGTCATACTTAATGATTTATGTGTCAAATGAAAGCTTGAGACGCAGGGAGTGTCATAGGCTATAAAAAAAAAATACCCCCCCCCCCATTGCTTTCATCCCACTAAAAAAGTGGAAATATGAAACCATTGTACCACTATATCTTTCGAATATATATCCTACAATTATGAGTTAGGTGTTAAATGGAAGTTTATAGGAACATCGTCGTAGACTCTTTCGAATTGGGTTGTTTTACCTCTGAGCGGCACTTTCTTGCACACCATGGGCTAAATGGCCAGGTCACATGGACCCCGAAGGCTCAGAGAAGGTTGGGGGAGGGGACCCACTGGAACAGCTGTTGGGAGACAGATGGTAGCCTCCCGTCAAGGCCATCCAGCGTGTTCTTTAACGTGCACAGGGTATGGCTCTCCCGCACACGGCGCCACGACTTAACGCCCCATCCGACGGACGGCGGCCTTTCCAAGCCCATCGGTGTCCCTTACTGACCGTGGGCAGGGCGGGGAATTTTGCAGAGATAAATCTCAAAGCTGACCCAGCTGGGACTCGAACCTGGGAACTACAGATTACGCGCTACCGACTGAGCCACCCCCGCCCCAGACTCTTTCGAATTTCTCCCCCTCCCCCCCACACGCATAATTATTCTCCTCCAAAACGAGGGTCGATTTTCGCGGACCTTAACGAGTTATATCTCAAATTAAAGCTTGATATGTCTCCAGTGTCATGGGCTACTTTAAGCACGACTCTGAACAGAGGAAGAGGAAACATGTGGTCGACGACTATGAGTCATATATCATATGAAAGTTTCTGAAGGGAGGTAGTTTTAGTGAGAAAGAAAAAAATATAAAATAAATAAAAAAAATACCTATCTTCTCATATGCGCCTTAAAAAGTAGAAAATAAAACTAAGCATATCAATGGTGCAATCAGTCAATGAATTCGTATTCTATTCAAAGGAACATAGGGCGCCGATTTACCTACTCAACAAGATTGCCGGCATCCTGTCTTATTCACCAGGATAGTAATCTGTAGTTCCCAGGTTCGAGTCCGTGCTGCGTCGGCGTTGAGATTTATCTCCGCAAAATTTCCCGCTCTGCCCACAGTCAGTAGGGCATGGAACCCGATGGGCATGAAAAGGCCACCGTCCGTCGGATGGGACGTTAAACCGTGGCACCGTGTGCGGGAGAGCCATACCCTGTGCACGTTAAAGAACACGCTGGATGGCCTTGACGGGAGGCTACCATCTATCTCCCAACAGCTGTCCCAGTGGGTCCCCTCCCCCAACCTTCTCTGAGCCTTCGGGGTCCATGTGACCTGTCCATTTAGCCCATGGTGTGCAAAAAAGTGCCGCTCAGAGGTAAAACATCATCATCATCCTCAAGCAGCCATGGGCTACGGAGGTCCAACAAGACCGTGCAATTTAGTTCTCCAAGCAAGTCTATCCTGAGCTACAACCCAATGTTAAAGAATACGCTGGATGGCCTTGACGGGAGGTTACCATCTGTCTTCCAACAGTTGTTCCAATGGTCCCCGAAGGCTCAGAGAAGGTTGGGGGAGGCCCCAACCTTCTCTGAGCCTTCGGGGTCCTTGTGACCTGGCCATTTAGCCCATTGTGTGCAAAAAAGTTTTGAAGCGAGTACGAATTCAGTGACTGCACCATCGATATGCTTTAATTTTATTTTCTACTTTTTAGGGCGCATATGGGATAACAGATGCTTTTTAAATTATTTATATTTTTCAACGCTATCATCATAATACGCTATTACAGATATTTGAATGGGGATATCTTTTACCTTTTCCTACATCATTTATCTTTTCGTATTTTGGTCAAAGGATCAAGTTTGCTACTATGAAATGATTTTGAAAGTTATTTCCTCCTTACTTTCCTACTACATAAAGTAAATTGTCACATGAATTAAATTAGCAGTTGCGTACTTGAGGTCTTATTTCTTAACGGCCTTGTGGCAACAGTGATCTCTTATCGTTCCGAAATTCAAGTAGCTGTTGACCAGATGAAGTAATCACATCGTAAACAGTAGTAAAGGATAATGATCTTACAAAAAATGAGAAAAAAAAAATGTTTTTTGGAGATTTTAATTGGTCTGCAAAACGTATCTTTGGACACAGTAAACCGTGCAATAAATTTTCTTTCACATTTTTTAACTTCATTATATATGCATTGCTTAAAGTAAATCTTGATTTATTAAATAACGTTTCATTTTTTTCTGGTTTCAAGGAAATCATAACGAAAATTACGACTTTGGTATTTTGAACTTTACGCTAAGTATAAATCGGATATGAAAATTTCGTGAGCACTTCGTACTGTGGCGCGAAAATTAAAAACTTACTTTCATAATTTATATAAACTTCTTTCAATATTTCATTGACCTTTAATATTTCTGAAACATTTGCTGGAATTTTAAGTACGTGCAGCACTTATTGCTTAAAAATTGTGCAATAAACAATAAATACCGAAATTCACCCCACATTTAGTATAAAACGGAAAATAACCTCACTGAAATAAACCCCAACTTATGCGATAGTTGCGTTGCCGAGAATGGTCACAAAACTCGAAATTTTTAACCACTTACTAGAAATAATTTTATAAACGGATGTTGCTTACATGAACGTTTTATCGAAATTGACTTTCTGCATGAATTTATTTTTTCTATTGATTTATGACTTATATTATTTATTACCATCTTTGACTCTCGTTTGCTAATCACGTGAAAATAAAGCTGAAGAAACATATATCTTTGTGTAACTCTTCCTGTGTGACACTTGATGCTTTGATATTCAAATAATAATGGCATTTTAATTAGGGAAGAGCCGTCCCGTGGCCGAGTAGTTAGCACGCTTGGCTACTGATCTACGGGACCTGGGTTCGAGCCCTGGGTAAGGCATGGGTGTATGTGTCGTTTTTCTGCTGAGTTCTTGCCATCCTCTCAGACCTACTTTGGAATATAAACTGACAGGCTCCTGTCAGACCTCTGTGGAAAGCAGCTGCTTGAGGGGGTATTTATTTTTTTTTTTTATTAGGGATCTAAGGGACCTGGGTTCGAGCCCCAGATAAGGCATGGACGTTTTGTTGTTTTTCTGCTGAGGTCCTGCCATCCTCTCAGACCTTCTACTATGGCATATAAACTGACAGCCTCCTGTCAGACCTCTGTGGCAAGCAGCTGCTTGAGGGGGTATTTATTTATTTTATTAAAAGCTTTAATTTCACATATTTCTGTCACTTCTTTGGTTACACTACCTTAAATTCTCATTGAAAGATGCCAAATTGAATTAACTTTAATATTATTCCATTTAGGCGTTTACGAATACTTAAGACAAAAAAATTTCCATTTTTTTCAGTCTTCACTAAAAATTTTACGAGTAAAAACAAACAATGCCTATCAGTGTCTATTTATATCAATGTCCATGTGAAATCAAGTTAATGCGAATTTCATCTAAGTCGGGTGGCAACGGCTGCGGTGCATTTGCAGTGTACATGTCGCAGGGAGATGATAAAAATAGGGATTTGATCAAATCCCTAAGGTATATGATCAATTCACGGAAGATGTTAAAATAACAACTCTGTGGGGTGATTTCCATGAAGAAAGTAAGTGATTTGATCAAATCCCTTAACTGTTTTAGTGAAAAGATGAAATAATATTGTTTAGATATTAAAAGTATTTATTTAGTAAACCATGCATTATTAAATGTAGAATAGTTAATACAACAATAGTCATTGAAACACAAATTATTTATTCGAAACTAATTAACAAAAGAAATAGGTACTTAAGCTGATATTTTTAAAAAAAAGGATATTTTTAGTGAAATTTTAAACATTTTTCGTGAATGTAATTAATAAATAATAATGTTTATTCATTTTTATTAAAACACGTTGTTGATTTGTGGCATCTCGAGTTACAAAGTACGTTACTTTTTTTACAGGCACATCTTTTTGTTTTACATTGTAATTTGGATTGCTCACAGGAACACTTCTTAAATCCTTGACCTCCAAATACGGATAATTTTCCTGCAATCTCACGCAGACTTAGGTTAATCTGTGGAACTGTTTCGGTAAATGTTGTAGTAGCTATTTGAAGAGCGTTTCTAGGTAGCCAATCTTTTATAATTCCAACTGAGGTACCAATTTGGTATAAATTATTTTTTATATCTAATACGATCCCCACGATGTTATTTCCATCTAATGGGCCTTATCTACCTTAGGTACATACACCAAAACTGTGGAATTCACTAACACGTCTTTAAATTTCTTCAAAGAAACTTCTTTCATTTTTTCAGCTGATCTTTTCAGGTGCTTTGCAGCATTTTCCCTTTGATCTTTAATGCTCTTTTCTTTTTGGCATAAATAGCATAGAATTTTCGATCCATATCCTTCTTCTCCTACTGTATTCCCACATATTAAGTGCACCGGATTTTTACAAATGTCACATGAATGGGCTCCAGTAGATTCCATTCCACAAACAACACAACATGCTTTACTGTCGCTGACGGCTGCTTCCCCTTCTGATGCAAGTAACACTACAGATGTTTTAACTGTTGAAGCAGAAGTTGAAGTAGAGTTGTTAACTGGTTCGAGTTGTCTTATTGTCGATAAAGAAATTGATTCAATTTCTGGTAGATCCTCTAAATTTATAGCCTTTTTGGTGAGTAAATCAGCTGCCGGTAAATCGTGTGACATTGAAGTGTTATTGTTGGTTGATTTAACTATTAATAGATCATTTGAAGTTGAAGCATTGTAATCAATTAATTCAGATGCTGGTGGATCTTTTGAAGTTGAAGCGTTGTTGTTGTTCTCTAAGGAAGCTGCTGGTAAGTCTTCTGGTGTTAAAATAATGTCATGGTCCTGCTGATTAAGAAGTAGATCCAAGTCCTCTTCAGTAACAAGTTTTTCAAGCAACTCTTTCGAAATATGACTAGATTGGAGTCCTGTTTTTGGTTCTGTTCCAAATAAAGCTTTGTAAGGTGATCGTTTAATGGTTCGATGAAAAGAGGAATTCTTTTGGAATTGAACAAAGTAACAACCTATAGCCCAATTTTTTGTGTCATTGTCAATTAGCCAAGCACGTAACATAGCTTCAACATCTTGATTTGATCGCTCAACAGATCCTTGACTAGCTGGATGTCTAGGCCTACCATTTACAATTTTGCACATTGGCCACAGGCTTGTTAATTCTTGTATGACAGCAGCCGTAAACTCACGGCCGTTGTCGCTTTGTAGTATATGAGGACAACCTACTTCCAAAAATATTTTTAATAGCTCCATTGCTACTTCAGCAGCTCTTTTTGTAGTCAACGGTCGAAGAAAGCTGAATTTCGTCGCTTGGTCCTGGTAGTTTAATAGCCATTTGTAATTTTTATCTGGGGTCGACTGTAAGTCAACTAAATCGACTTGGCCACGATGATTGAAGTCGCTAGATACAATTGGGCAAACAACGATTCCTTTGTTTGGAAATTTTTTTTTAGACTGACATACCGTGCACAGCTTTAAAAACTCCAGTACAACTGAAGTAGGTATTAGGTATTTCGATTTCAAACTATACAGCATTTTATCTCTTCCTCCGTGGCCAGTTGACTGATGGGTTTCCCGAAGTATGTTGTAAAAATTTTCCGTTGGTACTATTTTCACAACTGGATCGAATTCAGACTTTCTCTTCAAAATCAAAGTTTTTTTAGTACCTACTTCCATAACATCGTATTTTTTTCCATAATAGTACTGTTTATGTGTCCGTTGCAGTTTAAGTAGTGGTGCTAATTTAAATTGTTCAATGATTGTGACAGCTTCTTCTATCCTTTCGCGAGTCACAAAGGTTTTTCTTTTTCATGCCGCTTGTTCAAAAACGTCCTGCTAGTTTCATTAAACTGTTCTTCAGATACAAATTCGGTCAGGGTTTGATTTTTTTCTATATCTGAACTCATTTTTCTACGGTAGGTACTTGATAAAACTCGAAATATAGAAAACAATAATAAAAATGCGCGCAACCTTCCTCGCGTAATGTTTGGCGCTGGCCGGCACGGACGCCAGAGGGGAGCTGTGAGGTAAAGGGGAGTGGTAACAAGTGAACGAGTGAACGATGATAGAGTTGTACGAGTCCTGACTTGTTTATTTCATCTTTTCACTAAAACAGTTAAGGGATTTGATCAAATCACTTACTTTCTTCAGGGAAATCACCCCACAGAGTTGTTATTTTAACATCTTCCGTGAATTGATCATATACCTTAGGGATTTGATCAAATCCCTATTTTTATCATTTCCCTGCGACATACACATACCTGCCGATTTTGAATACAAGGCTAGGTAACAAACTGCGACATTTGGAATGTTTTCTATTTCTTCCCCCCAGGGAGATTATGCCTACATTTTGGTGCTAGTGTGTGTGTGTTTTTTTTTAAATACATGTGCTATATATTATGCCATTTTTAATAAATATAACAATGATAGAAAATCCGTCTCAAGGAAGTCGCCTTTCTGCATAACCAAAACATGCTTTTCGAGTTTGTTTTTTTTTAAAACTGTCATTTATTGTCTGAATTTTTTACCCTTTGTTCCATTGCTGAGTCGGGTTATTTTACCTCTGAGCGGCACTTTTTTGCACACCATGGGCTAAATGGCCAGGTCACAAGGACCCCGAAGTCTCAGAGAAGGTTGGGGGAGGGAACCCATTGGAACAGCTGTTGGGAGACAGATGGTAGCCTCCCGTCATCCCCAGCGTGATCTTTAACGTGCACAGGGTATAGCTCTCCCGCACACGGGGCCACGACTTAACATCCCATCGGACGGACGGCGGATTTTCCAAGCCCATCGGTGTCCCCTACTGACTGTGGCAGGGAGGGAAGTTTCACGGAAATAAATCTCAACTCTGACCCAGCTGGGACTCGAACCTGGGAACTGCAGATTACGAGTCTGCCGCGCTACAGACTGAGCCACCCCGCTGAGATTCGGTAACAAATTGTTTAACAAATCTTCACAACCCGGATGAAAGCATATGATCTGTTGTCTGCCATCTTTAAACTGTTTTTTTAATGAGAAATAATTATACTGTTGTATTATACAACACATTATAAGGTTCTGGGAAGAAAAAATATCCTTCGAACACTTATGCTGAACAAGTATGACAATATCGTTGCTCGAACAAGAGTAAATTATTATTATGCAGAAATAAATTTCCATTAATGATTCATAAATAAAAAATAAATACCCCCTCAAACAGCAGCTTGCCACAGAGGTCTGACAGGAGCCTATCAATTTATATTAGCCATAGAAGGGTCTGTGAGGATGGCGGGAACCCAGCGGAAACAGTTACTAAAATTATAGGTTCACACCTTTTGGAAAATACATCTTTTTCTTTTGCACGAGCATAGAAGAACACGAAGTTGGGAATTATGATCCATATTCTCTACATCTCAGTCAAAAGAAATTATCCACTAGATCCTGGGTTCTACGACTTCTATTCCTATTCAGATTTGGTTATTTCTAACTGTCATTTACCTTTAGGCTTACATATCAAAATGGACTGCAGTAAACAATGCTTACTGGCTCGACTTCAAGTAGCTATTCAGATACTAATCTTTGCCCATCAATTACAAGTTTTCCATTTACAATGATAGTTTATATGCCATAGTAGAAAGTTTGTGAGTTTATATATCATAGTATATATGCCATAGTAGAAAGTTTATATGCCATAGTAGAAAGTTTGTGAGGATGGCAGGACCTCAGCAGAAAAACATCACAAATGTCCATGCCTTACCTGGGACTCGAACCCAGGTCCCTTAGATCAATAGCGAAGCGCGCTAACATCTAGGCAAAGGGTGATAGTGAAAATAAGTATACGCTTCCATTAGAGTGAAACGCTCGAGTTTGGAGGAAATTATGCAACTCAATAAAGAAATAAGTTGTGTTTGTTTTACCTCTGCATGGCACTATTTTTGCAAACAATGGTTTATTAAATGGCCAGGTCACAAGGACCCAAGGGCTCAGAAAAGGTTGAGGGAAGGGGACTCACTGGACCGTTGTTACTAGACAGATGGTAGCCTCCTGTCAAGGCCATCCAGCGTGTTCTGTAATGTGCACAGGGTGTGTCTCTTCCGCACACGTGCCACGTCTTAACATCGCATCCAACGGATGGCGGACTTTCCAAATACACCAGTGTCCCCTACCGACCGAGGGCAGGGTGCAGGTTCTGCAGAGATAAATCTCAACACTGACCCAGGTGGGATTCGAACCTAGGAAACGCAGATTATGATCCTGGCACATTGCCGACTGAGCCCCCCCCCCCCCCCCAATCTATTCTGAGGAGATAACCTTCGTTTTTAGCTTCAATTTCTACCACAAATCCTCTAAAACTCTGAACATTATGAAGAGAATAATGGCTGTTTTTGCTGGGTTGTTTTTTACCTCTGAGAGCTACTTTTCCTTTTTATATGATACGCTAAATGGCCATATCACAAGGTTGGGTTGTTGGGTTGATTTACCCCTGAGCGGCACTTTTTTGCACACCATGGGCTAAATGACCAGGTCACATGGACCCCGAAGGCTCAGAGAAGGTTGGGGGAGGGGACCCACTGGAACAACTGTTGGGAGACAGATGGTAGCCTCCCGTCAAGACCATCCAGCGTGTTCTTTAAACGTTGGGTTGTTTCACCTCTGAGCGGCACTTTTTTGCACACCATGGGCTAAATGGCCAGGTCACATGGACCCCGAAGGCTCAGAGAAGGTTGGGGGAGGGGACCCACTGGAACAGCTGTTGGGAGACAGATGGTAGCCTCCCGTCAAGGCCATCCAGTGTGTTCTTTAACGTGCACAGGGTATAGCTTTCCCGCACACGGGCCACGGCTTAACGTCCCATCCGACGGACGGCGGCCTTTCCAAGCCCATCGGTGTCCCCTACTGACCGTGGGAAGGGCAGGGAATTTTGCGGAGATAAATCTCAACGCTGACCCAGCTGGGACTCGAACCTGGGAACTACAGATTACGAGCCTGGCGCGCTACCGACTGAGCCCCCCCCCCCCCCCCCCCCCCCAGATCACAAGGACCTGAAGGGTTCAGAAAAGGTGATGGAAAAAAAACTACTGGGCAAATGGACGCCTCCTGGCAAATTTTTAATGTGCGAGGTATGGCTTTCCTGTACATAGAGAAAAGGCTTAACTTTTCATCCGACGTGTTTTTCAACATGCCCAAGATATAGCTCTCCTGCACACAGAAACAAGTCTTAACTTCCGCTCCGATAGATGGCGGCCTTTACAAGCCCATCGATGTCTCCTTTCTCACTGAATTTGCGGAGTAGGGTTGGGTTGGGTTGTTTCACCTCTGAGCGGCACTTTTTTGCACACCATGGGCTAAATGGCCAGGTCACATGGACCCCGAAGGCTCAGAGAAGGTTGGGGGAGGGGACCCACTGGAACAGCTGTTGGGAGACAGATGGTAGCCTCCCGTCAAGGCCATCCAGCGTGTTCTTTAACGTGCACAGGGTATGGCTCTCCCGCACACGGGGCCACGGCTTAACGTCCCATCCGACGGACGGCGGCCTTTCCAAGCCCATCGGTGTCCCCTACTGACCGTGGGCAGGGCGGGGAATTTTGCGGAGATAAATCTCAACGCTGGCCCAGCTGGGGTTTGCGGAGTAAATATCAATGCTGGCACAGATGTAACTGGAATCTGGGAACTGCAAACACTGACTGAGCGAACCCTTCCCTTCCCAAAATAAAAGGCCCACTGCAATTTAAAAAAAAAACGCATTTAATCAATAAGAAACACAGACTGTAAATATCGATATTTTGCCCCCCCCCCCCCCCCACATAAAAAAACTGGAAATTCTACCAGATGTGAGAAAACTTGATACAGTGAAGTCGATAAAGTTTGAGGAACACCACAGAAATGAAACAGCAAATAAGCGTTTATGACTTTTAACTAGCTTAAAGATATGCAGTTAAAAAACAAAGCAGCACTCACTGAAATAGGTGATCGCTGAGACTTCACTAATACAGAGACATCTCCTCTACTTGGTCTTGAAACAATATCGCTGATGAAACCTTAACACAAGGAGAAACTAGGAAAACCACTCGGCAAAAGAGTCTGTTACATTACAAACATCGGCTAACAAACGTCGCCCATAGAAAGGACCTGTACAAACACTTGCAGTGAGTGCTCCATAAGCAAAGGTAGAGTGAGTGTGACGTGATCGAGTCGCAGCGCAACTCCTCCACCCTCCACCGAAAGAGCGGCCAGACTGCTTGGGCTCTGCGGCAACGAACCGGTACGAACACGGCCGCTGCTGATGCAGCAGACCTGCGGAGGAGACCAGTCCAACAGCCTGGCATTCTACATATTCCCATTAAGCACATTCCGCCTGTTTGCTCACGCATCGGCCAATTTCTCACAATAAAATGAACGGCGTTGGGAGAGGGAACACAGAGAAGAATCAAATGGAATGAATTATCACCTCGGCTACCACGGAAAGCGAGAAAGGCACTCATTTGCTATTTCTTCAAACTGATGGGTCGCGCCACGCGCAAATAAAGGCCCTAAATCGTCGCGTCTTGTCGGCCCAACTGAGACTCTTACTCCTGGTTTCGGTATGACAAAACACTTTTTTTTTTTCAATATTCTCCCACCCAACCTTTTAAAGTGTCGGTTCCAATGAAAACTTTAATCCCCCCCTCCCAATGAGTAATTTTCTCGTGCAAACAACTTAAGACGAAAGGTTACTCTCAAGACACGCTTGAGTTCTAGTTTAATTAGCTTGGTAAATGCGAAGAAATGAGGCCCTGTTCTATAAGAAAATAGGATGGGAGGGGGGCAAGTAACACAATCGAGCAGGGGGAAATTGGGGGGGAGGCAAGTAACACAGCCGTCCCGTGGACGAGTGGTTAGCGCGCTTGACTGCTGATCTAAGGGACCTGGGTTCGAGCCCCGGGTAAGGCATGGATGTATGTGTCGTTTTTCTGCTGAGGTCCTGCCATCCTCTCAGACCTTCTACTATGGCATATAAACTGACAGGCTCCTGTCAGACCTCTGTGGCAAGCAGCTGCTTGAGGGGGTATTTATTTTTATTTATTAAGTAACACAATCGAATAGGGGAAAGTAAGATGGTGCGGGACACACACAGACTGAATTTCCATTGCAGTATATTATTTCCTCTAAATATCAAGTCTTTACAAAAATTTATTGAAAAATGCGTGAAATATGCGCAAGAATCTTTTGCGCCACTTTTTTGCACACCATGGGCTAAATGGCCAGGTCGCAAGGACCCCGAAGGCTCAGAGAAGGTTGGGGGAGGGGACCCACTGGAACAGCTGTTGGGAGACAGATGGTAGCCTCCCGTCAAGGCCATCCAGCGTGTTCTTTAACGTGCACAGGGTATGGCTCTCCCGCACACGGGGGCAAGGCTTAACGTCCCATCCGACGGACGGACGGCGCCTTTCCAAGCCCATCGGTGTCCCCTACTGACCGTGGGCAGGGCGGGGAATTTTGCGGAGATAAATCTCAACGCTGACCAGCTCGAACCTGGGAACTACAGATTACGAGCCTGGCGCGCTACCGACTGAGCCCCCTCCCCACCCCCACCCCCATGTGTCCGCGGTAAATTTTTGGTGGTCCGTGGAGAAATTTGGACACCGACACAGGATCGTTGACAATTTTCGTTTAGGGACATTTGCAACAACCAATTTGTGTGAAAAGACATCTGTTACGGCAATTAACAACAAGTACCGCTGTCGGCTTGAAATAGAAACGGCTCTCCGTGTTGCAATGAAGTCATTGTAGCCAAGAATCCATAAACTTATTTCAAACAAGCAGCAACACATATCACACTAATAATTTTGTTGTAATTAAACAAGTGTATTTCATGTTAATAAAATGCAACTTTTAATATCATTATTTTATACATATTTGTACTTTTTTAAAAAATATTCAAGTTAGTGGTTCGCGGGATTCAAAATTGCGAGTTTAGTGGTCCGTGAGGTCCAAAAGATTGGCGACCGCTGTATTAGAGTGTTTGCTTTATGAGATTTTTTAATCAAATTTTAGGGTCAATTTTTGCAGATTATTAATTATTTGAATACTGAAAAAGTATTGTTTAAAAATCGAGTTTCAGATAGATTTGAGACCTTTAACGTATTTTCATTAAAAATCATATTGAATTAAGTTATTGAGCTCTGAATGCGATTTTCTATTGAGATAACATGGAATCGTTTCCATTATTCTGTCCAGTACCTCTACATTGCCAGCGAGCACTGATTGGTGCTCAGTGCAAACGCGTTATTCCATAAAAAAGTCCACGTAAACTTAAAAAATAGACATCAGTATATACAGTAACCGTGTTACTACAAAAAAATGTGTAAATCCAGATAAATCGAGAGACAACTGTATATCGTCAAAAACAAAATGGGCATTTGGACGTCCCGAAAATTATATCGGGACACAGGGTTGGGTTGGGTTGTTTTACCTCTGAGCGGCACTTTTTTGCACACCATGGGCTAAATGGCCAGGCCACATGGACCCCGAAGGCTCAGAGAAGGTTGGGGGAGGGGACCCACTGGAACAGCTGTTGGAGACAGATGGTAGCCTCCCATCAAGGCCATCCAGCGTGTTCTTTAACGTGCACAGGGTATGGCTCTCCCGCACACGGGGCCACGGCTTAACATCCCATCCGACGGACGGCGGCTTTTCCAAGCCCATCGGTGTCCCCTACTGACCGTGGGCTGGGCGGGGAATTTTGCGGAGAAAAATCTCAACGCTGACCCAGCTGGGACTCGAACCTGGGAACTACAGATTACGAGCCTGGCGCGCTACCGACTGAGCCACCCCCGCCCCCGGGACACAGGAACATTAATATAAAAACCGAGACGTATTACCTTACTGTTAGAGCGGGGCGGGGGTGGCTCAGTCGGTAGCGCGCCAGGCTCGTAATCTGCAGTTCCCAGATTCGAGTCCCCAGCTGGGATAAATCTCAACGCTGACCCAGCTGGTCACCGTTGAGATTTATCTCCGTAAAACTCTCTGCCCACGGTCAGTAGGGGACACCGATGGGCTTGAAAAGACCGCCGTCCGTCGGATGGGACGTTAAGCCGTGGCTTCGTGTGCGTGAGAGCCATACCCTGTGCACGTTAAAGAGCACACTGGATGGCCTTGACGGGAGGCTACCATCTGTCTCCCAACAGCTGTTCCTGTGGGTCCCCTCCCACAACCTTCTCTGAACCTTCGGGGTCCTTGTGACCTGGCCATTTAGCCCATTGTGTGCAAAAAAAGTGCCGCTCAGAGGTAAAACAACCCAACCTTACTGTTAGAAGAAAATTGCACAATTATGATCTAACGAAATACATTACCTAGACACGTTGCATCAAAATACATAGTCAAGACAAGCATTAAACAGACAGCAAATGTATAAATAAATTAAAAAATCTAAAAAATACCTATCTTCCCATGTGTGCCCTAAACGGTAGAAAATAAACCTAAAGCATATCGATCGTGCAATTAGTCGCCTGAGTTCGTATCACTTCAAAGGAAGATAGGACGCCAGCAAACTTATTGAGTAGATAAATCAAGCAGCCATGGGCTACGGAGGTCCAACCAGCCCGTGCAATTTAGTTCTCCAAGCAAGTCTATCCTGAGCTACATCTACTGCATCTGGCCACTGCACACCAATTCTAACAAGGTCCTGTTTGACATTGTCTGTCCACCGCATCCTAGGTCTCCCCTTCTTTCTGAGGCCTTTAGGCACACTCTTCATAACCCTATTCGCCAATCTATAATTATCCATAAGGGCAAACATGGCCAAACCAACGGAGTCTCTCTCTGCACAATATCCTGCTTAAAGGAGGTTGCAGACTCCTTTGCCTAATCTCATCATTAGTTACAAAGTTGAACCACCTAATGCCCAAGATACTGCGTAAGCATCTGGAATCAAAAGCATCTAGTTTCCTGTTATCTTGTATACAAAATGTCCAAGTTTCACTACCATAACTAACCCTAGAAAGAACCAAACTATTATACAGTCTAATTTTAGTCTTTAGGTGTATACGCCTATTTCTCCACACTCTCCATAGATTCTTAAAAGTCCCGGCAGCAATCCCTATTCGTCTGTTAATCTCAAGCCGCACATCACCATTATCTGTTACATAGCTCCCAAGATAATTAAACTGTGACACCTGCTCAAGACTGCAACCATTCAGATTAACTGAATCACAGCCTGCCTGACCAATTTTCATCACTTTAGTTTTCTCTCTGTTTATAACCAAACCTACTCTACTACCAGTCTCATCAATAGCTCGAATGAAAGAGTTCATCTCATCAACATCATTTGCGAAAAGGGCTAAATCATCAGCATAAACTAAATCAGAAATTTTCGTATCTCCAGCCCATTTAAGGCCAAAATATTTCCATTGAAGTGAATTTCGCATAACATAATAACCAAGCTAAAGAGAAAAGGAGACAAAATGCACCCTTGTCGAACACCAGAAGTAATGCTAAACCAATTGCTACAAGCCTTACCCCAACTCTCACACACGACTCAGTGTTATTATAGAGAGCTTTCATTATGTTAACTGACTTGTCTGGTATACCATATGATCTCACAATCAACCACAAATTATGGCGATCAACAGAGTCGAAAGCCTATTTGAAATCAACAAAGCTAGCAACCAAAGGTTTCTGAAACTCTAAACATTTCTCAAGAATCTGCCTAAGTGAAAATATCTGATCCACACATCCCCTACCACTTCCGAATCCACATTGCTCATCACGCAATTGACTGTCAACCAGATTCTTAATTCTATTAAGCACAATCATGGAAAGAACTTTACCTGGAACAGAGAGTAGGCTGATACCCCTATAGTTATCACAAGAACTGCGATCACCTTTTTTGAAAATAGGGATAACAATAGCTCTGGTAAAATCCTTAGGAACCATGCCTTTATCGTAAAAGATATTCAGAATTTCAGTCATCCAAATGGTAACTCCCAGCTCTAAGCATTTCCGTAGTAATATCATCTACCCTTGGGAATTTATGAAGTTTACGTTTAGAAATAGCCAAAATAACTTCAGATTGTGTTATAGGGCCAACATTAAAGTCACCAATGCATCTATCATCATTGCAAACAATGGGAATAGAACTAACCACATTGTTTAGAACATCACTGAAATGCTCAGCCCACCTAGCCATGACAGAATCCTCACCTTCTATAACCTTACCTTGTTTATCCTTCAATCCCTGTATACCTGTCCGTTTTCTACCACACAAAACATTAACTATCTGGTACAGCTCTCTCCTGTTGTGCTGTCTAACTGCTTCCTCGGATTTGTCAGCCAAACCATCAAGCCAAAGATTCTTATCAGCAGCTAACTGATCTTTTACACGTTTATTAAGTTCTCTGTAATGCTTTCTATTAGGACTAGTAGGGTATTGATTACAGACATTCCTGCAGTTCTTTCTTTCCGAAATAAGCTCAAGTACCTTATCACTCAGATAATTCTGTCTCTTCTGCTCCTTTTTTTCTAAAAGAGTACTGTTAGTGTCCAAAAAAGCCTGTTTAAAATGATTCCATTCTTCCTCAACTTCAGTAAGCATACCATGACTGTCATAATGACTAAGTAACCTATCATGGTAAGCTTTGGCTATAACTGGATCTTTCAGAGCTTCAGTATTAAAAGTAAATTTTTTAACCCTAGCACAACACTTTTTAAGTTTAAGTTGCAAGACACTTTTAACAAGATAATGGTCAGATCCAATTTCAGCTCCCCTATATGCCCTGGTATTCCTAACAGAAGTAGCCCATTTGCTGTTAATTAATATGTAATCAATCATATTCTTATGCAGCCCATCGGGTGAAACCCATTTGTACTTATGTATGTCGCGGTGTTTGTAATAAGTGTTAGTTATTTTGAATCCATTGAGTTTACTTACCTGTAGGCGACGTTGCCCATTGCAGCTACCAATACCAAAAGGGCTTATTACTCCTCCCCAAAGGTCAGAGTCAGTACAAACTTTGACATTGAAGTCGCCTAGAACAAGGGTAATATCTCCTTTCTTGACAGAATTCAAAATATCCTGAAGTTGTCCGTAAAACCTATCCTTCTCATCCTCAACGGCATCCTCAGTGGGGGTATAACAGCAGTTATTTTCTACTTTTTAGGGCGCATATATAGGAGGATTGTCACTAAAAGCACGTAACAAGAAATATAAAAAAGTTTAAAAAATACCTACATTTACAAATTTTTATTTGAAATGCGATCCAAAAACATCGATACCAGTTTTGCTCCTCCTAGATTTTGGAGTCTCGTTTAAGGTAACTAAGACATAACAGACATCACAAGCTTTTAGATATTACTCGTTTCATCTATCCCAGCGAAAATCCTCCCCCATTTTTTGGAGGGGGGGGGAGATCGGTGGTGGGACAAAATTCGAAACAGTCTACGACGGTCCTCACATAAGCTTTCATTTGACACCTACCTCTAAATTATAGGCCCTCGCGTTCGGAAGATATAACGGAACAATCGTTTTTATATTTCCCCCAGGTCACATGGACCACGAAGGCTCAGAGAAGGTTGGGAGAGGGGACCCACTGGAACAGCTGTTGGGAGACAGATGGTAGCCTCCCGTCAAGGCCATGCTGCGTGTTCTTTAACGTGCACAGGGTATGGCTCTCCCGCACACGGGGGCAAGGCTTAACGACCCATCCGACGGACGGCGGTCTTTTCAAGCTCATCCGTGTCCCCTACTGACCATGGGCAGGGCGGGGAATTTTGCGGAAATAAATCTCAACGCTACCCCAGCTGCGACTCGAACCTGGAAACTTTAGATTACGAGGCTGGCGCGGTAACGATCGAGTCATTCCCACCCTAGTTAAATCTTTAAAGTATGAATTACCATTCTTCTCTTTACAACCTTCGAATTTCTTTCTAACTGATAAAAAAAAATGCGTTCAATGTTATGAGACAATTCGCTCTAATTGTTTTTCGAGGTTTTCTATTTCTCGATTATGCGAATTCCGCATTTTTATTCCCTTGAAACGTTTCAGATATGCTTACTGTTCCAAATGATGAAATGCTCAGTTGGGAAAAATAATTCCACCTACTTTTTTTTTCTTCTTTCTTTACGTTAAAACTCGATGTCGAAAAAGTTTTTCGCCTGCAGGGTACCATTGTGCAACTTGGATAACTGGCTATTCCAAAAATGTTTCTAGCGTGACTAAATTTGCAAAACTAACGTTACCGATGGCGACAAATTATTTCCCAGGTGTTTTGGGTGGCTGCTGCTGCTGCTTTTACGAAGAGAGCGAATATTTCAATACGTCTGACTTTGATGAATGAGTGAATATCGTAGGTGTCGTGTCCAAAAGGGGCTGGCAGAACTCTGATGAAGCGGCTGACGCACAGCTTTATGCAGAAGTGTTTTTTGGTTAAGTTGGAAGACAGTACGAAGTCAAGATGTGATTAGAATGTTTAACATGACGCATTTTAATATTAATCATATAAAAAGAGAACAACAAAAAAACGTGTTAAGAGTACAAAGGATTGTTAGTTAAAAAAGCAACTGAATCAAGGTTTTAACTTTTGACACATGGAGTTGGATTGGTTTACCTCTGAGCGGCACTTTTTTGCACACCATGGGCTAAATGGCCAGGTCACATGGACCCCGAAGACTCAGAGAGAGAAGGTTGGGGGAGGGGACCCACTGGAACAGTTGTTGGGAGACAGATGGTAGCCTACCGTTAAGGCCATCCAGCGTGTTCTTTAACGTTGGGTTGTTTTACATCTGAGCGGCACTTTTTTGCACACCATGGGCTAAATGGCCAGGTCACATGGACCCCGAAGACTCAGAGAGAGAAGGTTGGGGGAGGGGACCCACTGGAACAGTTGTTGGGAGACAGATGGTAGCCTCCCGTCAAGGCCATCCAGTGTGTTCTTTAACGTGGACAGGGTATGGGACTTCTGCACACGGGCCCACGGTTTAACGTTCCAGCCGACAGGCGGCGGCCTTTCCAAGCCAATCGGTGTCCCCTACTGACCGTGGACATGGCGGGGAATTTTGCGGAGATAAATCTCAACGCTGACCCAGCTGGGATTCGAACCTGGGTACTACAGATTACGAGCCTGGCGCGCCACCGACTGCTCCCCCCCCCCCCCGCCACCTTTTGTCACATGACTGTGTTATTTTCCCGTGGCTAGAGGGAGTGTCATTTTTGGAAAGAACAAAATGTCATTTTATCTTCTAGACCAGAGGTTCCCAAACTTATTTGTCCTATCGCAGTACCCCCCCCCCCCACCCCCTGGAAATCTACCTTCTTTAATCGAACAAACAGAAAGATGCAGTGACAAATTTGCGTTCTTTTACGTATCCATATTTCTACCTACGTCCTACAACATATTAAAGAAAGATGTTTTTGTAAATAAGACACCTTGAAGCTTGAAATTATAAAATTATTTATTAAAATCAACCATAGTAACATTCGCATTGCACACAGAAAATTAAGACAACGAAGGATAATTTTATGGGTTTATTTGGAAAATAATCACTACGACTTTAACTCTTATGTTACACAACAGATGAAACATGTACGAACGGGTTTTCAAAATTTTCTTATCTTCCCTTCTTTCTTTATGCTTCCACCGCCCCCCAATTGCACCCGAGGCTACTACCGACCCCCGGGATCGTTTCAGCGCCCACCAGGGGGCGGTATCGCCCACTTTGGGAAACATTGTTCTAGATCAAAAGGATACTCCGTTTCTCTTAAAAATATTCCCCCCCCCCCCCCGGAAATCGTCTCCTGCAATTCAAAATTTACTCGACTTTTAATTCTATATCAGCGGATAAAAAGAACATAACCCAAGTCGTACGACACCACTTATTAAAGTGGTGTTAAGTGGTTATTTAGTTAAAAGAACAGCGAGAAATATTTTAGTTCCCTTCACCCAATAGGGGGCGGCTCAGTCGATAGCGTGCCAGATTCTTAATTCGCAGTTCCTAGGTTCAAGTCCAAGTTGGGTCAGCGTTGAGATTTGTCTCCGCAAAATTCCCCGCCCTGTCCACGGTCAGTAGGGGACACCGATGGGCTTGGAAAGGCCGCCGTCCGTTGGATGAGGCGTTGAGGCCCCGTGTGCGGGAGAGCCATACCCTGTGCACGTTAAAGAACAAACTGGATGGCCTTGACAGGAGGCTACAATCTGTCTCCCAACAGCTGTTCCAGTGGGTCCCCACCCCGAACCTTCTCTGAACCTTCGGGGTCCATGTGACCTGGCCATTTAGCCCATGGTGTGCAAAAAAGTGCCGCTCAGAGGAAAAACAACCCAACGTTAAAGAACACGCTGGATGGCTTTGACGGGAGGCTACCATCTGTCTCCCAAAAGCTGTTCAAGTGGGTCCCCTCTCCCAACCTTCTCTGAGCCTACGGAGTCCATGTGACCTGGTCATTTAACCCATTGTGTGCAAAAAAGTGTCGCTCAGAGGTAAAACAACCCAACGTTAAAGAACACGCTGGATGGCCTTGATGGGAGGCTACCATCTGTCTTCCAACAGCTGTTCCAGTGGGTCCCCACCCCGAACCTTCTCTGAGCCTTCGGGGTCCATGTGACCTGCCCATTTAGCCCATGATGTGCAAAAAAGTGCCGCTCAGAGGTAAAATAACCCAACGTTAAAGAACACGCTGGATGGCCTTGACGGGAGGTTACCATCTGTCTCCCAACAGCTGTTCCAGTGGGTCCCCTCCAACAACCTTCTCTGAGCCTTTGGGGTCCATGTGACCTGGCCATTTAGCCCATGGTGTGCAAAAAAGTGCCGCTCAGAGGTAAAACAACTCAACTAACATAAATGTTAATATTTGAAGTTTCTAAAGAGATTTTATTTCTCAGTTTTCACATTTTTTTTTGGGGGGGGGGGGGTCAGCAGACGCCAATGTCACACGAAGCGTGTGACATTGGCGTCTGCTGAATAATGAATTTGAATAATGCATTAATGCTCTCTCTAGTGACATTTTCCGGTAAAACACTTATTTTCAAAGTTAGGGCAGTCTTGTCCAGCTACGTTTTGTAATATTGCGAATGGCTCCCAACGTGGACGTCCGCAGAAAAATTTCCAGGGGGCTGGGTCAAAATTTGGAGACAAATAATTACATCAACAAATTTTTATTTAATTATTTTTTTTTTCACAAGTAGATTAGAGAATACAGTATTGCATCAATACAAAAACACATACATAATGAATTTAAATATACAATATAAAGGAAGCAAGAATTAATTGAAACAAAAATTTTTACTCAATCCCAAGGGGGGGGAGCAAAGGGTTGCCCCATTCTGCAGACGCTCATAGACGCCCTCAAGCAGATGCTTGCTACAGAGGTCTGACAGGATCCTGTCAGTTTATAAGCTATAGTAGAAGGTCTGAGAGGATGGCAGGACCTCAGCAGAAAAACAAAACGTCCATGCCTAATCTGGGGCTCGAACCCAGGTCCCTTAGATCAGTAGCCAAGCGCGCTAACCACGCGGCCACGGGCCGGCTAGATAAATGCATATACATCTTGGGTTGTGTTGGGTTGTTTTACCTCTGAGCGGCACTTTTTTGCACACCATGGGCTAAATGGCCAGGTCACATGGACCCCGAAGGCTCAGAGAAGGTTGGGGGAGGGGACCCACTGGAACAGCTGTTGGGAGACAGATGGTAGCCTCCCGTCAAGGCCATCCAGCGTGTTCTTTAACGTGCACAGGGTATGTCTCTCCCGCACATGGGGCCACGGCTTAATGTCCCATCCGATGGACAGCGGCCTTTCCAAGCCCATCGGTGTCCCCTACTGACCATGGGCAGGGCGGGGAAATTTGCGGAGATAAATCTCAACGTTGACCCAGCTGGGACTCGAACCTGGGAACTACAGATTACGAGCCTGGCGCGCTACCGACTGAGCCACCCCTGCCCCACTATACATCATGAAAACTGGTGAGAGGAGGATGCACTCCAGTCCTTTTGAATAATTTGCCCCCCTCTGAGGACACTCTGGTTCCCACAAATAGCCTTCAGAATGAGAATATCTATTTTTGATATTCAGCTCCAAAATCTCTCTTTTTTATAAACGTATATAAATCAGTCTCATATCGTTTATGTCAGGTGGTGAGAGAAAAAGTTAATAAGAATGAAATGAAAATACTATTTATGACATCGGAAAAAAAAAACAGAAAACAATTCCAAGAAAAATTAAAAAACCGGGGCAAAGACTGTGAAAAATGCTCCATGTTGTGAACGATACGGGAGAGAATAATTGTCCAATAGGAATGCACATCATTACTAAACAGCGGGTGTCACTAACAGAACCTCGCCCTACAAAAAAATAAAAAAAAAAAGGGGGGGGGGGTCTGTCAGCTTTAAATAAATAGCGAGCAGAGAGAAATGATGAGAAAAGGAGACAAGCCACTCTGGGGGCGAAACGAATTGTTTGGTGAGCAAAACACTCTTCAGCAAAACAAGCCAGAGGAAGGAAAAAAGATTCTGAAAGAGGAAAACAAAAAGGGTAAAAAAAAAACAAAGGAAGAATAAATGCCGAAAAAAGAAAAGTGAGGCAGGCAGGGGGAAGGTCGTTCTGACATACAGACAGGTGAAAACAAAAAAAAAAGATGAAAACAGTACAAAAAAGGACAAAAGAGACCACTGCAAAAGGGACAATAAAAATGTCCCCATCCAGAACAACCCGGAAAACTCCATCTGAATGTCCGAAGCAGAACACGTAAGGCTACATATAACATCCTTTGCTATATGGAAGCGACAGACACAGAGATATAACCACCTACATGGACCAGAGAGTCGGATATTATGTTCAGAGAGCCAGGCCTATCCTTCATCAAAGACCATAAATTCACTTTACGATGAACACATAGAGAAGATGGGGAGAAAAGCTGGTGAGAGCAGAAAGAGGCAGAGCGTGGTTCAGATACGGTAGAGAGCGTCCCGCTAGGCGGCGCTGGCGTCGCCGCACAGCCTCGTCTAATGTGTGGCAAGAATGCGAGGAATGTGCAATTAGGGGAACGACGAAGCTGCATCCCGTGACGCGAGTCTGCTAAGGCCCGAGCGCGCCATATGATCTGTGACATCCCGGCGGCTTTAATTTTGGCCCGAGCGGACATTTCTAACATTCCACTCGGTGCCCGAGAAACGCGGGGCTGCGAGGAATGTCAGGAATTTCGCTATCTATTTAATTATTTCAGGGCGGCTAAGCCCAGGAACTGGGCTTAGAAAGACAGAGCGAGCTCTGGAGCTTCAGTGGGAGGGATGAGGAGGATAGAGGCAGGGGAAGGAAGCGGAGGAGATGTATGGGGTACGTGTGGCCTGCCACCTGGTGACGTATCGACTAGGGGATGGGGAGAAGAGGAGGGAAGTGACTGCTAGTAGAGTGCACGAGATACGGTTACATTGGGCTGGAGATAAGAGCTTGCACGATATGTGGCTTCTAGGTAAACAGATTCCTGACTTCTTGTATACATTATTTTATTGGTCAGCAGAGGAGCAGCAGGATGCAGGAAAGGTGTGCAGGGATATCAGAGGCAGCAGGGCTTTCTTCTTCGGGATGTCTTAGAACCGAAACAAATGCATGGATGTTATTAGTGAAGTAAACGTGAGGCTGGTAGAGATTACAAAACGGGAAACTATCCTGCAAGAGTTGGGGGTTGTTTTACCTCTGAGCGGCACTTTTTTTTGCGCAGAATGGGCTGACTGGCCAGGTTACAAAGATCCCGAGAAAGTGGGTGGAGGGGACTCACTGGACAGCTGTTAAGAGACAGATGGTAGCCTCCCGTCAAGGTCATCAGGAGTCTTCTGTAACGTGTATTGGTAAGACTCTCCCACACACTGGCCAGGTTACAAAGACCCCGAGAAAGTGGGTGGAGGGGACTCACTGGACAGCTGTTAAGAGACAGATGGTAGCCTCCCGTCAAGGCCATCAGGAGTCTTCTGTAACGTGTATTGGTAAGACTCTCCCACACACTGGCCAGGTTACAAAGACCCCGAGAAAGTTGGGGGAGGGGACTCACTGGACAGCTGTTAAGAGACAGATGGTAGCCTCCCGTCAAGGCCATCAGGAGTCTTCTGTAACGTGGTAAGACTCTTCCACACACTGGCCAGGTTACAAAGACCCCGAGAATGTGGGTGGAGGGGACTCACTGGACAGCTGTTAAGAGACAGATGGTAGCCTTCCGTCAAGACCATCAGGAGTCTTCTTAACTCCCGCACACTGGCTACATCTGAATGCCCATCCCCAAGCCCATTAATGTCCGCGTTCTCATGAGACTGCAGGTAACGAATCTAAAGCGACTTTTCGTCAAAGCCATCCCGCCGATTTTATTCATTACTATTAACAAAATCTGAACATGAAAATAACTTTACATTGCCATATCAAGAACTGCAATATCAAGCACCATTTCACTGTACGTACAAACACAAAAGTACAATTATTGTAATTACCTTATAGTACTAACATAGACATAGTGATCAACAACAGATATACATTAGTAACGCCTGCATAGAGATACATTTATCGAGTGTTTTCTTTAACGTGGAGACAGAGTATTGCTCTCCCGCATACGGACTCACGGTTTAACGTCCCCATTAGACAGACAGAGGACACCTTTCCAAACCCATCGGTATCCCCTACTAACTGAGGACAGGACGAGTTGGTTTGTTGTTTTTACCTCTGAGCGGCACTTTTTTGCATACAATGGGCTAAATGGCCAGGTCACAAGGACCCCGAAGGCTCAGAGAAGGTTGGGGGAGGGGATCCACTAAAACAGCTGTTGGGCGATAGATGGTAGCCTCCCGTCAAGGCCATCCAGCGTGTTCTTTAACGTGCACAGGGCATGGCTCTCCTGCTACGGGGTCACGGCTTAACGTCCCGTACGACGGACGGTGGTCTTTCCAAGCACATCAGTGTACCCTACTGACCGTGGGCAAGGAGTTTTGCGGAGATAAATCTCAACGCTGACTCAGCGGGGACTCGAACCTGAGAACTGCAGATTACGAGCCTGGCGCGCTCCTGAGTCACCTGTTTTAAATCATATTGTTTGTATTAGCCAGGTGGGTGTGTAATGAACGGATGTAATCTGATCTCATTAAAATAAATGACTCGTCGACTTGCCATTTAGGGCAGGTGAAACACTCTCTGCTGTGCCGGATGTTTGGATATAAAGGACACGGTTGGTGTTATTAGTCACTTTCTTGATCTCTGATAAATTAACTCCTTGAATTATTACGGGAACTGTTCTGTTTGCTATAAATGACTCCTACAGAAATGGAGTCACTGTGTGTGAAAAGATGAAGCTTTTATTGACTACAAAAGTTGTACAGAGAGGAATACACTAGACCACTGGGGGCGGGGGTGGCTCAGTCGGTAACGCGCCAGGCTCGTAATCTGCAGTTCCCAGGTTCGAGTCCCAGAGAGGTCAGCGTTGAGATTTATCTCCGCAAAATTTTCCGCCCTGCCCACGGTCAGTAGGGGACACCGATGAGCTTGGAGAGGGCGCCGTCCGTCGAATGGGATGTTAAGCCGTGGCCCCGTGTGCAGGAGAAGCCATACCATGTGCACGTTAAAGAACACGCTGGACGGCTTTGACGGGAGACTACCATCTGTCTCACAACAGCTGTTCAAGGTTGTGTCCCCCTTCCCCTTTGGGGAAGGGGAGCACAAAAAGAAAGTTTGGTTTTTAAAAAACACCAAACTATTATATAGCCTTAAGTCTTCAGTTATGTGGTATTATTCACGCAATACCCACAGGTTTTTAAAAATTCCAACAGCAATTCCTATTACACACAATGGGCTAAATGGCCAGGTCACAAGGACCCCAAAGACTCAGAGAATGTTGGGGACCCACTGGAAAAGTTGTTGGGGGAAAGGTGGTGGCCTCCCATCAAAGCAATCCAACATGCTCTTTAACGTGCACAGGTATGACTGCCCTGCACATAGGGTCATGGCTTAACGTCCCATCCGACTCATGATGGCCTTTCCAAGTCGATCGGTGTCCCCTACTGATCGTGGGCAGGACGGGGAGTTTTGCTGAGACAAATCTCAAAACTGGATCAAGTGGGACTCGAATCTGGCGACAACAGATTACCAGGCTGGCCCAAGGAACGGGCAAAATAAATAACAATGTTTTCATATGCTTAAATGGTTCATCACAACCATATACATCTCATAATCAAGTTTCTTATTAATGTTTCCCACGGAGATGGTGGTGGCGGCGCCTAGCGGTCCCCTAAGGTAAAGCTATATTCCTTTTCGTACCATCTATATCGTCTATTCAGTAGCATTTATGATCAAACTGTTTCTAAATGTCGAGATCTTTCGCAGCTACTCCAGCTCTTACTTCGATGAGGATGGTGTCAGCAATAGGGTTGCAAAGGCTTCCACAGCACAATTGGGATGTTAAACTAATGCACTCCGTCTACTAGAGTTCATCTGTCTCTTAACAGCTGTCTACAGATCCCATTCCCCAGCCTTCTCAGAGCTCTTGGGATCCTTGTGACCTGGCTATTTAACTCATTATGTGCGCAAAAAATGCCCTTTAGGGATTAAAAAATAATTAAAATTTCTTCAGAATCGTTAGAACAACTTCATAAAATCTCCCTACGAAAATAAATATGAAATATACCCTCAAGCAGCTGCTTGCCACAGAGGTCTGACAGGAGCCTGTCAGTTTACACGCCATAGCAGAAGGTCTGTAAAGATGGCGAGACCTCGGGTACGCCATAGCAGAAGGTCTGTGAGGATGGCGAGACCTCGGGTATGCCATAGCAGAAGGTCTGTGAGGATGGCGAGACCTCGGCTATCCCATAGCAGAAGGTCTGTGAGGATGGCGAGACCTTGGGTATGCCATAGCAGAAGGTCTGTGAGGATGGCGGGACCTCGGGTACGCCATAGTAGAAGGTCTGTGAGGATGGCGGGACATTGGGTACGCCATAGCAGAAGGTCTGTGGGGATGGCGAGACATCGGGTACGCCATAGCAGGTCTGTGAGGATGGCGAGACATCGGGTACGCCATAGCAGAAGGTCTGTGAGGATGGTGAGACCTTGGGTACGCCATAGCAGAAGTCTGTGAGGATGGCAGGACCTCGGCTACCCCATAACAGAAGGTCTGTGAGGATGGCGAGACATCGGGTACGCCATAGCAGAAGGTCTGTGAGGATGGTGAGACCTTGGGTACGCCATAGCAGAAGTCTGTGAGGATGGCAGGACCTCGGCTACCCCATAACAGAAGGTCTGTGAGGATGGCGAGACATCGGGTACGCCATAGCAGAAGGTCTGTGAGGATGGTGAGACCTTGGGTACGCCATAGCAGAAGTCTGTGAGGATGGCAGGACCTCGGCTACCCCATAACAGAAGGTCTGTGAGGGTGGCGAAACATCGGGTACGCCATAGCAGAAGGTCTGTGAGGATGGCGGGACCTCCGGTACCTAGAGTAGGTCTGTGAGGATGGCGGGACCTCAGGCAGAAAGGAATATAATGCCTTACCAGGAGGCTCGAACCCAGGTCCCTTGATACCCTTAATTCAAAAAAAGGCCCATTTTCTCAGTTTCACTAGCTAAGATAAAAATATTAATTTTCGAATAATTATATCAGCTATATTTCGTTTTCCTGATTTTCAACTCCACGTGATTTTAGCCATTATTTATTACTCAGCAGTGTAGTGAGCGAGGCGGATCATTGTTGGCTTCCTGTGCCCCGTGGTGATGTCATGATAAATACCGGATTTGCAACAGCGGCGATGGCAACACATCATCGCACGTGAGCGGATCTAAAACCGGGAATTTTGTCGTCTTTTTTTCCTTTACGTCATCAAATCACAAATTTTAACAAATACGCGAACCGGAAATTCGCATGACGATGGCAACTTCTGCAACTTCTGAATAAATAAGTTTCAAAAATGATGAATTCTAATTGCATCTAATGCTTTTGAGACCACCGATACAAGTAACGTAAGAAAAATGTTTTAATCCAGAGACTAACTTGCACAGAGGAGATTAGGGTCTTAAATGGTCTAGAAATTTGAAAATATTTTTATTTAAATTATGCTGATGATTTAGCCCTTTTGGCAAATGATGTTGATGAGATGAACTCTTTCATTCGAGCTGTTGATGAAACTGGTAGTAGAGTAGGTTTGGTTATAAACAGAGAGAAAACAAATGATGAAAATTGGTCAGGCAGGCTGGATTCAGTTAATCTGAATGGTTGCAGTCTTGAGCAGGTGTCACAGTTTAATTATCTTGGGAGCTATTTAACAGATAATGGTAATGTGCGGCATGAGATTAACAGACGAATAGGGATTGCTGCTGGGAATTTTAAGAATCTATGGAGAGTGTGGAGAAATAGGCATATACACCTAAAGACTAAAATTAGACTGTATAATATTTTGGTTCTTTCAGGGTTAATTATGATAGTGAAACTTGGACGATTTGTAAACAATAGTAAACTTGATGCTTTTGATTCTATCTCTTCTTTGTAAGTAATGATGAGGTTAGGCAAAGGAGTCTGCAACCTCCTTTAAGAAGCATATTGTGAAGAGAGAGACTCCTCTGGTTTGGCCATATGGTTTGGCCCGTATGGATAATTATAGATAAGCGAATAGGGTTATGAACAGTGTGCCTAAAGGCCTCAGAAAGAGAGGTTGGGTTAACCTCTGAGCGGCATTTTTTTCCACACCATGGCTAAATGGCCAGGGCACAAGGATCCCGAAGGATCAGAGAAAGTTGTGGGAGGGGACCCACTGTAACAGCTATTGGGAGACAGATGGTCGCCTCCCGTCAAGGCCATCCAGCGTGTTCTTTAACGTGCACAGGGTATGACTCTCCCGCACACGGGGCCACGGCGTAACGTCCCATCCCTCGGACGGCGGCCTTTCCAAGCCCATTGGTGTCCCCTACTGACTGTGGGCGGGGAGTTTTGAGAATTGAATTTCTCAGGCGGGGAGTTTTGCGAAATTAAAAACAGAATTAAGCGAAATATATGTTGGAATTCTTGAAAAAAATTCAGTTGAAAAAAAAATTGGTTGTCCTGACCGAGATTCGAAACCAAGTCTCCCAGAAGCATGCCAGGCGTCTTAACCGCTGGACCACCCCTTCAACAAAGTGACAATAAGTTCACTAATTTTTTAACTCAATTTTTCAAGTGTTCCTTGTCTACAGGACTTTTTTGTGATAATTTATTACTGAATATGTTGAATTATTTTTCCCTTTAATCTGGTTATTATTATTCTCAAAGAAGGGTTGGGTTGTTTTACCTCTGAGCGGCACTTTTTTGCACACCATGAGCTAAATGGCCAGGTCACATGGACCCCGAAGGCTCAGAGAAGGTTGGGGGAGGGGACCCACTGGAACAGCTGTTGGGAGACAGATGGTAGCCTCCCGTCAAGGCCATCCAGCGTGTTCTTTAACGTGCACAGGGTATGGCTCTCCCGCACACGGGGCACGGCTTAACGTCCCATCCGACGGACGGCGGCCTTTCCAAGCCCATCGGTGTCCCCTACTGACCGTGGGCAGGGCGGGGAATTTTGCGAAGATAAATCTCAACGCTGACCCAGCTGGGACTCGAACCTGGGAACTACAGATTACGAGCCTGGCGCGCTACCGACTGAGCCACCCCCGCCCCGTCAAAGAAGGGAGCAAGCCCACCAGTTGATCCGTTTTCTAAAAAAGAACGTAAGCGATTGGTAAAAACGAACAGCAATTTCTTCACATTCAGTCACCTGCACTCTGTGGAAGACAATGCGATCCTTGTGACGAAATGCTTAGTTCTTGAAGGCCTCTAAATTTGTATGATCGTTTTTCTCTTACGCTGTAGTATTTCAGAAAGAAGAAAAAAAGTGCTTTAAACTCTTTGTAATTCGTCTCCCTTGAGGATTCAGAGGTGCCGGTTTTTAGAGATGTCCTGCCATTCTCTCAGATCTACTGTGGCATATAAATTGACAGGCTCCTGTCAGACCTCTGTGGCAAGCAGCTGCTTGAGGGGGTATTTATTTTATTTATTTATTATATCTACTGTTTAAGTAATTTTAATGTTCAATGAATACAACAGTATATGTCTTATTAAACTACGGGGCCTAAATTCAAAATGGAATTGCACAGTTAATTTCGGAAAGTGATTTGACATGATTTATAAAAACGTTTATATATAAAACCAGGAGTTGCTTTTTATGTAATCACATGTTCAGACATTGATCGAAAAAAAAAAGGGCAACATTTATGCTAGTCTCAGCTAGAAGTCCTGTATAGTTAGAGGCTGGCCATCTTGGTGATTGACTGCCATTGGTTGATTGAGTCACGTGGTTTATGGGTTGGGTCGTTTTCCCTCTGAGCGGCACTTTTTTGCACACCATGGGCTAAATGGCCAGGTCACAAGTACCCCGAGGTCTCAGAGAAGGTTGGGGGAGGAGACCCACTGGAACAGTTGTTGAGAGACAGAGGGTAGCTTCCCGTCAAGGCCATCCAGTGTGTTCTTTAACGTACACATGGCATGGCTCTCCCGCACACGGGACCACGGCTTAACATCCCATTCGACGGGCGGCGATCTTTCCAAGCCCATTGGTGTCCCCTACTGACAGGGGCAAGGAGTGGAGTTTGGCGGAGATAAGTCCCAACACTGACCCAGCTGGACTCGAACCTGGGAACTGCAGATTACGAGTCTGGGGCGCTACCGACTGACCCCCCCCCCCCCCGCCCCCACGTGGTTTATGAGCGCCATGTTTCGTGAGACGAAAGCCTATGAGTTAGTGTGTGTATCTAGTTAAAAATTCTCAGCTCTTAATAGTTTCATACATTTCTACCACTTTTTTTTTGTTTATAAAAGCTTCCGCATTTTAAGAATGGCTCACCATGCTGCATTTGGGTGTAAATATTCCACTCGCAGAAATAAATAAATGAATATTTTTTCCAAGAAACTCCATCAGAAGACGGTAATCGGTTGCAAAAGTGAAATGAGCTAACTGAAAACCAACAAATAATTTCTTTTAAGGTTCGTTTGATAAACTAGCTAACGTTTTCACTTTGTCGTCTGCATATACCAATATTTGTTCGTCTGTCTTTCTACCTATCTGTCCGTCTACAAACTTTTTTACTTTTAGAGATAAATGAAAAATTCCTTTTTGGGTTGGATAGGTGTCGAAGAAATATTGCTTATCGCAATTTTGAAATCTTCCAATAGCTAGGAAGGAATTGATAAAATATGATTCACACTTTCAGAAACTTTAGAACTCTTTAATTACACCCTCTAACGGTGGAAAAAAGATGGAAAATTTCAAAATATGCATTAATGATAGAAATATGAAATTTTGATGGTAGAATGTGAACGTCATGAAGTTTCCATTCGAAACAATGAAAATGAAAATTAGAAAACTCTTTTTTAATTTGATTGGTGCTAATGAAATATTATAATTCTTTTTTTTTTCGAATGATTAGTAGCATTAATATAGTATATATCTTTACAGATCACCGAAACGACGAAACGGTAGAACTCTAATCCAGTTTTACAAATAACATGTATAGAATAAGAATTTGAAATATTAGTGGTAGTTTTTATCAGATATTCGACTGACAGCAAAAATCTACTCACTTTTCTGAGAGAGATATGGGAAATGCAACTTTTTAGATTTAAGAATTAAAAGACTAATACTTTTATTATTTATATTAGAATTACTAATGAAATACTATTTGCATTTTTCCCATCATCCGCTAGCTCAAATTGAAACGTTTAAGGAATGAAACAGTAGATAAAGGAAAAACTTCTCTCTCTTTGAAAAGATTCTTATATGCGCCAGAGGCGATACGCGTCCTTCTAGTGTTTAATGTATGATAGGGGGGGAGGAAATGCACATAAAATACTACTATTAGTTATTATATAACACAAAAAGTATTTGTCCTTTAGTTCTTAAATTTAAAAGTAGCTTTTCCCATACCCCTCTAAGAAGAGGGAACAGATCTTTGGGTTGGGTTGTTTTACCTCTGAGCAGCACTTTTTTGCACACCATGGGCTAAATGGCCAGGTCACATGGACCCCGAAGGCTCAGAGAAGGTTGGGGGAGGGGACCCACTGGAACAGCTGTTGGGAGACAGATGGTAGCCTCCCGTCAAGGCCATCCAGTGTGTTCTTTAACGTGCACAGGGTATGGCTCTCCCGCACACGGGGCCACGGCTTAACGTTCCATCCGACAGGCGGCGGCCTTTCCAAGCCCATCGGTGTCCCCTACTGATCGTGGGCAGGGCGGGGAATTTTTGCGGAGATAAATCTCAACGCTGACCCAGCTAGGACTCGAACCTGGGAACTACAGATTACGAGCCTGGCGCGCTACCGACTGAGCCACCCCCGCCCAATAAGAGTTCCATTTCTTGAATCTAAACAAATGACAACTGCTCACCCAAGTTGAATTATGGGTGGAAATTTCGTAAGTGGCAGAAGTGAATGTTTCGGTAATGGCCTACGATAATTGTTTACATCTAACAGCGCCATTAAATATTTATAACGACATATGCAATCGCAAATACGATTGCTCGACATCCTTAATATTTTCAGATTACAAAAAAAAAAATTATTTTACAAAGTATGCCAAATGTTAATTTTTCTATAGTAATCGTTACATAGCTCCCAAGATAATTAAACTGTGACACCTGCTCAAGACTGCAACCATTCAGATTAACTGAATCCAGCCTGCCTGACCAATTTTCATCATTTTAGTTTTCTCTCTGTTTATAACCAAACCTACTCTACTACCAGTTTCATCAACAGCTCGAATGAAAGAGTTCATCTCATCAACATCATTTGACAAAAGGGCTAATTAAGTCTCCATGTATATATTCTTCCAAAATTCGATAATTAAATAATTCCCTTATCCAATGCCATTCAGTACAGGTACTACTAACAACAGTCATAGCCTGACACTTTAAATACATTGCATAAAATAACTTATTCAACTGTTTTTGGTCATACTAGAAATCAATTCAAGATAGCTATTTTTTTTATCTTAATTTTTATTTGTCTGTCTCGTTTGAAGTTTTTATCTGATAATTCCATTCATTTTACCGAAATCGGTTGAATATTTAGAGTAGGGGTTCTCAACGTGGGGGACTCGGTAAAATTTTTTGAGGTACGCCGTGAGAGCTCAAAAGTCGCTAGATTTAGTAACAAAAGTAAAAATAACCATTGTTATACTGTAACTATAGTTTTATGCATCTATCTATACAAGGGGAACGCCAGTTACATACTTATTTCCAAGGGGTACGTGAAGCATAAAAGGTTGAGAACCATTGATATATATGTTTCATTTTATTTACATTGTTATACTATAACTATAGTTTTATCTATCTATACAAGGGGTACGCCAGTTACATACACATTTCCAGGGGGTACGTGAAGCATAAAAGGTTGAGAACCACTGATATATATGTTTTATTTTATTCCCATTGTTATACTATAACTATAGTTTTATCTATCTATACAAGGGATACGCCAGTTACATACACCTTTCCAGGGGGTACGTGAAGCATAAAAGGTTGAGAACCACTGATATATATGTTTTATTTTATTCCCATTGTTATGCTATAACTATAGTTTTATCTATCTATACAAGGGGTACGCCAGTTACATACACATTTCCAGGGGGTACGTGAAGCATAAAAGGTTGAGAACCACTGATATATATATATTATTCTCATTGTTATACTATAAATATAGTTTTATCTATCTATACAAGGGGTACGCCAGTTACATACACATTTCCGTGAGAGCTCAAAAGTCGCTAGATCTAGTAACAAAAGTAAAAATAACCATTGTATAATAACTATAGTTTTATCTATATACACAAAGGGTACACCAGTTACATACACATTTCCAGGGGGTACGTGAAGCATAAAAGGTTGAGAACTACTGATTTAGAGAATTATCAATTTTTACAAATTATATGACTACTGAAATTTCAAAAATAAAATTTGGGTCTTGAGCAGATTCCAGCAAAATAAACATATTGGCAAACGATTTAGACTGATTATAATTCTGAAATATCTGTGTCATAATACAGTACTTTAAACTTCGAAAAAAGTGATTGCAGATAAAGATCTCATTTTTGACGTTTATCACTATTTACGGAAAGAGACATTTAATTATCAGTCAGATATTTTTTTCCTTTTATGTTTCAAAAGTCATTTTTTAACTGATTCCTAATATACCCTGGTTTAAATTTACAATCAGAAATATTGAAACGGAAATAAATATTTCGATTTTCATTTTTTTTTTCACTTGAACCACCAGCGACAAAAAAATTAGGCATAACATCGCCAGATGGCGCTTGGTAACGAGTCGTGAATCTACGCTGATAGAGCTTTGACTCAAGACTATGATTAAACGAACGTTGCAACGAACAAATGAAACATCTTTCCGCTTTTCGGAATTTCTACATGTTATTTACGAAACATATCTTGACTGTCAACAGGATACGTTGTTGTTAGCTTGCCAAAATTAGCACACACATTAAAATTTGCCCAATCCTGTTTGGAAAGAGAGCAATCAAACGTTGCACTTAGGACTAATCATATGAGTTACTCTGCAAAGTGTGATCTATTAATATAATCGCTATTAAAAGTACGTACCGCTTGGTTACAAAAATTGTGGATTTTTGCAACTCTTAACGTCAGTTATGATTTTCGGTCTAAAGATCATTAAATTCCAGGCAATATAGGGCATTACTTACATATGACTCAGAAACAGTCATGGGCACGAGGGGAGGAGGGGTTGGGTTGCTTTACCTCTGAGCGGCACTTTTTTGCACACCATGGGCCAGGTCACATGGCCCCCGAAGGCTCAGAGAAGGTTGGGGGAGGGGACCCACTCGAACAGCTGTTGGGAGACAGATGGTAGCCTCCCGTCAAGGCCATTCAGCGTGTTCTTTAACGTGCACAGGGTATGGCTCTCCCACACACGGAGCCACGGCTTAACGTCCCATCCGACGGACGGCGGCCTTTCCATGCCCATCGGTGTACCCTACTGACCATGGGCAGGGCGGGGAGTCTTGCGGAGATAAATCTCAACGCTGATCCAGCTGGGACTCGAACCTGGGAACTACAGATTACGAGCCTGGCGCGCTACCGACTGAGGCACTCCCGCCCCAGGGGAGGAGGGGATAACCAAAAGCGATATTTTAAGATAAAAATATATATTGGTTTCCATAAATTAAGGAACAAACCTATGTTATGCCAATGGTACTATCATTAAAAACTTTAATTTCCAAGTTTTTTTTTGTTGTTGTTTTAAAAACTGGTTGAGATCTTTATCTGCTAATCACAAACATATCAATATCTCGATTTACAAAATATTCGTTCAGATTTAATGAGTTATGGAAGTTTGAATATTTAACAACAGCAATGCCAGTCTTAAGAAACTTATACAAAACTGAAGATTAATGAAAGAATTATTTACGAAAACTTCTAAAATACGTACTTATTTTATTAAATACTTTGATACAATATTTATAATTTGTTTTAATTACAATAACTTCTGAAGTCAAATTTTGTGGATTGGCATTACTGTAGTTAAATATTCAAACTTCCATAACTCATTAAATACTGAACAAATATTGTTGAATGTTGGAGATCTTTATCTGCTACACATTTTTCAAACGAAAAAATTATTTTAGAAGTTATAGAGCTTCAATGTTACCTTCCCCATTGATATATTTGAGAAAATTAAAATATTGATTAAATTTAAAAATAATATTAAAATAAATAATAATAAAATTAAAATATTTATGATTCCCTATTATTCCTAACAAATATTTATATTCCTTAATAGGGAATCATAAATACGTCATGCATACACTCTTTTAAAGAAAACAAAATCATTTAATTTTGGTACACCTGATATTATTTCACAGAAATGAATTTTTCGATCAATTTTCAATCGCCAGTGGACAGAGACATCTCAAATGCAATTTCAAAAACACAACGAGACAAAAAAATTAAGTTTAGAAAGCTAAGATATAAATACTTTATGAGTAAACACAACATAGAAGATTTCACACAAGGAATTGTTAAAACTATTTCCTTAAACTTCCACGTAAAGTAGTAGTTGTTTAAAATGACCATGACCTACCTGAGAAAGAACAATTAACCTAGGCTACTTGCAAGAATCAGTCCTTCACAGTTTAATAGCCTTGGCATACCTTGATTACTAGAGTAAACAGCTCACCAGGTGTTATATGGACATTAAAATTTTAAATCACATTTACTTTTTTACGGCAATATTTAAAGTAATTTCCGAATTATTTTTTCCCCTTTCAAAATATGTGAAATAATGAACGAATTTTAAAGCTACATTAATAAAAAAAAAAATCCTGATAAATTCCATCCTGCCCTGGTGAGAGACCAACGGGCTTATAAAAGGTCACCACCGTTCGTCGAACGGGACGACGTTAAGCCGTGGCCTGTGTGCAACAGAGCCATACCCTGTACATGTTAAAGAATACGTTGGAATCTCTAAAACTGTTTAACGAAATTTAAAATCTATTACAAGTGCTTTGGGTTGGGTTGTTTTATCTCTAAAGCTGCACTTTTTTTGTCCATCATGGGCTAAATGGCCAGGATACAAGAACCCCGATGGAGAGATTACATCGACCACTGAGCTGCTGTTAGGAAACAGATGGTAGCCTCCCGTCAAAGTCATCCAGCATGTTCTTTAACGTGCACTGGATATGGCTCTCACACACACACACGTGACTACGGTGTTACGCCCCATCTGAGGGCGGGAGTTTTGCGGAGATAAATCTCAACGTTGGTACGTCTAAGTGAAAGAACTTTTAAATTTCACCAAATTTGATTCTCGCAAACCGTTAAAAGGAAACTTAAAATCCATCATAAGTGCGTAAATAACAATATTTGCAGATGACATCGAGTCATCAAGTAAAAAAAAAAACGAATAACTTTGATTTCAAAACTTTTAAAGTGATGTAAAATTTATCAGTGGTTTTCATTTGAAACTCCTCAAATTAAAATAACCTCGATATTTCTAATCGAAATTAATTTCCGTAGTGAAGAAGTTAATGAACGCCGTAAAAAATATAAGGACAAGATTATATATAAAAGTCCGAGACGTTTCTAACCCGTCCCATGTTCTAATTACGGGAATGAGTCAGACCTTGAATAGTATTGTCTCAGAGTCGTTGGAAGCGACTCCTGATTGGCCAGCCTGCCCTTGCACGCGCCCGCACCAGGTGGCTGGCCCTGGGCCACCTAGGAGGAACTCGTCAGACCCGTTTCGTGTGGGTCACGTGACAGGAAGTGGCCTGACTCACGAGAACTGTTACCCCGGGGCTATTTTCTTCTCAAACACTTTCACAGGAAAACATGGGCGAGGGGAAAGGCGGTTTGGAGATTTGAAAAGTTGTTCTGAGGGGGGGAACTTAAGGGGGGTGGGGATAAATGGAAGATAAAGGGGGGTGGGGGGATGGAGAACGAGCAAGAAACAGGATTTGGGTGCTCCTCTTTAACGTCTGCTTTCGTCCAGAAAATACAGGAGAAGGTACAAGGAGAAGCACCCATGCGCAGAAAATGGTTGAACATCGAAATAAGGAACAAGGTGTGCTCATGATACCAGTTCATGATGCCAATGCTAATTCCGAACGCAACTACGATGATTTATTATTGCTTCTGATGCAAGCTCTATAATTTGTCTGCTAAACTTTTATTTTACACTGGTTCACTCCTTTTATGGAGTTCTTTTACCATTATGCTAAAGATTTATCTCTAAAAAAATATTACTGTTTGTAAAAATCTGATTACTGAACATTACGTTTTTTGGTTCTTAATTTTTTTTAATGCTTTACCAAATGAAATAAAGGAAACAATATTAAAACATATGTTAGGTGAAAAAAATGGATATTAAATAATGAGAATATTGATGTGTTATTTATTTTTTTTATTAACTTTGAATTAATTGAAACAATATGATTGAATTCATTTCGATCTCCAAACTGTTTTATTGAGCTATAATTTATGTTTGTTTTCATATGAGAATGTTGGGCATTATATGAATTTTGTTTTGTAAAACAATATCCACATGTGAATCGTTACTCTTGTGTATAAGAAAATTGGACTCGATAAATGTATATGTATGCAGGCATTACTACTTTATATTCAGTGTTGAAAAAGTTACATTTATGATAGCATTAAGATGTAATTAATTACAATAATTGTACTTCTGTTGCAACATGTACAGTGAAATGATGCTGTATGTAGCTGCTGTTTTTAATAAGGTTGGGTTGTTTTACCTCTGAGCTGCATTTTCTTTGCACACAATGGGCTAAATTGTCAGGTCACGAGGACCCCGAAGTCTCAGAGAAGATTGGGGGAGGGGACCCACTGGGTTGGGTTTACCTCTGAGCGGCACTTTTTTTGCACACAATGGGCTAAATGACCAGGTCACAAGGACCCCGAGGCTCAGAGAAGGTTGGGGGAGGTACTCACTGGAACAGTTGTTGGGAAAGAGATGATAGCCTCCCGTCAAGGCCATTCAGCGTGTTCTTTAACGTGCACAGGGTGGAACAAAGGACAACAGCTTTACGTCCTATCTGATGGACGGCGACTTTATCCAAACCCATGGTGTTCCCTACTGACCGTGGGCATGGCAGGAAGTTTTGCGGAGATAAATCTGAACGCTGACCCAGCTGGTACTCGAACCAGGGAACTACAGATCACGAGCCTGACACGCTACCGACTGAGCCACCACCGCCCCTAGATCTTACATTAACTTCAACTTAACTATGTAACAATGGGAAATTACGCGAAATATTTGATTTGGGACTGGGGCACTCGCCCCACTCGCCAGTGCCTTGCCAAGACACTGACGACTGAACTTTCTAGTTTTCCTTAAGTTATCATATATCGTATCTTGGATTTGTTTATAATTTGTTACTAAGAAGAAACGGCTCAAGATTTGTAGAAGGAATCATCTCGATGATTCTAGGAACCCATTTAGGACGAGTTAAGTTGAGCACTAAAGTGAAATAACGACGTAAAGCTTCTTTGCACAAGATTTGTCTCCTGGTTTTTTCGCAGAGAAGAATTGGCAAAGTTCCTCTAAAGTAAATATAAATAACTACAGCAGAAGGAAAAGATAATGAGTTGGCAACGACGTCCACAGATCTGACTTCAAGCAGTTCTTGTTTTCATCACTACATGCCGAGGACGTAGAAATTCATAATATCTGGGGGTAATCGTATGCATAGCGATGGTGCAATCAGGGTTGGGTTGTTTTACCTCTGAGCGGCACTTATTTGCACACCATGGGCTAAATGGCCAGGTCACAAGGACCCCGAAGGCCCAGAGAAGGTTAGGGGAGGGGACACACTGGAACAACTGTTGGGAGACAGATGGTAGCCTCCCGTCAAGGCCATCCGGGTGTTCTTTAACGTGCACAGGGTATGGCTCTCCCGCAAACGGGGGCCACGGCTTAACGTCCCATCCGACGGACGGCGGCCTTTCCAAACCCATCGGTGTCCCCTACTGACCGTGGGCAGGGCGGGGAAATTTTGCGGAGATAAATCTCAACGCTGACCCAGCTGGGACTCGAACCTGGGAACTACATATTACGAGCCTGGCGCGCTACCGACTGAGCCACCCCCGCCCCATGGTGCAATCAGTCACTGAGTTCGTAGTCACTTCAAAGATAGGGCGCCTGCAATCTTATTGAGTAGGTAAATCGGCGGCCTATCTTCCTTTGAAGTGAATACGAACTCAGTGATTGATTGCACCACCGATATGCTTTAGGTTTATTTTCTACTTTTTATGGTCGTTTAAGAAAATATAAATTAAAAAAATCTGAAAAATACATTTTTTTTTTTTGTTGGCACTAAAAAAATCTATCTTCAAAAACTTTGATATTGACTCATAAACATCGAGCACATTTACCCCCCTTTTGGAGTCATGTTCGAGGTAGCCCACATTGGAGACGTTATAAGCTTTAATTTGACCTACAACCGTTAGAGTCGAAACCCCCCAAAAATCTCTCCTTTTGCCAGGGACGAATAGTGGGGGCGTGTATTAGAAATAGTTAACGACCGTCATTACGTCATTATACGAGCTTTGATTTGACACATAACTCCCTCGTGTTCTAATGAAATAGTAAAATATTTCTCGTTTTTTAGGGGGGAAGAAAACATGGGGGTCAATTTTCTATAGCTTATGACACTCCCTGCGTCACAAGGTGTGTTTTGGGACATAAATCATCAAGTTTCACCATTGCGTCCGAATGATATGGTGGAACATCGTTTTGTCAAATCCACAAACCGACAATGTCGAAGCCAAAAGCAATAGGAAGATAGTGTTTTTTATTTATGTATTATTTTACCCCAATAAAACTGTTATTTTTGCTTTTTTATCTGTATATTTTCTTTATTTTTTAAAAACAGCTTTTTTCCCCCTCAATTCATTATTCATTAGAAGTATAGATTTTCGTTTTCAAGTTGAGAATTTTTTTCTGCGGATCTTTGGTGCGGGATGACTCAGTTGGTAGCACGCCCGGCTCGTAAGTTCGAGTCTCAGTTGCCTCCCAGGTTCGCTCCTAGAGCGTGGGCCAGCGTTGAGATTTATCTCCGCAAAACTCGCGCCCTGCCCTCGATCACTAAAGGGCACCGATGGGCTTGGGTTGGGTTGTTTTGCCTCTGAACGGCACTTTTTTGCACACCATGGGCTAAATGGCCAGGTCACATGGAACCCGAAGGCTCAGAGAAGGTTGGGGGAGGGGACCAACTGGAACAGCTGTTGGGAGACAGATGGCAGCCTCCCGTCAAGGCCATCTAGCGTGTTCTTTAACGTGCACAGGGTATGGCTCTCCCGCACACGGGGGCCACGGTTTAACGTCCCATCTTACGGACGGCGGCCTTTCCAAGCCCATCGGTGTCCCCTACTGACCGTGGGCAGGGCGGGGAATCCGATGGGCTTGGAAAGGCCGCCGAACACCCACTCCGGAATAACTGGAGTCCTCTTTAAATCTTTTGGGCCAAGGGAAGAAGATTCGACAGACACTAGGTGCAAAAAGAGACCCTCCCAGAGACCCAAGGTATAAAATGAAAACGACCCCCCCCCCCAAAAAAAAAAAAAAAACTACCCACTCTCAAAACTTTTGCGCCTAGGGCAGAAGATTGAAAAGGACTAGGCGCAAAATATTTGAGAGGCCCCCCAACTGTTTAGGAGTTTTACATTTTGCACCTAGGGCCTCTGGAATCTTTTGCTCCTGGGTCTTCAGATACCTTAATCGGTCAGTGACCATTACCTACACAAAGCCTTATACTTAGAAAACCAAAATTTAAACTGGTTTCCGAAATTCGGATTTAATGACATAACTAAAGGATATATATTTCGAAAAATGCCTCAATTAATGACAATACTAATTGGATGTTTCCTAATTCTATCATATTTTTAATGTTCCAAGCTACATCCAAAACAAAAAAAACACACACACATTCTTCGACTATTTTATCCTTTAGGCCCTCATAAGTAACAGAAATATTTAAAGAAAAAACAACACACATAATGAGAGAAAAGACAATCTACCAACCCCGTAAAAAAAAAAATTCCAAAACGCATCAAAAGTTCGCAGAATTTAAACAAGTCCACCACCACGCCAAAAGCCCTTACAAAACAAGCACTCTTTATAACTCGGCCCATTAGTTTGTTACATGTTGAGAGTGTTCCAAGAGCGTATATATAAATACTTGCTTCATGTGATTAAAAAAAAACGGTTAGAGAAAATTAGAAGAAAAGGCAGTCGGGTTAGGTGGCAAAGTAGCGAAATGTCCCATTACTTTGCAGCGATCGTGGACTCATTAAATGCTTTCTGGTTTGGGTGGCTGCAAAGGGAGCGCCGTCTTGTCTACACGTCTCTTGACAAATGGCCTCACGCATCAAACTGTCCAAGGTTTGCCTTCTAGCAGTGGCGTTTTTGTAGCCGTCTAAATATGGCTGCTAACCGTTCGCTCTTTCATGTACAAGTGGTATAAAGATCCACGCAGCTACATCCGCAATCTAGTACCAGGAAAGATCACAAGCACTTGGTACGGTTCATTTAACAAGACACTGCTCTGCCAGCTAAAGATGATCATTCTTTTTTAATCTTTCTTTTCTTTAATTTTAGCACTTCCTCTCATGAGTCTTGTACTTAGGGGAGGTTCTTAAGAGTATCATTTCGATCGCCACTCACGAGAACATGAAATTCAAACCGTGCGGATCGGTACCGAAAAAATAATTCTGCTATCTTACTAATATTGGAAGAGCTACGGTTAACACTTTTTGTCCATAATGGGCTAAATGGCCAGGTCAGAAGGACCCCCCCCCCCCAAGGCTCAGAGAATTATGTGGGGAGGGGACCCACTGGAACTGCTGTTGGGAGACAGATGGTAGCCTCCCATCAAGGCCATCCAGAGTGTTCTTTAACGTGTACAGTACAGGGTATGGCTCTTCCGCACACGGGGCCATGGTTTAACGTCCTATCAGACGGATGGCGGACTTTCCAAGCCCATCGGTGTCCCCTACTGACCGTGGGCAGGGCAGGGAATTTTGCGGAGATAAATCTCAATGCTGACCTAGCTGGGACTCGAACCTGGGAACTACAGATTACGAGCCTGGCGCGTTACTGACTGAGCCACCCCCGCCCCCAAGTCATAGGGACCGCCAAAGCTAAGAGAATTGTGTGGGGAGAAGACCCACTGGAACAACTGTTGGGGACAGATGGTAGCCTCCTGTCAAAGCCATCCAGCATGTTCTTTAACGTGCATAGGGTATGGCTTGGGTTGTTTTGCCTCTGAGAGGCACTTTTTTTCCACACCATGGGCTAAATGGCCAGGTCACATAGACCCCGAAGGCTCAGGGAAGGTTGGAGGAGGGGACCCACTGGACAGCTGTTGGGAAAGAAATGGTAGCCTCCCGTCAAGGCCATCCAGCGTGTTCTTTAACGTGCACAGGGTATGGATCTCCCGCACACGGGGCCACGGCTTAACGTCCCATCCGACGGACGGCGGCCTTTCCAAGCCCATCTGTGTCCCCTACTGACCGTGGGCAGGGCGGGGAATTTTTGCGGAGATAAATCTCAACGCTGACCCAGCTGGGACTCGAACCTGGGAATTACAAATTGCAAGCTGTCACTTCATTTAAGGGGCTATTCAGCTCTAAATCTGAGGCTTTTTTCCCATTTTAAGTCTACTATCTGCAGATCAAATTACTGGGATTTGTTTCATTGGCAAGATACAATTAAAGATATTTTTGCTCCTACTTACCGTACATCTTCCCCTCATCCGATAGGATGATTTTTCTCCTCCCACAGGGAGGATAAATAGCCAGAGCCTCCTGAAAACTTTGCTCGATATCGGGGCTCCATACTCCTTCAGCATCACTACTGTGCAAATCTCCTTTGGAGCAGCTGTCTTTACTGTTGCTATCCTCGGAGCCGTTGGCATCCGGCGGAGGTGGAGCGGCAGGAGGTACGGGGGCACCCCCTGTGGGTGGCATCGGTGCCTGTAGGGGGACAGCAGCGCTCCACTGAGATGAAATCTTGGCTGGTGACAGAGGAAGGCTGCACACTGCGGAGATAAAAGATATTCTCTTTAAAGAATTGTTTTCTTGTGAATAAAACTAGCATAGAAAAATTACCACTTGTTATTAATTTTTAAAAAAGCATGAAAATATTCGGTCTAAATTCAGTCACATTCCTCCCCCAAAACCTTCATTTTCCCCCCCTTAAGATCCAGCCTTGAACACATCCCAGGAATAAATATAAAAATATTCGCATAAGCTTCGATTTATACGAATATGATATAGGGTTGGGTTGTTTTACCTCTGAGCGGCACTTTTTTGCACACCATGAGCTAAATGGCCAGGTCACAAGGACCCCGAAGGCTCAGAGAAGGTAGGGGGAGAGGACCCACTGGAACTGCTGTTGGGAGACAGATGATAGCCTCCCGTCAAGATCAACCAGTGTGTTCTTTAACGTGCACAGGATATGGCTCTCTCGCACATGGGTTGGGTTGTTTTACCTCTGAGCACTTTTTTGCACACCATGAGCTAAATGGCCAGGTCACAAGGACCCCGAAGGCTCAGAAGGTTGGGGGACAGGGGGGACAGCGGGTTGTTTTACCTCTGAGCGGCACTTTTTTGCACACCATGGGCTAAATGGCTAGGTCACAAGGACCCCGAAGGCTCAGAGAAGGTTGGGGGAGGGGACCCACTGAAACAGCTGTTGGGAGACAGATGGTAGCCTCCCGTCAAGGCCATCCAATGTGTTCTTTAACGTACACAGGGTATGGCTCTCCCGCACACAGGAGACACGGCTTAACGTCCCATCCGACGGACGGCGGCCTTTCCAAGCCCATCGGTGTTCCCTACTGACCGTGGGCGGGGCGGGGAATTTTGCTAGATAAATCTCAACGCTGACCCAGCTGGGAATCCAATACGATATAGGCTTCGATGTTATATGATCTACGATTTGTTTGAAAGGGCTATTGTGAGGGAACTAATTTCCACCCCCACCCCCTTTCCAGTCGGCCACACTGTCAGATATACACAGATCAGCCAATACGTTAAAACCACCTACCTAATATGATGTAGGTCCTCCTCTCGCTGCCAAAAGAGCTCTCACGCGATGAGGCATAGATTCAACGAGATGTTGGTAGGTGTCGCTTGCTATTTGGTACCATGACTGTAACAGAAGATCCCGCAGTTCCCGTAAATTACGTGGTTGAGGTGATGCTGCTCGTACCCGTTTCTCCAACTCAAACCACAAACGTTCGAGAAGATTCATGTCCGTCGAATTTGGGGGCCATGGCAACAAATGAAATTCCTCATCATGTTCTAGGAACCATTCCTGAAACTTCTTCGCAGTGTGACATGAGGCATTGTCTTGTTGAAAGACGCCATCTCCGCCAGGGAATACAGTCGCCATAAAGGGGTGTACTAGTCAGCCCGGTTTTTAACCCCCCCCCAAAAAAAAACGAAAACAAAAAAAGTTTTTTTTTATTGATTTTTTGACAACAGTAATGTTTCATTTTTTATAAATGTTTTTTTTTTGTACAACGAGAGAAAGAAGGAGAAAGAAAAAAATTAAAAATGAACACATTTCAAGGCCATTCAAATAATAACGAACGCATATATGAATTTTTTTTCCGTTCCAATTTTATATACGTATATATATAGAGAGAGAGTGAGAGAATGAAGGCCTACGTGAACAAGTCATCATTTTATGAAATAGATTGCAATGGTAATAGTTTTATATTCTAAACCATCATCATCATCCTCGAAAAGCCATGGACTACAGAGGTCCAACCAGATTGTGCAATTTAGTTCTCCAAGCAAGTCTGTCCTGAGCTACATCTACTGCATCTGGCCACTGCACATCAATTCTAACAAGGTCCTGTTTGACATTGTCTGCCCACCGCATCCTAGGTCTCCCCTTCTTTCTGAGGCCTTTAGGCACACTGTTCATAACCCTATTCGCCAAACTATAATTATTCATACGGGCAACATGGCCAAACCAACGGAGTCTCTCTCTGCACAATATGCTGCTTAAAGAAGATTTCAAACTCCTTTGCCTAACCACATCATTAGTTACAAAGTTGAACCACCTAAAGCCCCAAGATACTGCGTAAGCATCTGGAATCAAAAGCATCTAGTTTCCTGTTATCTTGTTTACAAAGTGTCCACGTTTCACTACCATAACAAACCCTAGAAAGAACCAAACTATTATACAGTCTAATTTTAGTCTTTAGATGTATACCACTATTTCTCCACATTCTCCATAGATTCTTAAAAGTCTCAGCAGCAATCCCTATTCGTCTGTTAATCTCATGCCGCACATCACCGTATCTGTTACATAGCTACCAAGATAATTAAACTCTGACAAGTGCTCATGACGGCAACCACTCAGATTAACTGAATCACAGCCTGCCTACTCTACTACCAGTCTCATCAACAGCTCGAATGAGAGTTTTTCTCATCAACATCATTTGCCAAAAGGGCTAAATCATCAGCATAATCTAAATCAAAAATTTCCGTATCTCCAGACCATTTAAGGCCAAAATATTTCCTTTGAAGTGAATTTCGCATAACATAATCAATAACCAAACTAAAGGAAAAAGGAGACAAAATGCATCCTTGTCGAACACCAGAAGTAATGCTAAACCAATTGCTACAAGCCTTACCAACTCTAACACACGACTTAGTGTTATTATAGAGAGCTTTTATTATGTTAACTAACTTGTCTGGTACACCATACGATTTCACAATCAACCACAAATTATGACGATCAACAGAGTCGAAAGCCTTTTTGAAATCAACAAAGCTAGCAACCAAAGGTTTCTGAGACTAAACATTTCTCAAGAATCTGCCTAAGTGAAAATATCTGATCCACACATCCCCTCCACTTCTGAATCCACATTGCTCATCACGCAATTGCCTGTCAACCGTTTCTTAATTCTATTAAGCACAATCATGGAAAGAACTTTACCTGGAACAGAGAGTAGGCTGATACCCGTATAGTTATCACATGAACTACGATCACCTTTTTTGAAAATAGGGATAACAATAGCTCTGGTAAAATCCTTAGGGACCATGCCTTTATCATAAAACATATTCAGAATTTCAGTCATCCAAGTGGTAACCGAAACATTCCCAGCTCTAAGCATTTCCGTAGTAATTTCATCTACCCCTGGGGATTTATGAAGTTTAAGTTTAGAAACAGCCAAACTAACTTCAGATTGTGTTATAGGGCCAACATTAAAGCCAACAATGCATCTATCATCATTGCAAACAATGGGAGTAGAACTACTGCATTGTTTAGAACATCACTGAAATGCTCAACCCACCTAGCCATGACAGAATCCTCACCTTCTATAACCTTACCTTGTTTATCCTTCCAACCATGTATACCTGTCCGTTTTCTACCACACAAAACATTAACTATCTGGTACAGCTCTCTGCTGTTGTGCTGTCTAACTGCTTACTCGGCTTTGTCAGCCAAACCATCAAGCCAAAGATTCTTATCAGCAGCTAACTGATCTTTTACACGTTTATTAAGTTCTCTGTAATGCTTTCTATTAGTACTAGTAGGATATTGAAGATGATGATTAAGACTTAAATGAAGATAAGTATGATGGGAATCAAAGTCTACATTTGGATCCAATGTTTGAGGTAAATTTTGATCCAAATGAGACATCGCGACTTAGTGTAGATAATTTGAGAGTAATTAAGAAACTCAGAAAAATCTGCCGAATGTTTCACCAATAATATAATGAATAATGATAGGCTATAAGATTTCGTAAAGTAGGAATTCAATGGAGAAGAAAAAAATGTTATCTTAGACTGCAAGACACGGTGGAATAGTCTCCTTTCTATGATTGGACATTTTCTAAAGCTAAGGAACTGCATTTCTAAGGCTCTGCGATAGGAATTCTCAACGTGGGGTACATGTACACCTTGGGGGTATATGGTTAAATTATTTTGGGGTACGCCGGAGAGCTCAGACGTCGCTAGATATATTATATATATGTTTTACTTTATTCCCATTGTTATACTATAACTATAGTTTTATCTATCTGTACAAGGAGTACGCCAGTTACATACACATTTCTAGGGGGTACGTGAAGCATAAAAGATTGAGAACCACTGATATATATGTTTTATTTTATTCCCATTGTTATACTATAACTATAGTTTTATCTATCTATACAAAGGGTACGCCAGTTACATAGACATTTCCAGGGGGTACGTGAAGCATAAAAGGTTGAGAACCACTGATATATATGTTTTATTTTATTCCCATTGTTATACTATAACTATAGTTTTATCTATCTATACAAGAGGTACGCCAGATACATACACATTTCCAGGGGGTACGTGAAGCATAAAAGGTTGAGAACCACTGATATATATATTTTATTTTATTCCCATTGTTATATTATAACTATAGTTTTATCTATCTATACAAGGGGTACGTGAAGCATAAAAGGTTGAGAACCACTGATATATATGTTTTATTTTATTCCCATTGCTATATTATAACTATAGTTTTATCTATCTATACAAGGGGTACGTGAAGCATAAAAGGTTGAGAACCACTGATATATATGTTTTATTTTATTCCCATTGCTATATTATAACTATAGTTTTATCTATCTATACAAGGGGTACGCCAGTTACATACACATTTCCAGGGGGTACGTGAAGCATAAAAGGTTGAGAACCACTGATATATATATATATGTTTTATTTTATTCCCATTGTTATACTATAACTATAGTTTTATCTATCTATACAAGGGGTACGCCAGTTACATACACATTTCCAGGGGGTACGTGAAGCATAAAAGGTTGAGAACCATTGATATATATGGAGTCACGGTTTAACGTCCCATCCGACGGATAGCGGCATTTCTAAGCCCATCAATGTCCCCTACTGACCGAGGGCCGGGCAAGGAGTTTTGCGGAGATAAATCTTAACGCTGACCCAAACGACCCTGGGCGCGCTACCGACTGACCCACGTCCGCCAGAAATATTAGACAATTTCAAAGGGAATTCGAACGAATATTTCACAATATTCGTTCGGCATTTAAGGGGTTATGGAAGCTGGAAAATTTTCCAACAGTAAAGTGTCATAGGACCTGTAGAAATTAATTAAAACCTAAATAATAAGTACGATTTCAAATCATTTAGAGAAAAAAAAATTAAAATGTTCGTAAATGATTACTTCAATATTAAACAATTATTAATGATTTTTATAAATATTAATTTATTCAAAAACGTTCCAGCTTCCATAACTCTTTAAATACCGAACGAACATTTTTGAAAAACGAAATTTAAATAGATTTGATGATGACCATTTATTTTATCTTCAACACATTGTTTGGGGGGCGGGGTGTCTGAGTCACTAGCGCGACAGGCTCATAATCTGCAGTTCCCAGGTTCGAGTCCCAGCTGGGTCAGCATTGAGGTTTATCTCCGCAAAACTCGCCGCCCTGCCCACGGTCAGTAGTGGATACCGATGGACTTGGAAAGCCCGCCGTCCGTCGGACGGAACGTTAAGCCGTGGCCCCGTGTGCGGGAGAGCCATACCCTGTACACGTTAAAGAACACACTGTATGGCCTTGACGGGAAACTACCATCTGTTTCCCAACAACTGTTCCTGTGAGTCCCCTCCCCCAACCTTCTCCGAGTCTTCGTGGTCCTTGTGACCTGGCCATTTAGCCCATTGTGTGCAAGTGCCGCTCAGGTGTAAAACAACCCAACCCAAATATCTGAAGTTAATTTAAAGATCCAGCCGCTGTGCTAATAATATTGTGTAGCCTATATTCTTGCTCAAGAAGCTGCCAGCCCAGACTAAAACTTGTACAAAGTAGCAACCCTACTCAGAACCCCCGAAATTTTCTTCAAAAGTAAACAATCCCCTTAAAAAAATATTTATCTGCCTGCTATTACCCAAAACATTGACCGAAACGCAACAAGTCACTCTGATTCCACGCCTCAAGTTTTGACTGCTGCAATCTTTGATGACAACTTAAAAAAAAAAACTTTCAGTTGTGGATCATGTACCACACTCACTAGTTACTCCTGGGAACATCAGTGACGTTGCTAGTGACTGCACAAACAACAAATTCGTCTCCACTGGCCAAGAAAAAGACTGGCTTTAACCCTCCAACCAGATCCCGTTCATTTAGGTCATGGGCAGCTAAGCAAATCTTCCGGACCCGCGCTATTTATAGTTCATCTTCTGTCTCAGTGAAGATGTACCAGCATTTCGTATACAGTGCCCCAATCCCCCCCCTATTCGATGTAACCGGCCGCCGCACTTCAACTGGGCCAGGGCCAACAGAAACAACCAACTCGATGAGCTTCTGCGGCCACGTGCAGAAAAAACACGACTTGATCTGCATCGTTGATGTAAGTGTAGCTATCTGGCATCGGCTGTCTGCATGGTGTGATCTCTTTCCAAGTAGAGCAGCTATTACAGATGACTTGCGTTGCGACTAATTCGCAAAGTATGGATTGTACCTTTCGGGGATGTTATTTACACTTGTTAATCTTTGCTATCAACTGTAAGAGTTCTTAAATATTACACCTACAAGGGATTTGGGATGAGTTGTTTTACCTCTGAGCGGCACTTTTTTGCACACCATGGGCTAAATAAATGGCCAGGTCACAAGGACCCCGAAGGCTCAGAAAAGGTTAGGGGTGGAGACCCACTGGAACAGCTGTTGGGAGACAGATGGTAGCCTCCCGTCAAGGCCATCCAGCGAGTTCTTTAACGTTGGGTTGTTTTACCTCTGAGCGGCACTTTTTTGCACACCATGGTCTAAATGGCCAGGTCACAAGGACCCCGAAGGCTCAGAGAAGGTTGGGGGAAGAGACCCACTGGAACAGCTGTTGGGAGACAGATGGTAGCCTCCCGTCAAGGCCACCCAGCGTGTTCTTTAACGTGCACAGGGTATGACTCCCGTACACGGAGCCACGGCTTAACGTCCCATGCGACGGACGGCATATTTCCAGGTCCATTCGTGTCCCCTACTGATCGTGGGCAGGGCGGGGTTTTGCGGAAATAAATCTTAACATTTATTTATATATCATAGGGTTGTTGCTTAATTTATATGTCCCAAGTGGGTCAGTGTTAACGTGGAAGCTTTCCAACTTGTAAAATAAAATTTTTTGATTTGAAAAATATGATAACAGATAAAGATCTTTATCAAATAAATCAAGATCTCGGTTTTCAACAATATTCTTTTAGTATTTAATGAGTTGGGAAGTTTGAATATTCAACAATAACAATCCCAGTCACAAAAATTAATTACTAAGCTTTAACTTTTGTAGTCAAGTATTGTATCAAAGTGTTTAATAAAACAAATGTATTTTATAAGTTTTTGTAAAAAAAATCTTTCACTATTTATTAGTTTTGTATTTCTTAAGACTGGGTATGCTGTTGTTAAATATTCAAACTTGCATAACTAATTAAATACAGAACGAATATTGTTGAAAATCGAGATATTGATTTATTTGATTGAGATCTTTATCTGCAATCACATTTTTTAAAATAAAAAAAAATTATTTTAGAAGTTATAGAACTTTGACGTCAACTTCCCATTAACTTAGCAGAGATTTTCCTAAAATTATGGGGGCGGTGGTGGCTCAGTCGGTAGCGAGCCAGGTTCGTAATCTGTAGTTCCCAGGTTCGAGTCCCAGCTGGGTCAGCGTTGAGATTTATCTCCGCAAAAATTCCCGCCCTGCCCACGGTGAGTAGGGGACACCGATGGGCTTGGAAAGGCCGCCGTCCGTCGGATGGGACGTTAAGCCGTAGCTCCCGTGTGCGGAAGAGCCATACCCTGTGCACGTTAAAGAACACGCTGGATGGCCTTGACGGGAGGCTACCATCTGTCTCCCAACAGCTGCTCCAGTGGCTCCCCTCCCCCCAACCTTCTCTGAGCCTTCGGGGTCCATGTGACCTGGCCATTTAGCCCATGGTGTGCAGAAAAGTGCCGCTCAGAGGTAAAATAATCCCCAACCCGTAACCTAAAATTATAGAACTAATGTATATTGTTAGGTTTTTAAAATTCTACTCGTAGCCATTAGTTTCTAAAAGCTAGCGATTAATTTTATATTACTCTAAAATAAAAAATAATAAATACCCCCTCAAGCAGCTGCTTGCCACAGAGGTCTGACAGGAGCCTGTCAGTTTATATGCCAAAGTAGAAGATCTGAGAGGATGGCAGGACCTCAGCAGAAAAACAACACATACAACCATGCCTTACTCTATACTATTTTAATGTACATAAATTAGGAAATTATTTTATATCGCATTCATTTTAAGAGAAATGGTACACTATGTTGATGCATTATTCTTTCCTGCAGATGTTAGCTTTGCAGAACTACAGATGATGATTCATTTGTAATTTTTTGAATAAATAAATAATCTGTATCCGTGGACAGATTTACGATACAAAAGTAAAATTAGTTCCAAGTCCTTCCGTTCGTGTCGCATCGAAACGTAGGAGATTACCCTCTGTATGATTTACTGCTTTTTTTTCTAAGTTATACGATTGTTATCGTGGCTTAGGAGGAATGCTCTACACCTACATAACAATGAACGTTATTAACCAATTACAGAAACGCACGTGCGCATCGTGTTTGCAAACAGATCAGGTTCCGTTTCGTGACGTTTCTATTGGATGCTTCCGGTGGCAATCGGTTTACTGAAAGGTCTTCAGGGAACATTAAATTGGAAAATGTTGTAGCTTAAAAATTAAATTAAAATTGGCACTCATTGCAAACGATAGCCTGCATAATAAGTTTCGAATTCCTCTTTTTCGCATTTTAATTCCACTTTGGCGTTTGAATAACATAACAGTTGTGTAAGGAAAATAACCGAGATATAAGAAAGAACAGAAACAAGAAAACCATAAAAATTGCTGTATTTTAAGGTTAGTTTGTTGCTAACACGACAACAAGGCTTTGTTCAATCTGTGAGGTGATCAGTCGGTACAGTCGCTCAAAAAAATATCACTAATTTCTAAAAAACAAATCGTTGCCAGATATTTTTTCTGAATTCTGCAATAAACCATAGTGTTCGGATCTTTTTTTTTTTGAACGACTGTACAGTGCCAGGCTCGCAATCTGTAGTTCTCAGGTTCGAGTCCCAGCTGGTTCAGCATTGAGATTTATCTCGGCAAAACTCCCAGCACTGCACTCGGTCAGTAGGGGACACCGATTGACTTGGAAAGGCCGAAGTCCGTCGGATGGGACGTTAAGCCGTGGGCCCTTTGTTTGGGAGAGTTGGATTGTTTTACCTCTGAGCGGCACGTTTTTTGGCACGCAATGGGCTAAATGGCCAGGTCACATGGACCCCGAAGGCTCAGAGAAGGTTGGGTGAGGGGACCCACTGGAACAGCTGTTGGGAGACAGATGGTAGCCTCCCGTCAAGGCCATCCAGCGTGTTCTTTAACGTGCACAGGGTATGGCTCTCCCGCACACGGGGCCACGGCTTAACGTCTCATCCGATGGACGGCGGCCTTTCCGAGCCGATCGGTGTGCTCTACTGACCGAGGGCAGGAAGTTTTACGGAGATAAATCTCAAAGCTGGGACTCGAAACTACCGACTGAGCCACCCCTCCGATTCCTGGGGAGCCATATGCTGTGCATATTAAAGAACACACTGGAAGCCTTGATGGGAGCTTAACATCTGTCTCCAAACAGCTGTACCAGTGGGTCCCCTCCCCTAACCTTCGGGGTCATTGTGGCTTAGATATTTGGACCATTATGTGCAAAGAAAGTGCCGCTCAGAGGTAAAACAACTCAAATTGCTCAATCTCTACTTTTTGGAAATCAATTGTTTTAAACCTAAACTACTGAATTTCCTGTAAGTAAAAAAAAAATATAGAGATCATCCCGTATCTTAAAAAATAATTTTGTGGAAAAAATTAGTTCCGCCGATAGGAGGCGTGGTTTCGGATCCTACTCATCGGCGAAACTAATTCTTTCCCAAAAAATTATTTCTTGAATTACACTGTTAACAATAATCTGTAATTTTATTGTATTATACTATTTACCAGATGTTTTAAAATTAATAGTTACCAGTTCTTTTTAATGAACAAGAATTTGAAATAAATGTCTTTCTTCATCAGCATTTTTTTTTTTGGTCATTCATAAATTCTGATATTATGTTTATAGATTAATTAATACGTATCATAATTAATAAGATGTTTGGATCAGCAGCCTTGGATTTTTAACCAATCAAAGCTCATAGGTAAGCTAATACATATGTCGGCAATAAATCCTTCAGACATTGGAGACTTCAATGAATGGCAATGCCAAACAACCTACCACACCTGTATGTAATCACACAACCAATGCTATGACGATCTAATATTTGGGGTGGAGTCAAATCTTGTTCACAGCACGTGTCCCTCTGCAGTGACTGCTCCATATTTCCTCCTGACAAATAATTGCTTCAACTAGGTTCCGTTTTACTACAATGTACATTTATTTTTCTGTTGCAATATTATCAACGATAACATATAGCTCCATTAAAAATCAATTTCGAAATCTATTTCTTTTGAAACTTTATTTAAAAAAAAAATGAACATCTCCTCAAGCAGCTGCTTGCCACATAGGTCAGACAGGAGCCTGTCTGCCATAGTAGAAGGCCTGTAAGGATGGCAAGGCCTCAACAGAAAAACAACACAAACATCCATCTCGAACTCAGGTCTCATTGATCACCACCAAGTGCGCAAACCACTCGGCCACAGGTTGGGTTGTTGTTTTACCTCTGAGCAGCACTTTTTTGCACACCATGGGCTAAATGGCCAGGTTACATGGACCCCGATGGCTCGGGGAAGGTTGGAGGAGGAGACCCACTGGAACAGCTGTTGGGAGACAGATGGTAGCCTCCCGTCAAGGCCATTCAGCGTGTTCTTTAACGTGCACAGGGTATGGCTCTCCCGCACATGGGGCCACGGCCTAACGTCCATCCGACGGACGGCGGCCTTTCCGAGCCCATCGGTGTCTCCTTCTGACCGTGGGGAGGGCGGGGAATTTTGCGGAGATAAATCTCAACGCTGACCCAGCTGGGACTCGAACTGGGAACTACAGATTACGAGCTGGCGCGCTACCGACTGAGCCACCCCCGCCAAAAAGAGGGATATAATCCCCCCTTGCTCCCCCCCAGATGGTACATTAAGCCGTGGCCCCGTGTGCAGGAGAGCCATACCGTACGGACGTTAAAGAGTACTCTGGATGGTCTAACAACTGTACATTGTATCCTCCTTACTTTCTCTGAGCGCTCGGGGTCGTTGTGACATGGCCTTTCACCCACTGTATGCAAAAAAAAAAGTGCTCTAGAGGTAAAACAACGCAACCCCTAGGTCAAAATTCCATATACTTTTAGATCTTTCCAAAACAAACTACATTTCTCTATACCGGAAAAAGCGCACAGAACTCTCTTCAAAAATAAAAATTTCCACCGAAACCACAGTTCGCAGTGAAGTTTGTGATGACTCACTGTGACTGCAGGCCACGTCTAAATGTGGTGCAATTTCCGGAGAGTGTCAGTAAGTAGCCATGAGGTCACCCCACGGCCTGTAGGCAAACCCCAGTCACACGAACATCCCTCCAGCCCCTGCGGATGCCCCAACAACCCCTTGTTTTCCTGGCCGCACAATTACACAATAAACCCGCGTCCCAAGCAACAGATAACGTTGAACTAAATCGGTGTTTGACCCTGAAGCTCTGGCGAATGCTCCGCCTCTATGGGCGCCCACCCAACAACAGCGATGATTCACCAGAGAGCGACTGCCGGGACGCACGGGGAAGTCAACGGCTGGGATGCTGGAAAAGGTTGAAGAGACTCCACTGGAAGTATGGTTTAAGAAACCTTTACCTGGTGGACAAGCAACTTTGTTCAAGAGACCGGATGAACTTGGTGAACTTTCGCGATCTCAGCGGAGAGAGGAAATTATAAACAACACACACACAAAAAAAGTGGTTTTTAGCATCAACTTAAATATCTTCATCAATGAAGGTTAATATGTCGGCTCTTCGATGTGTAACAACAGGTTTTTTAAATGTTTTTTTTTTCTTTCTATTGTATGAACTGTCGTTTGCAGTATGTGACTTTTAGTGCACTGATGTTGACCTCCTGACACTGACTAGACTTCAAAGGTCAACTGGGCCATGAGGCATATAGTAGAAATGGTTCACTTCTGGTAAACAGAGACAAAAATGTTATTTTACCGATTGGTTGGGCTATTTTTAGTTTAGAATCAGTGGCGGTCATTGGGAGGGACCAAGATCCCCCCTGCAAGAGAACTGCGACTGTTTTCTTCAGACATTTTTCACCAACGGTGCAAGGTTTGGTTGCCATTCCCGTTTTTTTAAGGAAAATTCCCAATACCCTCACTACCCCAGAGGGTTGGGTTGGGTTGTTTTACCTCTGAGCGGCACTTATTTGCACACCATGGGCTAAATGGCCAGGTCACATGGACCCCGAAGGTTCAGAGATGGTTGGGGGAGGGGACCCACTGGAACAGCTGTTGGGAGACAGATGGTAGCTTCCCGTCAAGGCCATCCAGCGTGTTCTTTAACGTGCACAGGGTATGGCTCTCCCACACACGGGGCCACGGCTTAACGTCCCATCCGACGGACGGCGGCCTTTCTAAGCCCATCGGTGTCCCCTACTGACCGTGGGCAGGGCGGGGAATTTTTCGGAGATAAATCTCAACGCTGACCCAGCTGGGACTTGAACCTGGGAACTACAGATTACGAGCCTGGCGCGCTACCGACTGAGCCCCCCCCCGCCCCGATATATGTTACTAAATAATCCATTAATAAAGGGTATTATTTCTGGATTACAAAATCTTTCATAAGTCTCAAAACGGCCTCCTCAAGGGTTGTGACAAATGTCCGCTCCTGCTCAGAGGGAACTTTTTTTTTGCACACAATGTCCAAAATGGCCAGGTCACAAGAACCCCGAGGGGTCAGAGAAGGTTGGGAGACCCACTGAATAGCTGTTAGGAGAAAGATGGTAGCTTTCAGTCAAAGCCATCACTGAGACCTAGTTCTCAAGCCTCTCGTTCAAGCCATCCAGCACGTTCACAGGGTATGCCTCTGCTACACACGGGCGCGAAAGGATCGTAATCCGTAGTTCCCAGGTTCGAGTCCGAGCTGAGCCAGCGTTGAGATTTATCTCTTCAAAACACCCTGCCCTCGGTCAGCAGCGGACACCGATGGTTTTGGGTTGTTTTACCTCTGAGCGGCACTTTTTCGCACACCATGGCTAAATGGCCAGGTCATGGACCCCGAAGGCTCAGAGAAGGTTGGGGGAGATGACCCACTGGAACAGCTGTTGGGAGACAGATGGTAGCCTCCCGTCAAGGCAATCCAGTCTGTTCTTTAACGTTGGGTTGTTTTACATCTGAGCGACACTTTTTTGCACACCATGGGCTAAATGGCCAGGCCACATGGACCCCGAAGGCTCATAGAAGGTTGGGGGAGATAACCCACAGGAACAGCTGTTGGGAGACAGATAGTAGCCTCCCGTGAAGGCAATCCAGTCTGTTCTTTAACGTTGGGTTGCATTACCTCTGAGCGGCACTTTTTCGCACACCATGGGCTAAATGACCAGGTCAAAAGGACCCCGAAGGCTCAGAGAAGGTTGGGAGAGGGGACCCACTGGAACTGCTATTGGGAGACAGATGGTAGCCTCCCGTCATGGCCACCCAGTCTGTTCTTAACGCGCACAGGGTCTCTCCCGCGCACGGTGACACGGCTTAACATCCCATCCGACGGACGGCGGCCTTTCCAAGCAAATCAGTGTCCGCTACTGACCGTGGGTGGCGGCCGATGGGCTTAGAAAGGCTGCCGCCCATATTAATAAATACCCCCTCAAGCAGCTGCTTGCCACAGAGGTCTGACAGGAGCCTGTCAGTTTATTAGTGATGTAATAATCTTGACTGGTAAGGTAACAACTAGAATTTTAAAGGACTGAAAAGTCTTTGTTTTCATAAAGAATGTTATTTTTGGTGTGACGCGCATATTTCAGCGATCACTTTTACTAATTCCTGCCAACAGCCTGGTTAATAATGAAATAATAATCTGAAAATTAAATGACTGAAATCGAGAAAGGTATATCTCTCTAGTGCAGATATCAGTTATTCTACAGATTATCTAGGTATTGTGCAGATTAACTAGGGTGATCCGTTAACGTGCGGAAAATTGTTTCATTTCTCAAATTACCTAGGTAATCTGAAAATTACCTGGATAATCTGCACATTACCTACTAGGCACTCGTTAAAGTGAAAATAAGATCTTTGCTGGAACAACAGGAACGTTTCTGTACGCTTAAATTAACATAATGTTATTTATCTAGTGTCCGAGAGTAGAGTTGAAACCAGGGTCATCCCTCTGTCAACATGAATCAGTCGTCCGAATTATAAAAAAAACGCCCCCAAAATGAGCAGGCCAAGTGAGAACGAATCATTTTAGTGATTCGTTATCAAGAATGAATCACTTTACCGATTCGTTCTCACTTGGCCTCCGCTCATCCGGGGCGTTTTTTATAATGTGGACGAGTGAATCACGTGACACGAAGATTCATATTCAAGAGATTCACCACTATGAGAGAAACAAACTTTTGAACTTTAACGATACGGAAGCCGTTAATGTGCACATTACCTAGGTAAAATGCGGAAAACTCTTGATTCCGCACGTTAACGGAGCAAATCAGTTAATCTGCAGATTAGCTAGGTAATGTGCACATTAACGGCTTTCGAGCTTTAGCGGTAACATATACACTCATTTCGAGCGCTGAAAAAAAAACTTTCATAAAATTATAATTCTATTCCTCTAACACCTCTCCGCGTGACAACAGACGCCAACGAGCCCCACCTTCTTCCCCCCACCCACACAGCTGAGCCGAATTTCATTTGTATCCCGATCCACCGTTGCTCCAGAAAATCTTCGAAGTCTACAACTCCTTCTTTATTATCAGTAGGAGACGATCTCTGACGGCTTTTGTCTCTCTTGACTTTGCATAACCGGTTGGGCTCCAATATTATCACTGTGGCAACCAGCTAGGATTGGTGACCTCCAATGAAACGAGTTTCAGCCAAAGCATCACAGATGTGCCTGGAACAACCTCAGCGTGGAAGATTCACTATTATCTACCGTCTCTTTGTTTTCTTAATATCTTTCTTCCTGCAAGTCTAAATTCGCAAATCCTCGCGCAGCTCATAATTCTTCGGACAAAGGTACAGTCGCTCAAAAAAGTATCCAAACACTATGGTTGATTACAGAATTCAGAAAAAATATCTGGAGCGTGTACAGCAACTGTACACGCTCCAGTTACCGTTCACAGCAAACTGGAGCGTGGGCAGTTATTGCGCACGCTCCAGTTTGCTGTGAACGGTAACTGCACACGCTCAATATTCCTGTGAGTGGGCCCACACGATCCAGGTTTTTGTGAGCTCACACGATCCAATGTGCTGTGAACATTAACCGCAACCACTCCAGTTTGCTGTGAACGGTAACTGCACACGCTCAATATTTTTGTGAGTGGGACCACACGATCCAGGTTTTTGTGAGCTCACACGATCCAATGTGCTGTGAACATTAACCGCAACCGCTGCAGTTTGCTGTGAACGGTAACTGCACACGCTCCATATTCATTGCATTATATATTCATACGCGTTAATATATATTAAAAAAGTATCCGAACATTATGGTTGATTATAGAATTTAGAAAAAATATCTAGCAACGATTTTCGTTGCCAGATATTTTTCAAAATTCTGTAATCAACCATAGTGTTCGGATTTTTCTTTTTTGAGCGACTGTACCTGTAAAAGTGAATCATAACTTTGTAGGGATCTAACCAGAACAATAAAACATGTTTCTCTGTGGCGACCATAAGTAATCGAGAAATTTTCGTAGACTCTCCAAACTTTGATAGAATATTTTTGGTCTTCCTGAAATTTTCAGTGGCCAATTTTCAAGTCGAAATTCTAAAAGGATTTCTAGAAGCAGAAATATTTGCCATGTTATTCTTACGGGAAACGGTAATCGATGCCAAATTCATTGCTGCAATTTTTTAAAATTTAGGCGTGAATTTATCTTTCGGAGTTGGCAACATTGCATGTCACCGTTTTTCCTTATGCAACAGCAATCTATAATGAAAAAAGTGTGTGTGCGCCGGCCCCAGAAGCCTTCAGCTAAAATTCTTATATATCAATTTCTAATATCACTACTGGTATTCTTTGGTACTAATATTTATATTAAAGTTTATTTAAAAATATATTCAGATGGAAAATTATTCGTATGTAGAAACATTACGATAATTTTTATTCTAAATAAGGTACATTTGTAAATAGATAAATATTATTTTAAATAATAACCTACCAGTAATAAAATTAGCAAGAAATTTCTAAGAAGTTTTCCAGACATAAGACTACCTAAGATGACGTCATATCTTGGTCAATCGACTTACTGTTAAAGGAGCACTTTTTTTACTTGTTAGAGGCAACAAAATTTTGCACTTCACCCAGGGGAAGAAAGAAGGCTATGTGCGAAACCTCTGGTGTTAACCAAAAATGGGGTGGGCGATTTTGAATTTATCAAAATCCCGATAGACTTATTATTAACGGTCGAAAGTTATTCAAAATAACTGTTGCCACCAATATACTGGAAATAACTGATGCATCAAATTAGTTTCTTTCTAATTTCCCCTGATGAAGTCATTGTTCAGTTTGTTGGGAAAAGAGCACGAGCATCTGTAGATGAAGAAATCGTTCTAGTTAAGCACAAAGATTCCGAAGGCTCAGAGAAGGTTGGAGGAGGGGACCGACTGGAACAGATGGTAGCCTCACATCAACGCCATCCAGTGTGTTCTTTAACGTACACAGGGTATGTCTCTCCCGCACAGGGGGCATTTGGCTTAACGTCCCATCCGACGGACGGGGGCCTTTCCAAGACCATCGGTGTCCCCTACTGACCGTGGGCAGGGCGGGGAGTTTTGCGAAAAGATATGAACGGTGTGCCTAAAGGCCTCAGAAAGAGGGGGAGACCTAGGATGCGGTGGGCAAACAATGTCAAACAGGACCTGATTAGAATTGGTGTGCAGTGGCCAGATGCAGCAGATGCAGCTCAGGACGGATATGCTTGGAGAACTAAATTGCATGGTCTGGTTGGACCTCCGTAGTCCATGGCTGCTTGAGATGACGACGATCGAGCGTTGTTAAGAAATTTAATTTCTACTCTCTGGGCCACTGCAAAACTTTTTTTCAGAAAATATCGACTGAAAATAGAAAAAATTTAAGTGTGAAAAATGTAAACTGAAAAAGGGAAAAGGATTGCACAAGAGTTGTTTTGCGATATTTCTGTTGGTGGCAACAGTTGGATTGTTTTACCTCTGAGCAGCACTTTTTTGCACACCATGGACTAAATGGCCAGGTCACATGGACCCCGAAGGCTCAGATAAGGTTGGGGCAGGGGACCCACTGGAATAGCTGTTGGGAGACAGATGGTAGCCTCCCGTCAAGGCCATCCATCCTGTTCTTTAACGTGCACAGGGTATGGCTCTCCCGCACACGGGGCCACGGCTTAACGTCCCATCCGACGGACGGCGGCCTTTCCAAGCCCATCGGTGTCCCCTACTGACCGTGGGCAGGGCGGGGAATTTTTGTGGAGATAAATCTCAACGCTCACCCAGCTGGGACTCGAACCTGGGAACTACAGATTACGAGCCTGGCGCGCTAATGACTGAGCCACCCCCGCCCCAGGTGGCAACAGTTGTTTACGCGAATTTATTGCAGAAGAAATGAAGGAGCGATTGATGACAGTGAAGACGGAAATGATTCGCCAAAATAAAAGCATTAGATCAGATTTGGGAGATTTAAAAAATATATATATTACTTTCTGCTCAGAAAAGGTTGAGTATATAAATATTGTCATAGGAATGTCAAAAGTCGTCAATGAGGTGCAACTCCAAAATTCCAATCTGGGAGAACAAAATTAAATTCTGCAAAGTAAGAATTTACGGTTGCAAAAATACACAAGAAAATCGAATATTGAAGTTTCCGCTATTTCAGAGGTAGGAAAGGAAAATACAGAAGAAATTGTAAGCAAGGTGGTTAGTACCTCTGAGCGGCAGTTTTGTGCATAAAATGGGCTAAATGGCCAGGTCACAAGAACCCCAAAGCCTCAGAAGGTTGAGGGAATGGGACCCACTGGACAGCTGTTATGAGACAGATGGTAGCCTCCCGTCAAGGCTATCCAGAGTGTTCTGTAACATGCGCAGGGTGTGTTCTCTCCCGTACATGGGCCATGGCTTAACGTCTCATCCGACGGACGACGGCATTTCTAAGCCCATCGGTGTCCCCTACTGAGAAGAGGGATGGGCGAGGAGTTTTGCAGAGATAAATCTCGAAGCTGGCCCAAGGGAGGTCACGGCGATGAATATTATAAATACTTAGGAATTTCCTTGTACAGGAAAATGACATATCCTGTACAAGGAATATAGTATGTATTGTATTGGAATATCACATAAAAAGTGTCTGTAAAAAAATTAAAATCATTATCCTTCAGTCGGATGGGACGTTAAGCCCTGGCCCGTGTGCGGGAGAGCAACACCCTGGGCACGTTAAAGAACACGCTGGATGGCCTTGACGGGAGGCTACCATCTGTCTCCCAACAGCTGTTCCAGTGGATCTCCTCCACCAACCTTCTCCGAGCCTTCGGGGTCCATGTGACCTGCCCATTTAGCCCATGGTGTGCAAAAAAGTGCCGCTCAGAGGTAGAACAACCAACGTTAAAGAACACACTGGATGGCCTTGACGGGAGGCTACCATCTGTCTCCCAACAGCTGTTCCAGTGGGTCCCCTCCCCCAACCTTCTCCGAGCCTTCGGGGTCCATGTGACCTGGCCATTTAGCCCATGGTGTGCAAAAAAAGTGCCGCTCAGAGGTAAAACCCAACACAATAATATACGAATATATATATATACACTCTGTTTTCTTAAAATAATTTATAATTCATGGTTGAATCGTGTGTTATTTTAGCTATTATCTTGGGGAGGTACATGTAACAAAATATAAAAAGATCATTGAAATTATTCAAAATCATGGTTTGAGGTGTATTTTGAAGCAAAAAATAATAGAAAGTGTTAGTGATAGATATCTTTGGTGTTTTAGAATTACGCAAAATTATATGCATTAAATTCTTTGACACATTTAAATAAAAAATTTGGATATTGGCAGAATTAGAAGTTTCCTGTCTATAAGAGATTATCTGAAAATATTTTATTAATTGAAATAGCGGTTAAGAAAAATATTTTTACCTAAGCATTATGTTTTTGTGGTTTACCGACTGTATAACATGTTTCCAGATTATCTAAAGCTGAAATATAATGTTAAATAATATTCTTTTGCTTTTATAACATGAAAAATAGTTCAAGGCAGCTACAATTGTTCAAGTGCTAATTTCAGATCTGGCCTTAAAAATGGCTGTCACGTTTTTATGTTATTGGTCATTTTGACTCCTATTAAGTTGGATTGTTTTACCTCTGAGTGGCACTTTTTTGCACACCATGGGCTAAATGGCCAGGTCACATGGACCCCGAAGGCTCAGAGAAGGTTGGGGGAGGGGACCCACTGGAACAGCTGTTGGGAGACAGATGGTATCCCCCCCCCGTCAAGGCCATCCAGCGTGTTCTTTAACGTGCACAGGGTATGTCTCTCCCGCACAAGGGTCCACGGCTTAACGTCCCATCCGACGGACGGCGGCCTTTCCAAACCCATCGGTGTCCCCTACTGACCGTGGGCAGGGCGGGGAATTTTGCGGAGATAAATCTCAACGCTGACCCACCTGCGACTCGAACCTGGGAACTACAGATTACGATCCTGGCGCGCTACCGACTGAGCCACCCTCGCCCCAACTCCTATTAAGATCTTCCTATAACAACACCTCCAGGCAACTGGGAGGATACTAGATATTTTACTTTTTGTGGCTGGCAACACTGATTGCCAAGTGGGAGAAAACATGCAACAGTAACCTAACCTCAGACCGCCATTCTTGTTGTTTTCATTGTAGGAGGGACACGTGCTGTACGTTGAAGAGTGAATTTTGGCGTTTAAATGGCACAAAGGCAGCGTCGAGGATGTGTTAATGGGCCAGGTAAGTTTTGTTATGTGTGTGGGAATTACATTTTAAAATCCCAGGGTCGTTCTTCGACAAAGATTATGAAGAAAGCCTATAACTTGTATTTTGGATGTCATGTTGGAGATCAGGGCAAAACATGGGCTCCACGTGTGTGCTGCATTTCGTGCTTTGTTGGCCTGAGTGAATGGTTGAAAGGCAGGATAAAATCCATGCCCTTTGCAGTTCCAATGGTTTGGCATGAACCACGTAGTCGCTTGCATGATTGTTATTTAACTAAAGTGTCGGGCTTTTCAAAAAAAGAACAAAAGCAAAATCCAAATGTGTCTTCAGCTATAAGGCCAGTTCCTGATGGAGAAGATCTTCCTATACCAACACCTCCAACTAACTGGGAGATGGATTCACATTCATCAGAGGAAGCCTTTGAGGCATATACAGATCCTGATCCAACATACACCCCTAAAAAGTTAGACGAGCCTCATTTGATTCAGCAAAATGAACTAAATGATCTTGTTCGAGACCTTGGGCTTTCCAAACAACAAGCTGAGGTTTTAGCTTCAAGACTTCAAAAGAGTGGAATCTTCTGGCCATGGCTACCAGAGTTTCTCTGTGCAGAAAGAGAAATTTGGCTTTATCTTCTTATTACGAGATGCAAGATGGTTTGTGTTTCTGCACAGATATTTCAGGGCTGATGGAAGAAACTAGAACAACTCACGACACTAAGGAATGGATTCTTTTTTATAGATTCGTCAAAATTCAGCTTAAAAGCTGTCCTTTTGCATAAAGGAAACCAAACACCTTCCATTCCAGTGACACATGCTGTGGAAATGAAGAAACTTATGAAAGCATGGAAAAAATACTCACTGCTATAAAATAGATCAGTTTAAATGGACAATATGTGATGACCTAGAAGTCATATCTCTCTTGCTTTGGGCTTCAAGGAGGCTTCACAAAATTTTACTGTATTGTGTGTATGTGGGACAGTAGGGCCAGAAAGGAACACTACAAAAGTGTGGCCCAAAAAAGATGTTTTTATTCCTGGAAAGAATAATTGACACCTCTGATGTTCTGCTCCCACCACTACACATCAAACTTACGAAAAACTTTGTAAATGCTATGGACAAAAGTGGTAAAGGGTTTTTGCACTTGAAGGAAAAATCTCCAAAAATAAGTGATGACAAACTCAAAGAAAGGATCTTTATTGGTCCTCAGAGCGGGAAGCTACTGAATGAAAAAAAAACAGAAAATGAAGGAGCGCACTGCATGGAAATCCTTCATGTTAGTGGCCAGGGCTTTCTGAGGAATCACAAAGAGGAAAACTACCATCAGCTCATTCAAAATCTTCTCAAAAACTATGAAAATCTTAGCTACCGAATGTTTTTGAATATCCATTTCTTGCACTCGCATCTCGACTTTTTTTTTCTCAAGAACTTAGGAGTTGTGTGATGAGCAAGGGGAAAGATTTCACCAGGATATTCGAACCATGGAGGGGAGATACCAAGGCAGGTGGGACCCAGCAATGACGGGTGACTACTGCTGGTTCTTGCAGAAGGAAGATACCTCAGCACATAAAAGGCAAAAATGAACTTCTTTTAAGTATAAAAGATCCTTACCCATGATTTCTTATTTTGCGTTTCAATATTATTTCAGTTGTTACTTTATATTCAGTAGTCTATAACTATGATGTTTCTAATTATTTTCACTGTAATCATGTAATTATGAGTTTTGAGTTGTTTTACCTCTGAGCGGCACTTTTTTGCACACCATGGGCTAAATGGCCAGGTCACAAGGATCCAGAAGGCTCAAAGAATGTTGGGGGAGGTGACCCACTGGAACAGCTGTTGGGAGACAGATGGTAGCCTCCCGTCAAGGCCATCTCGCGTGTTCTTTAACGTGCACAGGGTATGGCTCTTCCCGCATACGGGGACACGGCTTAACGTCCCATCCGACAGACGACAGCCTTTCCAAGCCCACTGGTGTCCCTTACTGACCATGGGCAGGGCGGAAAATTTTGCGGAGATAAGTCTCAACGCTGACCCAGCTGGGACTCGAACTTACCAGTAAGGCATGAATGTGTCGTTTTTCTGCTGATGAAAAAAGACTTTAAAAACTTGAAAAATGCATAAAATATAAATAAGTTTAATTTTTTGCCTCTATTACCCTTACTGGAATTCTGAAAGGGGTAAAAGTTTTTTTTTTCTTTCGTGTTTAAATCAGAAGGAATGGCATCAGAGCACCACCGTATAAAACTTTTTCCCCAAAATTAATAAAATACGAAGTCACGAAAACATAACAGACTTGTTTTAACTCTGTGTTCGTTTTTGCACATAAGGGCTAAATGGCCAGGTCACAAGGGCCTCGATGGTTTAGAGCTGGACCACTGTTAGCAGAATGATGATGGCCTCCCGTTATGGTCACTCTGCGTGTTCTTTAACGTGCACAGATTATGGTTCTCCTGCACATGGGGTCACGGCTTAACGTCCCCATCCGAAGGACGGCTGCCTTTCCAAGTCCTTTGATGTCCCAGGACGGGGGTGGCTCAGTCGGTAACGCGCCAGGCTCGTAATCTGTAGTTCCCAGGTTCGAGTTCCAGCTGGGTCAGCGTTCAGATTTATCTCCGCAAAACTCCCCGCCTTGCCCACGGTCAGTAGGGGACACCGATGGCCGTGGAAAGGCCGCGGTCCGTCGGATGGGACGTTAAACCGTGACCCCGTGTGCATAAGAGTCATACCCAACAGCTGTTCCAGGAGTCCCCTCTCCCAACCTTCTCTGAGCTTTCGGGTCCATGTGACCTGGCCATTTAGCCCATGGTGTGCAAAAAAAGTGTCACTCAGAGGTAAAACAACCAACCATGGATGTCCTCTTACTGACCGACAGCAGGGTGGGAGTTTTACGGAGATAAATCTGAACGCTGGCTAAGGTGGGACTCGAACCTGGGAACTGCAGATTACGAGCCTGATACACCAACTGAGCCACACCCACCCACCCTTCGAAAACGTGAAAATAAATACACATCATAAAGTATTGTACATAAGAATTATTACTGTTGAAATTTCCAAAGGAATATTGTTGGAAAATCGAGAAGGAATCTGTCCATTTTAAATCTCACACTCATTTCCGATTTAATCAAAAACTTTTTTGATCTCCCCAGACCGGAATAAAAAATCATCTGTCCGATTTAATCCCTCATATTCAAGACACAAAAAAAACCCAGTTCAACATCAACAACGCAACAGTAGCAGAGCAACAGTTAGTAGTGATGCAACAAGTCCTATCAACATTCAACTCCACCTGACATCGCGTGCCCTCGGCCCTGTGCACGTGCGCACGCAGCCGAGAGCCGAGTGACCGAGCTCAGCCAACCAGAGCACCAGTTGCCCCCGAGACTGGCGCCACACTATCATCAGTGTAGCGCTAACCGCCCAGCTGCAATAATTAATCTGGGGGGGACCCTCGGGCTTCTCTGTCAAGTCGCGGTCGCAGCCCCCCCTCCCTAACTCGTGTGCTTCTCTTTATTCCTTTCTTTTCCCCTCACTCGCGCACTCACTCACTCCTGCAAAGCGTTCGTCCACCTTTTGTTCCAACCAGCGACAGCCGAGAAGAGACTTTGCTTTGGGCCCCAGGCGAGTCGGCACTCCACCTAGAAACCGTTGCTATGGTGACCGAGACGTACACACTCAGCCAGAAAAGACAAATTGAGGATTAAGCAGGAGAAGTCGGGAGTTAGGGGCGCGAGCACTTTTCAGCGCAGGTTGAATGTCCGTAACCTTTTTCGGAAGAAGTTGCAAGACTTCGTTTCAAACACGTTACAACAAAACTCTATTGATTAAAGGCCCGGATCTAGGGGGGTACAAGAAGCCTCCTCCCCCTCTCAGAATGCTAAAAGAGGCAAAAAAATTATAAAACATTTATATTTCATGCATTTTTTAAGAATTTTTTTAAAGACCTGTAAATGGAAAATGTTAAAAATAAAAAAATAAATACCCCCTCAAGAAGCTGCTTGCCATAGAGGTCTGACAGGAGCCTATCAGTTCCGTTCCATAGTAGAAAGTCTGAGAGGATGGAAGGACCTCTGCAGAGAAACAACACATACATCCATGCCTTACCCGGGACTCGAACCCAGGTCCCTTAGACCAGTAGTCAAGCGCGCTAACCACTCGGCCATGGGACGGCTGACTGCACTGGAAATCCAGTCTCTTGCCCTCCCTCCCTCTTGTAGTTTTTCGGCTCGATTGTGCTTCTTGACCCTCCCCCTCGATTTTTTTTTTTGAGATCCAGGCTTGATCTTGAATATACAAAAATATATGTCAGAGAGGGTCTTTAATGTTCAAAAAACAAAAGATTCCAAAAAAAAAATCCTTATGTATCAATAACAAGGCATCTTGAAACTTCCGAAAGATGGGTCACAATTGGTCCAAAAGTCAGACAACAGGCCTATACTACCAAAAACGCTTTTTCAAAATCTGAATTTGGATACATGGCAATTGCAAAACATCTTAATTCTCTTAAAGACACGTCAAGTGTGTTGTTGGGTTGTTTTACCTCTGAGCGGCACTTTTTTGCACACCATGGGCTAAATGGCCAGGTCACATGGACCCCGAAGGCTCAGAGAAGGTTGGGGCAGGGGACCCACTGGAATAGCTGTTGGGAGACAGATGGTAGCCTCCCGTCAAGGCCATCCAGCGTGTTCTTTAACGTGCACAGGGTATGGCTCTCCCGCACACGGAGCCACGGCTTAACGTCCCATCCGACGGGCGGCGGCCTTTCCAAGCCCATCGGTGTCCCCTACTGACCGTGGGCAGGGCGGGGAATTTTGCACAGATAAATCTCAACGCTGACCCAGCTGGGACTTGAACCTGGGAACTACAGATTACGAGCCTGGCCGCTACCGACTGAGCCACCCCCGCTCCCGTAAGTGTGGACCTAATGGATGTTCTCAGGGCATGAATTAAACCTGAACGGAATTTTATTTTTTTTTTTTGCTATGTAATGTCCCGTGGTCGAGTGGTTAGCGCGCTTGGTTACTGATCTACGGGACCTGGGTTCGAGCCCCGGGTAAGGCATGGTTGTATGTGTCGTTTTTCTGCTAAGGGCCTGCCATCCTCTGAGACCTTCTACTTTGGCATATAAACTGACAGGCTCCTGTCAGACCTCTGTGGCAAGCAGCTGCTTGAGGGGGTATTTATTATTTTTATGTAATGTGGCTCCTTTTACAAAACTTTAATGTGGCTCCTTCTCCGAAAAACTCCCACCCCTCCCGCGGTCAGTAGGGGGCATCAATAGGTTTGGAAAGGCCACAGCCATCTGTTGGCTGTTTGTGCAGAAGCCATTCCCTCTATACGTTAAACAACACGTTGAATGGCCTTGACGGGAGGCTGGGTTGTATTACCTCTGAGCGGCACTTTTTTGCACACCATGGGCTAAATGGCCAGGTCACATGGACCCCGAAGGCTCAGAGAAGGTTGGGGGAGGGGACCCACTGGAACAGCTGTTGGGAGACAGATGGTAGCCTCCCGTCAAGGCCATCCAGCGTGTTCTTTAACGTGCACAGGGTATGGCTCTCCCGCACACGGGGCCACGGCTTAAAGTCCCATCCGACGGACAGCGGCCTTTCCAAATCCATCGGTGTCCCCTACTGACCGTGGGCAGGGCGGGGAATTTTGCGGAGATAAATCTCAACGCTGACCCAGCTGGGACTCGAACCTGGGAACTACAGATTACGAGCCTGGCGCGCTACAGACTGAGCCACCCCCCGCCCCTTGACGGGAGGCTACCGTCAATCTCTTAACAGCTATCCAGGGGGTCCCTTCCCCCAACTTTCTAGAAAGTAGAATATAGAAACTCGATCATAATCAATTTGGCAAGATAACTTATCATCTTGCCAAATTGGATTATCTGAGCAGTAATAAAAAATCTCCCTATAGGATATTTTTATCTTTCCGTTTTTTAATATGAATCACCCTATATCCATGATCAGTTAAACGATTTCAAGACTAAGATAATGATTCAAAGGAGATCAAGAGTGAGGTAATGGTTCAGAAAGAGTTCAAACGATTGATGTAATGGTTCAAGAATTTCTAAGACTGAAGAAATGGTCGAAAAGAGTTTACAAAAAATATGGTGATGGTCCAAAAGACTGGGGTAATGATTCAAAAAGAGTTGAAAAGGGTGAGATAATGGTTCAAAAAAAGAGTTCAAAACACTGGAGTAATGATTAGGGTGGGCCGAAAAAATTCAAACAATTTTTTTCAAGTCGTTAATACCGCGGAAAAGTTGCGAATTGGAGAGACTAAAAAGGGGTTAAAAAAGAAATAAAATCGGTTTATATCTTCCGGTCGCGCATGTGCTATAAATTTTGCCGAAATTTGGAAAAATTCACATTTTTACGATAATTTTTAACTTTTTTAAATTAGCCTCTTCCCGAATGTAATAGCTCAAATTCTTATGTATTAGAACCACAGAAAATAATGTTTAAATATTATTTAAATCCATCAACATCTTCCGGTCGCGCATTGCCTTCAAAGCTAATGAAATTTTGAAAAAAATTTACAAATAAAGGTAGATCACAGTTCAAGGAAAAAAAACACTAACATGTTCTTTATATTTGTTCTTTATTGAATACAAGTTTAAAAACAAATTATTTTAGACCATTAGTAATATTTATAAACAGGTTTTTTTATTGAAAAAACTTAAGTTTTTGTATGAAGAGTCGTAAGTCCAAGAAACTCATGTTGAACAATTGAACATCTCCGTTTTCACTCATTCTTAGCTGAAGGTACTTTGAAATCCGATTTATGGGCGAAATTAGGCATGGTTGACCTTGACAGCAGAGTTCTGATAAAACCATCCCGAGACTCAGCTCCGCAAACTTTTCCTGAGGCTTCTGTCACGAGTTTCACACATCGTTCAACTGCCTGTGTGTGAACTGGGAATGTCTTGAATGTTACATCCCAATTAGGGACTGAGTAACTTTGAATATGTGATTTAATCTTATCGTCACTGATATCTTTTAATAATGGGGGAGAAGATAAATCACAGTCCATCCAGTTAATTATTTCCGAGTAGTCTTGAGCCTTGAAATTGAGTTTTGGCGGCATGAATGTTCTGATAGTTGTTCTCTTTTGATCTAACTGTCTCGCCTTTAGAATTCGTCGAAGTCCGAGCTCTCTTATGTGTTTTGTATTATCTTATGTGTTTTGTATTATCTTGTGTCATGGCTAACATTAAATGTTCTGGATGAGCGAAAAGGCCATTTCGTTCGATCACAGGGTCGACAATATTACGTAAATCTTCAGGCAGGTACCTTGAAGATTGTATTGATTGGTACACAAGTTTAGGTCCCTCTGTAAAGTATTTACTTGTTTTAATACTAAACCACATTGTCATTGCCAATATGGTTTAGTATTAAGTATTAGTTTAGTACCTTCAGGTACTCTTAGGTATTTAGTTTTGTACCTTCAGTTAAGAATGAGTGAAAACGGAGATGTTCAATTGTTCAACATGAGTTTCTTGGACTTACGACTCTTCATACAAAAACTTAAGTTTTTTCAATAAAAAAACCTGTTTATAAATATTACTAATGGTCTAAAATAATTTGTTTTTAAACTTGTATTCAATAAAGAACAAATATAAAGAACATGTTAGTGTTTTTTTTCCTTGAACTGTGATCTACCTTTATTTGTAAATTTTTTTCGAAATTTCATTAGCTTTGAAGGCAATGCGCGACCGGAAGATGTTGATGGATTTAAATAATATTTAAACATTATTTTCTGTGGTTCTAATACATAAGAATTTGAGCTATTATATTCGGGAAGAGGCTAATTTAAAAAAGTTAAAAATTATCGTAAAAATGTGAATTTTTCCAAATTTCGGCAAAATTTATAGCACATGCGCGACCGGAAGATATAAACCGATTTTATTTCTTTTTAACCCCTTTTTAGTCTCCCCAATTCGCAACTTTTCCGCGGTATTAGGACTTGAAAAAAATAACTTTGAATTTTTTCGGTCCACCCTAGTAATGATTCGAAAAAAGACTAAGGAAAGTCTAATGATAAAAGGCCTATCACTGAACCGTTCCTACTGACCCCCTGAAGTAATGGTCCAAAAGACTGAGGCAATGGTTCAAACGAGTTTCTGAGACTAAATTAATGGTTCAAAAGAGTTATTGAGACTGAAATACTCGTTCAAAAGACAGGAAATGGTTCAAAAGAGTTCTTGAGACTGAAATATTGATTCAAATGACTGAGGCAATGGTTCAAAAGAGTTCTTGAGACTGAAATATTGATTCAAATGACTGAGGCAATGGTTCAAAAGAGTTCTTGAGACTGAAATATTGGTTCAAAAGAGTTCTTCAGACTGAAATATTGATTCAAATGACTGAGGTAATGGTTCAAAGAGTTCTTGAGACTGAAATATTGGTTCAAAAGACTGAGGTAATGGTTCAAAGAGTTCTTGAGACTGAAATATTGGTTCAAAAGGTTGATCCGTAAGTATATGTCTAATGGTTTCCTAAACTGCAATACTGCTTAAAAAGGAAAACATTATTTCCATGGATGTAGAGTAATATTTGGAACTCACTAAAATTTTACGAAAAACCGTTCAAGCTATTTCAAGAAATCGTTCCTTGGCAAATATCACGAGTTCTTTTTTTAGAAATTTCGAATTCTGTGTAAGGTCCCACTAGTCCGGATGGGAATATTCTAAATATAATTCTCCTCCACGGTATATCTTGAAGCGATCTAGAGTTCGAGATTCGCACTGACAGACGGCAAGCCCAGAAATCGATCAAACTAATCGCTCAGAAAATAAAACACCAGAGATTTGGAAGCTATAAAGGGTGCTACGAACCCTGTAAATCATCATCATCCTCAAAGCAGCCATGGGCTACGGAGGTCCAACCAAACCGTGCAATTTAGTTCTCCTAGCAAGTCTGTCCTGAGCTACATCTACTGCATCTGGCCACTGCACACCAATTCTAACAAGGTCCTGTTTGACATTGTCTGCCCACCGCATCCTAGGTCTCCCCTTCTTTCTGAGGCCTTTAGGCACACTGTTCATAACCCTATTCGCCAATCTATAATTACTCATACGGGCAACTAGGCCAAACCAACGGAGTCTCTCTCTGCACAATATGCTGCTTAAATGAGGTTGCAAACTCCTTTGCCTAACCTCATCATTAGTTACAAAGTCAAACCACCTAATACCCAAGATACTGCGTAAGCATCTGGAATCCAAAACATCTAGTTTCCTGCTATCTTGTTTACAAAGTGTCCAGATTTCACTATCATAACTAACCCTAGAAAGAACCAAACTATTTTACAGTTAAATTTTAGTCTTTAGGTGTATACGCCTATTTCTCCACACTCTCCAAAGATTCTTAAAAGTCCCGGCAGCAATACCTATTCGTCTGTTAATCTCATGTCGCACATTACCATTATCTGTTAAATAGCTCCCAAGATAACTAAACTGTGACACCTGCTCAAGACTGCAACCATTCAGATTAACTGAATCACAGCCTGCCTGACCAATTTTCATCACTTTAGTTTTCTCTCTGTTTATAACCAAACCTACTCTACTACCAGTCTCATCAACAGCTCGAATGAAAGAGTTCATCTCATCAACATCATTTGCCAAAAGGGCTAAATCATCAAAATAGAATTAAGAAAACACTGAGGAGGAAAAAAAATGTTATTTTTCAATTAGAAATAGTATTTTTCATGAGAATAAGAAGAAACGAAATTTAAAACAGAAAATTAACAATAATTATAATAACAATAATAAACAACATTAATTTCGTGCACATTGTTCATTTGTCCCCCTTCACATTTTCCACAGAAATAAATTGAGGATATCCCCATCCCTGCAAATATGAATATACCTTGTGACCTGCTATTATAAATTGTTTTACTCCAGAGGGGCAAGTTTCTGGACGCACTGGGCTAAATGGCCAGGTCACAAGGACCCCAAGGGTTCAGAGACGGTTGGGGGAAGAGACCCCCCTGGACAGCTGTTAAGAGATAGACGGTAGTCTCCCGTCAAGGCCATCCAACGTGCTATTTAACATATAGAGGGAATGGCTTCTGGCCAAGAGTCGGCGGCCTTTCCAAGCCTATTGGTGTCCTCTACTGACCGCGGGAGGGATGGGGAGTATTAGGGGGATAAATCTCAACGCTGACTCAGCTGGGACTCGAACCTGGGAACTACAGATTACGAGTCTGACGCGCTACCGACTGCGCCACCCCCGCCCCAACGTATAGAGGGAATGGCTTCTGACCAAGAGACGGCGGCCTTTCCAAGCCTATTGGTGTCCCCTACTGACCGCGGGCGGGATGGGGAGTATTAGGGGGATAAATCTCAATGCTGACCCAGCTGGGACTCGAACCTGGAACTACAGATTACGAGTCTGACGCGCTACCGACTGAGCCACCCCCGCCCCAACGTATAGAGGGAATGGCTTCTGGCCAAGAGACGGCGACCTTTCCAAGCCTATTGGTGTCCCCTACTGACCGCGGGCAGGATGGGGAGTATTAGGGGGATAAATCTCAACGCTGACCCAGCTGGGACTCGAACCTGGGAATTACAGATTACGAGTCTGACGCGCTACCGACTGAGCCACCCCCGCCCCAACGTATAGAGGGAATGGCTTCTGGCCAAGAGACGGCGGCCTTTCCAAGCCTATTGGTGTCCCCTACTGACCGCGGGCGGGATGGGGAGTATTAGGGGGATAAATCTCAACGCTGACTCAGCTGGGACTCGAAGCTGGGAACTACAGATTACGAGTCTGACGCGCTACCGACTGAGCCACCCCGCCCCAACGTATAGAGGGAATGGCTTCTGGCCAAGAGACGGCGACCTTTCCAAGCCTACTGGTGTCCCCTACTGACCGCGGGCAGGATGGGGAGTATTAGGGGGATAAATCTCAACGCTGACCCAGCTGGGACTCGAACCTGTGAACTACAGATTACGAGTCTGACGCGCTACCGACTGAGCCACCCCCGCCCCAACGTATAGAGGGAATGGCTTCTGGCCAAGAGACGGCGGCCTTTCCAAGCCTATTGGTGTCCCCTACTGACCGCGGGCGGGATGGGGAGTATTAGGGGGATAAATCTCAACGCTGACCCAGCTGGAACTCGAACCTGGGAACTACAGATTACGAGCCTGACGCGCTACCGACTTAGCCACCCCCCACCCCAACGTATAAATGGAATGGCTTCTGGCCAAGAGACGGCGGCCTTTCCAAGCCTATTGGTGTCCCCTACTGACCGCGGGCGGGATGGGGAGTATTAGGGGGATAAATCTCAACGCTGACTCAGCTGGGACTCGAACCTGGGAACTACAGATTACGAGCCTGACGCGCTACCGACTGAGCCACCCCCGCCCCAACGTATAGAGGGAATGGCTTCTGGCCAAGAGACGGCGGCCTTTCCAAGCCTATTGGTGTCCCCTACTGACCGCGGGCGGGATGGGGAGTATTAGGGGGGATAAATCTCAACGCTGACCGAGCTGGGACTCGAACCTGGGAATTCTCAGATTACGATCCATCTCCTAGAGATTGTATGGGCTCCTCCCTTTAACCTAAGCTACCCCCCTCCCCTTATATAGTATTCCGTAAGTGATTCCGTAGTAACTTCCTTACCGCATTCAATCATACCTAGCCAGTTTGAGATCTTCGCCGCCAGTACGGTGCTAGGTCGTCAACTCCGCGCAATGTTTTCTCCTTTAGCGGGATCGCGTGACAGATTTGGCGAAGTGCGAACGCATCGATGTCAACCTTTCTTCTGCTGCGTCTGGCGGCAACACGTGCTCTCCTCCTCGCAGAAATAAATCCATCTGCAGAGGTGTAAAGTTACGCGGAAGTTTTTCTCTCATAACAGATCGCATTAAAAAAAAATCGCAGCTGAAAACTAACTGAAAAAAAATTAACTATTACAAGTCGGATCCAAGAAAGAACTAGAACAGTGGTTCTCAACCTTCCTACTTATAGCGTTCCACTTTTCACTGTTGCTATACCTCGTGATCCATGATAATCATAATAAAAACGAAATTCTATTCAAATTGCATTATGTTACTATTCGTGGAAATAGAATGATGATGACCCATTTGAAATCTTTCTTCAAACAAACATTGGGTCGCGACCCATAGGTTAAAAAAAAACCCTCAAGCAGCTGCTTGTCACAGAGGTAAGACAGGATGGAGGACCTCAGCAGAAACACAACACAAACGTCCATGCCTTATCCGGGGCAACAAGATAACAGGAAACTAGATGCTTTTGATTCCAGATGCTTACGGCAGTATCTTGGGCATTAGGTGGTTCAACTTTGTAACTAATAATGAGGTTAGGCAAAGGAGTCTGCAACCTCCTTTAAGCAGCATATTGTGCAGAGAGAGACTCCGTTGGTTTGGCCATGTTGCCCGTATGAATGATTATAGATTGGCGAATAGGGTTATGAACAGTGTGCCTAAAGGCCTCAGAAAGAAGGGGAGACCTAGGATGCGGTGGGCAGACAATGTCAAACAGGACCTTGTTAGAATTGGTGTGCAGTGGCCAGATGCAGTAGATGTAGCTCAAAGAGTATTACAAAAGGGTATTGCTTGGAGAACTAAATTGCACTGTCTGGTTGGACCTCCGTAGCCCAATGGCTGCTTGAGGATGATGATGATGTTGTTAATTTTTGTAAATATGTAAACAGGCCAAGTGACTCGATTGAACCAAAAAGATCCAGAACACTCTTAGGATAAGCATAATCCTGCTTTTTGACCTTGCAAATCATATGTTATATTTACTGTTATGATGGCTTCACTTTTTTTCTCCGTTCTTTATAAGAGTATTCTTCATAGATAAGCTTGACAAACCGGTTATTGCGATGTAAAGAATAGCATCAGAGAAAGTTCTTGAAAACTGTTGTATCAAATATTTGTTTTACTACTTTTGTTTCGGTTACCGGTGAAATTTTTTTTTATTTGAGCTTGAAAATCATTTCTGTGTGAGAAAGAAAAATTTTCTGAGTTTGAGATGTCGCGAAATTTTTGAAGTTTGAGATGGGTCGTAATTTTTATGAGGTTCGGGGGTCATATTTTTTATGAGATGGGCCGTCCCGTGGCCGAGTGGTTAGCGCGCTTGGTTACTGATCAGAGGGCCCTGGGTTCGAGCCCCGGGAAAGGCATGGATATTTGCGTTGCTTTCCTGAGTTCTCGCCATCCTCACAGATCTTCTACTATCGCCTATTGAACTGATAGGCTACTGTCAGATCTCTGTGGCAAGTAGCTGTTTGAGGAAGTATTTATGATTTATAGGGTGGGTCGTAATTTTTTACGTCTCGAGTGGGGGATTAGTAATTTTTATGGAGTTTAGTGTGGGTCGTATTTTTCAGGTTTAGGGTGGGTATAATTTTTTACGGGTTGAGGGCGGGTCGTAATTTTTTTTATGAGCTTTACAGTTGATCGCGAAATTTTTATAGTTACAACCAGATAAGTTCCGGATTGGGTTTTACCTCTGAGCAGCACTTTTTTGCACACAATGGGCTAAATGACCAGGTCACAAGGACCCCGAAGGCTCAGAAAGTTGGGGGAGGGGACCCACTGAAACAACTGTTGGACACAGATGGTAGCCTCCCGTCAAGGCCATCTAGCGTGTGCAGGGTGTAACTCTCCCGCATAAGGGCCACGGTTTAACGTTCAATCCGACGGACGGCGACCTTTCCCAGCCCATCGGTGTCCCCTACTGACAGGGCGGAGAGTTTTGTGGAGATAAATCTCAACACTGACCCAGCTAGGACTCCAACCTGGGAACTGCAGATTACGAGCCTGGCGCACTACCGAGTTGGGTTGTTTTACCTCTGAGCGGCACTTTTTTGTACACCATGGGCTAAATGGCCAGGTCACATGGACCCCGAAGGCTCAGAGAAGGTTGGGGGAGGGGACCCACTGGAATAGCTGTTGGGAGACAGATGGTAGCCTACCGTCAGCGCCATCCATCGTGTTCTTTAATGTGCACAGGGTATGGCTCTCCCGCACACGGGGCCACGGCTTAACGTCCCATCCGACGGACGGCGGCCTTTCCAAGCCCATCGGTGTCCTCTATTGACCGTGGGCAGGGCGGAGAATTTTGCGGAGATAAATCTCAACGCTGACCCAGCTGGGACTCGAACCTGGGAACTACAGATTACGAGCCTGGCGCGCTACCGACTGAGCCACCCCCGCCCCAGGTAATTTCCGGAATTGCTGGACTTTGGCTATTCAGACTTTCGGAACACCATAGTTAATATGCATCGTCTATGTACATCACAACCCAAACCCCAAAAAAAGAGACAAACTGAAATATAGTTTGATGGCACTGCCAACTTCGACAGAATGGGGGGGAAAAAGACAAATGCAGTTGAGCAGCAGTCAGTAAACGGATGAGAGAGAGTCGCCAACAGTGAACGAGAAAAGTGATCAAAGCTTACATCTGTTATTATCAGTCTCACCGCTGACTGTAATTTGGGCACCAGGTCCTGCCCGCTGCCACTCGAGTGGAACTAAATGCCGTTTATTTGAGGAACTGCGTGGCCCGAGAACACTGAAAGGAAGGACTCAGCAACTGGAGGGTTGCTATAGCAACGAACGGGGCAACAGTCTAGTTTCGCGTCTCCGTGACGTAAGAGCAGACGGGAACAGGCAACTTTGGCTTCCCATGGAGTCCAAAGATGGTTATTAAAATAACAACAAACGATAATCTTTTGCTAGAGTTGCTGGAACAAAAGAAAGAGAGACTAGTGAAATGCAAATTTGGACTTTATATTATTGTAAATTAATTATCCATATCTTATTCAATAAGAACAAACTCCAATATGCCTAAGTTGTTAATCAACACTGAATAGGCTTATTTTACCTCTGGGCGGCACTTTTTTGCACACGATGGGCTAAATGGCCAGGTCACAAGGACCCCGAGGGACAGAGAAAGTTGATGGTAGGGGGCCCACTGGACAGCTGTTAGCCTCCCGTCAAGGCCACCCAACGTGTTCTTTAACGTGCAGAGGGCATAGGCTAGTGCGAAAGGGCATGGTCAAGGCCACCCGTGTTCTTTAACGTACACAGGGCATGGGCTAGTGCGAAAAGGTATGGTCAAGGCCACACGTGTTCTTTAACGTGCAGAGGGCATGGGCTAGTGCGAAAGGGCATGGTCAAGGCCACCCAACGTGTTCTTTAATGTGCAGAGGGCATGGGCTAGTGCGAAAGGGCATGGTCAAGGCCACCCAACGTGTTCTTTAACGTGCAGAGGGCATGGGCTAGTGCGAAAGGGCATGGTCAAGGCCACCCAACGTGTTCTTTAACGTGCAGAGGGCATGGGCTAGTGCGAAAAGGCATGGTCAAGGCCACCCAATGCGTTCTTTAACGTGCAGAGGTCATGGGCTAGTGCGAAAAGGCATGGTCAAGGCCACCCAACGTGTTCTTTAACGTGCAGAGGTCATGGGCTAGTGCGAAAAGGCATGGTCAAGACCACCCAACATGTTCTTTAACGTGCAGAGGGCATGGGCTGGTGCGAAAAGGCATGGTCAAGGCCACCCAATGTGTTCTTTAACGTGCAGAGGGCATGGGCTAGTGCGAAAGGGCATGGTCAAGGCCACCCATGTTCTTTAACGTACACAGGTCATGGGCTAGTGCAAAAAGGCATGGTCAAGGCCACCCAACGTGTTCTTTAATGTGCAGAGGGCATGGGCTAGTGCGAAAGGGCATGGTCAAGGTCATCCAACGTGTTCTTTAACGTGCAGAGGGCATGGTCAAGGCCACCCAACGTGTTCTTCAACGTGCAGAGGGCATGGGCTAGTGCGAATGGGCATGGTCAAAGCCACCCAACGTGTTCTTTAATGTGCAGAGGCATGGGCTAGTGCGAAAAGGCATGGTCAAGGCCATCCAACGTGTTCTTTAACATGCAGAGGGCATGGGCTAGTGCGAAAAGGCATGGTCAAGGCCATCCAATGTGTTCTTTAACGTGCAGAGGGCATGGGCTAGTGTTGAAACCTGGTTTTTAAAGTTTCCCCAAAAATCGAAAACAAAAAAAAAATCGGTTTTTTAGATTAATTTTATTTGGCTACAGTACTGTTGAATTTTTTATTAATGTTTTTAGAGAGAGAGAGGGAGAAAGAAATAAAATGAAGAAATTAACATATTTTAAAGTTATTCAAATAATGAACGAACGCACAGAGGAAATTTTATTCCGTTCCAGTTTTATATACCATATATATGTACATATATAGAGAGTGAGAATGAGAGAATGAATGCCTACGTGAACAAGTCATCATTTTATGAAATAGATTTTGCAATGGTAATAGTATTATTTTTCAAATATTAATTATAAATAACTGTGGTGCTTTGAAAATTACAATGTAGTAATTAAAACATGAGAAAGAAATTGTAACTTTGAATACATTGCCTACTAAGTTGATTTGTGACAAACTGATAACTGCTCTTCAGTATAATTTTTGCGTATCTGGCAATTGAATCTTTGTTTATGTAGACTAGGGGTTCTCAATGTTGGATAAATAAATAAAAAATAAATACCCCCTCAAGCAGCTGCTTACGCAGTAAAATTTTTTGGGGTACGCCGTGAGAACTCAAAATTCGCTAGATATATGTAATATATATATGTTTTATTCCCATTGTTATATTGTCTAACGCCAGTTACATACACATTTCCAGGGGATACGTGAAGCATAAAAGGTTGAGAACCACTGATGTAGACTGTCATGTAGAGTCAGTCGACTTTTGGAACATATTTTGAAATATTCAGTGTCGATTACAAATTTTAAAACTTGGATTTTATTAATTTAATAATCAAAACTTTTTAATAATTTTTGGAATATGTCAAATAGATCTAAAGTATGGAGGTATTTTTTTGCATAAGACGAAAGAAACTGCTGAATGCAAGAAACGCAACAAGACTTTAAAGTGTTGTGGAGGTTGAACGTCAACTTTGAATTCGCACGTTAAAAATGTTCATGGTATGGCCGAGTTGTTAGCGTGCTTGGCTACTGATCTAAGGGACCTGGGTTCGAGCCCGGGTAAGGCATGGATATATGTGTCGTTTTTCTGCTGAGGTCTTGCCATCCTCAGACCTTCTACTGTGGCATATAAACTGACAGGCTCCTATCAGACCTCTGTGGCAAGCAGCTGCTTGAGGGGGTATTTATTCATTTTTTATTATTAGCATCAGCGAAAGTGATTCTTCTGCATTCAAGAAGCAAAAGACTTTGGGAGAATATATGCAAAAAAAATCTGTTGAAGAAATTTCGAGACTTGATAGTGCTCATGGATTTAGTTTTCATTGAATTGCTAATAGTAAATTGATTCATGAGAGTTTACGGAAAACTAAATATGACAAACCTCACCCAACATCCCATACTGGTGTAAAAAAGTTGCTGCTTTGTTTTTATGAGAAAAAGAAACAGGAGTTTATTGGCTCTTTCAGGAACAAGTGAGTCAAGGTATCCGTTTCTCATTGAGTTTAGATGAGTACAAAATGTACGATACATGAATATAAATGTTCATGAGAGAATCAGCATTGGTCTCTTGGCATGATTAAAATATCTAACCTACACCCGAATTGTAGAGATAGTTAGCAAAAGATTAGAAGAGTTTGGGTTTAGATTTTAACACCCATGTTGTCAGATGTACGACTGATGGAACAGTCGTAATGGTTAAATTTGGTAAGGAAATAACTTCAGTTTACCAAGAGTGCATTGCATTCATTTAGCGGTTTCAGATATTTTTGTACTCCAAAGCTACAAAGAGTGTCAATGAACAAGTAACTGATGTTGACATTGAAGATGATGATGAAGACTTAAATGAAGATGAGTACGATGTTAATCAAAGCATATATTTGGATCCTATGTTTCAGATAAATATTGACACAAATGAGGCACCACGACTTGGTGCAAAAAATTGAAGAATAATTAAGAAACTCAGAAAAATCTGTCGAATGTTTCGCAAATCTCCTTGAATAATGACAGGCTTCAAGATTTCGTAAAGGAGGAATTCAATGGAGAACAAAAGAAAGTTTATCTTAGACTGCAAGACACGGCGGAAGAGTCCTCCTTTCTTCGATTGAACGTTTTCTAAAGCTAACGAACTGCATTCCTAGGGCTCTACGAGTACTAGCTTCAACAGAAAACGTCTTTGAAGAGGAATAGAATTTGTTAGATAATATCGCTGAAACTCTTCGTCCACTTGAACTTGATTTGAAGGCTCTATGATCTGAAGAAGCAACTTTACTTAAAGCTGACGTGCTTATGAAAATTTGTCTTAAGGAACTAGACAAGAAGGAAAATCCTATTGCTGCCAATCTCGTAGAATGTTTATCAAACGCTATTCATCAAGACGCCAAAAGGAAGTCATTTCGTTGTTGAGATATTTAACCAATCCAGAGGATTTTAAAAATGAATCTTCCGATTCATTCCCTTTATTATCCAGGCAAACAGTAAAGAAAATCGCAGTACGTACATTTCTTAGGCCTTTCTCCTGATGAATGTCAAACCATCGAGGTAGATGATAACGCAGAGTCAGAAGTGTAAGGTGCAACTGGCATTGCTAAAACTAACGAAGATGACGACTTATTGCACGAGTATTTGGGCGAAATTAATTAATTAAAACTGCTGCCTGTGAAAGATTCCAAAGATTTTAATGTCAACGATGGATTTGAATACTTTGAAGCCACATTAAAAAAGAGTAAAAATTTTGGGCTTTTACCTAATGCTTTACCTACCGTTAACCAAAGAATCAGAAAGAGGCTTTTCTACTGCGGGCTTTTTTTTATCTAAGCTTCGTTCAAGAATGACAGATAATACCCATAATGCCCTTTGTTTCTTAAGATGTTATTTTCAACATAGCGATAAAATCTAAATTTAATATTATATCTTTTCTTACAAGAAGAGTCTATATTTTGTTTCTAGGTAGTTTTTTTTATTAACAAAATTTTATTTCAACGTTTCCTTGCATAATAGAGATAAATTTTAATTTCATTTTTTCTAATTTTTTTTTTACAAAAAGTTTAATTTTGTTTTCTAAGTATAGATTTATTAATTTTTTTAATTATAAATTGTCGGAATGATCTATTATTTTGGCTAAAATAAAATATGTCAATTGTCAAAGTTGTCATTTCCTTTTTCATATGCATGTGTATGATGCTGACTTTTCATTTTTCACCTTAAAAATTACTATATTTTTGGTCAAAACCGGTTAAAACCGATTTTGAATAAAAATATCGATTAAAACCTGGCTTTTAAATTTTCGATTATTTTTCAACCCTAGTGTGGGCTCTCCAAAACACGGACCACGGTTTAAAGTCCTATCCCACGGGCGGCTTTTTGTATTGGGTTGTTTTACCTCTGAGCGGCACTTTTTTTTTGCACACCATGGGCTAAATGGCCAGGTCACAAGGACCCCGACAGCTCAGAGAAGTTTGGGGGAGGGGACCCACTGGAACAGCTGTTGGGAGGCAGATGGTAGCCTCCCATCAAGCGTGTTCTTTAACGTGCACAGGGCATGGCTCTCCCAGACACGGGGACACGGCTTAATGTCTCATCCGATGGACGGCGGCCTTTCCAAGTCCATCGGTGTCCCTTACTGACCGTGGGCAGAGCGAGGAGTTTTGCGGAGATAAATCTCAATGCTGACCCAGCTGGAACTCGAACCTGGGAACTACAGATCACGAGCCACCTTCGCCCTTCCCACGGGCAGCATGACACATCATATTCATATCATTTCATAACCTATCCACAGCTGAACATGAATGGAAACTGAATATCACGCCACCAATTTGGAGGGGGCGGGGGAATCAGTCGGTAGAGCGCCAGACCAGCCAGACTCGTAATCCTGAGTTCCCAGGTTCGAGTCTCAGCTGAGCCATCGTTGAGATTTATCTTTGCAAAACTCCCCGTCCTGCCTTCGGTCAGTAGAGGACATCGATGGGTTTGGAAAGGCAGTCGTCCGTCGGATGGGAGGTTAAGCCGTATGCAAAAAAAACATATCTTTGTGCATGCTAAAAAACATGACGGTTGGCATTAACGAGGTCCCCTCTCTTCAACCTTCTCTGAATCCTCTAGTGCTCATGTCCTGGTTAAAACACTTATTCGTAACTGTAGGCCATCGCGTTCGCAAGATATGGTAGAAGAACGACTTTCACATTTCTCCTGTTTGGGGGGGGGGAGGAAGCAAGGGGGATATTTTTTATTGCCCACAACAATCCCCAGGTCACAAGCTTTCTATTGGAATACAATCTGTTACGTTCGACCCTCACGTTCGAAAGAACAATCCTTTACATATTTTCATTTATTTATTTACGGGGGAAAGAAAGCACGGGTTTTGGTTTTACCTCTGAACGGCACTTTTTTGCACACCATGGGCTAAATGGCCAGGTCACATGGACCCCGGAAGGCTCAGAGAAGGTTGGAGGAGGGGACCCACTGGAACAGCTGTTGTTAGGAGACAAATGGTAGCCTTCCGTCAAGGTCATTCTTTAATGCATTCACAATGCGTTCTTTAACGTGCACAGAGTATGGCTCTCCCGCACACGGACCATGGCTTAACGTCCCAACCGACGGACGGAGGTCTTTCCAATCCCATCGGTGCCCCTACTGACCGTGTACAGGGCGGGCAGTTTTGCGGAGAAAGAAAGCACGGTAGGCGGAATTTCATAACCTTTGACACTTCCCACGTCACAAGCTTTAATTTGACAAACAGCACGTTACTTACCCTCGCGTTCCGAAGATATAGTGGAACGATTGCTTCCATATTTCCCTTCTTTTAAAGTGGAAGAAATCGCGGGGCGAAATTTTTTAAGGCCTGTGGCACTCCCCGCTTCACAAGCTATCATTTGACACAGAAATCAGTAAGTTTGTCCGTCGTGTCGAAAGATATGGTTCAACAACTTAAACTATTAGGGTAAGTGACGAGCTTAAAGCAATAGAAAGATAGGTAAACAGAAGAAAGAGGATCAGCTGCAGAGCACATTCAACCCTATTTTCCCTGCCTCTCGATGAACTCCAAAACAAAAAAAATCACCATCAAAGGCTATCATGTGTGGCCAGACAAGCTAGTCCCTCGTGGAGTGAATACTGTTATAACTAACAACACCCCTCGGGGTAGGTTTTCTATGAAGCACGTCTGGGAGTGGCCACACAAGCCCAGGTCAGAGGTCACAGGTCAAGGATCAGACGTTGAACAGCGATCTCCACCCAACCATCTGTTCGCCAACCTTGAGACTGCCCTTACCGTGCAACCTTAAATGCTTATTTCACCTCAATTAGAATGTAGCGGAATATTTTAAATTTGTTTTGGATTTAAAATTCGCTTTGTAAAATGAACACAGAATGATTTTGGATTTCCGTTGGTTTTTTTTTTAATTTTTCGAAGATTTTGTTTAGAGAGAGTGATGGATTTAATTGTGGACAACTTTTGGGTTGGGTTGTTTTACCTCTGAGCGGCACTTTTTTTGCACACAATGAGCTAAATGGCCAGGTCACATGGATCCCGAAGGCTCAGAGAAGGTTGGAGGAGGGGACCCACTGGAACAGCTGTTGGGAGACAGATGGTAACCTCCCGTCAAGGCCATCCAGCGCGTTCCTTAACGTGCAGAGGGTATGACTCTCTCCCGTATGGGGCGGGGGTGGCTCAGTCGGTAGCGCGCCAGGCTCGTAATCTGTAGTTCCCAGGTTCGAGTCCCAGCTGGGTCAGCGTTGAGATTTATCTGCGCAAAATTCCCCGCCCTGCCCACGGTCAGTAGGGGACACCGATGGGCTTGGAAAGGCCACCGTCCGTCGGATGGGACGTTAAGCCGTGGCCCCGTGTGCAGGAGAGCCATACCCTGTGCACGTTAAAGAACACGCTGGATGGCCTTGACGGGAGGCTACCATCTGTCTCCCAACAGCTGTTCTTGTGGGTCCCCTCCCCCAACCTTCTCTGAGCCTTCGATTCCTTGTGTCCTGGCCAGTTAGCCCATGGTGTGCAAAAAAAGTGCCGCTCAGAGGTAAAGCAACCCAACAACTCTCCCGTATAAGGGGCCACGGCTTAACGTTCCATCCGACGGACGACGGCCTTTCGAAGCCCATTGGTGTCCCCTACTGACCGTGGGCAGGGCGGGGAATTTTGCGGAGATAAATCTCAACGCTGACCCAGCTGGAACTCGATCATGTGAACTACAGATTACGAGCCTGGCGCGCTACCGACTGAGCCACCCCCACCCTTGTGGACAACTATTTCTACTCTAACTTGTAAGTATTTAATGGAAAAATGTAATGGATGATAAATTAAAGATCATAATCAAATCTATTTAAACATCATTTTTGAACAATGTTCGTTCAGTATTTAAAGAGTTATGGAAGCTGGAATATTGAACAATAAATTATATTAGTTTTATAAAAAGCATTCATGTCCAATATTGAAATAATCATTACTCATACTTATAAAACGAACATTTTATTAAATAGTTTGAAAAAATACTTGTTATTTAAAGTTCAATTAATCTCTGATGTAAATTCTTATGACGCATCACTGTTGGGAAATTTTTGGACTTATATAACTTATCTTCTTAAGCCACATTTTTTCATAAAAACGACGTAATATGGAACTATAACTAATAAAGTGACCACTGGGTATGAATATCTTTGTTAGGTCACTGCAGGATAAAAGCTCTACTGTTGTTTTTTTTACTGAAAAAAAAAGTTATCTGGGCAAACAGTTACAGTCGCTCAAAAAAATATCCGAACGCTATGGTTGATTACAGAATTCAGAAAAAATATCCAGCAACGATTTTTTTTAGAAATTAGTGATCTGGCAACCTTCGTGTCACGTGACACGGTTGCCAGATCACTAATTTCTAAAAAAAAAAACGTTGCCAGATATTTTTTTCTGAATTGACACAAAGGTTGCCGGATCACTAATTTCTAAAAAAAATCGCTGCCAGATATTTTTTCTGAATTCTGTAATAAACCATAGCGTTCGGATATTTTTTTGAGCGACTGTACATGCAGTGCCTTTTCTCGTCCGGAGCGAATCTGGATATCTGCCGCTCCCTTTCTCTCATTTTAGATATTTATGATTAATTTAGCTAAATTTAATGTCGTTGACAAGCAGCTGCTTGAACGGGGTATTTAAAACTTTAAAAGAAACAAAAACTATAATGTTTAAAGCGATCAAGAATCATTTGTTAAAAGAATATGTAGTACTTATTTAAGCCAACTTTACTTTTTTGCAAGTTTGTCGCCCCTCCAAAAAAAAGGGGCCCCGATGCGTTAGAACCGGTTGCACTATTGGTACTCCATGGCTACATTCAATATGAAAAATTTGACACTTTAACGTAAAATTAAATTCCCCATCTACTAGAAGCTGCAGACCTTTTCCCAATATCTCTACGTTTGTGTGTTCACACGCAAATACATTAGTGCAGAGTTGGATTGTGGCACTTTTTTTAGCATTCAATGGGCTCAATGACCAGGTTACAAGAACCCAGGGGGCTCAGAAGGCTGGGGAAGAGGACCCACTGGATGTGATGTTGTTGAGACCACTGTTGGGAGACTGATGGTAGCGGCCTTTCCCCAATCACACGTGTCCCCTAGTGACTGAGGGGGGGGAGGTAAATTTCAACGCTGGTAGGGCCAGGTGAGACTGCAGATTATGAGACCCCACCCTCATTAGTGCAGAGCAAATTACAAAAAATCTTAATATTTAAAAAGGCAAAAAAACTAGGACTCATATCGCCTGTGGCGCATATGAGAATCACGTTTTCAAAGCGAAAGAAGTTTTTCCTTTACCTATTGTTTTCATTCCTTAAAAGTTTTTATTTGAGCTAACGAATGAGGAGAAAGGGCAAACAGTATTTCATTAGTAAATATACAACATAAAAGTATTTGTCTTTTAATTCTTAAATATAAAAAGTTGCATTTCCCACACCTAAGTAGGTATATTATTGCTTCAGTGTAAAAACTACCACTAGTTTTTCAAATTTCTATTCTATACATAATCTTTGAAAAACTTCGTAACAACTCTGCCGTTTCATCACTTCAGTGATCCGTAAAGATACATATATATTAGATATTTGAAAAATGCGAATTAAATTTCATTAGTAACAATCAATTTAGAGTTTTCTAATTATCATTTCCATAGTTTCCAATGGAAATTTCATGACGTTCACATTCCACCACCAAACTTTCATATTTCTATCATTAATACATCGTTGAAATATTACTTTGAAATTTTTTAATTTTCAAACCTTTTCATCGTTAGAGGGAGCAATTATAGTGTTCGAAAAATTTCGAAAGTGCGAAATATAATATTTTATCAATTTCTATCTAACCCTAAAAGGTTTTTTCGTTTATCTCTAAATACAGTTATCTGCTAAAACAAAAAAATTGCGTTTTCCCACCCACTCTGGGTCTAAGAGGTCAATTCATTGATGCCAATGGAAACATGGCTTTTGCATTCCACCACCAAAATTTCAAATTTCTAGTATAAATACAACGTTCGCAATATTCGTTTGAAATTTTCGAATTTTTCCATCGCTAGAGGGCGTAATTTTAGCTGTAGAGAGATTCTGAAAGTGCATATCGCAATATTCCATCAATACCTATCCAACACAAAAGGAATTTTTATCTCTGTAAACAAAACAGTGCGATGTCTACAGACAGACGGACGGACAGGGCGAAACTATTATCTCGTTTTCTTTGAAAAAGAGGTAAAAATTTCATGAATTTTTGCAATTATGCAAATGATTCTCTGGTTACAAATATCTGTATTTTCATCTCTGCATACAAACTGTTACGTTGTAGTGATTAGAACAAAGATAAAAAATCTCGAACAATTCTAGCTCATTTTAATTTCTTACAGTGTTCTTGAGGGGGGGGGGGGTTATTATTCTTTTGCGTTTATTGAGCTGAAGAAGCTGGAATATTTAGCAGTGTTGCTTGTGTGATGAATATATCTCAAAGGTATACATAAATCATAAACGACCGTTCATTAAAAGCATATTGTTTTAAAAGTTCATTTATTGGTTTTTAAGTCAGTTTTTTTTTTTAAAAAAAACGTTTAATAGACCATAAATGCATATAAATAATGTGACAACTTCCTTAACTTTTAAAAACCTAACGAACATTATCGAAAATCATTGTTATGATTTTAATGTTCTGTCGTATTTTCCGATAAAAAGCTATTTTTAGAATCAAATTTTCATTTCGACCCGACCCAAGAAGGGTTCGAAATTACTTTGTATATCAGTGGTTCTCAACATTTTATGCTTCACGTACCCCCTGGAAATGTGTATGTAACTGACGTACCCCTTGTATAGATAGATAAAACTATAGTTATAGTATAACAATGGGAATAAAATAAAACATATATATCAGTGGTTCTCAACCTTTAATGCTTCACGTACCCCCTGGAAATGTGTATGTAACTGGCGTACCCCTTGTATAGATAGATAAAACTATAGTTATAGCATAACAATGGGAATAAAATAAAATATATAGCCGTCCCGTGGCCGAGTGGTTAGCGCGCTTGGCCAGTGATCTAAGGGACCTGGGTGGTTTCGAGCCCCGGGTAAGGCATGGATGTATGTGTCGTTTTTCTGCTGAGGGCCTGCCATCCTCTCAGATCTTCTACTATGCCATATAAACTGACAGGCTCCTGTCAGACCTCTGTGGCAAGCAGCTGCTTGAGGGGGTATTTATTTTTATTTTTTTTTATTTATATATACACATTAAATTCTGTACTTACATCTAGCGACTTTTGAGCTCTAACCGCATACACCAAAAATTTTTACTGTGTACCTCACGTTGAGAACCCCTAATATAAAGGGTCAGATTTAAATCATATACGGGACAAATCTGTTACTTCGTGACATATATATATACGTTTCCTCAGATAAATTCGAAAGGAAATTCATTTCGTATTAGTTCGGCAATTCCATTCTTGAAGTATTTAAGAAATGCACACAACAAAACGGAAAAAAGGGTGCCTTCAAAATCTCGTCCCTCATAAAGACCGAGACCTTGGAATGGGCTTTTCGAAAAGCACAACCCGATTGTTAAATACAAGGTAGTCTAAAAGGGGTCACACATTGAGGGGCGATTTCTCCCCTGCCTCACTGGGAGAGTGACCTTTAGCAGGGAGGGTTCTTTCTGTTCGCTCTCAACACCTGCCACCTGTCGACCGCATTCTTACCTCTGCAGTCTCAAGCTCAAGGTGACATTCAACTCTCCGTAGTAGCGCGAGACTTTAAAGACCATTTTTGTTGGGGGGAGGTCAAGGGGCTTCAGAACTTCCTGCTCCTCTTTTTTTTTGAAAAGTGCGGGGGAAACCTTGCGAACGTGGAAGCCCAGCTATGTGCTTTCGTGTGAATGAAATTCTGTCACAATCTTAGGAAAGGAAGTTAAGGTATGATCGGGAGCACAGGTCTTCTCCCCCCTCCCATACCAACCTCCCGCCATTCACTTCCACCCCCCCACAACCCCCCCTATTTAAAGACAGCCCCGTTTCGTGAATGAAGGTAGAAAATCGGTCCTCTATCCGACATAACGCGAGTGTTTCCGGCCTCGATTTGAATACTTCCACTTCCTCCGGCGGCGTAGAATTTCCCCCTTGCCATCTCACCGCACCCGTACTCCACCCGAGAGAGCGATGCAGCTGCTACATCGCAGCATTTCTTTCCCCCTCCCCGCATACGCCGCTCACACACTACACATAGCCAAGTGTCGAGCGATTTATGTAACAGCTTCGTGGTCCGACCGTGCGGCCTTCACTGGCTGGCTTCGGGAACAATGCTCTGCTTGCTGTGCTGGCAACAACAACGACGACGACCGTTGTGAAGCAAACTCGATGTAGTTGTTGGGATATTTGAGGCTTAGCGACCATAAAGGCAAGACACAGATTTCTACGCTTTTGATTTGGGTGGATAACACAAATCATAAACGTGACCCACTTTTTTTTTGATAACAGCAGCTTTTTACTTTTCGACGTTTCGTCTCATATTCTTATGAATTGGATACCACTATCTTAACAGCGTAAGCATTGGTAATGGATTTCTGGCTTTTTTTTTCCGTTAGGGAAGTTAACGTTTAAAAGGGCGGACACATTCAAACCAGTTTATAAGTTGGCCGTGCATGTTTGGCTAAGAAGGACCTGAGTCCGGATCCCTGATAAGAGGTGTATGATGTATGCTGAGGTCTCGCCTTTCTCACAGATCAATATGGCGCATTTATACTGCTATATTCCTACCACACTTACTGACGAGTGGGTTATTCTAAATGTAAATAAGTCTAAGAAACTTTATCGTTTACATTTTTTTTAACTCTAAAATACATAAAATTATTAACTTAATTTTTTTATATATATTATAATTTTTATTTATTAAAACAAAAAAACTTATTTTAGAAATTAAAAACTGACATTTCCCATTAACATAGGGTTATTCCTTAGCCGTCCCTTGGCCGAGTGGTTAGCACGCTTGGCTACTGATCTGAGGGACCTGGGTTCGAGCACCGGATAAGGCATGGATGTTCGTATTGTTTTCTGCTGAGGTACTGCCATCCTCTCAGATCTTCTACTGTGGTCATATAAACTGACAGGCTCCTGTCAGACCTCTGTGGCAAGCAGCTGCTTGAGGGGGTATTTATATTTTTTTATTCCTTAATTTATGGAAATCAGTGTATTATTAAGATTATTACAGTACCACATTTTAATATCTGTTGTAACTTTCGAGCCAACGCAATTATAAATGTCACAAAATTTTCAAAATATAACTAGAAAGGCTTAAAGGCTTATGGTAAAATATCGAGTGATCATTTTCAACGCTTGAAATTTTTTCCTATTTACCGCCTTCTACGTAGAAATTAAAATTAATAAAATATTGTCATTCACAAATTTGGAATTTTCATTAGTGTTTGTTCAACCCAAAAAAAAAGAATATTTTTTTTCTCTTGAAAAAGGTATGCTTTCTAAATCACCCCAGGGGGAAGAAACGAATCGTTGTCACCGATTTAAATAAAAAAACTTTTTCCACTATTAAATAAAAAAAAATACATACCCCCTCAAGCGCTGCTTGTCATAGAGATCTGACAGGAGCCTGTCAGTTTATATGCCATAGTAAAAGGTCTGAGAGGATGGCGGGACCTCAGCAGAAAAACAACACGAACATCCATCCATGCCTTACCCAGGGCTCGAACCCAGGTCCCTTAGATTAGCAGCGAAGCGCGCTGACCACTCGGCTACTATTATGCAGTAAAAAATAAATTTCAAGTTTAGGCACACCTATTTACGATTTGTATTATACACCATATTACAACTAATGAATTGCTCAGTTTACTTACGAGAGGCACTTTTTTTCACACAATGGGCTAAATGGCCAGGTCACAAGGACCCCAAGGGCTGAGGTTAGAGAAAGTGACTTGTTTAGAATAATCTGGAGCATTTCTTAGTGTAAAAGTGTAGAGAACTGTGTAATATCACAAGACGAAGAACAATTATGTTTGGGAGTCAAAATAATGTTATGGAACCATCGGGCCTCCTGTGGGAGCACGCTGTGCCTAGGGGCCCCCTAAACCTTAAGTTGGCCCTATATTCAATCACTATTTACACTTTCTATGCCAGTACTCAGCAGCTATTTACAATTTTTCTACTAGTAATCGACCACATTTCGAACTGAAAACTTTCAGATTCCTGCCCCGGCGTATAACTGAACTTTCACAACGTGCTGTTGATTCAATTATCTTATTTATTTTGTTGTGTGAAAAATTATATTTTTTTTAAGGAAGCGTTGTTGAATTTTTCCATGAATACCAAAAATTTCTTCTTTTAATGCCAATATATATAAAACTCGCCGTCCCGTGGCCGAGTGGTTAGCGCGCTTGGCTAATGATCTAAGGGACCTGGGTTCGAGCCCCGGGTAAGGCATGGATGTATGACGTTTTTCTGCTGAGGTCCTGCCATCCTCTCAGACCTTCTACTATGGCATATAAATTGACAGGCTCCTGTCAGACCGCTGTGGCCAGCAGCTGCTTGAGGGGGATTTATTATTTATTTTATTTATATATATCAAACTGCGTTGCCATTAAAACTAGCACCTCACTTCAGCCATATTGTACAACAGATATAAAAAGCTTAATATATCTCGTACAAAAAACAGTCCTTGATTACTTCTGGACATCTTGCTGTGACGCAACGCGATTATCAGCAGAGCGTCGCGAGGCTCTCTGCCTACGTGACCACGTCATCGGATGACGTCACTGAAGGGTTTCGTTGTGTCTCATAGGTTTCTTATCTGCAATTTCCTGATCCGATACAGCAGCTACTGACAACAGCAGGATGCAACAGCTTTGGAAGCGAACACGGTTAAGGTTTTGTTCCTAGACATCGATAAAAACTCTGACGATCTTGCCTCGACATTGCAAAAAAAATTCCTTTGAAAAAAAGTAAAAAAAAATGTTTCGAAATTCTCTTTTGAGTTGGATAGACTAATTTCCGTAACCTTCCAGTAATAAGTTCTACTATTTTTTTTAATAATAATAATATCTTTATGTATATAACCATACTAAGGCTTAATAGATATTACCCCGCTTTGCCTTATGGCTTGTCAGCAGTCATTAAGAGAGACAAATGTTTAGAAATGATATAACTTGAATATATTGTAAACAGTCCGTGTCTAGGACAGTTTTCAAAAGTGTGGTCGGCGGACTAGTACTTTAAAAAATATACAAATAATCATAAGGTTCCAAGATTCCCCAAAGAGGGCCGGATCTGGACGCCAACTCCCCCCTCCCTCCAGAATGCTATTAAGAGTAATAAATTAAATAAATACCCCCTTAAGCAGCTGCTTGCCACAGAGTTTTGACAGGAGCCTGTCAGTTTAAATGTCATAATAGATGGTCATAGTAAATGATGACCCATAAAACGGAATGGAAAATGTGAGAGTGAAAATCCTAATCTCCCCCCCCCCCTTTTTTTTTCTAAATCAAGGATAGCCCCCACATTATAATTTCTGTATAGAAGAAAATACGAATAAAGTATACATATAAATAAACGATTTATTGTTATAAGATTAAATGGTTAAAAAAATTTAATACGCCTTTATCCTGGTATGGGTTGCTATATACATTCCAGTTATTAGATGCTGTCCCGGTGCATCGTCTGTTTTAGTACTTGTCCCTGTTATTTTCATTCACAAATAACTGCATCAAGTTCCGGAATCTGTGGTCTGTAACTCGAAATTTATAACTGAAATACGTATTTTACTAGATTACCAGGGTTGGGTTGTTTTACCTCTGAGCGGCACTTTTTTGCACACCATGGGCTAAATGGCCAGGTCACATGGACTCCGTAGGCTCAGAGAAGGTTGGGGGAGGGGACCCACTGGAACAGCTGTTGGGAGACAGATGGTAGTCTCCCGTCAAGGCCATCCAGCGTGTTCTTTAACGTGCACAGGGTATGGCTCTCCCGCACACGGGGCCATGGCTTAACGTCCCATCCGACGGACGGCGGCCTTTCCAAGCCCATCGGTGTCCCCTACTGACCGTGGGCAGGGCGGGGAATTTTGCGGAGATAAATCTCAACGCTGACCCAGCTAGGACTCGAACCTGGGAACTACAGATTACGAGCCTGGCGCGCTACCGACTGGGCCACCCCCTCCCTCACTAGATTACCAGAATATTAGTTTTTCATTCAGTGGCAACTTGGCGAAATATTTTCAGGTATGGCTGCATTTCTAAATAAATTGCTTTTTGTTCAATTCTAAACTATTTCCTGTGGTGAACAAATGATTAACTTTTGATAGTATTTAGGGCAATATGATATTAAGTTTGGAAAGCCATAAATAAACCTGTTGCTCGTTAACCCTTTCAGGACCATAAGGTTTCTAAGAGTAAATATTAGTATGTAACTGTTTATTTTAGTTTGTTTAGACGTAAAATAAATAAAAATCATAAGAAAAATGCATAACAATGTGTAGTTTTTTTGGAATTTTATGGGAAATATTTTTCCCAATGGACTATAAAGGTAACACAAATTATAGTTAGGCTTATTATGCAATGTCTTTTATTTATTGGTTTATTAGAACAAAATGTTAACTAAAATAATACAAAATTATGAAATAAAATTACTATACAAATGATGTGCTAATTATGATATTCTGCGAAGCAATTTCTTTTGGTAGTGAGGCAAAGATGGATATTGCACATAGTACATATATTATGCGTCCTGACAGTTCTGTTTTTGTTTTCTAAACGTTCCCGTTTACGTAATTGCGTTTGGCATACGTTCTATTTTGACATTCTGTATAAAAAAATGCAGATAAGGTTATAATTAAATACGACAATCACCAATTTTAAAATGGGGAAAAATGTTTCCCTTGGTCGTGAAAGGGTTAAATGAACAAGCTTTATGGCATTGACGTGAGGATTTCGACTCGAAACAAGTTCCAAATGATTCCTTTTTCGCAACCTTATCAGAAACTTGAGGGCCTAGTCATTTCAATGTGCGAAAAGCAGCGCTCAAGTGTTGGGTTGTTTTACCTCTGAGCGGCACTTTTTTGCACACTATGGGCTAAATGACCAGGTCACATGGACCCCGAAGGCTCAGAGAAGATTGGGGGAGGGGACCCACTGGAATAGCTATTGGGAGACAGATGGTAGCCTCCCGCCAAGGCCATCCAGCGTGTTCTTTGACTGGCACAGCGCATGGCTCTCCATCCAGTGTGTTCTTTAAAGTACACATGATATATGACTCTCCAGCACACGGGGCCACGGCTTAACGTCCCAGCCGACGGACGGCGGTCTTTAACAAGACCATAACTGTCCCCTACTGACTGTGGGCAGGGCGGGGAGTTTTGCGGAGATAAATCTCAACGCTGACCCAGCTGGGAATCGAACCTGGGAACTACAGATTACGAGCCTGGCGCGCTACCGACTGAGCCACTCCCGCCCCACGTACATAGGGTATCGCTCTCCCGCACACGGAGCAAATTTGAACGTCCCATATGACGGACGGCGGCCTTTGCAAGCCCATCGGTGTCCTTACTGATCGAGGGCGAAGTTTTGTGGAGATAAATTTCAGTTGCTGCCCCAATTGGGATTCTAACCTGGGAACTGCAAATTACGGGCCTAGTACGCTACCGCCTGAGCCACCTTCGGCCCACGATCTAGGGTCCCCCTCCCTGGGCAACGGGAGAAAAAAAATTGCATTTTTTCGTGCGTTAGTCCTAAAAATAAATCTCGCGATCAATTTTTTTTTTAGGCATGAATAATTTTTTTATGAAAAAGTAAAAACCAATAACAAAATCAGATGCAGCAAAAGAAAAAAGGGAGTTTACTCTAAACAAAAAAAATCACAAAAATATTATAGATCAAAACTTCGTGAATGTCTACAGACGAATGACAAATAGAAAAAAAAATCACCGCTGCGTTTGTTTTTAAAACGGAGCTTAAAATACTGAATTCGTATATTATCAGAAAACATATTCAAATTTAGACAATTGCCCAATGCAAGCATACATGGTTGTCTACTACACATTACTCACCCGATTCCTGTGGTGACTTCAACAGAAAACATCCATTACCGACCGGGAAAGTGAGGGGGGGGGGGGATAGTCACAAGTTTAACCCGCCCGTACTTTGTAGTGCCTGACCATTACGATTGGTTTCCCCACCCAATACGTTTGCGCGTCCAGGTCAGCGTCGACTGCAGGCTTGCACAAAGCGGTCGGCCGAACCTTTCCGATTTAACTGTATCGGAAATGGGAACAGTTAAGTAACCTTGCGTTTAGAGATTCTTAACTAGTATAAACAAGAATTGACCGCAGAATGAGAAACTACATCTCATTTTGATAATTAGTTGATTTTTCCTTTTCGCATTACCGATTTCCGCAGTTTCAGCGTGATGTTTATCTGGGGAATGCTTCCTAGTTGCACCGCATGAAATAGCTACATTCGTAAATCCCTTAATGCTACTGTTCTTAGAGATATTGAGAGAGAAGCACCATTAACTTTATTCAGTTTGATACTGCGAAAGGGCACGCATTCGACGGACGGTGACCTTTACTATCGTATCGGTGTCCCCTACTGAAAACTAGTTTTAAGTGAAATTTTAGTGACTACTAGAACTCCTAAAGAGGACTGGGGTTTTCCCAAACAACTTTGGTCATTTGTAGTATTGAGTAGATAAAACTAGACTCAACTGAAATAGGATTTTAACTGTTAACATACCCAAAAATATTTACAGGAAAATCATAAAAAAGATTTATATTTGGGATTGTTTGTTTTACTTCTGAGCGGCACTTTTTTGCACACCATGGGCTAAATGGCCAGGTTACATGGACCCCGAGGACTCAGAGAAGATTGGAGGAGGGGACCCACTGGAACAGTTGTTGGGAGACAGATAGTAGCCTCCCGTTAAGGCCATCTAGTGTGTTCTTTAACGTGCACAGGGTATGGCTCTCCCACACACGGGGCCACGGCTTAACGGCCCATCCAACGGACGGAGGCCTTTCCAAGCCCATCGGTGTTCCCTACTGACCGTGGGCAGGGCGGGAAGTTTTGCGGAGATAAATCTTAACACTGACGTAGCTGAGACTCGAACCTGGGAACTACCGATTAGGGGCCACGGCTTAACGGCCCATCCAACGGACGGGGGCCTTATCCAAGCCCATCGGTGTCCCCTACTGACCGTGGGCAGGGCGGGCGGGAAGTTTTGCGGAGATAAATCTCAACACTGACCCAGCTGGGACTCGAACCTGGGAACTACAGATTACGAGCCTGGCGCGCTACCGACTGAGCCACCCCCGCCCCTTCATATCTGGGATAATACGATAAAATGCAGAAGTTTGTAGAATTTGATTAATCTGTTTCGCAATCTCAACAAACTATAACTGAATCGTTGCTACAGCAATTTGCGCGATATTAGGATTCTATAGACACAGCTTGAGTCCTTAGAAACTGAAATTTATTTGAAAGCACTTAAAACTTTTTTTAAATAGCAACTACCAATTTCTCTTGTGCAGACATCTATCTTAAAATGTGGCAATTTGCCAGCAAGGGGTTGATTCAATTCAGCCTATTAGGAATTATTTATTCTTCGATATCAGTCATTATCATCAGCTATTATTCAAAATTCGAGGCGTTTCGAGAAAAAACCAAATTTGCCAGAATATTATTTCTACTGTTGTTCATAACATTCATAATACTCGCGCTTGCTACTTTCGGTCGCCGTCTTTACATCAACATTTATACGTGATGTTTTAAAAGTTGTTTGCAAGCATTTTGCAGCAGCGAAGGTTGAAACAGTTGGTCAGCGGAGGATGGAATGAGCGATAATGGTAGAACATAAATATGCGAAATGTGGCATCCGATTAAAATTCACAATGGGCTCGCATAACTCAACCGATGTCTGCTCTATAACAGCGTATATTTTTGATTTATGTATCTAATATATAAAAATAAGTATGTGTTTGTCTGTCAGGTCCTTAAAGAGCTATAGACACCAAACTTTCCATGAACTTTGCCTTAGCCCAGGGGAAGATTATGAGCTATGGGCAAACTCATGGGATTAACCAAAACCGAGGTCGACCGGATTGAAATCCACAAAATTTAACATTAGCGGTTATTGTTTGGGTTGTTTTACTTCTGAGCTGCACTTTTTTTGCACACCGTGGGCTAAATGGCCAGGTCACAAGGACCCCGAAGGCTCAGAGAAGATTTGGGGAGGAGACCCACTGGAACAGCTGTTGGGAGGCAGATGGTAGCCTCCCGTAAAGGCCACCCAGCGTGTTCTTTAACGTGCGCAGGGTATGGTTCTCCCGCACACGGACCATGGTTTAACGTCCCATCCGACGGACGGCGGCCTTTCCAAGCCCGTCGGTGTCCCCTACTGACCGTGGGCAGGGAAGGGAATTTTGCGGAGATTAAACATAAAAGTTTTAGCCCATTGCATACAATGGGCTAAAACTTTTATGTCACAAATACCCTAGTGGGTTAGAGGAGGTTGGAGGTGGAGACCCACTGGAACAGCTGTTAGGAAACAAATGGTAGCCTCCCGTCAAGTCATCCAGCGTGTTCTGTAACGTGCACAGGGTATTGCTCTCCCTCACACGGGGCCAAGACTTAACGTCCCATCCGACGGACTTTCCAAGCCCATCAGTGTCCCCTACTGATTGTGGGCAGGGAGTTTTGCAGAGATAAATCTCAACGCTGACCCAGCTGGGACTCGAACCTGGGAACTGACAGATTACGAGCCTGGCGCGCTACCGACTGAGCCACCCCCGCTAGATCTAATAACAGAGTAAAAATAACAATTGTTATACTATAACTATAGTTTTATCTATTTATACAAGGGGTACCCCAGTTACATTTCCAGGGGATACGTGAAGCACAAAAGGTTGAGAACCACTGATCTATTCAAAGAATAACATCTCCTCTGGCGAATATGGGGCGATCGTTTTCAAAGTCAATAAAGTTCTTCATTCTTCGCATTTAGCACTTTGTAACAGTGGAAATTCGAAGGTCTATTAGGGAATAATAGATATAATCAATTTCGAAAAAAATATTTTATTGGCGTGGCCGAGTAGTTAGCACGCTTGGCTACTGATCTAAGGGACCTGGGTTCGAGCCCCGGGTAAGGCATGGATGTGTGTGTGTGTGTCGTTTTTCTGCTGAGGTCCTGCCATCTTCTCGGACTTTCTACTATGGCATATAAAAACTGACAGGTTCCTGTCAGACCTCTGTGGTAAGCAGCTGCTTGAGGGGGTATTTATTTTTATTATTTTAGTCATAAAAAAAAGTCGTTTACTTCTTAGAACGGAAAACTTTCTTTTTTCGAAACTCCCTGGTGGTAAAAGGAGCAAATCATTGCTTGTCAATGTTCATTTTAACCATCACACCACAGCAGGGGTCGAGAACCTTTTTTTTTAATCAAGAGCCAAAAAAGGGAAAGCTAAGCAAACAAATTTTGAAAGCCGGAAACGGGAAAAATAAACACTTTAATGAGACAATGATTCAACTAGATGAAGCATATCGTCTCTGGTGCATGAGTTCTTCTAGTTGATGTCTTCTAGAGCACTCCTTAAAAGTTTTAATTTCTTAGCGGATGATGAGAAAAATGCAAATAGTTTTATTAGTAATTATACATGAAGTATTCGTCATTTAATTCTTAAATTTAAAGAGTTACATTTCCCACACCTCTCTCAGAAAACTGGGTAGACTTTCTGTCAATAAAATAGCTCTTGAAAGGCTACCACTGAAATTTCAAATTTCTATTATATACAAATTATTTGTAAAGCTTGCTAATAGGTTCAGCCGTTTCCATATTTAGTGATTTTTTTTGCATTTGAAAAATGCGAATTATATTTCATTAGTACCAATCCAACCAAAATATAGTTTTCTAATTATCACTCATCGTTTCCAATGGAAATGATGAGTGAAAAATGATGAGCCTCTTTTTAATCTGCATTATACCAACCAAAATTTAAATTTCTAGCATAGATCTTTTGCAATATTAGTTTAACGTTTTGACATTTTCCAAAATTTCCCGCCGTTAGAGGGAGTTATTAAAGCATCTGGGAGTTTCTAAAAATGCGAATATTTCAATATTTATGTGACACAAAAAGAATTTTTAAATATTTGTAAAAACAAAACTGTTGAATGATTACAGACGAGAAAGCGAAAACATTAGCTCTTTTTTTTTGAGCTAAAAATTAAAAAAAAAATCACAATTACAATTGTAAAGATAACGCTTTGCCTCTGCATAGTGAACATTTCACAGTTTTTTTAAAAAAATATTTAACACGCATTGAATTTTTTATCAATTGGTAATTGATAATAACTCAAATTTGCTTTTAATTCTGTTCACTGAGATTATAACCGCTTGGTCAACGAAGCGCCACCTGGCAGCTTTTCCAATGCATGATCTCCTAAAATGAACATTCGGATTATTATTCTGTCAATCAAGATATCGAGGTCTCCACGGAAAAAAAATTCGTTATGCGTAACAAGATTATTCTCTCAGGACAGCAGGTTTCCGTACAATAAGCTTACGTATATCTGATAAGATACCTTACTTAAAACCAATTAAGAAACAATTCCCAGTATTACTAAATGAAAATGCAGGAGCAGATTTGTACACTTCCTTGTTCAAACTGAAGTTTGCAAAAATAGCTAATTTAGCATATTTCGCTCGGTGTTTCAAACTGAGAAATTGAAAAGATGAAAAAAGAACTTCCTGGATTTATGATAGATGTCAAAGTAAAATCCTTTTGAGTGAAAACATCCGTTTTTTTTAAGAGGAAAAGTTCGAATTTCAAGTCATTCTCCTTTCGTGAGATTAAGTATTTAAAACTTCTAGAAAATTTGTTGTGGTACCTATTTTGAAAGATATGCAATTATTAAACGATTATGAAATCTTTAAAAAAAAAAAAAACTATATACTTCAAAATAAGAAAAGTACAAAAAAAATGCATATTTTCGGCAGCTTTGCTGTCTTATTCTTTGCAACCATTTTTCAGAAATTTTTAATATCGCTACAAATTATGAGTGATTAATAAACATTTCTGGTGCAAAATTTGTTAAGTGCTTGAAACAAATGAAGTTACAAAATTCAACACCAAAATTGAATCTTCCGATTCTACCAATAATTTTCAAAATGCCCTTTAAACGTGGAAAAATTTGGAAATTGGTAAAATGTATTGTAAGCGATCAATTCCACACTAAAAATTCAAAAATTTGGGTGAAGTATGATGTTCAAGAGTTACTTTGACAGCAACGATTTGCTCCCTTGCTCTTCTGGGGTAGGGCTAAAACAATTTTTTTTACGAATTTCTTTTTGGGTTAGAACCAAAGAAATATTATGTAGTTTTCAAATCATCTATTAATTCCAATTCCTACTTTTGGAGGGTATATGTGGGAAAAAAACGAAACTTTTCGAAAACGAACATTCTTCAATGCGAAAAATAATGAGATTTCTTTATCATTCTACGCGTGTCAAACCTTGTCAGAGTTTAAGAATCGACTTTTATAACATCAACGACTCCGTCGGTTGCGCAGTTTCATGTAATGTCAATTAAACCAACTGCTATGCTAAGTCAATTTCTACTCATTTAATACTATTTCCTTTGCAAAGCCATTCAAAAAATATATGCAATAATCTCTCAAGATATTTAATCGTAATTTGCGTTCGTCAGTTTGAATAATTCCTTTCATTAGTTGTCAAGTAGGTTAACAACTCGACCACTGGATCTTTGGATATCACTAATCCAAAAAATGTTCGAAGTAAATTTACTGATATTTTTCATATATTCGAAATCTTGAATGATTGTTTTTAAACATGGATGCTTTTAGAAGGTTGGGTTGTTTTACCTCTGAGAGGCACTTTTTTGCACACCATGGGCTAAATGGCCAGGTCACATGGACCCCGAAGGCTCAGAGAAGGTTGGGGGAGGGGACCCACTGGAACAGCTGTTGGGAGACATGGTAGCCTCCCATCAAGGCCATCCAGCGTGTTCTTTAACGTGCACAGGGTATGGCTCTCTCCCGCACACGGAGGCCACGGCTTAACGTCCCATCCGACGGACGGCGGCCTTTCCAAGCCCATCGGTGTCCCTTACTGACCGTGGGCAGGGCGGGGAATTTTGCGGAGATAAATCTCAACGCTGATTCAGCTGGGACTCGAACCTATGAACTACAGATTACGAGCCTGACGCGCTACCGACTGAGCCACCCCTTGTGCTTTTAGAAGAATTAGGCTATTCCATTTTGGAGAGATGGTAATAAAAAGAAAAAATATATTTATATCACACATAAGCAGTTTCATAAATATTGTAATTTAAAAAAAGTGCTGTATTGCATAGTGTTAAATGTCAAATGCTTTAAATATGCATTTGCAACATCTACTAAAAATTTTAATACTGTATCATGTTAAATACTAAAGAGCTTTCGATCAGTCTTCTATGATAAACAGTTTCAATAGTTTGATGAATATTTTTATTATTTAACTAGAATGACACATTAAAAATATAAAGATATTCCAACATATTTGCTACATTAACTGCACATTTGAAAATACACTGTAAAGGGAAAATTCATTAGACTCTATAAGATTAAGAAAAAAACACTGCTTTTGCCGAATACTGAAACATGGCCTATTAAATCAATATAAGCATATTTTAAAAATTTCTACCTTCAAAAATTAAAAAAAATATTAATTTGTTAACAATTTTAGCTTCTTTTTATAAGTTTGGGTTGCCAAAAAATTAAGGAATGAGTAATATTTTAAATGTCAGGTTTGTATCATTTTTTGCTAACTACACACTTAAAGAAAACCAATTTATCTATACTTAAGATTACTTTCCTATTCAGAGAACACTTTTCAATTAATGACTTTAAGCCTTAATTGTGATAGTTTTAGGGACCTATTGTTCCAGCAGATTATAACGTGTTTTAAAATTGTGATCAGAGTCCAACTTTTTGGCTTAGTAAATAATGTTCTTTTATAAGAAATTTTCTATAAGTTAATAATGGCTTCTCTGTTACTTTGTTCAACATGTATGTCAAAAAAAGTTGATATTCACTTAATATAAAATAATGAATGCTTTATGCTCAAGCAACCGCTTGCCATTGAGGTTGTTAAAATATTTAATGGTTGTTAAAATAATTTTACTGGCTTTTTGCTAATGTAAAAATAATTAAATTGCAATTTGTTAGACTCATATTAACAGTTTAAATATTGTTTTTGATAAGTTACTGATAAGTTCTTTGGCTGAAAAGAAAGCTGGGTTATTTTACCTGAGTACCACTTTTTTTGCATACAATAGGCTAAATGTACAGGTCGAAAACCTCAAGTACTCAGAGAAGGTTGGAGGGAGGAGATCCACTGGACAGCTGTTAGAATCTCATTAAGGCCATTCAGAGTGTTCTTTAACATACACTGGGTAAGGTTGTCTCATAAGGAGCCACACCTTAAAAGTCCCATCCAACAGATAGCAGCCTTTACAAGGCCATCGGTGTCTCCTACTGACAGAGGTCAGAATGGGGAGTTTTGCAGAGATAAATCTCAACACTGGCCCAGCTGGGACTCAAACCTGGGAACTGAAGATTATGAGCCTGGTGCAATAACAACTGAGCTAGTCCCAGTCCCCGGCAGTCAGGCTTATAAAACTATATATATATATCCCATCATATAAAGGTTTTCAACTAAAAATAATTATTAGAAAACTAATTTGTTTGTATTTTAACATTAACTATTTATATCAATAATGATATATTTGGTCGTTTTTGGCCAAAATTTTAGAACTAAAACTATATAGCATTTTGTTTTACACAAAAGGTTCAAAATATGTGAACCAAAAAAATAACTTGGCTGTAGTACCACTGTCTCTATTTTACCAATATGTTGGAAATTGTAGTATTTTTATTTTTACAATCTTCAAATTGAAGAACAATTGGCGAAAGGAGACAGATGATAGGGGAAGACCCTTAACAATAGAGAAAACACTATACTAATTCTAGCAAATAGTGTCTTAAAGAGGCAGCAAAATACCTGGAACCAGTACTGTAAGAAGTAGAACACATTCAAATTTGTCAACTTCATGAAAAGAGAAATAATTTCAGAATATGCAAAGAGCAAGACTGGAAGTCTTGGAGTCTGATCCTGCTTGAGTCATAATTTTTTAGCAAGCACTTTATTTCTTTTAAGTCGTACAGGCTATTAGTCTCTTAGATGCTCTAACTGGAATAGTTTTACTCTGTAGATCTCTCAAATATGGAAAAACATTTAGAGAGGGGCCAAGGGACTAGATTGAGGCAGAAAAACAGGAACACTATTGAAGTAAACAGTTTTTCCCTCAGATTTAGTGCTTTTAAAAAATTTGCAAATTTTTTCCATAAAAATCTCCTGGTATTAACCTCAAAAAAAGCCCCTCCCCCATGTTCTCTTACTATATTCAGTCCTGCTCAATCATGAAGAGGGGATTTAAATTTCCTTGTGAAAAAATAATGTTTTTAATAATTCATTAACTCCTGAATTTACATTAACAGAAATACTGACATATCTTTACCACTACCCACTACAAAAAACCTGGCTACACTTAGTCCAATGGTGTGTAACCAAAATTTTAGCAGAGGAAAATTAGCAAAGGAAAAAAAAAAAAACAATTTTTTGTTGACACTGTTATTAAATAATGAGCTAATGATATCCTTAAAATACAATTTTCACAAGTAGAATTAAACTCTCCCATGTCACCAACTTAGACTAAGTGAAAAATTAAAGTAGCCCATTTTTAGAGCAATTTTCAGGTTTACTAATGGGACAAAAGAGGCAGAAAGATTATTTTTAATTTTTCTCCTAAATGGAGAAGAAAATATTAAAGCTAGTTTTTATTGAAAACAGCAAAGTTATTAAAACTTTTCTTTATTACGGAATTTTATTATGAATAAATTTACAGCTCTGTGTTGATGTTTCTATTCGTTGTTACTTCATATCTCTTATTCATACACATTTCTACTCTAAAAGTGTGGTGGCATGGGGATCATTCATAATGTGAGTTCACAGCCAAAAAATTAACAATTGTATACATATATATTACTAGAAGTATGAAAAGTAATAGCTGTTTTTGATTGTTCCAGTAGCAAAGAAGTTAGCATGTTTTCTACAGAGCAAAAACACCTGCTTTCGAATCCTGGACATGGAATAGATGTTTTTGAAATCGCACCTTCCTCAAAGACCTTCTCTATGGAATAGCTTTTGGCAGATCTCATGGCAAGTGGGCTGTTTAGTAAGAGTATTTTGGTTTACAAAATATCTCTTTCCACCTACCCAATTTGAAATTTACATCTATAATATTTCACTGACTGAAATGTCATCAATCATTAGAAAATTTTTATTTTACACACAGAAGTATTGCAATGCTCATCTCATTAATTCTAAGAACTTTCAATGTTGATTGATATGCCTGAGACATACTTTTCCACCATGCCAAACTATTTTTACACAAATCACTGAAGAGATATTGCTTAAAACATTTTTATTGTGCATTCAATAAAATTATTAATATTCAATCGTTAATATTCTTCAAATTTGCAACCTCATAACAGATTAAACACAGTTATCTGCGAGTTCAAATAATGCTAGAATAGTAAATACACGACTCTTTACCTAAATAAAAATATGCTTTGTCAGAATTGATATATCAAGGCTCAAAAAAAAAAAACTTTTGCAGTTCAAGTTCAGCTGGAAGATAAGCTTCACATTCAAATTATAATTGAAACACTTTTAAACCAAATCTGTGATTGGATCACATGCCTTTCATCTTTCCTTCACAATCTTATGAAATACTAATTTGTCTTGTATTCATCTAGTTATTTCAAAATAAATAATATTGGGAACTTTTCCAGCATTTTCTCATACAGTGGCAACCTTGTGCTGGGTTGTTTCACCTATGAGCAGCACTTTTTTTGCGCACATTTGGCTAAATTGTCAGGTCACAAGGACCTAGAAGGCTCAGGGAAGGTTGAAGCGAGAGAACCCATTGGACAGCTGTTGGAAGACATGGGAACCTGCTGTCAAGGCCATCCAGCATGTTCTTTAACATGCACAGGGTATGGTTCTCCAGCATATGGAGCCACAGCTTAACATCCCATCTGACGGATGGCAGCTTTTACAAGCCCATCAGTGTCCCTATCAACCAATGATAGGGTGGGAATTTTGCAGAGACAAATCTCAGTGCTGGTCCAGGAGGGACCCAATGTGGGAGCTGCAGATTATGAGCCTGATATACTACCAACTGAGCAACCCCCAGCCATGCAGTGAGTTAAATTTCCAAGTCACAAGGACTCAGAGAAGGTTGGGGAAGGGGAATTAATTGCTCAGCTGTTAAGAGACAGATGGTAACCACAAATCAAGGCCATCTGGCATGTTCTTTAATGTGTACAGGTTGGTTGTTTGGGGTTTTTTGGCGCAATAGCAACTAAGGCTATATTGCGCCAATGTGTACAGGTATGGCTCTCCTGCACATGGAACCAAAGATTAGCATCCCCTCTAATGGACAACTTTTCCACACCCATCAATGACCCCATTTTTACAAAAGGGTGGTAGTGGGCAAAATTCTTAACACAGGCGAAATTAAATTATGAGCTTGGGGTAACAGCAACCGAGTTGACCCCTGCCACAAAGTGGCAATCCCAATCATTAAAGCATACTATACTGCTCCACCCTTCCATGTGTCCAACAGCTAATCACCTAATACTACATTTTCCAAAGCTAAATTACATTATCTGCATCAGCAAAATATGGTTTATTCAAGTTTATGCAAAGTCTATACTGAAGTCTACAAAGATCAAAATCAAAAGGACTATATAAGAAATAACATGGATAATTATTTTTGGTGCACTGCATATTACTAACACAAACTTTTATTTCTTTAAACTATGGTGTGCATTTGCTGAGTGTTACCAAATCAGATAATTTCATTTAAAAAAAATTCCCCATCCAGCAGCTTCCAACAAAGGTCAATGATGTAACTATATTATGTGATTGAGATCTGTGAGGAAGGCAAGACCTTAGCAGGAAGACAACACAGAAAAGAAACATCTGTACAGCTTGGTGAGGACTAAATTACAACTAATACTGATGAATTTATATAAAACGAAGACTCTTTTTACGCGTTTATGCAGGGCTCGAACTTGTGTTCCTTTGAAGAGTATCCAAGTGCAATAACCACTCTGCCACTGGGAAGGTTACTTAAAATAACTGCCCAAGAATGATAACTTTTTCTCTACACAAGTATAAAACAAACAATGGGTCTTAGAGCTCTAACAAGCATTTAAGTAGCAGATAATATTTTAAATTTTTATAAACCATCAATAAATAATATCCACAATTACCTGTTGACTTTGAAGTCAATAAATCAACAAATAGTTTTGCCGACATGCAAGATTCGAACCCACATCTTCCAGATACATACCAGTGTTCTAGGACTACTAAACTAACATCAGCTGTCTTTTTTCTGCTAATGGGACGTAATCCAGGTGCAACAATGATGGAAGATTGATAAGTCACATTAGTGGGGAAAAAAAAGATAGTGTTATAATTTAGTAATCTTAAAACACTCTGGCAAGTATATAGAGAGACATGGGTTCGAATTCAGTACACCGAATTCAGTACACCGACAAAACTTTTTTCCACAAAATTATTGTTTTATAAACCATGACAGTATTTTTTATAATTCTCTTTCACAGGGTAATATTTTAATATAATATTTTTATTAAATAAAATTTTCTGCATTGTGCAGTAAAAAAGGGTAAATATATTTTATTAATGTTCAAAACTTCATTTTTATATGTATATCAATATACAAACATAAAATTAGACTCACAGCTATAACTGTACAATTTAATATTCACGAATTTAGCTGTAGTAACTACAGTCTAAATTGTGAATATTAAATTATACAGTTATTACAGTACTTATTAATGATTGGAACTATTATGGAAGAAATCTCAATGTTGAACTATAAGCAACTGCAAGTATACTAGTACTAAAAAAAGTCGGTTGATAATGCCAAGGCTAATTTCAATCATGGTTTTTGTGGCTAACAGAGCACAGACTCCACTTTATGTCCTAATAATTACAATAACACTTCTTCAAGGTTGTGACTATACACATATTATATAGTAGCCATTCTTCAAGGTTGTGACTATAAATAAAAAAAAATACCCCCTCAAGCAGCTGCTTGCCACAGAGGTCTGACAGGAGCCTGTCAGTTTATATGCCATAGTAGAAGGTCTGAGAGGATGGCAGGCCCTCAGCAGAAAAACGACACAAGCAGCCATGCCTTACCCGGGGCTCGAACCCAGGTCCCTTAGATCAGTAGCCAAGCGTGCTAACCACTCGGCCATGGGACACTATACACATATTATATAGCAGCCAATTTTAAATTATTTTTGGTTTGCAATTAATAATCTATGAGTACTTTATACATAACACTTTGTACACAAATTTAAAGCTCAGCATGGAGTGGTCTAATATGAGGAACTATGTAATTAAAAAAAATATGAAGCCCTAGTTGACATCCACTTCAATATGGGTGCAGGAATACCATAAAAAATGGGGAAGCATACGCCAGAGCTTATGCCATGGCAGAGTGGTTAGCATGCTTGGCTACTGATCAAAGGGACCTATATTTGACCCCTGGGTAAGACATGGATGTTTATATTGTCTTTCTGCTGAGGTCCCATCATCCTCACAGACTTTCTATACTGTGGTGTATTAAGTCAGACTCTGACAAGTCGGCTGTCAGACTAGAAGCTGCTTGAGGGGGTATTTATTTTAATTTTATGCAAAAAATATAACTTTCATATTCAACATTATGATTTTAATATCTTGTTATGTTGGGTGAAAAATAAAGGGTTTTTTTTCAATTAGCATGGCCAAATCTAGGGGAGGGGGGGCACTACTATGGGGATGCAGTAATTGGAGTGGTTGACGAAAATTTTTAAAAACTGTTAAATATATATATAATGATCACTTGCTGTCCCATGGCCGAGTGGTTAGAGCACTTGACTACTGATCTAAGGGACCTGGGTTCGAGCCCCGGATAAGGCATGGACGTTTGTGTTGTTTTTTCTGCTGTGGTCCTGCCATCCTCTCAGATCTTCTACTGTGGCATATAAACTGACAGGTTCCTGTCAGACCTCTGTGGCAAGCAGCTGCTTGAGGGGGTATTTATTTATTTTTTATAAAACAGAGAAATAAAATTTAACCAGAACGGTGTTTCCAGCTAGATCATGCCCCTCCCCCTTCCTCGCTTTATTTTTTTTAGATCGGGGATTTTTTTGATTCTTTTGCTACAAAATTTGAAGTCAAAATATATTTTAAAATATTGACTTTTATAAAAGGGTAGAAAAAATTGAAATTTTATTAGTTATTACATCTATCGTCATTATATTCTATTGCCATATAAAACGGAAGCTATCAAATTCTCTGTACTGAAAGGAACACTAGTTAGAAGTTCTAAATCTCAAGTAAATACCGAGATAGAATGAAACTGAAATTAATCTATTGTTTGAAAAATACAGTCAACCCTTATCTACAGCGGAGAAACAATATATAAATCGCTACCGGCTAGTGACAGCACACTGAACCGTGAACACGTTAATATGTTTCAGAAAACCCGTCTGGCGTAAACCTCTCAACAACAGAGCAATGCCCCGTAATCTGTTCCTAATAGGGACAATTACATTTCGCCAGCGATTTTACAATAGAAGCAATACTCTTGATCGACGAACCGCAACATAAAAGGACAGATGAAAAAAGAAAAAAAGTAGTTCTTATTCTTTTCTGCGCCGTCGAACTGTTACAAAGGACGGCAGAGAAATCAAGGGAAAAGTGGGGCAAGTCAGGAAAAGAAGACGCAGACTGGCACAACAAGTGTCCAACATGGCGGCCGGAGCAAGCGAGTGGAGCTACTAGACACGCCAACTATTGCAAGTATGCGCTAACAAAGAACTTTGGCCGCGAGCAGCTGATTGCTTTCACTGTTCGATACCTCGCTCTGAGGCACAGCACTGGCATTCACGTGATCACAGCAGGAAAGATAATTTAAATGTATGTCACTCGCAACTTCCACCGTTGCAAAAACAATTACACATTATCCCAGTTAGCGATTGGGACGCTCAGTTGTCCGTTGGAAGTCGAGCAATGTTTTGACCCCCTGTTGTTCGGGACATCTGTATGGGTGAGGCAGCTCAAACGGTAGCAGGCGATCCGTACTTGTGGGTCACAAGCGAGTACGATTAGCGAGCATAGCTGTTATGGTTGCTCTTTTTTATTAAGCTTCTTAGACAGTTATCAAGAGGCGAAAGCATAATGGCGGCAGTGCGATTCGGTTCATCGGTCCGAAGGTCCAACGGTCACCGTCAGTTACAAACACGCCAACTATGCCGACGATGCGAGGCGGAATCACTGGCATAGTCGTCATTCCGACGACGTTACCCGGCGCTTGCAGGCCACTATTACGTCACAAAAGTAAACAAAATGTAAACACACTCACCAGCTCGGGTGTGGAGCAGTTAAAGTGGATTCTCACGTTCTCGTGTGGGACGGTTTTTGAAGGTGGATTCTGCACCGCGACGCCAGTCCTTGGTATGCGAAGTATGACACAAAGAATCTGGACAACGCGAAGAACTACTGCGCAGCGGCGCCGCGCATGGGAGGGGAAACACAGGACGTAACATCCGCTTCAGACGTCAGTCGAGGATCACCTGGCGTCTGGCCCCAAGCGGCGGCGGTGATTGGACGGCGGCTTGGCGGTCGGCCCTACGGCGCCACAGTTGGGTATCCTTCAGTGGGCCTGTGCTCGGGGTGGCGACAAAGTCCCCCCGAGACCCTTCGCTGCAGTCTGGAAGGTTTTTTATTTTCGTAAATTCTACTCTTTGTGCCGCTATCTGATTCTACATGTGTGGAAACGATACAAGGAGATCATTAATGTGATTAAAAGCATCTACAATATAATTTGTGGTTGTTCTTTCATAACTCGGTGAAGTTACACTTGGTGAGGACTGAATTACAACTAATACAGATGAATTTATGTAAAACGAAGACTTCTTTTTACGCGTTTTTTTTTTCTAAATATATAAACGAGGTCTGGGGGTTTTGAAATTTAAAAAACTATGTTTGGAGGAAGAACTTTGAAGAACATTTCTGAATTAAAAAATAAAAATTATTTTCCCGTGGCCGAGTGGTTAGCGCGCTTGGCTACTGATCTGAGGGACCTGGGTTCGAGCCCCGGGTAAGGCATGGTTGTATGTGTCGTTTTTCTGCTGAGGTCCTGCCATCCTCACAGACCTTCTACTATGGCATATAAACTGACAGACTCCTGTACAGACCTCTGTGGCAAGCAGCTGCTTGAGGGGGTATTTATTTATATTTATTTATAACAGCATTTCTTCGCTGAAGTTGTTTGCAGATGAAAGTAATACATAAGAAAAATTCGTATGCAATCATTAACATTCATTAACTGGATTATACCATTACAAATTATGACTTGAAAAGTTTTAATAAATAAAATAAATATTTCCTCAAGCAGCTGCTTGCCACAGAGATCTGACAGGAGCCTGTCAGTTTTTATTCCATAGTAGAAGGTCTCTGAGAACGACAGGAACTCTGCAGAAAAACAACACACACGTATACGAAGATTGATTTTCTACTATTCTGTATAATTTCTATTAACTTACTACTGAAAAAATAAAATAAATAAATACCCCCTCAATCAACTGCTTGCCACAGAGGTCTGACAGGAGCCTGTCAGTTTATATGCCACAGTAGAAGGTCTGAGAGGATGGCAGGCCCTCAGCAGAAAAACGACACAAACAGCCATGCCTTAACCCGGGGCTCGAACCCAGGTCCCTTAGCCGGATGGAAAACATGTTACAAAAATATTTTTCTTTCCTTTTTTTATTCTCACAAGTAATTTTTTTCCTTAACTTTTTGCACGCTTTTCTCCGTTGCCTCGGCTCATTATGTTTGTTTTCAACCCTGGGCCGTGCTGTTTCTTTCATCTCTCGCCCGTGTCTTTTTTTTTTGTCTTCACCTCTAGTTCATGGCCTTTCCTGTTTTTTCCCCCCTCTGATCCATGTGCAATTTTTCGGTCTTCATTTCTGGTTTATTGTTTCTTTTAGTTCTCACCCGAAGATCTTGTTTTGACCTCTGATACAAGGTTTATTCTCTTTACCCCTGACCTGAGGTTTTTGTTTTCACCTCTGACCAAAAAAAATTTTTTATATTTACCTTTGACCAAAGTTTTTTTATCTTCACCGTTGTCCGGAGGTTTTTATCTTTACCACTGATCTGATGATTTCTTTTCCTTTACCACTGACCTGAGGTTTTTGTTTTTATCCCTGACTCGAGGTTCTTGTCTTTATCTCTGACCAAATTTTGTTTTTATCCCTGACTCGAGGTTCTTGTCTTTATCTCTGACCAAATTTTGTTATATTTATCACTGAGCTGTTTTTATCTTTACAACTGAGCTGTTTTTATCTTTACCACTGATCTGTTGTTTTCTTTTTCTTTACCACTGAACCGAGGTTTTTGTTTTTACCTCTGACCAAAGTATTTTATCTTTACCATTGACCCGAGGTTTTTGTCTTTACCTCTGACATGAGGTGTTTTTTTTTCCTTTATCTCTGAGGTGTTTGTCTTTACCACTGACATGAGGTGTTTTTATTCCTTTATCTCTGAGGGTTTTGTCTTTACCACTGACATGAGGTGTTTTTTTTCCTTTATCTCTGAGGTTTTTGTCTTTACTTTTGAACAAAGTTTTTCATCTTCTCTTTACCGCTAACTTGTGGTTTTGTTTTCCTCATTCATGACTGAAGGTTCCTTTCGCTAACCCGTTGTTTTCCCACCTTATCTTTGGGCTATATTTCATCCCCCTCATCTCTAACAAGTGCTTTTTTCTTCATCTCTGACAGGAGTTCATCTTTTTTTGTCTTATCTGTGACATGATTTTATCTTTTTTTGTCTTATCTGTGACATGATTTTATCTTTTTTTGTGTGTGTGTTCATCAATAGCACGAATTTATTTTTTTCTCTTCATCTATAGCACGAACTTATCTTTTTTTGTCTTTATCTTTGACAGTTTATTTTTTTTTATCTTCATCTGTGACACGAGTTTATGTTTTTCTTGTCTTCACTTCTGACATGTTCATCTTTTTTGTCTTCATCTCTGACATGAGTTTATTTTTTTGTCTTTCTCTGTATCAGGATTTTATCTTTTTTTGTGTGTTCATCTCTGATATGAGATTATCTCTTTTTTGTCTTCATCTATAGCACGAACTTATCTATTTTTGTCTTTATCTTTCACAGTTTATTTTTTTGTCTTCATCTGTGTTACGAGTGCATGTTTTTCTTATCTTCACTTCTGACATGAGTTTATCTTTTTTTTCTCTTCATCTATAGCACGAATTTTCTTTTTTTTTCTGTTTATCTTTGACAGTTTTTTTTTGTCTTCATCTGTGACACGAGTTTATGTTTTTCTTGTCTTCACTTCTGACATGAGTTTATCTTTTTTTGTCTTCACTTCTGACATCAGTTTATCTTTTTTTTGTCTTCATCTTGTACATGAGTTTATTTTTTGTCTTCATTTGTGACATGAGTTTGTCTTTTTTGTCTTCATCTCGTACATGAGTTTATTTTTTGTCTTCATCTGTGACATGATTTTATCTTTTTTTGTGTGTTCATCTCTGACATTAGTTAATCTTTTTTCTTTGTCGTCCGTCATCTATAGCATGAACTTTTTTTTATTTATCTTTCACACTTTTTTTTTGTCTTCATCTGTGACCTGATTTTATCTTTATTTTTTGTGTTCATATCCGACATGAGTTTACCTTTCCTTTTGTCTTCATCTATAGCACGATTTTATCTTTTTTTGTCTCTATCTTTGACAGTTATTTTTTTGTCTTCATCTGTGACACGAGTGTATGTTTTTCTTGTCTTCACTTGTGACATGAGTTTATCTCTTTTGTCTTCATCTCTGACATGAATTTATCTTTTTGTCTTCATCTGTGACATGATTTATCTTTTTTTTGTGTGTGTTCATCTCTTAGATGAGTTTATTTTTTTGTCTTCATCTATAGCACGAACTTATTTTTTGTCTTTATCGTTGACAGTTTTTTTTTTTGTTTTCATCTGTGACACCAGTTTATGTTTTTCTTGTCTTCCCTTCTAACATGAATTTATATTTTTTGTCTTCATCTCTGAGAGGAGTTTTTTTTTGTCTTCATCTGTGACATGATTTTATCTTTTTTGTGTGTCTTCATCTTTGACATGAGTTTATCTTTTTTGTGTGTTCATCTATAGCACGAACTTATCTTTTCCTTTGTTTTTATCTTGGACAGTTTTTTTTGTCTTCATCTCTGACACAAGTTTTTTTTTTTCTCTATCTCTGACAGGAGTTATTTTTTTGTTTTCCTCTCTGACACGAATTTACTTTGTTTTGCCTTCATCTCTCATACGATTTTTTACGAATTTTATTATTACGACTGATTACGAATTTTTTTGTCTTCATCTGTGACACGAGTTTCTCTCTTTCTGTCTTCAACTTGACGCCTAATTTCTTATGTTCGTACCTCTGGCATGATCTTTTTTTTGTCTTTGCTTTCTCCCATCTTTTTTTTTTACATTTACCTGTGGCCCAGGCTTTTTTTTATGTCACATTTATCATGATTTGAAAAAAATAAGGCGATATCTGAAGGTCTAAAAAGTAGCTGAGTGACCCCTAACCTAGATAACTGCAGTGTAATTTAATGAAATTTTACAGCTCCGGTCTTAACTGCCATTTTTCTCCTTCAATAATAATTTCCTTTTAAACATCTGCGTATCAGAAATTTCTCTTAGGACCATGTCAGTACAATGCTCGACAGAGAAATTCTGTGGGAAAGCTAACCCATCAAAAAAAGATAACGCAGAAAAGAGAAATATTCGTGTCGTATTGGGTCTCAAACCCAGGTCTCTTTATTTCGGAGCATCAAAAATTACTTTAGAAAAAATATGTTTTTTAGTATTATTCTTAAAAAGCACAAATTACATGATTAAAAACCAAACAGAATATTTTTATCTCGTAATGTCCCAAACTGCCGACATCAATCAAAAAATAATTTTTGATGTATTATAATATTGCTAAGATTTATCCCAAAGAAGAAAAGTAAAAAAAAAATAAGATAACAATAGAGGTAAAATCTGAAAAATCTCTTAAAATTTTGAAAGAACCTTTTATCTAATATATAAAGAAGAAAGTTTGTCTGTCTGTCTGCTGATGCACTAGGCCCCAGAAGAGTTAGATGCACTAAATTAATGTTTCCCAAAGTGGGCGATACCGCCCCCTGGGGGGCGCTGGAACGATCCCGGGGGTCGGTAGTAGCCTCGGGTGCAATTGGGGGGCGGTGGAAGCATAAAGAAAGAAGGGAAGATAAGAAAATTTTGAAAAACCGTTCGTACATGTTTCATCTGTAGTGTAACATAAAGTTAAAGTCGCAGTGATTATTTTCCAAATAAACCTATGAAATTATCCTTCGTTGTCTTAATTTTCTGTGTGCAATGCGAATGTTACTATGGTTGATTTTAATAAATAATTTTATAATTTCAAGCTTCAAGGTGCTTATTGACAACAGCATCTTTCTTTACTATGTTGTAAGACGTAGGTAGAAATATAGGTACATAAAAGAACGCAAATTTGTCACTGTATCTTTCTGTTTGTTCGCTTAAAGAAGTTAGATTTCCCGGGGGGGGGGGGGTAGTAATTTTTTTTCTGAAAAGGGGGCGGTAGGACAAATAAGTTTGGGAACCTCTGCATTAAATGGACGTTCCTTTCAAGCAGGGGAAGAATATAGGTTATTTGCAAACCCGCTGATTTCCATAAAAATTTGCGGGAGGGTTTGTTTTCTCAAAATCTCCATAGACTTAACATTAATGGTTGGAAGTTATTCAAAATAACTGTTGCCATCAATAAATTTGAAAGAATGGATGCATCAAATAATTTCTGATTTCCCATGATAAAGTAATTGTTCAATTTATTGGGTCAAGAGCACGAGCATCCGTGGATATTGAAGTGTTCTAAAATAATCACGAGGTTCTTTGTTGAAATGAAAGCTTCAAAAATTAAGAATTCGTATCGGAAATTAAAATCATTGACTTAATTTGAAAAATATGTAAAAGTTAATACACATGATATGTTAATTAATAAAAGTTTTAATACGTAAAGTAATAAATAAATTTTTTCAATAATGATAATAATTCTTTTGCAGTATCTGTACATTTTTGGGTATCACAGACAGTATTTAATTTGCTTTTTCCATAAAGTTACATAAGCCTGCTGACGCCCTGCCAACGACAGTAGGGGATACCGATGGGCTTGGAAAGGCCGCCGTCCGTCGGATGGGACGTTAATCCGTGGCACCGTGTATGGGAGAGCCATACCCTGTGCACGTTAAAGAACACACTGGATGGCCTTGATGGGAGGCTGCCATCTGTCTCCCAACAGCTGTCCCAGTGGGTCCCATCTATCAACCTTCTCTGAGCCTTTGGGATCCATGTGACCTGGCCATTTAGCCTATAGTGTGCAGAAAAGTGCCGCTAACAGGTAAAACAGCCCAACGTTAAGTACACACTGGATGGGAGGCTACCATCTGTCTCCCAACAGCTGTCCCAGTTGATCCCCTCTCCCAATCTTCTCTGAGCCTTTGGGGTCCATGTGACCTGGCCTTTTAGACCATGGTGTGCAAAAAAAGTTCCCCTTAGAGGTAAAACAACTCAACCCCACACAATTCTCTGAGCCTTGGGGGTCCATGTGACCTGGCCTTTTAGACCATGGTGTGCAAAAAAAGTTCCCCTTAGAGGTAAAACAACTCAACCTCACACAATTCTCTGAGCCTTGGGGGTCCTTCTGACCTGGCCATTTAGCCCATTGTGGGCAAAAAAAAAGTGTTAACCGAAGCTCGTCCAAAAAGTGTTAACCGTAACTGTTAGTAAGATAGCAGAATTATTTTTTCGGTACCGATCCGCACGGTTTGAATTTCATGTTCTCGTGAGTGGCAATCGAAATGATGCTCTTAAGAACCTCCCCTAAGTACAAGACTCATGAGAGGAAGTACTAAAATTAAAGAATGAAAAGAATGAAAAAAATAATCATCTTTAGCTGGCAGATGGATGGCCTTGACGGGAGGCTACCATCTATCTCCCAAGCTGCTGTTCCAGTGGGTCCCTCCCCCAACCTTCTCTGAGACTTTAGGGTCCATGTGACCTGGTCATTTAGTCCATGGTGTGCAAAAAAGTGCCGCTCAGAGGTAAAACAATCCAATCCAATACATAAGCCTGGCAAACTGAATCCGAGGGATTCTGGTGGATACGAATTGATTTGCAAAGTTCGCTTATCTGAGCGAGTCAATTGCGATGTTTTGGTTTCCAAACTTCTGACGTGGGGACCTTCAGACAGTACCTCTAAAGAGTTCCGTTTCTTTCCTTCCCGAAAGGAAACGGAGAAAAATTAAACAGAATGAGATTGATCGTAATGACTTTTATGTCAAATAAAAGCTTGCGACGTGGGGAGTGCCATCAACCCTATATTTTAGAAAGATTCAGATCAGAGCAACGCCCGATAAATCTGCTAGTAATGAAAAATAATAATAGCAAACATGAGTGTTGGGATTGGTTGTTTTAACTCTGTACAACCCTCTTTTTTCCAGCGAATGGGCAAAAGGCTAAGTCACATGACCTCAAGGGTTTAAAAGTAGTTGGGGTAAGGGATATATAACGCGCTCCGGGAGGAATTTTTTCAAGGGTGGGGCAAAAAAGATAAATGTTTCGAGATCGAAATATTTAGTTGAGCCGCTAGACAATATACAGAGCAGTGAATACAGTAATCCCACATACACTATATTGCAAAAAGTAACTGGACACTTCCATGCAGGGCCGAAGGGGGGGAGGGGAATTCAGTCAGTAACGCGCCTGGCTCGTAATCTGCAGTTCCAGGTTCGAGTTCCAGCTGGGTCAGCAATGAGATTTATCGCAGCAAAATTCCCCCCCCCCCTTGCCCACCGTCAGTAGGGACACCGATGGGCATGGAAGTGCCGCCGTCCATCGGATGGGACGTTAAATAACATGCTGGATGGCCTTGATGGGAGTCTACCATCTGTCACCCACAGCTGTTCCAGTGAGTCTCTCAACCTTTTCTGAGCCTTTTGGAAAGCCTGAGCCCATTGTGTGCAAAAAACTACCGCGCAGAGGTAAAACAACCCAATATGGAGAACGTTTAACGGGGAATCTGAAGGGGAACATGTAACAGCAGACGCCGCTGTCACACTCTTCTTAAACACCCCCCCCCCCCCCGCCTAAACTGATGAAAACTGAAAAAGATCTCTTTAAGAACTTCAAATATTACATTTATATCAGTGAAAGATTTATTATAACAGTTGTAATAATTGTTTAAACAAACTATTTGTTTAACCAAAATAATTTCCCAGCTTTTCACTTTATTGAGACAAGTTTAGCGATAACATGCATTATTAAAGATGTGGGCGGTTTAAAGGTGTATTAGCTAATCTAAATACATGATTATAAATACCTTTAGACACTGTTTTACAACATTGCCAAAATCCAATTGCTCAGAGCACGGGTTCTCAACGTGGGGGACGCGTTAAAATTTTTTGGGGTACCCCGTGGGAGTTCAAAAGTCGTTAGATCTAGCAACAAAGTCGCTAAGTTGGCATTATTATATTATAACTATAGTTTTATCTATCTATATAAGGGGTACACCAGTTAAATACACATTTCCAGGGGGTACGTGAAGCATAAAAGGTTGAGAACCACTGACTCAGGGTTTGGATTTTGGCAATATTCTAAAATAGTGTCTGCATGTATTTATAAGCATATATTTAACCAATGCAGATATTTACCTTTAAACTTTCCTACAGTTTTAATAATGCATTATCGCTAAATATAACAGTTATGCTTTATCTTTTGAACTAAATTCCTTGAGTAGTAAAACTTAGTTAAATGTTTCAGCTTCCACAGTCCTTTAAAGGTGAAAAGTATATTTCAGAAAATCGACACTTAGAGAAAACATTGATTGAGATCTTCAATTCATTTAAAATAACATTTTTTGTTTCACGAAAAAATTATTTTCAAAATTAGGGAGCTTGGAATGCGGCTTTCCGTACACACAACATGATTTCACTACACAAAAAAAATCACTGATTTTTTTTCGTACATCCGATGGATTTTAATATCCCACCTACACCTGTGGGACCCACTGGACAGCTGTCAGCAGACACATGGCAGTTTCCCATCGAGGCCATCCAGAGTGTTCTTTAACGTACACAGTGTATGGCTTTCCAGCACGTGGAGGGGCGAGAGGGCTCAGCTGGTAGCGCGCCACGCTCGTAATCAGCAGTTCCCAGGTTCGAGGCCCATCTGGATTAGTGTTGAGATTTATCTCCTAAAAACCTCCAGCCCTGACTTCGACCAGAAGGAATCATCGATGGCGGTCCATCGGATGGGACGTTAAGCCGTGTGCCGTGTGCGGGAGAGCCATACCCTGCGCACGTTAAAGAACACGCTAGATGGCCTTGAAGGGAGACTACCATCTGTTACCCAACAGCTTTTCCAGTGGGTCCCCCCCACCCAATCTTCTTTCTCACTACCAGTCCGTAGTGAGTCTCATTATCAGTCTCACTACCAGTCAGTAGTGAGTCTCATTATCAGTCTCACTACCGGTCAGTAGTGAGTCTCATTATCAGTCTCACACCAGCCAGTATTGAGTCTCATTTTCAGTCTCACACCAGTCAGTAATGAGTCTCATTTTCAGTCTCACCAGCAGTCCGTAGTGAGTCTCATTATCAGTCACACTGCCAGTCAGTAGTGAGTCTCATTATCAGTCTCACTGCCAATCAGTACGAGTCTGGGGCGGGGGTGGCTCAGTCGGTAGCGCGCCAGGCTGGTAATCTGTAGTTCCCAGGTTCGAGTCCCAGCTGGGTCAGCGTTGAGATTTATCTCCGCAAAATTCCCTGCCCTGCCCACGGTCAGTAGGGGACACCGATGGGCTTGGAAAGGCCGCCGTCCGTCGGATGGGACGTTAAGCCGTGGCCGTAAGCCGTGTGTGGGAGAGCCATACCCTGTGCACGTTAAAGAACACGCTGGATGGCCTTCAAGGGAGGCTACCATCTGTCTCCCAACAGCTGTTCCAGTGGGTCCCCTCCCCCAACCTTCTCTGAGCCTTCGGGGTCCTTGTGACCTGGCCATTTAGCCCATGGTGTGCAAAAAAGTGCCGCTCAGAGGTAAAACAACCCAACCCAGTACGAGTCTCGTTATCAGTCTCACTGCCAGTCAGTAGTGAGTCTCCTTATCAGTCTCACTGCCAGTCAGTAGTGAGTCTCCTTATCAGTCTCACTACCAGTCAGTAGTGAGTCTCTTTATCAGTCTCACTACCAGTCAGTAGTGAGTCTCATTATCAGTCTCACTACCAGTCAGTAGTGAGTCTCGTTATCAGTCTCACACCAGCCAGTATTGAGTCTCATTTTCAGTCTCACTACCAGTCAGTAGTGAGTCTCCTTATCAGTCTCACTACCAGTCAGTAGTGAGTCTCATTATCAGTCTCACTGCCAGTCAGTAGTGAGTCTCATTATCAGTCTCACTACCAGTCAGTAGTGAGTCTCGTTATCAGTCTCACACCAGCCAGTATTGAGTCTCATTTTCAGTCTCACTACCAGTCAGTAGTGAGTCTCCTTATCAGTCTCACTACCAGTCAGTAGTGAGTCTCATTATCGGTCTCACTACCAGTCAGTAGTGAGTCTCATTATCAGTCTCACCAGCAGTCAGTAGTGAGTCTCATTATCAGTCTCACTGTCAGTCAGTAGTAAGTTTCATTATCAGTCTCACTACCAGTCAATAGTGAGCTCATTATCAGCCTCACTACCGGTCAGTAGTGAGCTCATTATCAGTCTCACTACCACTCAGTAGTAATCCATGCCTTACCCGAGGCTCGAACCCAGGTCACTTTGATCAGTAGCCGAGCGCGATAACCACTAGACCACGGGACGGCTACACTGCCTTTTTTTTTTACTATTGAACCTGTCGAGTTCATATTTTGACTGCACAACGTCATGGCAATCTTAATCGTCCGCCCAATTTTCAGATCCCTAGCTTTTGGGTTGTTTTACTTCTGAGCGGCACTTTTTTGCACACCATGGGCTACATGGCCAGGTCACATGGACCCCGAAGGCTCAGAGAAGGTTGGGGGAGGGGACACACTGGAACAGCTGTTGTGAGACAGATGATAGCCTCCCGTCAAGGCTATTCAGTGTGTTCTTTAACGTGGTATGAATCCGTGGTCCCCACACGGGGACCACGGATTAACGTCCCATCCGACGGACGGCTGTCTTTCCAAGCTGAGCGTGAGCAGGACGGGGAGTTCTTTAAGTTCTCAGCTGGGTCAGCGTTGAGATTTATCTCCGCAAAATTCCCCGCCCTGCCCACGGTCAGTAGGGGACACCGATGGGCTTGGAAAGGCCGCCGTCAGTCGGATGGGACGTTAAGCCGTGGCCCCGTGTGTGGGAGAGCCATACCCTGTGCACGTTAAAGAACACGCTGGATGGCCTTGACGGGAGGCTACCATCTGTCTCCCAACAGCTGTTCCAGTGGGTCCCCTCCCCCAACCTTCTCTGAGCCTTCGGGGTCCATGTGACCTAGCCATTTAGCCCATGGTGTGCAAAAAATTGACACTCAGAGATAAAACATCCCAACCCATGACCTTAAGCGGGGTTGGGGTTTTTGTTTTTGCTGTAAATAAACAATTGACCCGATTAACCGATGGCTCAATTTACCGGAATCTACTGTATATGGCATTAAAATGTGCTTGTTTGTCTACTGCATTCCTTTACAGTTAAAAAGTTTAATGACATTTTCTTGGATTTGGAATCATAAGCAAACTACTTTGATATTAAAATCCTAAAACTATAAAAAAAAAAATCAACATCCAATAGACTTCTTCGCTATAACGTTTCAAAAATCATGTGCTCCGTAACAGAAATATATTTATTGAGGCCAAGAGTATTTGTAAAGCGTTCATTCTATACGTTTATTGTTGGTGCACAATGTTACTCTAAAATGTTGGTGATTAGAGAATGAAACCTTCTCTGCCACTGACGTAGTGGATCCAAAAGAATGGAACCACGTCAGTCAGTGACTAGCAACCTATAAAATTATAGCTCACTCTTTTCAGATCTCCTTCCCTATAAGGGATAACAACCGATTTGTGGATATTCACCGATTTCAAAAATTAAATACCCGCGTGAAACAAATTCGCCATAATTAAGTGAATCGAGCAATACACGAATCTCACGCATACAAAGGAACTGTCGATTCGAGCCTTAAAAATCGTTTCATCTAGCACGCCTCCGTGAACTCGTGTATGTTCCAACATCCTGACGATCCGTGGAATTATTTGCCATTCAGCCTTTCCATCCACTATTCACTGATGCTGTCCCACCAAAAGATCGTAACACAGCCGGGCCCAACCCGTTGGACCAAGACAGACTGCCTTTCGTTGATCCCGCAACACCTTCTTTAGAAGAGAGTTGGCGATAACTTCCAGTGAGTCCTCAGTCTCTAAACATTCAACATTCTTGACGATAGCATGGCGCTACTTAAAGGCAAAAAGGCAACTCGCTTTGAATCGCTTTCCGCAGAGCGTCTCCACCGTCACTTGCTGGATGACCTTGACGGGAGGCTACCATCTGTCTCCCAACAGCTGTTCCAATGGGTCTCCTCCCCCAACCTTCTCTGAGCCTTCGGGGTCCTTGTGACCTGGCCATTTAGCCCATGGTGTGCAAAAAAGTGCCGCTCAGAGGTAAAACAACCCAACCCAACCCTTTCTTTAAGCGCCATAAAAGCAAAACATAACAGTTAAGCACAGTTTAACTTTTTTATTACTGAGGGGTAATCACAACAGATATGACAGAGGAAACAACGATGCCATCTATACTCGGGACTCGAACCAGGACCTCGGCAGTCGCAGTGTCAACCAACGCGATACTCTTGTGCCACCGAGGCGGCAAATGATTTTTTAATTATCATTATATTAATATATTACTAAATAATTTTTTCAAAACTGCCGATTTTTAAAAAAAAATTATCTATTATGTAAATTTTACTAAAATATTTATTAAAAATTTTATATAGCATGTAGTATAATTATGATTTTTCGAAGTACCAGGATAAAAGATCCCATAATCTTCTCCATCTGTGGGTGTCCAATAAGTGGTATGAGTCGCAAAGGACAACACAAAAATCACCAAAAGGTTGTGTTGGGTTGTTTTACTCCTAAGCGCACTTTTTACATACCATGGGCTAAATGGTCAGGTCACAGGTAGCCCAAAGGGTCAGAGAAGGTTGGGGGAAGCGACCCACTGGAACAGCTGTTGGGAGACAGATGGTAGCCTCCCGTCAAGGCCATCCAGCGTGATCTTTAACGTGCACAGGGTATGGCTTTCCCGCACACGGGGCCATGGCTTAACGTCCCATCCGATGGACGGCGGCCTTTCCAAGCCCATCGGTGTCCCCTACTGACCGTGGGCAGGGCGGGGAATTCTTGCGGAGATAAATCTCAACGCTGACCCAGCTGGGACTCGAACCTGGGAACTACAGATTACGAGCCTGGCTCGCTACCGACTGAGCCCCCCCCCCCTCACCAAAAGGTGAGCCCCAAGGGGCATAAAAACAATGATAAATATGGTAGATCAGGGTACTAGACCATAAAGCGTTCCTGATCGAAAACCAATGGTGTAGCCCTCTTGAATCTGCTTTAGGATCATGATCATACTTTAAAATGTTAGTAATGAAATCGTGAGGATTCGTGTCCACAGCTTCTAAGAATTTCTTAGAGATCTGCTTTATATGGGTGGAAATATGTTGGACGCCTAATTCACCAAGTATTTATATGTTGGTCACAAACCACGGGGCATTTACGGCCTGTCTCAAGATTTTATTTTGATTGATCTGGAGTTTCTTAATATTTCCCTTTGTCGTGTTAGCCCATATGGGGGCTCAAAAATTTCTCTTTCATATATAAAATGATATTAATATACTCTGTAAAATTTTACCGGTAGAAAAATATTTAAAATTTCTAATTGATTAACTCATAAGTTTTTAATAATCCATTATTCTCTTACTAAAAATAATACATTATATTACAATATATATATTTTTAAAATAATAATTTGTAATAAAATATTAAAAACGATATTCCACATAAAATTCTTAATCATTCGGTTGAAAGCACTATCAGAGTTGGTTCTGACCACTCTCAGAAACTATGTAATTTGATAGCCTCTTAAATGTACAGCCCCACAGGAATTGGTTAGCCTCATTTCCAGGATTTCTGGCGTTCTTAAAAACAAAACCATTTCAACAACAGACGTGGTCTCACAACAAACTGGATTTGTACAATTGATTGCATAATTATGCTAATAAAGGTAAACAACTTTCTTATGACTCAAGAGGTAAGACCCTCGGTCCTCCGCGGCGGTAGAGGCTGCAGGAATGGTTAATATCTCGAGAACAACATACACATTGTAACACTAAATCTTGTCAGGTGCTTTTAACGTTTTTAATAGCGTTTTCTTCAAACCCTTAAACTTTTGATGAATAACAGTTTAGCAAATTATTTTCATATTCAGCTTTGAAGAATTTAAGGGACGTGTCATAGTCTCTGATCATCCCACCACCCCCTGAGAATACGAGCCTGGGTTTGCATAAAATCAATGTCTTTAATTGATCAAAATTCTTAATCTTTAGGTCAGGAATCTTCACCTTTTTTGAGAAGAAATCACTGAAAGATTGACTTGGCAGGGAGGAAGGGGGTGGCTCAGTCGGTAGCGCGCCAGACTCCTAATCTGGGCCAGCGTTGGGATTTATCTCCGCAAAACTCCCCGCCTTGACCTCGATCAGAAAGAGGGACACAGTTAGTCGACTGCGACGTTAAGGCGTGGCATACCCTGTGCACGTTAAAGAACACGCTGGATGGCCTTCACGGGAGGCTACCATCTGTCTCCCAAAAGCTGTTCCAATGGGTCCCCTCACTCAATCTTCTCTGAGCCTTTCGGGGTCCTTGTGACCTGTCCATTTAGCCCATGGTGTGCAAAAAAGTGGTGTGCAAAAAGTTGGGTTGTTTTACCTCTGAGCGTGCCGCTCAGAGGTAAAACAACCCAACGTTAAAAAACACGCTGGATGGCCTTGACGGGAGGCTATCATCTATCTCCTAACAGCTGTTCCAATGGGTCCCCTCACTCAACCTTCTCTGAGCCTTTCGGGGTCCTTGTGACCTGGCCATTTAGTCCATGGTGTGCAAAAAAGTGCCGCTCAGAAGTAAAACAAGCCAACGTTAAAGAACACGATGGATGGCCTTGACGGGAGGCTACCATCTGCCTCCCAACAGCTGTCCCAGTGGGGTCCCCTTTCCCCAACCTTCTCTGAGCCTTCGGGGTCCTTGTGACCTGGTCATTTAACCCATTGTGTGCAAAAAATGTGCCGCTCAGAGGTAAAACAACCCAACCAATTCTCGTGGGACGGGGTGGCTCAGTCGGTAGCGCGTCAGGCTCCTAATCTGGGCCAGCGCTGACCTCTGCAAAACTCCCCGCCATGCCCTCGGTCAGAAAGAGGGACACCGTCCGTGGGATGCGAGGTTAAGCCTTGCCTCCGTGTGCGGGACAGCCGTGCTCTGTGCACGTTAAAGAACATGTTGACGGGAGGCTACCATCTGTCTCCCAACAGCTGCTCCCTCAACCTTCTCTGAGTCTTCGGGGTCCTTGTGACCTAGCCATTTAGCCGACGGTGTGCAAAAAAGTGTCACTCAGAGGTAAAACAACACACTGAACTCGGAGGGAATCAATAATTTGTTTTAATCCATTCAAGTTGTTAGGTTGTTTAACCTCTGAACGACATTTTATTTCACACTATGGAATAAATGTGCAGCTCAGAGGGACCCTCAACGCCTGAGGGAAGGAGACCCACTGGACAGCTATTGCGAGACAGATGGTAGCCTCCTGCCAAGGCCTAGGAGAAGGAGACCCACTGGGCAGCTCTTACGAGACAGATGGTAGCTTCGTGTCAAGGCCTGAGGGAAGGAGACCCACTGGACAGCTATTACGAGACAGATGGTAGCTTCCTGCCAAGGCCTAAGGGAAGGAGACCCACTGGACAGCTATTACGAGACAGATGGTAACTTCCTGTAAAGGTCTGAGGGAAGGATTTAGCCCATGGTGTGCAAAAAAGTGCCGCTCAGAGGTAAAACAACCCAACCCAACTCTGAGGGAAGGAGACCCACTGGACAGCTATTACGAGACAGATGGTATCCTCCTTCCAAGGCCTGAGGGTAGGATATCCACTGGACAGCTATTACGAGACAGATGGTAGCCTCCTTCCAACGCCTGAGGGTAGGATATCCACTGGACAGCTATTACGAGACAGATGGTAGCCTCCTGCCAAGGTCTGAGGGAAGGAGGCCCACTGGACAGCTATTACGAGACAGATGGTAGCTTCCTGTCAAGGTCTGAGGGAAGGATTTAGCCCATGGTGTGCAAAAAAGTGCCGCTCAGAGGTAAAACAACCCAACCCAACTCTGAGGAAAGGAGACCCACTGGACAGCTATTACGAGACAGATGGTATCCTCCTTCCAAGGCCTGAGGGTAGGATATCCACTGGACAGCTATTACGAGACAGATGGTAGCCTCCTTCCAACGCCTGAGGGTAGGATATCCACTGGACAGCTATTACGAGACATATGGTAGCCTCCTGCCAAGGTCTGAGGGAAGGAGACCCACTGGATAGCTATTGCGAGATAGATGGTAGTCTCCTGCCAATGCCTGAAGGAAGGAGACCCACTGGATAGCTGTTGCGAGACAGACGGTAGCCTCCTGCCAAGGCCTGGGGGAAGGAGACTCACTGGGCAACTCTTACGAGACAGATGGTAGCTTCGTGTCAAGGCCCGAGGGAAGGAGACCCACTGGACAGCTATTACGAGACAGATGGTAGCTTCATGTCAAGGCCTAAGGGAATGAGACCCAGTGGACAGCTATTACGAGACAGATGGTAGCCTCCTGCTAAGGTCTGAGGGAAGGAAACCCACTGGACAGCTATTACGAGACAAATGGTAGCTTCCTGTCAAGGTCTGAGGGAAGGATTTAGCCCATGGTGTGCAAAAAAGTGCCGCTCAGAGGTAAAACAACCCAACCCAACTCTGAGGGAAGAAGACCCACTGGACAGCTATTACGAGACAGATGGTATCCTCCTTCCAAGGCCTGAGGGTAGGATATCCACTGGACAGCTATTACGAGACAGATGGTAGCCTCCTTCCAACGCCTGAGGGTAGGAGATCCACTGGACAGCTATTACGAGACAGATGGTAGCCTTCTGCCAAGGTCTGAGGGAAGGAGGCCCACTGGATAGCTATTGCGAGATAGATGGTAGCCTCCTGCCAAGGCCTGAGGAAAGCAGACCCACTGGATAGCTATTGCGAGACAGACGGTAGCCTCCTGCCAAGACCTGAGGGAGACCCACAGGACAGCTATTACGAGACAGACCCTACCAATCTCAATAAACCTAATTTCTTTAAAAATCCTACTAATCATTTTCTCTCTGCAGGAACTAGGAACGTGAGGACATTACATAGAGATTATTCTCTTGATGTCCTCATGCAGGAATTCCAGCGCTATAACCTAGATATTCTAGGCTTGCAAGAGACCAGATGGACAGGTAAAGGTGAGATACTTAAAAATAACTTTAAATTTCTCTTTGCAGGGAGGGAGGATGGAAAGCATCACCAAGGCGTGGGTCTGCTGCTCAGCAGACATGCTAGTGATGCTCTTCTAGGATATGAGTGCATTAATGAAAGGTTTCTTACAGCAAAATTTCAGACAAGCATTAAAAACTTGAATGTTATCTGTTGTTATGCCCCCACTGAGGATGCTGATGAGGATGAGAAGGATAGGTTTTACGGACAACTTCAGGATATTTTGAATTCTGTCAAGAAAGGAGATATTACCCTTGTTCTTGGTGACTTCAATGCCAAAGTTGGTACTGACTCTAATCTTTGGGGAGGGGTGATAGGCCCTTTTGGTATTGGTAGCTGCAATGGCAATGGGCAACGTCTCCTACAGGTAAGTAAACTCAATGGTTTCAGAATAACTAACACATATTACAAACACCGCGACATACATAAATACACATGGGTTTCACCTGATGGGCTGCATAGAAATATGATTGATTACATATTAATTAACAGCAAATGGGCTAGTTCTGTTAGAAATATCAGGGCATATAGGGGAGCTGAAATTGGATCTGACCATTACCTTGTTAAAAGTGTCTTGCAACTTAAACTTAAAAAGTTTTGTGCTAGGGTTAAAAAATTTACCTTTAATACTGAAGCTCTGAATGACCCAGTTATAGCTAATGCTTACCATGATAGGTTACTTAGTCATTATGACGGTCATGGTTTGCTTAATACTGAAGTTGAGGAAGAATGGGGCCATTTTAAACAGGCTTTTTTGGAAACTAACAGTACTCTGTTAGGAAAAAAGGAGCAGAGGAGGCAGAATTATTTAAGTGATAAGGCAATTGAGCTTATTTCAGAAAGAAGGAACTGCAGGAATGTCCTTAATCAGTACCCTACTAGTCCTAATAGAAAAGATTACAGAGAGCTTAATAAACATGTAAAGGATCAGTTAGCTACTGATAAAAATCTTTGGCTTGATAGCTTGGCTGAAAAAGCTGAGGAAGCAGTTAGGCAGCACAACAGCAGAGAGCTGTACCAGATAGTTAATGTTTTATGTGGTAGAAAACGGACAGGCATACAGGGATTGAAGGATAAACAAGGTAAGGTTATAGAAGGTGAGGATTCTCTCATGGCTAGGTGGGCTGAGCATTTCAGTGATGTTCTAAACAATGTGGTTAGTTCTACTCCCATTTTTTGTAATGATGATAGATGCATTGGCAGCTTTAATGTTGGCCCTATAACACAATCTGAAGTTAGTTTGGCTATCTCTAAACTGAAACTTCATAAATCCCCAGGGGTAGATGAAATTACTACAGAAATGCTCAGAGCTGGGAATGTTTTGGTTACCACTTGGATGACTGAAATTTTGAATAACTTTTATGATAAAGGCATGGTTCCTAAAGATTTTACCAGAGCTATTATTATCCCTATTTTCAAAAAAGGTGATCGCAGTTCTTGTGATAACTATAGGGGTATCAGCCTACTCTCTGTTCCAGGTAAAGTTCTTTCCATGATTGTGCTTAATAGAATTAAGAATCTGGTTGACAGGCAATTGCGTGATGAGCAATGTGGATTCAGAAGTGGTAGGGGATGTGTAGATCAGATATTTTCACTTAGGCAGATTCTTGAGAAATGTTTAGAGTTTCAGAAACCTTTGGTTGCTAGCTTTGTTGATTTCAAAAAGGCTTTCGACTCTGTTGATCGTCATAATTTGTGGTTGATTGTGAAATCATATGGTATACCAGACAAGTTAGTTAACATAATGAAAGCTCTCTATAATAACACTGAGTCATGTGTGAGAGTTGGTAAGTCTTGTAGCAATTGGTTTAGCATTACTTCTGGTGTTCGACAAGGGTGCATTTTGTCTCCTTTTCTCTTTAGCTTGGTTGTTGATTATGTTATGCGAAATTCACTTCGAGTGAAAGATTTTGGCCTTAAATGGGCTGGAGATACGAAAATTTCTGATTTAGATTATGCTGATGATTTAGCCCTTTTGGCAAATGATGTTGATGAGATGAACTCTTTCATTCGAGCTGTTGATGAGACTGGTAGTAGAGTAGGTTTGGTTATAAACAGAGAGAAAACTAAAGTGATGAAAATTGGTCAGGCAGGTTGTGATTCAGTTAATCTGAATGGTTGCAGTCTTGAGCAGGTGTCACAGTTTAATTATCTTGGGAGCTATGTAACTGATACTGGTGATGTGCGGCATGAGATTAACAGACGAATTGGTATTGCTGCCGGGACTTTTAAGAATCTATGGAGATTGTGGAGAAATAGGCGTATACACCTAAAGACTAAAATTAGACTGTATAATAGTTTGGTTCTTTCTAGGGTTAGTTATGGTAGTGAAACTTGGACGCTGTGTAAACAAGATAACAGGAAACTAGATGCTTTTGATTCTAGATGCTTACGAAGTATCTTGGGTATTAGGTGGTTTAACTTTGTAACTAATGATGAGGTTAGGCAAAGGAGTCTGCAACCTCCTTTAAGCAGCATATTGTGCAGAGAGAGACTCCGCTGGTTTGGCCATGTTGCCCGTATGGATAATTATAGATTGGCGAATAGGGTTATGAACAGTGTGCCTAGAGGCCTCAGAAGGAGGGGGAGACCTAGGATGCGGTGGGCAGACAATGTCAAACAGGAGAAAACTTGTAAGAATTGGTGTGCAGTGGCCGGATGCAGCAGATGTAGCTCAGGACAGATATGCTTGGAGAATTAAACTGCGTGGTCTGGTTGGACCTCCGTAACCCATAGCTGCTTGAGGATGATGATGATGATGGTGGCCTCCTGCTGAGGCTGAGGGAAGGTGACCCACTGGACAGCTGTTACGAGACAGATGGTAGCCTCCTGTCAAGGACATCCATCGTATTCTTTAAAGTGCAAAGGGTATGAGCTCTTCCCCACATGGGATGCGTAGATAAATTTCTCTTCAGCCAGATGAGACACGTGTGACCATAGGGGCTTTGCGTCCCATCCGACAGATGGCAAGCTTTCCAAGACCATCAGTGGTGAGAGTTTTGCGGAGATAAATCTCAACATTGGCAAATATGAGACTCGGACATGGGAACTACAGATTACGAACCTGGCGTGTTACTGACTGGTCGGGTTGTTTCCTCTCTGCGGCACTTTTTTGTACACTATGGGCTAAATGGCCAAGTCACATGGACCCCGAAGGCTCAGAGCAGGTTGGGGGAGGGGACCCACTGGAACAGCTGTTGGGTGACAGATGGTAGCCTCCCGTCAAGGCCATCCAATGTGTTCTTTAACGTGCACAGGGTATGGCTCTCCCGCACACGGTGCCATGGCTTAACGTCCCATCCGACGGACGGCGGCCTTTCCAAGCCCATCGGTGTTCTCTACTGACCGTGGACAGGGCGGGGAATTTTGCGGAGATAAATCTCAACGCTGACCCAGCTGGGAATCGAAACTGGGAACAGCAGATTACGAGCCTGGCGCTCTACCGACTGAGCCACCCCCGTCCCTTGCTACTACTGGAGCAACCCATCAATGGCAACGCACTGACAAAGTCTCTTCTAGTCTAGCAGTTCCTGTCCAGGGGGCGGGGGTGGCTCAGTCGGTAGCGCGCCAGGCTCGTAATCTGTAGTTCCCAGGTTCGAGTCCCAACTGGGTCAGCGTTGAGATTTATCTCCGCAAAATTCCCCGCTCTGCCCACGGTCAGTAGGGGACACCGATGGGCTTGAAAATACAGCCGTCCGTCGGATGGGACGTTAAACCGTGGTCCCGTGTGCGGGAGAGCCATACCCTGTGCACGTTAAGGAACACGCTGGATGGCCTTGACGGGAGGGTACCATTTGTCTCCCTACAGCTGTTCCAGTGGGTTCCCTCCCCCAAAGTTCCTGTCCAAACTAGACCACCGATTAGAAGCCAAGCTCCTATTCACCCCGCAGCGAAACGCGCTAAAGTTACTTGACCAGTGATAGGGCTAGAAAAAAAACTAAACAAAGTTTTTTAAATGAATGAATGCTAAACAATGAAGCATAAGGAAAGTGTTACAAAGGAAGAAGAAAATGAAAGGAATATTCGTGCCTCAAGGAACACGTACAAAGAAATAGAAAAAAAAAAATCTGAAAGCAATCATCAATAAAGAACACGACGGAATGCCAGTGACGCAGGAAAGAGAGGAAATAGCCTTTCTCTGTGTGGGAGAGGACATCTGTTTGCAAGAGATCCTTCGAAAACCAGAAGTTAACGGCTGTCATGATAAAGATCTCTTGCAAAAGGAGAAATGGACAAAGGTGGGAAAGTGGAAGGTCAAAAGGTCACTGAAGATCTCTAGAAGATTTGCAAACTGAGAAGAGCAGATTTGTTTACATAACTTGATCACATGGAGCAAAAATCCTTTTATTAGGATTGCATGACTCATTTTGAAGGAATGGTTCACCGTGCATTGATTTCAAAATTTTGTATTAAATTTTGACTTATCTGTATGGGATGGGGGTGGCTCAGTCGGTAGCGCGCCAGGCTCGTAATCTGCAGTTCCCAGGTTCGAGTCCCAGCTGGGTCAGCGTTGAGATTTAACTCCCCACGGTCAGTAGGGGACACCGATGGGCTTGGAAATGCCACCGTCCGTCGGATGGGACGTTAAGCCGTGGCCCCGTGTGCGGGAGAGCCATACCCTGTGCACGTTAAAGAAGACGCTTGACGGAGGCTACCATCTGTCTCTCAACAGCTGTTTCAGTGGGTCCCCTCCCCCAACCTTCTCTGAGCCTTCGGGGTCCTTGTGACCTGGCCATTTAGCCCATGGTGTGCAAAAAGGTGCCGCTCAGAGGTAAAACAACCCAACTTATCTGTATAATTACCCAAAAAAATCCGAAATTTGACCTCCGATGGGTCCTTTTAAGATCAAATGGAGGTCATGCAGAGGCCAAACCGTGATCTATGAGTGCTAGAAAAGTGAAAATTAGTATCTGAAATTTTTTTGAAGAAACCTTACGAAATTTATGATCCCGAGGGTCGTGCGAAATGAAAGGTCAAACTTAGATCTATCAGTACTAAACATCCGAAAACTGGTTCCTGGGAGTGCTTTGAGTCGTAGATCCAAAGAATGTTGCGAAATTTTGGATGTGATGGGTCCTTCGACGTCAAAGGTCAAATATAGATCTACTGGCTAGACGGTTAAAAATTGGAGCCTGGAGCTATTTTTAGCTGTAGATCTGTGAAATTATGCCAAATTTTTGAAGCGATGGGTTTTTCAAGGTCAAATTTGATATACGGGTGCTAAAGAGCAAAAAATTGCTGAAGAAGGCTATTTCAGAGAACAAAAAAGTCTTCTTTGGAAGCCTTTTTAATTAAAAGCAGTGTTCTTTGTAAGTACTTATATTGATACATATGTAAAAAATCTTCTTTCCAAGTTTTTCTTTTTGTTGAAAAAAGATGCATTTTTTAAAGTTTTCTTTGCAAGTCTGTTTCACTTAAAAAAATCATTCTTCTTTGTAAATATTAACCTATTGTGAGTAAAAGTATTCTTCGTAAAATTTTTTTTTAAAGTAAAAACAATCAATCAATCAATTTTATATTTCATCATCCTATACAATTTATAACATAGAAAAATATGAGTGAACCCAAAAACCACATGGTTTGTCTGGGCCACTAAAGGAAATTAATACAAAAATCAATAACAACTTACTCACTACAAAGATTGCAAACAATATGTGTCATTTTTCCGATATATGTACAATGAATTTTTACTTTACATTTGATTATTTAACATAAGTGCAACATCTTCCAAAGAAAAGTGAAAGCGTTTTAAATTCTGCTTAAACATATTAAATTTTTTTTCACTTCTAATTTCAAGAGGCAACTGATTGAAGATTTTAGGTGCAATATACGAAAAATGCTTATGAGCAATTTCTTTTTTGGTCAAAGGAACTGAGTATTTTGGATCTTTCTCTCTAAAGTTGTATAAATCAGACTGAATGTAAAAATTAAAGCAATTTTGCTTAAAAAATATCATCACTCTAAAAACAAATATATATCTAATTGGTAGAAATTTTAGCGTAGAGTAACGACTGAAATTGCTTAAAATATCAGTGTTATTTTTTGCAATTAATTTAATAATTTTGTTTTGCACAGATACCAGAGGTTTAAAAAACGATAAATCTTCTTTGCAAATCATTCTTGTAAGTAAAAAAGAAATATTTTACGTAAGTATTTTGCAAGTAAAAATAGTTCTTTGCGAGTCATCATTTTTTGTAGGTAAAATAAGTCTTTGCAAACATTTGTATTTTGTAAGTAAAAACAAGCCTGCCTTGAAAATTATTTTTGCAAGTAAAATAAACAAGTCTTTTTTATAAGTATTTTGTAAGTAAAAAGATTTCTTTTGCAAGCAAAAGAGTTTTCTTTTAAGTATTTGCAAGTAAAAAGTTTTCTTTATAAGTATCTCAGCCTTTTTGTAAGTAAAAGGTTGGGTTGGGTTGTTTTACCTCTGAGCGGCACTTTTTTGCACACCATGGGCTAAATGGCCAGGTCACATGGACCCCGAAGGCTCAGAGAAGGTTGGGGGAGGGGACCAACTGGAACAGCTGTTCGGAGACAGATGGTAGCCTCCCGTCAAGGCCATCCAGCATGTTCTTTAACGTGCACAGGGTGTGGCTCTCCCGCACACGGGGCCACGGCGTAACGTCCCATCCGACGGGCAGCGTCCTTTCCAAGCCCACCGGTGATTTTCCAAGTCCCCTACTGACCGTGGACAGGGCGGGGAGATTTGCGGAGATAAATCTCAACGCTGACCCAGCTGGGACTCGAACCTGGGAACTACAGATTACGAGCCTGGCGCGCTACCGGCTGAGCAACCCCCGCCCCATTGTAAGTAAAAGACTCCTTTTTGTATATAAAAAAAAAGTCGTTCTTGTAAGTCTAATTTTTTCTGTTTAGGAGGCAATCCTATCCCAAAGGTTGAGTTCAAGTGAAATATTCTGCCTCCAAGGAATGTAATATACTGTTTCTCAATAAAGAGGTTTATCAACCAAATTTATCAACCAAATAACATTTAGAACAAATGAATCTAAAATCCTCATCCGAGTTCTTTAAGATGCAAAAATATTGGACTCTCGTGCACTCGGGATTAGAGTTTAAATTCCCATCAGATGGACGGCGACCTTTCCAAGCGCATCGAACACCTCTTGGATACCGACAACTGAGTGGCGTTTGTGGAAAAAATCTAACGCAGGTGCAATGGGAAGTAGAAAATGGAAGAATTTGCCATTTAGGTAACTCCCATCTCAGTGATTCAGCCGTCCGTCGGATGGGATGTTAAGCCGTGGCCCCGTATGCGGGAGAGCCATACCCTGTGCACGTTAAAGAACACGCTGGATGGCCTTGACGGGAGGATACCATCTGTCTCCCAACAGCTGTTCCAGTGGGTCCCCTTCCCCAACCTTCTCTGAGCCTTCGGGGTCCATGTGACCTGTCCATTTAGCCCATGGTGTGCAAAAAAGTACTGCTCAGGGATAAAACAACCCAACCCAACCCAGTGATTCAGCCAGATCTTCAAGAGAAATCCCTATCTTAATTATTGAGCCATCAATTCAAGAGACACCATTCCAACTCCAAGAATTGAGGCAGTGGTTCAAGAGACACCCTCAATGAATGATCCAGGAGTTCAGGGGACACTCCCAATAAAAGATCCAGAAATTCATGAGACACCACTCTAAATCCAAGATTTGAGACACTGGTTCAGGAGACACTCCTATGAATGAGCCAGCAATTCAATGGACACCACTCAAATTGCAAGGACTGAGGTACTGGTTAAGGAGCCACACCCAATGAATGAGCTAGCAATTCAAGAGATGCCATTCCAAGGACTGAGGCAGTGGTTCAGGAGGCATCCACAATGAGTGAGCTGGTAATTCAAGAGACACAACTCCAAAGCCAAGGATTGAGGCAGTGGTTCAGGAGACATACCCCAATAAATGAGTCAACAAATCAAGAGATACCATTCCAACTTCAAGGACTGAGGCAGTGGTTCAGGAGACACCCATAATGAGTGAGCTAGCAATTCAAGAGACACATTCCAACTCCAAGAATTGAGGCAGCGGTTCAAGAGACATCACCAATGAATGAGCCAGCAATTCAAGAGACACCTTCAAATTCCAAGAATTGAGGCAGCAGTTCAGGAGACACCCTCAATGAATGAGCCAGCAATTCAAGAGATGCCATTCCAACTCCAAGGATTGAGGCAGTGGTTCAGGAGTCAACCCCAATAATTGAGGCAGCATTCCAACAGATTCTGCCTCTCCAATTATTCAGGCAGCTTTTCAAGAGATATTACCTCCCAATGATGGAGGCAATATTTCAAGCCCCTATCCCAACGATTGTTGCTTCGATTAAAGATATTCCCTTCCCAATACGCGGAAATGCCAAAAGGCCAAATAGAATCAGCGACCTCCCTTTACTCTAGGTTAGGGGTTCTCAACGTGGGGTACCTGGTAAAAATTTTTGGAGTACACCGTGAGAGCTCAAAAGTCGCTAAATCTAGTAATAAAGTAAAAATATCAATTGTTATACTATAACTGTGGATTTATCTATATATAAAAGGGGTACGCCGGTTACACACACATTTCCAGGGGCTACGTGAAGCATAAAAAGTTGAGAACCACTGATATATATGTTTTATTTTATTCCCATTCTTATACTATAACTATAGTTTTATCTATCTATACAAGGGGTACGCCAGTTACATACACATTTCCAGGGGGTACGTGAAGCATAAAAGGTTGAGAACCACTGATATATATGTTTTATTTTATTCCCATTGTTATACTATAACTGTAGTTTTATCTATCTATACAAGGGGTACGCCAGTTATATACACATTTCCAGGGGGTACGTGAAGCATAAAAGGTTGAGAATCACATATATATATATAAGTTTTATTTTATTCCCATTGTTATACTATAACTATAGTTTTATCTATCTATACAAAGGGTACGCCAGTTACATACACATTTTCAAAGAGTACGTTAAGCATAAAAGGTTGAGAACCACTGATATATATATATATATGTTTTATTTTATTCCCATTGTTATACTATAACTATAGTTTTATCTATCTATACCAGAAGTACGCCAGTTACATACACATTTCCAGGGGGTACGTGAAGCATAAAAGGTTGAGAACCACTGATATATATGTTTTATTTTATTCCCATTCTTATACTATAACTATAGTTTTATCTATCTATACAAGGGGTACGCCAGTTACATACACATTTCCAGGGGGTACGTGAAGCATAAAAGGTTGAGAACCACTGATATATATGTTTTATTTTATTCCCATTGTTATACTATAACTGTAGTTTTATCTATCTATACAAGGGGTACGCCAGTTATATACACATTTCCAGGGGGTACGTGAAGCATAAAAGGTTGAGAATCACATATATATATAAGTTTTATTTTATTCCCATTGTTATACTATAACTATAGTTTTATCTATCTATACAAAGGGTACGCCAGTTACATACACATTTTCAAAGAGTACGTTAAGCATAAAAGGTTGAGAACCACTGATATATATATATATGTTTTATTTTATTCCCATTGTTATACTATAACTATAGTTTTATCTATCTATACCAGAAGTACGCCAGTTACATACACATTTCCAGGGGGTACGTGAAGCATAAAAGGTTGAGAACCACTGATATATATGTTTTATTTTATTCCCATTGTTATACTATAACTATAGTTTTATCTATCTATACAAGGGGTACGCCAGTTACATACACATTTCCAAGGGGGTAAGTGAAGCATAAAAGGTTGAGAACCACTGATATATATGTTTTATTTTATTCCCATTGTTATACTATAACTATAGTTTTATCTATCTATACAAGGGGTACGCCAGTTACATACACATTTCCAAGGGGGTAAGTGAAGCATAAAAGGTTGAGAACCACTGATATATATGTTTTATTTTATTCCCATTGTTATACTATAACTATTGTTTTATCTATCTATACAAGGGGTACGCCAGTTACATACACATTTTCAAAGGGTACGTTAAGCATAAAAGGTTGAGAACCACTGATATATATATATGTTTTATTTTATTCCCATTGTTATACTATAACTATAGTTTTATCTATCTATACAAGGGGTACGCCAGTTACATACACATTTCCAGGGGGTACGTGAAGCATAAAAGGTTGAGAACCACTGATATATATGTTTTAATTTATTCCCATTGTTATACTATAACTATAGTTTTATCTATCTATACAAGGGGTACGCCAGTTACATACACATTTCCAGGGGGTACGTGAAGCATAAAAGGTTGAGAACCACTGATATATATGTTTTAATTTATTCCCATTGTTATACTATAACTATAGTTTTATCTATCTATACAAGGGGTACGTCAGTTACATACACATTTCCAGGGGGTACGTGAAGCATAAAAGGTTGAGAACCACTGATATATATGTTTTAATTTATTCCCATTTTTATACTATAACTATAGTTTTATCTATCTATACAAGGGGTACGTCAGTTACATACACCTTTCCAGGGGGTACGTGAAGCATAAAAGGTTGAGAACCACTGATATATATGTTTTAATTTATTCCCATTGTTATACTATAACTATAGTTTTATCTATCTATACAAGGGGTACGCCAGTTACATACACATTTCCAGGGGGTACGTGAAGCATAAAAGGTTGAGAACCACTGATATATATGTTTTATTTTATTTCCATTGTTATAATATAACTATAGTTTTATCTATCTATACAAGGGGTACGCCAGTTACATACACATTTCCAGGGGGTACGTGAAGCATAAAAGGTTGAGAACCACTGATATATATGTTTTATTTTATTTCCATTGTTATAATATAACTATAGTTTTATCTATCTATACAAGGGGTACACCAGTTACATACACATTTCCAGGGGGTACGTGAAGCATAAAAGGTTGAGAATCACATATATATATAAGTTTTATTTTATTCCCATTGTTATACTATAACTATAGTTTTATCTATCTATACAAAGGGTACGCCAGTTACATACACATTTTCAAAGGGTACGTTAAGCATAAAAGGTTGAGAACCACTGATATATATATATGTTTTATTTTATTCCCATTGTTATACTATAACTATAGTTTTATCTATCTATACCAGAAGTACGCCAGTTACATACACATTTCCAGGGGGTACGTGAAGCATAAAAGGTTGAGAACCACTGATATATATGTTTTATTTTATTCCCTTGTTATACTATAACTATAGTTTTATCTATCTATACAAGGGGTACGCCAGTTACATACACATTTCCAAGGGGGTAAGTGAAGCATAAAAGGTTGAGAACCACTGATATATATGTTTTATTTTATTCCCATTGTTATACTATAACTATAGTTTTATCTATCTATACAAGGGGTACGCCAGTTACATACACATTTCCAAGGGGGTAAGTGAAGCATAAAAGGTTGAGAACCACTGATATATATGTTTTATTTTATTCCCATTGTTATACTATAACTATTGTTTTATCTATCTATACAAGGGGTACGCCAGTTACATACACATTTTCAAAGGGTACGTTAAGCATAAAAGGTTGAGAACCACTGATATATATATATGTTTTATTTTATTCCCATTGTTATACTATAACTATAGTTTTATCTATCTATACAAGGGGTACGCCAGTTACATACACATTTCCAGGGGGTACGTGAAGCATAAAAGGTTGAGAACCACTGATATATATGTTTTAATTTATTCCCATTGTTATACTATAACTATAGTTTTATCTATCTATACAAGGGGTACGCCAGTTACATACACATTTCCAGGGGGTACGTGAAGCATAAAAGGTTGAGAACCACTGATATATATGTTTTAATTTATTCCCATTGTTATACTATAACTATAGTTTTATCTATCTATACAAGGGGTACGTCAGTTACATACACATTTCCAGGGGGTACGTGAAGCATAAAAGGTTGAGAACCACTGATATATATGTTTTAATTTATTCCCATTGTTATACTATAACTATAGTTTTATCTATCTATACAAGGGGTACGCCAGTTACATACACATTTCCAGGGGGTACGTGAAGCATAAAAGGTTGAGAATCACTGATATATATGTTTTAATTTATTCCCATTGTTATACTATAACTATAGTTTTATCTATCTATACAAGGGGTACGCCAGTTACATACACATTTCCAGGGGGTACGTGAAGCATAAAAGGTTGAGAACCACTGATATATATGTTTTAATTTATTCCCATTTTTATACTATAACTATAGTTTTATCTATCTATACAAGGGGTACGTCAGTTACATACACCTTTCCAGGGGGTACGTGAAGCATAAAAGGTTGAGAACCACTGATATATATGTTTTAATTTATTCCCATTGTTATACTATAACTATAGTTTTATCTATCTATACAAGGGGTACGCCAGTTACATACACATTTCCAGGGGGTACGTGAAGCATAAAAGGTTGAGAACCACTGATATATATGTTTTATTTTATTTCCATTGTTATAATATAACTATAGTTTTATCTATCTATACAAGGGGTACGCCAGTTACATACACATTTCCAGGGGGTACGTGAAGCATAAAAGGTTGAGAACCACTGATATATATGTTTTATTTTATTTCCATTGTTATAATATAACTATAGTTTTATCTATCTATACAAGGGGTACACCAGTTACATACACATTTCCAGGGGGTACGTGAAGCATAAAAGGTTGAGAACCACTGATATATACGTTTTAATTTATTCCCATTGTTATACTATAACTATAGTTTTATCTATCTATACAAGGGGTACGCCAGTTACATACACATTTCCAGGGGGTACGTGAAGCATAAAAGATTGAGAACCACTGATATATATGTTTTAATTTATTCCCATTGTTATACTATAACTATAGTTTTATCTATCTATACAAGGGGTACGCCAGTTACATACACATTTCCAGGGGGTACGTGAAGCATAAAAGGTTGAGAACCACTGATATATATGTTTTAATTTATTCCCATTGTTATACTATAACTATAGTTTTATCTATCTATACAAGGGGTACGCCAGTTACATACACATTTCCAGGGGGTACGTGAAGCATAAAAGGTTGAGAACCACTGATATATATGTTTTAATTTATTCCCATTTTTATACTATAACTATAGTTTTATCTATCTATACAAGGGGTACGTCAGTTACATACACCTTTCCAGGGGGTACGTGAAGCATAAAAGGTTGAGAACCACTGATATATATGTTTTAATTTATTCCCATTGTTATACTATAACTATAGTTTTATCTATCTATACAAGGGGTACGCCAGTTACATACACATTTCCAGGGGGTACGTGAAGCATAAAAGATTGAGAACCACTGATATATATGTTTTAATTTATTCCCATTGTTATACTATAACTATAGTTTTATCTATCTATACAAGGGGTACGCCAGTTACATACACATTTCCAGGGGGTACGTGAAGCATAAAAGGTTGAGAACCACTGATATATATATGTTTTAATTTATTCCCATTGTTATACTATAACTATAGTTTTATCTATCTATACAAGGGGTACGCCAGTTACATACACATTTCCAGGGGGTACGTGAAGCATAAAAGATTGAGAACCACTGATATATATGTTTTAATTTATTCCTATTGTTATACTATAACTATAGTTTTATCTATCTATACAAGGGGTGCGCCAGTTACATACACATTTCCAGGGGGTACGTGAAGCATAAAAGGTTGAGAACCACTGATATATATGTTTTATTTTATTCCCATTGTTATGCTATAACTATAGTTTTATCTATCTATACAAGGGGTACGCCAGTTACATACACATTTCCAGGGGGTACGTGAAGCATAAAAGGTTGAGAACCACTGATATATATGTTTTAATTTATTCCCATTTTTATACTATAACTATAGTTTTATCTATCTATACAAGGGGTACGTCAGTTACATACACCTTTCCAGGGGGTACGTGAAGCATAAAAGGTTGAGAACCACTTATATATATGTTTTATTTTATTCCCATTGTTATACTATAACTATAGTTTTATCTATCTATACAAGGGGTACGCCAGTTACATACACATTTCCAGGGGGTACGTGAAGCATAAAAGATTGAGAACCACTGATATATATGTTTTAATTTATTCCCATTGTTATACTATAACTATAGTTTTATCTATCTATACAAGGGGTACGCCAGTTACATACACATTTCCAGGGGGTACGTGAAGCATAAAAGGTTGAGAACCACTGATATATATGTTTTAATTTATTCCCATTTTTATACTATAACTATAGTTTTATCTATCTATACAAGGGGTACGTCAGTTACATACACATTTCCAGGGGGTACGTGAAGCATAAAAGGTTGAGAACCACTGATATATATGTTTTAATTTATTCCCATTGTTATACTATAACTATAGTTTTATCTATCTATACAAGGGGTACGCCAGTTACATACACATTTCCAGGGGGTACGTGAAGCATAAAAGGTTGAGAACCACTGATATATATGTTTTAATTTATTCCCATTTTTATACTATAACTATAGTTTTATCTATCTATACAAGGGGTACGTCAGTTACATACACCTTTCCAGGGGGTACGTGAAGCATAAAAGGTTGAGAACCACTGATATATATGTTTTAATTTATTCCCATTGTTATACTATAACTATAGTTTTATCTATCTATACAAGGGGTACGCCAGTTACATACACATTTCCAGGGGGTACGTGAAGCATAAAAGGTTGAGAACCACTGATATATATGTTTTATTTTATTTCCATTGTTATAATATAACTATAGTTTTATCTATCTATACAAGGGGTACGCCAGTTACATACACATTTCCAGGGGGTACGTGAAGCATAAAAGGTTGAGAACCACTGATATATATGTTTTATTTTATTTCCATTGTTATAATATAACTATAGTTTTATCTATCTATACAAGGGGTACACCAGTTACATACACATTTCCAGGGGGTACGTGAAGCATAAAAGGTTGAGAACCACTGATATATACGTTTTAATTTATTCCCATTGTTATACTATAACTATAGTTTTATCTATCTATACAAGGGGTACGCCAGTTACATACACATTTCCAGGGGGTACGTGAAGCATAAAAGATTGAGAACCACTGATATATATGTTTTAATTTATTCCCATTGTTATACTATAACTATAGTTTTATCTATCTATACAAGGGGTACGCCAGTTACATACACATTTCCAGGGGGTACGTGAAGCATAAAAGGTTGAGAACCACTGATATATATGTTTTATTTTATTCCCATTCTTATACTATAACTATAGTTTTATCTATCTATACAAGGGGTACGCCAGTTACATACACATTTCCAGGGGGTACGTGAAGCATAAAAGGTTGAGAACCACTGATATATATGTTTTATTTTATTCCCATTGTTATACTATAACTGTAGTTTTATCTATCTATACAAGGGGTACGCCAGTTATATACACATTTCCAGGGGGTACGTGAAGCATAAAAGGTTGAGAATCACATATATATATAAGTTTTATTTTATTCCCATTGTTATACTATAACTATAGTTTTATCTATCTATACAAAGGGTACGCCAGTTACATACACATTTTCAAAGAGTACGTTAAGCATAAAAGGTTGAGAACCACTGATATATATATATATGTTTTATTTTATTCCCATTGTTATACTATAACTATAGTTTTATCTATCTATACCAGAAGTACGCCAGTTACATACACATTTCCAGGGGGTACGTGAAGCATAAAAGGTTGAGAACCACTGATATATATGTTTTATTTTATTCCCATTGTTATACTATAACTATAGTTTTATCTATCTATACAAGGGGTACGCCAGTTACATACACATTTCCAAGGGGGTAAGTGAAGCATAAAAGGTTGAGAACCACTGATATATATGTTTTATTTTATTCCCATTGTTATACTATAACTATAGTTTTATCTATCTATACAAGGGGTACGCCAGTTACATACACATTTCCAAGGGGGTAAGTGAAGCATAAAAGGTTGAGAACCACTGATATATATGTTTTATTTTATTCCCATTGTTATACTATAACTATTGTTTTATCTATCTATACAAGGGGTACGCCAGTTACATACACATTTTCAAAGGGTACGTTAAGCATAAAAGGTTGAGAACCACTGATATATATATATGTTTTATTTTATTCCCATTGTTATACTATAACTATAGTTTTATCTATCTATACAAGGGGTACGCCAGTTACATACACATTTCCAGGGGGTACGTGAAGCATAAAAGGTTGAGAACCACTGATATATATGTTTTAATTTATTCCCATTGTTATACTATAACTATAGTTTTATCTATCTATACAAGGGGTACGCCAGTTACATACACATTTCCAGGGGGTACGTGAAGCATAAAAGGTTGAGAACCACTGATATATATGTTTTAATTTATTCCCATTGTTATACTATAACTATAGTTTTATCTATCTATACAAGGGGTACGTCAGTTACATACACATTTCCAGGGGGTACGTGAAGCATAAAAGGTTGAGAACCACTGATATATATGTTTTAATTTATTCCCATTTTTATACTATAACTATAGTTTTATCTATCTATACAAGGGGTACGTCAGTTACATACACCTTTCCAGGGGGTACGTGAAGCATAAAAGGTTGAGAACCACTGATATATATGTTTTAATTTATTCCCATTGTTATACTATAACTATAGTTTTATCTATCTATACAAGGGGTACGCCAGTTACATACACATTTCCAGGGGGTACGTGAAGCATAAAAGGTTGAGAACCACTGATATATATGTTTTATTTTATTTCCATTGTTATAATATAACTATAGTTTTATCTATCTATACAAGGGGTACGCCAGTTACATACACATTTCCAGGGGGTACGTGAAGCATAAAAGGTTGAGAACCACTGATATATATGTTTTATTTTATTTCCATTGTTATAATATAACTATAGTTTTATCTATCTATACAAGGGGTACACCAGTTACATACACATTTCCAGGGGGTACGTGAAGCATAAAAGGTTGAGAATCACATATATATATAAGTTTTATTTTATTCCCATTGTTATACTATAACTATAGTTTTATCTATCTATACAAAGGGTACGCCAGTTACATACACATTTTCAAAGGGTACGTTAAGCATAAAAGGTTGAGAACCACTGATATATATATATGTTTTATTTTATTCCCATTGTTATACTATAACTATAGTTTTATCTATCTATACCAGAAGTACGCCAGTTACATACACATTTCCAGGGGGTACGTGAAGCATAAAAGGTTGAGAACCACTGATATATATGTTTTATTTTATTCCCATTGTTATACTATAACTATAGTTTTATCTATCTATACAAGGGGTACGCCAGTTACATACACATTTCCAAGGGGGTAAGTGAAGCATAAAAGGTTGAGAACCACTGATATATATGTTTTATTTTATTCCCATTGTTATACTATAACTATAGTTTTATCTATCTATACAAGGGGTACGCCAGTTACATACACATTTCCAAGGGGGTAAGTGAAGCATAAAAGGTTGAGAACCACTGATATATATGTTTTATTTTATTCCCATTGTTATACTATAACTATTGTTTTATCTATCTATACAAGGGGTACGCCAGTTACATACACATTTTCAAAGGGTACGTTAAGCATAAAAGGTTGAGAACCACTGATATATATATATGTTTTATTTTATTCCCATTGTTATACTATAACTATAGTTTTATCTATCTATACAAGGGGTACGCCAGTTACATACACATTTCCAGGGGGTACGTGAAGCATAAAAGGTTGAGAACCACTGATATATATGTTTTAATTTATTCCCATTGTTATACTATAACTATAGTTTTATCTATCTATACAAGGGGTACGCCAGTTACATACACATTTCCAGGGGGTACGTGAAGCATAAAAGGTTGAGAACCACTGATATATATGTTTTAATTTATTCCCATTGTTATACTATAACTATAGTTTTATCTATCTATACAAGGGGTACGTCAGTTACATACACATTTCCAGGGGGTACGTGAAGCATAAAAGGTTGAGAACCACTGATATATATGTTTTAATTTATTCCCATTGTTATACTATAACTATAGTTTTATCTATCTATACAAGGGGTACGCCAGTTACATACACATTTCCAGGGGGTACGTGAAGCATAAAAGGTTGAGAATCACTGATATATATGTTTTAATTTATTCCCATTGTTATACTATAACTATAGTTTTATCTATCTATACAAGGGGTACGCCAGTTACATACACATTTCCAGGGGGTACGTGAAGCATAAAAGGTTGAGAACCACTGATATATATGTTTTAATTTATTCCCATTTTTATACTATAACTATAGTTTTATCTATCTATACAAGGGGTACGTCAGTTACATACACCTTTCCAGGGGGTACGTGAAGCATAAAAGGTTGAGAACCACTGATATATATGTTTTAATTTATTCCCATTGTTATACTATAACTATAGTTTTATCTATCTATACAAGGGGTACGCCAGTTACATACACATTTCCAGGGGGTACGTGAAGCATAAAAGGTTGAGAACCACTGATATATATGTTTTATTTTATTTCCATTGTTATAATATAACTATAGTTTTATCTATCTATACAAGGGGTACGCCAGTTACATACACATTTCCAGGGGGTACGTGAAGCATAAAAGGTTGAGAACCACTGATATATATGTTTTATTTTATTTCCATTGTTATAATATAACTATAGTTTTATCTATCTATACAAGGGGTACACCAGTTACATACACATTTCCAGGGGGTACGTGAAGCATAAAAGGTTGAGAACCACTGATATATACGTTTTAATTTATTCCCATTGTTATACTATAACTATAGTTTTATCTATCTATACAAGGGGTACGCCAGTTACATACACATTTCCAGGGGGTACGTGAAGCATAAAAGATTGAGAACCACTGATATATATGTTTTAATTTATTCCCATTGTTATACTATAACTATAGTTTTATCTATCTATACAAGGGGTACGCCAGTTACATACACATTTCCAGGGGGTACGTGAAGCATAAAAGGTTGAGAACCACTGATATATATGTTTTAATTTATTCCCATTGTTATACTATAACTATAGTTTTATCTATCTATACAAGGGGTACGCCAGTTACATACACATTTCCAGGGGGTACGTGAAGCATAAAAGGTTGAGAACCACTGATATATATGTTTTAATTTATTCCCATTTTTATACTATAACTATAGTTTTATCTATCTATACAAGGGGTACGTCAGTTACATACACCTTTCCAGGGGGTACGTGAAGCATAAAAGGTTGAGAACCACTGATATATATGTTTTAATTTATTCCCATTGTTATACTATAACTATAGTTTTATCTATCTATACAAGGGGTACGCCAGTTACATACACATTTCCAGGGGGTACGTGAAGCATAAAAGATTGAGAACCACTGATATATATGTTTTAATTTATTCCCATTGTTATACTATAACTATAGTTTTATCTATCTATACAAGGGGTACGCCAGTTACATACACATTTCCAGGGGGTACGTGAAGCATAAAAGGTTGAGAACCACTGATATATATATGTTTTAATTTATTCCCATTGTTATACTATAACTATAGTTTTATCTATCTATACAAGGGGTACGCCAGTTACATACACATTTCCAGGGGGTACGTGAAGCATAAAAGATTGAGAACCACTGATATATATGTTTTAATTTATTCCTATTGTTATACTATAACTATAGTTTTATCTATCTATACAAGGGGTGCGCCAGTTACATACACATTTCCAGGGGGTACGTGAAGCATAAAAGGTTGAGAACCACTGATATATATGTTTTATTTTATTCCCATTGTTATGCTATAACTATAGTTTTATCTATCTATACAAGGGGTACGCCAGTTACATACACATTTCCAGGGGGTACGTGAAGCATAAAAGGTTGAGAACCACTGATATATATGTTTTAATTTATTCCCATTTTTATACTATAACTATAGTTTTATCTATCTATACAAGGGGTACGTCAGTTACATACACCTTTCCAGGGGGTACGTGAAGCATAAAAGGTTGAGAACCACTTATATATATGTTTTATTTTATTCCCATTGTTATACTATAACTATAGTTTTATCTATCTATACAAGGGGTACGCCAGTTACATACACATTTCCAGGGGGTACGTGAAGCATAAAAGATTGAGAACCACTGATATATATGTTTTAATTTATTCCCATTGTTATACTATAACTATAGTTTTATCTATCTATACAAGGGGTACGCCAGTTACATACACATTTCCAGGGGGTACGTGAAGCATAAAAGGTTGAGAACCACTGATATATATGTTTTAATTTATTCCCATTTTTATACTATAACTATAGTTTTATCTATCTATACAAGGGGTACGTCAGTTACATACACATTTCCAGGGGGTACGTGAAGCATAAAAGGTTGAGAACCACTGATATATATGTTTTAATTTATTCCCATTGTTATACTATAACTATAGTTTTATCTATCTATACAAGGGGTACGCCAGTTACATACACATTTCCAGGGGGTACGTGAAGCATAAAAGGTTGAGAACCACTGATATATATGTTTTAATTTATTCCCATTTTTATACTATAACTATAGTTTTATCTATCTATACAAGGGGTACGTCAGTTACATACACCTTTCCAGGGGGTACGTGAAGCATAAAAGGTTGAGAACCACTGATATATATGTTTTAATTTATTCCCATTGTTATACTATAACTATAGTTTTATCTATCTATACAAGGGGTACGCCAGTTACATACACATTTCCAGGGGGTACGTGAAGCATAAAAGGTTGAGAACCACTGATATATATGTTTTATTTTATTTCCATTGTTATAATATAACTATAGTTTTATCTATCTATACAAGGGGTACGCCAGTTACATACACATTTCCAGGGGGTACGTGAAGCATAAAAGGTTGAGAACCACTGATATATATGTTTTATTTTATTTCCATTGTTATAATATAACTATAGTTTTATCTATCTATACAAGGGGTACACCAGTTACATACACATTTCCAGGGGGTACGTGAAGCATAAAAGGTTGAGAACCACTGATATATACGTTTTAATTTATTCCCATTGTTATACTATAACTATAGTTTTATCTATCTATACAAGGGGTACGCCAGTTACATACACATTTCCAGGGGGTACGTGAAGCATAAAAGATTGAGAACCACTGATATATATGTTTTAATTTATTCCCATTGTTATACTATAACTATAGTTTTATCTATCTATACAAGGGGTACGCCAGTTACATACACATTTCCAGGGGGTACGTGAAGCATAAAAGGTTGAGAACCACTGATATATATGTTTTAATTTATTCCCATTGTTATACTATAACTATAGTTTTATCTATCTATACAAGGGGTACGCCAGTTACATACACATTTCCAGGGGGTACGTGAAGCATAAAAGGTTGAGAACCACTGATATATATGTTTTAATTTATTCCCATTTTTATACTATAACTATAGTTTTATCTATCTATACAAGGGGTACGTCAGTTACATACACCTTTCCAGGGGGTACGTGAAGCATAAAAGGTTGAGAACCACTGATATATATGTTTTAATTTATTCCCATTGTTATACTATAACTATAGTTTTATCTATCTATACAAGGGGTACGCCAGTTACATACACATTTCCAGGGGGTACGTGAAGCATAAAAGATTGAGAACCACTGATATATATGTTTTAATTTATTCCCATTGTTATACTATAACTATAGTTTTATCTATCTATACAAGGGGTACGCCAGTTACATACACATTTCCAGGGGGTACGTGAAGCATAAAAGGTTGAGAACCACTGATATATATGTTTTAATTTATTCCCATTTTTATACTATAACTATAGTTTTATCTATCTATACAAGGGGTACGTCAGTTACATACACCTTTCCAGGGGGTACGTGAAGCATAAAAGGTTGAGAACCACTGATATATATGTTTTAATTTATTCCCATTGTTATACTATAACTATAGTTTTATCTATCTATACAAGGGGTACGCCAGTTACATACACATTTCCAGGGGGTACGTGAAGCATAAAAGGTTGAGAACCACTGATATATATGTTTTATTTTATTTCCATTGTTATAATATAACTATAGTTTTATCTATCTATACAAGGGGTACGCCAGTTACATACACATTTCCAGGGGGTACGTGAAGCATAAAAGGTTGAGAACCACTGATATATATGTTTTATTTTATTTCCATTGTTATAATATAACTATAGTTTTATCTATCTATACAAGGGGTACACCAGTTACATACACATTTCCAGGGGGTACGTGAAGCATAAAAGGTTGAGAACCACTGATATATACGTTTTAATTTATTCCCATTGTTATACTATAACTATAGTTTTATCTATCTATACAAGGGGTACGCCAGTTACATACACATTTCCAGGGGGTACGTGAAGCATAAAAGATTGAGAACCACTGATATATATGTTTTAATTTATTCCCATTGTTATACTATAACTATAGTTTTATCTATCTATACAAGGGGTACGCCAGTTACATACACATTTCCAGGGGGTACGTGAAGCATAAAAGGTTGAGAACCACTGATATATATGTTTTAATTTATTCCCATTGTTATACTATAACTATAGTTTTATCTATCTATACAAGGGGTACGCCAGTTACATACACATTTCCAGGGGGTACGTGAAGCATAAAAGGTTGAGAACCACTGATATATATGTTTTAATTTATTCCCATTTTTATACTATAACTATAGTTTTATCTATCTATACAAGGGGTACGTCAGTTACATACACCTTTCCAGGGGGTACGTGAAGCATAAAAGGTTGAGAACCACTGATATATATGTTTTAATTTATTCCCATTGTTATACTATAACTATAGTTTTATCTATCTATACAAGGGGTACGCCAGTTACATACACATTTCCAGGGGGTACGTGAAGCATAAAAGATTGAGAACCACTGATATATATGTTTTAATTTATTCCCATTGTTATACTATAACTATAGTTTTATCTATCTATACAAGGGGTACGCCAGTTACATACACATTTCCAGGGGGTACGTGAAGCATAAAAGGTTGAGAACCACTGATATATATATGTTTTAATTTATTCCCATTGTTATACTATAACTATAGTTTTATCTATCTATACAAGGGGTACGCCAGTTACATACACATTTCCAGGGGGTACGTGAAGCATAAAAGATTGAGAACCACTGATATATATGTTTTAATTTATTCCTATTGTTATACTATAACTATAGTTTTATCTATCTATACAAGGGGTGCGCCAGTTACATACACATTTCCAGGGGGTACGTGAAGCATAAAAGGTTGAGAACCACTGATATATATGTTTTATTTTATTCCCATTGTTATGCTATAACTATAGTTTTATCTATCTATACAAGGGGTACGCCAGTTACATACACATTTCCAGGGGGTACGTGAAGCATAAAAGGTTGAGAACCACTGATATATATGTTTTAATTTATTCCCATTTTTATACTATAACTATAGTTTTATCTATCTATACAAGGGGTACGTCAGTTACATACACCTTTCCAGGGGGTACGTGAAGCATAAAAGGTTGAGAACCACTTATATATATGTTTTATTTTATTCCCATTGTTATACTATAACTATAGTTTTATCTATCTATACAAGGGGTACGCCAGTTACATACACATTTCCAGGGGGTACGTGAAGCATAAAAGATTGAGAACCACTGATATATATGTTTTAATTTATTCCCATTGTTATACTATAACTATAGTTTTATCTATCTATACAAGGGGTACGCCAGTTACATACACATTTCCAGGGGGTACGTGAAGCATAAAAGGTTGAGAACCACTGATATATATGTTTTAATTTATTCCCATTTTTATACTATAACTATAGTTTTATCTATCTATACAAGGGGTACGTCAGTTACATACACATTTCCAGGGGGTACGTGAAGCATAAAAGGTTGAGAACCACTGATATATATGTTTTAATTTATTCCCATTGTTATACTATAACTATAGTTTTATCTATCTATACAAGGGGTACGCCAGTTACATACACATTTCCAGGGGGTACGTGAAGCATAAAAGGTTGAGAACCACTTATATATATGTTTTATTTTATTCCCATTGTTATACTATAACTATAGTTTTATCTATCTATACAAGGGGTGCGCCAGTTACATACACATTTCCAGGGGGTACGTGAAGCATAAAAGATTGAGAACCACTGATATATATGTTTTAATTTATTCCCATTGTTATACTATAACTATAGTTTTATTTATCTATACAAGGGGTACGCCAGTTACATACACATTTCCAGGGGGTACGTGAAGCATAAAAGGTTGAGAACCACTGATATATATGTTTTAATTTATTCCCATTTTTATACTATAACTATAGTTTTATCTATCTATACAAGGGGTACGTCAGTTACATACACCTTTCCAGGGGGTACGTGAAGCATAAAAGGTTGAGAACCACTTATATATATGTTTTATTTTATTCCCATTGTTATACTATAACTATAGTTTTATCTATCTATACAAGGGGTACGCCAGTTACATACACATTTCCAGGGGGTACGTGAAGCATAAAAGATTGAGAACCACTGATATATATGTTTTATTTTATTCCCATTGTTATACTATAACTATAGTTTTATCTATCTATACAAGGGGTACGCCAGTTACATACACATTTCCAGGGGGTACGTGAAGCATAAAAGATTGAGAACCACTGATATATATGTTTTAATTTATTCCTATTGTTATACTATAACTATAGTTTTATCTATCTATACAAGGGGTGCGCCAGTTACATACACATTTCCAGGGGGTACGTGAAGCATAAAAGGTTGAGAACCACTGCTCTAGGTCAAACATTTTGTTGTTAACTTACTGACTCACTTCTGATTGAGTCACAACAGATTTATTCCCTTTTCCCAAAGCTTTCCTGTTTTGCCAGGAAAGAACATCTCACAATTTTCACTCCCCATTGAGGTAAAATCCAAAGGATGCTTACTCGTCATTTTGTGTACTTTCGTCGTTTGTTTTTTATTTACGACTCTTGGAATTTGAATCCTTTCTACGTGCAGTCAGTGTGTGCGTGCCTCGTGAACGATACGTCACGGTCCTGTGATTGCCATCACTTCTGCTCGGTGTTTTGTCCATGCACGGGAGAAGTCGACACACAAGGACAACCAGTTTTCAACGCAGGCACAGCACGGAGGAAGTCCTATTAAGTGTGTCTAGCTATCTCGAAAATCGAAACACTTTCGGCTGAATCGATCAGTGAAGCGTTCGATGGCGTTTGCATCGAGAAGGAGATTCAAATCTAGGCTCGTGAATTTTTCGTTTTCGTGGATGTGTTGGTTTGTCTTTAAGTTACTTGAGACGGAGTGTGGTTGGGGAAAAAGTGGCTCAGTCGGTAGCGCGTCAGGCTCATAATCTGCAGTTCATAGGTTCGAGTCCCAGCTGGGCCAGCGTTGAGATTTATCTCAGCAAAACTCCCGCCCTGTCCACAGTCAGTAGGGGACACCGAAGTAGTCACGGTCAGTAGCCCACGGTCAGTAGGGGACACTTGGAAAAGCCGCCGTCCGGCGGATGGGACGTTAAGCCGTGGCCCCGTGTACGGGAGAGCCATACACTATGCACGTTAAAAAACACGCTGGATGGCCTTCACGGGAGGCTACCATCTGTCTCCCAACAGCTGTTCCAGTGGGTCCCCTCCCCCAACCCTCTCTGATCCTTCGGGGTTCTTGTGACCTGGCCATTTAGCCCATGGTGTGCAAAAAAAGTGCCGCTCAGAGGTAAAACAACCCAACGTTAAAGAACACGGGAGGCTACCATCTGTCTCCTAACAGCTGTTCCAGTGGGTCCCCTACCCCAACCTTCTCTGAGCCTTCAGGGTTCTTGTGACCTGGCCATTTAGCCCATAGTGTGCAAAAAAAAAAAGTGATGCTCACAGGTAAAATAACCGTTCAGTCAGTAGCACGTCTGTATCTTAATCTGAGGTTTCCATGTTCGATTCTGCGCTTGTTAAGGTTTTCTGTCCTCTATTCTGGCCTCGGTGGGAAATTGGACAAAGATGGGACTGGAAAGGGTGACGTTCGTCGGAAGGGACGTCGCCACGTATGCAGCAGAGGCGTACATTGTGCGCTTAAAGAACACGCGGCACTTTTTTTGCACAATGGGCTAAATGGCCAGGTCACAAGGACTCCAAAGCTCAGAGAAGGTTGGGGGGACCGGACAAACTGGACAGCTGTTAGGATACAAATGGTAGCCTCTCATCTAGGCTATTCAGTGTGTTCTTTAACGTGCACAGGGTATGGCTCTTCCGTACACGGGGGCTACGGCTTAACGTCCCATCCGACGGAGGGCGGCCTTTCCAAGCCCATCGCTGTCCCCTACTGACTGTGGGCAGGGGGGGGGGGAGTTTGCGGTGATAAATCTCAACGCTGACCCAGCTGGGACTCGAACCTGGGAACTATAAATTACGAGCCTGACGCGCTACCGACTGAGCCCCACCACCGCATCCCAGGTCACATGGACCCCGATGGCTCAGAGAAGGTTGGGGGAGGGGACCCACTGGAACAGCTGTTGGGAGACAGATGGTTGCCTCCCTTCAAGTCCATCCAGCGTGTTCTTTAACGTGCACAGGGTATGGCTCCATCACACGGGACTATGGCTTGACGTCCCATCCGATGGAAGGCGGCCTTTCCAAGCCCATCGGTGTCCGCTTCTGACCGAGGCCAGGGGGGGGGGGGGAAGTTATGTGGAGATGAACCTCAACGCTGACCCCCAGCTGAGACTCGAACTTCGGAACTGCAGATTACGAGCCTAGCGCGCTACTGACCGAGCCCACCCCCATGCCATCCAGCGCGTACAGAAAATGGCTCTCTTATGCACAAAGCGATGGTGGAGCGGAGGTGGCTCAGTCGGTAGCGCGCCAGGCTCGTAATTTGCAGTTCCGAAATTCGAGTCTCAGCTGGGTCAGCGTTGAGACTTATCTCGCGGCACTTTTGAACTGAATGACCTTGACTGAATGACTCACTGAATGACCTTGACGGGAGGTTACCACTGTCTCCCCACAGCTGTTCCAGTGGGTCCCCTCCCTGAGCCTTCGGGGTGAGGGTGACCTCCTAGTGACCTTCCTAGTGACCTTGCCATTTAGCTCATGGTGTGCAAAAAAATGCCGCTCAGAGGTAAAACATCCCAAACAACTCAGGACGACGTCTTAACGTCCTATCCAGAAAACGGCGGGCTTTACAAACCAGGGACGGGGGTGGCTCAGTCGGTAGCGCGCCAGGCTCTTAATCTGTAGTTCCCAGGTTCGAGTCCCAGCTGGGTCAGCGTTGAGATTTATCTCCGCAAAACTCCCCGCCCTGCCCACGGTCAGTAGGGGACACCGATGGGCTTGGAAAGGCCGCCGTCCGTCGGATGGGACGTTAAGCCGTGGCTCCGTATGCGGGAGAGCCATACCCTGTGCACGTTAAAGAACACGCTGGATGGCCTTGACGGGAGGATACCACCTGTCTCCCAACAGCTATTCCAGTGGGTCCCCTCCCCCAACCTTCTTTGATCCTTCGCGGTCCTTGTGACCTGGCCATTTAGCCCATGGTGTGCAAAAAAGTGCCGCTCAGATGTAAAACAACAACCCAAGCTTTACAAACCCAGGGGTATCCTGGAAACTGGGAAATTATGAGACTGACTTGCTATCAACTGAGCCATCCCAGCTGTTTATAAGACTAGAGTGTCCGAGTCACATAGTTTAAAAAAATTTAATCACTTTTCCACTAAAGTTTGCTTTCTCCTTTTTGGCAATCTTGCATATTGTTTTCATCCGTGGCAAATCCCTTAGAATGAAAACTTGGTGAAAATTTAAACTATGAACCTTCATTTTGTGACGATTAATGAGTTAAGCGCACTAGAATTCCTCTGCAGTGCATCCTGCATCCCAAGTTTCACTCTTCGTAGACGCAAGTAACGAAACAATAGACCAAGATCGTGATAAATTGTCAACAGGCAGCTTTGTTCCATTCAAAATCTAACAGAGAATGAAATTTCCTTTCCAAAACATAGAAAAAGTGCAAGGGGGGGGGGGGGTTGTTATATAACCTATCCCTTCGAGTGTGAACAATTTTCGGTCTTTTTTGAAAACGCTTTCGGTATTTTAGATGCTGAATAATCATTAAAGTTCGATACTAAATCACAGCACAGAGAGTGTCTTACTCACGTGCTGATAAAAAATGGCTTTCAGTAAAAATGACATGATATCGACATGTTTATGAAAGCATTGTTGGATTTATTTATTACTTGGTTACTGGAGATGAGTTCAGGTTTAAATTTTTGAGACTGAGACAGAAATTATTGAGCCCAATCGTAATTATGGGGAAAAAAATTCTGTTTCCACTTAAAATTTGTAGAATTTCAAACCATTTTTCAGAATGTGACGTATTATCACAGAAATTGATCATTTTTGTTTGGTTTCTGTCTTTTTAATTTAAATCATCCCTTGGGGACGTGGTTGGGTTTGGTTGTTTTACCTCTGAGCGGCACTTTTTTGCACACCATGGGCTAAATGGCCAGGTCACATGGACCCCGAAGGCTCAGAGAAGGTTGGGGGAGGGGACCCACTGGAACAGCTGTTGGGAGACAGATGGTAGTCTCCCGTCAAGGCCCTCCAGCGTGTTATTTAACGTGCCCAGGGTATGGCTCTCCCGCACACGGGGCCACGGCTTAAAGTCCCATCCGACGGACAGCGGCCTTTCCAAATCCATCAGTGTCCCCTACTGACCGTGGGCAGGGCGGGGAATTTTGCGGAGATAAATCTCAACGCTGACCCAGCTGGGACTCGAACCTGGGAACTACAGATTATGAGCCTGGCGCGCTACCGACTGAGCCCCCCCTCACACGGAACCACGGCTTAACGTCTCATCCGACGGGTGGCTGCCTTTCCAAGCCCATCGGTGTCCCCTACTGGCCGGGGCGGGGAATTTTGTGGAGATAAATCTCAACACTGGCAGAGGCGGGACTCGAACCTGGGAACTGCAGATTACGAGCCTGGCGTGCTACCAACCGAGCCACCCCCGCCCACTTTAGAAAGCACATTGAATAAGAAACAAAACTTCTGCTCTTTAGTGATACAGAATTTCCACCGAAGTTAAGTAAATGTTATGATAAACATGCAGACAGCAACAAAGTAAGTGGGTAGATGGAATAAATCAAACAACTCTCTTTACCTGCATGGCACAACTGCTAGCGAACATTTCTTGCCCACTTAAGCAGCAGGGGATATAAAAAGAAAAAAAAAAACTTAGCGGAAGGAATTGCGATATGGATCGGCGATTTTTCTAAAACGAGGCAACTCGAAAAATTTGTTCCGCCACGGCCCACAATGCATCACTGGCACCGTGGGACAATCGGCACATGAAAAGGGCACTTAAAAGAGCACGTGGAACGAGAAAAATAATATATGTTGTTACTTCTACAGTTGTGGACACTTAAAACACTGCTTAGGTAATGTCCCATTTTTTTCCCCAATGGAAACACTCAACCGATAATGTGATTTTCCATTTCATTTCTAAATGTCACAATCGAACTTGTCAGAACGCTTAAAATAGGTTCGTGGACCAAGTTTCTGTGCAAAGAGTACAGGACAGAATCCGCAGTTAAAACATCTTTAATCTGGCTCCACGTTACTTTTTAACATTTGAAAATATATATTGGAAATTTTTTTTTGTGTTGGTTTAGTTTCCACTACTGCGTATTAAAGATTAATGACAACGCGGTTATCACATAAAATGTTGATGCCAAAGCGGATATCACATAAATTGTCGATGCCAACACGGATATTATACAAAATATCAAATATTGTATAAAACACCTAAAATGTCGATATAACAATTCATGTGATATCAACTCGGATATCACATGAATTGTTGATGCAAAGCGGATGTCATATAAATTGTTGATGCCAAAGCGGATATCACATAAAATATTGTTGCCGAAACGGATATTACATATGATGACGATGCCAACACGGATATCAATAAAACGGCGATGCCAAAACGGGTATCATATAAAATTTTGATGCCAAAGCGGATATCGCATAAATTGTTGATGCCAAAGCGGATATCACATAAATTGTTGATGCCACGCGGATATCACATAAAATGTTGATGCCAAAGCGAATATCACACGAAATTTTAATTCCAAAACGGATATCACATGAAATGTTGATGCCAAAGCGGATATCACATATATTGTTGATGCCACAGCGGATATCACACAAATTGTTGATGCCAAAGCGGATATCACACGAAATTTTAATTCCAAAACGAATATCGCATGAAATGTTGATACCAACACGGATATCACATAAAATGTTGATACCAAAGCGGATATCGCATAAATTGTTGATGCAAAGCGCATATCACATAAATTGGTGATGCCAAAACGGAAATCACATAATTTTTTGATGACAAAGCGGACATCACATAAAACGTTAATAGCAAAACGGATATCACACATCTTTTGGTGACAAAGCGGATATCACATTTTTATGACAAAGCGGATATCACATAAAATGTCGATGCCAAAGTGGATATCACATAAATTGTTGATGCCAAAACGGATATCACATAAAATGTCGATGCCAAAGTGGATATCACATAAAATGTTGATGCCAAAGCGGATATCACATAAAATGTCGATGCCAAAATGGCAAACCCATCGGTGTCTCCTACTGACCGTGGGCAAGGCGGGGAAATTTGCGGAGATAAATCTCAACGCTGACCCAGCTGGGACTCGAACCTGGGAACTGCAGATTACAAGTCTGGCGCGCTACCAAATGAGCCACCCCCGTCCAAAATGATGACAGGGAGAGGTGGACTGCATCATTTTACTCCTGAGTTGCACGTCTTTTGCACACAAGAGGCTAAATATTCGCGAGTTAAAAGAAGTCAGCATGATAATCCAGCTGAGAGTTGTTAGTAGAAATCTCCCCCAAGTGTAAGTTCAGTCCAGACTGTTATTCAATGCCCACGCAGCCATGGTCTTAACGTCATATCCGACGGATGTCTTTCGATGTCACCCCTTCCTCATCGAGGGAAGAAAATTCTGAAAGGAACAATTGCAACTCGATCCTGAAAATATCCAACATTAAAGAAAAAGGCAAGAAACATTATTTTTCTTTCACATTCTCGTTCGTTAAATGGGATACTTTATTGGGGGCGGGGGGGGGGGGGGAAGGCTCAGTCGGTAGCGCGCCAGGCTCGTAATCTGCAGTTCCCAGGTTCGAGTCCCAGCGTTGAGATTTATCTCCGCAAAACTCCCCGCCCTGCCCACGGTCAGTAGGGGACACCGATGGGTTAAGCCGTGACCCCGTGTGCGGGAGAGCCATACCCTGTGCACGTTAAAGAACACACTGGATAGCCTTGATGGGAGGCTACCATCTGTCTCCCAACAGCTGTTCCAGTGGGTCCCCAACCTTCTCTGAGCCTTCGGGGTCTTGTGACCCTGGCCATTTAACCCATGGTGTGCAAAAAACTGCCGCTCAGAGGTAAAACAACCCAACGTTAAAGAACACACTGGATGGCCTTGACGGGAGGCTACCATCTGTCTCCCAACAGCTGTTCCAGTGGGTCCCCTCCTCCAACCTTCTCTGAGCCTTCGGGGTCCTTGTGACCTGGCCATTTAGCCCATGGTGTGCAAAAAGTGCCGCTCAGAGGTAAAACAATCCAACCCTGTCATTATTTATGATTCGATGTAAGAAAATATATGGGGTGTTCCTTTTTAAGTTTAATTCAACGTTGTTTTACCTACAATGGGTTAAATTTTACCACACAATGGGTTAAATGGCCGGGTCAGAAGGACCCCGAGACTCAGAGAAGTTGGTGGGAGAGGACCCACTGGAACAGCTGTGACCTCTCCTTTCCAAACAAATTCTTCTTCTTCAGAAGAGATTCTCCTCTCTTTACCTCGTCTTTCCATCAAGATCAATCATCAATCATCATTCCATCAATCATCATCCAAGGGCTGGGGTTCGGATATTTTCCAAGACTGTGGGTCGTAAAAAGTGATATTTCCGAGACTGTGGGTCGCACAAGAGCATAAGTTTACACAGAAGCATAATATTACACTGAGAAAATTACAGAAATTTAGAAACATTGTGTACGGTAGCTCAAAAAAAATATCCGAAAACTATGATTGATTACAAAGTTCAGAAAAAAATATTTGCCAACGATTTTTTTAGAAATTAGTAATCTGGCAACCTTCGTTATTACCAGATATTTTTTTTTTTGAATTCTGTAATCAACCGTAGTGTTAGGATACTTTTTTAATATATATAAAGCAATGAATATTGAGAGTGTGCAGTTACCGTTCACAGCAAACTGGAGCGGTTGCGGTTAATGTTCACAGCACATTGGATTGTGTGAGCTCGCAAAAACATGGATCGTGTGGGCCCACTCACAGAAATGTTGAGCGTGTGCAGTTACCGTTCACAGCAAACTGGAGCGTGTGCAGTAACTGCACACGCTCCAGTTTGCTGTGAACGGTAACTGGAGGGTGTACAGTTGCTGTACACGCTCCAGATTTTTTTTTAATTCTGTAATCAACCGTAGTGTTCGGATATTTTTTTGAGCGACTGTACAAATTTGCTACTATCATAAAAGAATAACAAATTTGAATATCAACATAAACAGTCCGCAAAAATATCTTAATTAACAGATAGTGATGGGTTATAGATAGTGATGATTACAGATTCTTGAGAACTATCCGAGCACAGCATTAAATGCGCAGACTCAGAGCAACCTCATCTTATGTCACCCCCTTTCATATATTTAATTGCGCTGTTTTAAACTGAGCAGCGCTTTTTTTGCACACAATGGGCTCAATGGCCAGGTCACAAGGACTCTAAAGACTCCGAGAATGTTGGGGGAGGGGACCCACTGCAACAACTTTTGGGAGACAGATGGTGGCCTCCCGTCAAGGCCATCCAGTGCGCTCTTTTATGTGCAGAGGGTATGGCTCTCCCGCACACGGAGTCACGGCTTAACGTCCCATCCGACGGACGGGGGTCTTTTCAAGCCTATCGGTGTCCCCTACTGACCGTGGACAGGGCGTGGAGTTTTGCGGAGATAAATCTCAGCTCTGAACCAGGTCACAAGGACTCCGAAGATTCCGAGAATGTTGGGGAGGGGACCCACTGTACCGCTGTCCGAAAACAGAGAGTAGTATCCATCAAGGCCATCAATGTGTTCTTCAATGTGTACAGGTATAGTTGTCCCGCACACGAAACCACGACTTAACGTCCCATCCGACGGGCGGCTGCCTTTCCAAGCCCATCGGTGTCCCCTACTGGCCGGGGCGGGGAATTTTGTGGAGATGAATTTCAACGCTGGCCCAGGCGGGACTCGAACCTGGGAACTGCAGATCAGGAGCCTGGCCCGCTACCGACTGAGCCACTCCTACCCCCAATGTATTTAGTATCGCTAATTCCTCTATTTCAGTCAGAACTTTAAAATTTTTCGATCACCAAAATGAAATAAACCCGTGGCGTGCAAAACGCAATAAATTTCGACGTTAAATATTTCACTGACTTAGATGTCGGCTGTGACGATTTGAGAGCACGATCCTCTGCGCGAGCCCTTCGCTTGCTCCGTGATCTTTGTTTCCTTTCAGCGCTACGTGACAATAACTCGTCACGCGCAGGCGCGTCCCTCGCTCTCTTCATTCCCTAACTCGATATTAAAATGCTGACTTAGTGACACGTGATCGTTTCGCGGCTGCTACGTGATGCTTCTACAAAAGGAAAAAGTGTTTTTAAACTAATGATTTGTATCAGATTCGTCTTTACTTACATTTTAAATGTTTTCCTATTTTTGTAATGGACTTTCTCTTCCAAAAACACAAGTTTTATAGCGTTTCGGTGATAGTTGTCATTCGTGTTCTATTAGAGACCAGCGGTTTACTATACTCTTGGGAAAAGAGTTGGGTTGCTTTACCTCTGAGCGGCACTTTTTTGCACACCGTGGGCTAAATGGTTAGGTCACAAGGACCCCGAAGGCTCAGAGAAGGTTGGGGGAGGGTATCCATTAGAACAGCTGTTGGGAGACAGATGGTACCCTCCCGTCAAGGCCATCCAGCGTGTTCTTTAACGTTGGGTTGTTTTACCTCTGAGCGGCACTTTTATGCGCACAATGGGCTAAATGGCCAGGTCACAAGGACCCCGAAGGCTCAGAGAAGATTTGGGGAGGGGGACCCACTGGAACAGCTGTTGGGAGACAGATGGTAGCCTCCTGTCAAGGCCATCCAGCGTGTTCTTTAACGTGCACAGGGTATGGCTCTCCCGCACACGGCGCCACGGCTTAACATCCCATCCGACGGACGGCGGTCTCTTTTCAAGCCTATCGGTGTCCCCTACTGACTGTGGGCACGGCGGCGAATTTGTCTGAGATAAATCTCAACGCTGACCCAGCTGGGACTCGAACCTGGGAACTGCAGATTACGAGCCTGGCGCGCTACCGAGTGAACCCCCTAGATGGTGAGGAGTTGGATACATATTTCACTACTCAGTATCTACAGGGTGTGATTGAATTGGGCACATATTTTGCAGCTGCTGCTTACGGGATGCGAAGGATTGGCCACAGATTCCAACTTAAGTCCTTCACATGGTGAAGAGTCTGCTACGTATTTCACCACTGATTGTCCACAGGATGTTAAGGAATTGGGCACACATTCCGTGTGGACCTGATCTAAGTGGGAAGGAGGTAAGGGAGATATACATCCTCGTCGCAACATTTTTGAAAATCAAGGAAACCCAAATGGAAGCGAAAAATGACATTAAACCTATATGTATGACATGCAATTTTTAAGAAATTTTTGAAATACTGTAAAACGGGGAGAAAGGATTACACCAGAACGCCATTCTGGATCGATCCAGTTATTTGTCCACTTCCCATTTACTTTTTTCTAATCCCAGCCTGTACCCAGCGACAGTATACCACAGGGTGCAAATTGTTGAGTTGGAATGTTTGTCGTTGGAGGTGAACACACGTTTTGCCAGTGATTACCTCACAGGTACGACGATGTTGAGGGCACATTTAATCACTACCATCAAAGTACGAAGAAACCGAGGACACATTTCGCCATTACCGCACAAGATGCAAAGGAATTGGACACACATTTCATCATTGTCACACAAGTTGCAAAAGAATTGGGCACACATTTCATCACTACCACCAAGGTACGAAGAAAACGAGGATACATTTCTCCATTAATAGACAATATTTCTCCATTAATAGACAATTAATAGACAAGATGCAAAGGAATCGGACGCACATTTCGTCACTACCACACAAGGTACAAAAGAATTGGGCACATATTTCATCACTACCACCAAGGTACCAAGAAACTGAGGACACAATTCGCCATTACTAGATGAGATGCAAAGGAATTGGACACACATTTCGTTACTACCACACAAGGTACAAAAGAATTGGACACACATTTCATCACTACCACACAAGGTACAAAAGAATTGGACACACATTTCAACACTACCACACAAGGTACAAAAGAATTGGACACACATTTCATCACTACCACACAAGGTACGAAGAAACAGAGGACACATTTCGCCTTTGCTAGACAAGATGCAAAGGAATTGGACACACATTTCATCACTACCACACAAGGTACAAAAGAATTGGACACACATTTCATCACTACCACACAAGGTACAAAAGAATTGAACACACATTTCATCACTACCACACAAACGAAACACTGGATACAACGAAGAAACAGAAGACACATTTCGCCTTCACTAGACAAGATGCAAAGGAATTGGACACACATTTCATCGTTGTCACACAAGATGCACATTTCATCACGCACATTTCATCACTATTGGACACACATCTCATCACTACCACAAGGTACTGTTATGAACTGATTCCAATCCGTTCATAACTTCAAGGAAATATTCGGAACAATGTTTCATCAGCGCTTGGAATGTCCTTGGCGAGTCTGCCTTTCGTTCCGAATGAGGAGAGGCCGTGTGAATGCGAAAGATTTCCTTCCCCGAGAGGAAGATGGAGATGACCACAGGAATGGTCACCGTCCACTCCGCATGCCGTTGAGCGCATCACCCGTTTCCAGGGGAGCAAGAAAAAAAAACGAACTGTAAAACTCTCTCGGCAGGACCCTGCTTCAACGGGGCCACCACGCATCGAGAGATAAGTCACAACACAGATGCGATCACCCCAAAAATCCAAGACCACGTGACCCTATGTAAATTTGTGGGAGCCCTCCATTGGTCTCAATGCACGGGACTAAGAACGATGGGGCAAGAGGGTTGTTGGGTTGTTTTACCTCTGAGCGCCACTTTTTTTCATACCATGGGCTAAATGGCCAGGTCACAAGGACACCGGAGGCTCAGAGAAGGTTGGGGACCCACTGGAACAGCTGTTGGGAGACAGATGGTAGCCTCCCATCAAGACTATCCAGTGTGTTCTGTAACGTGCACAGGGTATGGCTCTCCCACACACGTGGCCACTGCTTAATGACCCTTCCGACCGACGGCAGCCTTTCCAAGCTCATCGGTGTCCCCTATTGACCGAGGGCAGGGCAGAAATTTTTGCGGCAATAAATCTCAACGCTGGCCCAGCTGGGACTCGAACCTGGGAACTACAGATTACGAGCCTGGGCAAGAGGGGCGAACAGTGAGGAAAGTGAAAAAAAACAAATGTACTAACAAAGAATTCTGCACCGAGAACTTTTTGAGGGGCAGAGATGAAAAGGAAAAAGCGAACGATAAAGAGGTGCGCGCGCTCCCATTGCCACTTTTCGCTTATGGACCAGATGCTAAAGGGGCCAAGGCCCCTTTCACAAAGTGGTCCAGATATTGAAGAAGAAGGATGTCAGACGTGTGTTGTTACGCTCCGGAGAAGCGTGACTTTCTCCAAAAACGTTCGTGTCGCTCTGAGATGCTGATTGTGCACCCTGTAATGTGACAACGTCGGAAAGTCGACACCTGGACCTGATACTCGCCCTGATGATCTGATGATCTGTGATGCCGACAGACTGAACGGCCGTCCTGCCAGAGCGCTATACTGGTAATCTGTCCCTGCTGATGTCTGTTCTCACTTCCTCTCATGTGCCGTAGCGCAGAACTTCGCCAATGCTGGCAGACACGATTGTGGACTAATGTCCTCCTGACCTTCGTTCCCTGATTACGTGATGACCAACAACCGCCAAGAACGCGATCACAATACGAGGTAGGAACTGATCCTGTTTTGCACATGCCTAACAAGTTCTAATGACAGTTTAAATCAGCTTCGCGCTAAAGTTAAGAGACAGCAGCAGAAAATGCATATAGAACTATCCTTACCACAAAAATGACAAAGGAATTGGACACACATTTCATCCTTACCACACAAATGGCAAAGGAATTGGACACACATTTCATCCTTACCACACAAATGGCAAAGGAATTGGACACACATTTCATCCTTACCACACAAATGGTAAAGGAATTGGACACACATTTCATCCTTACCACACAAATGGCAAAGGAATTGGACACACATTTCATCCTTACCACACAAATGGCAAAAGAAATTGGGCACACATTTGATTCTTACCACACAAATGGCAAAAGAAGTGTGCACACATTTCATCATTACAACAAAAATGGTAAAGGAATTGGGCACACATTTCATCCTTACCACACAAATGGCAAAGGAATTGGACACACATTTCTTCCTTACCACACAAATGGTAAAGGAATTTGGCACACATTTGATTCTTAGCACACAAATGGCAAAGGAAGTGGACACACATTTCATCCTTACCACACAAATGGCAAAGGAATTGGACACACATTTCATCCTTACCACACAAATGGCAAAGGAATTGGGCCCACATTTGATTCTTACCACACAAATGGCAAAGGAATTGGGCCCACATTTGATTCTTACCACACAAATGGCAAAGGAAGTGGGCACACATTTCATCATTACAACAAAAATGGTAAAGGAATTGGGCACACATTTCATCCTTACCACACAAATGGCAAAGGAATTGGACACATATTTCATCCTTTACACACAAATGGCAAAGGACTTGGGCACACATTTCATCCTTACCACACAAATGGCAAAGGAATTTGGCACACATTTCATCCTTGCCACACAAATGGCAAAAGAAGTGGGCACACATTTAATTCTTACCACACAAATGGCAAAGGAATTGGACACACATTTCATCATTACAACAAAAATGGCAAAGGAATTGGACACACATTTCATCCTTACCACACAAATGGTAAAGGAATTGGACACACATTTCATCCTTACCACACAAATGGTAAAGGAATTGGACACACATTTCATCCTTACCACACAAATGGCAAAGGAATTGGACACACATTTCATCCTTACCACACAAATGGCAAAAGAAATTGGGCACACATTTGATTCTTACCACACAAATGGCAAAAGAAGTGTGCACACATTTCATCATTACAACAAAAATGGTAAAGGAATTGGGCACACATTTCATCCTTACCACACAAATGGCAAAGGAATTGGACACATATTTCATCCTTTACACACAAATGGCAAAGGACTTGGGCACACATTTCATCCTTACCACACAAATGGCAAAGGAATTTGGCACACATTTCATCCTTACCACACAAATGGCAAAAGAATTGGACACACATTTCTTCCTTAACACACAAATGGTAAAGGATTTGAGCGCACATTTGATTCTTACCACACAAATGGTAAAGGAATTGGACACACATTTCATCCTTGCCACACAAATGGCAAAAGAAGTGGGCACACATTTCATCCTCACCACACAAATGGCAAAGGAATTTGACACACATTTAATTCTTACCACACAAATGGCAAAGGAATTGGACACACATTTCATCATTACAACAAAAATGGCAAAGGAATTGGACACACATTTCATCATTACAACAAAAATGGCAAAGGAATTGGACACACATTTCATCCTTACCACACAAATGTCAAAGGAATTGGACACACATTTCATCGTTACCACACAAATGGCAAAGGAATTGGACACACATTTCTTCGTTACCACACAAATGGCAAAGGAATTGGACACACATTTCATCCTTACCACACAAATGGCAAAGGAATTGGGCACACATTTGATTCTTACCACACAAATGGCAAAGGAAGTGGGCACACATTTCATCATTACAACAAAAATGGTGAAGGAATTGGCCACACATTTCATCCTTGCCACACAAATGGCAAAGGACTTGGGCACACATTTCATCCTTATCACACAAATGACAAAGGAATTGGACACACATTTCATCCTTACCACAAAAATGGTAAAGGAATTGGGCACACATTTCATCCTTACCACACAAATGGTAAAGGAATTGGGCACACATTTCATCCTTACCACACAAATGGTAAAGGAATTTGGCACACATTTGATTCTTACCACACAAATGGCAAAAGAAGTGGGCACACATTTCATCCTTGACACACAAATGGCAAAGGAATTGGACACACATTTCATCCTTACCACACAAATGGTAAAGGAATTGGACACTCATTTCATCCTTACCACACAAATGGTAAAGGAATTTGGCACACATTTGATTCTTACCACACAAATGGCAAAGGAAGTGGGCACACATTTCATCGTTGCCACACAAATGGCAAAGGAATTGGATACACATTTCATCCTTACCACACAAATGGCAAAGGAATTGGACACATATTTCATCCTTGCCACACAAATGGCAAAGGACTTGGGCACACATTTCATCCTTACCACACAAATGGCAAAGGAATTTGACACACATTTCATCCTTACCACACAAATGGTAAAGGATTTGAGCGCACATTTGATTCTTACCACACAAATGGTAAAGGAATTGGACACACATTTCATCCTTGCCACACAAATGGCAAAAGAAGTGGGCACACATTTCATCCTTACCACACAAATGGCAAAGGAATTTGACACACATTTGATTTTTACCACACAAATGGCAAAGGAAGTGGGCACACATTTCATCCTTACCACACAAATGGCAAAGGAATTGGGCACACTTCTCGCCCTACCAGAAAAGATGCAAAGGAATTTGACAGACTTCTCGCCCCTACCAAAAAAGATTCAATGGAATTGGGCACACATTTCAACACTACCATAGAATGTGCAAAGAAATTGGACACACATTTCATCACTACTACAGAAGGTGCAAAGAAATCGGACACACATTTCAACACTACTATAGAAGGTGCAGAGAAATTGGACAGACATTTCACCACTATCACAAAAGGTGCAAAGAAATTGAACACAATTTCGCCACTATCACAAAAGGTGCAAAGAAATTGGACAGACTTTCGTCTCTGCCAAAAAAGGTGCAAATAAATTGGACACACGTTTCGTCACTACCGAAAAAGGTGCAAAGAAATTGGACACCCATTGCGTCATTACCACAAAAGGTGCAAAGAAATTGGACACATATTTTATCACTATCACAAAAGATGCAAAGAAACTGTCCAACCCCTTAAAGTACGTGTTTTTTTCAGTAAGGAAAAAAAAGAATAAAAAATAATTGGAAATTTAAAAGATTAATGCTTTATTTTACTAATTTACCTGCTTGAATTGAGATTCGTTTCAGATTCCTGACATAACTGTTTAAATTTTGGATCCCCCATAACAATATCCTTCATACGCCATTGATGTACTGTAATTTAATTGTACACTGCGGTAAAACAACCCAATTACAGTTGGGTTGTTTTACCACTGAGCATCATTCTTTTGCACACAATGGGCTAAATGACCAGGTCACAAAGATCTCGAAGGCTGAGAGAAGGTTTGAGACAGGGTGATCCACTAGATAACTGTTGGGAGACAGATGGTAGCCTCCCGTAAAGGACATTCAGCGTGTTCTTTTAACGTACGAGTCTCCGCTCTTTTAACGTAGAGTCTCCGGAGCCACGGCTTAACATCCCTTCCGACGGACGGCAGCCTTTCCAAGCTCATCGGTGTCCCCTATTGACCGTGGGCAGGGCGGGGAGTTTTGCATCGATTGGATTCGATTGTTTTACCTCTGAGCGGCACTTTTTTTGCACACCATGGGCTAAATGGCCAGGCCACAAGGACCCCGAAGGCTAAGAGAAGGTTGGGGGAGGGGACCCACTGGAACAGCTGTTGGGAGACAGATGGTAGTCCCCCGTAAAGGACATCCAGCGTGTTCTTTTAACATACGAGTCTCCCGTACACGGAGCCACGGCTTAACGTCCCTTCCGACGAACGGCAGCCTTTCCAAGCTCATCGGTGTCCCCTATTGACCGTGAGTAGGGCGGGGAGCTTTGAGGAGATAAGTCTCAACGCTGGCCCAGCTGGGACTCGAACCTGGGCACTGCAGATTACGAGCCTGGCGCGCTACCGTCTCTGTATTTCTGGAGTAGGAAGCTAACATTACATCTGAATGCTTTTGCATTTCAGGTTATTCTAACAAATATGCATCCACGCTGTTAAGCATTTTGCGAAAGCTGGCAATGACGAGGTGGTAAGGATTTCATGAGAAAGCCTCTGAATTTACCCTTAGTCATAACACACAAATGACGGAGGTGAGTCACATCCAGTGGCGGCTCAGTCATTGGCGCGCCAACCCTTTGCAAATGATGCAAACAATAACGCGATAAATAAGCATGTCTACTTCTGACGTCGTGATTCGTCCAGCCCAGATAATTGGCAGAAAGGGGGCCTTTCATTGATTAGTTAACCTGATCTCCCCTGATCACCATTCCTATTGGCAGACACGATCTTGACCTTGGTCGCGATCTTATCGGTCACGTGTTTGGGGTCGTGTGGCCGTACGTTAACCTGTTTAAAGAGGTGGCAATGTGATCCCGAAAGCATCAGCAGATCTCGTTTATTTATAGTCTGGAAGGAAAAAACAGATCGGGGTTTTTTTTTCTGGTCGTCGAGTAGTATCTTGTGTCTGAAGGCCACGGCGTGGGTGTGCGTTGCGTACCGATCATGTAGATGTGCTCCTAGGCGCTGCTGGCGAAGTGAGAGTAGGCTTCAATTCCGGAGAATCTCCGATGGTTTGTGATTGGCTGTCTCGCCTTTCTAAGGGAACTTTTCAGATTTCGCCTTTATAGCATTAATTCTGGAAAGATTTCTGTTTCTGGACCTGCTCATGTCGCTGACAGATAGTATTTCAGAGAGCTAAATAAGCGTGGAAAGGATCTCTTGAAAGCTGATAGGAATCTTTGGCTTCTCATAAGCCTGGTTGGCGCACGAGGCAGCGGTTGGTTGTTTCACCTCTGAGCGGCCTTCTTTTGCACACAATGGGAAAAATGAAGGGCAGGACTTTGATGTTCCGAGGCCCTAAGCCAGTGTTTCTCAAACTTTTTTAGTCCGAGACCCGAACCCAGATTATCCGAATCTGCGAATCCCCTAACTCAGACATTTTTTTCGAATCTGCGGACCCACTAACTCAGATTTTCCGAATCTGCGGAACCCCTAACTCAGACTTTTCGAATCTGCGGACCCTCTAACTCAGACTTTTTCGAATCTGTGGATACCCTATTCAAACCTTTTTCGAATCTGCGGACTCAGACTTTTTCGAATGTGCCGACCCGCTAACTCAGATTTTACGAATCTGCGGAACCCCTAACTCAGATTTTACGAATCTGCGGAACCCCTAACTCAGATTTTAAAAATCTGCGGACCCCCTAACTCAGACTTTTCGAATATGCGGACCCTCTAAGTCAGACTTTTTCGAATCTGTGGACCCTCTATTCAAACCCCTTTTCGAATCTTCGGACCCTCTAACTAAACTTTTCGAATCTTCGGACCCTCTAATTAAGACTTTCCGAATCTGCGGATCCCCTAACTCAGACTTTTCGAATCTGCGGACCTCTTAACTAAGACTTTTCTAGTCTAAGGATCTCCTAAATAAAGCTTTTCAAGTCAGAGGACCCAGGGCAGGACTTTGACCTTCCGAGGCTCTAAGCCAGGCGTCGGCAACCTATGACCCGCGGGTCACCAAGTGACCCATTTAATAATTTCAAGTGACCCACTTGAGTTCCGCAAATAAAGTATAATATATAAAAAATAAATTATACTTTATTTGCACAACTCAAGTGGGTCACTTGAAATTATTAAATGGGTCACTTGGTGACCCGCGGGTCATAAGTTGACGAAGCCTGCTCTAAGCTATGAGAAGTTTCAGAGGCCCTAAGCTACAGTAAATTTAAGAGGCTATAATAATAATCTTTATTTTATTCCGCCAATCAGTACAATATACATTTACGTAGCATAATTATCTAATAACAATTAACAGATACATGAGAAAAATCGGGAAGTGAAATAGCTGAGAAATATCAATTAAATTAGAAAAGGGAAATAACAATCCTATGGAAATATTAGTGATTAATGGGAACAATAAGCAAGCTAAAGCTACAATAAGTTTGTGAGGCCCCAAAATTTCGAAAGTCGAAATAAGTTATATATTTATTGTTCTAACTGAAAGAAACTAAATATGAAATTGATGTGGGTTGAGTTTTTTACCTCTGAGCTTCACTTTTTTGCACACCATCTATCTATCTTTTGATAAAGCTCGACTGAATTCAGTCGGTAGCGCGTCAGGCTCGTAATCTATACTTCCCAGGTTCGAGGCCCACCTGGGCCAGTGTTGAGATTTATCTCCGCTCAAACCTCCCCTTTGTCCTTGTTCAGAAAGGGGACACTCTGGGCTTGGAAAGACCGCCGTCTGTCGGATCGGACGTAAAGCCACGGCCCCGTGTGCAAGAGAGCCCTACCATGTAAAAGAACACCTAAATGGTCTTGAGAAGCCATTCGGTGTTGTCAAGGCCATTTCGGTGTTCTTTTAAATGGTAAGGTTCTCTTGCACGCGGGGCCATGGCTTTACACCACCATCTGGTTTCTAATAGCTGTCCAGTGGGGATCCCCTTACCAGGCTTCTGAGCCATTGGTGTCGGGTTGTTTGTGTTGTTTTACCTCTGAGCGGCACATTTTTTGCACACAATGGGCTAAATGGCTAGGTCACAAGGACCCCGTAGGCTCAGAGAAGGTTGGGAGAGAGGACCCACTGGAACAGCTGTTAGGAGACAGATGGAAGCCTCCCGTCCAGGCCATCCAGCGTGTTCTTTAACTTTGGGTTGTTTTACCTCTGAGCGGCACTTTTTTGCACACAATGGGCTAAATGGCTAGGTCACAAGGACCCCGAAGGCTCAGAGAAGGTTGGGGGAGGGGACCCACTGGAACAGCTGTTGGGAGACAGATGGTAGCCTTCCCGTCAAGGCCATCCAGCGTGTTCTTTAACGTGCACAGGGTATGGCTCTCCCGCACACGGGACCATGGCTTAACGTCCCATCCGACGGACGGCGGCTTTTCCAAACCCATCAGTGTCCCCCTACTGACCGTGGGCAGGGCGAGAAGTTTTGCGGAGATAAATCTCAACGCTGACCCAGCTGAGACTCGAACCTGGGGACTGCAGATTACGAGTCTGGAACGCTACCGACTGAGCCACCCCCGCCCCATTGGGGTAGGGAAAAGGTGGGGGGGGGGGGGAAAGAGCAAGAGACTGTATTTGCATTGCAGTGTAGCCTTTTCCAGTTCATTTTAGAGGTGTTTAAAAAATATCTTGAAATATGCATGAAATATGCACGACCTTAATCATTTTTTGCTTCCATTGCCCATAATAGTTAATTCCCAGTGGGGGGGTTGGTCCCTAGATCCGGAAGTGCTTTCGAATAAGATGAACACCACAATCCAGCATTAAATCACCATTAAATCTCAACGAACGTAAAACTAAAAAAACACATTACTTCTCAAATCCGTATTATTTTTTAGCAAAATACAATGGAACAGTTTTTAGACAAACCTCCTTCATAGATTCCTCATGTTTTTATATTCTGATCCAATTTACAATTCGCACAATAACGTCTTGGTCGTTTAGTTTTTTATTCCCTACTCTGTCTGATTCATTGGCTGGTGATTTCACTTTTTAATTTATACAAGAAAAAACGACATCGTCTTTCCCTTTTGGTTGCCATAATGGGATATGTTTAGGGATAATCAGGTTACAAAAAAATGCTGACTGTATTAACAACATTCATGTTATAGGAATGGATTATTGGCCATCTGTAGGGGCGGGGGTGGTTCAGTCGGTAGCGCGCCAGGCTCGTAATCTGTATTTCCCAGGTTCGAGTCCCAGCTGGGTCAGCGTTGAGATTTATCTCCGCAAAATTCCCCGCTCTGCCCACGGTCAGTAGGGGACACCCATGGGCTTGGAAAGGCCGCCGTCCGTCGGATGGGATGTTAAGTCGTGGCCCCGTGTGCGGGAGAGATCATACCCTGTGCACGTTAAAGAACACGCTGGATGGCCTTGACGGGAGACTACCATCTGTCTCCCAACAGCTGTTCCAGTGGGTCCCCTCCCCCAACCTTCTCTGAGCCTTCGGGGTCCTTGTGACCTGGCCATTTAGCCCATGGTGTGCAAAAAAGTGCCGCTCAGAGGTAAAACAACCGAATCCAAATTGGTCATCTGTATGCCATTATTTTCATGAAATAAGCTCAGATACTCTCATCTGAACTTCCAGCTCCTCCTGTGGTTGAGTCACTAAAAAAAGGAATTAAGTTTTTTTTACTTAGTTATTTTTATCCCTTTTAGTGCCCATAGAGGGAGTTATGAATATACAACTCTCACTACGTTGAAGGCTTGAATAATATATATTTTCTAAGACAGTCCCAAAAACTCAGCCTCAAATATGCCAAAACCCATTATTAAACTTCAACCACAACTATTTCAAACATTCTGGGCACTTCACTGCTTTTTAAATACGAATACGAAGTCAGTCTGCTCAAAAGCATTACAACTTTAATTTTCTAAAAAAAATAAGAAACAACCACTTGACGTTTTTTTGAAATGGAAACTGTTGAAAAAACTATAGTCTACCTCCTAACATTTACAGACGAAATAGAAATTTCGAGCTTATTGTGTATTATTAAACAGTAAGTTTCTTTTAGAGGATTCTTGAATAAGATTTTCTTGAAGCAAAAGCCCACCTAGATAAAGATATAGGAAAGAAATTGCCTCAAGAAAAAAGTTCCTGATTTTCATTACCTGTTTTTTTTTTGCTCCAGCAGATAACCATTTATCCTGTCTCCATTTCTCTGTGGTTGGTTTCGTTCTTTTCGTCTGCAAACTTTCATCTTGCAAACGTCATAATTTCCATTCTAGGAGGGCAAAAAATTGTCAAGATTCCGATCCAACTGCTCCCACCTCCAGGAAGTGGGCGAAGACTTTCTTCGTTTGTTTCTGTTTCAGGAGCATTTAGGATTTTGAGTGGATGAGACATACGAGACCACCGCGTCCAACGTGAGGCTTGCCTGACCAGAGTCAAGGCCTAACAAAGATTTTGATGACGTCAGGAATGGAAGGAAATTTTTTATATACAGTCGTTCAAAAAAGTATCACGTGACACGAAGGTTGTCAGATCACTAATTTCTAAAAAAAATCATTGCCAGATATTTTTTCTGAATTCTCTAATCAACCGTAGTGTTCGGATACTTTTTTGAGCGACTGTACACTGATTTCCATAAATTAAGGGCGAATCTTTATGTTATGTCAATTGGAGGCTAATATCAAAGTTCTGTAACTTGTAAAATAATTTTCTTTTTCTTTTTGAAAAATGTAATAGCAGATAAAGATCTCAACCAAATATATCAATATCTCGATTTTCAACAATAGCCATTCGTTCAGTATTTAATGAATCATGGAAGTTTGGCATTGCTCTTATTAAATATTCAAAATTAAGAAATTTATACAAAAAAAATGACAAATTTTAAAATAATTCTATACACAAACTTCTAAGACACATTTTTTAAATTAAACATTTCGATATAATGCTTATAATTAAGTTTTAGTTAACTTCTGAGATCAATTTTTGTGACTGGCATTGTTAAATATTCAATCTTCCATAACTCATTAAATGTTGAACGAATATTGTTGAAAAACGAGTTATTAATATATTTGATTGAGTTCTTTATCTGCTATCACACTTTTTAAAACAAAAAAAAAAACTTATTTTAGAAGTTATAGAGCTTTGACATTAGCTTTCCATTGCCTTGACATAGGATTTTCCTTAATTTATGGAAACAAATGTAGTTTGGTATAATATTATTACAGGTTGCTTTAAGATATATTTAATACACGAAAGAAATAATATAATAATTTTGCACCGAAAAGAGAAACTAAAAGAAAAAATATTAAAACTCTTAGATAAATAGATATGTAGTGTTCCTAAGTTTTTCCCCATTTCTTATATTCTAGAGTAGCAGTTCTCAAAGTGGGGTACGGGTACCCCTTGGGAGTTACTCCCAATTTTTTGGGGTACGGGATGAGAGTTGAAAAGTTGATTACCCAGTAAAATGTTTATAATTTTATAAGATTTGTTAAATTGTTTGCCATTTTTTGTGTTTATTGATATATGTAATTCACGAATACAAAATTTAATGTGCAAATTTATAGTTTTATTTTATTCCCATTGTTATACTATAACTATAGTTTTATCTATCTATACAAGGGTTACGCCAGTTACATACACATTTCCAGGGGGTACGTGAAGCATAAAAGGTTGAGAACCACTGATATATATGTTTTATTTTATTCCCTTTGTTATACTATAACTATAGTTTTATCTATCTATACAAGGGGTACGCCAGTTACATACACATTTCCAGGGGGTACGTGAAGTATAAAAGGTTGAGAACCACTGATATATATGTTTTATTTTATTCCCTTTGTTATACTATAACTATAGTTTTATCTATCTATACAAGGGGTACGCCAGTTACATACACATTTCCAGGGGGTACGTTAAGCATAAAAGGTTGAGAACCACTGATATATATGTTTTATTTTATTCCCATTGTTATACTATAACTATAGTTTTATCTATCTATACAAGGGGTACGCCAGTTACATACACATTTCCAGGGGTACGTGAAGCATAAAAGGTTGAGAACCACTGATATATATGTTTTATTTTATTCCCATTGTTATACTATAACTATAGTTTTATCTATCTGTACAAGGGGTACGCCAGTTACATACACATTTCCAGGGGGTACGTGAAGTATAAAAGTTTGAGAACCACTGATATATATGTTTTATTTTATTCCCATTGTTAAATTATAACTATAGTTTTATCTATCTATACAAGGGGTACGTCAGTTACATACACATTTCCAGGGGGTACGTGAAGTATAAAAGTTTGAGAACCACTGATATATATGTTTTATTTTATTCCCATTGTTATACTATAACTATAGTTTTATCTATCTATACAAGGGGTACGCCAGTTACATACACATTTCCAGGGGGTACGTGAAGTATAAAAGGTTGAGAACCACTGATATATATGTTTTATTTTATTCCCTTTGTTATACTATAACTATAGTTTGATCTATCTATACAAGGGGTACGCCAGTTACATACACATTTCCAGGGGGTACGTTAAGCATAAAAGGTTGAGAACCACTGATATATATGTTTTATTTTATTCCCATTGTTATACTATAACTATACTTTTATCTATCTATACAAGGGGTACGCCAGTTACATACACATTTCCAGGGGTACGTGAAGCATAAAAGGTTGAGAACCACTGATATATATGTTTTATTTTATTCCCATTGTTATACTATAACTATAGTTTTATCTATCTGTACAAGGGGTACGCCAGTTACATACACATTTCCAGGGGTACGTGAAGCATAAAAGGTTGAGAACCACTGATATATATGTTTTATTTTATTCCCATTGTTATACTATAACTATAGTTTTATCTATCTGTACAAGGGGTACGCCAGTTACATACACATTTCCAGGGGGTACGTGAAGTATAAAAGGTTGAGAACCACTGATATATATGTTTTATTTTATTCCCTTTGTTATACTATAACTATAGTTTGATCTATCTATACAAGGGGTACGTCAGTTACATACACATTTCCAGGGGGTATGTGAAGCATAAAAGGTTGAGAACCACTGATATATATGTTTTATTTTATTCCCATTGTTATATTATAACTACAGTTTTATCTATCTGTACAAGGGGTACGCCAGTTACATACACATTTCCATGGGGTACGTGAAGCATAAAAGGTTGAGAACCACTGATATATATGTTTTATTTTATTCCCATTGTTATACTATAACTATAGTTTTATCTATCTATACAAGGGGTACGCCAGTTACATACACATTTCCAGGGGGTACGTGAAGTATAAAAGGTTGAGAACCACTGATATATATGTTTTATTTTATTCCCTTTGTTATACTATAACTATAGTTTGATCTATCTATACAAGGGGTACGTCAGTTACATACACATTTCCAGGGGGTACGTGAAGTATAAAAGTTTGAGAACCACTGATACATATGTTTTATTTTATTCCCTTTGTTATACTATAACTATAGTTTTATCTATCTATACAAGGGGTACGCCAGTTACATACACATTTCTAGGGGGTACGTGAAGCATAAAAGGTTGAGAACCACTGATATATATGTTTTATTTTATTCCCATTGTTATACTATAACTATAGTTTTATCTATCTATACAAGGGGTACGCCAGTTACATACACATTTCCAGGGGGTACGTGAAGTATAAAAGGTTGAGAACCACTGATATATATGTTTCATTTTATTCCCATTGTTATAATATAACTATAGTTTTATCTAACTGTACAAGGGGTACGCCAGTTACATACACATTTCCAGGGGGTACGTGAAGCATAAAAGGTTGAGAACCACTGATATATATGTTTTATTTTATTCCCATTGTTATACTATAACTATAGTTTTATCTATCTATACAAGGGGTACGTCAGTTACATACACATTTCCAGGGGGTACGTGAAGTATAAAAGTTTGAGAACCACTGATATATATGTTTTATTTTATTCCCATTGTTATACTATAACTATAGTTTTATCTATCTATACAAGGGGTACGCCAGTTACATACACATTTCCAGGGGGTACGTGAAGCATAAAAGTTTGAGAACCACTGATATATATTGTTACGACAGAAGGAATCTGGCAACCGAAACAAAAAGTTTCAGCCAACGAATAAGAACTTTGGGAGAATTTGGAGAAGAAGAGTGGAGCGTTAACGGTCGTTGAATTGTAACGGTCGTTGTGTTGTAACGGTCGGGAGAGTTCGAAAATGGACGGTGAGCTGTTCTGAGACAGTGCGCGTAAGTATCAAGAAGTAACTTGATGTGTTGTGTATACGCGGAAGGATAAAAGTGGGATCTTTTATCGTTAAGTATCAAGAAGTAACTTGATGTGTTGTGTATACGCGGAAGTATAAAAGTGGGAACTTTTATGGCTAACTTCGAATGTCTACACGGACTGTCTTTTTGTTCGGCTAGTGTGTGAAAAGTTATTAGCACAGGACGAGAATTGGTTTACGAGTGAAGATCTTCGGGTGACCTGGTAAATCAAGTAAAAGGTAGTATTTAGTAAAATACACAGAGCTGATATTGTGTGCTCTACGCAGGAAGATTGATGACTTGTGCATGTTAATAGTTGATTTGTTAATAAGATACTTCATCCATATTTCCTTTGTAACAATTTACCTTGTATTGAATTTGGTTTTGAAATATAGCTTTTAATACTCACGCTCAGCGGCTATCCATTTTTGTAATCCGCAACATTTGGTGTCAAAAGTGGGATTAATTAATTGAATGCCGTTAACTAGAAGTATGGATGAATTAGTAAAGTTGATAAATAGCTTCAAAGCCGATATGACTACGCTGATGACTGATATGAAAGCCGATATGGCTACACAGATGAATGACATTAAAAGTCAAAATAATGACTTGAAAGCCGATATGGCTAACAAAATAGGTGACCTTGCCGCACAAAAAACTGAGATTAAAGGTGATATAGCCGCCCAAAGCGATAAAATAGGTTACTTGAAAGCCGAAATGGCCGCACGAAATAATGAGTTGAGGAATAAAAGAGGTGATCTGGCCGCACAAAATACTGAGATTAAAGGTGATATAGCTGCCCAAAGCGATAAAATAGGTGATTTGAAAGCCGAAATGGCCGCACAAAATAATGAGTTGAGAACGGAGATAGTTTCTCAAAAAGATGATTTGAAAGCCGAAATAGCCGCACAAAATACTGAGATGAGAGCTGAAGTGGCTTCTCGAGTTGGTAAGATTATTGATCACTTCAAGGATCATAAAACCGAACTCAATAGACAATGCAATATTTTAAATGTTGAATTTGTCAGTGAAAAAGATGATCTTGATAGTGTTAAGTTAGATTGTAAACATGGAAAAGAGAAAGGCAACGCATATAAAAATGTGGATCTGCTACTGGAAATCAAGAATTGTAGAGATAGCACAGATAATGCCTTTGACCACGCAACTACTGGTAATGCATGGCAGAGTGTCTATGTCGCTGGTGACATGTCTAGGAACTGTGAAGAACAATCACACAGATTAGAGAGCTGTGAGACTAAACAGTACGCTTTGCACTTCAAAATACCTAGGTATACAAGTCTGGCACGATCTGAAGAGAGATCCACACGAAAGGTATTCTATTCCTCGCCGTCAGCAAAATGTGTCATGGACATTTATCGCAAAGGCAGAGTAACGAGTGGTAATGAGGGGGAACGAAACAGAGTTTACGTTTCGCAGAGTGGTCCGAGTAAAGAAGAGGCGTCCATTCATCATAGATACAAAGTGCCCTTCGTCGTTACCGGGGAAGTCGGAGAGATTTTTCCGAAGCATATAGCCACACTTGAATCGTTTATAGAAAGTGGGGATTTAAGGAAGAGGAATTCCGAAGGATGGCTTAGAAGCATAACAGGTGATGCTAGTAAAAGAGCTTCAGGCAGAGACAGTACTTCAAAGACTAACTTTCTGGATGAAACTAAGCCTCAGAGTTACGATCAGAGAGAAGTAAAGCCCTCAGACAATCTCAACGAAACCATGCTGAATTTCTTTTCTGAACAGTCAATGTGCAGATTTGGACATTATAACCATTTAGATTATAAGGATATGGAAAAGTTTTATCACGACTACAAGAGCTCTAAAGTGGACAATATCATGTTACAAAACTCGTCGCTGATCTCCAGAATGAACAATTTGGCAATCATAACTGATGTTTCCCTGGCTAATTACAATGAGAGCTCCAAGAAAGTGAATTCCGAAGAAACAGCAACTATGACCTCCTCGGGTCATGTGTTTTGCTGGAGACCCGAGTGGCGCCATCGGATGGTAGATGAAAACAGCACAGGAGGTGTCGGCAACAAAGTGAGTCTTGTCTTGGCTCCTGCACTTGCTGCTTTAGGTCTCAAGGTCCTTATGATCTCCGGTCGTGCTCTCCAATTGACGGGAGATACTCTGGACAAATTGGAATCCATCCTTGGCTTCACAGTCGACTGCACTAAAGATAAAATCGAGCAGATGATGGAAGACGTCGGATGCTGCATCGTAGGACAGACAGAGGAGCTGGTGCCAACAGATAAGGAGATTTACCGCTGCAAGGATCTGACGGCTACCGTAGATAGCGTTCCTCTAATGAGATGCTCAATTGTGTCCAAAAAGCTGGCTGAAGGAGTGTGCGCTTTGGTTTATGATGATGAATTCGGAAAAGGAGCTATTGATCCCATCAGTACAGAAGATGTTGCTGTTGATTTAGTTAAGAAAATGGTTGCAGCATCACAAGCTCGTGGAATGAAGAGTTTGAGTTGTTCAGCTGTTATCAGCAACATGGATTCACCTCTTGAAAACTCTGTTGACAACTCTCTGGAAGTGATGGAAGCTGTTCAGTGTTTCCTTGGTAACGGATCCTTGGAACTGCAAGAGCTCGTCGAAGAGTTAGGAGGAGAACTTCTGCGTTTGGTGAACATTGTGGATAATAGGGTAGATGAAGCATCACGTGTCTGCAAGGTTCTGCATAACGGCAATGCTTTGAACAAGTTTCGTAACATGTTAATAGAACAAGGAGTATCTGAAGATGTTGCAAGCTGGCTATGTGAAGGTAAAACAGAAAAAATATTGCTAGCAGCCCGACACATCACTGATTTCACTTATACAGGAGAAACAGATAAGGTTGTCGGATTAGAAGCTGCAGTTCTAGCAAGAGTATGGAAGGAGGAGATGGACCGAAGAGCTAAAAAGAATTATGGAGCTGATATTATATTTGTGAAGCACCTTGGGGATCAAATGGAATCAGGTGAAATATGGCTGAAGGTTCATCACGACAGTTCTGAATTAAGTGAAAGTCAACTGACAAAAGGGTCAGATTGCAGGATGAAAATTCTCCCTAGATTTTATGTCACTAATGACTTTCATTCCTTGTTACTGTTGATAGAAGTAAAAATCCAAAGAAGAAAACTTTCGACAAAGAAGAAAACTTTTTACAGGTTTTGCACGAAAACTCTTAGTCGATTCTTCTCCCTGCAGAGACATAAACGTGTTCACAAGGGTTATAGGCCTTACACGTATTATGTTTGTGGACGAGGCTTCAGTCAGAAAAGAAATCTACGTCATAATGAGATTCGCTTTGATTTTGACACAGACGTGGTATATCGCATTCGTCGACGTCCAGCTACAAAGTGCAAGGTGGTTCACGTGGATCGTTTGGCCCCGTTTCATCGAAGAACTGAAGAAACTTTGGAATCCAGAATTGTTCGGGACGAACAAGACCTAGGAAGGGGGCAGTGTTACGACAGAAGGAATCTGGCAACCGGAAGCAAAAAGTTTCAGCCAACGAATAAGAACTTTGGGAGAATTTGGAGAAGAAGAGTGGAGCGTTAACGGTCGTTGTATTGTAACGGTCGTTGTGTTGTAACGGTCGGGAGAGTTCGAAAATGGACGGTGAGCTGTTCTGAGACAGTGCGCGTAAGTATCAAGAAGTAACTTGATGTGTTGTGTATACGCGGAAGGATAAAAGTGGGATCTTTTATCGTTAAGTATCAAGAAGTAACTTGATGTGTTGTGTATACGCGGAAGTATAAAAGTGGGAACTTTTATGGCTAACTTCGAATGTCTACACGGACTGTCTTTTTGTTCGGCTAGTGTGTGAAAAGTTATTAGCACAGGACGAGAATTGGTTTACGAGTGAAGATCTTCGGGTGACCTGGTAAATCAAGTAAAAGGTAGTATTTAGTAAAATACACAGAGCTGATATTGTGTGCTCTACGCAGGAAGATTGATGACTTGTGCATGTTAATAGTTGATTTGTTAATAAGATACTTCATCCATATTTCCTTTGTAACAATTTACCTTGTATTGAATTTGGTTTTGAAATATAGCTTTTAATACTCACGCTCAGCGGCTATCCATTTTTGTAATCCGCAACAATATGTTTCATTTTATTCCCATTGTTATACTATAACTATAGTTTTATCGATCTATACAAGGGGTACGCCAGTTACATACACATTTCCAGGGGTACGTGAAGCATAAAGGGTTGAGAACCACTGATATATATGTTTTATTTTATTCCCATTGTTATACTATAACTATAGTTTTATCTATCTGTACAAGGGGTACGCCAGTTACATACACATTTCCAGGGGGTACGTGAAGTATAATAGGTTGAGAACCACTGATATATATGTTTTATTTTATTCCCTTTGTTATACTATAACTATAGTTTGATCTATCTATACAAGGGGTACGTCAGTTAAATACACATTTCCAGGGGGTACGTGAAGTATAAAAGGTTGAGAACCACTGATATATATGTTTTATTTTATTCCCTTTGTTATACTATAACTACAGTTTTATCTATCTATACAAGGGGTACGCCAGTTACATACACATTTCTAGGGGGTACGTGAAGCATAAAAGGTTGAGAACCACTGATATATATGTTTTATTTTATTCCCATTGTTATACTATAACTATAGTTTTATCTATCTATACAAGGGGTACGCCAGTTACATACACATTTCCAGGGGGTACGTGAAGCATAAAAGTTTGAGAACCACTGATATATATGTTTCATTTTATTCCCATTGTTGTACTATAACTATAGTTTTATCGATCTATACAAGGGGTACGCCAGTTACATACACATTTCCAGGGGTACGTGAAGCATAAAAGGTTGAGAACCACTGATATATATGTTTTATTTTATTCCCATTGTTATACTATAACTATAGTTTTATCTATCTGTACAAGGGGTACGCCAGTTACATACACATTTCCAGGGGGTACGTGAAGTATAAAAGGTTGAGAACCACTGATATATATGTTTTATTTTATTCCCTTTGTTACACTATAACTATAGTTTGATCTATCTATACAAGGGGTACGTCAGTTACATACACATTTCCAGGGGGTACGTGAAGAATAAAAGGTTGAGAACCACTGATATATATGTTTTATTTTATTCCCATTGTTATATTATAACTATAGTTTTATCTATCTGTACAAGGGGTACGCCAGTTACATACACATTTTTATGGGGTACGTGAAACATAAAAGGTTGAGAACCACTGATATATATGTTTTATTTTATTCCCATTGTTATACTATAACTATAGTTTTATCTATCTATACAAGGGGTACGCCAGTTACATACACATTTCCAGGGGGTACGTGAAGTATAAATGGTTGAGAACCACTGATATATATGTTTTATTTTATTCCCTTTGTTATACTATAACTATAGTTTTATCTATCTATACAAGGGGTACGCCAGTTACATACACATTTCCAGGGGGTACGTTAAGCATAAAAGGTTGAGAACCACTGATATATATGTTTTATTTTATTCCCATTGTTATACTATAACTATAGTTTTATCTATCTATACAAGGGGTACGCCAGTTACATACACGTTTCCAGGGGGTACGTGAAGTATAAAAGGTTGAGAACCACTGATATATATGTTTTATTTTATTCCCTTTGTTATACTATAACTATAGTTTTATCTATCTATACAAGGGGTACGCCAGTTACATACACATTTCCAGGGGGTACGTGAAGCATAAAAGGTTGAGAACCACCGATATATATGTTTTATTTTATTCCCATTGTTATACTATAACTATAGTTTTATCTATCTATACAAGGTGTACGTCAGTTACATACACATTTCCAGGGGGTACGTGAAGTATAAAAGGTTGAGAACCACTGATATATATGTTTTATTTTATTCCCATTGTTATACTATAACTATAGTTTTATCTATCTATACAAGGGGTACGCCAGTTACATACACATTTCCAGGGGGTACGTGAAGCATAAAAGGTTGAGAACCACTGATATATATGTTTCATTTTATTCCCATTGTTATACTATAACTATAGTTTTATCTATCTATACACGGGGTACGCCAGTTACATACACATTTCCAGGGGGTACGTGAAGCATAAAAGGTTGAGAACCACTGATATATATGCTTTATTTTATTCCCTTTGTTATACTATAACTATAGTTTTATCTATCTATACAAGGGGTACGCTAGTTACATACACATTTCCAGGGGGTACGTGAAGCATAAAAGGTTGAGAAACACTGATATATATGTTTTATTTTATTCCCATTGTTATACTATAACTATAGTTTTATCTATCTATACAAGGGATACGCCAGTTACATACACATTTCCAGGGGGTACGTGAAGCATAAAAGGTTGAGAACCACTGATATATATGTTTTATTTTATTCCCATTGTTATACTATAACTATAGTTTTATCTATCTATACAAGGGGTACGCCAGTTACATACACATTTCCGGGGGTACGTGAACCATAAAAGTTTGAGAACCACTGATATATATGTTTTATTTTATTTCCTTTGTTATACTATAACTATAGTTTTATCTATCTATACAAGGGGTACGTCAGTTACATACACATTTCCAGGGGGTACGTGAAGCATAAAAGGTTGAGAACCACTGATATATATGTTTTATTTTATTCCCATTGTTATACTATAACTATAGTTTTATCTATCTATACAAGGGGTACGCCAGTTACATACACATTTCCGGGGGTACGTGAACCATAAAAGTTTGAGAACCACTGATATATATGTTTTATTTTATTTCCTTTGTTATACTATAACTATAGTTTTATCTATCTATACAAGGGGTACGTCAGTTACATACACATTTCCAGGGGGTACGTGAAGCATAAAAGGTTGAGAACCACTGTTCTAGAACAACCTGAAATAATGTTACACTAAACTATTTTAAAAAATAAAAATCTCTCCAATCGTAATATTACTTTCTTTAAATGTTCGTTTAACGTTCTCTCTCTCAAATCTCAACTGATAGCTATTTATTTCTGAAAAATTTGAAATTAATCTTAAAATGCTCATAAACGTTTTAATAAAGTCAAAATAGATATATTATTTCATTATACAGTGGCGTAACCCAGCGCCACCTAGATATATTGGGCCCATATAGTCATAAAAAATGAAGAAAATTTAATATGGATAAAAGTTTAATATTTTTGAATGCAGAGCAAAATACTAGGGTTTTAATAATACACCTCTGTGGCAAGCAGCTGCTTGCGGGGTTATTTTTTTTTTTATTTTTATTTTGGAAATGCCCAGTGCCGGATCTGGGGGGTCATTCCCCCCCATTTCAGAATGCAAAAATGCAAAAATTTTTGAAAAAAAAATTATTAAACTAATTCATATTTATACTTATTATGTATCAAGACCCTACCTGGTCTAGTGGTTAGTGGAACAGGACTATAAGACCAGCGGGGCATATCCTTATGTACAGTCGCTCAAAAATGTATCCGAACACTATGGTTGATTACAGAATTCAAAAAAAATATCTTGAAACGAGTTTTTTAGAAATTAGTGATCTTGCAACCTTCGTGTCACGTGACACGAAGACACTTTTTTGACAGTTTTTTTCACGTGACACTTTTTTGAACGACTATAAGTGTTTGTGTTGTATGAGAAACCAGTACAAGCCCAATGTAAGTTATCTCTCTCTTTTCTGTAGGGAAATACCTTTTTTAAAAATTTGTTACATTTTTTGTATGAAATTAAAAAAACCCGTAAAACAGAGGGGGAAATGTTATACTGCATTGGAAATAAAGTTTCTTGACACATCCCCCCTCCCCTTGATTTTTTTTCTACATCCAGGTCAGGAAGTATCCATATTTGGATATTTTTTTATATGCACCGAAGGTGGAAACACCTTGGCAACACTGAATTCCGTCCAGGCTTTGGGTTGTTTTACCTCTGAGAGGCACTTTTTTGCACACCCTGGGCTAAATGGCCAGGTCACATGGACCCTGAAGGCTCAGAGAAGGTTGGGGAAGGGGACCCACTGGAACAGATGTTGGGAGACAGATGGTAGCCTCCCGTCAAGGCCATCCAGCGTGTTCTTTAACGTGCACAGCGTATGGCTCTCCCGCACATGGGGCCACGGCTTAACGTCCCATCCGACGGACGGTGGCCTTTCCAAGACCCATCGGTGTCCCCTACTGACCGTGGGCAGGCGGAGAATTTTGCGGAGAAAAATCTCAACGCTGACCCAGCTGGGACTCGAACCTGGGAACTACAGATTACGAGCCTGGCGCGCTACCGACTGAGCCACCCCCGCCCCTTCCGTCCAGGCACGTGCCCAAGAAGTTTCGAGTGGAGTGGGGGTGATCTGAACCAACGTCATCCCCGATTATGTCCTTGGCGTTCTGTATAATAAAATATCTGGCGTTATAATAATGCTCATATAGTCCGTGATTATTGCACACTACTGTGAGGCGAATAGCATTAAAAATTTTTACCTTTAGACTTTTAGACAAAACTTTAACTCAACATATAATATTACCGAAAATTGGAGAGGAATTCTGATAACAGGATTCTATTTAAATAATGTTCTACCTACATTAGTAAACACTGAAAACAATAATAAATAACAACTGAAAACAATAATCTCACCTACCTGTATGGGGAGACAGCTTATAGGGATGCCCAACGTAAAACTTGTCCATCATTTCAACTTATTGCTTACACAACTGGCACAGGCCACATGGTTAAGGGTGCTATACACTTCGATACTGCAGCACGTTCCTACTACTAACACTACACACATTCGAGCAAGTCTGCGTTTGTGTCTTGAAAGCTCCGAGTACGGCGCCGTAAACGCCAGCGGCGATGCCGACCACTCCCGGGCACGTCGCTGGCACCACTTGCCCTCAGGCTTTGGCTTGATGCAGCCAAGCCGAACACTTTTTTTGCTTCTAAGTGTAACTTCCCATAGGGACTTGATTAAGGTGCAGAACCTGTTTTCATTGCTACACCTTTCTATTCGAAATAGGCGTCCTGTTCCTCACTTCGTATACTGATTTACTGAGTTATTTTCAAATTCACACTGAATATATAAGCTTAGTTTCGATGCTGTAGTTGTTATGCATAACTTATTTCAAATTTGTGTTTTCTATTATGTCGACGTTTTCAAAAGTGGTCACCGATTTCATTTCTCCGCTGATTTTTAACAAAAAATGATGGTAGCAGGAATTTATGAAGCTCTAGGAGAGAATTAATTGTCGTATTTCACTTCCTAGAACTTTTGTAAACTATTAAGAAGTTGTCTGGTGATCGATTTTACAAGAACACATTTAATCAGCGATATCTTGAAAGTCAGAATTTAAAGCTGAAAAACTTGATTTAATTCAGTGGTGAAAAATCCAACGTTTTTATTATGCACTTCGAATAATAAATTCTTACCTCCTTTCTTTATATTGCCATTTCTACAAAACGTCATGAAAATAAATTTATCATTGTTCCATTGGCATCAGTAATTTCACTTCAAAAACAACAGCAAAAATAATTCATATAAAACGTTAGAGAAAATAAAATTTTCAACTTCTTTACAGTAAATAGTTATTATCCGTAACCATGGAGGTAACAAACGTTTTCATTCTTGTTGCCACTCGAAGAAAGTATAATAATCGAAAATTGAAATCTTAATAAATTAACATTCAAAAACACTGAAATCAACTCCTAGGCATTCACTTGATGCATATTAGAAAGAAGAGGTAAAATTCTCGACACTGTAACTAAATTCCGGACGTTTTAGTTGATTAAAAAAAAAAGGCTGCAAATTTAAGCTATGACCAGCTTCAAGACATTTCTCAATTTAACTGAAAGGCTATTCTGAACACTGTAATCAACTCTCAGATATTTGCTTTACCCAGACAAAATAAGTTGCTGAAAAATTTTATAACCAACGCTCAGATATTTGATTTGATTCAGAGAGAGAAAAATTGCTGAAAACTTAACACTGTAACCAACTTCCACGCATTTACTTGAGAAAAAAAAATGCTGAAAACTTAACAGTGTAATCAACTTCTTGGTATTTAGTTGATCCAGAGCACAAAAAGAGATCGGTAACTTAGTAACTTTTCACGTTTCAAAAGCGACTAGTTGTTTCTTTTCAGGGACACCAATCCACGAGATTATTATCTGTATTTCTCCGCAAATAGCTTTCGCGTCGCCGACAAGGAACACAATAGAGACTTGCCTTCCCAAAGCAGAGCATCCAGCGGCCGATGGTGATCAAGGAACAAGACCTCGTAGACGACACCAGCGCACGTGCTAGCAGCTGTAAACACATTGGACACGCCGCAGCCAGACGGCGGGAAAACTGAGCGGAATCACTGTTACGTCACCGTGGCGCACTCGTTCGCCTCTCTCCACTCGATCTCTGCATCTCGGCCGAGTGTCGCTGAGAGAGCGCTCTCCTGCCATCTTCAATTCAGAGCAGAAGCGTCGCCTGCTGCTGGGTGATGTCGTTTGCCGCAGGGGTGATTTTCTCTCTGCCTTCTTAGCGATGGGGAATATTTTGAACTGTTCATTTATGCCTCTACAACGATATTTAAAAGAACAAATGTTATTGGATGTTTGTTTTTACGAAAAAAGTATTCAGATTTATACGTTGGGTTGTTTTACCTCTGAGCGGCACTTTTTTAAACACCATGGGCTAAATGGCCAGGTCACAAGGACCCCGAAGGCTCAGAGAAGGTTGGGTGAGCTGGAACAGCTGTTGGGAGACAGACAGATGGTAGCCTCCCGTCAAGGTTATTCAGCGTGTTCTTTAACGTGCACAACTTATGGCTCTCCCGCACACGGAGCCACGGCTTAACGTCCCATCTGACGGACGGTGGCACGTTTTTGCGCACCATGGGCCAAATTTCCAGGTCACAAGGACCCATAGGGCTCAAAGAAGGTTGGGGGAGGGGATCCACTGGAACAGCTATTGGGATACAGATGGTAGCCTCCCGTCAAGGCCATCCAGAGTGTTCTGTAACGTGCACAGGATATGGCTCTCCCGCACACGGGAACACGGCTTAGCGTCCTAGCCGACGGATGGCGGCCTTTCCAAACCCATTGGTGTCCCCTACTGACCTTGGGCAGGATGGGGTGCGGATATAAATCTCAAAGCTGATCCAGCTGGGACTCGAACCTGGGAACTGCAGATTACGAACCTTGCGCGCTATCGACTGAGCCACCCCCGCCCCATATTTATACGATTTGGCAAATTTCCATAAGGGTGGAATTGTTATCATTCAACAGATACGATAATTTCCTTCACCTTTACCTTAATTTCTGTCAGAAGAAGGTTGTTAGGTAAACTCTGAGCGGCACTTTTTTTTTGCGCACAATGGGCCAAATGGCCAGGTCACAAGGACCCCGAGGGCTCACAGAAGGTTTAGGGTAGGGGACCCACTGGACAACTGTTAGGAGAGAGATTATAAAGTATATATATATGTCACCCCGTATATATATATACAATAAAAATCCATGTTATGTCAAAAGCAACTCGAACGAATCCTAAGATATTAGGATGCTCACTAGGTACCGCGCCAGACTCGTAATCTGCATTTCCCAGGTTCGAATCTCACCTGAGCCAGCGTTGAGATTTATCTCCATAAAACTCCTCACCCTTCCCTCGGTCAGTAGCGGACACTGATGGGCTTGGAAAGGAAGTCGTCCGTCGGATGGGACGTTAAGTCGTGCCCCGTGTGCGGGAGAGCCATATCCTGTGCACGTTAAAGAACACGCCTGATGGCCTTGACGGGAGGTTACCCTCTGTCTCCCAACAGCTGTTCCAGTACCCACTGGACAGCCCCTCCCCAATCTTCTCCGAGCCATCGGGGTCCTTGTGACCTGGTCATTTAGTCCATTGTGTGCAAAAAAAGTGCAGCACAGAGGTAAACTAGGGCATCTCGTCCATTAGGTCAGGTCACCTTGGGCACAGTCTCGCCAAAACTTATCACAAAAGAATAAATAAATAAGTAAACGATTTTTAATATTAGTATCATCAATTTATTATGTCTAAATCAACATAATATCATTTTTATATTCGTTTCGTAATCACTATTTTGCGCATTATTTAATTCAAGAATCAAAGCTACGTCGGTTGCTTTCGCAGTGTCAATGCAAATTTTATCGTTACGGACACGATGCCGTTTTATCTATTATAGCTCTAAATACTAAACGCATTTTGTTGAAAGTCGACGTTCTAATAGATTTGATTGAGAACTTTAAATTATCTTTAGCCCCATATTTTAATGGAAATCAATCGCTGCATCTGGCACCCTTTTATTTTTCCCCCATCGCTCCCACCCCTGTTTGACCTCGAAGGCTATAATAAATTTTCTGCTCTCCATCATTTTTAGCCCTCTACCACCTGCAGATCTATATTTCACCTCGAAGAATCAAATTTCAACATTTCCGAGATTTAAGACTCAAAATACCCCCAGGCACCAATTTTTAGCTCTCTACCATTGAGATCTCTAAATTTGACCCTTGACCTCCACAAAGACCCACCACAATCAGAATTCAACACTTCTGAGATGTAAGATCTAAGAATTTCTTAACGTTTCTTGCAGTCGCTCAAAAAATATCCGAACACTATGGTTGATTACAGAATTCAGAAAAAATATCTGGAGCGTGTACAGCAACTGTACACGCTCCAGTTACCGTTCACAGCAAACTGGAGCGTGTGCAGTTACTGCACACGCTCCAGTTTGCTGTGAACGGTAACTGCACACGCTCAATATTTCTGTGAGTGGGCCCACACGATCCAGGTTTTTGTGAGCTCACACGATCCAGGTTTTTGTGAGCTCACACGATCCAGTGTGCTGTGAACATTAACCGCAACCGCTCCAGTTTGCTGTGAACGGTAACTGCACACGCTCCATATTCATTGCATTATATATTCATACGCATTATATATATTAAAAAAATATCCGAACACTATGGTTGATTACAGAATTCAGAAAAAATATCTGGCAATGATTTTTTTTAGAAATTAGTGATCTGGCAAACTTTTTTAACTGTTGCTGATACATTTGTTGCCAGATATTTTTCTGAAATTTTTTAATCAACCATAGTGTTCGAATACTTTCTTCAGCGACTGTAATTCTAAATTCTAAAAACTATGATGTAGAAATGGTAGAGCTCCGAAAATTTGCACAGTGGGGTAAGCTGTTAAAAATTCCTAATTTTAACCTCCGACGCGTCCTTTAAGGTCAAATAGAGGTCACTTAGAGGTCAAACTTTGATTTACCAGTGCTAGAAATTTGAAAATTGGTGTTTCGGGCTGCAGATGTAGGACACCTTACGAAATTTCGGATTCGGTGGGTCTTTCGAGGTCAAAGGTCAGATTTTGATCTATCGATGGTACAGAGCTAAAAATTGGTTCCTGGGGAGTATTTTGGGTCTTGGATGTCGGAAATGTTGTTGGATTTTGGTTGCAATGGATCCTTCGAGGTGAAAGGTGAAATAGAGATCTCCACGCGGTGGCAGGCTAAAAGTTGGTGAGTAGGCCTCTTTCTGGCAGCAGAACTCAAAATGGAGAGGAATTTTTACATCCTGTGTGTCATTCGAGGTGAAAGAGGTGTTGAAGTAATTGACTAGAAATCAAAAGGTGCGAAGTCACCGGTTCATTTCTAATAATGCATATGTATAAGTGATTGTGATTGATTAAATGATTGAGTGAGTGACCAAAATTTGACTTCCAATGTGTCCTTCATGGTCAAATAGAGGTTACGTAGAGGTCAAACCAAAGAACGTATAAGGAAAAGAAGTTCAGCTTTGACGAAGCGTAAGTGGCGACCTCAAGTGGTGTTCCGATTCGTATCGTGCATTTTGTTTAAGCTGGGAAGCAAACAATAAGGGGTAAAGGAATTATGCATCAAAAAATTTATATTTTAAAAAAGGAAAAAAAGTAACTGCACTTTGTATTTGAAAAAAATAATATCATGATTTTAATAAAGGTTTATTTTCTCCATTGGAATTATTTTTCGTTGAACCAACAATTATAAATTGAACGGATAGAGAAGATTTGAAATTAGCCTGAAGTTCATTTATAAAATAAATTATTAAAATTATGAGCTTTGTTAGTTGCATAGAAACAGAGAACAGAATTGATATTAATATACTCTGCAAGGATATCAATGGGAAATTGTTACATAGGAAAAGCGAAGAGAATGGGAGTTGACAGTAACATGTGATTACAAAAGCGTTCGTCCCCTGTAATGTTCGTTTCACCTCTACGCCAAATGCACCATACTCGATTTTACATTAATCTCTATGGAAGCCTAACTTCTTCTCCCTCTACATTCTTTGCTCAAACCTTGATCTACGAATGCTAGAAACGTGAAAATTGGTGTCTAAGGGTATTTCGGATTGTAGGTCTTGGCAACGTTCCGAAATTTAAGATCTGGCAGGTCCTTAGAACCCAAAGGTTAAATCTATATCTTCTGGTGGTAGAAAGCTAAAAAATGGTGCATGTGGCTCCTTTGGGTCCTAGATCTCGGAAATGTTAACAAAGATTTGATCCTGTGTTATGTTCAAGATTAAGTAGGTGTCAGAGTGAAGAATTTCGAATAACAGAATATATTTGGTAAAATAAACACCGTATTAATAAAAGGTGTGTCCTCAGGAAATGGGCATCTTCCTAAGGCGCATGCCTATCTTCCACGGCATGCCCATATCACTCTTTGGAAGTTGCCCAACACGTCTCTGCTTCGTTCGCTGTTGGTGAAAGCTTAATTGCAGAGGAAATTTAGAGAATAAGTTCCTGATTTTTATCAGATTCCAACACCCATAACAACCGAAATATGGGACCTTTTCGGGAACCGAATATAACGAAATATGGGAAATTATGAACTCCTTTTTTACGAAGAATTAGTATATGTAGGTTAAAATTTCAAATTCCTATCTAAAATAATACCGCGATTTCCAAAAAGGAAGGTCGTGACACCCTATTTTTTCCTTTCATCGATTTAAAATTTTCATTTAACATTTTTGGTATTTTTTTTCGAATTAACATTTTCTGCAAAGAAAGCTAATTTTCTTCCTTCGCTTTCTTTCTAACGAATTTAATTTTTGATTCCTCAATGGAATTTATCCCCCCCCCCAAATAACCAGGTGAACTTGCATTATTCCCTCCCAAACGGATTTTAATTTTCCTACTACGAAATTTTATTTATTGTTTTTTCTTTCTGAAGATAATTTCATTTCCCCCACACCCCCAATACACTAAAGTATTCATACATTTTTTTTACCCGAAAGGTAATTTGCTTTTTATGCCATAAAAATGAATTTCTTTTCGTTTTTTAAAAATAAACTTTATTTTTGCTTCCTAAAGAAAATTTATTTTTGATTTGTTCCAAACGAATTTTATTTTCGCTTCCTCCCAAATGAATTTTACTTTCACTTCTTCTCAGACGGATTTCATTTTCGCTTCTTCTCGAAATGAATTTTACTTTCATTCTTCCCAAAACGAATTTTATTTCCGCTTCTTCTCAAAATAAATTTTACTCTCAAACGAATTTTGTTTCGCTTCTTCTCAAATGAATTTTACTTTCGCTTCCTTCCAAACGAATTTTATTTTCGCTTCCTCCCAAATGGATTTCATTTTTGATTCCTCAAGAGAATTTTCTTTATCCGAAACTCAAAAATCTTTACATTTTTATCGCCCAAAGTAAATTTAATCTTCCCACCACAAACTATTCTTCAAAAAATAACAATTAAGAATCAAATCACATTTTAAAAAATCCTAACGAAAACTTTAGATTAACGTTAAATCAAAGCTTGAAGTTCTAGCAACATCCATCCCTCAGCCTCCAAAAGCCTTTGGCATTTCTTTTCCTTTCAAAATCTCCAACGGCAAGAAGATGTAAGTGGCTGTGTAATCTGTGACAAAGAGAGAAAGAAAGAGAAGGCGACGACAGAAGAAGGGAAGGAGATAAAACATTAAACTGAAATAAAAAAAAACACCTAAAGAACGATAAAAAGAAAAACCGAGCCGCCGAAAAACTGGTCGGCAGGTCATAACCCAACATGTGGCCTTATCACGGACGACACCCAATATGTGTGCGTGAGGGTGGGTGACTGCCCTCAAAATTGCTCTCTTCAATGTGACAGCTAATAGGGAAGTGCATTTTCATGTTCTCTTCGTGGTTGAGGTTAAAGAAGCTCCTTTTGAAGGACGAAGAGGGGAAAAAATCCGTCTCTCCCCCTACGTACTACGAAGTGGCAGTTGTTGCTGATTCTAGGCTGCCAGTGGTGGCTTATTGGTTAGAGAGGAAGTCTACTACCGAAAATATGACTGAAGCATTCTTAAGTCTGACGGGAGTTGTGGGAAGTGAGATCTCTCTGAATGTCTGTCTTAAACTGGACTGTGAAAGTCATTGTTTTCCGCAAGATAAACTGGACGGTGGGTTTTCTTCAAGAATTAAAAGTTTGGAAGGGAGTATTCTTGACCTTAATTATTCTGATGGAGATTATTTATTTTCTTCACCAAATGCTGTTGTCTTTTAAGAAAGCTTTTGCGATAGATGCTGGAACCTTCAGTAATTGGATCAAAATACGATGTACAGTCGCTCAAAAAGATATCCGAACACCATGGTTGATTACAGAATTCAGAAAAAATATCTGGCAACGATTTTTTTTAGAAATTAGTCGTGTCACGTGACACGAAGGTTGCCAGATCACTAATTCCGCATATCACAAAAGAATAAAATATGCTTTAGAGATGATCTGTTAGGTTGGTTGATTTTACTTTTTAACGCCACTATTTTGCATAAATGGCTAAGTGATTAGTTAGAAGGAATTCAATGGGCAGTTGCTATGACATAGACACATTCCTCCCAGTCAGAGCCATTCAGCATGTTAACGTGAACAGGATATGGTTCTCTTGAGCATGGGACCACGTCACATCCGACGGATGGCGGCCATTCAAGCTCATCGGTGTCCATTTTCTCACAAAGGGTACCAGGGGGGTTAATGAAGATAAATCTCAATGCAAGCACAATTGGAACTCGATCTTTCGAGCTGCAGAATATGAGACCCCGGCTTTCTTCTGGTATCTCTCCTCCACCTCCTGTGTCAAAGGGATCAGACTTTCAAACTACAGATTGCGACCGGTGAGACATTCCCTCTCTCTCTCTGCTGGTGCCTCGCCTTCCCCTGTGTTTCGAAGGGCTCATGCCTTCCACAGCAGTTAATGAGCATGGTGAGCGGGGGGGGATCTCCAACTCTCTGCTAGTGTCTCGTGTTCCACCCCCTGTGTCGAAGGGCTCAGACCTTTGAAGCCCAGATGACGAGGCTGGTATGCTACACACACAGACACTCTGCAGATTAGGAGCCTGGTGATTAGGGCTCTATAGATTTTGTGGCCTGCCTTCCACCCCCTGTGTCAAAGGGATCAGCCTTCCCTGCAGACTACAAGCCTGGAGGGCTACAGGTGAAACCTCTCCTGCACCTTTCTGCTGGTGTTTCGCTTTCTACCCCTGGGTCGAAGGACTAAGACCTTTGAACTGCCCATTAGGAGCCTGGTGGGCTGCTAATAAGACCCTCCACTCTCTACTAATAAGCCCCTACACTCTCTACTAATAAGACCCTCGACTCTCTACTAATAAGACCCTCCATTCTCTACTAATAAGACCCTCCACTCTCTACTAATAAGACCCTCCACTCTCGATTAATAAGCCCCTCCACTCTCGACTAATAAGCCCCTCCACTCTCTACTAATAAGACCCTCCACTCTCTACTAATAAGACCCTCCACTCTCTACAATAAGCCCCTCCACTCTCTACTAATAAGCCCCTCCACTCTCTACTAATAAGACCCTCCACTCTCTACTAATAAGCCCCTCCACTCTCTACTAATAAGACCCTCCACTCTCTACTAATAAGACCCTCCACTCTCGACTAATAAGACCCTCCACTCTCGACTTATAAGACTCTACACTCTCGACTAATAAGACCCTCCACTCTCGACTAATAAGACCCTCCACTCTCGACTAATAAGACCCTCCACTCTCGACTAATAAGACCCTCCACTCTCGACTAATGAGACCCTCCACTCTCTACTAATGAGACCCTCCACTCTCTACTAATGAGACCCTCCACTCTCTACTAATAAGACCCTCCACTTTCTACTAATAAGCCCCTAGACTCTCTACTAATAAGACACTCCACTCTCTACTACCGTATTTCCCCGAAAATAAGACCGGGTCTTATTTTAATTTTTGCTCCAAAAGACGCATTAGGGCTTATTTTCAGAGGACATTTTCCTCTCGTCCAAAGGCGTCCGCTTGTGTATTTACAAATACTTAATTATAATTTATATTATCATTTATTTTAAGTATTAATGTCAATAATATTATTTATTTATATTTAATTATATACTAATATTATTATTTTATAATTGAATACGTCCGTCGTGTGTTGCAACGGACGTACTAAACGCGTCCGTCTGGCTGACGATCTTAACTGGGGCTTATTTTTGGGTAGGGCTTATATTACGAGCATCCTGAAAAATCATGCTAGGGCTTTATTTTCCGATTAGGTCTTATTTTCGGGGAAAGGCGGAATTGACTCCCCTTCCACCCCCTATTCTAAAGGACTCAGACCTTAGAACTGCAGATTATGAGGCTGGTGTGGTATCGGTGGGATTCTCTACACTCTGTTGGTATCCTGTCTACCACTTCCTGTATCAACTGGTGAGACCCTCCATTCTCCCCTGATATCTTGCCTTCCACCCCCTGTGTCAACTGGTGAGACCCTCCATTCTCCCCTGATATCTTGCCTTCCACCCCCTGTGTCGACTAGTGAGACCCTCCATTCTCCCCTGATATCTTGCCTTCCACCCCCTGTGTCGACTGGTGAGATCCTCCATTCTCCCCTGATATCTTGCCTTCCACCCCCTGTGTCGACTGGTGAGACCCTCCATTCTCCCCTGATATCTTGCCTTCCACCCCCTGTGTCAACTTGGGAGACCCTCCATTCTCCCCTGTTATCTTGCCTTCCACCCCCTGTGTCGACTGGTGAGACCCTCCATTCTCCCCTGATATCTTGCCTTCCACCCCCTGTGTCGACTGGGGAGACCCTCCATTCTCCCCTGATATCTTGCCTTCCACCCCCTGTGTCGACTGGGGAGACCCTCCATTCTCCCCTGATATCTTGCCTTCCACCCCCTGTGTCGACTGGGGAGACCCTCCATTCTCCCCTGATATCTTGCCTTCCACCCCCTGTGTCGACTGGGGAGACCCTCCATTCTCCCCTGATATCTTGCCTTCCACCCCCTGTGTCGACTGGGGAGACCCTCCATTCTCCCCTGATATCTTGCCTTCCACCCCCTGTGTCGACTGGGGAGACCCTCCATTCTCCCCTGATATCTTGCCTTCCACCCCCTGTGTCGACTGGGGAGACCCTCCATTCTCCCCTGATATCTTGCCTTCCACCCCCTGTGTCGACTGGGGAGACCCTCCATTCTCCCCTGATATCTTGCCTTCCACCCCCTGTGTCGACTGGGGAGACCCTCCATTCTCCCCTGATATCTTGCCTTCCACCCCCTGTGTCGACTGGGGAGACCCTCCATTCTCCCCTGATATCTCGCCTTCCACCCCCTGTGTCGACTGGGGAGACCCTCCATTCTCCCCTGATATCTCGCCTTCCACCCCCTGTGTCGACTGGGGAGACCCTCCATTCTCCCCTGATATCTCGCCTTCCACCCCCTGTGTCGTGTCTCCATTCTCCCCTGATATCTTGCCTTCCACCCCCTGTGTCGCCTTCCACCCCCTCACCAGTCACAATCTGTAGTTTCAAGGTCTGAGCTCTTTAACACAGGAGGTGGAAGGCGAGACACCAGAAGAAAGTGAGGGCTCTCAACAGACAGATTACAAGGCTGGTGCTCTACCAGTGAGACCATCCTCCCTCTGCTGGTGTCTTACCTTCCACCACCCCTGTGTCGAAAGACTCAGAACTTTGACCTGCAGAGTACAAGGCTGGTGCACTACTGGTGAGACCATCCACTCTCTAGTGGAGTCTCACATTCCACCCCCCTGTGTCAAATGGCCCATACCTTTCACCTGTAGATTACGAGCCTGCTGTGGACTTCCGGTGAGATCTCCACTCTTTTATATTGTCTCACCATCCACCCCCTGTGTCGAAGGTCTCAGACCTTCGAAATGCAGATTACAAGGCTGGTGCGCTACCAGTGAGACTCTCCATTCTCCGCTGATGTCTTGCCTTCCACTCCCTGTGTCGAAGGTCTCAGACCTTCAAACTGCTGATTAGAAGGCTGGTGTATTATCGGTGAGACCCCCCACTCTCTAGTGGTGTCTCACCGTCCACCCCCTGTGTCAAAGGGCTCAGACCTTTCAACTGTAGATTACGAGACTGCTGTGGGTTACCAGTGAGACCCCCCCCCCCCATTCTCTGCCAGTGTCTCGCCTCCCATCTCATATTTCGAACGACTCAGACGTTTGAAGTGTTGATTACGAGCCTGAAGGGCAACCGGTGAGACCCCCCACTCTCTGCTGGTGTCTCAACTTCCACCCTCTGTGCCGAAGGGCTGAGCCCTTCCAACTGCAGATTACGAGCTTGATGTGTGCTACCAGTGAGACATCCCCACTCTCTGCTGGTGTCTCAACTTCCACCCTCTGTGCCGAAGGGCTGAGCCCTTCCAACTGCAGATTACGAGCTTGATGTGTGCTACCAGTGAGACATCCCCACTCTCTGCTGGTGTCTCAACTTCCACCCTCTGTGCCGAAGGGCTGATCCCTTCCAACTGCAGATTACGAGCTTGATGTGTGCTACCAGTGAGACATCCCCACTCTCTGCTGGTGTCTCAACTTCCACCCTCTGTGCCGAATGGCTGAGCCCTTCCAACTGCAGATTACGAGCTTGATGTGTGCTACCAGTGAGACATCCCCACTCTCTGCTGGTGTCTCAACTTCCACCCTCTGTGCCGAAGGGCTGAGCCCTTCCAACTGCAGATTACGAGCTTGATGTGTGCTACCAGTGAGACATCCCCACTCTCTGCTGGTGTCTCAACTTCCACCCTCTGTGCCGAAGGGCTGATCCCTTCCAACTGCAGATTACGAGCTTGATGTGTGCTACCAGTGAGACATCCCCACTCTCTGCTGGTGTCTCAACTTCCACCCTCTGTGCCGAATGGCTGAGCCCTTCCAACTGCAGATTACGAGCTTGATGTGTGCTACCAGTGAGACATCCCCACTCTCTGCTGGTGTCTCAACTTCCACCCTCTGTGCCGAAGGGCTGATCCCTTCCAACTGCAGATTACGAGCTTGATGTGTGCTACCAGTGAGACATCCCCACTCTCTGCTGGTGTCTCAACTTCCACCCTCTGTGCCGAATGGCTGAGCCCTTCCAACTGCAGATTACGAGCTTGATGTGTGCTACCAGTGAGACATCCCCACTCTCTGCTGGTGTCTCAACTTCCACCCTCTGTGCCGAAGGGCTGAGCCCTTCCAACTGCAGATTACGAGCTTGATGTGTGCTACCAGTGAGACATCCCCACTCTCTGCTGGTGTCTCAACTTCCACCCTCTGTGCCGAATGGCTGAGCCCTTCCAACTGCAGATTACGAGCTTGATGTGTGCTACCAGTGAGACATCCCCACTCTCTGCTGGTGTCTCAACTTCCACCCTCTGTGCCGAAGGGCTGAGCCCTTCCAACTGCAGATTACGAGCTTGATGTGTGCTACCAGTGAGACATCCCCACTCTCTGCTGGTGTCTCAACTTCCACCCTCTGTGCCGAAGGGCTGATCCCTTCCAACTGCAGATTACGAGCTTGATGTGTGCTACCAGTGAGACATTCCCACTCTCTGCTGGTGTCTCAACTTCCACCCTCTGTGCCGAAGGGCTGATCCCTTCCAACTGCAGATTACGAGCTTGATGTGTGCTACCAGTGAGACATCCCCACTCTCTGCTGGTGTCTCAACTTCCACCCTCTGTGCCGAATGGCTGAGCCCTTCCAACTGCAGATTACGAGCTTGATGTGTGCTACCAGTGAGACATCCCCACTCTCTGCTGGTGTCTCAACTTCCACCCTCTGTGCCGAAGGGCTGATCCCTTCCAACTGCAGATTACGAGCTTGATGTGTGCTACCAGTGAGACATTCCCACTCTCTGCTGGTGTCTCAACTTCCACCCTCTGTGCCGAAGGGCTGATCCCTTCCAACTGCAGATTACGAGCTTGATGTGTGCTACCAGTGAGACATCCCCACTCTCTGCTGGTGTCTCAACTTCCACCCCCTGTGTCGAAGGGCTGATCCCTTCCAACTGCAGATTACGAGCTTGATGTGTGCTACCAGTGAGACATCCCCACTCTCTGCTGGTGTCTCAACTTCCACCCTCTGTGCCGAATGGCTGAGCCCTTCCAACTGCAGATTACGAGCTTGATGTGTGCTACCAGTGAGACATCCCCACTCTCTGCTGGTGTCTCAACTTCCACCCTCTGTGCCGAATGGCTGAGCCCTTCCAACTGCAGATTACGAGCTTGATGTGTGCTACCAGTGAGACATCCCCACTCTCTGCTGGTGTCTCAACTTCCACCCTCTGTGCCGAATGGCTGAGCCCTTCCAACTGCAGATTACGAGCTTGATGTGTGCTACCAGTGAGACATCCCCACTCTCTGCTGGTGTCTCAACTTCCACCCTCTGTGCCGAAGGGCTGATCCCTTCCAACTGCAGATTACGAGCTTGATGTGTGCTACCAGTGAGACATCCCCACTCTCTGCTGGTGTCTCAACTTCCACCCTCTGTGCCGAATGGCTGAGCCCTTCCAACTGCAGATTACGAGCTTGATGTGTGCTACCAGTGAGACATCCCCACCCTCTGCTGGTGTCTCAACTTCCACCCTCTGTGCCGAAGGGCTGAGCCCTTCCAACTGCAGATTACGAGCTTGATGTGTGCTACCAGTGAGACATCCCCACTCTCTGCTGGTGTCTCAACTTCCACCCTCTGTGCCGAAGGGCTGATCCCTTCCAACTGCAGATTACGAGCTTGATGTGTGCTACCAGTGAGACATCCCCACTCTCTGCTGGTATCTCAACTTCCACCCTCTGTGCCGAAGGGCTGATCCCTTCCAACTGCAGATTACGAGCTTGATGTGTGCTACCAGTGAGACATCCCCACTCTCTGCTGGTGTCTCAACTTCCACCCTCTGTGCCGAAGGGCTGATCCCTTCCAACTGCAGATTACGAGCTTGATGTGTGCTACCAGTGAGACATCCCCACTCTCTGCTGGTGTCTCAACTTCCACCCTCTGTGCCGAATGGCTGAGCCCTTCCAACTGCAGATTACGAGCTTGATGTGTGCTACCAGTGAGACATCCCCACTCTCTGCTGGTGTCTCAACTTCCACCCTCTGTGCCGAAGGGCTGATCCCTTCCAACTGCAGATTACGAGCTTGATGTGTGCTACCAGTGAGACATCCCCACTCTCTGCTGGTGTCTCAACTTCCACCCTCTGTGCCGAATGGCTGAGCCCTTCCAACTGCAGATTACGAGCTTGATGTGTGCTACCAGTGAGACATCCCCACTCTCTGCTGGTGTCTCAACTTCCACCCTCTGTGCCGAAGGGCTGATCCCTTCCAACTGCAGATTACGAGCTTGATGTGTGCTACCAGTGAGACATCCCCACTCTCTGCTGGTGTCTCAACTTCCACCCTCTGTGCCGAAGGGCTGATCCCTTCCAACTGCAGATTACGAGCTTGATGTGTGCTACCAGTGAGACATCCCCACTCTCTGCTGGTGTCTCAACTTCCACCCTCTGTGCCGAAGGGCTGGGCCCTTCCAACTGCAGATTACGAGCTTGATGTGTGCTACCAGTGAGACATCCCCACTCTCTGCTGGTGTCTCAACTTCCACCCTCTGTGCCGAAGGGCTGAGCCCTTCCAACTGCAGATTACGAGCTTGATGTGTGCTACCAGTGAGACATCCCCACTCTCTGCTGGTGTCTCAACTTCCACCCTCTGTGCCGAAGGGCTGAGCCCTTCCAACTGCAGATTACGAGCTTGATGTGTGCTACCAGTGAGACATCCCCACTCTCTGCTGGTGTCTCAACTTCCACCCTCTGTGCCGAATGGCTGAGCCCTTCCAACTGCAGATTACGAGCTTGATGTGTGCTACCAGTGAGACATCCCCACTCTCTGCTGGTGTCTCAACTTCCACCCTCTGTGCCGAAGGGCTGATCCCTTCCAACTGCAGATTACGAGCTTGATGTGTGCTACCAGTGAGACATCCCCACTCTCTGCTGGTGTCTCAACTTCCACCCTCTGTGCCGAAGGGCTGAGCCCTTCCAACTGCAGATTACGAGCTTGATGTGTGCTACCAGTGAGACATCCCCACTCTCTGCTGGTGTCTCAACTTCCACCCTCTGTGCCGAATGGCTGAGCCCTTCCAACTGCAGATTACGAGCTTGATGTGTGCTACCAGTGAGACATCCCCACTCTCTGCTGGTGTCTCAACTTCCACCCTCTGTGCCGAATGGCTGAGCCCTTCCAACTGCAGATTACGAGCTTGATGTGTGCTACCAGTGAGACATCCCCACTCTCTGCTGGTGTCTCAACTTCCACCCTCTGTGCCGAATGGCTGAGCCCTTCCAACTGCAGATTACGAGCTTGATGTGTGCTACCAGTGAGACATCCCCACTCTCTGCTGGTGTCTCAACTTCCACCCTCTGTGCCGAATGGCTGAGCCCTTCCAACTGCAGATTACGAGCTTGATGTGTGCTACCAGTGAGACATCCCCACTCTCTGCTGGTGTCTCAACTTCCACCCTCTGTGCCGAAGGGCTGATCCCTTCCAACTGCAGATTACGAGCTTGATGTGTGCTACCAGTGAGACATCCCCACTCTCTGCTGGTGTCTCAACTTCCACCCTCTGTGCCGAAGGGCTGAGCCCTTCCAACTGCAGATTACGAGCTTGATGTGTGCTACCAGTGAGACATCCCCACTCTCTGCTGGTGTCTCAACTTCCACCCTCTGTGCCGAATGGCTGAGCCCTTCCAACTGCAGATTACGAGCTTGATGTGTGCTACCAGTGAGACATCCCCACTCTCTGCTGGTGTCTCAACTTCCACCCTCTGTGCCGAAGGGCTGATCCCTTCCAACTGCAGATTACGAGCTTGATGTGTGCTACCAGTGAGACATCCCCACTCTCTGCTGGTGTCTCAACTTCCACCCTCTGTGCCGAATGGCTGAGCCCTTCCAACTGCAGATTACGAGCTTGATGTGTGCTACCAGTGAGACATCCCCACTCTCTGCTGGTGTCTCAACTTCCACCCTCTGTGCCGAAGGGCTGATCCCTTCCAACTGCAGATTACGAGCTTGATGTGTGCTACCAGTGAGACATCCCCACTCTCTGCTGGTGTCTCAACTTCCACCCTCTGTGCCGAAGGGCTGAGCCCTTCCAACTGCAGATTACGAGCTTGATGTGTGCTACCAGTGAGACATCCCCACTCTCTGCTGGTGTCTCAACTTCCACCCTCTGTGCCGAAGGGCTGATCCCTTCCAACTGCAGATTACGAGCTTGATGTGTGCTACCAGTGAGACATCCCCACTCTCTGCTGGTGTCTCAACTTCCACCCTCTGTGCCGAAGGGCTGAGCCCTTCCAACTGCAGATTACGAGCTTGATGTGTGCTACCAGTGAGACATCCCCACTCTCTGCTGGTGTTTCAACTTCCACCCTCTGTGCCGAATGGCTGAGCCCTTCCAACTGCAGATTACGAGCTTGATGTGTGCTACCAGTGAGACATCCCCACTCTCTGCTGGTGTCTCAACTTCCACCCTCTGTGCCGAAGGGCTGATCCCTTCCAACTGCAGATTACGAGCTTGATGTGTGCTACCAGTGAGACATCCCCACTCTCTGCTGGTGTCTCAACTTCCACCCTCTGTGCCGAATGGCTGAGCCCTTCCAACTGCAGATTACGAGCTTGATGTGTGCTACCAGTGAGACATCCCCACTCTCTGCTGGTGTCTCAACTTCCACCCTCTGTGCCGAAGGGCTGATCCCTTCCAACTGCAGATTACGAGCTTGATGTGTGCTACCAGTGAGACATCCCCACTCTCTGCTGGTGTCTCAACTTCCACCCTCTGTGCCGAATGGCTGAGCCCTTCCAACTGCAGATTACGAGCTTGATGTGTGCTACCAGTGAGACATCCCCACTCTCTGCTGGTGTCTCAACTTCCACCCTCTGTGCCGAATGGCTGAGCCCTTCCAACTGCAGATTACGAGCTTGATGTGTGCTACCAGTGAGACATCCCCACTCTCTGCTGGTGTCTCAACTTCCACCCTCTGTGCCGAATGGCTGAGCCCTTCCAACTGCAGATTACGAGCTTGATGTGTGCTACCAGTGAGACATCCACACTCTCTGCTGGTGTCTCAACTTCCACCCTCTGTGCCGAAGGGCTGAGCCCTTCCAACTGCAGATTACGAGCTTGATGTGTGCTACCAGTGAGACATCCCCACTCTCTGCTGGTGTCTCAACTTCCACCCTCTGTGCCGAATGGCTGAGCCCTTCCAACTGCAGATTACGAGCTTGATGTGTGCTACCAGTGAGACATCCCCACTCTCTGCTGGTGTCTCAACTTCCACCCTCTGTGCCGAAGGGCTGATCCCTTCCAACTGCAGATTACGAGCTTGATGTGTGCTACCAGTGAGACATCCCCACTCTCTGCTGGTGTCTCAACTTCCACCCTCTGTGCCGAAGGGCTGAGCCCTTCCAACTGCAGATTACGAGCTTGATGTGTGCTACCAGTGAGACATCCCCACTCTCTGCTGGTGTCTCAACTTCCACCCTCTGTGCCGAATGGCTGAGCCCTTCCAACTGCAGATTACGAGCTTGATGTGTGCTACCAGTGAGACATCCCCACTCTCTGCTGGTGTCTCAACTTCCACCCTCTGTGCCGAATGGCCGAGCCCTTCCAACTGCAGATTACGAGCTTGATGTGTGCTACCAGTGAGACATCCCCACTCTCTGCTGGTGTCTCAACTTCCACCCTCTGTGCCGAATGGCTGAGCCCTTCCAACTGCAGATTACGAGCTTGATGTGTGCTACCAGTGAGACATCCCCACTCTCTGCTGGTGTCTCAACTTCCACCCTCTGTGCCGAAGGGCTGATCCCTTCCAACTGCAGATTACGAGCTTGATGTGTGCTACCAGTGAGACATCCCCACTCTCTGCTGGTGTCTCAACTTCCACCCTCTGTGCCGAAGGGCTGAGCCCTTCCAACTGCAGATTACGAGCTTGATGTGTGCTACCAGTGAGACATCCCCACTCTCTGCTGGTGTCTCAACTTCCACCCTCTGTGCCGAATGGCTGAGCCCTTCCAACTGCAGATTACGAGCTTGATGTGTGCTACCAGTGAGACATCCCCACTCTCTGCTGGTGTCTCAACTTCCACCCTCTGTGCCGAATGGCCGAGCCCTTCCAACTGCAGATTACGAGCTTGATGTGTGCTACCAGTGAGACATCCCCACTCTCTGCTGGTGTCTCAACTTCCACCCTCTGTGCCGAATGGCTGAGCCCTTCCAACTGCAGATTACGAGCTTGATGTGTGCTACCAGTGAGACATCCCCACTCTCTGCTGGTGTCTCAACTTCCACCCTCTGTGCCGAATGGCTGAGCCCTTCCAACTGCAGATTACGAGCTTGATGTGTGCTACCAGTGAGACATCCCCACTCTCTGCTGGTGTCTCAACTTCCACCCTCTGTGCCGAATGGCTGAGCCCTTCCAACTGCAGATTACGAGCTTGATGTGTGCTACCAGTGAGACATCCCCACTCTCTGCTGGTGTCTCAACTTCCACCCTCTGTGCCGAATGGCTGAGCCCTTCCAACTGCAGATTACGAGCTTGATGTGTGCTACCAGTGAGACATCCCCACTCTCTGCTGGTGTCTCAACTTCCACCCTCTGTGCCGAATGGCTGAGCCCTTCCAACTGCAGATTACGAGCTTGATGTGTGCTACCAGTGAGACATCCCCACTCTCTGCTGGTGTCTCAACTTCCACCCGCTGTGTCGAAGGCGAGACCTCAACAGAAAGATATCAGGATTATAAAAAATAATATCAGAAAAATAATTATTTATCGTTTAATAAATCGAATTTCATTTATAACGCCTTGAACGTAAGTGACTTTCTTATTTATCTGATTCAGAACAACATTGGAAATTCCTTTCCATGACCACAGATGGCGCCACCGGAGAAAAAAAAATCAGGTAGATTTAAAAGTCACATTAGTAGAAAAATGGGTTTTCCGGTGATAGATGAATGCGGAGATGTGAGGATCAAGTTTAGCTCATTGGCAAACCTATTTTTCCAGAAAAGCTATTTTTATTTATCCGTTATTGGGGACTGGAACACAAAAGAGAAAGGTTTGACTCAGATTTTGCTTTTCACATCACTTACGCATACTAACTCGTCTTTATGAAAGTGACAGAAATAAACTTGTCCTTTATTATTTCTCCAAGATGTACCTTTTGCTTATTTCCGTATCCTGTACGTCTGAACCCAGTTCTTCCATTCTGTATCCTGTACCTCTGAACCCAGTTCTTCCACTCCATATTCTGTACCTCTGAACCCAGTTCTTCCATTCCGTATCCTGTACCTCTGAACCCATCTGAACCCTCTGAACCCAGTTCTTCCATTCCATATACTCTACCTCTGAACCCAGTTCTTCCATTCTGTATTCTGTACCTCTGAACCCAGTTCTTCCATTCCATATTCTGTACCTCTGAACCCAGTTATTCCATTCCGTATCCTGTACCTCTGAACCCAGTTCTTCCGTTTTCTATCCTGTACCTCTGAAACCAGTTCTTTTGTTTCGCAACCCGTACTTCTGAAACCATTTCTTCCATTTCATATACTGTACCTTTGAATCCAGTTCTTCCACTCCGTATTCTGTACCTCTGAACCCAGTTCTTCCATTCCATATATTGTACCTCTGAACCCAATTCTTCTGCTCCGTATCCTGTACATCTGAACCCAGTTCTTCCATATTCTGTACCTCTGAATCCAGTTCTTCCATATTCTGTACCTCTGAATCCAGTTCTTCCATTCCATATTCTGTACCTCTGAACCCAGTTCTTCCATTCCGCATCCTGTACCTCTGAACCCAGTTCTTCCATTCCATATATTGTACCTCTGAACCTGGTTCTTCCATTCCATATTCTGTACCTCTGAACCCAGTTCTTCCATTCCATATTCTGAACCTCTGAACTCAGTTCCTCCATTCCACATTCTGTACATCTGAACCCAGTTCTTCCATTCCATATACTGTACCTTTGAACTCAGTTCTTCCATTCTGTATCCTGTACCTCTGAACCCAGTTCTTCCATTCCATATATTGTACCTCTGAACCCAATTCTTCCGCTCCGCATCCCATACCTCTGAACCCAGTTCTTCCATTCCATATACTGTACCTTTGAACTCAGTTCTTCCATTCTGTATCCCGTACCTCTGAACCCAGTTCTTCTATTCCATATACTGTACCTCTGAACCCAGTTCTTCCATTCTGTATCCCGTACTTCTGAACCCAGTTCCTCCATTCCTTATACTGTACCTCTGAACCCAGTTCTTCCATTCCGTGTACTCTACCTCTGAACCCAGTTCTTCCATTTCATATCCTGTACCTCTGAAACCAGTTCTTCCGTTTCATATCCTGTACCTCTGAACCTAGTTCTTCCACTACGTATCCTGTACCTCTGAACCTAGTTCTTCCACTACGTATCCTGTACCTCTGAACCCAGTCCTTCCACTCTGTATCCTGTACCTCTGAATCCAGTTCTTCCACTCCATATCCTGACCTCTGAACCCAGTTCTTCCATTCCATATATGGTACCTCTGAACTCAGTTCCTCCATTCCACATTCTGTACATCTGAACCCAGTTCCTCCATTCCATATACTGCACCTTTGAACTCAGTTCTTCCATTCTGTATCCTGTACCTCTGAACCCAGTTCTTCCATTCCATATATTGTACCTCTGAACCCAATTCTTCCGCTCCGTATCCCGTACCTCTGAACCCAGTTCTTCCATTCCATATACTGTACCTCTGAACCCAGTTCCTCCGCTCCATATCCTGTATCTCCGAGCCCCGTTCCTCCGTTCCGTATCCTGTATCTCTGAATCTAGTTGTTTTGGCCTGTATTGCATACTTTTGAATCCAACTCTTTCATCCCGTATCCATGTACAGCTGAGTCCTGTTATTTCTGTCGTATTGTCTGAAATCTAGTTCTTTTATCCCGTATTGTGCAACTATGCATCCATATTATCATATGTTTCCAAAATAAAATTTTGAGAAACATGTAGTGTAAAATTGAAAGATATTTGTTTAATAATAGATACTATGTATCCTTTCCACCAGAAAAAGGATTAAATAGCCTGTGAAATCCAAAAAAAAATCTGCTATTCAATTTCTTGCTATTATTCGCTCCACTGATTTTTTTTTCCATCATGTTGAAATTTACACTAAGCAAACACATCTTCCTGTCCTGCATCAAACTTTGAATAAGACTACAACAAAAATTGGCCGGTAGTTTTTCTTTTATTTTCCCCAGTTTCTAAACCAACGGAAAATCTTTTCTCCATTTGCTTACCCAAAACCGGAATACCATATAAACGTTTATACAAAAAGATCTGGAATCATAAACGGAACAGAAAAAGGATTGACAATCTGCAAAAGCGAACTGCAGAAGTAATAAAAATAAATAAAAAACAACAAGAATAGCTACCGCCTAAGAAAAAAAATGAGAAAAAGGCTATGAAGAAAGTCTAAAGCTATCAAGTTTCACTGGAGCTTGCACACGATTTCCAATAACACGACGAACTGCTGATAAAGCGTTACTTTTATGAAGTTGTAACCAATTCATAAAAAAAGTCGCATTATTACGGTTACGGTTCGTGTCGGTGGCTGCGGTGTTTGGCGGGGGAGCACAAAACATAAAAGTGGAGAGCAGGTCTTGTTTCCCCTAGGGAAATTAGCAGCTCAGATATCGTGCGAGTCGAGCAAGGTAAAATATCGTATGTCAAGCAAAGGCAGAGAGTAATTTTATACCTGGCTTGAGCGCCCACAAATAACTCTGTGCAGTTGCGAGTTGACGCGACTTGAGTTAACAATAGAGTTTGAAGACGTGTTGATCGGAATGGGGGAGGCCATTGTTTCGTCAAAGCTTAAAAGCTATTCTTTCCACCAGCTGAAGTATTGCTGTGGATATATGCGAGAAGGAATTTTAGATTTCCATTAGATCTTGTCAGCATTTGCTTTTTTTACTTGATAATGATGATGAGAGATAGAGGTGCAGAATATATCGTAGACTTTCCTATAGGTCGTTAATAAAAGTATAATGCATGCTTAAAATTGAAATGGTCACTAAACCTTTTCATTAAGGAATTAATAATGGATGTTGTTGGGTTGGGATGTTTTACCTCTGAGCGGTACTTTTTTGCACACCATGGGCTGAAAGGCCATGTCACAAGGACCCAGAAGACTCAGAGAAGTTTGGGGGTGGGGAGTTACTGGAACAGCTGTTGGGAGACATATGGTAGTCTCCTGTCAAGGCCATCCAGTGTGTTCTGTAACGTGCACAGGGTATGGCTCTCCCGCACACGGGGCCACAACTTAACGTCCCATCCGACGGACGGCGGTCATTCCAAGCCCATCGGTATCCCCTACTGACCGTGGGCAGAGCGGGGAATTTTGCGGAGATAAGTCTCAACGCTGACCCCAGCTGGGACTCCAACCGGGGAACTGCAGATTACGAGTCTGGCGCGCTACCGACTGAGCCACCCCCGCCCCAATAATGGATGAAAGCAAAGTGTGGTCCCTTGAAATGATATAATACCAAAGATTTTAAATTGGTTTGTTTCCCCCTAATCAGCACTTTTTGGGTTGGGTTTTTGCACACAATGGGCTAAATAGCCAGGTCACAAGGACCCCGAGGGCTAAGAGGAGGCTAAAGGAAGCTGACACACTGGAGAGCTGTTAAGATAGAGATGGAAGTCTTCCGTTGAGGCCATCCAGCGTGTTCTTTAACGTGCACAGGGTATGGTTTAACCTCCCACCGTACTGACCGAGGTTGAGTGGGGAGTTTTGCGGAGATAAATCTCAGCCTTGACTCCGGTGAGAATCACACCTGGGAACTGCTGATTACAAGTCTGGAGCGCTACCGACTGGCCCTATGTGACAAGCTTTAATTTGAGATATAACTTGTTAAGATCGCCCCCCCCCCACCTCAATAAAATTGTGCCCTCTCTTCTTTTTTTTTGGGGGGGGGAAAGAATGGTAGTGTATTACGGTCCACATGAGAAGCTTTCATTTCACACCTGACTCATAATTGTGGGTCCTCGTGTTCAAAAGATACAATGGGAGAAAAATTTTAACATTTCCTTTTCTTCAGGGCAGGAATGAAAAGCGGGGGGGGGGTCAATTTTTATAACATATAACACTCCCCGCGCCAAAAATTTTTATTTTCCACATAACTCACTGATTTGGTCAAAGGGTTGTCAGAAACAACAGTTTTCACAAGCACAAAAACCGGGGGGGGGGGGGGGGGGTGGCTCAGTCGGTAGCGCGCCAGGCTCGTAATCGTGTAGTTCCCAGGTTCGAGTCCCAGCTGGGTCAGCGTTGAGATTTACCTCCGCAAAATTCCCCGCCCTGCCCACGGTCAGTAGGGGACACCGATGGGCTTGGAAATGCCGCCGTCCGTCGGATGGAACGTTAAGCCGTGGCCCCGTGTGTGGGAGAGCCATACCCTGTGCACGTTAAAGAACACGCTGGATGGCCTTGACGGGAGGCTACCATCTGTCTCCCAGCAGCTGTTCCAGTAGGTCCCCTCCCCCAACCTTCTCTGAGCCTTTGGGGTCCATGTGACCTGGCCATTTAGCCCATGGTGTGCAAAAAAGTACCGCTCAGAGGTAGAACAACCCAATCCAACAACACAAAAACCGACAAATAACGAGCGAAAAACAACAGAAAGATGAAAATACCAAATTTAGTGTTCACGAGATTCTAGCCCTCCCCCACTTCGATTCGGGCATCGCTTTTAAGTGCAAAACACCAGCCAACAGACGTCTTAGTTGCATGAAACAGATCAGGGGAAATCAACCGACAGCGATATCGGTCAGGACCTAAATTGAACCTGAAGAAGCTTTTGGCAGAGTGCCAAGGGTAGAGCATACAACTTGACAGCATCGGAAAGTGTAAACATTAGAAGACAAGTGCTCGACACGTGCGGGGAACATCCAAGCTGTATATTCTTAGCACGACGTATGAAGGTACACAAAAAAAAATCCTTCTCTATAAAACACACGACAAAGAGCAAGCAAGACATGGGGTGTGCTCACACAGAACGCGTGTTAGGCGATTCAGAGTTATTAAAGTTTTTACATTTTGTAGCTTGTTGAAACAAACACAGTGCCCAAAACCGAGGGAGACCTTATAGCGAAATGAAGATTTATTGCATGTACTCAGAGACAACTATATAGAGGGCCTGGACAGCTTTCCAACGAAAATAAAGAAATTTAACATTGAGTAATATTTCGAGTGACTTATTTTTTGTGAAAGCTTAATAAGAAGTATTAAGTTTAAAACTTCACAACAATAATTTACTAATTACAAATATACTATTATATTATTAAATAATTTAAAATTAACTGTGTTTTTTATAAAAGATATATCTACCGATTTAATTTTAATGCCAAAAATTACATTAAGGGAATTTTTTTTTTAATTAAAACTATATGCTTAAAATGCTACCGGTAGTAATTACATTTCAAAAACATAATAATTAGTTTGAAATTATTTAATAATCTATTAGTATAGTTCTAAAAATTAAATTATTCTAATATGTATATGCTTTCAAAAAAAAAAAGACTTCTGGTAAAATCTGAAGAAATATTAATTTGCATAATATTTTACCCATTGTTAAATGTTCCTCGTTTAGCTGGAAAGCTGTCTACATACTTTCTATCTAGATTTTACTGGTAACAGTTTAGTCTGAAGACACAAGAAAATCGTAAAACGTTCATAACGCTGAAACCACTTTGTGTGTGGCAGCCTCCTTTTCATCCTAAGACCGGTTAGTTGGTGTTATGGATCCCAGAGAGCTTGAAGAGCTTCGGTCTGCTCTGATAGTGACCCACTTCTCTCAGCAACAACCAGCCATTCGTGTCAAGGAGGACTTCCGTTACGTGACACCTCCCCCGACATTGGTTCATCTCTTGTGACGTAGATGTCCATTTAGGACCATTTCCTTTCCTCCACAGATTTAATAACTTCGAAGAGTCTTCTTCCAACAGGAAACTACAGACCAAAATACTTACGAAAACGGATAAGGTGAAATATCGGTTAACGCGGAAATAAAGGTTGTTCCGTTCCGAGAAAAATACTTTAATATGAAAAAATGCTCTTTTAAAGCAAACGGATAACACGAAAAATAGTTTATTTTAAAATACCTTTCTAACCCTTTCTAACGCCGATGATAATGTTCCTAATGCCCCCTGTAACCTTTCTAACACCCCTTTGACTCTAACGCCTCCTTTATTCTTTCTAATGCCCATCTTGACTCTAACGCTCTTTTTACTCTTTTAAAGACTCCTTTACATTTTAAAGCCCCTTTTCACTTTTTTAATGCCTCTTTACCTCTTTCTAAAGTCTTTTCAACCTTTCGACTGCTCTCTTTACTCTTTCTAGCACCATAGTTACTCTTCCTAAAGCCTCTTTTACCCTTTTCCAATGCCTCTTTTACCCTTTTCCAATGCCTCTTTTACCCCTTTCTAACGCCTTTATTTTCATTTTCTATTACCTCTTTTACCCCTTTCTATCGACTCTTTTACCCTTTTCTATCGACTCTTTCACCCTTTTTTCTATCGCCTCTTTTACCCCTTTTTCTATCGACTCTTTTACCCCTTTTCATCGACTCTTTTACCCCTTTTCTATCGGCTCTTTTACCCTTTTCTATCGACTATTTGCCATTTTATATCGACTCTTTTACCATTTTCGAACTACTATTTAACCCTTTTCTATCGACTCTTTTACCGTTTTCAAACTATTCTTTTACCCTTTTCGAACCCTCTTTTACCCCTTTCTATCGTCAACTTTATCCTTTCTAACCCCTCTTTGCTTTTCCTAAATCCTCTTTTACCCCTTTTTAACGCCTCTTTTACCCCTTTCTAACCTTTTCCAACGCGGAACGTATAACAAAATAAATCGCTGAAAGCAAGATTTTTTTACGGTCCGATGATTAAAATTCTATTCAAACTTTCTTGGAAAACTTGAAACTTATAAAGGATCGACAGACGCAATCCCTGCCACTGTTGCTAAATTTTTAATAGCTTCAAATTTTTGTTAGTCATCGAACGGCGTCTGTAAATACACAAATGTGTTTTAAAACTCACCAGTGCATTTATATGCGACACTGTGCACAAGAAGTCACGGCTTAACCTCCCATTCTACGGACGGCGATCTTCAGAAGCCCACCCCTTCTCTCACCAAAGGCTGGGTGGGAATTAAAGGAGATCAATTTCTACGCAAGCGCAGTTCAACTCGAACTTTGAATTGCAGATGACGAATCTGGTGCTCTACCGATTTAATGAACTTTCAATATTGAAGACACTTTTTATGATTCAATCCAAAGGAAAAGTTCGAAAACCAAAAGAAAAAAAAATACTTCTTTACAAGACAGAAAACAGTGATCGCCACTTAGTAATCAGCAGAATATATTCTAGAAATATTTTGAAGAGAGACAAACGTAGGAGGAGAGGTTAGGAGGGGTCAGGTTGCTACACCCCCCTTAAATCTTTGCGAAAATTCGAAATTGAAAACTGACAGAACTATTGGCGAGAACGAATCAAGAGTTTGAGAAAAACATCATGTTAAATTGAATAAAAAAAGACCCTAATGCAGTTGCATTTTATCAGAGCGCAGAAAATGAGACACTAATCATCAAGCGAAGAGTTCATCGGTCAATTGGTGAAATTTTGATTTTTCTGAACCACACACTTTTCCACACACACAGATAAAGCTATTTTCAAACATTTAACCCATCTTTTACGGTTAAAACAAGGAATGTCTTCGACATAAACTGCTTCGAATGCATATGTATTCAGAAACAGAGGCAAATTGTAGAAAAAGAAATAATAATAACTATGGAGGTGGGGAGGCATTCCTAGAAGTGCTGGGTTGGGTTGTTTTACCTCTGAGCGGCACTTTTTTGCACACCATGGGCTAAACGGCCAGGTCACATGGACCCCGAAGGCTCAGAGAAGGTTGGGGGAGGGAACCCACTGGAACAGCTGTTGGGAGACAGATGGTAGCCTCCCGTCAAGGCCATCCAGCGTGTTCTTTAACGTGCACAGGGTATGTGTGCTCTCCCGCAACGGGGCCACGGCTTAACGTCCCATCCGACGGACGTCGGCCTTTCCAAGCCCATCGGTGTCCCCTACTGACCGTGGGCAGGGCGGAGAATTTTGCGGAGAAAAATCTCAACGCTGACCCAGCTGGGACTCGAACCTGGGAACTACAGATTACGAGCCTGGCGCGCTACCGACTGAGCCACCCCCGCCCCTCCTAGGAGTGCTGAGGCCAGTTGCTGGATATGTGCTTTATGCATGATACAGAATATGCTGAAAAATATCCATGGTAAATTCCATCTAGTTCTCTAAGAGCTCTCTACTCTCTAGTGCAGGAGTCTCAAAAATCCCACTCTTGAAGTGAGAAATAATTTTTTGCGTAATGATGGGAGCGAAATGCATCCTACTCCTATGGCTACACCTGCGATGATCTTACAGGAGTATGAAGAATGATGAAGCCATTAGAAGTGAAATTTGTTTTAGTATTTCATAACATTTAAGTACTAATACCATATAGGTAAATATGATTTGCTGTTACTGCTTCAAATACAGTGCTACCTGCCATATATTGAAAAGTACCTGATTTCACTCTATATGATTCTAACGCCCCCTTTACTCTTTATAACGCCCTTTACCCTTTCTAATGCCTCATTTACTCCTTATAACATCCCATTACCCTTTCTAACGTCTTTTTACACTTTATAACGTCCCATCCTTTCTAATGCTCCTTTACTCTTTCCAACGTCTTTTTACACTTTATAACGTCTCATTACTCTTTCTAATACCCTTTTACCCTTTATAACGCTTCCTTTACCCTTTCTAAATCCTCTTTACTCTTTCTAAATCCTCTTTACTCTTTCTAACGGCCCTTAACCTTTATAATGTCTTTTTACTCTTTCTCCCTTTTACCCTTTATAATGCCCCTTACCATTTCTACTGTCTCTTTACTCTTTCTAACTACCTTTTACCCTTTATAACGCCCTTACCCTTTCTGATGCTTCCATTACTCTTTATAATATCCCATTACCCTTTCTAATGTTCCTTTACTCTTTCTAATGCATCCTTTACTCTTTCTAATGCATCCTTTACCCTTCCCAACGCTCCCTTTACACTTTATATCGTCCCTTTACTCTTTCTTCTGACTCCTTTACTCTTTTCAATAATCCCTTTACCCTTTATAACGCACCTTTACTCTTTCTAATGGTAATTCCTACCCATTCACTCATTGAAATACCCGAGTTGTGTTGGGTTGTTTTACCTCTGAGCGGCACTTTTCTGCACACCATGGGCTAAATGGCCAGGTCACATGGACCCCGAAGGCTCAGAGAAGGTTGGGGGAGGGAACCCACTGGAACAGCTGTTGGGAGACAGATGGTAGCCTCCCGTCAAGGCCATCCAGCGTGTTCTTTAACGTGCACAGGGTATGGCTCTCCCGCACACGGAGCCACGGCTTAACGTCCCATCCGACGGACGGCGGCCTTTCCAAGCCCATCGGTGTCCCCTACTGACCGTGGGCAGGGCTGGGAATTTTTGCCGAGATAAATCTCAACGCTGACCCAGCTGGGACTCGAACCTGGGAACTACAGATTACGAGCCTGGCGCGCTACCGGCTGAGCCACCCCCGCCCCCATGAAATACCCGATTTTCACCCATTGTGTGCAAAAGAAAATGCCTCTCAGAGGTAAAACTACCCATCCCAAAAAATATTCCAAATGGTACTCAACGAAACGGCCCTCATCATTTGTTTCGCAGATTAGCATATAACGAAAGCTATTGATTTGTATGTGGAGAAAAGTATGCGCACAAAATGATAAAGATTAGCGAATGGAAATGGGAAGTAGGGAGGCCCGAGATGATGCCGTGGGGTAGGAGGGGGGAGGGGGAGAGTGAGTTGGGTGGGGAGTTAGAGAACGAGAGTAAAAGGGGAAGAAGTATTGAATCTATTGCGGTAAATATCAAGAGCGTCAGTTGCCGGCATTTGCAGCCATTAACACGCTTCTCCAAGCGCGAAGAATAGCATCAGTAGAAGAGATGAACTCGATCATGCAGCAAGTCGGGAAAAACTCGGAGGGAAGATGGAGAGCACTAAGCAGACGAGGGAAGGAGATCGGAGAAAGAGGAGGGTGGGTTGAAAGGAAGGAAGGGGAGAAACGGAATTATCCTCGGCGAAGATACAGTTATTAGAGCTATTGTCTAATCTTCCAGCTTTTACTTTAATCTGCTTCGCTCGAAAGCTTTTATCGGGTAAGAATAATTGCTCTTCTTCTTCTTCTGTGGAGCTGCAGCGCCGAAGACAATGTTGTAGCCGTCATGGTGAACCCATTAACGGGGATCTTTCGCGGCGATTAAGCGCTCCAAAGGCAGGAATTAAATTATGAAGTTTGTGCTGCTACGACGCAGCCGCAATCCATTTATCGTCTCTCTCTCTGTATCTGTGGAAGTCGGAAGGGAATCCTACTGAAGATTGAGAGCAATTGCTCGTCTCTTGTTGTTTCGTTCGGTTTTATTTCTTTAGCGGTAATATCTGACTTCAAAGAACTGTGATGGGGAATTTGGGGTTATTCTTTTTCTGAGGGGAGTAAAATTTAAAAAAGTAACTCTCAGAGAAAGTGTTGTAGTAGGCCGTAAGGGGACACATTTTGAAATTCAGGTTTTCCAGTCAAGGTCATTAGGATTTTTTATGTTTTTTTTTAAAAAAAAAAATATGGAATTTTTTTTTTTTGGAAACATAATTATTTAAAACAGCATCATAAAGGTAAAAATCAGAAGAAAGGGATCTTGGTTAGAAAATTTTGTAATTTAAAGCCAATACACTTTAACTGTATTACAATGAAATGTTAAACATTTTAAGTTTCGGGATGATATTGATGTCAGAGTAGAACCACATTACAAGGTACAGTCGCTGAAAAAAATATCCGAACACTATGGTTGATTACAGAATTCAGAAAAAATATCTGGCAACATTTGTGTAGTTGTCAGAGCACTAATTTCTAAAAAAAATCGTTGCCAGATATTTTTCTAAATTCTGCAGTCAACCACAGAGTTCGGATATTTTTTTCAGCGACTGTACAAGTCCATGTTAGGTCAATTAGACTCAGCAGCTTCTTAAACAAGCTTTTTATGAAAAAATGTGACTCAAGATAATTTAAAGATCTCAATTAGATCTCAGCGTTGAGATTTATCTTCACAAAATTCCCCCGCCCTGTCCACATTTAGTAGGGGACACCGATGGGCTTGGAAAGGCCGCCGTCCGCCGGAAGGGACGTTAACCCGTGGCCCTGTGTGCGGGAGAGCCATACCCTGTGCACGTTAAAGAACACGCTGGATGGCCTTAACGGGAGGCTACCATCTGTTTCCCAACAGCTGTTCCAGTAGGTCCCCTTCCCCAACCTTCTCTGAGCCTTCGGGGTCCTTGTGACCTGGTCATTTAGCCTATGATGTGCAAAAAAGTGCCGCTCAGAGGTAAAACAACCGAACCCAATTCAATCAGATCTATTTCAATCTAGAGGTTGCCAGATCACTAATTTCTAAAAAAAAAAAGTCGTTGCTAGATCATTAATTTCTAAAAAAAAATCGTTGCCAGATATTTTTTCTGAATTTTTTAATCAACCGTAAAAAAATAAATAAATACCCCCTCAAGCAGCTGCTTGCCACAGAGGTCTGACAGGAGCCTGTCAGTTTATATGCCACAGTAGAAGGTCTGAGAGGATGGCAGGACCTCAGCAGAAAAACGACACAAACAGCCATGCCTTACCCGGGGCTCGAACCCAGGTCCGAGCCCCGGGTAAGGCATGGCTGTTTGTGTCGTTTTTCTGCTGAGGTCCTGCCATCCTCTCAGATTTTTTTTTTTTGAGCGACTGTACCTAAGTTTACGGGCGAGGTTAGTTCATTGGGTATCGTGTCAGACTCGTAATCTGCAGTTCCCAGGTTCGATTTCCGAATGTGCTTAATTGTCTCGGTCAATAGGGGACACCGAATGGGCTTGGAAAGGCAGCCGTCCGTCTCGTGAGAAGTTAAGGCTGTGGCTCGGTGTGAAGGAAAAACATACCTTGTGCATTAAAGATTTATCTATCTATACAAAGGGTACGCCAGTTACATATATATTTCCATGGGGTACGTGAAGCATAAAGAGTTGAGAACCACTGTTATAGGAGACAGATTAAAGATCTTCGTATAATCTTTTTAAATATTAATTTTTTTAACAACATTCGATCAGGTTTTAATTAGAAATTTTCATAATGCCAAATCCATTAACCCAGCCTTAAAAAACACAACCCGAATTCATCTTGAAGGCATTTTTTTTTTGATCAAATAACAACTACGGCCATTGGAACATCCCATGAACTCATCTGATCTTGCAACATTCGGCTTTTTCATGTTCTCAAAATGCGAAAAATCCCTGGATCTCGTATTGAATCTCCTGATCTTGCATTATGTAGCTTTTTCATGTTTACAAAAGTGGGAAAAATCCTTGGATCTCGTATTGAATCACCTGAGGTTATACCATGCGCTATTTCATGTTCCCAAAACTGAGAAAATCTCTGGATCTCGAATTGAATCATGTGATCTTTCCCCATGTGGATTTTTCTTGTTTCCAAACTGAGAAAAATCATTGGATCTACTGTGGAATCATCTTAACTTGCACCATGGGTCTGTTTCATGTTCCCATGACTAAGAAAATCCCTGGATTTCCTATTGAATCACATGCGGTTACTCCATGTAGTTTTTTCATGTTCCCAAAACTGAGAAAATCCTTGGATATCATTTTGAATCAACTGATGACATTCAGAGCAATATGATAACAATACTGAAAGAACTTCCACGTTTTACTCTATTCCACATAAAGAATGGAGATGCAAAATCGGAAGATCAAAGATGGCAGCATGCATTGAGTTGGGTTGTTTTACCTCTGAACGATACTTCTTTTGCACACCATGGTCTAAACGGCCAGGTTACAAGGATCCCAAAGGTTCAGAGAAGGTTAGGGGAGGAGACCCACTGGAATAACTGTTAGGAGACAGATGGTAGCCTCCCTTCAAGGCCATCCAGTGTGTTCTTTAACGTTGGGTTGTTTTACCTCTGAGCGGCACTTTTTGCACACCATAGGCTAAATGGCCAGGTCACATGGACACCAAAGGCTCAGAGAAGGTTGGGGGAGGGGACCCACTGGAATAGCTGTTGGGAGACAGATGGTAGCCTCCAGTCAATGCCATCCAGTCTGTTCTTTAACGTTGGGTTGTTTTACCTCTGAGCGGCACTTTTTTGCACACCATGGGCTAAATGGCAAGGTCACAATGGACCCCGAAGGCTCAGAGAAGGTTGGGGGAGGGGACCCACTGGAACAGCTGTTGGGAGACAGATGGTAGCCTCCCGTCAAGGCCATCCAGCGTATTCTTTAACGTGCACAGGGTATGGCTCTCACACACACGGTGTCACGGCTTAACGTCCCATCGGACGGACGGCGGCCTTTCGAAGCCCATCGGTGTCCACTACCTAACGTGGGCAGGGCCGGGAGTTTTGCGGAGATGAGTCTCAACGCCAGCAAGCAATGAAAAGATGCCACACAAATTCTAGTAAGAACATTTCACAGATATAATTCTCTGCAAGCAAATAGTTCATGTTTTATGCAAGAGATAAGTCCTTTTCTAGCTTAATTTATTATCATATACCGTTTACGGAAGTGGCAATGGAAAATACTTTTTTTTTTAAATTTCGGAATATTGTAAAATAACGAAGAAGCATAATTTCTAAAACTCCCACTGAAAAATAGATGATACATGGTGTAACCTCATGTGATACAATATGAAATTTGTACATCTTCAAGCCTCGTATCTCGTTTTCATTGGCTAACGTGAAGGGTTGAAGAATAATCCAAAATTTAAAAGCCGGTTTTTAATCGATCTGTTTTTTTCAAAATCGGTTTTAACCGGTTCTGACAAAAAAGTATAGTAATTTTTAAAAGCCAAAATGAAAGGTATTGACTTTAACTCTTAACAAGCTAGTTTATCTCCTTTTTTTTTTTGGTCAAAAAATGCCAATAAAGGCACCATCATACACATGCATATGAAAAAGGAAATGACAACTTTGACAATTGACATATTTTATTTTAGCCAAAATAATGCATCATTCAGACAATTTAGAATTGAAAAAAAGTTAATAAAAAATCTATACTTAGGAAACGAAAATAAACTTTTTGCAAAAAAATTATAAAAAATAAAATTAAAATTTATCTTTATTATGGGAAAAAAGTTTTCAATAAAAACACCTTTACCTAGAAAACAGAAAATAGACTCTTCTTGTAAGAAAAGATATAATATTAAATTTAGATTTTATCGTTATGTTGAAAATGACATCTTAAGAAACAAAGGGCATTTTTGAACGAAGTTTAGATAAAAAAACAAGGCACGCAGCTGAAAAGCCTCTTTCTGATTCAACACTCGTTGGTTAACGGTAAGTAAAGCATCACGTAAAAGCTCTAAATTTTTACTCTTTTTTAATGTGGCTTCAAAGTATTCAAATCCATCGTTGACATTAAAATCTTTGGAATCTTTCACACGCAGCAGTTTTAATTAATTAATTTCGCTCAAATACTCGTGCGTTAAGTCGTCATCTTCGTCAGCTTTAGCAATGCTAGCTGCACTTTGCACTTCTGACTCTGCGTTATCATCTACCTCGATGGTTTGACATTCATCAGGAAAAAGGCCTAAGAAATGTACGTACTGCGATTTTCTTTACTGTTTGCCTGGATAATAAAGGGAATGAATCGGAAGATTCATTTTTAAAATCCTCTGGATTGGTTAAATATCTCAACAACGAAATGACTTCCTTTTGGCGTCTTGAGGAATAGCGTTTGATAAACATTCTATGAGATTGGCAGCAATAGGATTTTCCTTCTTGTCTAGTTCCTTAAGACAAATCTTCATAAGCATGTCAGCTTCAAGTACACTATAATTGCGCCCTCTGACGGTGAAAAAAGATGGAAAATTTCCAAAATTTCAAACGAATAGTGCAACAATGCATTAATGATAGAAATATGAAATTTTGATGGTGGAATGTGAACGTCATGAAGTTTCCATTCGAAAGAATGAAAATGAAAATTAGAAAACTCTTTTTTAATTTGACTGGTGCTAATGAAATATTATAATTCTTTTTTTTTTCGAATACTTAGTAGCTTTAATATAGTATATATCTTTACAGATCACCGAAATGACGAAACGGTAGAACTCTAATCCAGTTTTACAAATAACATGTATAGAATAAGAATTTGAAAAATTAGTGCTAGTTTTTATCAGATATTCGACCGACAGCAAAAAACTACCCACTTTTCTGAGAGAGATATGGGAAATGCATCTTTTTAGATTTAAGAATTAAAAGACGAATACTTTTATATTGTAGAAATACTAATGAAATACTATTTGCATTTTTCCCATCATCCTTGGCTCAAATTAAAACTTTTAAATGAAACAGTAGGAAAAGGAAAAACTTTTTCCTCTTTGAAAACGAGATTCTCACATGCACCAGAGCGATATGTGTCTTTCTACACACACCGGCCACTAAATTAGAAACCTTTATGCAGATGTACGTAAAAGTCATTTGCGCAGCGTATATGCAAAATACGTGGTCACGTGCATCACCACGTGATCTAGGCAACTATTTAAGACTGTTGCTCGTCAGTAATGTTGATCACAATGAGAAAAACAAAGGATTTTTTGGGGTTCGATAAAAGGCTTATTGTGGGTGCCCATCTGACTGGAGCGACGATTTTAAAAACAGCAGAACTGACTGGTTTCTTAAAAGGTGAGATATCTCGGGTTTTTAATCAGTGGAAAAATAACCCACATTGCTTGTCTAAGAGGCGTAAATGTGGCGGGACGACAATCTGTCGGGAACGAGGATCGTCATCGTCTGAGAAGGCTTGTACGGAGAAACAGGACTTCCAGTGTGCAGCAATTGACCAAAGCATTCAGTGAAGGCTGTGCCCGACCCATATCTCAGCGAACTTTGCACCGGGAATTGAAGAGGATAGGTATTAGCATCCCATGCCTATACGGACACCACCGATTTCTGCGAAGAACTGGAAAGTTCGTCTACAGTGGTGTCAGGAACACCGTGATTGAACACTGGAGGTCAAGTGGTCCGGCGAGTCGCGGTACACCTGGTTCTGTACCGACGGTAGGCAGAGAGTTTGGCGGGAGCTCCATGAAGCAATGGACCTAGCTTGCCTTGTAAACACAACTCAAGATTCAGGAGGCGGTGTCGCGGTGTGGGGCACGTTCTGTTGGTACGGAATGGGTCCCCTGATATTGCTGGAAAGTCAGGTGTCCTCCAAGGATTATCTGAGCATTGTTGCCGATCAAGTCCATCCTGAAATGTTGACTTTTTATCCAGCAGGTGACGGCTGTTTCATGGACGACAATGCTACTGTTCATCGCGTAAGATGTGTTCAGCAAGCATGATAGCGACTTTCACCATCTTCCCTGTCCACCACAAAGCTCGGATGTGAACACCTTTGAGAATGTATGGTACATGTTAGAAAAACAGATCCGGGGACAAAGTCCTCTTCCTTCAAATCTGAGCCAGTTAAAGGACTGTTTGGTGAACGCCTGGTTTGCTGGAGATGTAAAGACACTTCAACACCATGTGGAATCTATGCCAAACCGCATACGTGCTGTAATTCGGGCTAGAGGAGGTTCAACTCGATATTGAATAAAGGTTTCTAATTCAGTGGCCGGTGTGTGAAGCTGAACTTATATTTGGTTTCCTAGCAAAAAAATCACATCCCATAAGTTTTTTTTTTGTACTTTGTGGCTTTATCCTAATGCATTTTTTTCAAATTGAATATCATCATTTAACTTTCAATTCCCTTTTCAATATCTAGTTTTTTACCCATCAATAATTCAGTAATATTTGCCCATATTCCTACAGATTTTATCCGCTATTCGCGTTAACATCATTTTTTTACAGCAGTTTTAGCCACTATCCACTTTAACTTTAATTTTTTACGGTAGTTTTAGCCGTTATCCGCATTAACATGAACCATTTTAACCCGCGGTTTTATCCGCGTTAACATCAATTTTTTACAGCAGTTTTAGCCATTCGTTAACATTAATTTTTTATGGCAGTTTTATCCGCAATAACATCATTTTTTACGGGAGTTTTAGCAGTTATCCGTATTAACATGATTTTAATCCGCATTAACATCAATTTTTTACAGCAGTTTTAGCCATTATCCACGTTAACATTATTTTTTACGGCAGTTTTAGCCGTTATCCGCATTAACATGAGCCATTTTTACCCGCGGTTTTATCCGCGTTAACATCAATTTTTTACAGCAGTTTTAGCCATTCGTTAACATTAATTTTTTATGGCAGTTTTATCCGCAATAACATAATTTTTTACGGGAGTTTTAGCAGTTATCCGCATTAACATGAACAATATTTATCCGCGTTAACATCAATTTTTTACAGCAGTTTTAGCCATTATCCACGTTAACATTATTTTTTTACGGCAGTTTTAGCCGTTATCCGCATTAACATGAACAATTTTTACCCGCGGTTTTATCCGCGTTAACGTCAATTGTGTTTCTTCGGACTATTTTATCCGTTATCTGCATTAATATTTTTTTACCTGCGATCTTTATCCACGTTAACATCAACTGTTTTTATCCGCTATCCACTTTAACATCAATAGTTTTTATCTGCTATCCGCATTAACATCAATTGTTTTCACTTGAATTTTACTCGTTATTAGCGTTAACATTAACTTTTTACCCTCAATTTTCGCCTCAATATTCGCTTTAACATTAATATACCGAGAGTTTTTAATTACAGATATCCACGCAGTTCAAATTTAAAAATTAATTCTTCTGTTAGTGCACTGTCCGGGTCCGGTATGGTTAGGCCTCCCTCTGTAATCTGAACTTTGTTTTAAAGTAAAAAAAAAGTACCCAGCGGCATAGTAAGCGATGCGTTTAATCTCAGTGTACTGTTTGCGGAAGCAAGATCATCTCTCTATCAAAAGCATCTTCCTCCTCAACCTGTTCGTGAGATTCCACCAGAGCAGATGACTTTCAAGATTCAGTTGCATCATCGGAACATAAAGATCTATTTCTCATCCCTTTAATACGTTTCGCGAGACTGAAAAAAGCAAGCAGCCAACAGAATTAGAGCCATCCCTCAATCTTCTCCCCCCCACGTGCGCCTCATGACAGCCATGGCGGCATCACGTTACCCAGGCAACGTATTGCCACGGTAACACGTGCAGATAAATAAAGGTCACCCTGAGAGAGAGTGGCGCTGCCGATCAGGAAGATCTCTGGTAGCTGTCGCAGCTAGCTCGAGTACTATTTTCTGCCAATGACCCTCGCTGCTTTCTTGGGAAGCGTTTAATGACAAGAGACTTTTTTCTGCTGCTGCGTCTTCTTCTCCTCACTGCACGTTTCCTTCGTTTCTGGATAAAGCAACGTTGGCAATTAGGCGTTAAATGTTCTCCAATAGGGCTCTTCTTATGCATGAGCGAACAGTTACAGAAAGGTATGACCTACGATATGGCATCGTTGCTGAAATCATTCAACCAGTGGCTCGTTCAGGAGCAGGATTTTTTCTTTCGCTCATAAAAAAAATCTTAAAAATTTACAACGTTACTCAAACATATTTGTTAATTAAAATGTAAATTGTTCAGTTTTATTCAATCGTTTTAACCTTCACCTCTTAAATATACTTTGAAACTAGTACGATAATATATTACTTCTGGTGAATGTTAGGTTGGGTTGTTTTACTTCTGAGTGTCGCCATTTTGTCCACAATGGGTTAAATGGCCAACTCACAAGGAGCTAATGGTGGTTGTAGTACGTCAGGCTCGTAATCTGTAGTTCCCAGGTTCGAGTGCACGTTAAAGAACACGCTGGATGGCCTTGACGGGGGGCTACCATCTGTCTCCCAACAGCTGTTCCAGTGGGTCCCCTCTCCCAACCTTCTCTGAGCTTTCGGGGGCCTTGTGACCTGGCTATTTAGCCCATGGTGTGCAAAAAAAGTGCCGCTCAGAGGTAAAACAACCCAACGTTAAAGAACACGCTGGATGGCCTTGACGGGAGGCTACCATCTGTCTCCCAATAGCTGTTCCAGTGGGTCCCCTCTCCCAACCTTCTCTCAGCCTTTGGGGTCCTTGTGACCTGGCCATTTAGCCCATTGTGTGTAAAAAAGCACCGCTCAGAGATAAAACTACGCACTGTGCATGAAAAAGTGCTGCTCAGAGATAAACAAACCCAACTTACCGTTGGTTAGGCGACCTATTGGACAGGTTAGAAGACAGATGGTAGTCTTCCGTAAAAAACCATCAAACCTGTTCTTCAACGTGCATAGGGTATGACTCTCCTGCACACCGAAGAATTGTTTAACATTCAGTTTGACGGATGACAGCTTTCCAAGTTCATAGGTGTGCCTTTGCATCACTGAGGCAAGAATGGGAGTTAATGTAGGCACAACTGGGACTCGAACCTAGAAATATCAGATGACGAACCTGATGCGCTACCGACTGCAACCATGAAGGTCACGCTGTACCTTTCCCCCTTTGGCAAATATGGAATGCTCCTTTTCAAACAGAAGCAACCTTTGAAGCTAATTGAAACCCAAAAAAGTATTCAAACCGTTTCTTAAAGGACTACATATTTTTAAAAGTGTGGGTAAAAAATTCGCTCAGTTATTCAAATCAAAGAATATTCTTAGAATCCATTGTTGCTCTGAAGTGTTTCACCTCCATATCTGTTTAAACCAGTGTTTCCCAACCTTTTTTGTGCCATGCCCCATTTAAGCCTTTCTAAAATTCTTATTTCCCCCCCCCCCTATGTAAAATTAAATTGTTCGTTGAAGTAACTTAAATGATAGGTTTCAGAAAGAAGTCACTAGGAAATTGTAGACGAAACACAGTAAGTAAATTTTCAAAACATAATGGAGAACTAAAATCCAAGTACGAAAAAATTTTAATTAAAGATTTTTCTATAATATTTTAATTAGTAGTAATTATTTATTTTTATATATTATATATTATTATATTTAGGGAGATCCTTGATGCAAAGAGATTTTATGTCAGGTTCCAATTTAGTTAACTTCAGTCTCAAGTCTCCCCGTTGTGATATGTCCAGCCGATTTCTTCTTTTTAGCAGCAAATCACTTATGGCACTAAATCCACATTCAGCTAAATATGAAGATGAAAACGGTAATAATAGTTTTCTTGCATATTTGGTTGAATTTGGATATTTGGTTTCTGTTTCCTCACAAAGCCATGCCATCATCTCATCTTGAAGAAGGATAATGACGACTAACAATGTAATCTTCGGGTTTTCCTTTGTCCGGGCTCGCTAATCCTACGGCCGCCATACGGTTAAACTCTGAACGAGTCCATTTTCGAATTGCCCCCCTTGACAATCAAATTGCCCCCCTGTGGGGCGTGGGCCCCACGTTGGGAGACACGGGTTTAAACACTTAAAAATATTCAGACTTCTTTAATTTGTCCTCAATATCATTTTCTCATCAAACGCTTATTTTAGAAGTTATAGATTTTAGCACGATGGCTAGTGATCTAATGGACCTGGGTTCGAGTCCCGGGTAAGGCATGGATGTTCGTGTTGTTTTTCTGCTGAGGTCCTGCCATCCTCTCAGACCTTCTACTATGGCATATAAACTGACAGGCTCCTGTCAGGCCTCTGTGGCAAGCAGCTGTTTTAAGGGGGGGGGGGGGGGGGGGGTATTTATTTCATTGTCAAAACATGGAGTTGTGAAAATTCAAAAGACCACGAAGTGTGTATATTGAATGCTTTAAACCATATTTCAAATGAATTTGGCATAAAATTGTTTTATCTTGATCAAAATTCCATACCTTTTTCAATTATAATTTTTTTTCCTTTCTTTATGATTGGGAAATAAAGTTTTCTTACAGCAAATTTGGGGAGGGGGGGGAAGTGACAAAAATCCGCCCTCACCATACGATACAGGTGATAATATGTTTCATAGAATGTGTTGTGTCCCGTTGCAGGTTTTTGCGATGGATGTAGTCGTGTAGAAAGACAGCAACTTGCAGTATCATTACATTTACACATTCGTAACAGAGGGGCGAGGGTGGCTCAGTCGGTAGCGCGCCAGGCTCGTAATCTTTAGTTCCCAAGTTCGGGTCCCAACTGGGTCAGAGTTGAGGCTTAACTCCGCAAAACTCCCCGCCCTGTCCACGGTTAGTAGGGGACACCGATGGGCTTGGAAAGGCCGCTATCCGTCGGATGGGACGTTAAGCCGTGGTCCCGTGTGCATGAGAACTATACCTTGTGCACGTTAAAGAACACGCTGGATGGCCTTGACGGAAGGCCCGTGTGCGGGATAGCCATAACCTGTGCACGTTAAAGAACACGCTGGATGGCCTAGACGGAAGGCTACCATGTCTCCCAACAACTATTTCAGTGGGTCCCTTCCCCCAACCTTCTCCGAGCCTTCGTGGTCCTTGTGACCTGGCCATTTAACCCATGGTGTGCAATATAGTGCCGCTCAGAGGTAAAACAACCCAACGTTAAAGAACTCGCTGGATGGCCTTGACGAGAGGCTACCATCTGTCTCCTAACAGCTGTTCCAGTGGGTCCCCAACCTTCTCTGAGCCTTCGGGGTCCTTGTGACCTCGCCATTTAGCCCCTGGTGTGCAAAAAAGTGTCGCTCAGAGATAAAACAACCCAACAACCCAACTCAGCTATTGCCAGATATATGGAAATAATCTTACATGCGCTCAGAAGAAAGACCGTTAAATTTTGTGTTTATTTAGATTAATCAATAATTTTAAAATAGGCCTAGCATACAGTGACAAAAAGTATAGATTGTTTTGAGAAATTTTATTCTTAAAAATATATTTTCAGTTTGTTAGTTCTGCTGTCTTCAACAACAACTAAATAATCGACAATCTAATGCTTTAATAAGATCAGCATTTTGATGACAGCCATTTATTCGAACGAAGTCAGCTTAGAGATTAAACTAATGCTCACGATTACAATTTATGGCCAGCAAGGTAATCGACTTATTAAGGGATGTACCTCATTGGTCACGTAGGGTGAAACACATTTTGCAAAGTAATAGGCTTAGCTCCTAACGAAAGACGACAATAACCTTAATTTTTAAATCTGATAAAGTAGAACAAAATTTCTACTGGAAAACCAAACTATCTTTACATATTTCTTAAAGAATGATCTATTGGAAAATCAATGCTGAATAAACGGAAACAAGTTACCAGGGCAACCTAATGCTAGAGTGACAATAACATTTCAGTTGGATTGTTTTACCCCTGAGAAGCACTTTTTGCACATAATAGGATAAATGGCAAGGTCACAAGGACCTCAATGGCTCAGAGAAGGGGTTTCACTGGAAAGTTGTTAGGAGGCAGATGGAGATAGAAGAGGCCCATCAAGGCCATCTAGTGTATTCCTTAACTTCCACAGGGTTGGGTTGTTTTACCTCTGAGCGGCACTTTTTTGCACACCATGGGCTAAAAGGCCAGGTCACATGGACCCCGAAGGCTCAGAGAAGGTTGGGGGAGGGGACCCACTGGAACATCTGTTAAGAAACAGATGGTAGCCTCCAGCGTCAAGGCCATCCAGCGTGTTCTTTAACGTGCACAGGGTATGGTTCTCCCGCACACGGAGCCATGGCTTAAAGTCCCATCCGACGGACGGCGGCCTTTCCAAGCCGATCGGTGTCCCCTACTGACCGTGGGCAGGGCGGGGAATTTTGAAGAGATAAATCTCAACGCTGACCCAGCTGGGACTCGAACCTGGGAACTACAGATTGCGAGCCTGGCGCGCTACCGACTGAGCCACCCCCGCCCCAACTTCGACAGGGTATGGCAGTGTACGGCAGTCCTGCATACGGTGCCAAGACCTAACGATATTGGGTTTGGTTGTTTTACCCCTGACCGGCACTTTTTGCACACAATGGGCTAAGTGGCGAGGTCATATAGACCCCTAGGGTTCAGAGAGATTTGGGGTGGGGGTTGTTTTATCTCTGAGCGGCACTTTTTGCACACAATGGGCTAAGTGGCGAGGTCACATAGACCCCGAGGGTTCAGAGAGATTTGGGGTGGGGGTTGTTTTATCTCTGAGCGACACTTTTTGCACACAATGGGCTAAGTGGCGAGGTCACACAAACCCCAAGGGTTCAGAGAGATTTGGGGTGGGGGTTGTTTTATCTCTGAGCGGCCCTTTTTGCACACAATGGGCTAAGTGGCGAGGTCACACAGACACCGAGGGTTCAGAGAGATTTGGGGTGGGGGTTGTTTTATCTCTGAGCGGCCCTTTTTGCACACAATGGACTAAGTGGCGAGGTCACACAGACCCCGAGGGTTCAGAGAGATTTGGGGTGGGGGTTGTTTTATCTCTGAGCGGCACTTTTTGCACACAATGGGCTAAGTGGCGAGGTCACACAGACCCCGAGGGTTCAGAGAGATTTGGGGTGGGGGTTGTTTTATCTCTGAGCGTCACTTTTTTGCACAAAATGGACTAAATGACCAGTTTACAAAGGCCCCATGGGCTCAGAGAAAGTTGGGTGAATGAGATACATCAGATAGCTGTTAAGAGACAGACGCTTACATTAGTTTACATTTTTCCAAATGAAATGAGAAGGGGTCTCGAATCCATTCTCACGTTTCATCAGAAGGTGGAAAATACTGCCTTGTGAGTTTTAAGAGTGCTTAAGTGAACGGTTATTTGTTGTCTGATGTTTTCAAAGTCTGCAATCGTTTGCTCATTTTCTTTAAGAAATGAATCTAGTCGCTGAAATTGGTCACAGATGTTCTTTTAATTTCCGTACCCAGAGAGAATTTTTTTTATCATCATGGCGTCTGTTTTCTTATTTACATAGAACACATCAACGTTGTTTCCTTGCAATGATAAGTTCAAAGTATTCATTTTTTCAAAAATATCAGCTAAATATGCTAATCGTAGAAGCCATTCTAAGTCTTGCAGTCCTAAAGAAAGTCGAAACTCGTGGTCCGTGAAAAAAAGGCGTACTTCATTTTTGAGTTCAAATAAACGGCAAAGAACATTTCCTCGTGACAAGCAACGTCCTTCTGTGTGAAGCAGCAATCTCTTATGCAGGCTACCCATTTCTTCACACATAACGGAAAAAAGTCGAGACTTCAATGGTCGGATTTCGATGAAATTAATCATTTGTACACTTTCATCCAGAACTCTTTTCAAATCATCAGGGAGAAATTTAGCTAACATCGATTCACGGTGAAGACAACAATGAATGAACTTACATTCTGTTGCAACAACTTTTTATACGACCTGCTAGTCCTGTGATATAACCACTCATTGCTTTTGCTCCGTCAGTACATGGAGAAATACAACTTTTTATACGACCTGCTAGTCCTGTGATATAACCACTCATTGCTTTTGCTCCGTCAGTACATGCACAAATACAACTTTTTATACGACCTGCTAGTCCTGTGATATAATCACTCATTGCTTTTGCTCCGTCAGTACATGCAGAAATACAACTTTTTATACGACCTGCTAGTCCTCTGATATAACCACTCATTGCTTTTGCTCCGTCAGTACATGCAGAAATACAACTTTTTATACGACCTGCTAGTCCTCTGATATAACCACTTATTGCTTTTGCTCCGTCAGTACCTGCAGAAATGCAACTTTTTATACGACCTGCTAGTCCTGTGATATAACCACTCATTGCTTTTGCGCCGTCAGTACATGCAGAAATACAACTTTTTATACGACCTGCTAGTCCTGTGATATAACCACTCATTGCTTTTGCTCCGTCAGTACATGCAGAAATACAACTTTTTATACGACCTGCTATCCTGTGATATAACCACTCATTGCTTTTGCTCCGTCAGTACATGCAGAAATACAACTTTTTATACGACCTGTTAGTCCTCTGATATAACCACTCATTGCTTTTGCTCCGTCAGTACATGCAGAAATACAACTTTTTATACGACCTGTTAGTCCTCTGATATAACCACTCATTGCTTTTGCTCCGTCAGTACATGCACAAATACAACTTTTTATACGACCTGCTAGTCCTGTGATATAATCACTCATTGCTTTTGCTCCGTCAGTACATGCAGAAATACAACTTTTTATACGACCTGCTAGTCCTCTGATATAACCACTCATTGCTTTTGCTCCGTCAGTACATGCAGAAATACAACTTTTTATACGACCTGCTAGTCCTCTGATATAACCACTTATTGCTTTTGCTCCGTCAGTACCTGCAGAAATGCAACTTTTTATACGACCTGCTAGTCCTGTGATATAACCACTCATTGCTTTTGCTCCGTCAGTACATGCAGAAATACAACTTTTTATACGACCTGCTAGTCCTGTGATATAACCACTCATTGCTTTTGCTCCGTCAGTACATGCAGAAATACAACTTTTTATACGACCTGCTATCCTGTGATATAACCACTCATTGCTTTTGCTCCGTCAGTACATGCAGAAATACAACTTTTTATACGACCTGTTAGTCCTCTGATATAACCACTCATTGCTTTTGCTCCGTCAGTACATGCAGAAATACAACTTTTTATACGACCTGTTAGTCCTCTGATATAACCACTCATTGCTTTTGCTCCGTCAGTACATGCAGAAATACAACTTTTTATACGACCTGCTAGTCCTGTGATATAACCACTCATTGCTTTTGCTCCGTCAGTACATGCAGAAATACAACTTTTTATACGACCTGCTAGTCCTGTGATATAACCACTCATTGCTTTTGCTCCGTCAGTAGATGCAGAAATACAACTTTTTATACGACCTGCTAGTCCTGTGATATAACCACTCATTGCTTTTGCTCCGTCAGTACATGCAGAAATACAACTTTTTATACGACCTGTTAGTCCTGTGATATAACCACTCATTGCTTTTGCTCCGTCAGTACATGCAGAAATACAACTTTTTATACGACCTGCTAGTCCTGTGATATAACCACTCATTGCTTTTGCTCCGTCAGTACATGCAGAAATACAACTTTTTATACGACCTGCTAGTCCTGTGATATAACCACTCATTGCTTTTGCCCCGTCAGTACATGCAGAAATACAACTTTTTATACGACCTGCTAGTCCTGTGATATAACCACTCATTGCTTTTGCTCCGTCAGTACATGCAGAAATACAACTTTTTATACGACCTGCTAGTCCTGTGATATAACCACTCATTGCTTTTGCTCCGTCAGTAGATGCAGAAATACAACTTTTTATACGACCTGCTAGTCCTGTGATATAACCACTCATTGCTTTTGCTCCGTCAGTACATGCAGAAATACAACTTTTTATACGACCTGTTAGTCCTGTGATATAACCACTCATTGCTTTTGCTCCGTCAGTACATGCAGAAATACAACTTTTTATACGACCTGCTAGTCCTGTGATATAACCACTCATTGCTTTTGCTCCGTCACTACATGCAGAAATACAACTTTTTATACGACCTGCTAGTCCTGTGATATAACCACTCATTGCTTTTGCTCCGTCAGTAGATGCAGAAATACAACTTTTTATACGACCTGCTAGTCCTGTGATATAACCACTCATTGCTTTTGCTCCGTCAGTACATGCAGAAATACAACTTTTTATACGACCTGCTAGTCCTGTGATATAACCACTCATTGCTTTTGCTCCGTCAGTAGATGCAGAAATACAACTTTTTATACGACCTGCTAGTCCTGTGATATAACCACTCATTGCTTTTGCTCCGTCAGTACATGCAGAAATACAACTTTTTATACGACCTGTTAGTCCTGTGATATAACCACTCATTGCTTTTGCTCCGTCAGTACATGCAGAAATACAACTTTTTATACGACCTGCTAGTCCTGTGATATAACCACTCATTGCTTTTGCCCCGTCAGTACATGCAGAAATACAACTTTTTATATGACCTGCTAGTCCTGTGATATAACCACTCATTGCTTTTGCTCCGTCAGTACATGCAGAAATACAACTTTTTATACGACCTGCTAGTCCTGTGATATAACCACTCATTGCTTTTGCTCCGTCAGTACATGCAGAAATACAACTTTTTATACGACCTGCTAGTCCTGTGATATAACCACTCATTGCTTTTGCTCCGTCAGTAGATGCAGAAATACAACTTTTTATACGACCTACTAGTCCTGTGATATAACCACTCATTGCTTTTGCTCCGTCAGTACATGCAGAAATAAAACTTTTTATACGACCTTTTAGTCCTGTGATATAACCACTCATTGCTTTTGCTCCGTCAGTACATGCACAAATACAACTTTTTATACGACCTGCTAGTCCTGTGATATAACCACTCATTGCTTTTGCTCCGTCAGTACATGCAGAAATACAACTTTTTATACGACCTGCTAGTCCTGTGATATAACCACTCATTGCTTTTGCTCCGTCAGTACATGCAGAAATACAACTTTTTATACGACCTGCTAGTCCTGTGATATAACCACTCATTGCTTTTGCTCCGTCAGTACATGCAGAAATACAACTTTTTATACGACCTGCTAGTCCTCTGATATAACCACTCATTGCTTTTGCTCCGTCACTACATGCAGAAATACAACTTTTTATACGACCTGTTAGTCCTGTGATATAACCACTCATTGCTTTTGCTCCGTCAGTACCTGCAGAAATACAACTTTTTATACGACCTGCTAGTCCTGTGATATAACCACTCATTGCTTTTGCTCCGTCAGTACATGCAGAAATACAACTTTTTATACGACCTGTTAGTCCTGTGATATAACCACTCATTGCTTTTGCTCCGTCAGTACCTGCAGAAATACAACTTTTTATACGACCTGCTAGTCCTGTGATATAACCACTCATTGCTTTTGCTCCGTCAGTACATGCAGAAATACAACTTTTTATACGACCTGCTAGTCCTGTGATATAACCACTCATTGCTTTTGCTCCGTCAGTACATGCACAAATACAACTTTTTATACGACCTGCTAGTCCTGTGATATAACCACTCATTGCTTTTGCTCCGTCAGTACATGCAGAAATACAACTTTTTATACGACCTGCTAGTCCTGTGATATAACCACTCATTGCTTTTGCTCCGTCAGTACATGCAGAAATACAACTTTTTATACGACCTGCTAGTCCTGTGATATAACCACTCATTGCTTTTGCTCCGTCAGTACCTGCAGAAATACAACTTTTTATACGACCTGCTAGTCCTGTGATATAACCACTCATTGCTTTTGCGCCGTCAGTACATGCAGAAACACAACTTTTTATACGACCTGCTAGTCCTGTGATATAACCACTCATTGCTTTTGCTCCGTCAGTACATGCAGAAATACAACTTTTTATACGATCTGCTAGTCCTGTGATATAACCACTCATTGCTTTTGCTCCGTCAGTACATGCAGAAATACAACTTTTTATACGACCTGCTAGTCCTGTGATATAACCACTCATTGCTTTTGCTCCGTCAGTACATGCAGAAATACAACTTTTTATACGACCTGCTAGTCCTGTGATATAACCACTCATTGCTTTTGCTCCGTCAGTACATGCAGAAATACAACTTTTTATACGACCTGCTAGTCCTGTGATATAACCACTCATTGCTTTTGCTCCGTCATACAAGAAATACAATTTTCCCATTCAAGGTTGTTTTCGGAAAAAAATGAATCAATCATATTAAAAAAATAGTCACCCGTAGTAGAAGTTTTGAGAGGATTACAAAATAAAATACCTTCATCCGTCTCTCAACAGCGTTCCCCAAAATTTCTCCGAGTCCTCGAGGTCCCTGTGATCTGACCATTTAACCCATTGTGTGCAAAAAAGCGCCGCTCAGAGGTAAAACGACCCAACCCTCGGTCTGTAGGGGACATAGATGGTCTTGGAAAGGCAGCCGTCCGTCGGACAAGACGTTATGCCGTGGTGCTCAGTGCGAGAGAGCTGTACACGTTAAAGGCATTCTGTATTGCCTTGACAGGAGGCTATCACCTATCTCCTAACAGCTGTTCCTCTTCCCTCAACCTTCTCTGATACCTCAGGGTTCTTGTAACCTGTCATTTTAGCCAATTTTGTGCAAAAAAAGTGCCGCTCATAGGTGAAATTAAATCAGCACAATCTACTTTATTACAAATCTAGTACTAAAAATTGTTGACCTCATTTGTGGACAACAACTCTATCAGTAACTACATCAGACAACCACTACACCGGGGCGGAGCTGGCTCAGTCGGTAGCGCGCCAGGCTCGTAATCTGTAGTTCCCAGGATCGAGTCCCAGCTGGGTCAGCGTTGAGATTTATCTCCGCAAAATTACATGGTATAAAATCACCCCGCCCTACCCACGGTCAGTAGGGGACACCGATGGGCTTGGAAAAACCGCCGTCCATCGGATGGGACGTTAAGCCGTGGCCCCGTGTGTCGGAGAGCCATACCCTGTGCACGTTAAAGAACACGCTGGATGGCCTTGACGGGAGGCTACCATCTGTCTCCCAACAGCTGTTCCAATGGGTCCCCTCCCCCAACCTTCTCTGAGCCTTCGGGGTCCATGTGACCTGGCCATTTAGCCCATGGTGTGCAAAAAAGTGCCGCTCAGAGGTAAAACAACCCAACAACCCAACGTTAAAGAACACGCTGGATAGCCTTGACGGGAGGCTACCACCTGTCTCCCAACAGCTGTTCCAGTGGGTCCCCCAACCTTCTCTGAGCCTTCGGGGTCCATGTGATCTGGCCATTTAGCCCATGGTGTGCAAAAAAGTGCCGCTCAGAGGTAAAACAACCCAACCCAACCACTACACCATGTGACACTTTCACGAGGTGTATTTTTCTTTAAAGATCCTAGAGGAAAAACGAACTGTACAGTTGTCTTTTTTTTTTCACAAAAAGTGCGTCACTACATAGTCAACTAACAGCTTAGTAACACAGCGACTTTCATTTTCAACATTTTCTTTTCGCTATTTCCCCCATCCCAGTCTTCAATTTCCCCTATTTTTCTAATGACGTCAAGTCTGCGTTGTTCGCTCGTAAGAGACCTTCTGAGAAGGACTCGTCTGCGGCCGAGATGCGTCATTTGCAGCTAAATCTGGCATATAGAGGGGAGCTAAATTTGGAGGTGTCATATGATCTGGCTGGTGTAAAACGCCCAGTTGAGGTGAGCTAAATGATAACTTGCTGCCGTGCATTGTAAACACTGCAATTCGAGTTTGCAGGGAAAATTCGTAGAGATATAGTGTGTTCTTGCTGATTAAATATCCTTAGATATTTTTGAAATTTATTAGAAATATATAGTCAGCGTTGAGATTTATCCCAGCCCTGCCCACGGTCTGCGGGAACCGATGGGCTTCGAAACGCCGCCGTCTGTCGGATGGGACGCTAAGCCATGCCTGTGCACTTCAAGAACACACTGGATGACTTGTCGGGAGGCTACCATCTGTCTCCTAACAGCTGTTCCCTCCCTTCTCTGAGACATCGGGGTCCTTGTGACCTGGCCATTTAGCCCTTTGTGTGCGAAAAAGTGCAGCTCAGAGGTAAAACAACCCAACTTAAAATGGCTCATTTTCAGTTTTAGGAATCTTCGTTCAGTTTGCTTTTCCATTTACCAAATATGGTAATGTTCGAATACGTTTGAGAAAATTTTGCATATTTATCGAGAGAAAATATGACAAAAAAAAAGGGTTTAAAAAAAAGTTTCCTTAAATGAAATTATCTTATTTCTGTTAAAGAATATCCTTTTCAAAAATATCAAATGTAGGGCTTAAAAATCCATGATACTTCAACTCACACGGTATGTTCACAACACACAGGGTTAAAAAAGCAGCTGTTTAACAAATATTGCCGATATTCTAAGTAATTTCCAGGGACCATTTCATACCATTAAACCTAACTCTGTATTTCAGTTATTTGTGTCAATGTACATTAAGAATTAAACTTAGGGTGCTTTGACCACTCCAAACAATATTTTACAAAAACAGGTTTTGAGGACACTGAAAGTTTATTGATTATCAATTTATTTGAAATGTCTATGATAATAAGTTTTAACTGAAAAAAAAAGGTGCATACTTCTAAATTTAAAATTTTATTTATGGCCACGTGGTTGGCATGCTTGGTCATGGCTACAGATCAAAGGACCTCAGTTCAAAACCCAGATATGTAGTTTCTTTTTCTTGTTTTCTGCTGAGATCTCGCATACTTTACAATATCTTAGAGACCATGTCTGTGGCATATTATACTGACAGGTTCTTGTAAGACCTCTATGGCAAGTAGCTGGTTGAGAGAGAATTTTTTATACGAATATTTGAAATCTGTAAATTTTTTACTGAAATCCTTTACGTACTGATATAGATCAGAATTGTACAATAAAAATTTAGGATTAGGTTGCTAAGAGTACTTTTTTATTTTTTTAGATGTTATGAACACCCCATGCAACTTTTTATGTTGGGTTGTTTTACCTCTGAGCGGCACTTGTTTTGAACACCATGGGCTAAATGGCCAGGTCACATGGACCCCGAACGCTCAGAGAAAGTTGGGGGAGGGGACCCATTGGAACAGCTGTTGGACAGATGGTAGCCTCCCGTCAAGGCCATCCAGCGTGTTCTTTAAGGTACACAGGGTATGGCTCTACCGCACACGGGGCTACGACTTAAGGTCATCCGACGGACGGCGGTCTTTCCAAGCCCATCGGTGTCCCCTACTGACTGTGGGCAGGGCGGGGAGTTTTGCGGAGATAAATCTCAACGCTGACCCAGCTGGGACTCGAACCTGGGAACTACAGTTTACGAGCCTGGCGCGCTACCGACTGAGCCACCCCGCCCCACTTTTTATGTTACAAAACAATAGATGATAATTTATTAAGAGACTTCTGGGGAATGGATGAAAATTCTTGGAATGAAGTTTGGTTCTGACATGTGTGACAGGTCATTCATATCGTTCGATTATTACCTTTATACAGTTTCACTCAGAAAACTCGAGGAATACAAGATGTTCCCCAAAGCTCTAGTCAAATTTTGGGAATGTGTTCTGTGCATTGTGATCAAAAAAGTTCCTATAAACATTGGAGCAGAAATGATTCCCTCCCGAGTCATGGTACATTTTGAAAGTGCAAGTAAGAAAGCCTACGACATTAGTTTTTATTCCACCTATTACAGTACATTGTAAGTGATCGATGAGAATAATTAAAGTCAGTATACACCTCACAGATTTTCTTATTAATTGTTAAACAGGTTAGAAAAGTCGCAGAATGTTCTGAATTCTTTGGCAACTATCCATGATCTGCTCGTGAAGAATCTGTATATTAGGAAGCAGGGTAATGTAAATATCAGCCTTAATGTGTCCCCATATGAAGAAATCAGGAAAGCACGCAGGCATTGCAGTTGGTATAACTCTACCAATCCAACGGGGACATAATATGGCCTTAGTTGCCCTTTCACCATGAAGCCCCAACCAACCAATCCAATGGGCAGGATACATAGAATTGAGGTGATCTCGAGGAGCTATGCTAAATTGTGCTGCAGCTCCATAATGCATGAACCACAATGCAAAGGAGTGTTGTTAATGGAATGTGTTCCAGTAATGCAGGTAGTTCCGCCTCCAAGGAATGCATGTATTGCTGGCCATTGAGTGTTGGTGGCAGGAAAAATGGACCAATTAGGTAGTCATCAATGATGCCAAATCAAAAGATGCATGTAAAATCTCTGCTGATACCGAAACTGGATTTTCCCATACCCAGTGGTGAATGTTATGAAAATTCCCAATGCCATCTCTTGTGAATTGCAATTCTTCGGTGAAAAGTGGACAATGGAGAAAACTCGGTGCAACACACTACTGCAGAAGCCATTGTGAAAACACAACTTGTGGATGAAAATCAGCTGGTGAGAAAGCCTGTAGAATTGGCCACGATGACAAATTCTCTGTACAATTGAATGCCAAATGCCCAGATCTTCTGCTACTCTTCTTACGCTAGTCCTAGGATCCTCTGTGACCACGACCAGCACCTGTTCCTCTAAAGCAGGTATTTAGACATGTCTGGCAAGCCCACAGTGTGCAGTAACAGGCAAAAAGAATCCTGTCTCTCAAAGATGCTGATGGACAACTGTAAAGTATCCCTAGCTGGACATCATTAGTGTGAAAAATCTATCATGTAGAGATGATGAGCTTAACTGTAGTTTCCATTTGCTCATCCATGAATTAAATGAGTCTGCCATTTCAGCATTGGAGAACCAATTATTCATGGTCAAGGTCACAAATAACATATGGATTGATGATAAGATTACTGATTTTCATATGAAAAAAGTTCATAGGAACATTTATCATTAAGTGCACTAGAACACATTCCCAAAGTTTGACTAGATCTTTTGGATACACCTTTTATAATCTAGACTAGGGGTTCTCAATGTAGGGTACGCTGTGAGAGCCCAAAAGTCGCTAGATATAGTAACAAAGTAAAAATAAAACTATAGTTATAGTATAGCAATGGTTATCTATCTATACAAGGGGTTCACCAATTACATACACATTTCTAAGGGGTACGTGGAGCACAAAAAGTTCAGAACCATTGGGTTGGGTTGTTTTACCTCGGAGCGGCACTTTTTTGCACACCATGGGCTAAATGGCCAGGTCACATGGACCCCGAAGGCTCAGAGAAGGTTGTGGGAGGGGACCCACTGGAACAGCTGTTGGGAGACAGATGGTAGCCTCCCGTCAAGGCCATCCAGCGTGTTCTTTAACGTGCACAGGGTATGTCTCTCCCGCACACGGGGCCACGGCTTAACGTCCCATCCGACGGACGGCGTCCTTTCCAAGCCCACGGTGTCCCCTACTGACCGTGGGCAGGACGGGGAATTATGCGGAGATAAATCTCAACGCTGACCCAGCTGGGACTCGAACCTGGGAACTACAGATTACGAGTCTGGCGCGCTACGTTCAGAACCACTGATCTAGACAAATGTCCTGTCTGTCAGTAGCGCAATTTGTAAATTCTTATCTTCATGAAAATTCATTGATATGTATTAAATTTCTGGGGAGACAATCCCTTTTTGCTGCAACGTTTTATATGGGAAGGTGCAAAAATTTCCCACATAAGTCACACCTATGAACATTACAGTAAGACTTTTCATGAAATGACAATATAGTTTTTTTTACTATGACAATATACAGTTTTTGAGTGGAAAGTATATAAGATTATAACTGCTTAAATTGAATGTCAGTTCCTAATCTTGTTGAGAAATTGTAGGAAAGCACTGGAATTCCAGTAGCACATCATAAATGAAAGTTTTTCTCATGATAACTACAAACTATTTTAAACTATTTTGAACTACTTTAAACTATTTTGCCATAGATTTCAAATTGGGATATCCAAAACGTTTTAGAAAATAAGTGGCAGACATTACTCAATCATTAAAGAATCACGAAATCATTAAAACTATTTGTCCACCATTGAAAAGGTGAATCTTCTTCTGAAGAATTGCATAGGCAAGAAGCTGGAAAGAAAATTTATGAATACAAAATTAATATAGATGCAATTTGTATCTTTGATGAGTTTTCCCACTACAGCATTTGGAAATGCAAAACCCACAGCTTTAATTTACTTATATATCTTTCATGAAACTTTTGAGATACATTATCATTTAAGCTGATACTGATAAACTGTTTGCACACGTAACATCTTCACTTACGGACTTTTCCTATTTCAGGTAGTCAAAATTTTGAATTATTAGCATTTAGCCCATACCTGGTCTTGGTTAGCATACTACATAGATTGGAAACAAATGTCTTCATAATATCACCCTTAATAAAGAAAACTGAGTTTATTATATTTCTAAATATCTACTTTGAACAGAAAAATAGAAAATGTTTAAACAGTTCTTTTATTTATCTTCATAAGCTGCAATGTATTAATGTGGACATAGTTTGCAGAATGTTACTCTATTATGAGTGTTAAAACAGTCTTAATCCATTAGGGGCGGGGGTGGCTCAGTCGGTAGCGCACCAGGCTCGTAACCTGTAGTTCCCAGGTTCGAGTCCCAGCTGGATCAGCGTTGAGATTTATCTCCGCAAAATTCCCCACCCTGCCCACGGTCAGTAGGGGACACCGATGGGATTGGAAAGGCTGCCGTCCGTCGGATGGGACGTTAAGCCGTGACCCCGTGTGTGGGAGAGTCATACTCTGTGCACGTTACAGAACACACTGGATGGCCTTGATGGGAGGCTATCATCTGTCTCCCAAAAGCTGTTCCAGTGGGTCCCCAACCTTCTCTGAGCCTTCGGGGTCCATGTGACCTGACCATTTAGCCCATGGTGAGCAAAAAAGTGCCTCTCAGAAGTAAAACAACCCAACCCTTAATCCATTAACAACTGTTTGTATAAATTTCTTTTTCGTATTGAACCATAATATGGTTTAATAGTAATATTTCAGAGAAAGAATGTGACGAATTTGCATGATGGCATGGGTATCACACATGCTAATAATTATTTTCTGTGTGGTTGTTATATAATTAAATTTTGTGTAACCATACTATTGCTATAGAAAAATAAGATGTACTAACTTTCCTTTGCAGAAGGAAAACATACATAAATGAATTTGCTTCTGGTTTCTAGTATTTTTGGGCCCTAGTTCCTAATAGTTTCAAATTTTTGCTTACTCATCTAAAACGTAACTTTAATTCTTTCTATCAAAACAAAGTTCAGGAACAGTAATAATTTTATTAGGAAAGATATAGCACTTTAAGAAATATAGTATTTTGAGACATCCTCAACTTCTTAACATCATCTCCAGATATTGCTAATTTTTACCCAAAAACCACTGCAGAAAACATAATTCTTTGAGACTTAAAAATTTATTACAAGCATATGCTATTCATGGTTAACAATTAACTAATAGCATATCACACAATTCATTTTAAAAATCTATTACATATAAAGTTATGATCTAATAAGGAGTATTAGTATCCATCATTTAATTTCATAATAATCAATAATTTCTTTATTATTTGATTCCAAAAACTATATTACATTAAAATTTATGATTATTGAAATCTAAACTTCAACAGTGGTTTTAATTTTTATGGCAGATAGATGAACATTAATAATAGGCACTTTCCTCAGAATTCACAAGAAGACAAGAAACTGCACTTCTAACAAGACTCTTTGTTATTGAAAAATGCATGAAAAAGAATAAACAATCTAAGAACTGTATGAATATGTCCTGTGTGCAATAATATACATAAACTGAACATAAATTCATGATATATATGATCAAAAAATAAACAAAAAACCCGAGTATTTGGAAATTAATAAAAATATCAGAGCACCTAATCATTCTATCAGTTATCACCACAGTGAAAGGCATGCTATTTCAATTAAATTACAAATAATGTTCCAAAGGCACATTTGGAAGATCATTTAGAAATAATATACAATCTTTAAGTAAACACAAAATGCATTAAATTTTACAAAGTATGTAAGCACTTAAGAAATCCTACCTAAAATTATATTGATATATGAGAAACTTTGGTATGATAATGGGACATTCCCAGATGTTTTGCTAATATTGAGAGCTAAGAGTTATTTTTCACAATTAACATGGTGCTAAACAGGGATGTGCAACCTATTGCTTTTGAAGTAAATTGTCTAGCCTACTACATGAATAAAGATGTGTATTCATATGATTAGGAATTGACATTCAATTTAAGCAGTTATAATCTTGTTGAGAAATTGTAGGAAAGCATTGGAATTCCAGTAGTACATCATAGTTATCATGAGAAAAACTTTCATCTACAAACTTTCATCTAAAAATAATATACTAATTAATGTTGTGGCCCACATGTTGCCCTAGGCAGCATTTCTTAATTGGGGTACTAGAGTTGTGCCTAAGGGTCTATGAGTTAAGCAGATTCTACTCAGTAGAACATCTCCCCCATCTTAGTTTTTGTTGTTATTACTGCTAAGAAAATTATTATTTCTAAAATTTTATTTTTGAATTTATTTAACAAGTGGTTTTATAATTTAGTTTTTTATTTTTATATATTTAACTCTAAATGTTTCTTTTACATCTTTTTCTAATCTTTTTTCCTCCCCTTTTTTAACTTACACACACATATATGGAATACAAACATGATGAAAAATCACAATACTTATTTATATTTCAGTTTGTTTATATTTCATTTAATAAAAATGCATAATTTTGGGGAAGAGTCCACAGAATAAGCAAGATTTTGTAAGGGATCCCCAATACTAAAAAAGGTTGAGACACACTGGCTTTAGGTATTGCAATATGGCTCACTTATTGCCTCCAATATCAAAGCGTTACTCATATTACCTCCAGCATTGAAAACTGACTCATCAGTGTAAAAGGTTGAACATTCTGGTGTAAACCATTTTATATGCACACATAAATACAAAACTTTATATCTGTATACTGCTAAATGTTAATTCAGATTTTGAGTCCCCAAAGGAAATAATTTGGAAATGCTTCCTCCTCTTTGTTGTCAAACAGGCCAAGACTTAGAAGAAAAGGTTTAGGAAAGGTTTAGGAAGGTGCAAATTGAATGGATTGAGCTTGAACTAACCAGAATACTATTCAGATATATAATTTTCCTTGTTTTAGTGATAATTAAAAAATGTTCATACAAAATATGTGCAATATATATGATTAATATTCTTTGTCTCCATTCTTATTAACATTCTGAAGGGGAACATGCCTCTTTGATAATCAGATTTTGGCTTTTCTTCCATATTGCAATCCAAAAGATACCATTCCGCACTAATTGATCACACAACTATGCAGCAGTTCCTATTTCAAAGAGAGATCCCTTAGAAAAAAAAATTGAGCTCATTCAACTTTGTTAGTGTTATTCATAAATTTTCTCAAATGCCATGGATAGAGAAATTCTATTATAAACTGTGCAACTTATATAGCAAAAGATGTCCATGACATCGATACAAAAAATGTTAATTTGAGGATTTAAAATTCACCCCTTTTATTACGGATTAAAAGCACAATTCTCAGTAAATTAAAATCATGTATTAAAAACATTCTTATATTAAAATGATTACACTTGTGGTTATGCAATTTTAATTTCAGCTTGCATTAGCTATTAAAACAAAGTATAACTTTCAGCAAGGGTTTTAGAGAGTCTGGGTTCTTGTAATGGAATTTCAATGGAGTTGCTTCTGCAAACCATGCAGTCATTTTTCTCTAATTTTCATAACAACTTAGAATGCATCCATGCTTTGTTCTACAATACTGCAAGTATATTTCGTTATATTTGCCAATTTTAATTGGCAATTTGAGAAATTACACTAAATACAGATTTCCTGCAAAACCCACCAGTAATATTTTTGGTTGTCTCCTTCTATAAAATGTTTAGTGAATGTCCAAGTTTCTTACTGAGTCCTCCTGTGACTGGGTAATTCTGTGTCACAGAATACAAATCACATGTTTAAATCACCCAGTCAATTTTTAACTAGACTTTAAGTTCCACATGATTTAACAAGTGTTTACCTTATAACCTAAATATTTCATAAAGAGGAAAAATGCAAATGATGTCTCTGCATAAAACATTTGGCAATCAATATTGTGCATGGAAAAACAGTATATTCTCTATTTAATAAACAATATTTTGCACATTCACAAGTTTCAATCCTTTATTAACAACTAGAAAATGCAGTATATTTACATGTTAGATAAAAATTAGAAAATTTAATGGCAAAAGGCACAATGATGTGGAAGACCATAAAATATATAATGTTAATAAAATAACATCGGAAATAACAATAGACAAGATTTCTTACTTTAGAATTACATATATCCTTTTTTCACAAGTGATAATATTGTGATGTACTATTCCAAGTCCATAAAATATGGTACAGAAATTACAGTAAGAGTTGGCTATCATAATTATGCAAAGAATTAATTTTTTAAATCTAAACAAAAATTTCTTTTTCAGAAAAAAAAAATTATTAGGGTAAATATAAATAAAAAGCTATGTAAAAGCAGACAATTCAAAGTTTAAAATGTTAAATTTAGCTTAACCTTATGGAATCATCAAATTATTTTCAGTTATGAAAATTAAATTTGCATGACTACTATATTGTGTATGTAATGGACATTAGTTGCATATAATCTCAAAGTACATCACTAAATAACAATACATATATATTCTTAAACACAATATTAAAATGATGAAGGCAAAAACTGAAAGCAACTCGCAAACAAATCAGGGAGAGTGAATCTTTACACTAAAATGCATGGCAAATAATTAGTATTACTATATTGCCTTTTGTCAGGGATCAACAAATCTTGGGCATCAAGTCACTACGATGCATATTTCAAAGCAATATTGCATTTGTTCTAAACACTCAAATTCTAAAATATCTGAAATTTTGAAACTGACTAATATTTTCTATTTACATGAGCAGGTGAGTCTCAGCAAATATTAGAATAACGGATGTTGCTGCTGCTGAGGAATAATTTAGGATTTTTTGTTATTCATATATTTCTATGTATTTGACCATTTTGTGTAACTTCAATGCAGTTGCTGCTCAATAAAACATACGATTTGCACATGAACAATTTTGCATGTATTATTTGGTACAGGCACAAAATATATTGGCAGTGTTTTTTTCCTGAGGCAGAAGGTTTTAGAACTTTCTAATAAATTTTCCACAATGTAATATGAAAATCTGACTTCACTCTAATTCAGAAATAGTCCTGGAATGTAACTCTGATGCATTCTGCTAAAAAAAACATGTGAATCTATCTTGGTGCCTTAAATTTTGGAACTAATATATAATAAGGACCAAGTTGGTTGAGCCCTGGCCTAAAGAAAAATAGTCCTAAATCATGTAGAACTTACAGTAGTACAATGCATTCAAATAAAACAAGAGCAATGACATTGTGAGCAAGATATGCATTCATTGTTTGTTAATGTTAAATGTAATAAAAAATAAATGCTATATCTTGCTAAACTTACAACCTTTTATACAACTTTTAAATATTAGCCTATGCTTTTTCAGCACAAATGATTTTGGTCCTTAAAATTGCTGGTATTAATTAATAAACACTGCTTTTGTTGTGACATAAAAGTTTGAGTGAATGTTAAATTATGTTAAATTTTCATATAAAAATATCAGCATTGAATCAATGAAATAATTCACATTTTTTAATCAGTGAAATAATTAATCAGTGTTTGAATCAGTGAAATAATTCACATTAAGTTTTATTATGCACAAAAATATGGAAACCTTAATTTCATCAAAACTTATAAAATATATTAGAGCATTGCAATATCAATGAATTTTTTCTAACACTTCAAACATATTAAAAACTGGCATATATTAATTAACAATAGTTAATTTAATGCTGCCAAATAAATTAGAGTTGAAATTAACACTGTTAAGAAAAAACAATAAGTACTAATGTCGAAAATCTAAAAAGATATACCAAAAAGAAATCCATACTACAACATTCTGTTGTTTGTATAAAATTCACATTGGAATAGTGGCATCACCTTTTACCCCCTGTTAAATATCTGAAATTTATTCTAGCCAAGTGAAATATTTGTTCAAACTATTTTAGTGATAAGTTTATTATAAACTACACAGTGTTAATTTTAACTATTGTTCCTAATTTGCAAATGAATAATGGCTTTTATAACTATTCTACATATATATTTAAATTCGCATTTTACTTTAAATTCGCATACATTCTTAGCGAAAAAAGAGTCTCAAATATAAAATTGAATAAAAAATTGCTATAAGTAATAAGTATCATATTTTATAAGATTTGTTGCTTTATTAAAATTAGTTTAAAATTTGGCACTGTTTTAACATGACAAAGAATTTGAATTCTCATGTGTTTAGAAATAACCAAAATAGTAAATGTATATACAATTATTGGAAAAATCCTAACACAAGATTAGAATAAAAAGTAAAAGGTATACTTAAAGCAAGGAAATTAAGCATTTACAACAATGTAACTGATTCACTGATAATCCCCGCTTTCACAATATATCAAGATAAATACACACAAAAAGATTGCAGCTCATAATAATGAAATAAAATGAAAGAACTATTATAGCATGTTAATACATAATAAATTATTAAAATGTATATGACAGGCATGTGAGACAGAAGGCAAACCCAACTCAACCTAAGTTCAGCTCATGTGCTTGTACTTGGTAAAGAGATTGTATAAAACTCGTAAAGTTGACTTGAGGTCCAAATTTACTAGATCTGAAACACAACAGAAATCTTTTAGCTTTATTAATTTGTCTTTTACATCACCACTCATTATTATGTTAAACATATTAATGACAAAAATAAGAGATAAAATTAATCAAATACAGCATATTTCCTAAGTGGTCAAGGGAATTTAGCAACTCTCTCAATTCCTCTATGTGCTATTTTTAACTAATTTAATGGCTAAAGAACACAATTTCTATCTTGGTAGATAGGTACTTGTATGAGGAAATTTGAACAGGCTAGAAGTAGCTTTCCGATTTATCTCTGTGCCAAAAAATATATTTTTACTTGGTTTAAATGATGCTCTTAGTGAGACTGGTTATTATGCAATGGCATTATCCTCAAGTGTTTTATGAGAAGAAAGGATAATCTAAACTTAAAGAGCTACATGTCTTATACCTCCATTGAGTTGAATTGCTTTGCTTTCATATTTCATCATATTTGGAGGTCCTTTTATTTTTTATAGTTAACATCGGATATTTCAGATGTCATATGTACCATATATTATGGCCAATAACAGAAACTGGTAAATGCTATCACTTTTCAAAAACTCTTAATCTTAAACACTAATATGGAATCATCAAATGAACAGGTTTTTAAAGTTTATATATAAAAATGCTACATTTAGAAGAAAAACGAACAGGTAAAAGCATACTTGCCTTCTGGCCTAGCTTTAGGTTTTTGCAAACCAGAGTCCATCATCATTTCAAAAGCAAAAGCAACATTGTGTACTTTTTGGTCAAATGTTGTAGGGGTGAGATTAAATGAGAAAAGTGGAACGAAGTATCCTTCTAATAGACCCATCAGAAGAGTCAGATACACACCATCATGAAACTGCAAAAAATAAATAAATAAATAAAAAGTCACTAATGATCTAAAAATAAGTTACTAATTAGAGAAATATCTGTATTGTTACTATAATATAAAAACTTTTAACCCATAATGTATTAGAAAACATACAATTGTCAGAGAGCTTTTGCTGCAAGGTTTAATTTTTAAAGAAATAATAATAAACTTTCAACCCATCTATTTGTACTTCAAGAATTTCATTTTCAAAATACTGCTAGTCATAGAACTTTTTTCACTCATTTGTTAACAGTAAAATTGTGCAAACATTTTAGTCATTCTATTTATCATCTACTCATTATTTCTTAGTCATTATCACAGTTGCTGAAGTTTCACAGGTAGCAGAATAGAAAAAAATTAACAGACAGATCTCTTTCACCTACTCAATGATTATAACAAGTTATTGTGGCTTTCAAATACTTACAGTGGCAGTGATGAGATTTCTTGCTATGCATTCTTTTTGTTCTCTACTGAAGTGGATATCATATTTCTCATCAGATACACACCATCATGAACAAAATCATGCAAAAACTTGATGTAAAGGAGGAACTGAACACTATTTATAAACTGATGGTAGCATCTATCCCTTTTACTACTAAGATCTTTGTTATGCCTAGTCAAGCATACAAAAAGGCTATATTGAAAACAACCGAAAAGAGACAGACTTTACCAGTGTGACTTTTGCAATGGTAACAAAAAAATATGATGCAGGAGTGATGTCCATTCTTTTTTAAGTGAAATTGATGGTAATGCTCCTTCAGATAGTGATTTTGAAGTGTTGCCAGCATAGCATGGTAATTATCTTTTTTTTTTATATCTATGGAGAGTATATACTATTTTATATGAATGAAAAGTTAGAATTAAATTTTGGTAAAGTATGAAAGTAGTATAGAGATTCTTACTGAAAGTTTGAAATGTTTTTAACTAATAGAAGTTAGTACTTTATTCAAAGAAATAATTTTATAGGAGAAAATAATGAAAATTAAATGATTAGTGAACTTACCTGTGTATCCAAATCAGTTACTTCCAGGTTTATTTTGTTCAGATGTTTGTTTACAAATGTTACAAGTGACTGGAATAAGAAATTCTAAGTAAATATTTTACAATAATAAAATAGTCACAATCTTATATATATATAAAGAACAGTTACTTTAAAAATGAAATTTATGTCTAAATATGCAGTAAATAATAAGCACGAAGTCACTCTTAACATTAAATTTAGAGGAACAATTATCTTTAGCTAGGTGGGAATATGAACCCATGACCTTCTGATAACATGTCAGGTATTGCTTACTGACTACCAGACACTGATCAAGGTTTCTTCTAATTAGTGCTGTGAACTATCCAACTTGCAGCACACATTTCAAATATATGCATTATTTGAAGTAGTGTCTTCTCTGCTTTCTAACCACATCTTGAAGATGGCAATGAATGTTAAGAGTATACTCAATCATAAGTTTGTATCCCACCTAGTTCAAGAGTTTTTCCTCCAAATTTCTTATTGATGTTAAGAGTGACTTTGTATCTCTCAACTGAAGAAGCATTGAGAAATTTATTAAGTGTTTAAAAAGTTTCAGAAGCTTTATTTTTATACAGAAATGAATTGGTACCTCTTGATTTCTAGGACATCACCCTTACCCCTATTTGACCTTGAATGTGATAATTCAAGAATTCATTTGAATGTGAAATACCACATTCAAGTGGTAGTTTTTCTTAAGATTTCTGAGATCTACAGCCTGAAATAGATCTAAGCACCATTTTTTAGCTCTCTAGCACCTGTATATAGAAAACTGATCTTTGACCTAAAAGACCCATTACATACAAAACTTTCACAATGTTTCCAAGATCCATGACCAGAAATATCCCCAAGCACCAATTATCAGCTCTTTAGCATTAGTAGATCAGGATTCTGGTAGACTCAAAGGATCACCAGATCTGAAATTTAACGTTTCTGAGATCTACAACTTGAAACATCGCCAGATACCAATTTTCATATTTCTAACACTCTGTTTGACCTTAAAAAGGCACATAAGAAGTCAATTTTCAGATCCCTCCCTCACCCTAAGACCTGAAAAAAGTTTTCACTTTATGTAAATTATTATCTATGTAAAGAAGAAATTGTATACTATATTTACAAAGTTTTTTATTTTTCAAAAAATTTTGAAAAATAAAAAATACAGTATGTGGAATGGAAGTCTTATAATAGGGGTAAAAAAAATTTAGACTTGGGAGCCATATTAGGACAAAGAATGGATATTTTCATGCATTAAAAACACATGCAATACAGTTCCCAAAATACAGAGTTGCAGATCACATACATGAATTATATTCTTTATGTATGTGATATTTACATGATCTGCTTATAAATAAGTGGCAAAACTTGACATATTTTTTCAAATTGTATGAATGATTAATTAGTGGCTTTTTTTCTTTTATTTTGATAACAAGTATTGAAAGAGTATGACAAAAACAACTAGCCAAATATGGCTGAGATAATATCCAATACTGGACATTTCTTCATAATTTTTAATTTTAATGTTTTAGAGTTTTTTCAGTTTTTCATTTATAAAATAATAAATATAACCACAGAGTTGCAACTACCTGTTATCAGAACAGCAAATTCCTGATCTCTATTTTAGGAGGTATAGGAGAAGCTTTGATATTTACAAGGAATACCAGCATGCCTTTTATTAACAGAACTGAACATTTTTGTTAGCATTATATGTTTAAGTGTATTTCAATGTTACTTATAATGGTTTATCTTTGTATCTCTCATTGATTTTAAAAGCTGTTTAATAATTCTCATTGATTTTAAAAGCTGTTTAAAGCATTGCGACCAAAGCAGAAAACATTTTACCTTTTATAGCAAGATCACAGAACAGTGCAAAGGTTATCAAAATGGATATTTTTTCAAAAATTCCCCTCCAGAAGTTTGCATTTCCTACAAATGCCTTCTTTCTGTGGTCAGACAACCATGCCTTTCTACGAAATATGTGTAGAAGTAAAGCTACACAAAGATCTTTGAATTCTTTTTCCAATTATTATATTCTGATTTTAAATATTACAAGAAAATCATATTGCTGTGTTACTATACAATATACATGTCATGCAAAATCATGCATGTAAACAAGAGTTGGTGGGCCTGGTGTGGCCTTCCTGTTGGACCACACTAGAATAAGGCAATCAGGACCGATTTAGAGGGAATGAGGTTCAGCTGTTCTCTTTTAATAAGACAAGCTAGATTTTTCCATGATCAAATTATAATTGTTTTGGTCAGAGTTACTTTTACACCACTCTTAATATATAACTTTAAGGCAGGTCAAGAACTAGAAAGATAACAGACTTAATATTATTTTATTACTTTTCATTGCCTTCTCCTCTCTTTACGCTTTCTAACTACTAAATGGATCATTTTGCCAGAATTCATGCTTAAAAATGCTAGTGTTCAATAATAATGAATTTATGAGTCTTGCTGTTTATTAAAATATAAATATATACAGTTATATAAAATTAAAATTCGTTTTTTTAAAGGTTGTGAGCTCATAGTTCAGTATTACTGAAGACCTTTGTTTAATTACCATGTTAATACCATGTTTTAAGCATTAATTCTGGTGAAACACACTGGTTTCCATAAATTAAGGGAAATCCCTGTTAAGTCAATGGGAAGCTAATGTCAAAGCTCTATAACTTCTAAAATAAGTTTTCTTGTTTTGAAAAATGTGATTGCAGAGATAAAGATCACGATCAAATAAATCAATATCTTGATTTTCAACACTATTCGTTCAGTATTTAATGAGTTATGGAAGTTTGAATATTTAATGATAACAATGCCAGTCACAAAAATTGACTTCAGAAGTTAATTAAAACTTAGTAATGATAATTGTATCAAATTGTTTAATAAAAAAATAAGTTTGTATTTTAGAATTTCGTGTAAAGAATTCTTTCACTATTCTTCAGTTTTGAATAAGTTTTTTAAGACTGGTATTGCTGCTGCTAAATATTCAAACTTTCGTAACTCATTAAATACTGAACGAATATTGTTGAAAATCGAGATATTGATTTGTTTGATTGAGATCTTTATCTGCAATCACATTTTTCAAAACCAAAAAACTTATTTTAGAAATTATAGAGCTTTGACATTAGCTTTCCATTGACTTAAAATAGGGATTTTCCTTAATTTATGGAAACCAGTGTATTACATATTATCTATTAGATAGAAATTCAAAGAGAAAGAAGTGAAATAAAAACTAATAAATAGTTGAAATTAAGATGCAAAATGTTTCTAGTTTTTGGCTTCATAAGTTCAGCAAGACCTCTAAAGTTTAAACTACTATTATGATAAAGCACTTGTGGAGTATCATTATTTGTAATCATACTGAGATGGTTATATTATGGGTAAGCATAACAGATTCTATCACCACAAAGAAATGTTGGATCATAATTAAAATGGTAACCAGATAATTGTGCCACAGTATGAAAAAAAAAAAAAACAGATGGTTAAAAGGGAACATTCTTTACAAATGACAACATCAACAGCTGTTTAACCTAGAATTGGCTGTTGTCGAATTTTTGACATCAATTAAATGTTAAAATACTAAATATTCAAACAGCTACTGATTCTTGCGGTTAAAGAAGCGATGCAGTTATTACATAAAAGGCAATATTATAGTACCCAACACTTGAATATAAAACAAATCTTAGCATGGTAAATATTTTTGAGTATATTCTCATGACAAATTACTTATCTACCTGTGGTATGTGCACTGGGAGGCCAAGATGAAGTGTTGGAGGAAAATCAAAGAGTACTGAAGAAGCATTTGGGATTACATAAAATATAAAGAAGAGATATGATATAAAATGATTCAGAACATGGAGCAGAAATGTTATATTACTAGGTCTGGGCTGAGATACTGATGATTATCATTGCATTAAAATGGTTTAAGCATCTCACTACACAATAACCTGACCCAACCATTTTTTATTAAACAGTTCAACTATTAAATTGCTTTTGGTATCAAAATAAATAGAAAATTTTTTGCCATTATTTTGATATTTCTAAACTTGTTGAGAGTAACAAATTATGATAAATGTCACCTTTATTAAAACCTTTCTGAAGGCAGAGTTTGCATCATTACCCAGGGTGGAAAATAACTTGGGTTGGCTATGCTATGCATATTGCAAACTATTTACTCTTGCAAGCTTCTGCACATTATGATATATATATTTTCAACACTTGATTCTAAGACAAATACTACACCAAATATACAATGCATTAACATGGATTTAAGTATAGAGCAACAGGATAGTGCATAAATTGATCAATAGTTTTTAGAAAGTGCCACGAGTTTTGACTATTAACTAATACCATTAAGATGTGCAGTTGCATCTCGAAATTCTTTGCTTCATTCAGGGACAGTTCAAGATACAGTGAAATGGACAGTTGAATGGGCAAATCAAGGTCCTAAAGACATTTACTCAAAATTCTCAGGGAGTGTCACTGTTCAAGATGCAAAAGGGCCTAGGTTCAATTAACATTGAAATTGATATCAGTTATTGCAAAAGGATGATGTAACATTTCACCATCAGGAGTAACTTTTGTACTGTTAAGTTCACAATGTAATAAGGCCCATTTAAAGAACTTGAACAACTTTGTGTATTACCCAAAATTTATGCCCTCTAATACACTGCAGAATACCAGCGCATTCGAGTAAGACTCCAAGGCTCAGAGAAGGTTGGGCAGAGGAGTTCCACTGGATAGTTGTTAGGAGGCAGATGGTAGCCTCCAGTCAAGGCCATCAATGGGTTCTATAATGTGCACAAGGTATGGCTCTTCCACACACAGGCTATGGCTTTACATCCCATCTGACAGATGGCAGCCCTTTTCAAGTCCTGACAGAGGGCAAGATATGAGTTTTGCAGAGGTAATGCTGGCCCAGGGGGACTCGAACCTCAGAACTGTAGATTACAATCCTGCTGTACTACCAATTGAAACAACCTCCATCCCAAAAAAAACAGTATTTTCAAATTAGGCTGTTTTAGATTAGGCTGTTAGTGAATCTTTTAGAATTAAAAAAATTAGGCTGTATTAGATTAGGCTGTTAGTGAATCTTTTCATAAGCTAAATTTTGAAAGTGTTATATGCACTAAAACAGCATTTTAGAAGCTTTATAATGTATAAAGCTGAAACAGTAAATTACTGTTAAAGAATGATTCAAAGCTGAGAATTACATTCATTTGTTATATAAAGGTTGTAAAGAATACAGTATTTCCCATATTCTAGTGCATTTTGTTGCATGTGTTGTATTAAAAATGGAAACTGGCATTGTAAAAATGAATTTTTATGCAGAGATTATCTTAAATGTTTCAAAGCAAAATATTGATTAATATAAATATTTAAAAGTCACTTTACATTTCAGTATTGTAATGTATTTGACATAATTTAGATACATACCTTTTTCACAACCTGTAGTTTATCTGGTGCATGGTCAAATAATGTATCAAAAGCATCTCTTTCTAAAAGTTGTAAATAAAAAGATAAATCATTTGAAAGCCAAACACATTTATATATAATTTCAATAATGTCCTATAATACAATTTTCTAAAAAAACATAAAAAAAAGTTGTTTTTAAACACCACCATTTCCCTTAATAATAATTCATGTAGTCAAAAATTAAATATCAGGATTTTATACTACATATTTTACCAATATTATAATTTGCAATAATGCAAATAAAACTATTTAATAAACATGTACAATACACAGTCTGATCTTGATTTAAATAATATCACTGCAAACAATTTACACACTAGATATAACATACATCAGTAATTCATAAGGTTAAAATTCTTTCAAAAGATATTTTAAAATTTATGAAAAAAAAACATTGTAATACATTTTTAACACACTTTTATTCAAATTGCAATTTCTTCAGTTATTAAGTTACATACTTTTATTACACTAATGAACAAAGTTAAAAAATATTTTAGTGGTCTGTCCTGTAAATTAAATTACACAAGACCCATATTTTAAAAAAATGCTGTATTTTATTAATTAGATACCAAAAAGGTGTACAAAATGCCAAGATTCTCTCAAAGTTTTGTGTTCAACTAACTTCAATGTTGGTGCCATTGGTGTCACGACATTCAATTTCCATCCATACTTGGCTAGCATGTATGGTGCAACACTTGAAACAGTTGCAGCGATTCCTTCCTTTATATGCTGTAAATCAATAATATTTTTCAGACTAAATTATGCTTTTAATGCATCTCCCCAAAACAAGACCAATGGTATCAAATTCGATTTTCTCAGGGATCACAAGATTAGTCCACCTTTACCAATCCAACAATTTGGAAATTTGTCATTCAAGACATTACATGTGATACTAGTACTACCATTTGATAGTATCTCCAAACAATAATAACAAGGAAACTTTGAATTTCTTAGCATTTTGGACACACAATTAGTTTTACTTAGTCAATAAAATATAGCATTTTAAAATATAGGTCTTCTTTTATAACAACCCTGTATTATTCCTTTAAGGTGGTCCATGATCGGTGATAGCTTCAGTGGAGAGAGTGGGTCAGATGCATGGGCTTAAGGCTAGAAAGAGACAAGCACAGGCTTGTATATAAAGATAACAAAGAATTCTCAATTATCTTCATCAGGCTTTTAAAAATAATTCAGAAAATATGGCAAGATTTTTTTAAAATATTTTTACTGAATTAAAAATGCAAAAAATATAATAAAGCCTTGCACTTTTCTTTAAAAAAACTTATAAAATTTTACTTATGTGTCTTTTTTTTTTAAATTTTATTCTCTTAACCCCAATTAAATGTTCTTTGTTTTGGCATATAATATAACCTCTTCTATTGATTGGTTTCTTTAAAAAAAATTTAAAGCTGACTTGTTTATTTGACTGGTCACTGCTGGTGAAAAGCCTAAACCTTTCTCAAAGTATAGTACCATGAAAAAATTTCAAAAAAGAGTAATTTTTTTCATTTAGGAAACAATCTATTTTATTCACAAACAAATAGCCTTTCCATTGGTATGCATTGTAACAGTCAGATGTAGGGAGTCTGTTCTCCCCACACCAAGTGAAGGTCGAAGAGCCTTCGGAGTGGATGCGAGGGTGATCAAGAGCCATCAATCATGCACTGACAGGTATTGGAATTGGCATGTCTCACTATTGGCCCTTTTATGTGGAAAAGGCTCAGCTGAAAACCCTGATATAAGTGAAGACTTTGTTCCTGTGCCTTTCTGCTCTAGAATATGCTGCAGGTCAGGCTCTGACTGGGACAAGAATTTGGCTTGTGGGATATACCGGCCAAGAGTTGTGTGTAGCTAGGTGAGGTAGCCTGCCATGTCTCAGTGTCAAGTATGAGGCCTTAGTGGAAGGCCGACCCTACATATTATCATTGTAAATACTGTAGCATGTGGAAAATAAATGTGTTGTACATATCTGTAGTCTTTTGACAATTCAAGTGACCATCCAGCGCACTAATTTCCTAACTAGTTTTAGTTGAACACATTAGGTACCTTTCAAATAAATGCCCAAGACCCAGGAGTTAAAAAATATATCATCCCCAAAGAAAGCACACCTAACATGCATTATAACTATTTTTGTCTCTTAGTTTTTAAATAAATTATTTGCATTGCCAGATGCATTTTTTTTCACTACATGCCTTTATAAAAGCCCTATTAGAATGAAATTAGTCATCATTTTTTTAAATATTTTATTTTCATAAAAATCCAGAATGAAATGCTGATTAATTTGGCATACAATATGCCATAATTCCTTTCATTAGTTATTTGGCAAAATATTCTAAAAGTTCTTTTTTTTGACTGAACACATTTGAAAAAAAAAAGCCTGGCATAATAAAGGTTAAGTGAGATTTGACTAAAGAGAAGGTCCAACTTCTGAGTCAATCACTGAATAGATCAACAACTGAGTGGTTAGTTATAAAGTTCAGACAGGTGTTGTGCCAGACAATAAAGGCACTGTTGGTAGAAAGAAGTCTATATGATATCAACAGAAACATTGCACAATGCAGTAAATGGAAAACTGTCAAACAGAAGTCTCAATAGATGGGTTTAAAACAAATATCCACTTTAGCCAATGTTCAAAAGAGACTTCAAAATATTTTCCTCCATAATTAAGATGCAATAATCCCAGTATAATCTGACAAGGTTATACAAATAAATTTTTGTGGTTCATTTCGTCAATATTTTGAAGACAATTTAACAGTTATTCATCACCTTTGATTCACTAACAAAGCATACTCCCATTTCAATCAATAGGTTTGTTAATAAACACAATATGTATGAATGGGTCACTGAAAATCCCCAGACAATCATAGAGATGACTTTGCATCATAGCAATATATAGTGGAATGCAATTTCATTTGCCTAATGGTCAGACCAAACTTTTTGGATGACGCAATGAATGCTGAACATCACCTGAAACATCAATATTAATTCACTTCAACTCTTCCAAGGCACAAGCACAAATATTGAAGAATTTTTTAAGAACAATATGCATTTAACCCACATATATATGAATATACGTCTTCATTTCATAAATGAACTTTCATGATATAGTATCTCATATTGATATCCAGAATATTTTACGATTTGATAATCTTGATTAGTTGATGACTTTTCAAATGTTCTATGCAGTTTTTTAACTCTATATAAACAACAGTTTGGCAAATATTAATCTAAAATTTCTTGGGAACTTACCAACTCGCATTCCTAAGTCACTGAAAGGGAAAACAAATGTATTAAAATAGCTATATATTTGTAGTTCTTGATAGAAATATTCCTTATAAAATATATTTTATTCATAAATATTAGAAATATACATACACTATATTGCAAAAAGTGTCTGGACACTTTCATGTTAAGTGAATGAATAGCCACAATCAAATCTACCTAACTCTGAAAATAAGCTTTTTACAGAAAAAGGTCACTAGACATAAATTGAAGATCTCAGTCAGAGCTCTCTAAATCTCTATTTTCTATAATATTAATCTAATATTTAAAGAGTTATGGGAGCTATAATATTAATCAACAGATGCTATCACACACTACACTTCCAAACATTTCCCCCCCCCCCCAAAATCGACAAAAACTTCAAAAATCCTTCCCAAAATTCAAATATCACATTTATATTGCAAACAACATGTTATAACAGTTGTGATTTAACTTTTTGAAGTAAATTTTTAAACTAGCAAAAGTTTCACTTAAATGTTTCAGCTTCCCTAACTCTTTAAATATTGGATTAATATTATAGAAAATAGAGACTTACAAAGCTCTGACCAAGATCTTCAATTTATGTCTAGTGACTTTTTTCCATAAAAAGATTATTTTCAAAGTTAGGTAGATTTGAATGTGGCTATTCATTCACTTAACATGAAAATGTCCGGACACTTTTTGCAATATAGTGTATATATTGCATACATTTAAACAAGTATTCTAAACTTTTATACTTAAAGCATGTTGGGCATTAATTTTCTACTGTAATTAAACTACACCTAATGCAATATTTCACCTGGCATCATGAAGGTAAAAAACTTAAATGTACTGATTACAAAATTGTAGCTCTGTAATGTTAACTAAATATTTTTTAGTAAATGTAATTTGTTCTTTTTGAACAGGGTGAAGTACACTGTGACAACAACTTTACTATTACATTTATTGACCAGAAGAGGTACATCAACAACAACAGCAACAAAAAAATACTATCAGTTGAGGAGTGGTTGGACCTTGACTTTTAGCTGTATATTTATGCATTTGAGATTTCCCCCAAAATAATTTTTTAGTATCATCATGTCTGCTTACCTGACATTGAATGTTCCTGCTGCTAAAAAAAAGATTCTGCTATTGGGGAAATGCATTTCACGATGATGGTGTGGAAAAATCATAATTGAAGTTAAAAATATATCAACTTTAAACCATATCACACTTTTATGTTGGTTGCTTTTACCATATTTTTAGTTTACTTTCACCATTGCATCCTGTATATTTTTTGTGAACATTCAAAGTGTATTTTTATAAATTATGGATGCAGAAGCAATTAAGCACTGAAAAATAAATGTTAATATCCTGACTTCTTTTAAAAATACTTTTGCTGAAACATCGGCATTTAATATATATTTCTGTAGTCTTTAAAATAAAGTATAGAATCATGAAGAATTAAGAAAAAAGTTCAAAAACGATTATTTTGAGCAAAATAATTTGAACATTAATTTTCAATAAAAAAAAAATGCTACATTTTGCATTTGCTAAAGAAATGATTTTGAAGTTCAACTGCAATTTGTTGTATTAAGTCAACGTCTTTTTGTGTAAAAAAAATACTTCCAAATTCCTAAAATAATTCTAAAATAATCTAAAAAATTTTATGCTATTGAAAAGCTTGAGTACCCCATATCTATATTATTAAACATGCCCAAAAATGCGACTTACTCATAAGTTGATGTTAACTCCTCTGCTACTGTACGAGTATGCAGCATACCATCTCGCTTCTGTAAAGAAGTTACAGATCAACAGAAATATTGCATAATAATGTGAAACAACTACTCTTCACATTTACCTGTCTATATACTGAATTAAAATATTGCATAAAATATAAAGTACATAACACATAGTAATGAAACATTTTCAATGGCTTGCAAAGCATTTAATATTACAAGCTTACAAGGGTTGGGTTGTTTTACCTCTGAGCGGCACTTTTTTGCACACCATGGGCTAAATGGCCAGGTCACTTGGACCCCGAAGGCTCAGAGAAGGTTGGGGGAGGGGACCCACTGGAACAGCTGTTGGGAGACAGATGGTAGCCTCCCGTCAAGGCCATCCAGCATGTTCTTTAACGTGCACAGGGTATGGCTCTCCCACACACGGGGCAACGGCTTAACGTCCCATCCAACGGACGGCAGCCTTTCCAAGCCCATTGGTGTCCCCTACTGACCGTGGGCAGGGCGGGGAAATTTTGCGGAGATAAATCTCAACGCTGACCCAGCTGGGACTCGAACCTGGTAACTACAGATTACGAGCCTGGCGCGCTACCGACTGAGCCACCCCCGCCCCACACAAGCTTACAAACATCTATCACTAAATGCTATATTAGAAACAATAATATACCACCTAAATAATCCATCATTTGGTAACAATTGAGATACACTAGGTGTGAGATTATATGTATCAGTACTTGAAACACCAAGAAACTATGACTAATCAAGAAGGAAAGGAATACCAAAAATAACTATAGTTATTTCTTTCCGTTCTGTAAATGGTAGCTAGGCATAAACTGGAAGGAGAACTGTGTACCAGTCCCCAGTGACAATGAAAAGAAACCAGCAAGGCCTAGCACCTAATGTCCGATTCCACCATCTTGTGGTACAGGCTCTTAATACCTTACAAAAGAGATATTCTCTTTTGGAAGGGAATGGAAGGGGAGGGCTGCCAATTCAGTGTGGCCTATTGATCTGGTCATCTATGGCCACTTTTTTCTACCTGCTGAGGAGTGGTCAACTTCACAGGGTCCTAGTACTGACCATTATACCCACTAGACTGAAATGGTTTATGGATTTGAGCTTGATTATGGATCCTAGACTTGCTGCACTGGTGGGCCTCTGTTGAAGGAAAATCTACCACTGTGTTTTCTGTTTGCTTGTGGTTTGCCAGCCCCAAGTTAATTAACAGTTTGCTTGTGGTAACCCCAGCACAGGATACCTTATATCAGCTGGTGGATAATCCTGATCAGATGCCATCACTGGTATCTGAACCCCCACTTAGCTAGTTGGGCATTGTCAATCCTAAACTGGAGTAATGTGTTTCAGGTGTGATGCCCCAACATTCACTTTTACTTTACCTTAACCAGTTTTGCTTAATTTATGTTATATTTATCATTTTGGGGATTTTGATTTCCTTTTTGGAATCACAGCACTCATTTCCAAGAGTTAGGAGTTGCGCATGCGCAACTCCAATCTTCCGACTGTCACCCGCTAAAGCACGTGCACAAGGACACGCCCCCTCTTGCATCATAGCTTGCGTCGCTCGTCAGTTTATGTAAATGTCTTTCCCGGTGTGCGACATGACACGTTCGGCTCTTGTTAAAGTCTGATGACATGTTGTCACAGTAGTTGAAGTTAGAGAGAGCAGTAGCACAGAGTTAGTTAGTGAGAGAGAAGCGAGTCAGAGTAGAGCATAAGCATGTAGCACGGAAGAGAGCTCAGTGTGAATCTTCTTCATTGAAGTTTTGGTGAGTGATTTTTGGAAATAAATTTGTTTGTTATTTAAACCTTTTGAGTCTTTACTAATTTTTTCTCTTGAGCAACGTTATTTGGTTGATTAGTATTTAACATTTACGTTTTGACAATCATTTTTTGGATTCTTACTCATTAACGCTCGCTGGTATTTTGAACCCTAATTTAACTTTACTTATTTATTTGGCAATTTGTTAATTATTGCCTGGCACCCGACTGAACTATCTGGAGCATAAACCTAATTGGATCAGAAAAAGGGTCCAAACTTAAAAGTATTTTGCTTTTTTTGGAGCGTTACACAGGCAGGCCATGTGGCTCTTGAAAAAGTCCACTTGAAAAGGTGGTGCCTGAAGTTCCTACCAGCATCGATGACTTCAGCCATTAGTGGAGGAGGAACAGGTCTTTGCCCCATGCCTGTGATCAAGGAGCTGTTTGATATTGTTGGCCTTACCTCTCTCATTAAACCTAGTTCCTTTAAAAATCCTACTAATCATTTTCTCTCTGCAAGTGTGTGGAACATGAGGATGTTACATAGAGATTATTCTTTTGATGTCCTCAAATAGGAATTCCAGCATTATAACTTAGATATTCTAAGCTTGCAAGAGACCAGATGGACAGGTAAAGGAGAGATACTTAAAAATAACTTTAAATTTCTCTTTTCAGGGAGGGAGGATGGAAAGCATCTCCAAGGTGTAGGTTTGCTTCTTAGCAGATATGCCAGTGATGTTCTTCTAGGATATGACTGCATTAATGAAAGATTTCTTAGGGCAAAACTTAAAACAAAAATTAAAGACTTGAATGTCATCTGTTGTTATGTTCCCACAGATGACTCTGATGATAACGAGAAGGATATGTTTTACAGCCAGCTTCAGGATATTTTGAATTCTGTGAAGAAAGGAAGATCTCTCTCTTGTGATAGGTGATGTCAGTGCTAAAGTTGGTAATTGACTAATCTTTGGGCAGGAGGTTTAGGTCCCTTTGGCATTGGTAGTTCCAATGGCAATGGGGAACGTCTCCCACAGGTAAGTTAACTTAATGGTTTGCGAATAATTAACACAAGATATAAACACAGGGCATTTATAAATATACATGGTTTTCACCTGATGGGCTGCATAGGAATATGATAGATTATATTTTAATTAACAGGAAATGGGCTAAGTTAGGAATACCAGATCATACAAGGGAGCGAAATTGGGCCTGACCATTACCTAGTCAAATGCGTCTTGCAGCTGAAGCTCAAGAAATGTTGTGCTAAGGTTAAGAAAATTAGCTTTAACAATGAATGTCTCAAAGATTCAGATATAACCAAAGCATATCATAATAGGCTACTTAGTCATTATGACAATCATGGTTTGCTTACTGCTGAAGTTGAGAAAGAATGGGATCAGTTTAAATAGGCTTCTCTTGAAACCAACAGTACTCTTTTGGTAAAAGGAAACAGAGGAAACAAAATTATTTGAGTGATAAGGCAATGGAACTTATTTCTGAAAGAAGGAAGTGTAGGATTAATATGAATCAACACCCTACTAGTCCTAACAGAAAGCATTACAATGAGCTTAATAAATGTGTAAAAGATCAGTTAACAGCTGACAAGAATCTTTGGCTGACAAAGTAGAGGAAGCACATAGACAGCACAACAGCAGGAGGTTATACCAGATTGTTAATGTTTTATGTGGGAAGAAAAAGACAGGTACATAGGGATTGAGGGATAAACATGGCAAGGTGGTTGAAGGTGAGAATTCTGTAATGGCTAGATGGGCTGGGCATTTCAGAGAAGTTCTAAATAATGTGATTATTTCTATTTCCATTGTTTGTAATAAGCATAGATGCATTTCTGGCTTTAATGATGGCCCTATATCACATTCCGAAGTCACTTTGACGATCTCTAAATCAAAACTGCATTAATCCCCAGGGGTGGGCGAAATCACCACTGAAATGCTTAGAGCTGGGAACATTTGTGTTGTCACATGGCTGACTAAAATTTTGAAAATTTTTTATGATAAAGGTGTTGTTTCTAAAGATTTTACTAAAGCTATCATTGTCCCAATTTTTTTAAAAAAAGGTGATCGCAACTCTTGCAAAAATTATATGGGAATTAGTATTTTGCATGATTATGCTTAATAGAATTAAGAATTTGGTTGATGGACAACTGCGTGATGAATAGTGTGGATTCAGAGGTGGTAGGGGATGTATTGATCAAATATTTTCATTTAGGCAGATTCTTGAGAAATGTTTAGAGTTTCAGAAACCTATGGTTACCAGCTTAATAGATTTCAAAAAGGCTTCTGACTCTGTTGATCGACATAATTTGTGGCTGATTGTTAGATCATATGGATCATAAGTTAGTTAGTGTAATGAAAGCTCTCTATAATAACACTGAGTAGTGTGCGAGAATTGGTACGTCTTGCAGCAATTAGTTTAGTATTGCTAGTAAAGTTACAAGGGTGCATTTTGTCTCCTTTTCTCTTTAGTTTGGCTATTGATTATGTAATGCAAAATTCTTTGCAAGGGAAAGATTTTGGCCTTAAATGGTGTACAGCAGGGGTGGGGAACCCTTGGTACGCCAACGACTTTTTTTCTGGCACGCAACCCAGGGCTCACATTAAAAAAAATAAATAAATACCGAACACATTCGCTGAGATGCATATTTTAACTTAATAGAATACAATTTTATTAAGTAGAGTGATACCAAATAAAAATGCAACAAAGAAACAAACACTTTCAACAGTTTTAGTTATAATAAGTAATAAGAAAATGAAACAAAATCCTATATCCAAGCCATCTATCTCGCGATATACTGACATATAAGTTTTGTCCTGTTTAGTTGTTGCATCATTCGCCAGGCAGCCGGACCTGGTGTGACCCCTTTACCACCATTTTATATATTTTTTTTGTGTTTCGTAAAGAATTTATCAGTTTTCTAAAGTGAGTATATATATATATGTGTGAATTTGGATTTAATTAAATTGTAAGTCATTAAAATACGGATTGGAAGTATTTATTGTCAATTAATATGTTTAATTTATTAGATGTAAATGAAAATTTTCTTTACATTGGCATAAACATAAGTTATTGTTAAAGCTATGTGAAATGTATTATCAATATTCAGGATTATGAAGTATTATCTGCATGTGATTAGATGGAATGCGTATTTGTTCCCAAAAATTTGGCTGGCATGTGAGGAAATTTTGCATCAAAGATTTGGCGATTTTGGCACACACACTTAAAAAGGTTGCCCATCCCTGGTATAGAGATTTCAAAACTTCTGATTTAGATTATGCAGATAATTTGGCCCTTTTGTTAATGATGATGAGATTAATTCTTTCATTAGGGCTGTTGATGAGCTGTTGATGAGATTGGTAATAGAGTTGATTTGGTGATAAACAGAGAAAAAACTCAAGTGATGAAAATTGGTCAGGCAGATGGTGCTTCAGTTGCTTGAATGGCTGCACTCTTGAGCAAGTGTCTCAGTTTAATTATCTTGGGAACTATGTAACAGATATTGGTGATATGCAGCATGAGATAAATAGAAGAATAGAGATTACTACTAGAACTGGGGGTGGCTCAGTCGGTAGCGCACCAGGCTCGTAATCTGTAGTTCCCAGGTTCAAGTCCCAGCTGGGTCAGCGTTGAGATTTATCTCCGCAAAAATTCCCCGCCCTGCCCACGGTCAGTAGGGGACACCGAAGGGCTTGGAAAGGCCGCCGTCCGTCGGATGGGACGTTAAGCCGTGGCCCTGTGTGTGGGAGCGCCATACCCTGTGCACGTTAAAGAACACGCTGGATGGCCTTGACGGGAGGCTATCATCTGTCTCCCAACAGCTGTTCCAGTGGGTCCCCTCCCCCAACCTTCTCTGAGCCTTCGGGGTCCATGACCTGGCCATTTAACCTATGGTGTGCAAAAAAGTGCCACTCAGAGGTAACCCAACCCAACCACTAGAACTTTTGAGAATTTACAGAGAATGTGGAAAAATTGGCATGTACACCTAAAGACTAAAATTCGACTGTATAATAGTTTGGTTTTCCTAAGGTTAATTATGTTAACGAAACATGGAACTTTGTAAGCAGGACAACAAGAAACTTAATGGCTTTGATTCTCGATGCTTACACAGTATCTTAGGCATTAGGTAATTCGACTTTGCAAGTAATGATGAGGTTAGAAGAAGGAGTCATCAACCTCCTTGGAGCAGCATTTTGTGCAGAGAGAGACTGCATTGGTTGGCCATTCTGCCCATATGCATAGCTACAGATGGCAAACAGGATTATGAATAGTGTGCCTAAGGGTTTCAGAAAAAGGGGGAGACCTAGGATATGATGGGCAGACAATGTCAAACAGGACCTTGCTAGAATTGGCCTAGAATGGCCAAATGCAGTAGCTGTAGCTCAGAAGACACATCTGGAGAGTAAAATTACAGTCTGGTGGACAGATGAATTTCTTTCCTCCAACTTAATATGGGACTGAAACTTTGGCATGAAACAGTGACCTTTTGCCACTTCTGAATTTCAATTACATGTTTTTTTTTAATGGCTCTATAGATTCTTAAGATCCCAGCAGAAATTCCCATTTACTTATTTCTTACAAGTCACACATTACCAATATCTGTCATGACTCCAGAGAAAAATAAATCAAGGAACTTCACTGAAAGCATAATTACTCAAAATAATTAAAACACCACCCATCTGACCAGTTTTCATTGCTTAAGTTTTCTGTCTGGGTTGGGATGTTTTATCTATGAGCAGCACTTTTCTGTACACAAAGGGATAAATGGCCAGGTCACAAGGACACTGAGGGCTAAGAGAATTGGGAAGAGGGGACACACTAGACAGCTATTAGGAGATATGATATTCTCCCATCAAGGCCATCCAGTGTGTTCTTTAATGTGCACAGGGTATGGCTGTTCCACACACTGTGCCACAACTTAATATCTCATCCAATGAATGGCGACCTTTCCAAGCCCATAGGTGTCCCCTACTAACTGAGGGTTGGGCAGGGAGTAGTACGGAGATAAATCTCAATGCTGGCCCAGGTTGGACGTAATCTGCAGTTTCCAGGTTCAAAAGTCTGGCACACTATCAACTAAGCCACCCAAAGACCCAGTTTTCTCTTTCTTACCAAATCTATTATTAATCTTGTCAATAGCTCTAATGAAAGAGTTCATTTCATCATTTACTGAAACAGTAAAATCATTGGTATGAACCCAATCAATCACTGGTCTAGTATATTTTCTAATCTCTAGACAAAAAAGGCTCCAGTCTCCCTTTTTCAAAGCTTTTCTCATGACTAAACAAAACAAGGTGACAAAATATAGCCTTGATTGTTTCAAACTCCAGTTGTTATCCTAATCACTGTATGCTTTACCAAGTTTCCATAGGCAAATCTCTATACTGTTGCTATAGAGAACACCATTACATTAATATTATATCTATTAAAATAACTATAACAATATGGTTAGTTTTCAAAATGCAATACACAATATAAAAAAAAAAGTATTACAATTATATGTTTTCAGCCATTCAAACTGAAGATATCATACATTTATATTTGTAAGCGTAATTATATCAGGTGCAATGTTCGAATAATTTTTAATCTACACAGAGTGTCTCAGTCATATCAATCTTTCTGTAATTTTTATTAGATAAGAAAATTTGGTAGACTGCAGCCTATGGCAAATCCCAAGTTTCCAGTAAATCAAAAATTAAACCTATTATGTTTTTGAATTATTAGAAATCTGACTTTTCACATGCCCTAATAGAACAAGGCTAGATACACTTAAGAATAAAAGTATAAGAAACACACTAAGAGTTCATAAAGTGAAAGATATTTTGAATTTTAATTGAAATATATCAAGAAAAACTAACTGTTACTGAGATGAAATTTATACTAAAGGCATAAAATAATTATTAAAATGTGTTTCCTTAAACAATTTCAATTTAATATCCATAATTATTATATATATTACAAATGACTGTTAGCATACATAAGCAAAATTTCTGTGTGATATTTACCTGAACTACAACAACATTGATAACAACATTTTCTGGAAGTCTGATTGGAGCTCTGAAATGCCGTGCTAAAGCAACAAGTAAATGAAGAATAGCAACAACGTTCTTTGAGTGAATACCTATAAGAAAATATAAACATTATCCATTTTTCTTTCAGTAATAATAACTGTAAATATTTTGTGGAAAAAATTCTGCCAACATATGGAAATTGAACCTGCATCTCTCCAGAAATATTCCAGAGTATTCCATAGTTGAACTAATGCCAGCTAATCTTTTTTTCACTAATTTAACACTTTAAATCAGGCATGTCCAACCCATGACCTGCATGCGGCCCTGGACAGCTAGTAATGCGGCCCACATAATCGTAAAATTTATGTGTTTACGACAAAAGCTTTCAACATGATTATGTGATTTTCAGCAAGTTTTTGATATCCCACTAGTTTCATGTTGCCCATTTTTTAATTTTATAATAAAAAACATAAGAAAATAAATGAAGTTTTATTATTCATATACATTAACTATATTATATATTTATGTGCAGCTCAAAACAATTCATCTTCACTTAATGTGGCCCAGGGAAGTCAAATCTTCACTCAGTGTGGCCCAGGGAAGTCAAAAGGTTGGACACGCCTGCTTTAAACCCTTCACCGATGAGCTGGATTAGTTCAATGGTAGAATACTCTGGCATGTTTCTGGGAGATGCAGGTTCAATTCCTGTATGTTAGCAAAATTTTTTCTACAAAATTTTATTGATATATTGATGTTAAAAAGTCAACAGGTAACACTGTGATTGTCATTTATGTTTAAATCATTAATAACACTAAATAGCGAGAAGAGACTTTATTATTTATCTCCATCTTACTCAGCGGAATATAAAAAGAAATAGTTGCCACCCATGGTAGGTGCTGAAATCATCAGTGGAGTTAAAAATATTAAATTAGTGTAAAAAAAAATGAGCTGGCATTAGTTCAACGGTAGAATACTCTGGCACGATTCTGGAGAGATGCGGGTTTAATTCCTGTACGTTACCTTTCCACAAAATATTTATTGATATAGTGATGTTAAAAAAACAACAGGTAATGCTGTGATTGTCATTTATATTTATAAGAAATAATTAATCAATAATAAATACACAAAGTACCTGTTTGCAAAGAATCTAAGAAATACTTTTGTGGGAAAAATAAGCTTGATCTTAAGGCTTGGCAAAAAGTTATTTCTTGCCTTTGATACACCTATAATTGCATGCAAGTTTCCAAACAGAAAAAGTATTAAAAATTGAATAATGTAGTCAATGGTGGACTTTACTACTGTGGGAGTAAACAAAATGGTATTGATTTCATTGGTATGTATTTTTTTAAACTGTAGCACTAGTAATAACTATAATGAAGTGGAATTCAAATGAGTGAAATTGCATGCAAAACATCTAATATTTTTTAAAAATAACTTATATATTATTTATTATAGTTTATTATAAAACACTTATATTTTTATATTATTCATTTCCATTCCCAATTTATCTGAAACGTTAACCTTTTAACACCAATCTCAGAAAAGGGTAAAGGTAGTAAGAGAAAGGAACAGCACTTATTTGAACCATTCATTTTCTTTATCCATAAAAATACTTTTAATACCTTGAAGAAACAATTTTTACACTGGTTCATGAGAATGAATTTTTAATTATTCCAGTATGAGAATGAATGCTTTACTATTCTACAATTCACATTTAGTTACAACAATGAAATGATTGGTAACCATGTTACTACAAATATTGATATTATAATATAAATAAAAATTAAAACATATCTTACTATCAACATTCCATTTTTGTTGGTTCCAACAATTTGGACCCAAGACTTTGTTAGCTGCATCAAGAACCCTTTTTAATTTCTGCTTTTGTCCTTCTTCTGACTGAGTTACTTCTACAACATCAAGCTTCACTTCAGTTAACTTTTCTGAAAATTGAGACCTTTTTAGACCAATTTTCATAATCTTCTCAAAAGTTACTAAATTAGTAATTGTAATTTGCAAAAATTATAAAAAAAATTATGTATTTAACATTATCATTACTGTGCAACCTCTTAGATTGTATCAAAAAATAAAATGATTAATAATTAATTAATAAATAATCTTTGGATTGGTATGTTTTCAACTATCACTTTCATTTCCAGCAAAATACATACAATGGAGCTTGGATAATTCATTGTTGCTTAATTTGATATATTATTTCATATTTTTTTTGTCCTTTAAACATCAAATTTATACAATAAACAAATATTGGAAATTCAAAGTAATTTTGATATTTACACTGATGTGAATTATCCAAGCTCCACTATACATAAATACATCCAGTAGCCAATGAGTTATGACCACTTCATGTTAAGTCAATTATTAAGCTAATTCTGAAGCTCTTATAACTTCTAAAAGAAATGTCTTATGGGAAAAATGTAGATAAATTAAAGATCTCAATCAAACAAACTTACTAATAAAAATTCCCAAGACCTATTTGTTTCACTGGTTTGAATTGCAATTAGAAATATTAACCTAGGGGCTTCTTTTAGAAGTTCATGACCAAAATGTTATTTACTGGGATATTTTCTCATTTTTTTTTCTAAGCATAGAGGTGACATAAAAATCACATTAGCTAGAAATGAGACTAAGGTGTCAGAGCAAAATTAACTACACTGGTCTCATTAGTAAAACTTGAATACCTAATTTCAACTTGATATATGCTAAAATGACTGAGATGTGAAGCATTACATAATCAAGTGACAATAAACGTTGGGTTGAGTTGTTTATCTCCGGCACTGTTTTGCATACCATGGGCTAAATGGTCAGGTCACATGGATCCCAAAAGCTCAGAGAAGGTTGGGGGAGGGGACCCACTGGAACAGCTGTTGGGAGACAGATGGTAGCCTCCTGTCAAGGCCATCCAGCGTGTATGACAATAAACATTTATGTTAAGAGAATGTAATATTTTGTTTGTATTTGTTAACGAAATTTTTTATTTTTTGTTAATATTTGTAAATGAAATGAAATTGTAATTTAATAATTTTCAGAAGGTACTGGATTTTGATAATTAAAAAAATAAAATATTAAAGGCAATTCATTTAGATGGTAGTAAAATGGTGCCTTCAAAAGATTAGTAGTGCTTAAGTGAAAAAACAAAATCAAGCTTTTGTTATAAACTACCATGAATGCTTGCAAATTACTCATATACAAAAATTAAAGTTAACACAGTAGGATTAATACGAAATAAAATTAAAATATTCAATATATTTTTTCAGTCAGTAAAATCAATGAAATTAAATTTTATTTAATGCACATATACAAATTATTTTTTATTATAAAAGAAAAGTATTTCTTTTCATTTTTTTATCATTAACGAGACTGAAATCTTATTTCTCCAAACATCTGCTAGATTGCATAATGTTATTTTGTCATTTTTTACTTTATTTTAAATTGTCATCATTCACAGAACTTAATTTGTCATTGTCAAAATTTGAAGTTCAGAAGGAAAAAGTTGGTGAAAAAGTTCCACTTGACAGTTCCTGAGTACAGATGGATTCTCTTGTTAAGGTTAACCAGTGCTCCTGACCATGTCTTTCTAGCACATAGCATTTGCAGTAAATTAGTCAGAAACAAAAATAAAAGAATTTAAAAGTTGATTCTTACCTAAGAGTTTTTGAAGTATCTGACCGTCATAAAGATCTTCTTCAATATCTTTCACAATAATCCTATGGCCAGCCAATTCATCATTAATCCAGTCAATAAGGACACTTATTAATTCTTTCAGCTTAGGGTCATCATATGATCCAGGTTCTATCATAGATCTCTCCTCATATTCATCTTTTTAGATTTAAAAAAAATTTAAATAAACATTTTTTATTTGTAAGAAAGCTAAATACCATAAATATTCAAATAATAGTTTGGGTGACAATTTAAAATTTCTTGCTTTTATCTGTTTATAATCTGAACCCAGGCTGCAATTTAAAAATAGCTGAGACCCATACAATTATTAAGCAGAGTTTTTTTCAATTGATTTATGAAGACATGATTACATAAGAAAAACAAATTGCACACAACATAGTTCTAGATTTTTACATAAAAATTTTAGATTTTGATTAGAATTTAGGAAGATTTTACATTTTTTGAATTATTTCATTATTCTAGAATAAATATTTCAAATTATTTCTATTATTACTCAAATGTTAATTTTTAAAGATATTTAAGTTCATATGCAATTTATGGGATTTAAATATTAGCTTACATTTTCTAATCTATTAAAAAATGCCCAATTTTTCTTTGAAAAAAATATTACAGCTTTGAACTATGACAAATTTAACCCACTTTGACTAGTCCTAATAATGAATTGTGAATACAATGGTTTTGAAAAATTGTTTAAAAATAATTGCTCCAAACTATCACGAGGTAATAATGAAGAATAAATTCCTATTCTGTTTTGAAGCCCAGGCTGCTTTTGTTAGGATCATGTCTTTAAGTTCTAATTTAAATGAAAGTCTGATCTAGATCATTGGTGTCCAACATACAGTCCACGAATAATTTTTATATGGCCCATGTGGAAAGTGAACTAAAACAGCATTTTAAATTTTGTTAATTATTTCAGGAACCATGTACATTCGATACTAAAATAAGTGAAAATAAACGAATTTAAAGGACTGTGGCACTCATTGCACTGAATACGTGAGAGTGTTGAAGCTATGAAACTATGTATTGGTCTCATGAATTCTGTTTCTTTGATCTATGTTTTGTTTCAAATATGCACAGGCCCAACCAGAAGTGGGCTAAATGTAGTCCAGTGCTATCATATATATGTTAAATGCAGTCACTTTTTAACTAAATACAGTTACAGACTTCCTTTTACATCTAATGAGGAACGGAAAATGCAACACAAATTTTTCTTGAATCATTCAAATGTGGCCCGCAAAATAAATCTAACTTTGAATATTGCCACTGTTCAAGAAAAGGTTGGACACCACTGATCTAGATAAGAGAAGTGGATGTAGCATAAAAAGCATAATCAAGAATGTGACCACTTGTGCAGTTTAACAAGCAATGCACAAAAGTGAATTAATGTAAATAATAACTGAATTTAGTATTTATGAAGTACATACACATTGCTTTATTTACTACACAATAATGCTATTTTAGGGTTAAATGCCCTTTGAGCAAATTTAGCCTACATTTTTAGATATATTAACTTCCATTGCTTTATATACAATGTTAGCAATTTTAATGTAGTATGCACTAACTTCTAAATTTTTAGCCTATAAAAGTTCTGAAGCTTTTAAAGATGGAACCTTTATATTTTTCTAATATACTTATTATATTTTTATTTCTAAGTTAATGTGCATGGCTATGTTAAAATTGCTAACATTGTAAATGAAGAAATGGGTTGGGTGCTTTACCTCTGAGCAGCACTTTTTTTGCACATAATGGGCTGAGAGAAGGTTCCCCAACCTTCTCAGGAGTCCCACTGAACAGCTCTTAGGAGACAGATGGTATCCTCCAGTCAAGGCCATAGAGTGTGTTCTTACTTAACATATACAGAGTATGGCTCTCCCATACATGGAGCCATGGCTTAATGTCCCATCCAACAGACAGCAGCCTTTCCAAGCCCATTGTTGTCCCCTACTGACTGAGGGCAGGGAGAGGAGTTTTGTAGAGATAAACCTCAATGCTGATACACCTGGGACTCAAACCTGGGAACAGCAGTTTATGAGCCTGGCACACTACTGACTGAGCTACTCCTGCCCTAATTTAGCAATGGAAGTCAATATATATAAAAATGTAGGCTGAACTTGCTCAAGAGGCATTTAACTCTAATATATTATTGTGTGGAAATTAAAGTGATTTTAAACATCTGCCGAGTTTTTAAATATATTTTTGTACATGTATGTGCATGTACTTCATAAATATTAATTCAATTATTATTTACATTGAAATACACACATAATTATTATTTGTTTTTACAGCCAATAATTTGCTATTTTTAAAAAAACCTGGAGTGTACTTTGAAACACCCAGTTTTATTACCATTAATGTTGTTATAAGTATGCCATTTCTGGCAGAATTAGCAAACCATTACTGCTGTCATTGTTGTATTAATGACATGAATGCCTCTGTTGTGTGAATTGAGGAACTCAAGAAGAACAACGTTAAGAGAGTTGGTTTGCATACATTTCAGTAGTAGTATGTATTTACAGTGAGATTTGTTGCACAAATTTAGTACTAATGTTAGCAGGAAGTAATTGTGCATACTTAAAAGCCAAAGTTATTTTCTAAGTAGGTAAAAATTGAATAAGTACCAGTTGTTTGCGATAACTGGAGTTACCTGTGTTCTGCATTTATTGGATACATTTTGTTAAGAAAGGTTTCTAAGCCTAATTAATTAATGATGTGTATTGAGTTGTAAATATATACTTGTAATATCAGTGTCTGGTATAGTGTGGAAAATTCTTGTGCAAATTAATATTTTGCAGTTATTGCAACTGGTACTCCATTGTTTAAGTTATTAGTTGTGTAATATTGGATTTCTTGTTACTGAATAATAGAGTTTCATAAATAAAAACTATATATATTCATTTGCCTTCATTACTTTTTAGTAATATTAATAACCAAAGTTACTCATCAGTCAGCCAACTTGTCACAAAACTCTGACATACAGCAGAGAGATCTGTGAGGAAGACAATCCTCAGCAGAAAGACAACACATAAGAGATAAACAGTCATGCTTAATTTGGGGTTTGAACCCAGGCCCATTTACTCTACACTTAGAAACCTTACACTTTGTTACCATTACATACCTAAGATGTAATCTTGTGGAGGTAGATCTGGAAGTGTAGGACTACCTGGAGAATCTATTGCATGTTTGCCTTCTGCTGTTAATTCATTCACTGGTGAAATATGTAAAAATACATTATTATTCCTATAATGAAGAACAAATATGCTAAAATATAGTTATGTATGATAGTTTTAATATTTCACAGATAATGAAAAATATTATATACAAATAAATCAAAATTTTAATTCTTTATGACCCTGTTAAATGCTTTTAAGCACTTCAACAATGTTCTATGTTATCAAGCATTAAAAGTTATTAAGGAGAAATTTACCTACTGTACTACAGAGGAAGGTAGTAAGAGGAACTCGCAAGCATCCTGGAAGTTCCTCTTACTACCGATCCTCTGCGGTACAGAAGTAAATTTCTCCTTAATAACTTTTGATGCTTGATAGCATAGAATATTTGTTGAAGTGCTTAAAAATATTTAACGGTGTCAGAGAATTAAAGATTCAATTTTAATTACTGCATTGTGAACCTTTACTGTAATTTTTGTTATTATGTACAAGTGATAAATAAATTATAATGCAATAGAATAATGAAATAAAGATGCATGGTGCAGGAAAGAAGTAGAATAATGGCTCTTAAAACTGCTCTTCTACCAACTAATAATATATAGATAACATAAACAGCTTTTATTTTGGTAATAATCACTGGAAAAATGGCATTAAACTTTCTGATTAGTTATAATGACAAGTACATAAAAAAAAATTTTCATGCTTTAAATACATGCATGCACCAAAGTACTCACCCTTTTGCAATCCTTAAGAAGCTGTGGGTTACGGAAATATAACCAGATTGTATAACTCAGTTTTCCATACATGTCTATCCTGAACTACAGATATTGCATTTGGCCACCACATGCCAATTCTAACAAGATCTCCTGTGTGACATTGTCCAGCCACTGAATTCCAGGTCTGCAACTTTTCTAAGGTCTTTATATATACTATTAATAATTCTATTCACTAATCTGCAGTTCTGCATGTGGGCAACATGGCCAAATCAAAGCAGTCTTTCTCTAAACAGGATCTTTCTCAAAGGTGGTTGATGACTCCTTTGTCTAAGCTAATTACTTACATAGTCAAACCACATAATACTCAAAATATTGCATAAGCATCTTGAATAGAAATCATCAAGTTTATTGCTATCTTCCTTAAAAAGGGAAGAACTTTTACTAGCATAGCAAATTTTACCACAATCTCCACACATTCTTAAAAATCCCAATAGCAGTAACTGTTCTCCTGTTTATCTCATTTTCCACATTGCAAATATTTGTCAAAGAGCCTACAAGATATTTAAACTGAGAAACCACAGGTATTCAAAAAAATTAAAGCACAAATATTAGAATAGATACACAATGCAGTAATTAAAATTAAAGCTATTTAATTATCTATGACACTGTTAAATGTTTTTAAGCACTTCAACACATGGACTATGCTATCAAGTATCAATAATTATTAGAGAGAGATTTACGTACCACGCCGTAGAGCAGGCATGTCAAACTCGTTAACCACAGAGGGCCATATTAAGTATTATATATTAAATCGCGGGCCGCAAAACAAAACAAACCAGATGAAAATTGTTATGTGCAAACTAGACTAGAACGCAGTATTTGTTCACCGACTGCTAACGAATAGCTTCCGACTCTACTGGCATTTCGCGACTCATTGCCATGCGCAAAGTACGTACATTTGAATGACCTCGAGACGTGTATACATGTCGGAGCCCGATCGTAGAATTGCTCATATCATGAAATGCCACTATTTCATGAAATGATCGGGCATTTCATGATATGAGCAATTCTACGATCGGGCTCCGACATATACATTTATGCGCAATAGTTTCCCTTATATATAAATGGAAATGTTTTCTGAAATACATTTATTTAATTCATGTACCGTGTACGTACTTATAATTTTAATTAAAGAATCCAGTGTTGTCAAAAGTTAAATAAACGTATTGGTTATCAATCTTGGCGGGCCGCAGAACAGTTCCCGGCGGGCTGTGTGTTTGACATGCCTGCCGTAGAGGATGGGTAGTAACAGGAACTTCCAGGATGCTTTTGGTGATAAATTTAAAAATCAACGTTCTTGCTAGCAAGCGACGTCTCAGTAGAGATTAAAAGAAGGATGACAGCTGTCAATGGTTTACCCGCCTTGGCAAATGAAATAACCATTTATACTTTTGCTTTTTACTATGCTATCAAAAGTATAAATGGTTATTTCATTTGCCAAGGTGGGTAGACCATTGGCAACCATCATCCTTCTTTTAATCTCCACTGAGAAGTCACGTGCTGGCATCAATTTCTAAATTTATCACCGAAATCATCCCAGAAGTTCCTGTTACTACCCATCCTCTACAGCATGGTACGTAAATCTCTCTCTAATAATTATTGATACTTGATAGCATAGTCCATGTGTTGAAGTGCTTAAAAACATTTAACAGTGTCATAGAGAATTAAATAATTTTAATTTTAAACTAAAGCACCACTCACCTGACCAAATTTCATCATTTTAGTTTACTCTCTTATCACCAAATGTACATTATCATCAGTCTCATCAATAATTTTAATGATAGTTTATCTTGTAAACATCATTTGCTAAAAGAGCAAATCCAACTTAATCTCTCAGACATTTTCAAATTTCTAGACAATTTAAGGCACTGGCCTGTTCCTTGCAATGAAATATTCAAAATGTAACTGATAATCAAAATAAATAAAGGGGCCAAAATGTATCCACGACAAACTCCAGCCGTATGTTAAAACAATCACTAAGTTTTACCAACTCTCACACACAACACATTGTTATTATAGACTAATCAGGTATGCCACAAGCACTCATGGTCAACCATAAACTATGGTGGTCTACAGAGTCAGTTGCAAATTTGTTAATCACACATTGTTGAAACAATAAACATTTCTAAAGTGAAAAAAAAAAATTGATGTATGCAGCTGCTACTGCCTCTGAATCCATATTGTTCTTCAAGAAATTGGCCATCAACTAAATGTTTAATTTAGGGTTGCCAACCATACCATATTGGATGGGATTTCTCATTACCCATAAAAAAAGAAGTCACCAAAGCCTAGGCTACCAACAATCCACAGTTACTCTAACATTAAGTTTTGAAATTATACATTACACTGAGCTGCACTATCTCTTGGTGAGGACCACAAACAGCCAACTGTCAACAAAATAATATTAAAATTATTGTAATAATAAAAAAAAATCCAGATTTATCTTTAATAAGTAAATGTTTTTCTTGTCTTGATTCTACATATTAATTCAAGGAGTTTAAAATTAATTCTTGTGCACATATTAGAAGAATCAAACTTTTGGCTCAAAATATGGGATTTTTTTTAAATTTTATAATTATAATTTTTCAGTCTAAAAGAATTAAACTGAATTTTGTGTTCTACTTTAACATCCCCCATTTGTAGTTTAATTTTTAGAGCACATTTGATCTCCCTCTGATGACAAATCCCTAATCAACTACCCTCTAGTGAATTTACTATATATAAATATTAGAAGTTGTTTTAGTTTATTTTATTAAGTAGATAACATATGCAAGCAGAACAGAGAATTGGTAAAAATATTTTTAATTTCCAAAAAAATAAGTGATTCAATATCCTTTATTTTTGTTTCTAGAGCTATGGAGTTAACAGCTGTGTCGATTCTACAAAATGGAAACCCCTATTCCAATACGGATACTATTTTACTCAGTGACAAACTTAATAAATGCTATTATTAGGGTAATTTCAGAATAAATACTTCAAAAATTTAAATAAACGTGCATTTCTCTGCGTAAAAAACCTATCAAGAGAAATACATAATTCTGTATCATATCTCAACACAACTGATGTCCTAATATGGCAATAGCAGTAGTTAGTTGAGCCCCACCTCTTAACACAAATAACCATATGCAAGTTTTCTATATCTCAATTTACTTTTCGAAGGTCAACAACACTTAAAAATAGCATTATAGCATATTACCTTCCTTTATCTTCTTCCTTCGTCCAAGTGTACCTAAGTATTCCAAAAAAGATTCATCTTTTTTCCTTTGAGGAGTCGGAGGCCTCGGTGACTTTGGTCGCGGAGACGCCATGCTTTAAAATCCCACGCAACGATGGCAATACCAGTGACTATTTATCTAGATGACTTGTAACCGCAAAACTACGCACTTTCCAAATGTGGCCAATAGTTCTAGAGCTCCTATGTAATCATTCTCCTGCTAACAGTGATCACGAAATATTAAATCATTAGTCACACGTAAAATAGAAAAGTCAGCCGAAAATTCAAAGAGTGTCACTTGTCAAAATATAGGTTATGATTCGCTTCTAGTTAATCTGTTTAGGAAAAAGAGAAGTTTTAAGACGTTGTAGAACTCTTGATAAATTTCGATTTGCGTTCTAATTAATTTTGAATGCTTCAAGTAATTTTAATTTTAATTAAATTTGAGTCTTTTGACATTAGCTACTTGATTCAGGCAATCTCTCGCTTCGCTTACATCTAGAATCTGTCATGATATGAAACAGATATGATGAAAGATCATCTGAATTTTGCTACAAGAGAAAGATCAAATCTTAAAGGACCAATCAAATATCAATATGTAAAAAAAATAGCTCCTGAAGCAGCAGCTTGCCACAGAGGTTTGACAGGAGTCTGTCAGTTTATATGCCATAGTAGAAGGTCTCTGATGATGGCGGAACCTCAGCAGAAAAACAACACAAACATCCGTGCCTTACCCGGAGCTCGAACCCAGGTCTCGTAGATCAATAAATAGTCAAGCGCGCTAACACTCGGCCACGGGACGATACGTATGCAAATAGCACAAGTGTCATCAGGTAAATTTTAATGCATATTTCATTTCAGCGTAGTTTAAAATTTTCAATATCGGTGGCTACAGCTGGTGACGGGAATTTTCCATTGGCAAATCATAATGATATGAAGGAAAAAAAAAGTTTGGAGAAAAGCATTGTAATTACGATCATCATCATCATCAACATCCTCAAGCAGCCATGGGCTACGGAGGTAAGTGAGAAAAATTTGCGCATATGCACTGGTAGCATCGTACAAACATTCAGTGAAATTTTATGGCGTGATCATCAACTTCTTGTCGCTGAAAACTTTCAATACTGGGCATTTGGAAATTGCCTTTGTTCGAATTTTATTTCGATTGTAAATCTAACTTTTCCTGCAATACTAACCAAAAAAGTTTAATTTCGCATCTTGCCTATTGAAGATACAAGTCTACTATTGTAACTATCGGTATTAAATTTATTTTGTAAAAATTGAAACTGCCTTGAAACGAAGCTGACAGAAAAATTTACGCAGGACAGTTGAATTACAAGGACGTGCATGTACACTTTAAATTAATGGGGTGCTCATTTATCATAGTGAAGTTTTCCCAATCTTCAGTTTATGTCTAGTGACTTTTTTCCCTAAAAAGCTTATTTGCAAAGTTAGGTAGATTTGAATGTGGCTGTTCTTAACATGAAAATGTCCGGACACTATTTGCGATATAATGTATAACCACAATATCCAGATGATATCTAAGATGGCAAATGGATATGTATCAGTTATATTAGGCATCTTATGGATATATTATGGATATTGAGATTTTTTTTTTTAGGAGTTAATTTATTTCTCTATAAAAACTTACTTTTTCCGTGGACATTTCCTGGTGATCTCCTTCTTACTGGACGTGGTGATACGAGAGGTGATGACTTCGTGTTCTTCCCTTCCAGCTTATCAGATGCATTCAAGTTCTCAGAAGAACCAGGAATATCTGACGTCACAGAATTCGTATCAGGTGATGATCCTCGGAATTCATCTGGTGGAGGTGGTAAAGAGTCTACCTCCTGATCAGAACTCTCTACCAAGAATTGCGGTGGAGGTGGAAGAATCTCGTCGCTAAAGTTTTCATCTTTATTCTCACTTCTACTTAAATCCGAATTTTGCCCAGGAACAGGTAAATCTGTTTTGGCAGTTGGTTGAAAACGCCATCCTGTTTCCTCTATAGGAGATTGTGAAGGTGAGTATGGCTTTGGAAAGTCGTAATCCCGAGAACGTCCTCGTGGTGAAGAATCTGCAGAAAAGAAAATGTTCCTATCTTTCCCTTTCTCTGGAAGTATGGGGGGAGTGTATTCTTCGATTACAGAACGTCTGTAGAGGAGTTGTTCCACTACCTTTTCTTCTTGTGGGGAATTTTTTAGAACTACTTCCTCATTTGAAGATCTTGTCGATTGTTTTCGGTTCCTCACTTCCACTTCATAGACCATACCCTCATTGGATTCAGCCATATAAATAACCTAAAAAAGTTACTACATTAGAATTAATAGGATTGCGAAAATACAATTGAATTCATGGTTATTTACTCCAGCATTTTTGCTGAAGGGTTGGTTCAGTATGTAGCATTCCATCCTCGTGATCTGCAGCTCCCAGTTTCGAGTACCACCCTGGCCAGCATTGAGATTAATCTTTGTTTAATTCTCATGTGAAATTGAATCATGTTAAATCAGGAAGGCAATTGAATCATGTTAATTCTCAGTGAAAAGAGGGAACACCTATTGGCTTGGAAAGAAAGCTTTCTGTTAGTTAGATGGTGTAACCGTCCACTATTATAATTGGGTATGCATATGTACTTAATGGTAATGACATTCTTTGGGGCTAGCCTCTTACCGTTGTGAATTAAGTCATTGCCTCTCACCAGCCTTACTAACTTCCCTTGGTATCATCAGTTTGGCTCCAGCATATCGGCATGATGCTTTCTCCTCCTCTCCGAAGAGTTGTTGATTCATTTTACCTATGAGTGGCACTTTTTGCACACAATGGGCTAAATGGCCAGGTCATAAGGACCCTGAGGGCTCAGAGAAAATTTGGGGAGGGAACCCACTGGATAGCTAGATGTTAGGAGATGGATTATAACCTCCCATCAAACCATCTAGTGTGTTCTTTCGTAGTACAGGATATGGCTCTCCCGCACACTGGGCTACAGCTTAACCAGCCCATTGAATGGACAGCGGCATTTCCAAGCCCATCGGTGTCCCCTACTGACAGAGGGCAGGGTGGGACGTTTTGTGGAGATAAATCTCAATGCTCGTCCAGATGGGATTTACAACTGGGAACTGTAAATTACCAGCCTGATGCTCTACCGAATGAGCCACCCTCACCTTTCTCTGAGTACAGCTGTCTAAGTCTGATTTGGCTGATAAGCAGTGATGTTCAGAGATTTGGATGGAAATCTGTAATAAAGCCATTATTAATTAAAAATTAAAGAGCTGAATGCAGATGTTGGTTCCCTAGTCTGGGACTAAATGGCAGCATGGGTCAAGGTGATAAATAAAGGAGGTTGTTAAAATGATCAATAGAAGGCAGCAGAATAAAAAGTAACTCACTTCAAATGAAGGAGTTTGGTAGTCGCCCAAATGAAAAATAGTATTTTATGGTTTTCTAATAGCTCCCTTCGACTTCATCGATGTGTAAGTATGGCCTCGCCCGTGATGATGAAGTACTTCTGAGGTATAAAGTCTAGAAAATTGGAGACGTTTTCCCAGTACAGGCCCTGTGTTCAATATAGCTGGTTAGCGAGATTTGAAAGATAAAGATTCAAGAATTGAAGGAAGAATTTGAGCTGGATGATAAAAGATTTGGAGCGAGTTGTCACATAGGAGGCAAAGCCATTACATCATGTACAGGAGAGCAACTCCTGTGCACATTAAAGAATACAATAGGAGGCTGGTACCTTGGAAATTTATCCTACTTTGTGAAAAAAAAGTGCCACTTATTAACATTGGGATATAGGCTATGCCAAACCATGGATCTGCAATTAAAAACACTCTGTATTGCACCCCTTTCCATAATCCTTTAATATGGTAATTAAAAAAGCTATTAGCATTAGCTTTGGCACTCTCCTTATCATTTATCATACGAGCATGTTACGGTATTTCAGTGCAGTTAATAGGGGCGGGGGTTGCTCAGTCGGTAGCGTGCCAGGCTCGTAATCTGTAGTTCCCAGGTTCGAGTCCCAGCTGGGTCAGCATTGAGATTTATCTCCGCAAAATTTCCCCGCCCTGCCCACGGTCAGTAGGGGACACCAATGGGCTTGAAAAGGCCGCCGTCCGTCGGATGGGACGTTAAGCCGTGGCCCCGTGTGCGGGAGAACCATACCCTGTACACGTTAAAGAACATGCTGGATGGCTTTGACGGGAGGCCAACAGCTGTTCCAGTGGGTCCCCTCCCCCAACCTTCTCTGAGCCTTCGGGGTCCATGTGACCTGGCCATTTAGCCCATGGTGTGCAAAAATGTGCAGCTCAGAGGTAAAACAATCCAATCAGTGCAGTTAGTACTTCGCTGTTGCTTTTTGGTGCACTATTTTTTTACATAAAATGAATTGCTGTTGAAATAAAAAATGAGCAATCTATAGAATTGAATAAAACTAAGGAAATATATTTATATAATTTATAAAAAAAAATAAATACCCCCTCAAGCAGCTGCTTGCCACAGAGGTCTGACAGGAGCCTGTCAGTTTATATGCCATAGTAGAAGTTCTGAGAGGATGGCAGGACCTCAGCAGAAAAACGACACATACAACCATGCCTTCCCCGGGGCTCGAACCCAGGTCCCTTAGATCAGTAGCCAAGCGTGCTAACCACTCGGCCATGGGACGGCTAATATATAATTTACGTAACTTAATTTATATATTTATATAATTTATATCAAAAATTTCTACCAATTTTTACCTATCTCCGTGGCTGAGTGGTTAGCACGCTTGGTACTGATCTAAGGGACCTGGGTTCGAGCCCCGGGTAAGGCATGGATGTATATGTCGTTTTACTGCTGACGTTCTGGTATCCTCTCAGACCAGTTATCCGCCATATCTTTCGACCGATGGTCTTAGAAAGGACGCCGTCTGTCAGATGGGATGTTAAGCCGTGACCCCGTGTGTGGGAGAGACATACCCTGTGCACGTTAAAGAACACGCTGGATGGCCTTGAAGAGAGGTTACCATCTGTCTCCCAACAGCTGTTCCAGTGGGTTCCCTCCCCCAACCTTCTCTGAGCCATCTCATGACCTTTATGACTAAAAAATATTGTGCTAGTTCTGCGTAATATAAACGAAAACAGTAATAAAGCTCTTTACTCTTTTTTAATTTATTCTTTACTTTTTTTTCAGTTAACTTGGGACTTTTTTTTTAAGAGTTTCATGGGCTATAGCAATACTTGGGTTTTTTACCTTTGAGCTGCACTTTTTTGCACAAAAGGGGCTAAATGGCCAGATCACAAGGACCCCAAGGGCTCAGAGAAGGTTAGGGAAGGGAACCCACTGGTCAGCTGTTGTTTGACTAATGGTAGCCTCCCGTCAAGGCCATCTAACATGTTCTTTAACGTTCACAGGGTATTTATCTCCCGCTCACGGAGACAGGGCTTAATATCCTCTCAGACGGACGGCGGCCTTTCCAAGCCCACCAATGTCCCCTACTGACCGCGGGGAGTTTTGCGGAAATAAATCTCAACGCTGACTTTACTGGGACTCGAACCTGCGAACTGCACTTTATGAGCCTGCCACACTACCGACTGAGCCACCCCCGATCCACTAAAGCCCTTTAATTTTGAAACAAAGTTTTTAGGGGAAAAAAAATTTAGAGGTAAAATAAACCTCTCAATGAAATTTTCTGAATTTTGGGTTACAAAATTATATTTGAATTTATTTTTAAACAGTTATGAAAAATAATTTAACAGCAAAGTTGCACGTCATAAGAAGTTACCAGAAAAGTTATTACAGTTGGAAAAATAATTATTGAGACAAGATCAATCTTTCGTATTTTTTGAAGGATCTCTGCTCTTTAACATTCAGTTTCAATAGCTCTTTAAGTATTAAACGAAAATTGCTGAAAACGGAGATTAGAAAGCTTCATTTCATGTCCAATAGCACTTATTTGAAATAAAAATCGAATTTTACAAGCTAATGGAGTTCTGATTGGTTGGTTGGTTGTTTTACTTCTGAGCGGCACTTTTTTGCACACTACGACTAAATGGCCAGGTCACAAGGACCCCTAAGGCTCAGAAAAGGTTGGGGGAGGGTTGGGTTGGGTTGTTTTACCTCTGAGCGGCATTTTTTTGCACACTACGACTAAATGGCCAGGTCACAAGGACCCCTAAGGCTCAGAGAAGGTTGGGGGAGGGTTGGGTTGGGTTGTTTTACCTCTGAGCGGCATTTTTTTGCACATCATGGACTAAATGGCCAGGTCACAAGGACCCCGAAGGCTCAGAGAAGGTTAGGGGATGGACCCACTGGAACAGCTGTTGGGAGACAGATGGTAGCCTCCCGTCAAGGTCATCCAGCGTGTTCTTTAACGTGCACAGGGTATGGCTCTCCCGCACACGGCCCAACTAACGGACGGCGGCCTTTCCAAGCCCATCGGTGTCCGCTACTGACCGTGTGCAGGGCGGAGAGTTTTGCGGTGATAAATCTCAACGCTGACCCAGCTGGGACTCGAGCCTGGGAACTGCAGATTACGAGCCTGACACGCTGCCGACTTAGCAACCCTCGCCCCAATGGAGTTCCGAACTTAGCTTTCCATTTACATAACATAAAAGCATTCTGGGAAATTTGGTAATGCATAGCATAGGGAACAGATATAAGACTGACCTTTGTTGAGCTTTGTAGAGTTAAACTCGTGCACTATTCCTGATAGAACAATTGGGAAACACACCCAGTATACAATTATATATTATATATTACACCAGTATACACACACAATTCAACTAGACGATTTCCACTGAGGTGCTAATCGCAGTAACACTTTGCGCACTATTCTAATTAAAACACGTTAAACGACATAGGAGTCCATGTAATATTGCGACTGAAATGCATTGGATTTGCAAAATGTTCTGATGGCGATGCAAGCATTCCAGGGGATGTCGCAGTTCCTCCTGAAAATATGTTATCACACTGGCCCGGCACTTCCTGACTTCCGTTTATTGACGTCAACATTTCCGGTTCTCGGAATAAACCTTGCGTTTTGTTACTGGAGCATCCTTTCGTATTTTGCTGTTCGATACACTATAAAGAGTTTCTTCGATTAGTTTGTTGTTTTTTCCATTTCCAACGGATGACAGGGAACAGATAGAAAAGAAATATTACTTAAGTTTGACATTTTGAAATAACATTTTCTGTAACACGTCATGTTTGTAAAATTAATGTTCTCAGATTTCAGTTGGTTGGTTGTTTTACCTCTGAGTGGGACTTTTTTTGCACACAATGGGTTAAATGGCCAGGTCACTAGGATCCCGAAAGCTCAGAGAAGGTTGGGGGAGGAAACCCACTGGACAGATGGGAGACAAATGGTAGCCTCCCGTCAAGGTCATCCAGCGTGTTCTTTAACATGCACAGAGTATGGCTCACCCGCACACGGGGCCACGGCTTAACGTCCCATCTGATGGACAGCGGCCTTTCCAAGCCCATCGGTGATCCCTACTGACCATGGGCAGGACGGGGAGTTTTGTGGAGATAAATCTCAATGTGACCCAGATGGGAATGGGACGTTTAGCTGTGGCCCCGTGTGCGGGAGAGCCATACCCTGTGGACATTAAAGAACACGCTGGATGGTCTTGACGGGAGGCTACCATGTCTCCTAACAGCTGTTTCAGTGGGTCCCCTCCCCCAACCTTCTCTGAGCCTTCGGAGTCCTTGTGACCTGGCCATTTAGCCCATGGTGTGCAAAACAGTGCCGCTCAGAGGTAAAACGATCCAACGTTAAAGAACACCCTGGATGGTCTTGACGGGAGGCTACTATCTGTCTCCCAACAGCTGTTTCAGTGGGTCCCCTACCCCAACCTTCTCTGAGCCTTCGGGGTACTTGTGACCTGGCCATTTAGCCCATGGTGTGCAAAACAGTGCCGCTCAGAGGTAAAACGATCCAACGTTAAAGAACACCCTGGATGGTCTTGGCGGGAGGCTACCATCTGTTTCCCAACAGCTGTTTCAGTGGGTCCCCTACCCCAACCTTCTATGAGCCTTCGGGGTACTTGTGACCTGGCCATTTAGCCCATGGTGTGCAAAAAAGTGCCGCTCAGAGGTAAAACAACCCAACCCAACCAAATGACTATTGAATTATTTGCCACATATTTCTGAGTTAACACTGATAAATGAAAGGTTAAAATTTGCAGTTCGGAAATGAAATATTGTAAAAATGATTACATAAATAGTAGTTCCTTGCACTTCCGATTTCTGTTTCTTTTGATTTGACTCTTCAATTATCTTCCATTTAGTTGGGGGAAAAAAAGAAGAAAAATTCCCTTTCCTGGAACACGTTTGCTAGCTAAAGAAATATAATACTAAACAGACTGTAAAACAAAAACTTCTGATATGATAACGATTAACTCAAACAGGGAGGGGAGTGGCTCAGCAGGCTTTGGGTTGAGTTGTTTTACCACTGAGAGCACTTTTTTGCACGCAATGGGCTAAAACTTTTATGTCACAAAAACCCTAGAGGGTTAGAGGAGGTTGGGGGTGGGGACCCACTTGAACAGCTGTTAGGAAACAAATGGTAGCCTCCTGTCAAGGCCATCCAGCGTATTCTTTAACGTGCACACGGTATGGCTCTCCCTCACACGGGGCCAAGACTTAACGTCCCATCCGACGGACGGCGGTCTTTCCAAGTCCATCGGTGTCTCCTACTGACCGTGGGCAGGGCGGGGAGCTTTGCGGAGAGAAATCTCAACGCTGACCTAGCTGGGACTCGAACCTGGGAACTGTAGATTACGAGCCTGGTGAGCTATCGACTGAGCCCCCCCCCCCCCCCCCCCCCCGCCCCAGGCTCAGCAGGCAGTAGCGTGCCATGCTCGTAATCAGCAGTTCCCAGGCTGCAGTCCCAAATGAGCCAGAGTTTAGATTTATCTCTACAAAAGTCTTCATCCTGCCCTCGGGAAGAAGAGGTCGCCGATGCACGTGGAAACGCTGCCGTCCGTGAGATGGGACCATGGGCGTCCGCAGAAATTTTTCCAAGGGGGGTGGGGGGCAAAGCTTGGAGACAAATAATTACATCAATAAATTTTTATTTAATTTTTAGGGTTTTTTTTCACAAGTAGATTATAGAATCAGTATTGCATCAATACAAAAACACATACATAACGTATAAATTAATTACGTTTAAATTGTTAGGATTATAATTTGTGGAATTTTTTACTCGATCTCAGAGGGGGCAAGTTTCACATTTGCCCCCCGCCGATTCATGAGAAGGAGTAGAACAAGCGAGATTTGAAGTCGATTCTTTGCCTTCCTGACACCGATTCATGGGAAGGAGTAGAACAAGTTGGGAATTGAAATCGATTCTTTGCCTTCCTGACACCGATTCATGGGAAGGAGTAGAACAAGTTGGGAATTGAAATCGATTCTTTGCCTTCCTGACACCGATTCATGGGAAGGAGTAGAACAAGTTGGGAATTGAAATCGATTCTTTGCCTTCCTGACACCGATTCATGGGAAGGAGTAGAACAAGTTGGGAATTGAAATCGATTCTTTGCCTTCCTGACACCGATTCATGGGAAGGAGTAGAACAAGCGAGATTTGAAATCGATTCTTTGCCTTCCTGACACCGATTCATGGGAAAGAGTAGAACAAGTTGGGAATTGAAATCGATTCTTTGCCTTCCTGACACCGATTCATGGGAAGGAGTAGAACAAGTTGGGAATTGAAATCGATTCTTTGCCTTCCTGACACCGATTCATGGGAAGGAGTAGAACAAGTTGGGAATTGAAATCGATTCTTTGCCTTCCTGACACCGATTCATGGGAAGGAGTAGAACAAGTTGGGAATTGAAATCGATTCTTTGCCTTCCTGACACCGATTCATGGGAAGGAGTAGAACAAGTTGGGAATTGAAATCGATTCTTTGCCTTCCTGACACCGATTCATGGGAAGGAGTAGAACAAGCGAGATTTGAAATCGATTCTTTGCTTCCTGACACCGATTCATGGGAAGGAGTAGAACAAGTTGGGAATTGAAATCGATTCTTTGCCTTCCTGACACCGATTCATGGGAAGGAGTAGAACAAGCGAGATTTGAAATCGATTCTTTGCCTTCCTGACACCGATTCATGGGAAGGAGTAGAACAAGTTGGGAATTGAAATCGATTCTTTGCCTTCCTGACACCGATTCATGGGAAGGAGTAGAACAAGCGAGATTTGAAATCGATTCTTTGCCTTCCTGACACCGATTCATGGGAAGGAGTAGAACAAGCGAAATTTGAAATCGATTCTTTGCCTTCCGACACCGATTCATGGGAAGGAGTAGAACAAGCGAGATTTGAAATCGATTCTTTGCCTTCCGACACCGATTCATGAGAAGGAGTAGAACAAGCGAGATTTGAAATCGATTCTTTGCCTTCCGACACCGATTCATGGGAAGGAGTAGAATAAGTTGGGAATTGAAATCGATTCTTAGCCTTCTTGATAAGCTATTTTGCCATGTGCTGGGTGATTTTCATTTTATTCACTACTTTGATGATTCATTATTATGCAATTCAATATCCATCCCTAGCATTCAAAGGATTGCTAAAAGTCATTCAGTAACTACCAGTTTATATATTGGAAGGTTAATAAAATGCAGTCATTAATGAAATGAAACTATTAATTAACGTAAACTCGATGAACAAACACAAAGTGAAAATTTTCGAGTAAAGTAGAAGAAAATAAAAAAAAGAGTAGGTTTATGGAAGCCAAATAAAATAGAACAACTAACGGTAACTAGCTTTATACAACATTAATGTATCGTTGCAGTTTCAAAATGTGCCTTAAACTCGATGTTTAATAAGAAAGATATTCCATATTCAAATAGTAAACCAACAAAGTTGAATTTTCCTAACATCCTGGGTGTAGAGAGTCAACTCAATGTAGCCAGTGACAACTTCATAATCTTAACATTCCACCACCAAAGTTCAAATGTCTAGCATAAATACATCATTTGTGATATTCGTTAAAATTTTGTAATTTTCAAGTTTTCCACCATTAGAGGGCGTTATCGTAGCTTCTTGGAGATTCAAAAAGCTCGAATCGTAATATTTCGTCAATACCTTCCAACACAAAAATAATTTTTAATTTATTTCTAAAAACAAATGTTTGCTGTTTACAGATAAATGACAAAGTGAACACATTAGTTCGTTTTATTTTCTTCGAAAACCAGCTAAAAACAGCAGCCATTCCCCCACCCCACCCCCCGAAAATGAGCTAAAAACAGTAGCCAATTTTTTCCAGAAACGAGTTAAAAGCAGCAGGTAATATTTTTTGAAAACGAGCTAAAAGCAGCAGTCATTTTTCCCCCCGAAAATGAGCTAAAAACATTAGCCAATTTTTTTCAGGAGCGAGTTAAAAGCAGCAGCCCTTAAAAAAAAAACATTTAAAAGCAGTAGGTAATTTTTTTCGAAAACGAGCTAAAAGCAGCAGTCATCCCCCCCCCCCCCTCCCGAAAATGAGCTAAAAACATTAGCCAATTTTTTTTTCAGGAACGAGTTAAAAGCAGCAACTCTTAAAAAAAAAGGCGAAAAGCAGCAGTTAAATTTTTTTTCGAACACGACTGAAATGCAGCAGTTAAATGTCCCCCCCCCCCCCGAAAACGAGCTAAATGCAGAAGTTAATTTTTTTGGGAAACGAGCTAATAACAGCAGCCAACCCTTTTTTTTCTCTCTGAAAACCAGATAAAAAGGAATTCCAAATTTAACTACATTCGGGATCCGTAGCGGTAAGTAGACCTTTGGTTGGGAACCGATGGCCCATTACGGCACTCATGATCAGAGATCTTCGGAGCCCTGTGCAAGATTTTTCGTTGTGCCTCATTTAACTTAGGATTACAATCAATCGATGAATTTGGGGTGCATTTATGCACCCCATAAATATGGCGCCTTGCGCTGTCGCACCGCTCGATCGTGAGTAGTAGCCTGGGCACTTGCGCGGCAAACGAACTTTGCCCCTGAGCCGCAGAAAGCCACACCCCCCTGCAGAAAGGATGTGCTCCCGAGATCATAGCCTCAAACCCATGGAAAATAAGCAACGGTAAAGGATCCATAGTAAATACACAGATTACCTGTAGAGATAGACTTCAAACATTAGTTAAATTTATCATTTGATTTTTAAAGCGCCATCTAGTGTTTAAAATACGTATTTTTTTTAAAAAAACTCTGAGCTGGTTTAGATCCCTCACGTTTTTTAGCGCATTTACCGTTACGCCAAGGATAATATATGATGGAAATGAAGAAGGAATGAACGCTCATTATTTTTTATAAATTAACCTAGGAATAAATTATATTTTTTTCCCTTGTAAACCACATTTAACTTGGGAATTAATTTTTTTAATTTTTTTGTAAACCACATCTAACTTTTGAATTATATTTTTGTTCCTTGTAAACCACATTTAACTTTGGAATTATATTTTTGTTCCTTGTAAACCACATTGGGCATAATTTTTTTTACTTAGAAATAAATTTATAAGTAGATCAACCAATTTATAAGTAGATAGATCTTAAAGTAGATCCCTGCCGTCGACCACGTTTTACTGACGGACGGGAAAATAATTTTTATAAAATCTGAAAAGTCCTGCGAAACAGACCGGTGTTTGAAATACGTATTTAAAAAAATCCTTATATATTTGCGGAGAACTCATGACTTGATGATGAAGGCCATACTAGAAAGTATCTATTATATGTTTGCAATAAAACGTCATAAAAAGGAATATATTTTATGTCCACGAATTTTTATTGATACATGTTTATAAAACATGGCCCTCAGAACGGTAAATCCCACTATTCAGTCATATCCACAGTTGAACTCCTCACTGAAGTATCAAACAATGAAACTCAAAGAAACGGACTCGAGAAGCAATCCGGAAGTGACAACAATGGAGAAAGGTAGGCGAAATTTAAAATGGAAGCGATGAATCTGTTTTCCGTTTTAATGATTTAAAGAAACGAGCCCTTCCTTTCGCTATAAGCTTTGTACCTTTAGTTTTGTGCGCTAATTGAGGATCATTTCACAAATCTTAGAGAATTCGCGATTTAAGGTAAGTCACGTGTTGAAAACTTTGAGTATCGCAATTCAATTTGGGTTGTTTTACCTCTGAGCGGCGCCTTTTTGCACACAATCGGCTGAATGGACAGATCATAAAGGCCCAGAGGGTTCAGAGAAGGTTGGGGGAAAGGGCCATCACTGGACAGCTATTGTTAGGACACAGATGGTAGCCTCCTGTCAAGGCCATCCAGCGTGTTCTTTAACGAGTACGGGATATGGTTGATTGGTAAAGCAAACCAATCACTCCATTTTGTCCTCCCTTGAGAGCTGGCTGTGACTCATATGTCGTCCACTGTTTGGGTGTCCTGGTCACTTGGCCATTCAGTGGTGTACGAAAAAAGTGAACTGATTGGTAAAGCAATCCAAACCTAACTCATCACTCCATTTTGTCCTCCCTTCAGAGCTTGCTGTGACTCTTATGTCTTCCACTGTTTGGGTGTCCTGGTCACCTGGCCATTCAGTTGTGTATGAAAAAAGTGAACTGATTGGTAAAGCAACCCAAACCTAACTCATCACTCCATTTTGTCCTCCCTTCAGAACTTGATGTGACTCTTATGTCTTCCACTGTTTGGGTGTCCTGGACACCTGGCCATTCAGTTGTGTATGAAAAAAGTGAACTGATTGGTAAAGCAATCCAAACCTAACTCATCACTCCATTTTGTCCTCCCTTCAGAGCTTGCTGTGACTCTTATGTCTTCCACTGTTTGGGTGTCCTGGTCACCTGGCCATTCAGTTGTGTATGAAAAAAGTGAACTGATTGGTAAAGCAATCCAAACCTAACTCATCACTCCATTTTGTCCTCCCTTCAGAGCTTGCTGTGACTCTTATGTCTTCCACTGTTTGGGTGTCCTGGTCACCTGGCCATTCAGTTGTGTATGAAAAAAGTGAACTGATTGGTAAAGCAATCCAAACCTAACTCATCACTCCATTTTGTCCTCCCTTCAGAGCTTGCTGTGACTCTTATGTCTTCCACTGTTTGGGTGTCCTGGTCACCTGGCCATTCAGTTGTGTATGAAAAAAGTGAACTGATTGGTAAAGCAATCCAAACCTAACTCATCACTCCATTTTGTCCTCCCTTCAGAGCTTGCTGTGACTCTTATGTCTTCCACTGTTTGGGTGTCCTGGTCACCTGGCCATTCAGTTGTGTATGAAAAAAGTGAACTGATTGGTAAAGCAATCCAAACCTAACTCATCACTCCATTTTGTCCTCCCTTCAGAGCTTGCTGTGACTCTTATGTCTTCCACTGTTTGGGTGTCCTGGTCACCTGGCCATTCAGTTGTGTATGAAAAAAGTGAACTGATTGGTAAAGCAATCCAAACCTAACTCATCACTCCATTTTGTCCTCCCTTCAGAGCTTGCTGTGACTCTTATGTCTTCCACTGTTTGGGTGTCCTGGTCACCTGGCCATTCAGTTGTGTATGAAAAAAGTGAACTGATTGGTAAAGCAATCCAAACCTAACTCATCACTCCATTTTGTCCTCCCTTCAGAGCTGGCTGTGACTCTTATGTCTTCCACTGTTTGGGTGTCCTGGTCATCATCTTTTCTCATCTTCGTCTTCCTGCCGACACCGATCTTCCCCAATGTAGTTGAAGAGGCCTTGATGGAGAGCATGATTAAAGCCACCACGTGCACGTCGTCTTCCCCTCCAAAAGAGCCCGTCATTGCGATGTCGCCAGCAAGATTCATTCAAGCTGTTGCCTTGCTCAGACAAACAGGTTATGGTAAAGTTACCTTATAATCCATCCACTATGAAATCCATATTTTAGTTTTTACCATTTAATATGTCGCATTTCACGTGCTTGGGTCTTTTAAAACTGCAGTGTAGCATTTAGGATTTTTTCGTGTCAAAATTCTTTTCAATGACAATAGTGATGCATGCATAAAGAACAACATACACACGTAATATTTTGAAAAAACATTTTTCAATTAATGTAACAGAAACACGAATGTTATAAAATGAAATATATTTTAACTTTTTCCATACGTTTACGTGATGCATTTATTTTAACAGCTAAATGCTTCTGCTTTTCGAGGGGGCGGATACGAATTCATTATAGAGCACAGTAGGGGTCACGGATGACCTTGGAAAGGCTTTCGTCCATCGTTAAGCCAAGGCCCCTTGTGCAGAGAGCATACCCTGTACACGTTAGAGAACACGCTGGATAGCCTTGACGGGAGTTCGGTTGTTGGGTTGTTTTACCTCTGAGCGGCACTTTTTTGCACACAATGGGCTAAATGGCCAGGTCACATGGACCCCGAAGCTCAGAGAAGGTTGGGGGAGGGGACCCACTGGAACAGCTGTTGGGAGACAGATGGTAGCCTCCCGTCAAGGCCATCCACTGTGTTCTTTAACGTACACAGGGTATGGCTCTCCCGCACACGGGGCCACGGCTTAACGTCCCATCCGACGGACGGCGGCCTTTCCAAGCCCATCGGTGTCCCCTACTGACCGTGGGGGGAATTTTGCGGAGATAAATCTCAACACTGATCCAGCTGGGACTCGAACCTGGGAACTACAGATTACGAGCCTGGCGCGCTACCGACTGAGCCACCCCTTTGACGGGAGACTACCATGTGTCTCCTAAGAGCTGTCTGTGGATCCCCTTCACCCAACCTTCTCTGAGCCCTCTGGGTTCTTGTGACCTCGCCATTTACCCCATTGCATGCAAAAAAAAAGTGCCGCTCAAAAGTAAAACAACCCAACCAATCTCCCCATCGACTTCGTTTTTTTTCTGTCTAGACCGAGGCCTGATTAAGGGTGTACATATTGTTCCTGTAATCTGCAGTTTCCAGGTTCGAATCCTGTTTGGGCCAGCGTTGAGGTTTATCTCCGCAAAATCCCTGCTTGCCCACGGTCAGTAGGGAACACCGATGGGCTTCGAAAGGCCATCGTCCGTCGGATGGGACGTTAAGCCGTGGTCCCGTATATATGAGAGAGCCAGTGGGTCCCCACCCTTCTCTGAGCCTTCGGGTCTTTGTGACCTTGCCACTGTGTGCAAAAAACGCCGCTCAGAGATAAAAAAAAAACCCAACCTGAAGCCTCTGCTTTTCGGGAATGGACTTCTTTCTAACGAAAAGAGGGGAATTTAATAACTAAAATTTGAATGAGTTAATACTTAAATTATAATTAAAGTAATATTTTAATGTGACTTAATTTCAGCGTCATCTTGTGGTGCATTGGCCAACTCGCCGCCTTTTCATCTGGAGAATCCCAAGACGTGGTCCTTTTGCATAATAGGAAACTGCGAAAATAAGGTAAGAGATAAAGCTTACCATCTATTGTAATAAATAAAAAGCATTGTCCTGTTTCAATTCTTTCAAAGCATTTCTCCTACAAGTCGGGCGGGGGGGGGTGGCTCAGTCGGTAGCGCGCCAGGCTCGTAATTTGTAGTTCCCAGGTTCGAGTCCCAGCTGGGTCAGCGTTGAGATTTATCTCCGCAAAATTCCCCCGCCCTGCCCACGGTCAGTAGGGGACACCGATGGGCTTGGAAAGGCCGCCGTCCGTCAGATGGGACGTTAAGCCGTGGCCCCGTGTGCGGGAGAGCCGTACCCTGTGCATGTTAAAGAACATGCTGGATGGCTTTGACGGGAAGCTACCATCTGTCTCTCAACAGCTGTTCCAGTGGGTCCCCTCTCCCAACCTTCTCTGAGCCTTCGGGGTCCATGTGACCTGGTCATTTAGCCCATGGTGTGTAAAAAAGTGCCGCTCAGAGGTAAAACAACCCAACGTTAAAGAACACGCTGATCGGTCTTAACGGGGGGCTACCATCTGTCTCCCAACAGCTGTTCCAGTAGGTCCCCTCCCCCAACCTTCTCCGAGCCTTCGGGGTCCATGTGACCTGGTCATTTAGCCCATAGTGTGCAAAAAAGTGCCGCTCAGAGGTAAAACAACCCAAAAATCCTACAAGTCAGAACTTGTTTCTTTTACTGGTAAGCACTAATTGATGTTCCTATATCGACACAACAACAGACGTTTCTAAGAAAAGCAACTGGTTTCGATTCATCATCATGATCATCATCATCCTCAAGCAGCGATGGGCTACGGAGGTCCAACCAGACCGTGTAATTTAGTTCTCCAAGCAAGTCTATCCTGAGCTACATCTACTGCATCTGGCCACTGCACACCAATTCTAATAAGGTCCTGTTTGACATTATTAGAAAGAAGGGGAGACCTAGGATGCTGCCCACCGCATCCTAGGTCTCCCCTTCTTTCTGAGGCCTTTAGGCACACTGTTCATTACCCTATTCGCCAATCTATAATTATCCATACGGGCAACATCACCAAACCAACGGAGTCTCTCTCTGCACAATATGCTGCTTAAAGGAGGTTGCAGACTCCTTTGCCTAACCTCATCATTAGTTACAAAGTTGAACCACATAATGCCCAAGATACTGCGTAAGCATCTGGAATCAAAAGCATCTAGTTTCCTGTTATCTTGTTTACAAAGTGTCCAAGTTTCACTACCATAACTAACCCTAGAAAGAACCAAACTATTATACAGCCTAATTTTAGTCTTTAGGTGTATACGCCTATTTCTCCACACTCTCCATAAATTCTTAAAAGTCCCGGCAGCAATCCCTATTCGTCTGTTAATCTCATACCGCACATCACCATTTTCTGTTATATAGCTCCCAAGATAATTAAAGTGTGACACCTGCTCAAGACTGCAACCATTCAGATTAACTGAATCACAGCCTGCCTGACCAATTTTCATCACTTTAGTTTTCTCTCTGTTTATAACCAAACCTACTCTACTACCAGTCTCATCAATAGCTCGAATGAAAGAGTTCATCTCATCAACATCATTTGACAAAAGGGCTAAATCATCAGCATAATCTAAATCAGAAATTTTCGTATCTCCAGCCCATTTAAGGCCAAAATCTTTCCCTTGAAGTGAATTTCGCATAACATAATCAATAACCAAACTAAAGAGAAAAGGAGACAAAATGCACCCTTGTCGAACACCAGAAGTAATGCTAAACCAATTGCTACAAGCCTTATCAACTCTCACACACGACTCAGTGTTATTATAGAGAGCTTTCATTATGTTAACTAGCTTGTCTGGTATACCATATGATATCACAATCAACCACAAATTATGACGATCAAAAGAGTCGAAAGCCTTTTTGAAATCAACAAAGCTAGCAACCAAAGGTTTCTGAAACTCTAAACATTTCTCAAGAATCTGCCTAAGTGAAAATATCTGATCTACACATCCCCTACCACTTCTGAATCCACATTGATCATCACGCAATTGACAGTCAACCAGATTCTTAATTCTATTAAGCACAATCATGGAAAGAACTTTACCTGGAACAGAGAGTAGGCTAATACCCGTATAGTTATCACAAGAACTGCGATCACGTTTTTTGAAAATAGGGATAACAATAGCTCTGGTAAAATTCTTAGGAACCATGCCTTTATCATAAAAGATATTCAGAATTTCAGTCATCCAAGTAGTAACCGAAACATTTCCAGCTCTAAGCATTTCTGTAGTAATTTCATCTACCCCTGGGGATTTATGAAGTTTAAGTTTAGAAACAGCCAAAATAACTTCAGATTGTGTTATAGAGCCAACATTAAAGCCACCAATGCATCTATCATCATTGCAAACAATGGGAATAGAACTAACCGCACTGTTTAGAATATCACTGAAATGCTCAGCCCACCTAGCCATGACAGAATCCTCACCTTCTATAACCTTACCTTGTTTATCCTTCAATCCCTGTATACCTGTCCATTTTCTACCACACAAAACATTAACTATCTGGTACAGCTCTCTGCTGTTGTGCTGTATAACTGCTTCCTCGGCTTTGTCAGCCAAACCATCAAGCCAAAGATTCTTATCAGCAGCTAACTGATCTTTTACACGTTTATTAAGTTCTCTGTAATGCTTTCTATTAGTACTAGTAGGGTATTGATTAAGGACATTCCTGCAGTTCTTTCTTTCCGAAATAAGCTCAAGTGCCTTATCACTCAGATAATTCTGGCTCTTCTGCTCCTTTTTTCCTAAAAGAGTACTGTTAGTGTCCAAAAAAGCCTGTTTAAAATGATCCCATTCTTCCTCAACTTCAGTAGTAAGCATACCATGACTGTCATAATGAATAAGTAACCTATCATGGTAAGCTTTGGCTATAACTGGGTCTTTCAGAGCTTCAGTATTAAAAACAAATTTTTTAACCCTAGCACAACACTTTTTAAGTTTAAGTTGCAAGACAGTTTTAACAAGGTAATGGTCAGATCCAATTTCAGCTCCCCTATATGCCCTGGTATTTCTAACAGAACTAGCCCATTTGCTGTTAATTAATATATAATCAATCATATTCCTATGCAACCCATCAGGTGAAACCCATGTGTACTTATGTATGTCGCGGTGTTTGTAATATGTGTTAGTTATTCTGAAACCATTGAGTTTACTTACCTGTAGGAGACGTTGCCCATTGCCATTGCAGCTACCAATACCAAAAGGGCCAATCACCCCTCCCCAAAGGTCAGAGTCAGTACCAACTTTGGCATTGAAGTCACCAAGAACAAGGGTAATATCTCCTTTCTTGACAGAATTCAAAATATCCTGAAGTTGTTCATAAAACCTATCCTTATCATCCTCATCAGCATCCTCAGTGGGGGCATAACAGCAGATAACATTCAGGTCTTTAACGCTTGTCTGAAATTTTGCTGTAAGAAACCTTTCATTAATGCACTCGTATCCTAGAAGAGCATCACTAGCGTGTCTGCTGAGAAGCAGACCCACGCATTGGTGATGCTTATTGTCGTCCCTCCCTGAAAAGAGAAATTTAAAATTATTTTTAAGAATCTGACCTTTATCTGTCCATCTGGTCTCTTTGAAGCCGAGAATATCTAAATTATAATGGTGGAATTCTTGTGTGAGGACATCAAGAGAAAAAGCTCTGTGCAGAGTCCTCACATTCCAACTACCTATGGAGAGAAAATGGTTAGTAGGATGTTTAAAGAAACTATGTTTATTGAGAGAGGGAATGCCGACAATATCAAACAGCCCCCTAATCGCAGACATGGGGCAAAGACCCGTTCCCCCACCACTAAAGGCTGAAGCCATCTACACTGGAAGACTTCCTCCAATGTAGAATTTGACGATGCCAATAGAAGCAAAGAGTTCAGGTGCCTGCGATGACCTCTGCTCAGGATTATCCACCAGCTGATAAATATATCCTGCGAATCTATTCACTTGGGGCTGTCAACCCACAAACAAACAGAAAACACAGCGGAAGATTTTCCCTCCACAGAAGCCCACCAGTGCAGCAAAATCAGGATCCATAATCTGCCCAGTCCAGTGGGTTTATATGGTCAGCACCAGGACCCTGTGTGGTTGACCACTCCTCAGCAGGGTAGAAAAAAAAGAAAAGTAGCCATAGTTGTCCAGATGAGTAGGCCACACTAATCTGGCAGCCCTCCCCTTCCGTTCACTTCCACAAGAGAGTATGTCTTTTGAAAGGTACTAACGGTCTGCACCACGAGAAGGCGGGTAAAAGGGTATTTAATTCTGGGTTAGTTTTTTTGCGGGGGGTCCGAGAATTGAGTTTCGTGGGGTGGGGGGGGCGACAATAAAGCCTGAGTAGGTTTTTCCAAATTATTGAAATATTCCACCGAAGAGGAAAGTTTAAATTAATAATCTATATAAAACGTGATTTTATATTTGTTGTGGTAATTTTATAAATCTATTTTCATTTATATGAGGTTAAAATAAAATTATTCAAAGCCAATTGTTTTGGATTTCAAAACTGGAGAATTCATATAAGACGATTGGATTTCGAGGAGGGAGGTAGGTGGTAAACAAGTGCTACTTGGCATGGACGCACTAGGGACTGCGTCCATGCCAAGTAGTACTTGTTTCAATTAATAACGAGCATTCCCAAAAGAGGGAGAATTTCATGTTCTCCAAGGTGAGTAAAGTCTCTGGGTTGGACTGTTTTACCTCTGAGTGGCACTGTTTTGCATCCAATGGGCTATATGACCAGGTCACAAGGACCCCGAGGGCTAAGATAAGGTTTAGGAAAGGGCATCCACTGGAGAGTTGCTAGGAGACAGAAGCTAGCATCCCATCAAGACCATCCAGCGTGTTCTTTAACACGCACGGCTTAATGTCACATCCGACGGGCATTCCTTAATGACTGAGGGCAGGGTGCTGGTTTTGAAGAGGTAAAGTTCAACGCTTGCCCAGGTGGGATTCGAACCCGGACATGCAGATTACGAGTCTGCACGCTTTACTGAATGGCACATCCAAAAAAAGGGCCAATTAGGCAATCTAATAGATCTCTTTCAATTGCTAAAACAAAAGTGATTTGTTTATAATTTCTGAATAAAGTATTATCCCACTTGGTACGCCCATGTTTATTAATAGAGTATTAAACATTGTTATTTACTCCTTGTAACACAGTAGAGGACACGGATGGCCTTGGAAAGGCCTACGTCTGTCGGATGGGACGTTAAGCCATACCCTGTGCACGTAAAGATCACGCTGGATGGCCTTGACGGGAGCTACCATCTGTCTAGTGTAGGGATTCTCAACGTGTGGTACGCGGTAAAAATTTTTGGGGTACGCCGTGAGAGCTGAAAAGTTGCTAGATATATGTTATACATATATATGTTTTATTTTATTCTCATTGTTATACTATAACTATAGTTTTATCTATCTATACAAGGGGTTCGCTACATACACATTTCCAGGGGGTACGTGAAGCATAAGAGGTTGAGAAACACTGATATATGTGTTTTATTTTATTCCCATTGTTATACTATAACTATAGTTTTATCTATCTATACAAGGGGTACGCCAGTTACATACACATTTCCAGGGGGTACGTGAAGCATAAGAGGTTGAGAAACACTGATACATGTGTTTTATTTTATTCCCATTGTTATACTATAACTATAGTTTTATCTATCTATACAAGGGGTACGCCAGTTACATACACATTTCCAGGGGGTACGTGAAGCATAAGAGGTTGAGAAACACTGATACATGTGTTTTATTTTATTCCCATTGTTATACTATAACTATAGTTTTATCTATCTATACAAGGGGTACGCCAGTTACATACACATTTCCAGGGGGTACGTGAAGCATAAAAGGTTGAGAACCACTGATATATATGTTTTATTTTATTCCCATTGTTATACTATAACTATAGTTTTATCTATCTATACAAGGGGTACGTCAGTTACATACACATTTCCAGGGGGTACGTGAAGCATAAAAGGTTGAGAATCACTGATATATATGTTTTATTTTATTTCCATTGTTATAATATAACTATAGTTTTATCTATCTATACAAGGGGTACGCCAGTTACATACACATTTCCAGGGGGTACCTGAAGCATAAAAGGTTGAGAACCACTGATATATATGTTTTATTTTATTCCCATTGTTATACTATAACTATAGTTTTATCTATCTATACAAGGGGTACGTCAGTTACATACACCTTTCCAGGGGGTACGTGAAGCATAAAAGGTTGAGAACCACTGATATATATGTTTTATTTTATTCCCATTGTTATACTATAACTATAGTTTTATCTATCTATACAAGGGGTACGTCAGTTACATACACCTTTCCAGGGGGTACGTGAAGCATAAAAGGTTGAGAACCACTGATATATATGTTTTATTTTATTCCCATTGTTATACTATAACTATAGTTTTATCTATCTATACAAGGGGTACGTCAGTTACATGCACATTTCCAGGGGGTACGTGAAGCATAAAAGGTTGAGAATCACTGATATATATGTTTTATTTTATTCCCATTGTTATACTATAACTATAGTTTTATCTATCTGTACAAGGGGTACGCCAGTTACATACACATTTCCAGGGGGTACCTGAAGCATAAAAGGTTGAGAACCACTGATATATATGTTTTATTTTTTTCCCATTGTTATACTATAACTATAGTTTTATCTATCTATACAAGGGGTACGTCAGTTACATACACCTTTCCAGGGGGTACGTGAAGCATAAAAGGTTGAGAACCACTGATATATATGTTTTATTTTATTCCCATTGTTATACTATAACTATAGTTTTATCTATCTATACAAGGGGTACGTCAGTTACATGCACATTTCCAGGGGGTACGTGAAGCATAAAAGGTTGAGAATCACTGATATATATGTTTTATTTTATTTCCATTGTTATAATATAACTATAGTTTTATCTATCTGTACAAGGGGTACGCCAGTTACATACACATTTCCAGGGGGTACCTGAAGCATAAAAGGTTGAGAACCACTGATATATATGTTTTATTTTATTCCCATTGTTATACTATAACTATAGTTTTATCTATCTATACAAGGGGTACGTCAGTTACATACACCTTTCCAGGGGGTACGTGAAGCATAAAAGGTTGAGAACCACTGATATATATGTTTTATTTTATTCCCATTGTTATACTATAACTATAGTTTTATCTATCTATACAAGGGGTACGTCAGTTACATACACCTTTCCAGGGGGTACGTGAAGCATAAAAGGTTGAGAACCACTGATATATATGTTTTATTTTATTCCCATTGTTATACTATAACTATAGTTTTATCTATCTATACAAGGGGTACGTCAGTTACATACACATTTCCAGGGGGTACGTGAAGCATAAAAGGTTGAGAACCACTGATATATATGTTTTATTTTATTCCCATTGTTATACTATAACTATAGTTTTATCTATCTATACAAGGGGTACGTCAGTTACATACACATTTCCAGGGGGTACGTGAAGCATAAAAGGTTGAGAACCACTGATATATATGTTTTATTTTATTCCCATTGTTATACTATAACTATAGTTTTATCTATCTATACAAGGGGTACGTCAGTTACATACACATTTCCAGGGGGTACGTGAAGCATAAAAGGTTGAGAACCACTGATATATATGTTTTATTTTATTCCCATTGTTATACTATAACTATAGTTTTATCTATCTATACAAGGGGTACGTCAGTTACATACACATTTCCAGGGGGTACGTGAAGCATAAAAGGTTGAGAACCACTGATATATATGTTTTATTTTATTCCCATTGTTATACTATAACTATAGTTTTATCTATCTATACAAGGGGTACGTCAGTTACATACACCTTTCCAGGGGGTACGTGAAGCATAGAAGGTTGAGAACTACTGGTCTAATTGAAACCCTTCACCCAACGTCCTCTGAGCCCTCTGGGTCCTTGTGACCCGGCCAGTTAACCCATTGTGTGCGAAAAAAAGTGCCGCTCAGAGCTAAAACAATCTAACCCAATCTTCCCTCCGACTTCGTTTTTTTTCTAGACCAAGGCCTGATTAAACGTGTACATAATGTTCCTGTTATTGAACCAATATTTCAGTGTTTTACCGCAGTTTTACATAGATTATAAGTTTTTCGTAGAAAATTTCACTTAAATGTTTGTAAGCACGAAGCATATATGACTTCCAATGATTTCTCTACGTATGGGTTTAGTGAACATATAAACTTTGTTTCCTTCAATATGAAAGTTCTCAGCAAGCCTTAATATTTTTTCTTGCTTTGCATGTGGAAGGTGTAGTACCTTGGCGTTCCCGTATAGAAGATTTTACCAAACGTATATTCTTTTCTTCTTTCTGTGGAGTTGGAGCAGCCTGTGGCGAGCCAGTCTTGTACTCTGAAAGTCCCAGGTTCGAATCCCACCTGTACATGGAGATTTATCTCTGTTACCGAATTGTTTGTGTGCTTGGCTACTGATCAACGGGCCCTGGGTTCGAGCCCTGGATAATGCATGGATGTATGTGTCGTTTTTCTGCTGTGTTCTGCCATCCTCATAGGTTCAGTTGGTAGCACGCCAGGCTCGTAATCTACAGTTCCCAGGTTCGAGTCGGATGGAATGTTAAGCCGTGGTCCCATGTGCGAAAGAGTCATACCCTGTGCACGTTAAAGAACACGCTGGATGGCCTTGACGCGAGGCTACCATCTTTTTCCCAACAGCTGTTCCAATGGGTCCCCTTCCCCAACCTTCTCTGAGCCCCTTTTACCACATCGTGTGCAAAATAGCACCTGTCACAGACATGCAGATTTTACCAAACATATCACCTTCATTTCTTTTCTGTATTTCTTTTTTTACAGCAATTGCTGAGTAGATAATCTGTTTTGTTTTTTTCCTGTACAGAAGTGTTCCTGTGTGGCGTCATATACCGGAGACAGATGCGAGCAATACAGTGGCAAGTGCTGGCTCATGTACTGCTATTTGAACAGCTGCAAAAGCTCCTACCAGAATCTTCACTGCAAATGTAGCGCATCCTTATATGGCACGAAAGTCTTGAGTACGTACCTCTTGTGCATCAATTGTCATGGCTTAGTAACAGGAAGGTCTCTTGTGTCTCCTGCTCATTGTTGGCTAAAAAAAATGAGCTTTTTGCGTTCCACTTCGTCTGTCAGCCTGCGAATCTTTTGCTTTTAGAGATAAATTAAAATTTCTTTCTGGGTAGGATTGGTATTGACCAAATATTGTGATTCACATCCTCAGAATCTTCCAATAGCTTGAATTGTGCCCTCTAACGGTGAAAATCTTCGAAAAATACCAACACTTTTAACGAATGTTTCAAAATGATCTCTTTATGCTACGAATTTAGATTTTTTGGCGATGGAATGGCGGGAAACATGATATCTACAGAGAAAACAACGAATTCATCCCTTACATCGAAAACCTCATCCATTTGGTTTTTTTATGTTAAGTAAAAAATTTCATTTGTGTTTTATAGGTGCTAATAAAATATATTATTTCCTTGTTCTCATTAATCTTTTGGTTCGAATTGTTCAAAGTTTGAAAATTAAAAAAGAATTCATTTTTTTTTGAGAACGAGGATCGCACATTCGCCAGAAGCGATCTGCATTATTTTTCTCGTTTCCAGTCAGTTCATAAACAGCTCAAATAAGCGGACTAATTAGGGGGTGCGGAACCTTGTATAATTTAGCAATTATACAAGGCTTTTGGCAGTTAACTGTCTCGTGGTCGAATGGTTACCATGCTTGACTACTGATCAAAGGGATCTAGGTTCGAGTCGTGGGTAAGGCATGGATGTTTATGTTGCTTTTTCTGCTGCGGTCCCGCCATCCACACAGACCTGCTATGGCGTATAAACTGACAGTCTCCTGTAAGATCTCTGTGGCAAGCAGATGCTTGAAGGATTATTTATTATTATATATTTTTTTTTCTGGTAGTTTTAGGGGTAACCAAGCAATTTTTATTTTAGGAATGCGTATGCGAGTCTCTGAGAATAATAAAAATCAAACGGTGGTTTTGGCATCCCATCGTTCTGACCCCTGTTTGACCTTGATTGCTTCAGTGGATTCGATAATCTCTCTTGATTCGGAGTTCTGCTGCCTGAAATAGATCTAGTCGTCAATTTTTAGATGTCCACCGACGGCATATCGGTATTTGACCTTTGACCCTGAAGCACCTATCGCATCCATAATTTGGCAAAATTTTTAAGATCTACAACTCAAAATACCCCCAGGTACCGATTTCTAACTTCTTAGCACCAATAGTCCTATATTTGACCTTTGACCTCGAAGGACCCATCACATCCATAATTTGACATAATTTCTACGATCAATGACTCAAAATACCCCCAGGTACCGATTTCTAACTTCTTAGCACCAGTAGAGGTACATTTGACCTCGAAGAACCCATCGCATCCATAATTTGACATAATTTCTGAGATCTACGACTCAAAATACCCCCAGGTACCGATTTCTAATTTCTTAGCACCAGTAGATTTATATTTGACCTTTGACCTCGAAGGACCCATCGCATCCATAATTTGACATAATTTCTGAGATCTACGACTCAAAATACCCCCAGGTACCGATTTCTAACTTCTTAGCTTCTCTTCTTAGTAGAGGTATATTTGACCTTTGACCTCGAAGGACCCGTCGCAACCAATATTCAACATTTTCGGTATCTACGACCCAAAATTCTCCCAGGAGCCAATTTTTAGCTCTCTAGCATTGATAGACCTGAATTGGGATTATCAACAATTTATACAGGTTATCAACGAGGATGTGGAATTATCAAAGAGGACATGAGCTTATCAACGGGAACGTGGGAATATCAACGGGGGCGTAGAATTATCAACAAGGGCATAGGATTATCAACGACGACGTAGAATTAACAATGGTGACATAAGATTTTAAACAGGAATAGGGACATATCAATAGGGACATAGGCTTATTAACGGGAAACAGGATTTTTAACTGGGGCATAAGATTATCAATGGGGACATGTATAGGACTGTCAATGGGGCAAAGGGCTATTAACCAGGGAATAGGATTCGGGGACATAGGATTTTTAATAGTGATATACGATTATTAACGTGTAATATAGGATTATTAACTGGGGCATAAGATTATCAATGGGGAAATAGGATTATCAATGTGAGACATAGGAGTATCAGCTTGGATATAGGATTATCAACGAGGGATATTGGGTTATCAATGGGGACATCACATTTATCCACTGTGACATAGCGGTATCAACGGGGGACACAGTGTTCTCAGTGATGATAAAGTGCTCTGAATGGGGACATGGTGCTTTAAAAGCAGAGTGGTATCAACAGGTTGATATTGTTATTAGCAGGGTCGTAGTGTTATCAGTGAGATCAGTGTTATCAACAGAGTCGCATTTCTCTCACTAGCATAGTGCTATCTGCGGGATACAGTTCCAGCAAATGACAATATGAATTGCAAACATTAACAATGAAAGAATTAACAAAGAATTAACAATGAAAGAAGTGCTGTGATTCCTCCGTTATTACCAACACTAAAAAAGGTGATTCGGATGAAAGTATTCCTATCGTTATATTGACAACGTATTTCAGGGAACTGGTAAGAACCGGATGGATCACACCACTGTCTGCATTCGTCAGTGTTTCTACCTCCTTCCTTAAACCCCTAAATGAGACCTGTAAAGTTCATCTTTTCTTCGCCTCATCTTCATCTAACGCTCTTTCTGCATCTGTTGAATTGCAGGTGACAGTTTCTGGTATGATGATGGCATGCAGGATCATTACGTTCCTCCGCCAGAGGGATGGAGAGACGTGCATGGCGAAGGAGCCAAGGTCTCCGCCGATGCCAAAGGTATCATAAAGCTATTTCCATTTCCTGTATTCTCATAGATCATTGGCAACATAAAAAAAGATCGATTATTTCATGTATATGAAACACAACAGGATTGCCAAAAGTCCCGTTCATTGGTTCGGTTTGTCCTATTTCATTGTGACAAAGTTGCCATCCCTATACACAATGTTGCCAAAAGTATTGTAATACTTCAGTGATATGGAGGGAGGCTCTGTCGGTAGCGCGCCAGGATTCAGTTGCCAGGTTGATATTTATCTCCGTTAAGCCCCCAACTTGCCCTCAGTCAGGAGGGGACTCCGATGGGGTAGGAAAGGCGGATGGGTTGGATTCTTTTATCTCTGAGCGGCACTTTTGGCACACAATGGCCAGGTCACAAGGACCCCAAATGCTCACAGATTGAGGGGAGAGAACCCATTGGACAGCTGTTGGGAGACAAATGGTAGTCCCCACCTAAAGACCTTCCAGCATGTTCCTTAACGTGCATAGGGTATGCCTCTCCCGAACACAGGGCCACGGCTTAACGTCCCATCAGACGGAAGGCGGTCTTTCCAAACCTTATCGGTGTCCTCTACTGACCGAGGGCCGGGAGTTTTGCGGAGATAAATCTTAATGTTGACCCAGGTGGGATTCGAACCTGGGAGCTGCAGATTACGAGCCTGGCACGCTACATCCTGAGTATTTCATTTACATAACTTAGAAGTGTTTTTATTGTATGCTAAACGACAGAATGTGTCAGGCATGTAGCCAAGGGAAGGATGTTCTCTCCGGAAAGAAAAATTAAGGTTAAATAAAGGAAAAACTTTTTTTGTATGTAAACTGCTTTTTATCCCATTTATTTCAACTTACACATAGTTATATGTATATGTTACCAGAAGTAAGTAACTCTTTTTTCGATATCTTCTAGGAATTTTCATTCCACACTTCGAAATCAGTTTAGGTAGCGCCACCTGTATCATACCGGTTTCGGTCAGTGCAATCGCAGAAAAACGAATTCTTAAAATATAGGTGATTTAATTAAAATTATGTCCCTTTAAATTTACTAGTAGCTATTCATCTTAAAAAATTTGCCATTAATTTTAAAACATCATAAATATTTTAAATGAAGTTCTAATAAATAAAATATTTTGTTTTAAAAATATTTTACAGTTAAACTTAATAAATAATAATCCTTTAATCTTTTTGAATATTAATAACCCTGCTATTTTTCCTTCTTTTGTTCAACGGTCGCCACAGGGAAGTATACGGTGGGGGGATGCAAAGGATCCCCCCCTCAAATCTTGTGGTCTTATACTAAATCTCAAACTTGTCTGCCTGCTTTGAAATCCAGAACAGTTCTTTGTATAATTATATTTTACCCATTGTGTATGGCCATGTTATTTCGGCCATAGTACATGATCGACACTAAAAACGGATTTAAAAGAAAAATTATAAGATTTAATTCCGTATAGAATATCATCTTAAACTTTCCTAGCGGTAGAATATTTCAGTATTTGGGAAACCTACTTAAGCCATATTCTTTTCAATTCTCAGACCTCTGATTCGCTCTAGGGGACGAGAAGGAGGAGGATGTTCCAAGAATTTAGTTGAGCGGGGGAGGGAAGGTTCCGAGAATTTAGTTCAGTGGGGAAGGAAGGTTCCGACAATTTAGTTCGGTGGGGGGATGGAAGGTTACGAGAATTTAGTTCAGTGGGGGAAGGAAGGTTCCGACAATTTAGTTCAGTGGGAGATGGAAGGTTCCGAGAATTTAGTTCAGTGGGGGAAGGAAGGTTCCGGGAATTTAGTTCAGTGGGTTATGGAAGGTTCCGACAATTTAGTTCAGTGGGAGATGGAAGGTTCCGAGAATTTAGTTCAGTGGGGGAAGGAAGGTTCCTGGAATTTAGTTCAGTGGGTTATGGAAGGTTCCGAGAATTTAGTTCAGTGGGGGATGGAAGGTTCCGAGAATTTAGTTCAGGGGGGATATAAGGTTCCGACAAGAATTTAGTTTAGTGGGGGATGGAAAGTTCCGAGAATTTAGTTTAGTGTGGGGGAGGTTTCGAGTATTTAGTGCAGTGGGGGACGGAAGGTTCCAAGAATTTAGTTCAGGGGGGATATAAGGTTCCGACAAGAATTTAGTTTAGTGGGGGATGGAAAGTTCCGAGAATTTAGTTAAGTGTGGGGGAGATTTAGAGTGTTTAGTGCAGTGGGGTACGGAAGGTTCCAAGAATTTAGTTCAGGGGGGATATAAGGTTCCGACAAGAATTTAGTTTAGTGGGGGATGGAAAGTTCCGAGAATTTAGTTTAGTGTGGGGGAGGTTTCGAGTATTTAGTGCAGTGGGGGACGGAAGGTTCCGAGAATTTAGTTCAGGGGGGATATAAGGTTCCGACAAGAATTTAGTTTAGTGGGGGATGGAAAGTTCCGAGAATTTAGTTTAGTGTGGGGGAGGTTTCGAGTATTTAGTGCAGTGGGGGACGGAAGGTTCCAAGAATTTAGTTCAGGGGGGGATATAAGGTTCCAACAAGAATTTAGTTTAGTGGGGGATGGAAAGTTCCGAGAATTTAGTTTAGTGTGGGGATGGTTGGTTGCGAGAATTTAGTCAAGTGGGGGATGGAAGGTTCCGAGAATTTAGTTCAGTGGGGTTGGACGGTTCCTGGAATTTACTTCAGTGGGGGATGGAAGGTTCTGAGAATTTAGTCAAGTGGGGGATGGAAGGTTCCGAGATTTTAGTTCAGTGGAGGGAGAGGTTCCGAAAAGATAGTTTCCGGGGGAGTGGAGGGAGAGAAGCTAACTTCTCGGAAACTTAGTTGGTTGTTCAGTTAGGAGCGCGCCACGTTCAGAAACGTCTCGGAACTTCCCCCAAATAAATTGTCGGACCCACCAACAAAACTAACTTCTTGAAACCTCCACCCTAAATTAAGATCTTGGACCTTCCCCTCCCCTAAACTAAATTATCAGACCCTCCCCCCCCCCTCCAGAAACTTCTTGGAACTCCCACCTAAACTACATTCTGGGAACTTCCCCTAAAATAAAATCTCGGACCGCACTGAAACTAAATTATCGATCTCCCCCCTCCCACCCCCGAAACTAACTTCTTGGAACCTCTCCCCACCCTTAAGCTGAATTCTCGGACCACTCCGAAATTAAATTATCGGAACCTCCACTACCCCCCACCGCTTTCCAAGTAAATTCTTCGACTATCTACGAAACTAAATTCTGGGTAGATGCCTGGCTGTCCGGGCCAGGTGCAAAGTAGGTGGCCCTGGTTTAAATAAAAAAAAGTTTCTGGTTAGGTATTTCGAAAGTGTTTGTCGGTTGTGTGAGAATGAAACGAATTTTGTTTAAGGGTTTCTCTTTCGTATTCAGCATTGTCTTATTGGAACTTGAGAAAGAATCCGTTATCAGCTGAGCCTGCTGGAGGAAGTGTGAAGGCGAGAATCTCTGGTAAAGGAGGAAGTGTGAAGGCGGGAATCTCTGGTAAAGGAGGAAGTGGAAAGGAATCAGATGAATCATCCTCTTCATCTGCGGAAGAAGAAAGAGCAGGGAGTGAGGACGATGACAAAGACAGTGATCTGGAAGATTTCTTAAAGGAAGACGAAGATTACAACTCATCTTCTTCGGAGGTTAGGATGTCGCGGAGAGTTTTGATTTTCGTCAGCATCAGTTTCTTCGTCATGTGACCGATTTTTGTCTCCAATTTGTTTATTGAAATAAAATTTTTGTTTTAGATTTATTGCGTCTGTGCATTTCTTGGCCTTTAGATCTCAAAAAACTTACTTTTATAATTTATAGCACTTCTTCTTACATGGCCGAGTGGTTAACGCTCTTGATCAAATGGACCTGGGTTCGAGTCCCGGGTAAGGCATGACCTCCTTCCTCACAGACCTTCTCTGCGGCGTATTATACTGACAAGACAGGCCGAGAACTATTTTAAAAAAATCGAGGGGGAGGGGGGTAAACAAAATCGAGCTGGAAAAGTGTAAGGGAGAGACCAGATCTCGAATGCAATATATTTTCCCCTCTGTTTTACAAATCTTTAAAAAAATTCTTGAAAAACGCATGAAATATAAACATAATTTTTCTGTCTCTATTCCGTTACTGACAAATCTCCGTTCTGCCCACGGTCCATAGGGGACACCGATGGGCTTGGAAAGGCTGCCGTCCGTCGGATGAGACGTTAAACAGTGGCCCCGTGTGCAGGAAAGCCATAACCTGTGTACGTTAAAGAACACGCTGGGTGGCCTTGACGGGAGGCTACCATCTGTCTCCCAACAGCTATTGCAGTGGGTGCTCTCACCCGACCCTCTCTGAGCCTTCGGGGTCCTTGTGACTTGGTCATTTAGCCCATTGTGTGCAAAAAAGTGCAGCTCAGAGTAAAACAACCCAACCCGTTACTGACATTCTGAAGGGGAGAGTAAACCTTGCCCCCTTTTGACAAGTTCCTGTCAGACCTCTGTCAAGCAGCTGCTTGAGCAGTATTTTGATACTACTATGTGATACGAATGATAAACTGTACTTTATGGTTGAGGTTGCCTCATTCAATAGCGCATCTGGATCGTAACCTGCAGTTCTCAGGTTCAAGTCCCTCATTTTCCAACGTTAAGATTTATCAACGCAAAACTCCCCACCCGCCCTCGGTCAGTAGGGGACACCAATTGTCTGGGAAAGATCGCAATCCGTCCGATGGGACGTTAAGCTGTGGTCCCGCGTTTGGGAGAACACGTTAAAGAATACGCTGGAAGTAACTGTCTAGTGGGTCTCTTCCCCTAGCTCTTGGGGGCCTTGTGAGCTGGCCATTAGCTCATTGCGTTATTTCACCTCTAAGAGGCATTTTTCTGCACACAATTGGCTATATGACCAGGTCACAAGGACCCCGAGGGCTCAGAGAAAGTTGGTGAGAGGGGACTCACTGCAACAACTGTTGGGAAACATATGGTAGCCTCCCATTAAAACCATCCAGCATGTTCTTTAACGTGCAACAGGGTATGGCTCCTCCGTACACAGAGGGGGCGAGGGTAGCATGCTAGGATCGTAATCTGCAGTTCCCAGGTTCGAGTCCCAGCTGAGTTGCGTTTATTTCCGCATCCTACCCTCGGTCAGTACAGGAGTACAGATAAGGAAGTACTACAGTAAGGCACAGATGGGCTTGGAAAGGCCGCCGTCCGTCAGATGGAACGTTAAGTCATGGGCCCTGGTACAGGAGAGCCATACTCTATGCACGTTAACCCTTTAACGCCCAGGAAATTTCAGAAAAGGGTAGAGACATATTAAAGACAAAGAAATAGCATTATTTGGACGAGTCCATTTCAAAATGTCGGCCCTTTTGGGCGTTAAAGAACAAGCTGATGACCTTGACTGGAGATTACCATCTGCCTCCCCGTAGCTGTTCCAGCGGGTCTCCAACCTTCTCCGAGCCTTCGGGATACTTGTGACTTGGCGATTTAGCAAATGGTGTGCAAAAAAAGTGCTGCTCAGAGGTAAAACAACCCAACTGTTTCATAAAAATTTTATTTACTTTAAAGCTGATTACATTGTAACTATATTAGGGCTTTTATCTGGCACACTGGTTAAATAGTTAACCACTGTACCATTAAATGTACACAGTCGAATCAGAATAATATGACCACCTACCTAATAATGGAAATGGGGGGGGGGGGGGTCATATTATTCTGATACGACTGGGTATATTTCAGAAGTTATAGGAGCTTCTACGTTACATTCCCATTGATATGACACGGAAATTCTCCAGTATTTTGTTAGGGCAGTCTGCTTATTCAGCAGAATCGATGACGGTGATTTCGTACGACTTTGAGAGTAATAAATTTTTTTATACGTATCATGAATTTAATTTCTGTTCTGAAATCCAAATTATACGAGTTCTTTGGTATCATTAGAAAAAAAAATTGGCAAATTCAGGAAAAAGTGGAGGAAGAGTTGTTTTACCACTGAGAGGCAGTTTTTTTGCATACAATGAGCGAAATTCCCAGGTTACAAAGACCCTGAAGACTCAGAGAAGGTTGGAGGCGGGGACCCACTGGAATAGTTGTTAGGAAACAAATGGTGCCTCCTGTCAAGGCCGTTCAGAGTGTTCTTTAACGTGCACAGGCTATGACTCTCCCGCACACAGCCCACGGTTTAACGTCCCATCCGACGGACGGCGGCCTTTCCAAGCCCATCGGTGTCCCCTACTGACCGTGGGCCAGGGAGTTTTGAGGAGAAAAATCTCAACGCTGACCTAGCTGGGACTCGAACCTGGGAACTGCAGATTACGAGCTTAGCGCACTACCGACCCCACGGGCACAGGGTACGACTCTCCCGCACATGGGGCCACGACTTAACGACACATCGAAAGGAAAGTGGTTTTTCCAAGCCCATCGGTGTCCCAGCTGACCGAGGGCAGGACTATCAAAGAAAGCATTCCTTGGGGGTATACTGTCATTAGCAAGCAGGAGTATCAAAGAAAGCACTCCTTTAGTGTATAGTATTATTAGCAAGAAGGAGAAATGCCGTCTGGGTTTCTCCCTCTTCAAACCGTGGGCGACATTCCTGGTGCCGATGCCTTCGTTGCTCTCCAGTGATCGCTGTCTCATGGAGAATGCCAACCACTGCCATTTCTTAGTGCAGTTTAGCAATGTTTCTAACCCAATCCTTTTGAATAATAAATATAAAATTGAAACATAAAATTTATTTCTGCAATTAAATCTTTTTATCAAAATTATATTGTGAAAAATTAATTTCATTAAATATTTTGATACGGGTATTTTCGATCAAAACTAAACATTATTCTGAAGTTCTATGATTCGATTATATACAGGGTGATTCAGAATTCATCATCAATATTTGGTGGGGAGGTAGGTAATAAGAAACGAAGGAGATTTCACATAGGAAAGCATGGGCGCATATGCCATGTAGTAGGGCAAAATGACCCCAGTTCAATGATGGAAAGAACACATAAGAAGGAAGTGGTAAGGAAAAAACATTTATTATCTTACAGGTAACATTTCTTTGCATTGGTTGTACAGACTTACAAGAGGTGCTCGAACTGCCGACCATGTGCTAGAATGCATGACTCACAACGGCGTTGCATGGACAGCCGGACCCTGTGGAAGATGCCTGGCATTTCCCGGATGTTTGAGGTAGCAACTGATATGCGTGCTACAAGATCCATAGCACTATCAACAGGGGTCTCGTACACCATGTTTTTCATAGCACCCCATACAAAGAAATCGATTGGAGATAAATCTGGTGAACGTGGTGGCCAAGAAACCGGTCCACCGCGGCCAATCCATTGACCACCAAACTGTCTGCGTAGGTAAGCACGCACAGCATTTGCGAAATGTGCAGGAGCGCCGTCATGCTGGAACCACATTCGCCGGAGACTACCATCAGGAACCTCGTTCAGAAGATCCGGTAACACAGTCTGAAGAAATGTTAGGTACTTGGCACCGTCCAAACGGGATGGTAGTAAATACGGGCCCAACAAACAGTCACCGACAATCCCAGTCCGCACATTGACAGCAAAACGTTGTTGCGCAGCTCCAGGTCTTGTACCGTGTGGGTTCTGATGAGCCCACACATGCCAATTGTGTGTGTTGAAGACACCCTCTCGAGTGAACAACGCCTCATCGGTGAAAAGAACATACGTTGTGAAATTGGGATCAACGGCTGTTCTCTGCATGAACCACTGACAAAAAATAACACGCTTGGGATGGTCATCTGCTGCCAATAATTGCACTCTTTGCAGATGAAACGGATGTAACCCTTCATCGTGTAATATCCGCCACGCTGTTGCTTGCGAAATTCCAAACTGCCTAGCCATACCTCGTGTGCTAGCACCAGGTTGTTCCTCGATTTCCTGTAGGACAGCTTCCTCTACTGCTATTGACCGTGCCGATCTGCGCCTCCCTCGATTAACGTTACTAGCAGCAAACGATCCTGTTTCACGCAGTTGGTGATGAATACGTGAAAACATTTGATGCTGTGGCACACGGCGGTTTGGGAAGCGCGCTGCATACAATTGCCTGGCTCGAAGACATCTTTCTCCTGCCGCACCGTAAGTTACATGCATATCTGCACATTCATTCCACGTATACCGGTTCATGTTACTTCTGCAAATTCACCTTGTCGAATGACAACTGACTGCACGCGTCAAACAGCTGTGCTTCTGTATGAGAGGTGTGTACACACAGCGCCCTCTACACCACCATGCGTTCGTCTGCCCCCATACTTTCCTATGTGAAATCTCTTTCTTTTCTTATTCCCTTCCTCCCCACTAAATATTGATGATGAATTCTGAATCACCCTGTATATAATTAGCTATCTAATATTTTATTAACATGATTACGGCCCCTATCTCTTTATTCATTAATATGTCCAGAAGATTCAAATCAACCACTTTGGGAAATTGCTCCAGAATATCTTTAAATTATAGTGCGTATTTTCTCAAGTTTTGAACATCCTATATTTGTATGTAGATCTATGTGATTTTACTGAAATATCTGATATTATTCAAATTTTTTTTTGATATATTTGCATTCTAGTTTACTGGCATATCTAGAAGTCTTTGTCGTAAGACGTAAATTGTTTTTCTCTTAGGCACTTTATGTTAGTACCTTAAAAATATATATTTGCAATAAAATCTGTAATCTGTAAAATGGGCATAATTCTGATCATTTCTATACAGCAAGATTTGTATATAATAAAAAAAATCTCACTTTCAGCTGTTTGAGTTTTTTCTGCAAAGAAGCAAAAAGGAAAATATATACATGAAAGAAAAATGTAAATTTAATATCCTAGTTTTCAAAATGAAATAAAATCTTTAATCCTCTATGGCACTGCTAAAACGTCTTTATGCTAATCCACAAATGTTCTATGCTATCACGTGTCAGAAGTCATTAAGGAGAAATCTACGTATCGTAGCGCAGAGGTCACTGCCAATGAGCGTACATAGATATTCATAACAGTTCTTTCTGTGTTGTAATAAATACCCCCTCAAGCAGCTGCTTGCCACAGAGGAGTGTCTGTAGTAAAATATTGCAATCTGAATGATTCTTTAATTATTCAACAAATATGGTTTAAAATTGAGATTTGGGTCATTTTGGTTGAGGGCTATAATTGTGCAACATTTTTTCGGTTAGCAGGGAGGGCGAGCGGGCCAGCTGATTTTCATTCCTTCAGTCCCTTGATAGTATCTTGGTTTTTTGTTTGGGGTTTAATGGCGCAACGGCAACTGACGCCATATTGTGGCAAAGATATGATAGAGCGTAAGGAGTGAACAGATAAAAATCATAGAACCAAAATTTAACACACGAAAGGGAACTATAGAAGACAAAACAAGAACGAAAAGTGTACAAAAAAGAAGGGTGAAATATAAACAAGTGTATATTAAATAATTAATTTAATGGCTCAACGGCAACTGACGCCATATTGTGGCAAAGATATGATAGAGCGTAAGGAGTGAACAGATAAAAATCAAAGAACCAAAATTTAACACACGAAAGGGGAAAGGGAACTATAGAAGACAAAACAAGAACAAAAAGTGTACAAAAAACAAGGGTAAAATATAAACAAGTGTAAAATTAAATAAGTAACAACGAATGTATAGGACCCATAAAGACAACAAGTCTAAAGATTAAAAGAGTAATGCGAGTAAAATAACCTGTAAAACTTAGAAAGTCGAAGACAACAGTTAAAAGAGTAGTTAAAAGAGTTATCCGATAAAAGATATCCGAGTGTAAGGGGCTCGGACGTTAAATCGTGAAAGGTGAAAAAACAAACGTCTGTCAAGGTTAAAAGCGGGAGAATCGGTTCAAATGTGTTTAATTGTTAAAATGGTGTCACAAACCTCCCACTTAGGTTCGTCGTCCGCCTGAAGAAGAGAAGAATGTGTAATATACGAATGACCGAAGTGGAGCCGAGCAAGTACAACTTACTCTTCGCGATTCCTGCGAAAACATGACTGCCATGGTTTGATAATGGGCTTGATCTCGAATAGCTTGCGAAAGGACGCAAACCAAAAACGCTGGCGGAAGTCCACCCATGGAAACGGCAATGGATCATCTGACAGGGGCGTTTCCATGGCAGTGACTGCTGACTTGGCAGCAGCGTCTGCGAAGTCATTGCCCTTGATTCCGACGGTCCCGCCAATCAACAGAAGAGAATAGTGATGGTGGCTCTCAGATGATGGAGATGCTGGCGGATCTTGGAGAGAAGAAGGTGAGTCCGATGCTTCACCGAGATCAAAGCTGTAACGAGTCGGTGTAGAGGACACACGGACGATGACGTTTAGTAGTTATGTGGTCCAAGGCGAGGCTGAAAGGGTACATCTCTGCAGTGAAGATGGGACACTGCTGTGGGATCTCTGAGCCTTTGGGGCGCAGAGAAGTTTGAGGGGAGGCAATAGAGCAAAGCAAGCAATTTCATTTCATTACGCTATTAGAATAAGGATGGTATCGAAACCCAAAGCAAGAAAAAAAATTCCTGTTTTGAAGAGACGTACAGTGATAACTCTTAAAATCTTCAATTTAATTGGTAACAAAAGATTAAGGTCAGCAATGTAGGTCATTTCAAATGAAACAAATCTTTGATTCCACAAGAATCAGTCACTTGATATTCAGAATTCTATATCAGCATTTGTCACCGAATAAATAAGAAAGAGGTTTAATTTTTGCAAACTCTCTTTTGAAACAGGTATGTTAATCAGTTCCCGTCCAATATCACGTAACCGAAACTCCATTTCTGTTGCATCATATTAGTATTGTTACATAAGAGTAACCACAATCAAAGATGTTTTGTTGTTGGTTTAAGAAGATAACATCGTATTACGAAAGGAATCAGTTGTATAACAATTGTTTTTTGATGGTGAAATTACTTTAAACAGAGAGATGTTGCTCGACTAAGTCACTTTCGACTGACGTTCGGAAGTGATATATATATCAATCGGATCTCCATATCTCTGTGGGGAAATTCTTCCGATGGCTCCAGCCTAGCAGGAATAAAATCATTGGAATTTTTTTCTAATCAAAACAGCTAAGGCTCCATTTTTAGGGCTTATTGGCGTAGTGACGGTGGAGACGCTCGGCGGAGAGTGATTCAAGACGAGTTGCCATTTGCCTTTAAAGAAGCGCCATGCTATCGTCAAGAATGTTGAATGTTTAGAGACTGAGGACTCACTGGAAGTTATCCGCAACTCTCTTCAAAAGAAGGTGTTGCGGCAACTCTCTTCGAAAGAAGGTGTTGTAAGATGGATGAAAGGCAGTCTGTCTTGGTCCAACGGGTTGGGCCCGGCTGTGTTACCATCTTTTGGTGGGACAGCATCAGTGAATAGTGGATGGAAAGACTGAATGGCAACGAATTCCACGGATCGTCAGGATGTTGGAACATACACGAGTTCACGGAGGCGTGCTAGATGAAACGATTTTTAAGGCTCGAATCGACAGTTCCTTTGTATGCGTGAGATTCGTGTATTGCTCGATTCACTTAATTATGGCGAATTTGTTTCACGCGGGTATTTAATTTTTGAAATCGGTGAATATCCACAAATCGGTTGTTATCCCTTCTAGGGAAGGAGATCTGAAAAAAGTGAGCTATAATTTTATAGGTTGCTAGTCACTGACTGACGTGGTTCCATTCTTTTGGATCCAGTACGTCAGTGGCAGAGAGGTTTTCATTCTCTAATGACCAACATTTTAGAGAAACATTGTGCGCCAACAATAAACGTAGAATGAACGCTTTACAAATACTCTTGGATACTTATGGCCTCAATAAATATATTTCTGTTACGGGACATACGATTTTTGAAACGTTACAGCGAAGAAGTCTATTGGATGTTGATTTTTTTTTTATAGTTTTAGGATTTTAATATCAAAGTAGTTTGCTTATGATTCCAAATCTAAGAAAATGTCATTAAACATTTTAACTGTAAAAGAATGCAGTAGACCATGGGTGTCTAAACTATGACCGTTTGAGGGCCACATTGCAAAAAAAAAATTTGCTGGGCCACACATACAATATTTTTTCAACAAATTGAAATAAAAATTAACTCTATGTAGTTTTATTAAAATAAATTAACTTCTTTTTATTATAAATTTTTTCTAATTTGAATTAGATATGTATAGGTACATATTTATTTTAAATTTGTAAAAGTTTCGTTTCATTTAGTTTGGATTTCATAAAGATGGAAAAAATTCAAATTAATGAGATGGATGAATTTGCTTTTGTTGAACAAGCAAATCAATATCGGGTTCAATAGACGAGGTTGCAATTCTTAATGCATTTTCAAGATGTTTGTCAGTGATCTTTGTCCTATTTTTGTTTTTGTATGCTTCATTCTTGAAAATAATTGTTCACAAATATAGGTACTGCCAAAAGCTGAAGACATTAATAAATCATGATTGTGAAAATTAGGATATTTATCGCGGGGTAGGTAATCTTTATAAAACTCCAGTAAAGAAACATTCCCAAATTTTTCTTTCAGTTGAATGTCACTTTGCAGTTCAATGCATTCCATTTGAAGATTTGAAGGTAATTTATTTATTTCTAGAGAAAATGGGGTAGAAAATATGTTGAAATACTCTTCATTTTTTTCGAAAATCTTGAAATCTACTTTCAAACTCTTGAATTAAATCAAAAATTAATGCAGCATATTGTGCATATTTTGTGCAACTCACAGGTTTATGTGCAGCCAAAGTACTGAAATGTGTCAAATCTTTTACTTTTATTTGATTGTGCCAAAATTTCAACTTTCTTTCAAACGCTGTTATTGTTTGGAACATATTATTAATAAATTGATTTTTTCCTTGAAGTCTCAAATTTAAATCATTCAAATGTTCTGTTAAGTCTACTAAAAAAGCTAAATCTAAAACCCAATCTTCGTCTTCAAATTCAGTCACAGGTTTCCATTTTGTTTCCATAAATATTTTTATTTCAGTTCTTAAATCGTAAAATCTTTTGAGCATTTTCTCCTTACTGAGCCATCTTACTTCTTTATAATAAATAACATCTGCAAATTCAGTGCCCATTACCTTAAGAAACTCTTGAAATTGTCTATGATTAAGTCCTTTTGCTCTTATAAAGTTAATGGTTTTTATAACAACGCTTAATACACTTTCCATTTTTAAAATTTTTCCACATAAATTGCCCTGATGTACAATACAATGATATGCCATCAAGATCGTATTGCCGGCAGCGACGGCTTCATTATTAACCATTTTAACGAGTCCCCCATTTTTACCAACCATGGCAGGGGCTCCATCGGTTATGATCGGAGCTGATAAATTTTTCATAGATAAGGAAAACCTTTTCATCGTTGTTTTTAATGCATCGAATAAATCTACAGACTTGGTTGTGTCTTTTAACGATACTAAAGCAACCATTTCTTCCGTGATATTATAATGTTCATCGATTCCTCTTATAAAAATTGCAATTGTGCCGTATCAGAAGCGTCAGTGCTTTCGTCCATGGCTAACGAATAAAATTTAAAATTAGTACAATTGCTTTTTAAAGACTTTTCAACTGAATTCGCCAACTCCTCAATTCTTGTGGCTATAGTTTGGTGTGATAAACTGATTTTAGAAAAATCCAACTTTTTTTCAGGGCAAATTATGTTTGCTACGCTTTCCATACATTCTTTTATAAAATCGCCATCAGTAAAAAGTTTTGATTTTTTCGCTATTAAATTTGCTACGACATAACTTACAATGTTATTATTTTGAGTAGATGTCTTTTTAAAAAAATTTTGTTCAGACGATAGCCCTTTTTTTAGTTCTGTGATTTTATCTTTACGGCAAATGCCGAGATATACATCGTATTTTGTGGCATGCTTTTGACTATAATGTCGTTTCAAATTGTAGTCTTTAAAAACTGGCACAAAGTCCCTACAAATTAAGCAAAGTGCTTTATAATTCTCCTCAATAAAAAAGTATTTCTCCGTCCAGTTTTCATTAAAAACTCTTTTTTCATCTTCAATTTTTCTTTTTTTAGGTTCTGCTTGTTTTTTTAATGACATGGAGGCCATCTAAAAAAAAATTATATATTTTAATTTTATAAGCAAATATCCATAATGAATATGAATTATTCATACCTTTTTAAAGAATTTGATACAAGAATTAGGAAATCCAAATACAATTCAATATACTGCATACAAATATTGTAATTCTTCAAAGAATATTAATAATTTTTTATAAGATTGTTTTACACGATATTTTAACAAAATAGTAAAAATAAATATATCAATTTTGAAATTTCAAATGAATATGTAATTTTTATAAATCAAAACTGAATACTGAAACTGAGACACAAGGCACCTACCGGTACAGTAGCGTAACAGAATTCGCAGTAGAAGAGATTCGATTCAATCTCAAGTAGAGAGATCCTGAACTGTCAACTCTGAAACTCTTTCAGAAATGATTACTGATCGTGGACCGGTCAGGGATCCCTTTTATAGACTCGGAGAGAATGGAGAATTTTCTGGAACACCCCGAGCTGTAGCAGACGCGCGATTGGGGCAAGTCTACGGTGGTGCGGTGCGTGACGTAGGAACTGGGCACGTGGCCATGTACCAAGATCACGCGCAGAACGGGATTCAGCGAGAGGAAAGCCAACGGGTCGGATCGATTTGGCGAACTTTCGCGAACGTTCGATGGCCCCTTTTTCTGTGAAGGGCTCCCTTGGGCCAAAAGGATTAGGAAATCAAAATACAATGCAATATACTGCATACAAATATTGTAATTCTTCAAAAAATTCGCCGTCGAGTGGATACACACATAATTCGAAACGTAAATTCTCATGGCATACTAAGATGCTTTTATTTAAATTTTTATTTCAAAATAAATGTCAACGAATCGATTATATATGAAAAATATTGCAAACATTTATTTTTTTAATTAAAATGTGTAAATTTAAATATTTTCATAATTTGCGTTTGGGCCGCATTTAAAGGCTTTTGGGGCTCATGCGACCCGTGGGCCGCACTTTAGACAAGCAAGCTATAGAGCATCGATTAATCGTAATCGTTTAAGGTCAAAGTCCCCCCGTTATCGCGTTTTCGGCCACGCCCCCTATGACGCCACAGGCCAGACCCACTTCCACCCCCTCTATGATTACCCCTCCCCACTTCCGTCCCCTACCCCCTCAGTGGCGCCATCTGTTGACAGTGAGAAGTACTATTTTCCCAAAAACCCCTTATTTTAAGTCTAATTTCTCGTTTTCGGACCCCCCGGTTGTCCCACCTATATTTTAAGCCCTCCCCCTTATTAAAAAACCCCCTTGCGCCATCTGTTGACAGTGAGAAATACTATTTTCCCAATAAACCCTTATTTTAAGTCTAATTTCTCGTTTTCGGACCCCTCGGTCGCCCCACCTATATTTTAAGCCCTCCTTCCTCTTGCAGACCTCCTGGTTGACCTATATTTTAAGCCCCCCTCCTTCACTCGACTGATGCAAGTCTCAGAATAATTGCATGCGTAGCAACGATTGGTTGTTGCAGTAATAAGTACTTTTCCCTGTGTCACGCGTTTATCCGATGGGGTGATGTGTAAAGGTCACGGTTCCGTCTGTATATAACCGCTGAAAAAGGTTTGGCTTTTATTCTCAGCTACACGTTACGGGTGCCGACATGGATTTTGATATGTGGCTGAGTGACGAGGACTTGGGGTACGAGTCCGATCCACCGCACTACCCATTCCGAGAACGTCGTTATGTGTATCGGGGACCTGTGACTGTACATCCACCTCCGCCACCACCACCTCCGTCAGTCACTATTAAGATGTTGCCGCGACCTAGACTTGGTGGTCCGATGCTACAGGCTGTTCTCGCTGATGACACTACCCCGCCACCACCTAGAAGGCTGCGACGACCTCTGGTGATGAAGCCGCCCGAAACCTGGCCCCCGGGACTACCGCAGAGTGTTGTGCAGGCGCTGAAGCGTCCAAGCCCATCGGTGTCCCCCTACTGACCATGGGCAGGGTGGGGAATTTTGCGGAGATAAATCTCAACGCTGACCCAGCTGGGACTCGAACCTGGGAACTGCAGATTACGAGCCTGGCGCGTTACCGACTGAGCCACCCCCGCCCCATTGTATGACGAAAAGTGCTTGTTTGGGTGTGCACATTTGGATGATCCGTGCTAACTTTTGTACCATATTTTAAAACTAAGAAATGAAAGAGAAACAAAGTTTTATGAATCATTTTAATAATATCACAATATATTAATAGGCATCAAATTACAAGAAATATTTCTCACATTCAATTAAAAGTCTACTTCCTCATGTGAAGTAATACTCTTAGTCCTCATAATACGTAATGTCCAAAAGAACTATATATATAGATGTTCAATAACATGAAAACTGGGTTATTTTCACCTGATTAACAAAATGTGTTATATCAAAAAGTTTTTTAATTCTATTGTTTCGTCTTTCATTCGAATGCTTTCTAATGCGAAAATAAACCTAAAGTGCATATGAAATAATAAGCTTAAAAAATATATTTTTTTTTGAGTGAGATTCGAATCTACATCTCCCAGTAACAGGTCAAGTATGCTAACCATTACACCATCAACGGCTAGTGTTTTTTGCTTCAGCTGGAGTGCATTTTTTTTATCCATATCTGCAGCAATTGGCGACGTTGGGTTGGGGTTGTTTTACCTCTGAGCGGTACTTTTTTGCACACCATGGGCTAAATGGTCAGGTCACATGGACCCCGAAGGCTCAGAGAAGGTTTGGGGAGGGGACCCACTGGAACAGCTGTTGGGAGACAGATGGTAGCCTCCCGTCAAGGCCATTCAGCGTGTTCTTTAACGTTGGGTTGTTTTACCTCTGAGCGACACTTTTTTGCACAACATGAGCTAAATGGCCAGGTCACATGGACCCCGAAGGCTCAGAGAAGGTTGGGGGAGGGGACCCACTGGAACAGCTCTTGGGAGACAGATGGTAGCCTCCCGTCAAGGCCATCCAGCGTGTTCTTTAACGTGCACATGGTATGGCTCTCCCGCACACGGGGCCACGGCTTAACGTCCTATCCGACAGACGGAGGCCTTTCCAAGCCCATCGGTGTCCCCTACTGACCGTGGGCAGGGCGGGGAATTTTGCGGAGATAAATCTCAACGCTGACCCAGTTGGGACTCGAACCTGGGAACTACAGATTACGAGCCTGGCGCGCTAGGAATTGGCGAGTTTTGAAGGAAATATTCATTACAAAATTGATTCAGAGTAAGTTTTTATTTTTATGTGTTATGTGGGAAAATATGCAATTCTCTTCATAAAGATTAAAAAACCATTATTATTCTCTACGTGACTTCTGCTTGATAGGCTTAAAAAATGCATAAAATGAAATTCTGATCGTAGTCATATGTTAGTATTTTTAAGAAATATTTATGACACTGTATCATTAATTTAGCAATTATACCCAGTGTCAGAAAAAAAAAACATTTTACTTTATAAAAAAATTGCATAAAATGAGATTCTGTTTCAAATTTTATTTGTCTCAGTATCGTTTAGAACCTACAGTCGCTCAAAAAAATATCCGAACACTATGGTTGATTACAGAATTCAGAAAAAATATCTGGCAACGAGTTTTTTTAGAAATTAGTGATCTGGCAACCTTCGTGTCACACGAAATTGCCAGATATATTTTCTGAATTCTGTAATCAACCATAGTGTTCGGATATTTTTTGGAGCGACTGTAGGTTCTTTTAACTCTGAGTACACGTTTTTGTTTTTTTGGACAAAATGGATTAAATGACAGGTTGTTGTTCTTGCTGTTCTTTTACCTCTGAGCGACACTTTTTTTGCACACAAAGGGCTAAATGGCCAGGTCACAAGGACCCCGAAGACTCAGGTTGGAGGAGGGGACCTACTGGACAACTATTGGGGACAGATGCTAGCCTCCCGTCAAGGTCATACAGCATGTTCTTTAACGTGCACAGAGTTCACACATGGGGCACGGCTTAATGTCCCACCAGATGGACAGCGGCCTTTCCAAGCCCATCAGTGACCCCTACTGACCAATGGCAGGGCAGGAAGTTTTGTGGAGATAAATCTCATCACTGGGTCAGGTGGGACTCGAACCTGGGAACTGCAGATTATTAGACTGCTAACCCCAGCCCCAACTGCAGATTAGTGAATAGGATTATGAACAGTGTGCCTTGTCCAACTTTGTAGGTAATGATGAGTTTAGGCAAAAGAGTCGGCAACCTCCTTTAAGCAGCATATTGTGCAGGGAGAGACTCCGTTGGTTTGGCCATGCTCCCCATATGGATAACTATAGATTAGCGAATAGGGTTATGAACAGATGTCTAAAGGCCATAGAGAAATGGGGAGACCTAGGATTAGGCGGGCAATGTTAACAAGAACTCGTCGGAATTGGCCTACAGTGGCCAAATGCAGCAGCTGTTACTCAAGATACACACACTAGGACTAAATTGAAGAGTCCAGTTGGACCTCCGTAGCCCATGGTTGCTTGAGGATTCTGTATGAATATAACACTTCGGTGAACCAACTTGTGTGAAAGACAGCTACAACTACAAAGAAGTGATTCTCACACATGGCGGTGAAACACAAATGTTGTAATCAGAAGGTGCAACTTGGTCAATCACTTTCTTCTTGGCTACTGCCAACTAAAGTAGCCAAAGTATACAACCGATCTTTGTCGTCGATGGCTATGTTAGTGACATGTTGAAAACAACACGGCTGAGAGATATCACACTTTCTGGGCAACCGAGCTTTCTCCTGTTTCTTCTTCACCACTCTCCTCTTCTTCTTGGTCGCCGATGGGGCCAGAAGAGAAGGATCATCGACCAACTGTTCCACTTTCTCGTAGAACTCGATGGCAGGAGCCATGATGTCAAAACTCAATCCAGCCATCCTGGAGCGATCACCAGACACAAACATCACGTGAAACGTCGCATCCTGCACTCTGTAATTGGTGTGGCAGTTAATCACATCTTTCCACAGCACAAATCCCGAACCTCTCTCTGCGAGCACGATTTGGAGCATTTTCTGACTCCTCGCTCGAGTGTCGCCTCTGTCCAATAGGAGAACAGGAACTCCAGTCCGGGCCAGCTCCCAACAACCGCCCCCAGCGGTAGATCCGTCTAAAGAGGCGAAATACAAGTTAGCTAAACATCGACACACGAAAACCGATGTTTTGTGGCTCCTGAAGAAGGTGTCCACTTGCGAAATGTCTTGTTCGGTGAGTTCTCCTTCGCTGTGAGATCTGGATCGGCGCTGGCGTCGTTGCTGTTGGAAGAGTAACGAATCGTACGATTTGGAGACCGATCTCATCCCCTTCATTTGGCTCATCAAGCGACCGAAGACGTCGTATCGTTGCTCCTGGTTAACGTTCTCGTCGGGACTGCCGAGCGTTGAAGAAGATGAACTGGTGACGTCACAATCCTGAAGTCTTGCATCGTACGATTTGGAGAGATTTCCGCTCCTCATGCAGCCCCCATTTCTGTGATCCATGGTTTAAGGCGGGAAATTTGAGAGAAGATCAAAAGATTCTCAAATGATTAAAACGACGTAATCTTTCATACGAAGTATTTTTCTTTTATGTTTCGTAATTAAAAAACTTTTTAACTATTTCTTAATTTAAATATTATTTCAGAATATGGATAATGTAGTTAACATTAGAAAGAAAATTATGATTTTACGATTTGACTTTTAATAGTTCTTCTTTTTCTTCAACATAAACTATTATTCCGGAAATCACTCGGGGTCTTTCGCCCCTCTTGTCCGGAAATTCTTTTAAAAAAGGTTCGTGCACTATATCGGAGAGTTCTCCTAATTTGGTCTGAAAAAACGAAATTTTAAAAGTAAAACTATGAAATAAATATTATATATAATACTTCAAGCAATGTAATTAGCGGTAATTTTATGACTTATTTATTGTTGACTTTTCTAAGTTCAGTTTAATAAATCCAAATGCCAATTTCTAACTTCCAGCTTCAATACATGCTCATTTATCCTGAATTTGTTCCTCTATTGGTATTCGTTTGCAGTCAGCAGTAAACACTTTCTGTTAATTGCTGAATAACTATCGTTTCAAAAGCTGAAGTTTCAAGTCAGAACTTAAGACAGATATTTTTATTTATTACAACTTTCCTTAAATACGTTTAGTGTTCCCGAACCTAACTTCATCGTGCACATTGTAGCTGTTGAGATGGCCTTGGAATTTATGTACTTTGTTTCTTCAGTTTCTGGACTGATCTGCAGTAAATAAAAAAAATAAATATCATTTAATTCCAGATGAATAGTTTGAAAAAAAACAATGAGAGAAAATAATAAAAAAAATACATAACGAGTATATTATAAAGACAATTAAATAATAGCACCTAAGACGCTTACCTAGTAAGCATTTATTGCTTTATTATAAAATTTATTTCTACGATTGCATATGTTCAATACCTTGTTTAAATATGATTCAAAAAATTAACACCTTGGCAATATTGTTTTTTATCATCAGCAACAGATGGCGCCACCATAAGATGAAAAATTCGATGGAACAGATCCATAAACAAAACCCGTTGCAAGTTATTGAAAGAGAAAATACTGTAAGAAATTTCCGGATATTTGAAAGCATCAGTTATTCAGTTAATAGCATCTTTTTCCGTTCCTGGTTTTGGATATTTGAATCAGAGATTTCATATTTTTGTTATCCCCGCTCGTGCAACGGGAGAACAGACAGACCAGCTTCGTGTCTTCTGACGTGTTCTTCGTGACCTTCTTCGTGTCCACTTTCGCCTTTAACTGCAACTTTAATATTTGATCTGACTCCGTAATCTTTACTCAATAACAAATGATATTTCACCTTAATCTTAAAAAGCTAATCTGCAAATAAATTTCACCTCGTGGGAGAACTGGTTTTTGCAATCGCCTAGCCAGTTTCACATCTATTGATAGCAAAAAAAAAAATCACCCATCTCTTAAAACACAAAAATAAACGTTTTCCCACACCTCTGTGCATTAGGGCCAGACCAGTACTGCTAATGAAATAATCTGGGACATCACAACCCTACCACCAAAATTTTAAATTTTTATATTAAATCAGACCTCATAACTAACAAAATGCTGAAAAAACTGCCAAAAAAGGCGATTGTTGATTTGTGTTCAATCTCCAATCTCCTCATTAGATTCGGTAACTTCCCGAATATCTGGATGAATGCTCATGTCAGAATGATCCTAAAGCCAGGGAAAAATGCAAGTTACCGCCAAAGTTAGCGCCCAATCAGCTTGCTTTCGTGTTTAGACAAGCTGTTTGGGCGCGTCTCTGACTCTCTTAATCAGAATCACATCATACCTGATTCGCAATTCGGCTTTAGAAAGATGTCCACTGAGCATCAGATCCTCCGAGTAGTTGAGAAGATTGCTTAATCCTTGAATAAGAAGGAAACGTTTGCCTCAGTCTTTCTTGATGTGGCCAAAGCCTTTGACAAGGTTTGGATAGATGATATATTGTACAAATTTGTTAGGGCTAAGGTTCCATCAGTAATTATCCAATTTATACAGTCATAACAATCGTACATTTCAAGTACAGATTAAAAAGAGCCTTTCTACGATACATCCCGTCGAAGCTGGAGTACCACAAGGCTCCCTTCTTGGACCAGTGCCCTTTTCCATTTATCTTTATGATTATTCTGTTACTGACAGGATCACTACTGCTATGTATGCAGATGATATTGCTCTTCTCTCATCCTAGCTGAGCGCATCTATCGCTATTAATAGATTGCAGCAAGACCTGTAAATGGAAGATTGGAATCAGTGTTGAGAAAAGTGCTTCTCTTTTATTTACCACCAAAAGAGTCACTAACCCCCAGACTCTCAACTTTTTCGATACACCACTTATCTGGCAGAAAACTGTTAAGTGTCTGGGCGTTTACCTTGCATAGCAAGCTCAGATGGGGCAAGCACATTGAAAATGTTCTGCAAAAATCAAACATGATTCGATGCCAACTTGGCCCATTGGTGGGGAGGAATTCTATCCTCTCCATTGATCATAAGTTTCTACTTTACCATACAGTTCTTAGACTTGTTATAACATATGCAGCCCCTATATGGGCTAACACGACAAAGGGAAATATTAAGAAACTCCAGATCAATCAAAATAAAATCTTGAGACAGGCTGTAAATGCCTCATGGTTTGTGACCAACATATAAAATACTTGGTGATTTAGGCGTCCAACATATTTCCACCCATATAAAGCAGATCTGAAAGAAATTCTTAGAAGCTGTGGACACGAATCCTCACGATTTCATTACTAACATTTTAAACTATGATCATGATCCTAAAGCAGATTCAAGAGGGCTAGACCATTGGTTTTCGATCAGGAACGCTTTATGGTCTAGCACCCTGATCTACCATCTTTATCATTGTTTTCCTGTGTCTTGGGGATCACCTTTTGGTGTTTTTTGTGTTGTCCTTTGCGACTCATACCACTTATTGGACACCCACAGATGGAGAAGATTATGGGATCTTTTATCCTGGTACTTCGAAAAATCATAATTATACTACATGCTATAAAGTACAACATTTCCCCCCAACTTTTTCTACAGTCAGAGAGCATTATTAAAGGTGTTGGGAAATTCTAAAAATGCGAATCCTAATATTTAACCAATAGCCATTCGAACAGAGAAAATTAATTTTAATTTTTCTTTAAACTCTAAAAAAAGTTGAATGTCTACAGAGACAGACAGACGACAAAGTGAAAATATAATTTCGTTTTTCCAAAACGAAGCGAAAAGCAAGGAATGCAGCCAAAATTACCATGGATAAGAATGTACCCAAATTTTAGTGGATAAGAATGTACCCAAATTTTAGTGGATAAGAATGCCGCTAAATTTGGCATGCCTAAAAATGTTGCCAAAATATGCCTAAGAATGCCGCTAAATTTGGCATGCCTAAAAATGTTGCCAAAATATGCCTAAGAATGCCGCAAAAATTTCCGTGCCTAAGATTGGAGCCAAAAATGCCGTACCAAAGAGATGTTGCCAAAAATGCCGTACCTAAGAATAGCGCCAAAAATGCCGCGCTTAAGATGCAGACAAAATTGCCACGATTAAGGATGATGCCAAAATAACCCTGTCTAAGAGCTACCAAAATAACCCTGTCTAAGAGCTACCAAAATTATCATGCCTAAGAATGTCATCAAAAATACCGTAACTAAGAATGTCATCAAAAATACCGTAACTAAGAATGATGCCAAAATTGCCGTACCTAATAAGGGAACCAAAAATGCCGTACCTAATAAGGGAACCAAAAATGACGTACCTAATAAGGGAACCAAAAATGACGTACCTAATAAGGGAACCAAAAATGCCGTACCTAATAAGGGAATAAAAATGCCGTACCTAATAAGGGAACCAAAAATTCTATACCAAAGAACGACGCCAAAAATGTCGTGTTTTAGATGCATCCAAAACTGCCATGATAAAGGATACCGCCGAAATAACCATTTCGAAGATTGCTACACGAAACTGACAACTACCTTGCCTAAGAATGCCTCCAGAATTGCCGTGCTGCCCCATGCGAAGGGTCATGCCGTTAACAAAAGAAAGGATCGACTGACGTTCTCGTTCAGTGATCTGTTGAAGCATTTACAACGTATTCTCCCGAAGCATAAAAAAATCAATAAAGAATTCAACAGGTCTGTAACTCGCTTTCCGACGCATTACTGCTGATGTTTGTGCGTGTTAACCTCATGCGATAACGTCTGCACGAGAGTTGTCAACTGAGAGAAACTTAAATGGTCCATTGTCGTATCACTTCTTTTTTTCATTGTTACAACTCCACGTGAGGAATCACGCAACTGAATCCACTCTTTCCTCACAGAGGATTCATAAAAGACAAGGAACAATACTTCTGACAAGGAAGGAACGAAGAGAACGATTCTTCCACAGGCAAAAAGCAAACAATTTGGCCAAACGAGGCTTTGAGCAATTCGTGACACGACCGTAACTTGTCGAGCAGGCTTCAGAGAAAGTGAATTTTAGGTGTGGCCCTCTTCTGTTCAATGTGTGTGTACAGCACGGGTGTTGCTGGAGCCATGGGTGTGTCAACGTTTGACCTTTATCCATTCATAAGAAGCGTGGGTACGAAATGTCTGACGTTTGTTAGGACTCGAACTGCACTAGATACATGCGCAGATGAGTCTGCGACGTGTTTAACCCATTTGTAAGGGACATAGATTTATCGTTTTATACAGTGTAATCATCGTGGTTTTTGTAGGTAATTTAACGGTCGTTGCATCTAGGAGAGAAAGGTGTTAGGTCACGTGCTGCTTCTTATCATCCCATCCATCATCAGACGATGGGTCGACAATCAATACGTCTTTCACAGTTGGGTTTCTTTTGTGTAAATACACACAGCATGTTTCCAAAAGTTATGGTACACTCCCATGTGGACTTTTTAATTGGCTCAATCGCTAGCGCCCTCTGTCATACCAGGCCAAGACAATGCAGTAAAGACATATTAATCTGATAATAAAAATAACTTTATAAAAATAACTTTATTTCCATATTAATTTATAAAAACATTTCATCAAATATTTACAATCAAAGCTTAAATGAACAAGAACAATTAAAAGACTATGTGTATATTTTTAGTATCCCCCAAATATTACCAATGGATATAACAAACCCATCCAGGTAATTAAATAAGTTATATACAAATTAGCAGGCAACATTAGCTGAAAATACCTAGAAAAATCCATTTTAATTAACTACATTGAGCAAAATTTTGAAATCATTTCTCTTATTTAAAAAATTCTCGAAGTTTATGCTTAAATAAAATTTGATTGTTTAGGTTTCTGATATCTGGTAGTGAATTGAACATTTTTGGAGCTTGGTAGAAAATTTATTTTTTAAAGACAGTTTTATTAACTTTCGGGACAACCTAAATTCTTCCCGATTTTCTAGAATAATATGACTTTATCTTTAATTTAAACCATTCAGAGTTATTATAGAGAAAATATATATGTAATATCTTAAAATATATGTAGCAGTTCGAATTATAGTTTATTCCTAATCACTGGAGAAACTTTTTTTTTTCAAAAATTATTTCTCGAATTATATGTCAAGAGGTAATTTGTGAATTTGTTTTGAGCATTTAGACAACTGTTGAGTTAGAGCAAGATTAGAGGAAAAATTATTTCTAATGCACAGAAGACCTATATGAAGAAATTCATGTCGCTAATCCTATATTCTATTCCTATATTAATAACCATGATCATTTTATGACAAAGTTAATGCTTATTTGGAACGAAATATATTAGAAATATTAGTGGAAAATGAAAGTTGGTGGGGAACAACATTATAAAAGCAAACAGCCATTTATTTATCAAACGTAAACAATAAATGAAAAATAATCAAAAGTTGTAGTATGGTACTTATTTTTAATTACTGAAGAATGATTAAAAGGTTGATATTTTAATAAAAAAATTATACTTTTTACTCCTTTTTTTTCACAATTACAAGAAATATTTACAATTTAAATTATTCTGAGTCCGAAATCGTCTCTGCCAATTTCAGTCCACCAAAGTCCATCTCAGCCGTCCCATGGCCGAGTGGTTAGCGCGCTTGACTACTGATCTAAGGGATCTGGGTTCGAGCCCCTGACTAAGGCAAGGACGTTTGTGTCGTTTTTCTGCTGAGGTACTGCCATCCTCTCAGACCTTCTACTCTGGCATACAAACTGATCAGGCTCCTGTCAGACCTCTCTGGTAAGCAACTGCTTAAGGGGGTATTTATATTTATTATTAAAGTCCATCTCTAGAAAGGAGCAAGAATATCTTATCTTTCATAGGAGTGCCCAAATGTTTTCACGATGAGGGAGGGGGGCTACTTATAATTTGGGATTTCTTTGGAGGGATACTGAATTTTCATTTGCTCTTGAATATGGAGCTATAAAGGGAATACCATCAGTAGCAAACCATTGGAAATGAGTAATTTAACTTGCACTTAAAGTGTTAAAAATATTATGTTTTTGCAGTAAATAAATTTTTAAAATTTTAATAAAAAACTACCTCTTGAAAGCTATTTCTATGCGTTACTATGCTGTGGGAGACTCCTATTTTGCTAAAGGGAGATCGGTAGCTCGCGAGGGCAGTAGTGGCCTCCCCCTTGATCTTTACTTTCGTTTGCAATTTAAAGAGCTCTCAAGCCTCTGAGCGGCACTTTTTTGCCTACAATGGGCTAAATGGCCAGCTCGCAAAGATCCCGAAGGCTCAGAGAAGGTTGGGGAGGGGCCCACTGACAGATGTTAGAAGACAGATGGTAGCCTTCCGTCAAAGCCATCAAGCGTGTTCTTTAATGTTCACAGGGTAGGGCTCTCCCGCATACAGAGCAACGGCTTTAACGTCCCAACCGACGGACGGTGGCCTTTCCAAGCCCATCGGTGTCCTCTACTGACCGAGGGTAGAGCGGGGGTTTTGTGGAGATAATTCTGAACACTGGCCCAGGTGAGACTCGAACCTTGCAGATTAGGAGCTTGGTGGGCTACCAACTGAGCCGCCCCATCCTACGTCATCATGAAACGAACACGTGATATAGGCGTGATTGGCCTGAAACTCCTGTTTCTTTTTAAAAAAGAAATTCTCTATAGTCTGGGCGCTTAATGCAAAGTCTCGCGCAAGAGCAGAATGAATAGTATCATTTACTTTTGCAGTTAATCTTCGAGACAGGCGTGCATTGTTGATCGTTGCCGACACGGGCAATTACAAAAGGATCGTAAGAGGCAGGCATCGCGCCTTAATCCCTTCATAGTGAAAGAGAAAATCCATCTCATAAGTATCCATCATTTCAGGCAAGTAAGGTGCTTGAAAGAGCTTATGTACAGCGGAGAACAGCTCAATCAGCCGTTGGTATGCAACAGACTTTGCCACCTTCTTGTGTTGAAGCTCCCTCCCCCACGGTTTCAACCCCCCACCCCACAGTGTTCTGCCGTTGCGAGGATGAGTTGTCTGACTCATCTGTCATCGGAGCACAATACACTGAGGTCACACGGGGGGTCATGCGAAGGAATGTTGTTCGGGGTCAGTTGCCAGTGAAGATCTTCCACTGTGACTTCGTGAAGTGAGTTCCTCTTTAAGTCTGAAAACAATGTGTTAGGGCTCACTGATGTTGAAAACTTTTGCAAGTTTACAGTTCATCAGTTCGACTTTGGAAGCGTGACAGGCTCAATAGATGTATGCTGACCTGTTCCTTGTTGCAACATCAACAAAATTCCGATTTCGTTTCTCTGCAGTCACTTTTCATTGCAGGCAATTGCATTGGCCTAAAAGAACATTAATTCTCATGTCATATCAACGAGAATCTAACTTTGAAGCTTTGTGTGATTGAAGATAAAATCTATTTAAATCTCGATTTTCAATAATATTTGTGGTAGTATTTAAAGAATTATACAAGCTGGAATATTTTATAATAAGTTATCTTGTTTTATAAAAATTATTCAAAATTGTCTAATATTGAAACAACCATTACTTGGTTTCTTCTTTATATAACTTCTAATATATATTTATTTTATTAAATGGTTTAAAACTAGGGGCGAATCAAGGGGGGGTTGCATGGTCGCCCCTTTGAGGATGTTAGTAATTATAATAGAGGCAAAAAAAAATATGAAACATCTATACTGCATACATTTTCCAAAAACTTTTTTAAAACCTCTAAAATGGATGGAGAAATGCTATATTTGGAATTCCAGTCTTTTGGACAGCCCTTTTTTATTCCTTTTCCCCGCACATTAAGTTTCATGCCCCCCCCCCCTCCTTATTTTTTTGTACGTCCTGTTGAAAATAAAACTTATTATGTCCTGTTTGAAATAGTTATTTTTTTAAGTTTTAATTAATTCCTGAGTTAAATTTTATGAAGCATTACTGTTCTGTGAAATATTCCATCGACCGTAATTCTTTAAATACTGAACGAATATTGTTGAAAAATCGAGATTTAAATAAATTATATTATAACCGATATCTTCTGATAAATTTTTCCTTTAAGTGAACTTTACCATTTGACACAACACGAAAAATCTACAGTATTTTGGCAGGTAATTCATAACTGTATTTCGTTTTATTACGCGTTTTAAGATTGATTTTTAAACCTGTTAAGATTCCAAAAAAAAAGACGATCTAGAATGCGATATGCAGAATTGGATATGCAGCAACAGCTAGAGTTCACATACAGAGCCGGCAGTGGCTATTTTGCCTCCCAGAGCGAACTTGGATAACCGTCTCCCCGACCTGGCTTCGAGCCCTGGGTAAGGTATGGATGTGTGTGTGTTGTTTGTCTGCTGAGGTCCCGCCATCCTCACAGACCTTCTACTATGGCGTATAAACTGACAGGCTCTTGTCAGACATCTGTGGCAAGCAGCTGCTTGAGGGGGTATTTATTTCATTTTATTTATGGTTGATTACAGAATTCAGAAAAAATATCTGGAGCGTGTACAGCAACTGTACACGCTCCAGGTTGCTGTGAACGGTAACTGCACACGCTCAATATTTCTGTGAGTGGGCCCACACGATCAAGGTTTTTGTGAGCTCACACGATCCAATGTGCTGTGAACATTAACCGCAACCGCTCCAGTTGCCTGGAGCGGTTGCGGTTAATGCCTGATCTTAGATATTAAAAAGCAGATATCAGTACAGGGTGTAATGCATCCGGTATTCTACTAGAGTCAGTTCTTAACCAGTAGTCGAGAGTACTACTGGTTAAGAGATGAGAGATCTAGAGTCTATGATCTCTCATCTCTTAACCAGTTTTAATTAAATTTTGTGGTCAATTTTTTGTTTAATATTTCAGCGTTCATAACTCTTTTAATACTTACAAATATTTTTTGATATCGAGATTTAGATAGATTTGATTGAGATCTTTAATTTAGCTTTAGAAATATTTTTCATGAAAAATCATATTGAAGAAGTTATTGCGCTATGAATGTGATTTCCTACTGAAATAACATGGAACTGTTCCCATTTTTCTATCCCGTATCTGTACGTTCTAACAAGGGTTCTAATACTCCTTACCTGAGACCTTGGAGTCCTTGTGACCTGGCCATTTAGCCCATGATATGCAAAAAAAAAATGCTGCTCAGAGGTAAAACAACCCAATTTTTAAAACGATAGTTAAACAACGACGTCGCTAAACTTTGAACTTTCAGAAATCTGCACGAAGAAATCCCTCATTAATTTCGACATTGTTTTTTTGTTAAAGGAACTGTTGAAATAATCTCAGCACATGTTGTCATTAGGAATATCCTTTTCACTGAGCAGTGCTGTACTAACAACCGTTCCCTTTCGTGGAATATATGCGAAGACTTAGGGAAAAAGGGCTTTCAGTTGTGGTGTCTAGTTCGAAGTGCAAAGTATAGAGGAATTCAACTTCATCAGCGGAACAGAAACAGGAAACAGCGTCGAGGCTTTTCTGAGTAATCGTGGTTGGGCACATTAACAATTCAGTGATTGCGACAGAGAACTAGGATATGAAGACACATGCAGTTTCAAATTATAAGCGGTAGCATTAATTATCTTGATTTCTGTCCCGTAGTGATGATGTAAAACATACTGGAGACTTCAATATTTGACCTATTTTCCACATTTATTAGCAACATCCCCTCTACCTGGGAACAAGCAAGTTGTACATTGGATATGGAGAGAAGACGGATTGAGGTTAGGCTTAGTTAATGGAAATATCTAATGTTCGTGATGAAGCAGATAAAAAAAATATTTAACCTTTTATTTATTTCGTCTTTCACTTTTGTTTACGTGGTGGTGGTTTGTTTGATCCTCAATAAATTTCGAACTTTTTCCTCAATAATTTTAATTTTTTTTTTCGATATTGCCTGTAACTAAAACAAGTGTCGAAATAATCTCAGTATAAGTTATCATTTACATATAATTAACAAAAATTGTTTACCTCATGAGCTCAGGTGTTCCCCCAGCACAATAAGAATTCACATGTCGTCAAATACGTAGAACGTAGATCGTATAATCATATTCGATGTACCGGGTAATAATTTTACCCCAAACCAACTCCATCATAAAGACATGCCAATTTGGCATGAGTAAGAACAAAATATATAAGTAAACCACCCTTAGGTGGGCCCCTAAGGGAAAACATAAGAAAAGCTAAAAATAGCAGTAAAATTGTATAAGAAACCTAAAACGGGTAGGTCTCCTCAGAGAACGCTACCGTTTTAGGCCTCTTGTACTTGTTCAAAACAGTATGATCGTAAAGAATCGGAGAAGAAATAATCTCATTGGGATTATTGCTTACAGCCTCAAAAAATCTTTTTGAAGTGAGTTTTATATGTGTATATATGTATGGTCGATGCCCAGGTCTTTATGTAGTTGTCTGTTAGTGACAAACCAGGGGGCATTGACCTCAGTTCTCAAAATCTTGTTCTGTAAGACCTGAATCTTACGAATATTGGTGGGTGTAGTATTCACCCATATAGGTGAAGCATAGAAAATCACCGGTCTGATGATCAATCGTCAATTACGAACATATGCTTCCCTTAAATATATATTGCGGATATTCTGTTCCCATGGTAATGCACTGGTGTCTGGCTTTCGACCGAAAAAGGTTCAGTACTATGATTCAATGGGAGGCCAGAACCAAAATGTCTTAATGCTTTCAGTTCTTACTTCGTGATGAAAGCTTAGACAGAAAAATCGAGAGTATGATCTGACTGGTTGGACATTGGAAACTGTGAAAGAATATTCCGCAACAGATAAATGGGGGTGACTGTGGTATGCTTGCCTTGAAGTATGCCGAATATATAACAAGAGATTCTAAGATAACATTTATTTCAAGTTGTGGGTTGTGGGTTGTTTTACCTCTGAGCGGCACATTTTTGCACACCATGGGCTAAATGGCCAGGTCACATGGACCCCGAAGGCTCAGAGAAGGTTGGGGGAGGGGACCCACTGGAACAGCTGTTGGGAGACAGATGGTAGCCTCCCATCAAGGGCATCCAGCGTGTTCTTTAACGTGCACAGGGTATGGCTCTCCCGCACACGGGGCCACGGCTTAACGTCCCATCCGACGGACGGCGGCCTTTCCAAGCCCATCGGTGTCCCCTACTGACCGTGGAAAGGACGGGTAATTTTGCGGAGATATTTATTTCAGGAAAACATGCAGTACTTCAGGACACAAATGGTATAGTTTTTCGTTTTACGTTAAGCAATTTAAGCGATGTTTTGTGCCTAAACCAAGCCTGGTCAAGGTCATCCAGCGAGTTCTTTCACGTGCACAGGTTACGGCTCTCCCGCACTGGAGTCACGGCTTAACGTCACATCTGACGGACGGCGGCCTTTCCAAGCCTATCGTGTCAATTAAATGAAAATCAATGCAGGCCCGTTCCAATCCAAACTTTGTGAAGTGCTACTAGGAAAAAAGTTATCTTCTTCAAGAGCTGTAGGGAAAAATTCTCTAATAAACTGACTGTCTGTTAATAGTGACTGTGGGCAGGCCGGGGAGTTTTGCGGAGATAAATCTCGACGCTGGTCCAGCTGGGAACCGAACCTGGGATCGATTGGGTTGTTTCTCCTCCGAGCGACACATTTTGCACACAGCGGGCTAAATATCCAAGTCACAAGGATCCCTAGGGCTCAGAGAAGGTTAAGCGAAGGGACCCACTGGACAGCTGTTAGGAGGCATAAGGAAGACTGCCATCAAGGCCATCTAGCGTGTTCTTTAACGTGCACAAGATATGACTCCCCCGCACACGGAGCCACAGCTTTACATACCATCTGACGGACACGGAGGCCTTTCCAAACCCATCGGTGTCTCCTACTGACCGAGGGCAGGCCGGGGAGTTTTACGGAGATAAATCTCAACACTGGCCCAATTGGGACTCGAACCTGGGAACTTCAGATTTCGAGCTTGCATGGATTAACCTGGAATTTTTCATCATAAATTAATTTTTGATCAATTTTCCAGAGTGGGATGCAACTTTTACTCTTTCCCATCGCCATTATCGACGCCCATGCAATCCATTAAGTTTTAAATCACTTTGTAGGATGATACTTTATTTTTGGATCACCCTGTATCCTGTTTTGATCAAATCGTTTACATAATAATGCTTTCCAAAACCCCATTAATGTTCCTTATGAGATTTCTTCTTTCCTGTGCATTGTTTTGGTTTTCCTTTCCTCTTCGAGTCCACTTTTTATCTCGAAATCGGCTTGTGCCCCATTTCACAGCAACCAGCGCCACCTTCGTGCATTCGACTGACCTAACCTTGATCTTACTCCTTTTTTCCATTACTTTTTCATTTCTTATCTTTAACACACGAGACAGGCGGCTTTGAGTCAATCCTCGCTTAGCATGTTTTCACCCTTTCACTGTCTCTTATCATCTCCATCTTATTCTTGATCAGAGAGAGGGAATGACAAGGTGGCCGGTGTGTGTGTGTGGGGGGGGGGGGAGACTTTGTGGGTGGTTTTGGTCGAAGGGTGAAACACAATGGAACGTGGAAACAGATTTCACAGCCATGGGTTTGTTAGCACATATGCTTCGCTAAAATCAACGCTATCTTGTTTAAATGCACTTTATTGGGCAATTATGGTGAAGGGTTGGGTTGTTTTGCCTCTGAGCGGCACTTTTTTGCACACCATGGGCTAAATGGCCAGGTCACATGGACCCCAAAGGCTCAGAGAAGGTTGGGGGGAGGGGACCCACTGGAACAGCTGTTGGGAGACAGATGGTAGCCTCCCGTCAAGGCCATCCAGCGTGTTCTTTAACGTGCACACGGTATGGCTCTCCCGCAAACGGGGCCACGGCTTAACGTCCCATCCAACGGACGGCGGCCTTTCCAAGCCCATCGGTGTCCCCTACTGACCTTGGGCAGGGTGGAGAATTTTGCGGAGATAAATCTCGACGCTGACCCAGCTGGGACTCGAACCTGGGAACTACAGATTACGAGCCTGGCGCGCTACCGACTGAGCCACCCCCGCCCCATTATGGTGAAGAATTACGATCGATTAGCATTAGCATGTGAACAATACATTAGGATTCTCTTTTAAACAGTTTCTTATGAGAAGCTATAAAAGAAAAAGAATATACAGTTGGGTTGTTGGTTTACCGTTTTTTTGCTCACAATGGGCTAAATGGCCAGGTCACAATGACCGGAGCGGGGGTGGCTCAGTCGGTAGCGCGCCAGGTTCGTAATCTGCAGTTCCCAAGTTCGAGAACCCGCTGTGTCAGCGTTAAGATTTATCTCCGCAAAATTCCCCGCCCTGCCCACGGTCAGTAGGAAACTCCGATGGACTTGGAAAGGCCGCCGTCCATCGGATGGGGCGTTAAGTCGTGTGCGGGAGAGCCATACCCTGTGCACATTAAAGAACACGCTGGACAAACTTGACCGGAGCCTACCACCTGTCTCCCAACAGCTGTTCCAGTGGGTTCCCTCCTCAAACCTTCTCTGAGCCTTCGGGGTCCTTGTGACCAGGCCATTTAGCCCATGGTGTGCAAAAAAGTGTCGCTCAGAGGTAAAACAAACCAACAACACTGAGGACTGAGAGCAGGTTGTGGGGAGGGGATCCATTAGAGGAGACAAATGGCATTTGGCCGACAGCCACCATTACGAAACAGATGTTAACCTCCCGTCAAGGGTATGGCTCTCCCGCACACGGGACCATGGCTTAATGTCCCATCTGAAGGAATGTGGCCTTTCCAAGCCCATCAGTGTTACCCACTGATTGAGGGTAAGGAGTATTGCGGAAATAAATCTCAACGCTGACCCAGCTGGGACTCGAACCTGGAAACTATAGATTACGAGCTTGGCGGCTACCGACTGAGCCCCCCCCCCACTCCGCCCCTCCTAAAATATATACAGTAAAACCTGATTGATTCCAAACTCTCTAATTCGAAATTTCCGTATAATTCAAATTTTCTTTTAATTTTAAGGCCCAGCAAACAAATTTCACACAAAAGTTACTGGAAAATTAAAAATCCTTGATGATTCATGATCCGAAAAAAAATTAGCCTCGTGCTTATACACAGTCGTATCAGATTAATATGACCACCTACCATAAATATACTATGGTATTTGCCGTCCCGTGGGCGCATGGTTAGCACGCTTGGCTACCACGCTTGGCTACTGATCTAAGGGACCTGGGTTCGAGTCCCGGTAAGCCATGGATGTTCGTTGTTGTTTTTCTGCTGAGGTAATGCCATCCTCACAGACCTTCTATTATGGCATATAAACTGACAGGCTCCTGTCAGACCTCTGTGGCAAGCAGCTGCTTGAGGGGGTATTTATTTTATATGGTTATGTTTTTCTGATACGATTGTATAATATCAACATATTTGTGCCTAAATAATTATAACCGTAAAAAAAATATGAAAAGTAAATGTTCGGAAATATGGTTGGACCTCCGTAGCCTATGGCTGCATGAGGATTTTTTTTTTGTATTTGTTGTAGGGGCGCGGGTGGCGCAGTCAGTAGCGCTCCAGGCTCGTAATCTGTAGTTCCCAGGTTCAAGTCCCAGCTCGGTCAGCATTGAGATTTATATCCGCAAAACTCCTCGCTCTGACCACGGTCAGTAGGGAACATCGATGGGCTTTAATAGACCGCCGTCCGTCGGATGGGACGTTAAGCCGTGGCTCCGTGTGCGGGAGAGCCATACCCTGTGCACGTTAAAGAACACGCTGGATGGCCTTGACGGGAGGCTACCATCTGTCTCCCAACAGCTGTTCCAGTGGGTCCCCTCTCCCAACCTTCTCTGAGCCTTTTGGGGTCCATGTGACCTGGCCATTTAGCCCATGGTGTGCAAAAAAGTGCCGCTCAGAGGTAAAACAACCCAACCCAACCTTTTTCTATTTGTTAACACAACCACTGTTCTATTATCTTCCCCCCCTATAGGGGACCACCGTGACGTGGTGGTGGTGGTGGTGGAGGGGGGGCTTGTGGTCCAGCAACCGGTCGAAGGCTCTGCTGACCGGTTTGGTCCACGATTGGACAGAGCCAAGACCAACCCGAGGTCGAAGGCATTGCTGACCGGTTTAGTGGCCAGGTTGGACAGTGCTAAGACCTCAAAATCAGGTGCTCAGTGGAGCAAGTTCAAGGGTCCTGCCGAACGGATTGGTCCCCAAATAATAAATATAATATTTCAAAGTCTGGGTCTCACTAAGAGTCTCCACTCCGGGAGCCGAGCGAACCTGGAATTATATATCTTTGTTCATGGCTAACCGCGGAACGGAGTCAATTCCAGGTTTTGACCGATGGATGAGCTTTCCTTCTATAGGACTGCTCGCCATAGGCTGTCGGGGATGAGATGCATCTATATGGTGTAGCCTTGCCCCTGACAAGTAGATAGTACGCGGCAATTCCTTAACTGGTAGTGCTGAAAGGCGGAACCGGGTCTTGTCGTGGTTGCTGTGTTGTGCAGTAACAAAGAAACTAATGACCTTTTATCTGATCTCCGATCTTTCTGAAAATCATCGGACACTGATGGGTTTAGGAAAGGTCGACGTCCGTCGGATGGGACGTTAAACCGTGGCTCCGTGTGCGGGAGAGCCATATTCTGTGCACATTAAGTATCACACTGGACGGCTTTAAACGGATGATAGCATATGTTTCCTAATAACTGTCCAGTGCCCCACCCCCCCCTCCAACCTTCTCAGGGCTTTTGTGACGTGGCCATTTAGCCCATTGTATGCAAAACAGTGCTGCTCCTAGGTCAAACAACCCACCTCATATAATCGATGATTATATTTTCTAACCTTACTTCTGATTTCAGCGAATAAAAACAGCCCTTAATGGAATTTATTTTAGGTTCTGATCGGCATTTTGTATGAATCACTCATTCAATCAAGACCAGGCTCGTAATCTGCAGTTCCCAGGTTCGAGTCCCACCTGGGCCAGCTTTGAGATTTATTTCCCCAAAACCTTAACTCTGCCCAGTTGGGTTGAATTGTTTTACCTCTGAGAGACACTTTTTTCCACACCACGGGCTAAATGGCCAGGTTACAAGTACCCCGAAGGCTCAGAGATGGTTGGGGGAGGGGATCATGGTAGTCTCCCGTCAAGGCCATCCAGTGTGTTCTTTAACGTTGGGTTGTTTTACCTCTGAGCAGCACTATTTTGCTCACCATGGGCTAAATGGCCAGGTCACAAGGACCCGAAGATTAAGAGAAGGTTGGGGGAGGGGACCCACTAGAACAGCTGTTGGGAGACAGATGGTAGCCTCCAGTCAATGTCATCCAGTCTGTTCTTTAACGTTGGGTTATTTTACCTCTGAGCGGCACTTTTTTGCACACCATGGGCTAAATGGCCAGGTCACAAGGACCCTGAAGGCTCAGAGAAGGTTGGGGGAGGGGACCCACTAGAGCAGCTGTTGGGAGACAGATGGTAGCCTCCCGTCAAGGCCATCCAGCGTGTTCTTTAACGTTGGGTTGTTTTACCGCTGAGCGGCACTTTTTTGCACACCATGGGCTAAATGGCCAGGTCACAAGGATCCTGAAGGCTCAGAGAAGGTTGGGGGAGGAGATCCACTAGAACAGCTGTTGGGAGACAGATGGTAGCCTCCAGTCAATGTCATCCAGTCTGTTCTTTAACGTTGGGTTATTTTACCTCTGAGCGGCACTTTTTTGCACACCATGGGCTAAATGGCCAGGTCACAAGGACCCTGAAGGCTCAGAGAAGGTTGGGGGAGGGGACCCACTGGAACAGCTGTTAGGAGACAGATGGTAGCCTCCCGTCAAGGCCATCCAGTGTGTTCTATAACGTTGGGTTGCTTTACCTCTGAGCAGCACTATTTTGCTCACCATGGGCTAAATGGCCAGGTCACAAGGACCCGAAGATTAAGAAAAGGTTGGGGGAGGGGACCCACTAGAACAGCTGTTGGGAGACAGATGGTAGCCTCCAGTCAATGCCATTCAGTCTGTTCTTTAACGTTGGGTTGTTTTACCTCTGAGCGGCACTTTTTTGCACACCATGGGCTAAATGGCCAGGTCTCAAGGACCCTGAAGGCTCAGAGAAGGTTGGGGGAGGGGACCCACTGGAACAGCTGTTAGGAGACAGATGGTAGCCTCCCGTCAAGACCATTCAGTGTGTTCTTTAACGTGGTATGGCTCTCCCGCACACGGGGCCACGGCTTAACGTCCCATCTGAATGACAGCGGCCTTTCTAAGCCTTTCCGTGTCCCCTACTGACAGGCATGGCGGGGAGTTTTGCGGTGATAAATCTCAACGCTGACACAGCTGGAACTCGAACCTGGGAACTGCAGATTACGAGTCTGCCGCGCTACCGACTAAGTTACCCCCGCCCCCTAATTCTGCCCTGTCCGCCGCCCGTCGGATGCGACGTTCAACCGTGTCTCCGGGTGCGGGAGAGCCATACCCTGTGCACGATAAAGAACACACTGGACGGTCTTGAATGGAGGATATCATCTGTCTCCTAACAACTGTTCCAGTGTGTCCCTACTGCCCAACCTTCTCTGAGTCCTAGGGGTCCTTGTGACCTGGCCTTTTAACCCATTGTGTTCAAAAAGTGCCCCTCAGAGGTAAAACAACCCAACCTATTTTGTCAGGGACACAAACAATATCAGTGACATTTAAACTAGCTAAATGTACGTTCTGACGTCATTTATTCATTGTCATGGCTATTCCTGTACGACCGGATCAACCAGAATGCCTTGCGTTGCCTGACTCGTCCCGGTATTTTACACTCCTCTTGCCAGACGACATTCATGATCTTAATGACACAATTAGTCAACGCGAGATGTCAACAGACGAAATGACAATCCTCTCCGTGCTCTCGTTGCTTCAAAGGAATGCTGTCATCACCCAAAAGATGAAATTCAGAGCAGGTTGTGCTGTTTTACCTCTGAGCGGCACTTTTTTGCACACCATGGACTAAATGGCCAGGTCACATGGACCCCGAAGGTTCAGCGATGGTTGGGGGAGGGGATCCACTGGAACAGCTGTTGTTGGACAGATAGTGGCCTCCTGTCAAGGCCACCCAGCGTGTTCTTTAACGTGCACAAGGTATGGCTCTCTCGTACACGGGGCCACGGCTTAACGTCCTTGAAAGTGAGTGCTTTGAAAATGTCTTAAGACGTTCGTGTTATGATGATGAGTGATGATGGACAGGATACTCACGGAATGAAGTGGTATGGATGAGAATGAAAGGCAAGAAAGTATTTTAATTACTCTCTTTCTCTTGAAAATGACCAGCAGACGTCGCTTATTGGCTTGAACTAGCATCAATGCAACGTGACTATTAAATTTTTAATCCAATTTTCATTACGGTAGTTTTCAAAGTGCTTTGAAATTCGTAATAAAATAAGTTTTTTTAAGTTTCAACTTCAATGATACTCAAAGCAACATTACTTTAAGTGTCTTTTTATTGTTGTTGTTATTGGAAACTGAAATTGCCGAAATCTGAGATATTGATTAAACTCAAAGCTTGATGTTTTGTGAGTTTACAAACAACTTTAGAAAATTTTATTTTTAAGATTTCGCTAGTACGTCTATTTACCTTAACAGAACCATCAAAAGAATATTTATTCCATTACAAAACTCTATGCTGCATCACTGATTAAATCTCTTGGATCTGATTATTGTCGAGGAATATATTTTAAATCTAGCTCGCTCATGAGCGCCTCAAGGCAGTCGGATCCAGATAGCTCAGTAAGAGATGTAGAATTGCACAGATAATGAAAATAACGAAATAGTGCACTTGGAGAAGTCAGTCCAGTCCATAATCTCTTTCATCTTAATTAAAGCCAATGGCATTAACAGATCAACAGACTATTTCATAAAGACAAAATATACTTAGAATACTTGGAGCCCGAAAACTAAACAAATTGAAATCGAATGAAAATTACAAATGGAATTTTAAATGGTAAGTTTTGATCTTTTGAACTTCTTCCGGAAAATATTGTTACGTCAGATGAATGTGCGACAATAACTGTTTAGAACGAGAATGCTTTGAAATAGTAGGTTGGGTTCTTTTACCTCTGAGCGGCACTTTTTTGCACACCATGGGCTAAATGGCCAGGTCACATGGACCCCGAAGGCTCAGAGAAGGTTGTGGGAGGGGACCCAGTGGAATAGCTGTTGGGAGACAGATGGTAGCCTCCCGTCAAGGTCATCCAGCGTGTTCTTTAACGTGCACAGGGTATGGCTCTCCCGCATACGGGCCACGGCTTAACGTGCCATCCGACGGACGGCTGCCTTTCCAAGCCCATCGGTGTCCCCTACTGACCGTGGGCAGGGAATTTTTGCCGAGATAAATCTCAACGCTCACCCAGCTGGGACTCGAACCTGGGAACTACAGATTACGAGCCTGACGCGCTACCGACTGAGCCACCCCCGCCCCAATTCAGAGCAGGAAGTTGACTTTTAGGAAGAAAACAAAATGGTCAATGATATGCTCAATGGCTGAAAAAATAAATCTTTTCTCTTTAGAGATTAAATACTGTCTACCAAGTCTGTAACTCTTGGTTTTTGTTTCCTGTGTTGGATTAAAAATGGACTTTTTATTATGGTAATGAGGAAATGGAGAATTAGAATAAGATTAAATTATTTTGTCGAAATGTCTGCAACACTTAAGCTGTACATAATCTGCATCTTAAGTGATATAGCAGGATAAAGGAATGATGAACGGTTGATTGCTTCTGAAGCTGCTTTAGCGACTCTTTCCACTAATTCCTCGACTGTTAGAAAGTTAAACGTAATAATGATTCGGGATAATTCATGATTTATATCAGTGGTTCTCAACCTTTTATGCTTCACTTCCCTCCCGGAAATGTAACTGGCGTACCCCTTGTATAGATAGATAAAACTATAGTTATAGTATAACAATGGTTATTTTTATTTGTTGCTAGATCTAGCAACTTTTGAGAACCCCTAATTTAGATGAATTTTGGTAGACCAGAGATATATCAGGCCAGAGCAGACGCTGAACGAAAGAAAAGAAATGAACTTTAAGTAAATTTTTAAGTAATTTAATTAGTCTAAAAATTTAGTACAAGCTGTTTTCAACTAGCCTAAAACAAAATAGTTTATTTATTACTTTATTTCAATATTCGTGAGTATTTAAAAATAATAAATTTTAAAAATAAATATCTTCCAGTGGAATTTTAAAAGATATATTTGGGTTGTATTACCTCTGAGCGGCGCTCTTTTTTAGCATACAATGGGTTGAATGGCCAGGTCACAAGGGCTCAGGGAAGGTTGAAAAAGCGTAGCCTCGTATCAAAGCCATGCAACGTATTCTTGATCATAGTATATCATTCCTGCACACCGTCCACGGCTTAATGCCCCATAGGACGGCTTAAGTCCATAGGTGTCCTCTTCTAAGCATGATACAAATGACTGAGGTCCGCAGAGAGGACAAAGAGGGCAAGAAAAACCTCAATGCTGGCACAAGTGGGACTCGAACCTGGGAACTAGATTACGAGCTGGCGAGCTACTGACCAAGGCCACCTTGATATACTAAGCCTGGACAGCCTTGAGCAAAAGGATGGAAGAAAGGAGGGAAATTAGTCGTGCATAAAAATTTAAATGATTTAATTTATTTATTTTTTAGTTAAAACTATTTATTTCAAAATTAGTTATAAAATAATTTATTAATTAGAATTTATTAAAATAATTGAGAATATTTTAAAATTAATTATCAATTTTTTTTAAAAATAAGTCACTATTAGTTAAATTTTTATAAATATAGGTATAATTTTGAAAAATAAGTCTTCTGTTACTGCAGTGTCCATGGCCTTCTGTATCGGGGTTGCTTTGTAATGACTGAGCTGTCACCTCCCCTTATGAGAAAATATTAATTCTTCTGTTAGTGCACCGTCCGACTTAAGTATGGTATAAATGACTCTGCTCTACTTAGCTATAATTATGAAAATAATAAGAAAAGCGGAACTTATACTTTTTTTTATAATCTCAGCATTTTAATGAAAAGCAGTATTCAACTTCTAATTATTTTTTCCAAGTGTTTTTTTTTCCTCTCTGATGAATCGCTCTCCCTCTTTATAACGATTTCACCCAAGAATTAACCCAAAATTTCTACGAATTAATTCCAGTACTTCTAGTTACAAATATCATTAGGATTAAAATTAAATTCCCAATAAATAAAATTGAAGAAGACACTGCAGTAACTGAAGATCTAATTTTCAAAATTATAGCAGTTTTAATTATAGCTATATTTCTAGAAACTTAACTGTTAGCGGTTTATTTTTAAAAATTTGAGGTTATCATCAGACAAGTTTCTGAGAGACGTGGGTTCGAATCCCACTCCGGCCAAAACCAGATTTTTTCCCCAGCTGATTATTTGAAGGGTTTCTTTGTCTATAGGAGGTTTTCCTCTGATGCTTTATTACCATATATGTATATTTTTTTCACATTTATTTTATTGGAGCAATTTTTTAAAAAGATTTTGGATTTATCTCTAATATGGATGATGTTATGATATTTAAGGCATTGCTATTGTTACAGAATTACAGCAATATTTATAGTTACAGTATTGTGTAGTAGCTTAAGAATAATCAAACAGATAATAAATGAACTTATTTAACAGATAAGACAATTCATTTGTAAGAAATGAATTAAACTTGAATTATTCTCTTTACAAATAAATGAACTAACTAAACTAGTGGCTAATTACTACTGATTATCCTTTAATGATAAATTCTACAAAATATGACGTTCAAATCATTGTTAAAATGCATTCTAATTAAACGAATTGTGAATCGATTCTTACCAAAAAATTATCCTACTTCATGACGTAATTATATTTATTAGGAACGATATTCCTTAAAGAGTGTGTTAGGTTGGGTGGCGCTTTTTTTGCGGGGCGGGGGTGGCTCAGTCGGTAGCACGCCAGGCTCGTAATCTGAAGTTCCCAGGTTCGAGTCCCAGCTGGGTCAGCGTTGAGATTTATCTCCGCAAAATTCCCTGCCCATGGTCAGTAGGGGACACCGATGGGCTTGGAAAGGCCGCCGTCTGTCGGATGGGACGTTAAGCCGTGGCCCCGTGTGTGGGAGAGCCATACCCTGTGCACGTTAAAGAACACGCTGGATGGCTGACGGGAGGCTACCATCTGTCTCCCAACAGCTGTTCCAGTGGATCCCCTCCCCCAACCTTCTCTGAGCCTTCGGGGTCCATGAGACCTGACCATTTAGCCCATGGTGTGCAAAAAAGTGCCGCTCAGAGGTAAAACAACCCAACAACCCAACTCACTTTTTTGCACACAGTGATCTAAATGATCAGGTCACAAGGACTCCGAAATCTCAGAGAAGGCTATTGGGGACCCACTTGACAGCTGCTAGGAGACAGATGGTAGCCTCCCGTCAAGGCCATCCAGTGTGTTATCTAATGTGCACAGGGTATGGCTTTCCCGCACACAGAGCCACGTCTTAACGTCCCATACGACGGACGACGACCTTTCCAACGCGGAGATAATCTCAACGCTGACCCAGCTGGGACTCGAACTTAGGAACTGTAGATTACGAGTCTGGCGCGCTACAGACTGAGCTATCCCCTCCCTCAAGAAACTTCTGTACGTGAACACGTCGTTTCATCATTGAGAGAATAACCGCGTGACAGAAACTGTTTACTTTTTGGAGCTTCTTGTATGTAATCTCTATATATTAAAAAATACTCATAAGAAAATAACTGGATTGTTATTTTCTTTTTCAAGATGAAGCATCTGGCGATAAAACGCTGCTACCGATATTAAGAGCCAATTTCCTACATTATTATCATGGCTTATGAAAGTCAGTTGAGAAGAGTATGGTGATATTATAGAGACAAGGAAGACGAAACACAATGCTTTCATTTGTCTGAGCATATCTGAAGCAATTTTAGAAACGCGTGGTCATGACGGCAAAGGATTTTCGAGTAGAAGCATTGTGCGATACAAACAAAAATATGAAAGAAATGAGAAGACATCCTTTGCACTAGCATTATCAACCCACGCCTCGACAGGTAAGATGTTAGCAAGCGGCAAACATCTGTGAGGTAAATGATTACTGGGTAGATGAGATCCTTCTTTGCCCTATACAAAATTCCAGTAGATTGTGCAGACATTAAAGAATGATGATACTTATCAAAGCTTACACGAACAACTAACGCAATAACACCTAAAAGTGTTTTTTTTCGCTGAAGAGGTCTGAAAATGGCTGTTCTTCGTTTCAACTCTGGAAATATTTCTCTTGCAATGTCACGATTTTGATTTAGCGAATGACATCACTTGAGGAAACGTGATGGTGACGTCACCTCTTTAAAGAAGAATCCGTCAGGGCAATTTGAGTTTGACTGAAAATATCAATTTTATTCTAATTGAAGAGATAACGTTTTCAAATTACGAGCAATTCTCAATATTTTGATTTTATTTTGCAGCTTTATTGGTGGGTGAGTTTGTTCTGCAATAAATTTCACACGGTTCTTTCGATCATTCAGATAGTTTCAATAATATACAGATAATTTAATAAATAGTTCTTCATATCGAATAAGGTTTAATCACATACAGAAACAAATTTCGAAAGCAACCCTGATAATAGACAGATGGACAGAATGGCAGAACTTCAGACAGACAAAAGTCCAACAGATAGACGGACAGAGAGACAGAACTGCAGACAAATGGTACTGCAAATATAACTTTTTAGAACGCTTCACACAATCAGGGTTGGGATGCTTTTTTGCACTCAATGGGCTAAATGGCAAGGTCATAAGGACCCCGAGGGCTCAGAGAAGGTTGAGGGGAGGAGACTCACTGAACATCCACCCATCATGACCATCCACGTGCATAGGGTATGGCTCTCCCACACACGGTGTCCCATCCGATACAGGGAGGCTTTTCCAAGCACCCTTACTTACAGTGGGCATGGCGGAGAATTTTGCAGAGATAAATCTCAACGCTGGCCCAAATCGGACTCGAACCTGGGAACTGCAAATCACGATCCTAGCGATAATACGTTTCGCTGGAATACCCATACACCAAAGGTATATGAGAAATTAAAATAATGCGTAACAAAAATACACAAACTACGATTCATAACAGACAAGAATACATGTCTACTATTTTAGAAAGCTATCTGTGAGTCAATTATAACGTATGGGATACAGTATATGCACAGCCAACGTACAAAACATAGGAGGATTCAATCTACAATAGCTAAACACATTATACCTTACAGCAAACGCTTACACTTCAAAACACCTAAAGACAGAGTGGGCGGGGGTAGCTCAGTCGGTAGCGTGCCAGGCTCGTAATCTGTAGTTCCCAGGTTCGAGTCCCAGCTGGGACAGCGTTGAGATTTATCTCCGCAAAATTCCCCGTCCTGCCCACGGTCAGTAGGGGACACCGATGGGTTTGGAAAGGCCGCCGTCCGTCGGGTGGGGCGTTAAGCCGTATCTCCGTGTGCGGGAGAGCCATACCCTGTGCACATTAAAGAAACGCTGGATGGTCTTGACGGGAGGCTACCATCTGTCTCCCAACAGCTGTTCCAGTGGGTCCCCTCCCCCAACCTTCTCTGAGCCTGTGGGGACCATGTGACCTGGCCATTTAGCCCATGGTGTGCAAAAAAGTGCCGCTCAGTGGTAAAACAACCCAACCTAAAGACAGATTCAATCATCTAAACATTCTATCCTTCAATAACTTATACAGATACAAATTGGTACTTGAAAATCTCTTTCACAACACGCAAAAAATAAATATCTGACATGAAAGGAATACAAGATCGTAACAAAAATAATTGCCATCAATTGCCATGTTTTATTAATAATTGCGGAAAATGCATTAGTAGTTACAAAATTCCTCATATAGTTAATCTCTTGGCAAGAAATATTGCATCTCTAAAACGATATTCTCTTTTGAAATAAGAACTTAAAGAGTTTTTCAAATGACATGCTGCTCATTAATATAAAACTTATTAAAGAAAAATAACAACACTTATGCATATATTGTTAAGAGATAGATGGCAAGTACTGTATCCAAAAGAAGATGCAAATAACTGAAAATAATTGTTGTGCTAGTAATTACGATGTGCTAGTAATGAAATTAATCTAAATCCTGCAGATAATCTTTATGCTTTGGGGGTCATCAGCAACAACTTAACCGAATGCTTGTAAAATGTATACAGAAAATTTTTTAAAATTAATTTATTTTAAAATTAATAAAAAAAAATTTCATTAGTCGAAATATTTAACACGATTTCTTTTCAAGTTAACAGCAATTTCTCCTTATCTCGTATGGGACAGGGGGTGGCTCAGTTGGTAGCGCGCCAGGCTCGTAATCTGCAATTCCCAGGTTCGAGTCCCAGCTGGGTCAGCGTTGAGATTTAAGAACTCCCTGCCCTCGGTCAGCAGGGGATACCGATGGCCTTGGAAATGCCGTAGTCCGTCGGATGGGACAATAAGCCGTGGCCCCGTGTGCACGAGAGCAATACCCTGTACATATTACAGACTCTGTTTCCCAACAGCTGTCCAGTGGGTCCCCTTCCCACAACCTTCTCTGAGCCATTGGGGTCCTTGAAACTGGCACATTTAGCCCAATGTGTGTAAAAAAAAGTGGGTTGGGTTGTTTTACCTCTGAGCGGCACTTTTTTGCACACCATGGGCTAAATGGCCAGGTCACATAGACCCCGAAGGCTCAGAGAAGGTTGGGGGAGGGGACCCACTGGAACAGCTGTTGGGAGACAGATGGTAGCCTCCCGTCAAGGCCATCCAGCGTGTTCTTTAACGTGCACAGGGTATGTCTCTCCCGCACACGGGGCCACGGCTTAACGTCCCATCCGACGGACGGCGGCCTTTTCAAGCCCATCGTTGTCCCCTAGACCGTGGGCAGGGCGGGGAAATTTTGCGGAGATAAATCTCAACGCTGACCCAGCTGGGACTCGAACCTGGGAACTACAGATTACGAGCCTGGCGCGCTACCGACTGAGCCACCCCCCCCCCCCCCCCAAAAAAAAAAAAGTGCCGCTCAGAGATAAAATAATCTGACCCAATTCCTTAGTTCATAAGAGAAAGAAATTGACACTCAACAATGATATTTACTTTTATGATTTTACTCTTTGTGTTTTCATGTCCAGGAACTCTCCTTCTTGAAAAGAAAAGGGAAACAGGAAGATCCAGTCTCCTGGAGGTTTCCCAGAGCGACTCTCAACCAACAGTTGAAAAAGACATGCTCAATGTCGGAGACAGACCTTGACTGTTACGTCAACTCTCCAGTCACGCGACAGGTGGGGGAGGAATGCGCGAACCGATACGCAACGCCAACAACGTCAACACTTCGCACGTGTGGTGGTCGATCCTGATTCGGTTGGTCATAGTTAACCGTGGGCGACGATCCATTTGGTGCGGCCAAGGTTGCTGCTTACGGTCTTGGCATTGGCACCATGCCCGAGGAAGGTGACAGTTTGGCGCTATAACCAAATATTAAAGCACACCTCTGCAGCTGCATAACTCTGGGGTGTGTGTTTGGTCACACGGATACTTGAAACGTTGCCGTAAAAGTATACGTTTCAATAACAACTAAAGTGCAGAAAGCTGTATTATGAATAAATAAACTACCGACAGAAATTTATGGAAAGAAATTTGAAAGAAAAAGAGAGAGAGAAATATTTGAAAGTAGAGGCAACGTTATAGTAGATGGGCTTAATAAATACAACTTGAATAATGTGCGGCATTGAGATTTTCATCATCTGGCCTGTTCTGTCGTCTGGGAGACAAGAGAGGCTGAAGAGCTAGGATGTTAAGGTCCATTTCTACACGAAGACAGACATAGCATATGCATATGAAACAAACACCAGATGGCGTTAACGTAAGGTTTCCATCTGTGCTTTACAGCTGTCCAGTGGGTTCCCTTCCCCAAATTTCTCTGAGGATCCTTGTGACTTGATCATTTAACCCATTGTGGGTATAAAAAGCACCGTTCAGGGGTTAAACAAACTGTGTGAAATACACGAAAAAAAAAAAGCTTTCGTTGTTCTTTTTAGCTCTGTATTTGTCTTATTCCTTTAGTTGGGTTGTTTTACTACCGGAGAAGTTTACTATCTGAGAGGCACGTTTTTGCATACAATGGGCTAAATCGGCAGGTCACAAGGACCCTAAATGCTAAGGGAAGGTGATCCACTGGAGAGATGTGATCAGATAGATGGTAGCCTCCCCTCAAGGCCACCAGTCTGTTCTTTAAATTGCACAGGCTATGACTCACCTGCATAAGAGGGGCGGTGGTGGCTCAGTCGGTAGCGCGCCAGGCTCGTAATCTGCAGTTCCCAGGTTCGAGTCCCAGCTGGGTCAGCGTTGAGATTTATCTCCGCAAAATTCCTTGCCCTCTGTCAGTAGGGGAGACCGACGGGCTTGGAAATGCCGCCGTCCGCCTTATGGGATGTTAAGCCGTGGCTCCGTGTGGGGAGAGACATGTGCATTAAAGAACACACTGGATGGCCTTGACGGAAGGTTATCATCTGTCTCCCAACAACTCTTCCAGTGGATCCCCTCCCCTAACCGTCTCTGAGCCTTAGGGTTACTTCTGACCTGGCCATTTAGCCCATGGTGTGCAAAAAAGTGCCGTTCACAGGTAAAACAACCCAACCTGCATACGAGGCTACGACTTAAAATTCCCCCTGATGGACGGTGACCTTTCCAAACCCAGTATCCCTCCCTCTCCGAGGGTTAGCAGAGATAACTATCACTACTGTCCCTGGTGGGACTCGAACCTGGGAACTATAAATTATGAGCCTGGCACGCGATCGACTGAGCCACCTCCATATCTTTAACTATTATTATCAAAAGAGTTGCTGGGTTGTTTTACCTCTGAGCGGCACTTTTTTGCACACAATGGGCTAAATGGCTAGGCTACAAGGACCCCGAGGGCTCAGAGAAGGTTGAGGGAAGGGGACTCACTGGACAGCTGTTACGAGACAGATGGTAGTCTCCGGTCAAGGCCATCCAGTGTGTTCTTTAACGTGTACGGGGTATAGCTCTCCCATACACGGGACGAAGTCTTAACGTCCCATCCGACGGACAATTTCCTTTCCAAGTCTATCGGTGTCTCCTATTGACCGAGGGCAGGTCGGGGAGTTTTGCGGAGATAAATCTCAACCCTGGGACTCGAACCTGGGAACTACAGATTAGGAGTCTGGCACGCTGCCGACTGAGAAAACCTTACCCAATTTCTATCCAAGAAGAGAAAGACAAGATTGAAAAGGAGAGATTGTTTACAAATGTAAATATCTTACCATCAATCACGATACATTTTTTTTTTTCGATCTTGTGAGCATCTGGACAGCTGATATTAAGATTAAAAAAATAACAATGCCAAAGCTAGGAAATCATTTTCAAAAGATTAAATAAACCTGCTGTCGTAATAAACTCTATTCTTTGAAATATAAATGACATTATAGTCATAGAGAACACGATGACTACTCTTACAGACGACATAAATAATCTTTTTCAACCACAACGGAACAATATACCGATTTCGATGAAATATCCTGAAATGATTTACCAAGAAACATTTATACACGCGTCTGTTTCGTTCGAACAATGAAAAAAATTGATAACGAAAGCAGAAGAAATCATTGTTGTTACGATTGTCTAAGTATTTGACAATGGACTTTTTGTCAGAAAAATATCAAACTAACATTTCCTTCAGCTAATTTACAATAGACTAAGGTCAGTCAGCTATTGTGTCTTTCGCTCGTGTAGCGGTTTCTTAAAAGTATATCAAGACAATGGGGAATGGGGATTTATTCGAGGACGAGTGATGAACTGGAAAAAATCCGGTTGGAAGCAAGAAAGAAATATATAAACTGGAATATTCTGAAACATTATTAGGTAGAGTTGGACTGTTTTACCTCTGAGAGGCACTTAATTTCACACAATGAGCTAAATGGCCAGGTACCAAGGATCCCGAGAGCTCAGAAAAGGTTGGGGAAGGGGAAACACTGGAAAGCTCTTAGGAGACAGATGATAGCCTCCAGTTAAGGCGATCCAGTGTGTTCTTTAATGTGCAGAGTGTATGGGTGTTTTGCACACGGAACCACGCTTAACGTCCCATCCGACGGACGACGGCCTTTCCAAGCCAATCGGTGTCCCCTACTGAACATGGGCAGGTCGGGGAATTTTGCGGAGATAAATCTCACCGCTGACCCAGCTGGGACTCGAACCTGGGAAATGCAGATTACGTGCCTGGCACGCTACCGACTGAGATATCCCCACACCCTCATTGTAATTTGGATATGTAAAGGCAGTCAAGTTATTTAATTTTAAACAATTGATACTACAGAGTGAAAGAGTACAAATTGTTGGAGATCTCTTTGAAAGTTTTTGACTTGATGATCTTTATTTGTTATATATTATTTCCACATTATTTAAATGATTTTAGATTCGCACACGGGGTCATGGTTTAACTTCCCATTCGAAAGACGTCGGCCTTTTCGAGTCCAGAGGTGTCCCCAACTGACCAAGGGAGCACTTATTTAAAATATTTTATTATTTAAATTTCATTAAAAAAAGTGCTCCCTTGGTCAGTTGGTGTCCCCAACTGGGGGCGGGGGTGGCTCAGTCGGTAGCGCGCCAGGCTCGTAATCTGCAGTTCCCAGGTTCGAGTCCCAGCTGGGTCAGCGTTGAGATTTATCTCCGCAAAATTCCCCGCCCTGCCCTCGGTCAGTAGGGGACACCGATGGGCTTGGAAAGGCCGCCGTCCGTCGGATGGGACGTTAAGCCCTGTCCTCGTGTGCGGGAGAGCCATACCCTGTGCACGTTAAAGAACACGCTGGATGGCCTAGACAGGAGACTACCATCTGTCTCCCAACAGCTGTTCCAGTGGGTCCCCTCCCCCAACCTTCTCTGAGCCTTCGGGGTCCTTGTGACCTGGCCATTTAGCCCATGGTGTGCAAAAAAGTGCCGCTCAGAGGTAAAACAACCCAACCCAACTCTCTGAGCCTTCGGGGTCCATGTGACCTGGCCATTTAGCCCATGGTGTGCAAAAAAGTGCCGCTCAGAGGTAAAACAACCCAACCTAACCCAGTCCCCAACTGACCAAGGGAGCACTTCATAAAAAAAAAAGGGAGCACTTCATAAAAAAAAAGGGAGCACTTCATAAAAAAAAAGGGAGCACTCATTAAAAAAAAAAGAACTACAGCGCCAGTACCCCTTACCAGATGCGCGGTCTGGTAAGGGGTACTGGGAGCTGCAGCGTCCGGGGCCCTTAGTGGCGCGGGCCCCTGGGACTTCAGAGGCGCAGGATTTTTTGATAATAATAATTGTTATTTCGCAGAAATTTCAGAGAATTGAGAAAAAAACCTCTTTCAAACCAGAATTCTCAAAAGAGTACGTATTGAAATCTTGAAGAAGCAACTAATTTTTTATCGCAGTCCCCTCCCTCCCAATCTCCCAACCTTTCTACAGTTGCGTTCCTGAAAAAAAGTGTGCCAACCTCCTCTGAAACAAGATGTCATTAAATGAAAAGCTTATTAAAAGAAAGTTATTTTATTTTGTAGTTTAAAGATGAACTTAAAGCTGAAACTGAAGCGATTCCAACGAACTGGCCAGGTGACACATTCACTGATGCAACAGCACAAAAGTAAAAAGAAAAAGCGAACATTAAAATAAACGGTCATAAATTTCAGTTTCCTATATCGTTAAAATAATGCTGCATATTTTTCAACTTTTCACAGGCACATCATTAAAGAACATCTGCCCACAAAACTTTCACAACGTGAACTTTCTCACTGAAACTACAATTTATAATTCCAGGCCAACGTCCTGTGTGACATAAAAAGATGACCTGTAGTCCCGTCTTCTGACAAAAAAAGAAGCGCACGCTGCAACTTTCTAAAGAGGGAGGTTTCCTCTTCCTCCCTATTAATTATTCTGGCTTAATACAACCACACCCTAAAGGAGAAAAAATTGCATTCTTTTCTGAAAATTTTCTTCTTGATTCTAAGAGTCCTACTTAAAATGCTCTACTACGCGCATTCACTTATTCATGAACATCACTTTCAACTGGTTATTTTTCGGGCTGGGTTATTTTACCTATGAGCAGCATTTATTTTTCCCTCAATGGGCTAAATGACCAGGTCACAAGGACCCCGAGGGCTCAGCGAATGTTGAGGGAGGGACTCATGGGGGAGATCCCATCAAGGCCATCCAGCATGTTCTTTAATGTGCACGGTATTTTAGTTGTTCTCGATCATTTTACCTGTATTCCTGCTAAATGCTATATTTTTAGTAGTACGGTAGCAAGGTAATCACTGGAAGGAGAGCTATGCCTCAATCCCCTGTGATGATGCATAGTTAGCTGCTGATAAGAATCTTTGGCTTGATGGCTTGGCTGACAAAGCCGAGGAAGCAGTTAAACAGCACAACAGCAGAGAGCTGTACCAGATAGTTAATGTTTTGTGTGGTAGAAAACGGACAGGTATACAGGGATTGAAGGATAAACAAGGCAAGGTTATAGAAGGTGAGGATTCTGTCATGGCTAGGTGGGCTGAGCATTTAAGTGATGTTCTAAACAATGTGGTTATTTCCACTCCCATTGTTTGTAGTGATGATAGATGCATTGCTGGCTTCAATGCTGGCCCTAAAACACAGTCTGAAGTCATTTTAGCTGTTTCTAAACTTAACTTCATAAATCCTCAGTAGTAGATGAAATTACTACAGAAATGCTCAGAGCTGGGAATGTTTCGATTACCACTTGGATGACTGAAATTCTGAATATCTTTTATGATAAAGGCATGGTTCCTAAGGATTTTACCAGAGCTATTATTATCCCTATTTTCAAAAAAGGTGATCGCAGTTCTTGTGATAACTATAGGGGTATCAGCCTACTCTCTGTCCCAGGTAAAGTTCTTTCCATGATTGTGCTTAATAGAATTAAGAATCTGGTTGACAGTCAATTGCGTGATGAGCAATGTGGATTCAGAAGTGGTAGGGGATGTGTGGATCAGATATTTTCACTTAGGCAAATTCTTGAGAAATGTTTAGTTTCAGAAACCTTTGGTTACTAGCTTTGTTGATTTCAAAAAGGCTTTCGACTCTATTGATCGTCAAAATTTGTGGTTGGTTGTGAGATCGTATGGCATACCAGACAAGTTAGTTAACATAATGAAAGCTCTCTATCATAACACTGAGTCGTCTGTGAGAGTTGGTGAGGCTTGTAGCAATTGGTTTAGCATTACTTCTGGTGTTCGACAAGGGTGTATTTTTGTCTCTTTTTCTCTTTAGTTTGGTTACTGATTACGTTATGCGAAATTCACTGCAAGGGAAAGATTTTTGCCTTAAATGTGCTGGAGATACGAAAATTTCTAACTTAGATTATGCTGATGATTTAGCCCTTTTGACAAATGATGTTGATGATACTGGTAGTAGAGTAGGTTTGGTTATAAACAGAGAGAAAACTAAAGTGATGAAAATTGGTCAGGCAGGCTGTGATTCAGTTATTCTGAATGATTGCAGTCTTGAGTAGGTGTCACAGTTTAGTTATCTTGGGAGCTATGTAACAGATAATGGCGATGTGCGGCATGAGGTTAACAGACGAATAAGGATTGCTGCCGGGACTTTTTTGCAGGTTCTTACCTATGGAGAGTGTGGAGAAATAGGCGTATAAACCTAAAAACTAAAATTAGACTGTAAAATAGTTTGGTTCTTTCTAGGGTTAGTTATGGTAGTGGAACTTGGACACTTTGTAAACAAGATACAGGAAACTAGATGCTTTTGATTCCAGATGCTTACGCAGATCTTGGGCATTAGGTGGTTCAACTTTATAACTAATGATGAGGTTAGGCAAAGGAGTTTGCAACCTCCTTTAAGCAGCATATTGTGCAGAGAGAGACTCCGTTGGTTTGGCCATGTTGCCCGTATGCATAACTATAGATTAGGGAATAGGGTTATGAACAGTGTGCCTAAAGGCCTCAGAAAGAGGGAGAGACCTAGGATGCGGTGCGCAGACAATGTCAAACAGGATCTTGTTAGAATTGGTGTGCAGTGGGCAGATGCAGGAGATATAGTTCAGAACAGATATACTTTGAGAACTAAATTGTACGGTCTGGTTGGACCTCCGTAGCCCATGGCTGCTTGAGGATGATGATGAGAAGCTATTGTTTAAGATTTCACGTTTAAATGAACAATTAAGATCTTACATCTCGTGTATCGAGTGCATTAATTGCATAGGAATTTAAATGACCTTTTTGCTAAAAGAAAAAAAAATATATCAATTTTCTGCAGGATAAAGAATTTTTTATATTATTTTGAGGGCTCTTAGGAAATTTGAAGATCATATATAGGGATGTTGATGGATTTTAAGACTGTCTGAAGTATTCTTGAGAATACGACTCAGAATCTAAAGCTCATACTTAAAGCAAAATGAAAAGAAACTACTTAATTAAAAATAATATAAATTATAATAAAATAAATAATCTACTTAATTAAGATCGTTCTTAAGTTTAGGGTTACAATGTCTGCAATAGCGGACTTAGTGCTGAAGAATTTAAAGATTATTCCTAAATGTTTTGAAGGTTTTGGAGAGGATGATCAGAGGTTTAGCGAAATGTATCGGTCATACTTAGATTTAGGGATTTTAATCACCATGTGTGTAGGAGGGGGGGGGGGAATTGTGAATTAGAACTAAACACATTGAAAAATGATCAATTTATGAATACTGCGGAATTTAAAGGAATGTTTACTGGAGTACGAAATTTAAAGATCAAATTGTTTAAATTCATAATCACTGAAAGGGAGTGCGATATTTTGGAATGTAGAAGAATTTAAAAGTTATACACTGAAGTGCCATTGAATTAGGGATAGCAACCTAGTAACGTGTTGGACTCCCTCTGGCCCTGATAACGGCCGTCACACGACGAGGCAAGGACTCCACAAGCTTGCAAAAAAGTTCCACAGGTATGGCGATCCATGCATCCTCCAGAGCTGTTCACAATTTTTCTCAAGGTCGTCGCCGATGGGACACGGGTTCGAACACTCTGCTCGACGATATCCGAAGGATTTTTGATGGGATTTAAATCTGTGCTTCTAGGTGGCCAATTCATTATTTATTTCAAAGTGAGCAGAATGCCCCTGCAACCATTCAGTAGCCAACCTGAATGGTTGACTACTGAATGACAAATTAAAAATAAGAACGATCTTATTTTTAATTAAGTAGTTTCTTGTGAGATGAACAGTTGTCTTGATGGTAAACGCCATCTCCATTGGGATGCGTGATGGCCATAAATGGGTGTAAATGGTCAGCCATGAGTTCTACGTACCGGGATACATTGAGAGCAGTCAGTACACGTACCAGAGGTCCACAGACGTCCAAATGAAGACACCCCAGGCCATCACTGAGCCACCACCAGCTTGTGCTGTTCCGACCTTGACATGCAGGATCCATGGCTTCATTGGGTTGGCGCCATACCCTCAGTCTCTCATCGGCGTGATGAAGTTTAAATCACGATTAATCACTCCAGGCTATCCATTGGCAATTTTCGATGGTCCAGTTTCAATGTTCCTTAGCCTAGGCAAAGGTATTGATCGCGGTGTCGTGCCGTTGGAAGTGGGACACTTGTGGGTCGGCGGCTCCTGAAGCTGAGATAATGAAGTGAGTGTTGCACGGTCCGTGCACTGACTTCCCTGCTGGAACCCGCGTTCAGATGGAAGGTGATTTCAGATAATTTCTGGCTCCGATAGGTCTGTACGATGTGGATCACACAGCGAAGCCCACGATCATTCAAGGCTGGTTGTCCTTTGCAGTTTGTTCAGGGTGCTTGTTTATTTTACCGGAATTTTCATATTCCCGGAACACTCTTGAAATTGTCGTACGAGAAAATCCAAGTTCGTTGACAATTTCGGAGATCGAGTGTTCCATCCGTCGGGCATCTACGATCTGCCCCCTGTCAAATGCATCTAAATCCCGCGCCTTTCCCATTACGCTTCTCACGACGAATGCTTGGGGAAGCCAAAGCTGACAGCTATATATGACGAGTTTCATCCACGCATGCACGCAAATGCTGGACTTCAGGTACTGAATTTGAATAACGTCTCCTATCCCTAATTCGGGGTGGGGCATTGTCGGCTCAGTCGCTAGCGCGCCAGGCTCGTAATCTGTAGTTCCCAGGTTAGAGTCCCAGCTGGGTCAGCGTTGAGATTTATCTCCGCAAAATTCCCCGCCCTGCCCACGGTCAGTAGGGGACACCGATGGGCTTGGAAAGGCCGCCGTCCGTCGGATGGGACGTTAAGCCGTGGTCCCGTGTGCGGGAGAGCCATACCCTGTGCACGTTAAAGAACACGCTGGATGACCTTGACGGGAGGGCCATCATCTGTCTCCCAACAGCTGTTCCAGTGGGTCCATTCCCCCCAACCTTCTCTGAGCCTTCGGGGTCCATGTGATCTGGCCATTTAGCCCATGGTGTGCAAAAAAGTGCCGCTCAGAGGTAAAACAACCCAACCTATCCCTAATTCAATGACACTTCGTTATAGTTAGCTGTTCCAAGGAGTATGGAGACATTATAGGGGTGCTATGAAATTTCAACTGCTTAGGCTGCCGCGGAATTATGAAGCGCATGCTTAGTAGAGATAACACGGAATTTGAAGTCCATGCTTAGAGGTGTCATGGAATTTGAAGATCATGATTAGATGTATCATGGAATATGGTGAGAATACTTAGGGTTTCAGGTGAATTTGAAGACTGTGCTTAGGAGATGCAGCAAAATTTCACGATTACCTTTAAAGGCGTTGGGGAATTTGAAGATCATGCTAGAGGTGCCATGGAGTTTGAAGATCATGCTAGAGGTGCCATGGAATTCGAAGAGAATATTTAAGGCTTCAGGTGAATTTGACGACTGTATTGAAAGGATGCAACAAACTTTGAAGACCACTTTTAAGGGCTTTGTGGAATTTGAAGATTGTGTTTAGAAGTATGTGAGCCATGGAATTTAACGATCCTGCTTAGGAGGGCTGAAAAAATTGTGGATTATTCATTGAAAGGCTTTTGATAGAAAAAAAAAAGCTGAGAAACATTTCTCTGAAGAGTGGTTATAACCGTGATAGAATGCTACATGTACGGTTCTTCATAAGACAGTGAATTCAAACGGATTCATGCTGTTATAATGATAAAATCGCCACTTCGATGTTGAAAGAGTGTTAATAAATAATGGAAACTCGAAACAACATTCGGGACGAAAGTGTTTTCCTTTCTTGTCTGTCGCCATATTTTTGAACATCCATTATCATACCTTTAACACAAAAAAAAACCCGTTAGTGTTGAATGATCACGTTATCCCCAATACTTGTAATAAACGTGCCGAAATGTAATTTATCATCTGGCTATTCATGTTTTCCATCAATTACATTGCTGTAAAAGTTGATCATTGGATGAAAAGTAGTCACGTGATGGAAATCGAGGTCAAACCCCATCGGGGAAACAGTCAAGGTACACATCAAGGGAGTTGAGGAGTTTTTTTTTTTAATTTAGATGAACACCGTGCAGCTTTGTAATGCACGAATTCAAGGTACGTGATGGATAATCATTTCTTTTTTATCCATTCACAAATTTCAGGAAGAAAATTTTACTGTTAAGGATAGACAGTTATACAGTTTTTGATAAATACGATATTGATGTAAGACCGTAAAGGATATAATATATTTTTTGAAAGTTAGATGCAAATGAATGACATGAATTGGACTTGTAATGTATTACCGAAAGTTGGTGCCAGAATGTATTATTTGAAAGTTCAGATCGAAATGTATTACTTGAAAGGTGGGACCAAATGCAATTCGTGAAATTGGGAACTACAATGAATTTCCTGAAAGTGAGAACCAAATTGCATTTCCTGGAAGTGAGGACCAAAATGCATTAACTGAAAGTGAGAACCAAATGCATTTCCGAACGTGATAATGCTTATCTGAAAGTGAGAACCAAAATGCATTGCAGAAATTACCTGAAAGTGAGAACCAAAATGAATTACCTGGAAGTGAGAAACAAAATGCATTAACTGAAAATGAGAACCAAAATACATTTCCTGAAAGTGAGAACCAAAATGCATTACCCGAAAGTGAGAACCTAAATGCATTACTTGAAAGTGAGAACCAAAATGCATTTCCTGAAAGTGAGAACCAAAATGCATTTCCTGAAAGTGAGAACCAAAATGCATTACCTGAAAGTGAGAACCAAAAATGCATTACCTGGAAGTGAGAAACAAAATGCATTATCTGAAAGGTGGGACCAACACGTAATATTGAAGGGGGAACCAAAATGTAATCCTGAAGGGAGAACCAAAATGCATTACCTGAAAGTGAGAACCAAAATTAATTACCAGGAAGTGAGCACCAAAATGCATTAACTGAAAGTGAGAACCAAAATGCATAACTGAAAGTAAGAACCAAAATGCATTAACTGAAGGTGAGAACCAAAATGCATTAACTGAAACTGAGAACCAAATGCATTACCTGAAAGGTGGAACTAAATCGTAATACTGAAGGGAGAATCAAAATGCATTTCCTGAAAGAGAGAACCAAAATGCATTTCCTGGAAGTGAGAACCAAAATGCATTTCCTGGAAGTGAGAACCAAAATGCTTTTCCTGAAAGTGAGAACGAAAATGCTTTTCCTGAATGTGAGAACCAAAATGCATTACCTGAAAGTGAGAACCAAAATGCATTTCCTGGAAGTGAGAACCAAAATGCATTTCCTGGAAGTGAGAACCAAAATGCATTACCTGAAAGTGAGAACCAAAATGCATTATCTGAAAGTGAGACCCAAAATGCATTACATAAAAGTGAGAATAAAAATGCATTACCTGAAAGTGAGAACCAAAATGCATTACCTGAAAGTGAGAATCAAAATGCATTACCTGAAAGTGAAAACTAAAATGCATACCTGAAAGTGAAAACTAAAATGCATACCTGAAAGTGAAAACTAAAATGCATACCTGAAAGTGAAAACTAAAATGCATACCTGAAAGTGAGAACCAAAATGAATTACATAAAAGTGAGAACCAAAATGCATTACCTGAAAGTGAGAACCTAAATGCATTATCTGAAAGTGAGAACCAAAATGCATTACCTGAAAGTGAAAACTAAAATGCATACCTGAAAGGGAGAACCAAAATGCATTACATAAAAGTGAGAATCAAAATGCATTACCTGAAAGTGAGAACCAAATTCATTACCTGAAAGTGAAAACCAAAATGCATTACCTGAAAGTGAAAACTAAAATGCATACCTGAAAGGGAGAACCAAAATGCATTACATAAAAGTGAGAATCAAAATGCATTACCTGAAAGTGAGAACCAAATTCATTACCTGAAAGTGAAAACCAAAATGCATTACCTGAAAGTGAAAACTAAAATGCATACCTGAAAGGGAGAACCAAAATGCATTACATAAAAGTGAGAATCAAAATGCATTACCTGAAAGTGAGAACCAAATTCATTACCTGAAAGTGAGAACCAAAATGCATTACCTGAAAGTGAGAACCAAAATACATTACATAAAAGTGAGAATCAAAATGCATTACCTAAAAGTGAGAAGCAAATTCATTACCTGAAAGTGAGAACCTAAATGCATTACCTGAAAGTGAGAACCTAAATGCATTTCCTGAAAGGTGGAACCAAAGCGTAATACTGACGGGAGAACCAAAATTTATTTCCTGAAAGTTGAAACTTGATGTATTATCGGAAAGTTGGACGTAAACTGCATTGTGTGAAAGCCCGCAGAGATAAGAAAAAGGGAATAGAAACTGATAACGACACAGTTTCATTTCCTTGGTGCCTCAGAAAAGAGATTCTTAAAATATTTTGGTCACGTCAGTTTCGGAAAATATATCAGTTGCCATTGGAGAGCTTTCCCTCGCCATTGGCGAATGAATTCTTCGACTGTTAATTTTTCCGAAAATATCCGTTCCTGGCAATACTAACATTGCAACTTTCATTTCATTATAAAGAGAAATGTTTCAAATCATATTCCATAAAAAATTATACACTTTTAGAATGTTTAAAAGTTTTTTTAAAAATTTTCGAAATTTACGTTTCAGAAAAGTTTACTTCTACTAGCGATTATTAAATTAGTGGAAGTATTAAATTTATCACATTCTGGTATGTTATTATACCTTCAGAAAGTAATTATCAGAAAAAACTTTTGAAGAAAATATTTTTCACGAAATATCGATCAGTTTTATGGTGAAAGAGAATGATTTTTAGAATTATAAAACTCATTTTAAATTGGTGTTAAAAATCGAAAGCATTAGATGAAATTCAAACGCGTTTCCAATCTTCCTTCTGGCCAAAATCTTTTCAAGTGTTCTTATAATTAGAGTTGCCCAGTATAAGATCTGATATTTATGTTTTTGAAAATTTTGTGAAACGACAGACAGCATGCTGTACAGGAAATTGGTACCGGTCGCACGTCATCTTTATGAATTTTACTACGTCATAAATTTCCGTCTGGAAAGTTGCGATATCTGGCGGAAATTCCAAGCGATGATACAGATGACAAATTTTTGCGAGTTGGGCAATGAAGGGAATTCAGTTTAAATCAGTTCTATTCCGCGCATTTTAGTGAAGAAAACTCATTTCGTACCAATGGGATTTTCATTTAATATTCAACACTCTATACATCTACATTAGAATAATAATAAGATACTAGAAATGAAAAATGAAATAATCCTGCGTTATTTATGATAAACTTGTTTCAGGACCTCAGTATGGTCATGAGGTCTGTGTATTTACTCTCATGTTGCATTAGTAGTATGCAAAGAGTCGAAAATATTCACAGAAAGAGGTGAGGATGTCTCAAGACAGGTATGAGTAGGGTTGTTTTGTTTTACTTCTGAGCGGCACAAGGACCCCAAGAAGGAGGAGACCAAAGTTCAGAGATGGTTGGGGGAGAGGACCCACTGAACAGCTATTAGGAGACAGATGGTAGCCTCCCGTCAAGGCCATCCAGCATGTTCTTTAACGTGCATTGGGTATGGCTCTCTTGCACACGGTGCCACAACTTCACATCTCATCTGACGGACGGCGGCCTTTCCAAATCCATCGGTGTCCCCTATTGACTGGGGACAGGGCGGAGAGTTTTATGGAGATAAATCTCAAGGCAAGGTGGGACTCGAACCTGGGACCTACAGATTACAAGCTTAGTGAGCTACTGACTGAGCCACTACTGCTCCATCCATGTGGATAGGATCATCCTCAGTATTAAAATAGCATGGACAGAATCAACCCTGTCATAGGTATTTCATGGAGGGAAGCAATTTGAGACTTATAATGGCTGTATGGTTAGGATCAGTTACAATCTTCAGAACTGTATGGAGAGAATCATTAACAGTCTTCAGAGATTACCTCAAGATAGGGAATGTTCACAATTTTTTCAATCGTGGAGTGGTATCCGTGGACACATGAAAAAATGTCTATAAATGGCCAATATTATTTGCCCAAAATGGTTAAGGAGATAAAGGAGCAGCGTCCAACAATAGGCGTGTCAAAGGTTCTCCTTCTTCATGACAATGACAATGTTCACAAAATCCGACAAGTTACGGTCCATCTGTCATTCATCCTGCATATTTATCAAATTTTGCACCATGCATTTTTGGATGTTTCCAAAAATTGAAAACGAACTTGCTGGAAAACCCTTTTCAAGGGTGCAAGAACCTTGCAAAATGCGTTCATCAGAGCTGCAGAGTATTCCCCAACAGAAGTACCACCAAGCATTACAAAATTGGCGTAGACGTCTGCAAATTTGCATAGATGCTGGAGGGGGGAGTACTTTGAAGGACAATAAAAGTTTTGTTGAGGTAAGTACAATGGTTTTTGTTCTGCAGATGCATGCCAAGAACCTTTCGTACACCCCTCGTAAAACTGTTATAACATTACCCCAAGAGTAGGCTTAAAATCTAGGTATTTATTATAAATTCCTTTCTATTATTCTTACTGGTGTGTATTAATATTGATATTTTTTTACTATTTATTTATAAATATATTTTGAGGTAAAATTATTCATATTTATTAGCATATCATCTCAAATACATAAAAATATTTTTAAATAATGTATATCCCATGGCCGAGTGGTTAGCACGCTTGGCTACTGATCTAAGGGACCTGGGTTCGAGCCCCGGGTAAGGCATGGCTGTTTGTGTCGTTTTTCTGCTGAGGTCCTGCCATCCTCTCAGACCTTCTACTATGGCATATAAACTGACAGTCTCCTGTCAGACCTCTATGGCAAGCAGCTGCTTGAAGGGGTATTTATTTATTTTATATCAATACATAAATATTAGTATTAAAATTCACCAGTAATAATAATAGAAATAAATCTACAACAAATGTCTAGATTGCAGGACTACCTGTGCTGACGTCATAACTTAGTTGTACGGCCTTCCGTAAGTATGGGTTCGAGTCTCATTCATCAGCGAAACTCATTTCTTCCGCAAAAATATTTCTTAAAGCTTTCTTGTGTAATTAAATACACATTTTTTTCACTGTAAAGAAGAAATGAGCTATAGTTGAAGTATAGTATATAGTAATTAATTTAAACATACATACAAAATCAGTATTAATAAATAATCGTGAAAATTTCTATCTTACTGATTGTGGTATGGTATGAGTTTGATTTTGAATGGGTATACAGAAGTGTTATAATTTTGCCACCCTGGTTAGCGCGCTTGGCTACTGATCTACGGGACCTGGGTTCGAGCCCCGGGTAAGGTATGGATGTTCGTGTTGTTTTTCTGCTGAGGTCCTACCATCCTCTCAGATCTCTTACTGTGGCATATAAACTGACAGGCTCCTGTCAGACCTCTGTGGCAAGCAGCTGCTTGAGGGGGTATTTATTTTTTATTTTATTTATAGTTATGTCACTGATTCCAACTAATTATTGAAAATAAATGTAAAAAATATTTTTTTCCTTATTGATAATAAAAATAATTGATATACTTTCAAAAACAAAAGAAAGCGTAAAATAAAAAATCTAGATTTCATTAATAAGAGAAAAAATGTGAATTATCATTATGAAACCCAAGTCTTGATGCTATCCATACAATTTTAATATTCAGTCTAATCCTCCGGGTAACCTAGATACTGTACAACGGGCCTGGAGAGGCATTGAACGAAAGAAGAGAAAAAAAAGAAGAGAAATTAAAATGATTTTATTTGTCTAAAGTTGAAATGCAATCTACTAATTTTTAAATAGGGGAGTATAATTTATTTAAAAGATTTCATTACAACATTTATGATTATTTTAAATAAATCACTAAATTTTTAAAAGTAAATAGCTACCAATTATATCTTAAGAGATATAATTAATTAAGTTACAATTTATTGACCGTCTAAGTGCTGTATGATTTAAGTTGCTCTCTGCATCTTCCCGTGAATATTTTTTCAATAATTTGCATACTAGTAATTCAACATGTGTTGCAATACAGTGATTCAAACAGAAAAAATTAATGTTTGTTTTTTCAACGAATTCTTGTTATTTTCTGATATTATTCAAAATAAATTAATGTTTCTATCAATTTTCCAAGTGGGGGGAATGCCCTCTTGCACCTCCCCCCCCCCCCCGCGCCAACGCCCATGAAAGGGATTAGAGGAATTAAATCTGCGTTCTTACCTAGAAATCCTTTCAACATGAAGAACATAGGCTGCAATAGCACTCATCTCAGGTCTCCAGTTATCCACAGAGTCTGTCACTAGCGAAATTTGATGAAAACTATTCATCTACCAAATGCTAAAGCCCGTATTTTCATCTGATGATGCGACTGAATCCTCTGGATTCTCCGTGAATCATCCTCCGCCGTGAGAAGAGCCACTGCTGTGCTTCTGCCCCCATCAGTCACCCACGCGCACAGAACTTCCCCTCATTGTACCGTTCGCTCGTCTGACAACTTTCCCTCTGCACAACTAGCAGACGATTGTTGATGCTTGCGTCAGCGGAAAACGGAGTCGGCCATTCGTTCGACAGCCGAAGTTTCGTATCTTATGAAAAGATAAAGATTCTGCTGTCAGAAATTAATAGTAAACTTAATGTATGTCAAATAAATGTTGCAATTCAATGATTTCAAAAATTAAAAAGCGTATGCGAAGCATTGAAGAATTGAACAGAAAAATAAAAACGCTCCCATGCTCTGACAACGAACAATCAAGCTGTAACTTCTTTAACAAGGTTTTTATGGGAAAACGTGCTGAGGAGAAATTTAAGATCTCATTCAGAGCTATTGAATTTAAGCAAATATTCTTGTGGTATTTATAGAATTGTTGAAAATGAAACATTTAACAACAGTAATGCTAGTCATAACATAAAAGAAAATGCGAGTATTTAAAGACTAATTTACATAAGCTTGCAAAACACACTGATTTTGTTAAATGGGTTTGAAATAATGTTTTAAAATAGGTGACGAAGCGGTTAGTATTATTGCCGAGCTACAGTCACTTATACTGACTGGGCAGAGCAGCAATTGAAGCAAAAAAGTAGAAAATTAAATATGCATAAAAAACAAACCAAGGGATTTAATTTGTTTAATGTTAAATTTCAAGCTATTTATTTTTAAGCTGCGTGAAGTAAAATAATTGTTTATTAATAATTTATTAAAATATTTCAATATTTTAAAATTAATTGCCAAACTGTAAACTACGAATTGCTACCAGTTGAATTTTAATGGATAAAATTGAATAAGATAGTTATACACAAAACCTCAAGGCCATGTCTTGCTTTTCAAAATAAACTAGCCAATTTTTTTGCTAGTTGAGGCCATAGGACTCGGATACTTTTTAATTTATATCTTTTGGAATATTTTAAATTCAATGCCACAGGCACACTTCAGATGGAGGAGATAAGGATTTGCAAAAAGCCCGGTATAATTATTTTATCACTTCCCGAGTAAGTCAAGGATGTTTTCCTTTATGCTGGGATTGCGTATTCAACATAAACAAGTCCTACTAATTGAAACTTAGTGAAGAATCAATAGAGAAAAAAATCATCTTCAAGTGCCTAAGGAAAAATTTTCTACCTACAAACGCAAAATATACATTTTGAATGAGTAATGAATTGGGAAACGAAACGATATTTTTTAAGAATCAAATTTGATTAAAAAACGAAAATGTAAATTTCTAATTAAACTATGAATTGACAAAATAGTTTACACCTAAAACTGTTTGGCCAGAAAATTGGAAGAAATGAGCCCCCTTCAATATACTGATTATTTATTTTAACTGCCTCAAGTTCTTTTGTAATGAGCCAAGGGTTGGACAAACCTCACATTAACTTTGTCTCAGGTGTATAACACTGACAAGATCTTGTCAGACCCTTTGGCAAGCAGCTGCTTGAGAAATAATTTATTGTTTGAAAGAAATGGTTTCTGGGATGAATTTTTACGATTAGAATTATTATTTGTTAAATATTCAAACTTCCGTAGCTGTATATGTTTAAATACTGAACGAATATTGTTGAAAATCCAAGATTCGAAGAGATGGAAGAATTCTCATTTAAAGAAGGTGACATCTTTAAATATCTTCAATATTATTCTCTAAGCAAATAATACAAGAATTTACAAGGTATTAATTTGATTCCACATTATCATAAAGGAATTTATGTTTTTTTTGTGCTTCAGCTTTTAAAAAATTCCATAAATTCTGATTCTGCTCCTGGATATTAATATTATCAAATTTTGTTGATTATTATAATATTTTTTTTAAATTGGTATAATTTTTTCATTAAATGAATTTTGTTAATATGATGAAACTATTAATGATAAATTATTCTAATAAGAAAATTAATTTAAATAGATTAATATACGTAGCAACTTAAGACAAATAGATTCACTTACTTGTGAGTAAAATTCTAATATTTCGACCCCTGACTGAGGTCGTCATCCGAGGAGGTCACCTAGGGTCGTCAGCCATCTATCTGTCTCTCTATCTGTCCATACATTATCTTTCCCTCTTTATTTTTATTGGTATATAAGTGATAAAGTTACAATCGCTCAAAAAAATATCCGACCACTATGGCTGATTACAGAATTCAGAAAAAATATCTGGCAACGAATTTTTTTAGAAATTAGTGATCTGGCAACCTTCGTGTCACGTGATACGAAGGCCAGATCACTAATTTCTAAAAAATCGTTGCCAGATATTTTTTCTGAATTCTGTAATCAACCATAGTGTTCGAATATTTTTTTGAGCGACTGTATATTAATCTACCTATTTTAAGACAGCCACAATTACAATTATTACTTAATTTAAAAAATATATGTTGCGACAATTTAAAAAAGTCTTTAAGTTGTTTATAAATAACTTTCCTTTCGTATTGAATATTACGGCGGCAAATCATTTTAACTGAAATGGAGTGTAACATTTTTCATCAAATCTAGGAAAATATTTAATCATTTTGTTGAAAGTTTTGCAGATTGATAATATTTGTATGTGGGTTGGGTTGTTTTACCTCTGAGCGGCACTTTTTTGCACACCATGGGCTAAATGGCCAGGTCACAAGGACCTCGAAGGCTCAGAGAAGGTTGGGGGAATGGACTCACTGGAACAGCTGTTGGGAGACAGATGGTAGCCTCCCGTCATGGCCATCCAGTGTGTTCTTTAAAGTGCACAGGGTATGGCTTTCCTACACACGGAGCCACGGCTTAACGTCCCATCCGACGGACGGCGGCCTTTCCAAGCCCATCGGTGTCCCCTACTGACCGTGGGCAGGGCGGGGAGTTTTGCGGAGATAAATCTCAACGCTGACCCAGCTGGGACTGAAACCTGGGAACTGCAGATTACGAGCCTGGAGCGCTACCGACTGAGCTACCCCCGCCCCTCGCATATGGGGAAAATAAAACCATTACGCATGTAAATACATTAATTCAAAATTCTCAAACAATAATTACGTGAAATATAATTATATAGCTAAAATTAATATACTCATATAAATATTAAGCAGTATCCAATTTACAGAAATTGTTCCATGCCATGTAGATGAAGAACTGAACTGGAAGTTTATTAAATGGTTAAACTTTCTCTAGAAATATTACATTAGAGGTTTTTTAATGGTATTTATCTAAATCTTGATTTTCTACAATATTGTTAAAGATTTAAAGAATTATGAATCTTGAAAATTTAATTTTGTGCATCTCGATCTGAAGAAATATTTTTTAGCGAGAATTGTAAAAATCATCAGCAAACTTCAAAATTTATTTACATTTTTTAAGGAAATAACCCCAACCTGACCGTGAAATTCAATTCCCCAAATTCTTCTATCCTGATCAAGTTAATAGTTTAGTAAAACTTTTACTCAACTATGAGTTTGGTTTTAATCTTTTCTCCTACCGCTTAATTTTTAGTAAGTAATTTTTAAAATAAATGATGTAAAAGGTTATATCATCAGTTATTCACAGTGTAACTGCTGAACAGAAAAAATAAAATATACTGCTCACAAAAATTAGGGGATATATTATCGCTTCATATTCATTTTGAAATATCCGCTAATTTTTGTGAGCAGTATATTTCTGTCTTGAATAATTCTTGTAAACATTTCCGCAAAATTTTCCATTCATCCGTTATTCTTTATTCCATAGTTATAGTTAGCAAAGATAAAAAAAAAATCCATCCCCTATTACCATCTCTTAAAAACACTGAATTACTTCTAAAATTTCATTTCATTTTTAAAACCTTCTTACTTTCGTTGGAAAAAACGGTTCATTCCCATAATCCAACACTTTCGATATCAGAGAAATGAAGAAATCCAAAAATCATCGCTTGACATGTTTCGAGATTCTCGGCAGCGTGTCTATTCATTCCATGCGTGAAATTGCTTTTTTTTTTCCTTCATGTATATTCCGTGTATTTTAATGAAAAGCCTATGAAAATAAGAAATTGAATGGCACCCATTATGTTCACTTATCAGCAACCGCAATTTCCCGGAAGTAGGGAAGAAGTGTTTTGCAAATTTGCCGCTTCAATGAAATTGCGCTGCTGCCATTTCCTTCGACAAAATTTTGCGATTCAAGTTAAAGAGGAATTATTTTGTAAGGTGTGACGTCACATCAGCGATCTCAAATATTTTTATGTGCAAACTTTATGCAGGATGAGTTAACGGTTTTCAAACGGGCTCTGAGCATCATTGAGATTATTAGAAAATACGAAAATAATTTTCTTCCTTCTTCAACTCTAAATTATTCCAATCATAACTGATGATGTCTTGCAACGTCAATACGGGAAAAAATCCGTCTACACTCTTTTCCCAAAACTGTTGTGACACTTCCATGTTTTTTGAAGAAAGAAGCCAGAAGCAAGGCTCTTTCACAGAATAATATAAATGGTGATAAAGATTTCAACCAATCTCTCTATGTCTTAATCTAAAAAACTGCATCAAAACTCTCCATCCTTGACCTGGAGATATAGATATCAAAATTTCCCTGCATCTTTATTTAGAAATTAAGACCTCAATCAAATCTTCCTAAATATTGATTTGTAAAAGAATATCTAAATAAAATTTCTCTACCTCTTTATCTGCAGAAAAAAAGATCTGAATAAAATCTTTCTAGATTTAAGAATAGCGATCGCAGTTAAAAATCTCTACATCTATACCTGGAGGTAAAAATCTCAATCAAATCTCTCTTGATATGTAGAAAAAGATCTCAATAGATCTCTATACATCTTGATCTGGAGATAAAGATTTCAATTAAATATCTCCGCATATTAATCTGGGATAAAGATCTCAATAGATCTCTATACATCTTGATCTGAATATAACGATGTTAATTAAATATCTCCACACATTAATGTACAGATAAAAATCTCAATAGATCTCTTTACATCTTTACCTGGAGATAAAGATTTCAGTTGAATCTCTCCACATATTAATCTGGAATAAAGATCTCAATAGATCTGTACACATTTTTAACTGGAGATAAAGATTTCAATTAAATCTCTCCGCAACTTAATCTGGGATAAAGATCTTAATAGAACTCTATATACATCTTGATCTGGAGATAAAGATTTCAATAGATCCCTTTACATCTTGATCTGGAGATAAAGATCTCAATAGATCTCTTTGCATCTTCATCTGCAAATAAAGATGTCAGTTGAATCTCCCCACATATTTATCTGGAGATAAAGATCTCAATAGATTTCTTTACATCTTGATCTGGAGATAAAGATGTCAATTAAATCTCTTCACAAATTAACCTGGAGATAAAAGATCTCGATAGATCTCTTTACATCTTGATCTGGAGATAAAGATGTCAATTGAATCTCCCCACATATTTATCTGGAGATAAAGATCTCAATAGATTTCTTTACATCTTGATCTGGAGATAAAGATGTCAATTAAATCTCTTCACAAATTAACCTGGAGATAAAAGATCTCGATAGATCTCTTTACATCTTGATCTGGAGATAAAGATGTCAATTGAAACTCTCCACATATTAATCTGAAGATAAAGATTCCACATCTCTTTACAACTTGATCTGGAGATAAAGATGTCAATCAAATGTCTACATCTTAGCATGGAGATAATGATCTTAATGAAATCTGTCTACATCTTGATTTTCAAAAATATTCATTCGACATTTGAATAGTTATGGAAGCTAGATAATAAACAAGAGTATGAATTTTTTTAGCCTTTACGTAGAAATTGACGAAGAAATTATATATTCCCACAAAAATTTGCCAAAAAATCATAACAGTTTCGAATCCGGACTGAAGTCTGTGTTCTTAGAAGTGAATGCAATGTGCCTGATTTCAAGATGGCGTGCAGAAAAATCACAAAGAAACAAGAAACAATGCAGAAAAGGGTTTGCGTAAGATTCAAGACCAGACAACAGCAACTACCGCTTTTGTTTCTTTAAAGCATTCATCGCCCCTTTTCTGCCATGCACGACGCATGCGCAGTGATTGCTAATCTCCTTAGTGGGAGTGGTGAGATCATGCGCCATTTTAACTACGCCTGCGGTGGCCCACCCTAGAGAGATCTGACCTTGAATAACTACCAAGCAAGGTTTCTAAGTTGAATCGTGTATGCTAATCAAGATCTCCTTGTAAGCTTTGAGGGCCATTAACATTTGTAGAAGGAATTTATTCTTAGGAAAGTTGTTTTTTCCTTACCTGTATCATTATCACTGAAGCAAATTATTACGAGGAAGTTACTTTTGGAAGTCAATACTGGAAGTTGGTGGATTCGGTTCTAATTGTGTTGTCATTTAACTAACTGAGTAAGTTCAGAAGAGATTTCAATTGCTACTCTCGGTTGCACTGTAGAGAGAGATGTTGTGGTCAAATTGGATTTTTTTAATGCTAACTTTCTTTTTAATATTTAATTATTCGAGATTTTGCCAAGAGAAATAGAAATAGCAAATAGGCAATTCCAAGCTCTAATAATTATAAAACAGAAATTATTTACTTACGAATTTTCACCGCATACATTCTGTAAGAAATTTAGATTTTCACCACTTTGGGGTTTTGATTCTTCTTAAAAAATGGCCGATGGGCATCTATTTTTAAATGGCATTAACGATCATATTATAATCAAACATACTTAATGTGGTTTTAATTTACTTACCAATTACTTACTACATATGTACAACCAATTTCTGTTTTTACACGCTAGATAAGCTCCCGAAAAAGCAGTGCAAAAAAAAAATACAGTGCATATGAAAAAATAGAGATTGGTTGCAGATGTGAAAACCCAATACAAATAATAAGTTGTTTTCAAACAAATCATATCAAAATCTTTAATTAAATCTTTATTTGATTTTTATTCATGTAAACTCGTTTTTTATTTTATAAACTTTAAAGATAATTATATGTATATATATATAAAATAAATTATCCTTCATAAAGAAAATAATATGTCACTAGTTCAAGAATACAAAAGTGCAAAAAAATGTAACTTACGTATGCTTATTAACTAGATTTTATTCGTTGTCACTTTCTGACAATAGACGCATTCGTTTGCGTAAGACTGGAATTAAATCGCTTGAAACATTTTGACCGTCGTGTTCATACTCCAATGGTGAAATGTTCTCTGTGGCATGGGGAACCAAATTATCATTTGTTTCCAGTGATTCTGAAGTTTGATAAGTTTTGACAACGAACTCTGTAATCAATCGTTGAGATCCTGCTTTGCTAGATCTTTGTATAACGCGCCATACATGACTTCAGTTCACGTTTAAACTTCTCAGCTCGTTCGACAATAGGATCATGTGTCAGAAAATGACTTTCCAATTTACTAGCCATTTGAAGCCCTTCTTTAATTAAACCTGCAGTGAGTGTAACCTCTTCATCACCATCACTTTTTCATCAGGAGTCTCAAGGACAACTTCTATAATTTCATCTTCGCTAAGAGCTTTGTCAACCAGCAATTCATCAATATCTGCAAACGATCAATCATCGAATCCTTCTCCATCAACTGCATATGCTAAAGTGATGATATTATGATATTCAGTCGTACTTGGGGGTACAGGATCTTTGCTTTTTACACATTCTGGCCAAATAGCTTCCCAGCATGCGTTTAAAGTTGATGGTTTTATTCTGATAACGTCAATCCAGCATGTTTGATACAATCTAAAATAGAAAATTTCTTCCACACATCAATAACTGTTAATGTTTTATCCTTATCTAGTTTATTCAAAATGTATTGGAATATTCGTCTTACGTAATAAGTTTTAAATATGGCAATTATACCCTGGTCTAGTGGTTGTATTAAGGAGGTCGTATTTGGCGGCAGAAAACAAAATTGCACATTTTGGTGTTGCAAAACGGGATGGCCAGGCACATTGTCTATAATCAAAAGAACATTAAATTCGCAATTTTTTTCCTTCAAATAGCATTTAACTTATGGAACAAAACGTTTATGTAACCATTAGTTAAAAAATATTTTGTAGCCCAGGCTTTTTATGGCTTGCCATCCAATACATTTGCAATTTATTCAAATCCACACCTTTCATTGACCGTGGTCTTCGGGATCGATTGATGAGCATCGGTTTCAACATACTATCTCCTGAAGCGTTGCTGCAAAATAGAAAGGTCACACGATCCTTAGCTGTTTTAAAGGAACCAACAGTTTTTTGTGATTTTGTTACGTAGGTTCTACTCGGCATTTGTTACCAAAAAAGACCAGTTTCATCTGCATTCCAAACTTGATCAGGAATGTATCCACCATCTTCAATGATTTGGGCCAATTTTGGACAAAATTCTGTAGCAGCCGGTCACCTGCAGATGCAACTTCACCTTTTATCTTTACATTATGAAACGCGTGTCTTTGAAGAAATCTTGCAAGCCAACCTGTATTTGCAGAAAATTCATAATTTTTGTTTAACTGAGCTGAGTGGATGGTTCCATTTCTTGTATCTGTTTATATATTCGTAATGCCATTGGTTTGGTATTTCCGTCTAGAGGTATTTTTTTTGGTAAGTTATCTTCTATCCACATTACTAGTGCTTTTTCCATCTTCACTTTTACAATATCTCTCGTGTACGATGACGACTTAGCGCTAAATTTTGTTCCAGAAAGCACAGATTTTCTAATAGCATCTTCATTTTTCTTGATGGTTCTTACAGTAGCTTCGTTCAAACCAAAATATTTACCAGTGGATGTTGAACCTTCTCCAGTTGCAAGATGATCTAAAATTTGGATATTAGTATCCAAAGAGATAGCTTTCCTTTTCTGCTTTTGTATACTTGAATTATCCGACATCGTGGTAAGGCTTACGAAAAATGTTTGAATTGTAGTTAATAAATCAGATGATAAAAAATTGTAAATTATCTATCAGCAAAATTTAATAAATTTATATTACGCACACAAAATTTCAAAACACAAAAATTATTTCGATTTCTTCTATTAAACATCTAAACACTTCTAACTTTAAACACGAAATGAGAGACCAAGACTAACGTATGTATTGAAGATAAAATTGAGGGGAATTCCCGGAACTCAATGTTGCCACTTTATTCCGAATGAAGTAGGTTTTGTACAATTTTTCCATAAAATAGAGAAAACTTGTTGTGTAATTATGTTAGTGTAGCTTTTATTTTGTGGATTTCAGTGCACAAAATGTGTATTTATAGTACATTTTCAAAGTTAAAACTACTTCGAAAAATGTGACCATAAAAGCAGCATCTTTGTTATTATTATAAATTCTAGGAATTTTTTCTTGAATAGGAATATTTTTTCACAATTAAATTCAAATGGAGATTTGTAAAAAGGCGCCGTTTGAACCATGTTAGATCAAAATAAATCGTGTAAAAAAAGAATTGGAATTTTTTTCTAAACCGTGTTAAATCAAAATCGTGTAAAAAAAAATCCGTGTAAAAACAGAACTGGATTTGATGATTTATTGCAAAAATATTTATTTTAAAATTAAAATGGTTTAAATCTTTGGGATGATTTTTTTCAACAGGAGTGTTTCAAAAATTAATTAAATTTTCTATAATTAATAAATTTGATAACGATATTTTAACTTACAGTGATCCATTGATTATATAGTTATATTCTTTTAAATAAATTTTTTGATTCTCATTTAGGGCTGAGAACGGTAAAACTGACGAACAGGTGTAGCAAAGCATCCTCTGCTGGACACTGCACACCACTTAGAAGACAAATGGGAACGTCCAGCCTGTTCTTTAACATGCACGAGGAACAGGGGAGGTCATTAAAATCTATCCCGGAGTAGTATGAAGCATTTTGCAATCCAGAAATGGCACTTTTAACTTTACTAATGTATTATTTAGTAATCTAGATGCTTTTTAACAGCTTGACATTTGACCTTTGGGGCACTGAAGGCATGAGAGATTTGCCTTTCCCGAAAAGAAACTGGCTGGATGTTGGAATGAGAAAATTGAGCAATTGTGAGTCTCTTGGATGGGGTCATGGCTCCCGTAGCCCCTTCTTATGAACCCCACCAGGAAAAGTACTTTAAGGATCCTTAAAGCACTTTTCCTAAGAAGAAATCTCAGTTTCTTCTAGTGGGCAATAATCGACCATCATGTCCTTCACAGACATAAAATATTTTATCGATTTCGTTTAATAGTAACACTTATTTTCAAATACAGACAGTCGTCCCGTGGCCGAGTGGTTAGCGTGCTCGGCTACTGATCAACGGAACCTGGGTTCGAGCCTCGGAAAAGTCATAGATGTTTGTGTTATCTTTCAGCTGAGGTCTCGCCTTCCTCACAGACATTCTACTAAGGCGAATTAAGCTGACAGGCTCCTGTCGGGTCTTTATGGGCAAGCAGATGCTTGAGATATTATTTATACGTATTGGATATGGCATATTTCCGCCATCAAATATTATGGATTTTTATATATATGTAAAATCCATGTTTTGGACATATATTTTAATTCATTATTTATGTATAAGCATTATTTATTTATTATTAAGTGTATTAATAATAAATAAATTTATTATTTATTATTTATCTTTAAGGACCACAAGGCGCCGCTAAATATTGAGCAAATTTCGTTGAAAGTTTTCCTGTATAGCAAGGGACCTGGTAGTAAACTTTTGAACAGTGTAGGAAATTCAAAATAAATAAATATAGTAAATAAATCCCCTCAAGTAGCTGCTTGCCACAGAGGTCTGACAGGAGTCTTCCAGTTTATAAGCTACAGTAGCGCGCTTGGCTGCTGATCTAAGGGACCTTGGTTCGAGCCACGGGTAAAGCATGGCTGTTTGTGTCGTTTTTCTGCTGAGGTCCTGCCATCCTCACAGACCTTCTACTTTGGCATATAAACTGACAGACTCCTGTCAGACCTCTGTGGCAAGCAGCTGCTTGAGGGGGTATTTACACGCTCCAGTTACCGTTCACAGCAAACTGGAGCGTATGCAGTTACTGCACACGCTCCAGTTTGCTGTGAACGGTAACTGCACACGCTCAATATTTCTGTGAGTGGTCCACACGATCCAGGTTTTTGTGAGCTCACACGATCCAATGTGCTGTGAACATTAACCGCAACCGCTCCAGTTTGCTGTGAACGGTAACCATAGTATATGTCCATAGTTTTAGTCCCATAGTATATGTCCGACATTAAAAAAAAAACTATAAATATTTTATTCCATGTAGAATACAGAACGTATACTGTAGCATATCATCTCAAACAGCTCATTTTAATTTTACTTTTCTTTCTGTCCGGTAGAATGTTTTAATAATTGGGAAACCCTACCTCAAATGTTATTCTCAGACACTCCCCAGAAACTAAATTGCCTCCCCCCCCCAAAAAAAAAACTAAATTATCGAACCCTCCCCCAAAACCAAATTCTCGAACCCTCTCCGAAACCAAATCCTTGAACCCTCCTTGAAGCTAAATTTTGCATCCCTCCGAAACTATCCTCCCCCGGGGAAACAAAATCCTGGGTACAGTCGCTCAAAAAAAATATCCGAACACTATGGTTGATTACAAAATTCAGAAAAAAAATCTGGCAACGATTTTTTTTTGTTAGAAATTAGTGATCTGGCAACCATCGTGAAGGTTGCCAGATCATTAATTTCTAAAAAACATCGTTGCCAGATATTTTTTCTGAATTTCTAATCAACTATAGTGTTCGGATATTTTTTTGAGCGACTGTACGCTTATGAAAGATAAGCCTCACCAATCCTATTAGCACGAGTGCAATCAGAAGTGGCAGGAATTACGATCTCTGCACACATATATTTCCGGCATTGTCCTTATTTTGAACAGACTATAGTTTTTACAGCGATCTATTCATTTTAGCTAGTCATAAGCAGAAAATTGCTTACTGGAATTGCGCATATTAATTTTCCTAAGTGCTTAACAAGAACTTTCAACTTCCATTCTGCTTTGGCATTGAAACGATGAAAGCAATTTTACTTAATTCCTTTCATGCAACATTAATGGTTGATGGACTCATTCCCATTTCCATCTGAAGGTCGGGTTTTCCCCATTATTGCGTTGATGTCTCTGTTAGAGGTAATTGTGGGAAAAGGTGTCACGCAGTCAGTTCTCAAAACAACAATTAGTTTCGCTTAATTGATCTCTTTAGATTACATTAAGTTGATGGCATTAAAGGTGTTAGTCAAACGTAAAACTGTAAATTGTCGTTGAGAACACTAATGTGCCTTTTCATTAGAACTTGTTTGCATTTGTAAAAAACTAATAATGCTTTTAAGAAATTTTATTAATTATATTTTTGAATATCAAATGCAGAATAGAAGTACATAGGTATTGGAAACCCAATAAGACTGCAATACACCCAGCACCAGACCAACACGACTTTTAAAATAGGGCTAGTTTTTACTAATACCAGGTCACGTACCCCAGGATTTAGTTTCGGGAGAGGAGGGGGGCTCTCAGATTATTTAATTTCGGGGCAGGAGGGGGCTCTCAGATAATTTAATTTCGATGGGAGGAAGGGGGTGGGGGCTCTCAGATAATTTAATTTCAGGAGGAGAGGGCTCTCAGATAATTTAATTTCCTGGAGGGGGGGGGGGGGTTCTGTGAATAACATTTAAGTAGGTTTTCTCATTTACTAAAACATTCCACCAGATAGGAAAGGTCAAAATGTTATTATATATACATGCAATAAAATTTTTATATATATTTTTTTAATCTATTTTTGTGTCGGGCATAAAATATGGGGCTGATAAAATTATCCATAGGCAACTGTTTGGGATTTCAAAGCAGGTAGACAAGTTTGCGATTTCGTATAACACGATGGAAATTTAGGGGGGGGGGGGGGGTCCTATTGGTTAACCTACAGTTTTAAGAGGGGAAACGCGACAGAACTGACCAAATCTGTCCCTGCTCAAAATAATGCTTAAAGACCTCTTTTGAGTCTTTTGTATAAGCTCTTTATCATTCCCAAAATATCACCAAAAGTCTGAACCAAAAGCATTAAGTTTCCTGTTCACCTGTTTACAGAGGTTTCAAATTTTACTCTCATGTAGGGAGTCTACGTGTCCTGTTCATACTGTTCAGCAGAGGTTCCCAAACTGAAAGTGGGGGGGGGGGGGTTGGCTTAATCCATGGGTGAGGAACCGTCAGCTCCGGAGCCACATGCGTTCTGAGCGCTCTAGAATCTGGCTCTTGGTGCTTTTTCGTTCAACATTTAAATCTGAATTCTTTTTAATGATTTTGATTTAAAAAAAAAGCACTAGACAGGTTGGCAGACGACAGTTTGAAAGCACTGATGCAATTCAAACGCTCTAAATTTGATTACGTTGGTTGAAAAAACTCAAACTCAAAGATTGAGAATTATCTTCCCTAAGCCTCCACCCGAAGTCAGTAGGAGACATCGAAGGGCTTGAAAAGGACGTCGTCCGTCGGTTGGGACGTTAAGCCGTGGCTCCGTGTGCGGGAGAGTCATACCCTGTGCACGTTAAAGAAGCTAGATGGCCTTGACGGAAGGCTACCATCTGTCTCCCAATAGCTGTTCCAGTGGGTCCTCTCCCCCAAACGTCTGTTAGCCCTTAGATGTTCTTGTAACCTGGCCATTCAGGCCATTGTGTGCAAAAAAAAAATGCCGCTCAGAGATAAAACAACTCAACGCAAACTGGGGAGCATGATGCCATTACAAGGGATGCCGGAGGATGTGGAAAGTTTGGCTTATTTTTAATTATGAGTTGAAATTGCTGTTAAAAAGGGGATTGGCTGATAATAAATGAGATATGGGGAGTTAATCTCAATTAATTATAAACAATAATAAATCTGAATTAATATAAAGATAAATCTCAACCCTGACGCAGCTGGGACTCGAACCTGGGAACTACAGATTACGTGCTTCGCGCGCTACCGACTGAGCCATTCCCGCTCCAGGACGCGTTGTAAACAAGATAACAGGAAACTTGGACACTTTGTAAACAAGATAACAGGAAACTAGATGCTTTTGATTCCAGATGCTTACGCAACATCTTGGGCATTAGGTGGTTCAACTTTGTAAATAATGATGAGGTTAGGCAAAAGAGTTTGCAACCTCCTTTAAGCAGCATATTGTGCAGAGAGAGACTCCGTTGGTTTGGCCATGTTGCCCGTATGGAAAATTATAGATTGGCGAATAGGATTATGAAGAGTGTGCCTAAAGGCATCAGAAAGAAGGGGAGACCTAGGATGCGGTGGGCAGACAATGTCAAACAGGACCTTGTTAGAATTGGTGTGCAGTGGCCAGATGCAGTAGATATAGCTCAGGATAGACTTGCTTGGAGAACTAAATTGCACGGTCTGGTTGGACCTCCGTAGCCCATGGCTGCTTGAGGATGATGATGATTATCGCATCTTGCTCTCCCCACTCTCGATGATTGATGATTCACTCTCGATGATTCACACACTAACCTCTCCGCTGCAAGTGAGGGCCTAGTGACGGAAGTGCAATAAAACCATTCGCCTTCGCTCATTTCCTCAAGCATCTCGATTCAGTAAACATCTCGGCCACGAATGGCATCTGATGAGCAACATTCCCATTTAAAACACTGCTGAAAATACACATCTAATAGAGATACACACAGAACAATAAATTTAGAAAATGAAATGAAATAGAGGGGTCGCGGCAACGATATAATAATTTACACTTTGTATCTCACTGATTTGAAAAGAATAAGAAATAAATATCCCCACAAGCAGCTGCTTGCTACAGAGGTCTGACTAGAGCAGGCCAGTTTAATACACCATAGTGGAAAGTCTGTGGGGATGGCGGGACCTCAGCAGAAAGACAACACAAACATCCCAAGCGCCAAGAGACTTTATATTGATTTATTAGAAACATTTTATTGAATTGCAAAATGGGGTGGCTCAGTCGGTAGCGCGCCAGGTTCGTAATCTGCAGTTCCCAGGTTCAAGTCCCAGCTGGGTCAGCGTTGAGATTTATCTCCGCAAAATTTCTCGCCCTGCCCACGGTCAGTAGGGACACCGATGGGCTTGGAAAGGCCGCCATTAATTGGATGGGACGTTGAGCCGTGGTCCCGTGTGCGGGAGAGCCATACCCGGTGTACGTTAAAGAACACGGTGGATGGTCTTGAAGGGAGTCTACCATCTGTCTCCTAACAGCTGTTCCAGTGGGTCCCCTCACGCAACCTTCTCTGATCCTTCGGGCTCCTTGTGACCCGGCCATTTAGCCCAATGTGTGCAAAAAGTGCTGCTAAGAGGTAAAACAACCCAATTGAATTGGAAATACGTACAAGAGACTTTTCCAGCACAACACAAACATCCATGCCCAAGAGATTTTATATTGATTTACTAAATTGCAACTACAAGAGACTTTGCCAGCAAATAAGAGTCGTTAGTCTGTGAAATTCCTTTGTACTTCTTGAAAGGATTGTGTGGGTGGTGAACCATCATTCTCTCGAGGTCTTAGAAGACACCACCTGCTGCAATAAGACTTAAAAAATACTTCTAAAACTTCCTCACTCCAATTTCAAGCTGTGGCTGAACCTTTAACTACTTCTCGAGATGCGTGTTCAGCGAAGGATGACAAGCCCTGCTGTGCACGTTTAATCGTGAGCCACAACTCTTTAATCACAAGCTGCTCGGCTTGCAAGCTTTCTCTGTCAGACAACTAGGGATTGCCACCCTCTGAACTCGTGATAAAAACGTGTTCTGTCAGTAGCTTTTCTTCTTTGATTCCCTCTAAGTAATGGTCAGTTGTTCTTACGCTTCGGTGCCTATTAGAAAGCAAGAAATAAACAACTGTTCGCAGACTAGAGTATCATCGACTTGCATAATATGGCTTTTTAGACACAAGGAACCTGAGCTTAATAATATAGCCACCTACATCACACCAGGTTCGGACAGTGCACTGATATACAGTAATTGCTCTTCACCATACATGTTCATTAATTAAAGTTTATCTCTAAAAATATTACAGGTAGCTATTTATTTAAAATAATTTGCAATTCATCTTAAAATATTGTTACGACAGATACAAGTGAATTTATGATAAACGTGTCATGAACGCTCGCCTATGCTTCTGCGTGAGAATTATGTAACCAACGAATTGGAATACAGAAACCGATCTAAAAAATAGGGAAGATTGAATTGTTATGTTGGAGTTGTGAATATCCGAAAGAAGGAATAATTAGTTTCTGTTTGTGCACGATGGGTGTATAAAGTGAAGAAGCATTTTATATGGTGAGTGCGCGGAAGGTTAATTAGTTTATTGGTGTGGATCGTGTTGGTAAGCTGGTAAAGGAAAACAAGAATTTTGTCATCTTGTGCGTGGTGATCAATGTCTGAAAAGAATTGGTTCTGAGAAACCAGTACACTTGCCGCAGTTTTGGAGTACTTGAGGATTAAATCCTAAGAAGGAAGTCATTTAGTGTAGAGTTATTTAGTTTGTTTAGGAATTGGTAAGGATATTCTCGTTAGATTGAATGTTTATTTACCAACATGATTTTATTGTTCATTGAATGATATTAGCCTTGTTTTGCGATTTGGATGTGAATAGAATTGGGATAATGGATTCTTCTGAAAGTTTATCTTTGTATTATTATAGAGTTTCGTGCCAGTTGACTAAGTTTGTTTATAAATAATTTCATCCATGCGTTTTTAATGAATTGCATTTTATTGTAATTTCCATTGACCAATTTTTACTTGAAATCACGCTCAGGGTGGAAGATGTTTGAATTTTTTCAAATTTAGCTATCAAATTTTAGTTTAAAAATGCATAAAGAAAAAATTAAGCATTTAAATTCGATTGACAGCATTTTTTAAAATACTCATCTACATGTTTAATTTTAATATTATAATAGTGATCAAAACAATAAATTTATTTCGATATAAACAATTAATTAAATTTCGACCGGTAACTCTACATTTTTGAAAAGTTAATATGTTACAAAATAATTTGAAATTACAGTCTCTCAAAAAAATATTCGAACACTATGGTTGATTACAGAATTCAGAAAAAATATCTGGCAACGATTTTTTTTAGAAATTAGTGATCTGACAACCTTCGTGTCACGTGACACGATCGGTGTAGAGGACACACGGCAATGACGCTTAGTCGTTATGTGGTCCAAGGCGAGGCTGAAAGGGTACATCTCAGCAGTGAAGATGGGACACTGCTGTGGGATCTCTGAGCCTTTGGGGCTCAGAGAAGTTTGAGGGGAGGAAATAGAGCAAAGCAAGCAATTTCATTTCATTACGCTATTAGAATAGTAAAAAATTCCTGTTTTGAAGAGACGCACAGTGATAACTGTTAAAATCTTCAATTAAATTGGTAACAAAAGATTAAGGTCAGCAATGTAGGTCATTTCAAATGAAACAAATCTTTGATTCCACAATCAGTCACTTGATATTCAGAATTCTATATCAGCATTTGTCACTGAATAAATAAGAAAGAGGTTTAATTTTTGTAAACTCTTTTTTGAAATAGGTATGTTAATCAGTCCAATATCACGTAACCTAAACTCCATTTCTGTTGCATCATATTAGTATTGTTACATAAGAGTCAAATCAAAGTTGTTTTGTTGTTGGTTTAAGAAGATAACATCGTATTACGAAAGGAATCAGTTGTATAACAATTGGTTTTAGATGGTGAAATTACTTTAAACAGAGAGATGTTGCTCGACTAAGTCACTTTCGACTGACGTTCGGAAGTGATATATATCAATCGGATCTTCATATCTCTGTGGGAAATTCTTCCGATGGCTCCAGCCTAACAGGAATAAAATCATTGGAATTTTTTTCTAATCAAAACAGCTAAGTCCCCATTTTTAGGGCTTATTGGCGAAGTGACGGTGGAGCGCTCGGCAGTGAGTGATTCAATGCGAGTTTCCATTTCGAGTCTTCATTTGCTTTAGAGAGCGCCATGCTATCGTCAAGAATGTTGAACGTTTAGAGTTCCGGGGCTAACCCGAGGAGTTATCAGCAACTCTCTTCAAAGAAGGTGTTGCGAGTTGTACTAGGGCGTCTGTTCTTGGTCCAACGGGTTGGGCCCGGCTGTGTTACGATCTTTTGGTGGGACAGCATCAGTGAATAGTGGATGGAAAGACTGAATGGCAACGAATTCCACGGATCGTCAGGAGGTTGGAACATACACGAGTTCACGGAGGCGTGCTAGATGAAACGATTTTTAAGGCTCGAATCGACAGTTCCTTTGTATGCGTGAGATTCGTGTATTGCTCGATTCACCTAATTATGGCGAATTTGTTTCACGCGGGTATTTAATTTTTGAAATCGGTGAATATCCACAAATCGGTTGTTATCCCTTATAGGGAAGGAGATCTGAAAAGAGTGAGCTATAATTTTATAGGTTGCTAGTCAGTGACTGACGTGGTTCCATTCTTTTGGATCCACTACGTCAGTGGCAGAGAGGGTTTCATTCTCTAATGACCAACATTTTAGAGAAACATTATGCGCCAACAATAAACGTATAGAATGAACGCTTTACAAATACTCTTGGATACTTATGGCCTCAATAAATATATTTCTGTTACGGAGCATATGATTTTTGAAACGTTATAGCTAAGAAGTCTCTTGGATGTTGATTTTTTTTTTTATAGTTTTAGGATTTTAATATCAAAGTAGTTTGCTTATGATTCCAAATCCAAGAAAATGTCATTAAACTTTTTAACTGTAAAGGAATGCAGTAGACAAATAAACTCACTTTAACGCCATGTACAATAGATTCCGGTTAATTGTGCCATCTGTTTATTTGGGACAAATCTTAAAGAACGAAAACAAATATTTTTAATTCCTCAGTAGGTTCGTCGTGATTCGAAATCTAATAAAATGCCATTAGACCTTTTAAAAATAGAAGCGAGTGAACTGCAAGCATGAAACCTGTATTAACAAATACAAATGCTATACAGTGAAAACACAGAAACAGCAAAGTACTAAATTGACATTTTCTAATTGAAAGGAAATTATTTAAGTCAGTAATAATCAAATATAAATTATTTTAGATTATTTTCTGAAATTTAAGAATTAAAATTTAATTTACTCCAAAATGCAATTAAAAAAAGTACCTTCATAATTCGAGAACCAAGTGTTCGTAGAAATTTCTAATTAGTGAACATTCACAGCAGTCGGTATATTTTTTTTTTATAAAGAAGTGCTTCCCCACACAAAGGACGGAGATACTAACCTATATTCGGCATATCTTAGTTTCCGTCACAACATACAAACACTTATACAAGTACATACCCCTCTAGTCTTAGCAGTCAGGTACGCTAACCACCGGGGGCGGGGGTGGCTCAGTCGGTAGCGCGCCAGGCTCGTAATCTGTAGTTCCCAGGTTCAAGTCACAGCTGGGTCAGCGTTGAGATTTATCTCCGAAAAATTCCTTGCCCTGCCCACGGTCAGTAGGGGATACCGATGGGCTTAGAAAGGCCGCCGTCCGTCGGATGGGACGTTAAGCCGTGGCCCCTTGTGTGGGAGAGCCATACCCTGTGCACGTTAAAGAACACGCTGGATGGCCTTGACGGGAGGCTACGATCTGTCTCCCAACAGCTGTTCCAGTGGGTCCCCTCCCCCAACCTTCTCTGAGCCTTCGGGGTCCATGTGACCTGGCCATTTAGCCCATGGTGTGCAAAAAAGTGCCGCTCAGAGGTAAAACAATCCAAAGCCTCAGTAACTCTTTAAATACCAGCTATTACTGCTGTAAATCGAGATTTATTTTATCTTCATTTATTTATCACCTATTATTTTTTTTACACCTATTCTCCTCCGATCACCGAAGTTAAGCAGCTTTGGGCCCGTCAGTTCCTCATGCAGTACCAAGCTGAAAACACCTATTTTCCTCCGATCACCGAAGTTAAGCAGCTTTGGGCACGGTCAGTACCAAGCTGAAAACACCCATTCTCCTCCGATCACCGAAGTTAAGCACCTTTGGGCCCGTCAGTTCCTCATGCAGTACCAAGCTGAAAACACCTATTTTCCTCCGATCACCGAAGTTAAGCAGCTTTGGGCACGGTCAGTACCAAGCTGAAAACACCCATTCTCCTCCGATCACCGAAGTTAAGCAGCTTTGGGCCCGTCAGTTCCTCATGCAGTACCAAGCTGAAAACACCTATTTTCCTCCGATCACCGAAGTTAAGCAGCTTTGGGCACGGTCAGTACCAAGCTGAAAACACCCATTCTCCTCCGATCACCGAAGTTAAGCACCTTTGGGCCCGTCAGTTCCTCATGCAGTACCAAGCTGAAAACACCTATTTTCCTCCGATCACCGAAGTTAAGCAGCTTTGGGCACGGTCAGTACCAAGCTGAAAACACCCATTCTCCTCCGATCACCGAAGTTAAGCACCTTTGGGCCCGTCAGTTCCTCATGCAGTACCAAGCTGAAAACACCTATTTTCCTCCGATCACCGAAGTTAAGCAGCTTTGGGCACGGTCAGTACCAAGCTGAAAACACCCATTCTCCTCCGATCACCGAAGTTAAGCAGCTTTGGGCCCGTCAGTTCCTCATGCAGTACCAAGCTGAAAACACCTATTTTCCTCCGATCACCGAAGTTAAGCAGCTTTGGGCACGGTCAGTACCAAGCTGAAAACACCCATTCTCCTCCGATCACCGAAGTTAAGCACCTTTGGGCCCGTCAGTTCCTCATGCAGTACCAAGCTGAAAACACCTATTCTCCTCCGATCACCGAAGTTAAGCACCTTTGGGCCCGTCAGTTCCTCATGCAGTACCAAGCTGAAAACACCTATTCTCCTCCGATCACCGAAGTTAAGCACCTTTGGGCCCGTCAGTTCCTCATGCAGTCCACGAAAGTTGCCAGATCACTAATTTAAATAAATCGTTGCCAGATATGTTTTCTGAATTCTGTAATCAACCATAGTGTTCCACGAAGGTTGCCAGATCACTATATAGAAACATCGTTGCCAGATCACTAATTTAAAAACATCGTTGCCAAATCACTAATTTAAAAACATCGTTGCCAAATCACTAATTTAAAAACATCGTTGCCAAATCACTAATTTAAAAATATCGTTGCCAGATCACTAATTTAAAAACATCGTTGCCAGATCACTAATTCAAAAATATCGTTGCCAGATCAGTAATTTAAAAATATCGTTGCCAGATCACTAATTTAGAAACATCGTTGCCAGATATTTTTTCTGAATTCTGTAATCAACCATAGTGTTCCACGAAGGTTGCCAGATCACTAATTCAAAAACATCGTTGCCAGAACAAAAAGTTACATTTTCGCCATGTGAAAGGACAAATTATTGTTAGGTCACACTTTGAATCGTCATAATCATACGTCATAATTAATTTGCCAAGTCAACTATGACGTCTACTGTATTCGAAAACGTCCCTGTAAAGAATTCCTGTTTGTTGAATTCATTAATTAACTTTTGTTTGAGATTATCACTTTAACATCTAAATTTAACAAGTTTTCAAAATCAAAATGTTGAGGGGATTTTGGACATATTGGGGGGTTTCCAATATTGCTGATTGTGAGTCATGCAGAGAGAAGAATGACTCCTGCTCAACCTGCGAGTTTTATCTAAAGAAGGTGACAAGAAGAGCAGTTATCGACATAGATCAACAATGGATGACCGAGAGTCGTATTAGACGCCACGTAGCTCTGTTCTTACTGATGAATGAAAAACAAGCCGCAAGGATCGTGCACCAAGCAATCCGTGCTCTGATAAGAGAAGGACATCTGATCGAAGACGGCGAGAAGCAGCTAAAAAGATCACTGCCACGAATCTCCGTTGACAGGCCACCGGAAGCTATACCCCAGCTGTGTTTGGACTCCTGCAAAGGCTGCAAAATGCTGGGAGAGAAACTTGTAAGAAGAGGTATACTGATCGCCCGGAAGTCCCATAAGAGTAGTGAAAGCGCAATAAGACTGATCTTGGCAGACCTCCTTACCTTACAACCTGGAGATATTGCCTTCTGGCTCCACAAAGCCATGGAGGCTGCCAATGTGGAGAACCAAATTGCCATGAACGACAATGGAAACTGGCGTCTTCGTCGACTAGAAATATCAGTCGACTGAATCCCCTCACCAATCAACCTCACCAACCACCCCTTCACAAGTAAAAAATATCAAGCGAATTAGAAGATTCATGATTATTGAAATAAATTAAGGAGTAATTTTGTTTGAGTTTAAATGTCATGAGTTTAATTGTCATTTTTAATTATAAAACGATGTAGCTGTTTGAGGGGGTATTTAAATTCATTATATTAAAGACAGGAGCCTGTCAGTTTTATATGCCACAGTAGAAGGTCTGAGAGGATGGCAGGACCTCAGCAGAAAAACAACACATACATCCGAGGCTCGAACCCAGGTCCCGTAGATCAGTAGCCAAGCGCGATAACCACTCGGCCACGTTTGTAATACCATTGGCTAATTACTTTAAAAGAAATGTTTTATTATATCTCGTGTTAACTTTGTGCTGAGGTCCCGCCATCCTCACAGACTTACTATGGCGTATAAACTGACAGGTCCCTCTCAGACCTCTGTGGTAAACAGCTGCTTCAGGGTTAAACAACTGTTAACTTTGCAAGAATGAAATTTTTTTACTATTTGATAAATTGAATCTGGTAAATAGCACTGGATTAATTTTCTGTGTTGTAAATCTTCAATATGTTTCTCATATTTAGTTTAGATTTGTAATCGTAGCAAGTTGACTATCAGCCAAAACTAAATATCAGAAATATATTGATTTGAAAGGCAGAAAATTAATCCAGAATTTGTTATTTAGCAGAAAATTTCAAATCTTACTCAGCGCAATATAAAAAGAAATAGTTGCCACCCGAGATCATAGATGGCGCCAATGGTAGGGTCGATATCGTCGACGAGGGGTTTAAAGTCTTAAAATTAATACAATAAGCGCGCTCTGCCATGAATATGGAGAATAGCTAGTTCGAGTCACGTCAGCGATAACTTTTTCCAGATGTTTTAACTATTGTTGACGTCTATTTATACAGGTAATCTGTGAATTTCCTATAGCTGGATTAGTTAGGCTGACCATACGCACCGCTTTGAACGGGACAGTGCCGTTTTTTCATATTTCCCGACCGTCCTTTCGTTTTAATAAAAGAAATAAGATAAATCTGCAGTGATTTATTCAGAGAAAATAAAAAAAAAATGCATGTTGGCAACACTTGCGCGTCTGTTCTGCTCGAGCGTTAGTTTTCGTTTTGTCTGTGTGCTAACCACTGGCTTTGTTATTCAATGCTCGTGGTTTAATTTCCATATTTTTTAAAATTTTAAGTCTTGTTTTTTAAAGCTTTTATCCTTGCAATGTCAAAGAGGCGACAGTGCAGTTTTCATGGAGATCTTCAGAAAGTCACTCACGCTGTAGGGCGTGAGTGAAATTCGTTCCTTATAGCAATTTTTGTTCGTTTTAATTTTGTATCTTAGTTAAATTTTATTCATATTTTTCCAAAGTAAACTCAAAGTAAGGTTTTGTTTTAAAATTTTACCGTTCTTGAAGAAAAAAAAATAATTTTCGTTCATGTTAAGTGATTGACAGACTCAGTGATAGGCCGGATATCGCCTTCCCACGGTTGAGTTCCTACCTGGATGCGTCCAATAATAAGAGGGGAAGGATCCCTCCCATGCATAGTGGACTCATTGACTAAAAAGATGTAAGAATGCCATCTAGTAGCCATGATGTGACACGTTTTTCTGAAGGAATATATCACTCATGATCAGATACCTGAATCTTGTACACTTTATTCCATGGCATAAATCAATTGCTAGAACTTTGCATATTGGTAAAATTTATTCCTAAAGTTATTTCTCGGAATTATTCAGAGCAAGGCGTGTTTTAAAATATTACCAAATTACACCTCGAAATATTATTCAGAGCATAGTTCTCAGATTATTAAAAAAATTATTTTACCACCCATCGTGGTTCCTAGTGAGACATGAATATTTTTTAAATGCAGCCGCCGACAAAGCAAGGAAGTCCCAATATGGAGTAATATTTCAAACATTTTCACGGTCACGTACGTGACGTCATCCGTCAATGAAATGTGATCCATCAGGATGAGTGAGATAAGCATAAAGAAACGTCCTCCTTCAGAGCAAGGAGTGTAATTCGCAATTCGGAACTTAAAACATATATTACTGCCTATAAAACGTGGTTGAGAATAAAAAACTGGGAGAAAGTTAAAAATTTAATGCGTGGACTGTTTTCACAGAGTGGGGAATTCCAAATAAATAATGCTGATAATTATTATACAGAGCACACAGTGTAAAACACGTGGGATAAAATATTCATTTCTGCTACATTTAATTTTCGGATTATAAATTCTATTGGCAACCGTCAATAAAACGTGGTCCACAGGAAGGGTGTCTGATGAAGACAAAAATTTATTCCTAATGAAATACACGACAAATAATTAAACAGAGCGAAGAGGTGTACTGTAAATGTTTATTTCATGTTACGCAAATGGTAGGACTTTCCACAGATGGTTGAAATATTGCTTGTGGTAGCGACGACCATCAATGAAACGTGGTTCTGTGAAAATGCAGGATGATTGGAAAAACATCAGCCAGAATGTGGGCACGATAAATGGGACGAAAACAGTTATTTTTACAATCAATGATTACTGCGATGTCTGTCTATGAAACGTTCTTGAGAATGTGAGAGAAAGATATAAATTAATTGCTTGGTCTGTTCACTCAGAAAGAGAAAAGTATATCCATATGCGCTGATAATTATTATTCAGAGTTAGGACCTCCCACCCCCACCCCACTTTATATTACACAGGACAATGTTAAAACCGTTTACGATGATTTTTGAAATGGTTATGTATGAAAGATGTAGGAGGAAATACGAAAACGGGACGAAAGTGGCACCATTTGGTTCAAAGGATTACAGCTGTTTCGTTAAATGTAGGAAATAATTAACCGATAGCAAATGGCGTACGTCCGAGTTCAATCTCCACTCAGCCGTGGCAACGAACCGAAAAAATTCATAAATTACTAGTATATAATGGTATAAAATATATTGTTTTATTTTATTCTGTTTAAAAATCAACAGAGTTTAATTTTAGATAAATTGAAATGCTTAAATTTTTTGTGTTGGGTTGGGTTGTTTTACCTCTGAGCGGCACTGTTTTGCATACCATGGGCTAAATGGCCAGGTCACATGGACCCCGAAGGCTCAGAGAAGGTTGGGGGAGGGGACCCACTGGAACAGCTGTTGGGAGACAGATGGTAGCCTCCCGTCAAGGCCATCCAGCGTGTTCTTTAACGTGCACAGGGTATGGCTCTCCCGCACACGGGGCCACGGCTTAACATCCCATCCGACGGACGGGGGGAATTTTGCGCAGATAAATCTCAACGCTGACCCAGCTGGGACTCGAACCTGGGAACTGCAGATTACGAGTCTGGCGCGCTACCGACTGAGCCACTCCCGCCCCTAATTTTTTTTTTTTGTGTATATTTAGTTTCCGTCATATCTTCCTTAAAGGCTGTCGAAGGTAATATTATTGGGGTGGCTCTAATGGTAATATTAGTGGGGCTCAATGCTGAGAAATTAAAGCTATCGGCATGCGTATTGCCGACTCTTCGTCATTTGATGACGTCTGTCGAAGCGTCTTTCCTCCTCTCTGGAGAGCAGGGAGACATACACGTTTCGATGATGCAGGAACCTCAGGTGAGGAAGGTCTCTTGGCGGCATTCTCCAGGTGAGGAAAGTCTCTTGGCGGCATTCTCCAGGTGAGGAAAGTCTCTTGGCGGCATTCTCCAGTCTGTCCACCATGGACTGCAGGACGTCAAACGAATGGACTACCTCTTTCTTCTCAGCATTCATCTCACTAGCATGCGATAACTCTCTGACGGTCGACATCTCTCAACGGCTGACTGAGAACAGAGAGCAAAACTAACTGACAGGTCGTAGAAAGTTTCTGACAGCAGAATGACAGCTAGTGAGGCTGCAGTGTTTATATATAGCCACCGCAATCTGATACATCTTCCGACATGACCAAAGTCGGGTGGTCTTACATCTGGTGACCCCTCTCGGGAGCTAAAGTGCAACCGTGTTATTGACTTAGCTTCTATTTTAAAACCTTATCAGCAACAAATGCAAACACTGTGGAGCGCTCTGCACTCGTCCTCTTGACCCCCAGACCGATAAGTTGTAAGATCAAATTTATATTGTGCGATTGCTGACATTGATAAGTGACCGCTGCCGAGTTGTAAATATTAAAGTGCGCATTCTTATCGGCACCAAATGTAAACACTGTGGCAGCGTCTGCACTCGTCCTCTTGAACCCATACTGATAAGTGATTGCACTAGGACCATGTGTCGCATGATGTGTTGAAAGTCCGATTGCACCCATCGATAAGCGACCCCGTCGTATGATTTGAAGGAAGGTCAATTCGTACTGCGCGATTGTTGACACAGATGAAAGATTATAGACTTCGAAAATTTTTTCACTGCTGAGAGTGATCCATCAATAAAACGTGGTCCGGGGTGAGGTACCAAACGTCTGTTGCGTGTTCTAAAGCGGGTCTTATATGTCACCGCTACAGACCATATTACACCTCAATATCATTTCATAATTACGAATAATTTATTTTTAAATCAGATTTTTCTCATTTTATTACATTTTTACCCAATGGTATTTTCTGTGGGACATTCTATTAAAACAGTTACTGCGGGATAGTCCTTATTCTAGTGAAGGTCGAACTCGCAAAATACGGGGACCTTGTTCAAGGATTGCATCAACCATCCAAAGTTTAGCGGGACTTGGCAAATTTCAGATGAACGTGGACAACAAAAGAGTTTGGTGAAGTTTTAATAGAGTGAACTTTTGATACGGGGGTTTAATAAAGGGGGGGGGGGTTAATGAGTGTTTAATTAATAAGGAATAAAAATGGGTAATACAACTTTGGGAGTTGATTTTCTAAGTTTAGTGGACTTGTAAAAAGGATGGGAGTTTGTGATCAGTGAAGTTTTAATAGAGTGAACTTTTGATAAGGGGGTTTAATAAAGGGGGGGGGGGTTTAATGAGTGTTTAATTAATAAGGAATAAAAATGGGTAATACAACTTTGGGAGTTGATTTTCTAAGTTTAGTGGACTTGTAAAAAGGATGGGAGTTTGTGATCAGTGAAGTTTTAATAGAGTGAACTTTTGATAAGGGGGTTTAATAAAGGGGGGGGGGGGTTTAATGAGTGTTTAATCAATAAGGAATAAAAATGGGTAATACAACTTTGGGAGTTGATTTTCTAAGTTTAGTGGACTTGTAAAAAGGATGGGAGTTTGCGATCAGTGAAGTTTTAATAGAGTGAACTTTTGATAAGGGGGTTTAATAAAGGGGGGGGGGTTAATGAGTGTTTAATTAATAAGGAATAAAAATGGGTAATACAACTTTGGGAGTTGATTTTCTAAGTTTAGTGGACTTGTAAAAAGGATGGGAGTTTGTGATCAGTGAAGTTTTAATAGAGTGAACTTTTGATAAGGGGGTTTAATAAAGGGGGGGGGGGGGTTTAATGAGTGTTTAATTAATAAGGAATAAAAATGGGTAATACAACTTTGGGAGTTGATTTTCTAAGTTTAGTGGACTTGTAAAAAGGATGGGAGTTTGTGATCAGTGAAGTTTTAATAGAGTGAACTTTTGATAAGGGGGTTTAATAAAGGGGGGGGGGTTTAATGAGTGTTTAATCAATAAGGAATAAAAATGGGTAATACAACTTTGGGAGTTGATTTTCTAAGTTTAGTGGACTTGTAAAAAGGATGGGAGTTTGCGATCAGTGAAGTTTTAATAGAGTGAACTTTTGATAAGGGGGTTTAATAAAGGGGGGGGGGTTAATGAGTGTTTAATTAATAAGGAATAAAAATGGGTAATACAACTTTGGGAGTTGATTTTCTAAGTTTAGTGGACTTGTAAAAAGGATGGGAGTTTGTGATCAGTGAAGTTTTAATAGAGTGAAATTTTGATAAGGGGGTTTAATAAAGGGGGGGGGGGGGGTTAATGAGTGTTTAATTAATAAGGAATAAAAATGGGTAATACAACTTTGGGAGTTGATTTTCTAAGTTTAGTGGACTTGTAAAAAGGATGGGAGTTTGTGATCAGTGAAGTTTTAATAGAGTGAACTTTTGATAAGGGGGTTTAATAAAGGGGGGGGGGGGGGTTTAATGAGTGTTTAATTAATAAGGAATAAAAATGGGTAATACAACTTTGGGAGTTGATTTTCTAAGTTTAGTGGACTTGTAAAAAGGATGGGAGTTTGTGATCAGTGAAGTTTTAATAGAGTGAACTTTTGATAAGGGGGTTTAATAAAGGGGGGGGGGGTTTAATGAGTGTTTAATCAATAAGGAATAAAAATGGGTAATACAACTTTGGGAGTTGATTTTCTAAGTTTAGTGGACTTGTAAAAAGGATGGGAGTTTGCGATCAGTGAAGTTTTAATAGAGTGAACTTTTGATAAGGGGGTTTAATAAAGGGGGGGGGGGGTTAATGAGTGTTTAATTAATAAGGAATAAAAATGGGTAATACAACTTTGGGAGTTGATTTTCTAAGTTTAGTGGACTTGTAAAAAGGATGGGAGTTTGTGATCAGTGAAGTTTTAATAGAGTGAACTTTTGATAAGGGGGTTTAATAAAGGGGGGGTGGGTTAATGAGTGTTTAATTAATAAGGAATAAAAATGGGTAATACAACTTTGGGAGTTGATTTTCTAAGTTTAGTGGACTTGTAAAAAGGATGGGAGTTTGTGATCAGTGAAGTTTTAATAGAGTGAACTTTTGATAAGGGGGTTTAATAAAGGGGGGGGGGTTTAATGAGTGTTTAATTAATAAGGAATAAAAATGGGTAATACAACTTTGGGAGTTGATTTTCTAAGTTTAGTGGACTTGTAAAAAGGATGGGAGTTTGTGATCAGTGAAGTTTTAATAGAGTGAACTTTTGATAAGGGGGTTTAATAAAGGGGGGGGGGGGTTTAATGAGTGTTTAATCAATAAGGAATAAAAATGGGTAATACAACTTTGGGAGTTGATTTTCTAAGTTTAGTGGACTTGTAAAAAGGATGGGAGTTTGCGATCAGTGAAGTTTTAATAGAGTGAACTTTTGATAAGGGGGTTTAATAAAGGGGGGGGGGTTAATGAGTGTTTAATTAATAAGGAATAAAAATGGGTAATACAACTTTGGGAGTTGATTTTCTAAGTTTAGTGGACTTGTAAAAAGGATGGGAGTTTGTGATCAGTGAAGTTTTAATAGAGTGAAATTTTGATAAGGGGGTTTAATAAAGGGGAGGGGGGTTTTAATGAGTGTTTAATTAATAAGGAATAAAAATGGGTAATACAACTTTGGGAGTTGATTTTCTAAGTTTAGTGGACTTGTAAAAAGGATGGGAGTTTGTGATCAGTGAAGTTTTAATAGAGTGAACTTTTGATAAGGGGGTTTAATAAAGGGGGGGGGGGGTTAATGAGTGTTTAATTAATAAGGAATAAAAATGGGTAATACAACTTTGGGAGTTGATTTTCTAAGTTTAGTGGACTTGTAAAAAGGATGGGAGTTTGTGATCAGTGAAGTTTTAATAGAGTGAACTTTTGATAAGGGGGTTTAATAAAGGGGAGGGGTTTAATGAGTGTTTAATTAATAAGGAATAAAAATGGGTAATACAACTTTGGGAGTTGATTTTCTAAGTTTAGTGGACTTGTAAAAAGGATGGGAGTTTGTGATCAGTGAAGTTTTAATAGAGTGAACTTTTGATAAGGGGGTTTAATAAAGGGGGGGGGGGTTAATGAGTGTTTAATTAATAAGGAATAAAAATGGGTAATACAACTTTGGGAGTTGATTTTCTAAGTTTAGTGGACTTGTAAAAAGGATGGGAGTTTGTGATCAGTGAAGTTTTAATAGAGTGAACTTTTGATAAGGGGGTTTAATAAAGGGGGGGGGGGTTTAATGAGTGTTTAATTAATAAGGAATAAAAATGGGTAATACAACTTTGGGAGTTGATTTTCTAAGTTTAGTGGACTTGTAAAAAGGATGGGAGTTTGCGATCAGTGAAGTTTTAATAGAGTGAACTTTTGATAAGGGGGTTTAATAAAGGGGGGGGGGTTAATGAGTGTTTAATTAATAAGGAATAAAAATGGGTAATACAACTTTGGGAGTTGATTTTCTAAGTTTAGTGGACTTGTAAAAAGGATGGGAGTTTGTGATCAGTGAAGTTTTAATAGAGTGAACTTTTGATAAGGGGGTTTAATAAAGGGGGGGGGGGTTTAATGAGTGTTTAATTAATAAGGAATAAAAATGGGTAATACAACTTTGGGAGTTGATTTTCTAAGTTTAGTGGACTTGTAAAAAGGATGGGAGTTTGCGATCAGTGAAGTTTTAATAGAGTGAACTTTTGATAAGGGGGTTTAATAAGGGGGGGGGGGGTTTAATGAGTGTTTAATTAATAAGGAATAAAAATGGGTAATACAACTTTGGGAGTTGATTTTCTAAGTTTAGTGGACTGTAAAAAGGATGGGAGTTTGTGATCAGTGAAGTTTTAATAGAGTGAAATTTTGATAAGGGGGTTTAATAAAGGGGAGGGGGGTTTTAATGAGTGTTTAATTAATAAGGAATAAAAATGGGTAATACAACTTTGGGAGTTGATTTTCTAAGTTTAGTGGACTTGTAAAAAGGATGGGAGTTTGTGATCAGTGAAGTTTTAATAGAGTGAACTTTTGATAAGGGGGTTTAATAAAGGGGGGGGTTAATGAGTGTTTAATTAATAAGGAATAAAAATGGGTAATACAACTTTGGGAGTTGATTTTCTAAGTTTAGTGGACTTGTAAAAATGATGGGAGTTTGTGATCAGTGAAGTTTTAATAGAGTGAACTTTTGATAAGGGGGTTTAATAAAGGGGGGGGTTAATGAGTGTTTAATTAATAAGGAATAAAAATGGGTAATACAAATTTGGGAGTTGATTTTCTAAGTTTAGTGGACTTGTAAAAAGGATGGGAGTTTGTGATCAGTGAAGTTTTAATAGAGTGAACTTTTGATAAGGGGGTTTAATAAAGGGGGGGGGGGGTTAATGAGTGTTTAATTAATAAGGAATAAAAATGGGTAATACAACTTTGGGAGTTGATTTTCTAAGTTTAGTGGACTTGTAAAAATGATGGGAGTTTGTGATCAGTGAAGTTTTAATAGAGTGAACTTTTGATAAGGGGGTTTAATAAAGGGGGGGTTAATGAGTGTTTAATTAATAAGGAATAAAAATGGGTAATACAACTTTGGGAGTTGATTTTCTAAGTTTAGTGGACTTGTAAAAAGGATGGGAGTTTGTGATCAGTGAAGTTTTAATAGAGTGAACTTTTGATAAGGGGGTTTAATAAAGGGGGGGGGGTTTAATGAGTGTTTAATTAATAAGGAATAAAAATGGGTAATACAACTTTGGGAGTTGATTTTCTAAGTTTAGTGGACTTGTAAAAAGGATGGGAGTTTGTGATCAGTGAAGTTTTAATAGAGTGAAATTTTGATAAGGGGGTTTAATAAAGGGGAGGGGGGTTTTAATGAGTGTTTAATTAATAAGGAATAAAAATGGGTAATACAACTTTGGGAGTTGATATTCTAAGTTTAGTGGACTTGTAAAAAGGATGGGAGTTTGTGATCAGTGAAGTTTTAATAGAGTGAACTTTTGATAAGGGGGTTTAATAAAGGGGGGGGGGGGTTAATGAGTGTTTAATTAATAAGGAATAAAAATGGGTAATACAACTTTGGGAGTTGATTTTCTAAGTTTAGTGGACTTGTAAAAATGATGGGAGTTTGTGATCAGTGAAGTTTTAATAGAGTGAACTTTTGATAAGGGGGTTTAATAAAGGGGGGTGTTAATGAGTGTTTAATTAATAAGGAATAAAAATGGGTAATACAACTTTGGGAGTTGATTTTCTAAGTTTAGTGGACTTGTAAAAAGGATGGGAGTTTGTGATCAGTGAAGTTTTAATAGAGTGAACTTTTCATAAGGGGGTTTAATAAAGGGGGGGGGGTTAATGAGTGTTTAATTAATAAGGAATAAAAATGGGTAATACAACTTTGGGAGTTGATTTTCTAAGTTTAGTGGACTTGTAAAAAGGATGGGAGTTTGTGATCAGTGAAGTTTTAATAGAGTGAACTTTTGATAAGGGGGTTTAATAAAGGGGGGGGTTAATGAGTGTTTAATTAATAAGGAATAAAAATGGGTAATACAACTTTGGGAGTTGATTTTCTAAGTTTAGTGGACTTGTAAAAATGATGGGAGTTTGTGATCAGTGAAGTTTTAATAGAGTGAACTTTTGATAAGGGGGTTTAATAAAGGGGGGGTTAATGAGTGTTTAATTAATAAGGAATAAAAATGGGTAATACAAATTTGGGAGTTGATTTTCTAAGTTTAGTGGACTTGTAAAAAGGATGGGAGTTTGTGATCAGTGAAGTTTTAATAGAGTGAACTTTTGATAAGGGGGTTTAATAAAGGGGGGGGGGTTAATGAGTGTTTAATTAATAAGGAATAAAAATGGGTAATACAACTTTGGGAGTTGATTTTCTAAGTTTAGTGGACTTGTAAAAATGATGGGAGTTTGTGATCAGTGAAGTTTTAATAGAGTGAACTTTTGATAAGGGGGTTTAATAAAGGGGGGGTTAATGAGTGTTTAATTAATAAGGAATAAAAATGGGTAATACAACTTTGGGAGTTGATTTTCTAAGTTTAGTGGACTTGTAAAAAGGATGGGAGTTTGTGATCAGTGAAGTTTTAATAGAGTGAACTTTTGATAAGGGGGTTTAATAAAGGGGGGGGGGTTTAATGAGTGTTTAATTAATAAGGAATAAAAATGGGTAATACAACTTTGGGAGTTGATTTTCTAAGTTTAGTGGACTTGTAAAAAGGATGGGAGTTTGTGATCAGTGAAGTTTTAATAGAGTGAAATTTTGATAAGGGGGTTTAATAAAGGGGAGGGGGGTTTTAATGAGTGTTTAATTAATAAGGAATAAAAATGGGTAATACAACTTTGGGAGTTGATATTCTAAGTTTAGTGGACTTGTAAAAAGGATGGGAGTTTGTGATCAGTGAAGTTTTAATAGAGTGAACTTTTGATAAGGGGGTTTAATAAAGGGGGGGGGGGGTTAATGAGTGTTTAATTAATAAGGAATAAAAATGGGTAATACAACTTTGGGAGTTGATTTTCTAAGTTTAGTGGACTTGTAAAAATGATGGGAGTTTGTGATCAGTGAAGTTTTAATAGAGTGAACTTTTGATAAGGGGGTTTAATAAAGGGGGGTGTTAATGAGTGTTTAATTAATAAGGAATAAAAATGGGTAATACAACTTTGGGAGTTGATTTTCTAAGTTTAGTGGACTTGTAAAAAGGATGGGAGTTTGTGATCAGTGAAGTTTTAATAGAGTGAACTTTTGATAAGGGGGTTTAATAAAGGGGGGGGGGGGTTAATGAGTGTTTAATTAATAAGGAATAAAAATGGGTAATACAACTTTGGGAGTTGATTTTCTAAGTTTAGTGGACTTGTAAAAAGGATGGGAGTTTGTGATCAGTGAAGTTTTAATAGAGTGAACTTTTGATAAGGGGGTTTAATAAAGGGGGGGGGGTTTAATGAGTGTTTAATTAATAAGGAATAAAAATGGGTAATACAACTTTGGGAGTTGATTTTCTAAGTTTAGTGGACTTGTAAAAAGGATGGGAGTTTGCGATCAGTGAAGTTTTAATAGAGTGAACTTTTGATAAGGGGGTTTAATAAAGGGGGGGGGGGGGTTAATGAGTGTTTAATTAATAAGGAATAAAAATGGGTAATACAACTTTGGGAGTTGATTTTCTAAGTTTAGTGGACTTGTAAAAAGGATGGGAGTTTGTGATCAGTGAAGTTTTAATAGAGTGAACTTTTGATAAGGGGGTTTAATAAAGGGGGGGGGGGTTTAATGAGTGTTTAATTAATAAGGAATAAAAATGGGTAATACAACTTTGGGAGTTGATTTTCTAAGTTTAGTGGACTTGTAAAAAGGATGGGAGTTTGCGATCAGTGAAGTTTTAATAGAGTGAACTTTTGATAAGGGGGTTTAATAAGGGGGGGGGGTTTAATGAGTGTTTAATTAATAAGGAATAAAAATGGGTAATACAACTTTGGGAGTTGATTTTCTAAGTTTAGTGGACTGTAAAAAGGATGGGAGTTTGTGATCAGTGAAGTTTTAATAGAGTGAAATTTTGATAAGGGGGTTTAATAAAGGGGAGGGGGGTTTTAATGAGTGTTTAATTAATAAGGAATAAAAATGGGTAATACAACTTTGGGAGTTGATTTTCTAAGTTTAGTGGACTTGTAAAAAGGATGGGAGTTTGTGATCAGTGAAGTTTTAATAGAGTGAACTTTTGATAAGGGGGTTTAATAAAGGGGGGGGGGTTAATGAGTGTTTAATTAATAAGGAATAAAAATGGGTAATACAACTTTGGGAGTTGATTTTCTAAGTTTAGTGGACTTGTAAAAAGGATGGGAGTTTGCGATCAGTGAAGTTTTAATAGAGTGAACTTTTAATAAAGGGGGGGGGGGTTAATGAGTGTTTCATTAATAAGGAATAAAAAAATGGGTAATACAACTTTGGGAGTTGATTTTCTGTGACTGACTGCTATCGAAAGTTTTGCAATTATTTAGAGACTTGCATCATCCCCTTCTGCGTGAGGTTGCTTCTCTTGCAACTGTTCTGAGGCTTGCATCATCCGATCGTTGCCACTCATCAAAGTTTAATTACGACTAAAATCGAGGGTTTTTCCCGACATTATAGTCACTAGATGGCGCCAGGGGTTAAAAGGGGGGAGGGAATTTTAATAAAGGGGCGGAACTTTTAATAGGGGGATTTTTTTAATGAGGAGGGAGAATCAAAAATTGGGACATTAGAGCTAAAATAGGGTTTTTTTTAATAAAGGGGGCATTAATAATTTTTAATTAATTTTAACCAATTATTAATTAATTATTAAATATTAATATTAATAAGGGGAGTGGTCGAAAGTGGGCGTGGTCGATGACGTCATAGGGGAAAGCACAGTGCGTGGGGGGGCTACGGTGCGAACACACTATTGTCGTAGATATCGGAAATGATTTGAAAATTTTGGATGCCATGAGTTCCTTTGAGGTCAAAGGTGAAATACCAATGTCAGAGGACTAGAAAATGGTTCCTTGGGGTATTTTGAGGCCTAGAACTCAGAAATTATGCCAAATTTTGGATGCATTGAGTCCTTTGAGGTCAAAGTGTCAAACTCCGATATGCCGGTGTGAAGAGCTAAATATTGGTGAATCGGGCTATTCCCGGCAGTAGAACTCGGAACGAAGAGGGATTTTCAGATCCGGTGCTGCATTCGATCGGACAAAAACAATAATCGACTGATTATTTGTTTATGTTTATATTCTGATGACGTCATTTCTATATGACGTCATAAGAATACAAGCATAAACAAAGAATCAGTCGATATTATCAATTATCGTCGCATTAATTGCTATTAATCATAAACCGTTTTTCGTGATGACGTCATCTTCGGTGACGTCAGCGTGAAGGGAAGGAAATAAGATTTCAAGAAAAATAATCACATTGGGTGTTTGTGCTTGCATCGTCTGCCTCTTAGCATCCCGCGGAGAAGCAGCCAGCAGAAATCTGTAGTTGAATTAAATAATAAAAGTAAAGATACTTTTTTTTTTGGTGGACTTGGAGCTCTGCCAGTGCTCGATGGATCGTCGTCTCTTATATTTCCTTGACGGCCCCACAAGATTCCAAATCACTTGGCAAAACCAGCCTTCAAATAAACACCAAGTGATGAAAGTCTCCTGTGGGAAGAAAAGAGCTACCAGAATTTTTATTAAATCTAAACTATGAGACAGAGGTGTTCGTATCAAATATATCACAAGTTCCGTGATATGCATAAATGAAACCGACACTAAAATATTTTTTTAAGAAATGTTTTCGTTGTTTCGTGCGAAAATCTCCTTTGTTCTCGTGAGTTTCGATTAAGAGCACGTTTCAGTGGTCCCGGAACTCGAAGGAACGATTATCGAAATCTCGTCTATTTTCTAACATGGATAGATCATTTAGAATTGTCGTTTAAAGTTTTGTCACTTTTGAAAATTTCGTGCCTACTAACAGTGGAAAATATAATTATCGGAAGAACCAGAAAATTCAACATTATATTTTGCTAGTAGCTACCCACTCAAAAATAAATTTACTTATTACTAGATACAAAAAGTTGAGTTTACGGAAAATACTAATAGACGAAGAATTGAGAATAAAAATTCGTTTCTTAATGTGAACTAAAAACGATATAGGTTATTAATTTCTTACATAAATAGATAAGAGAAAATAGATAATATTTTTTCGCAGAAATAGTTTTATCAGTGATATTCAATTACATTTCCGATCTAAATATGTTTTTTTTTTATGTATCTTTTTGGAATTAGAACGGGAAAAAAATAATGATAAAACTACATTTTTTTTACAACGGGTTTCATGTTTTTAATTATTTCCATAAGCCTTGGCATTCTAAGAGTTCTGAAATATATAACTGTATATGTGGAGTATGTAAGCCGTCCCATGGCCGAGTGGATAGCGCGCTTCGCTACTGATCTAAGAGACCTGGGTTCGAGTCCCGGGTAAGGCATGGATGTATGTGTCGTTTTTCTGCTGAGGTCCTGCCATCCTCTCAGACCTTCTACTATGGCATATAAACTGACAGGCTCCTGTCAGACCTCTGTGGCAAGCAGCTGCTTGAGGGGGTATTTTTTTATGTGGATTATATTGGGAGCTACGTAACAGATACTGGTGATATGCGGCATGAGATTAACAGACGAATAGGGATTTCTGCCGGGACTTTTAAGAATCTATGGAGAGTATGGAGAAATAGGCGTATACACCTAAAGACTAAAATTAAACTGCATAATAATTTGATTATTATTAGGGTGGTGAAACTTGGACACTTTGTAAGCAAGATAACAGGAAACTAGATGCTTTTGATTCTAGATGCTTACGCAGTATCTTGGGCATTAGGTGGTTTAACTTTGTAACTAATGATGAGGTTAGGCAAAGGAATCTGCAACCTCCTTTAAGCAGCATATTTTGCAGGGAGAGACTCCGTTGGTTTGGCCATGTTGCCCATATGGATAATTATAGATTGGCGAATAGGGTTATGAACAGTGTGCCTAGAGGCCTCAGAAGGAGGGGGAGACCTAGGATGCGATGGGCAATGTGAAACAGGACCTTGTTAGAATTGGTGTGCAGTGGCCAATACGGCAGATGTAGCTCAGGTCAGATATGCGTGGAGAACTGAATTGCACGGTCTACTTGAGGATGATATTGATGATACGTGCAAGGTTAGTAAAAAAAAATTGATTTGGAAAAAAAAATACGCAATTTTTGTTTATTATTGTATTTTATCCAAATTTCTTGCTAATGAAATTTCTTTGAAGGTCAAGATGTGTTGCTTACTCTCCATTTGTGGAAGTAGGAACTATATGAAGTAATGACACGTATTGTGATCTTTCCCATGTGTGTGAGTAAGCATGAACTATATTAATTACACGTCATTACTTAGAAAGTTGAACCACCTAATGCCCAAGATACTGCACAAGCATCTAGAATCAGTGGTCATAGTGTGACATTCCCCATTTGTGTGAGCAGGAACTATGTTAATTAATGATCCGTATTATGGCTGTGATCTACCCCATTTTTGATTAGGGTTTAAGTTGTGAACAATGTTTTATTTCCACATGTCTTTTTGATATTGCCTAAAATTTCTTGTTGCATTTATTTAAGTAAGACATAATTTATGGATTACAAAATCGTGTTTATGCCTTATACGTGGACGAAATTAATTCTTTTATTGGCTTTTAGCAGCATTTCTAATGTACTTTGCATTGATGCTACCTAGCCCTGAATATTCAAATGTTGACATTAAGGTGACATTCTTGCAGTTTTGGTGGCGCCCTCTATGCAGGCCCAAAAAGAATTTTTTTTTCTTTGTCCAAATCTAAAATCAGACCCCCCCCCCCCACTATCAAAAGTTATTTAATAGAAAGGGACAAATTTGGTGCATGTGCAATTACCCGCAACAATAATATTCAAAACCTTATGAGGTCCTCCTTGGATACATCAGTGTTAATGAGGATATTGTTACGACAGATGAACGTGCTACAATGACTTGTGATTTGATGCATCATTTTGATGCTCGCATGTGATACAATGAACTTGTGATTTGATGCATCATTTTGATGCTCGCATGTGATACAATGAACTTGTGATTTGATGTATCATTTTGATGCTCGCATGTGATACAATGAACTTGTGATTTGATGCATCATTTTGATGCTCGCATGTGATACAATGAACTTGTGATTTGATGTATCATTTTGATGCTCGCATGTGATACAATGAACTTGTGATTTGATGTATCATTTTGATGCTCGCATGTGATACAATGAACTTGTGATTTGATGCATCATTTTGATGCTCGCATGTGATACAATGAACTTGTGATTTGATGTATCATTTTGATGCTCGCATGTGATACAATGAATTTGTGATTTGATGTATCATTTTGATGCTCGCATGTGATACAATGAATTTGTGATTTGATGTATCATTTTGATGCTCGCATGTGATACAATGAACTTGTGATTTAATGCATCATTTTGATTCTCGAATGTGATACAATGAACTTGTGATTTGATGCATCATTTTGATGCTCGCATGTGATACAATGAACTTGTGATTTGATGCATCATTTTGATGCTCGCATGTGATACAATGAACTTGTGATTTGATGTATCATTTTGATGCTCGCATGTGATACAATAAACTTGTGATTTGATGTATCATTTTGATGCTCGCATGTGATACAATGAACTTGGGATTTGATGTATCATTTTGATGCTCGCATATGCTACAGCATGAGAATTACGTCACCAACCACTTCGAACGAACTTAAAAACAAAGAATAAAAGAGTTGTAATTAAGAGGAATTAGAGTGTGAAAGAAAACGTAGTTTGTCTTTGTCTGTGCACTATAGTATAAAGAAGAAATGTTTCTATTTGGTGTGTGATGAGGATGTTATATGTTAGTCGAACAAGCAGAGTTGATCTCAACTTTTCTGTAGGAAGAGTTCATCATTTGATGCATAATTATCTTTAGTTTGTTTACAAGAATTGGTAAGGATTTTCTTGATAGATGGCAGGTTTGTTCACAAATATGATTGTGCCACTTATCGACTGTTGTAAAAAGCCTTGCGAAGCCGATGAAGTCTGAATAAAAAAAATAAATAAAAAATGGAGGTGAGGAGTGCGGAGTGGAGGCAAGTGATGTAATCGAGCAGGGGAAAGTAAAAGTGTGTGTGTATGTTGAGGGGGGGGGGGGAGCAAGACACTTGATTTTCATTGCAGTGTAGTATTTCCCTCTCTCTGTTTTAGGTGGCCGAGGCAAATATCACTTTAGATTTCAAACAGCATTGCAAAACAGCCGATACTCAGGGACTCGCACATCACATTAAATCATTCATAAATTCAAAATAAATCACTACGTATTATATCAGATTTTGCTTTATTTAGTTTTACGCTAGTGGTTGTCGAAATCCACTATTAAGAAAATAAATAACAGGTTTAACTACGATTTTACAAATGTAATTTTTTATTTACATATTAGAAAACACCGTTGCAATATTTTACCTTGTAAAATATTCTTCATTTGCCGTCCCGTGGCCAAGTGGTTAGCGTGCTTGGCTAATGATCTAAGGGACCTGGGTTCGAGTCCCGGGTAAGGCATGGACATTTGTGATGTTTTTCTGCTGAGGTCCTGCCATCCTCTCAGACCTTCTACTGTGGCATATAAACTGACAGGCTCCTGTCAGACCTCTGTGGCAAGCAGCTGCTTGAGGGGGTATTTATTTTATTTATGGTTGATTACAGAATTCAGAAAAAATATCTGGAGCGTGTACAGCAACTGTACCCGTTAATATCTGAGCATGTATAAAATCTATGCGTTATCTGAGCGTTAATAAATATCTGAGCGTGTACAGCAACTGTTACCGTTCACAGCAAACTGGAGCGTGTGCAGTAACTGCACACGCTCCAGTTTGCTGTGAACGGGAACTGCACACGCTCAATATTTCTGTGAGTGGGCCCACACGATCCAGGTTTTTGTGAGCTCACACGATCCAATGTGCTGTGAACATTAACCGCAACCGCTCCAGTTTGCTGTGAACGGTAACTGCACACGCTCCATATTCATTGCATTTATATATTCATACGCATTATATATATAGTGTTACGACAGAAGAATCTGGCAACCGAAAGCAAAGTTTCAGCCAACGAATAAGAACTTTGGGAGAATTTGGAGAAGAAGAGTGGAGCGTTAACGGTCGTTGTGTTGTAACGGTCGTTGTGTATTGTAACGGTCGGTGAGTTCGAAAATGGACGGTGAGCTGTTCTGAGACAGTGCGCGTAAGTATCGAGAAGTAACTTGATGTGTTGTGTATACGCGGAAGGATAAAAGTGGGAACTTTTATGGCTAACTTCGAATGTCTACACGGACTGTCTTTTTGTTCGGCTAGTGTGTGAAAAGTTATTAGCACAGGACGAGAATTGGTTTACGAGTGAAGATCTTCGGGTGACCTGGTAAATCAAGTAAAAGGTAGTATTTAGTAAAATACACAGAGCTGATATTGTGTGCTCTACGCAGGAAGATTGATGACTTGTGCATGTTAATAGTTGATTTGTTAATAAGATACTTCATCCATATTTCCTTTGTAACAATTTACCTTGTATTGAATTTGGTTTTGAAATATAGCTTTTAATACTCACGCTCAGTGGCTATCCATTTTTGTGATCCGCAACATTTGGTGTCAGAAGTGGGATAATTTATTTAATGCCGTTAACTAGAAGTATGGATGAATTAGTAAAGTTGTTAAATGACTTGAAAGCCGATATTAAAGGTGAAATAGCTGCCCAAAGCGATAAAATAGGTGACCTTGCTAGACAAAGTGATAGCTTGAAAGGTGATATGGCCGCCCAAAGTGATAAAATAGGTGACTTGAAAGCCGAAATGGCCGCCCAAAGCGATAAAATAGGTGACTTGAAAGCCGAAATGGCCGCACAAAATAATGAGTTGAGAACGGAGATAGTTTCTCAAAAAGATGATTTAAAGCCGAAATAGCCGCACAAAATACTGAGATGAGAGCTGAAGTGGCTTCTCAAATTGATAAGCTTATTGATCAGTTCAAGGATAGTAAAACCGAACTCAATAGACAATGCAATAGTTTAAATGTTGAATTTGTCAGTGAAAAAGATGATCTTGATAGTGTTAAGTTAGATTGTAAACATGGAAAAGAAAAAGAGAAAGGCAACGCATATAAAAATGTGGATCTGCTACTGAAAATCAAGAATCGTAGAGATAGCGCAGATAATGCCTTTGACCACGCAACTACTGGTGATGCATGGCAGAGTGTCTATGTCGCTGGTGACATGTCTAGGAACTGTGAAGAACAATCACACAGATCAGAGAGCTGTGAGACTATACAGTACGCTTTGCACTTCAAAATACCTAGGTATACAAGTCTGGCACGATCTGAAGAGAGATCCACACGAAAGGTATTCTATTCCTCGCCGTCAGCAAAATGCGTCATGGACAATTATCGCAAAGGCAGAGTAACGAGTGGTAATGAGGGGGAACGAAACAGAGTTTACGTTTCGCAGAGTGGTCCGAGTAAAGAAGAGGTGTCCATTCATCATAGATACAAAGTGCCCTTCGTCGTTACCGGGGAAGTCGGAGAGATTTTTCCGAAACACATAGCCACACTCGAATCGTTTATAGAAAGTGGGGATTTAAGAAAGAAGAATTCCGAAGAATGGCTTAGAAGCGTAACAGGTGATGCTAGTAAAGGAGCTTCAGGCAGAGACAGTACTTCAAAGACTAACTTTCTGGATGAAACTAAGCCTCAGAGTTACGATCAGAGAGAAGTGAATCCCTCAGATAATTTCAACGTAGCCACGCTGAATTTCTTTTCTGAACAGTCAATGTGCAGATTTGGACATTATAACCATTTAGATTATAAGGATATGGAAAAGTTTTATCACGACTACAAGAGCTCTAAAGTGGACAATATCATGTTACAAAACTCGTCGCTGATCTCCAGAATGAACAATTTGGCAATCATAACTGATGTTTCCCTGGCTAATTACAATGAGAGCTCCAAGAAAGTGAATTCGGAAGAAACAGCAAATATGACCTCCTCGGGTCATGTGTTTTGCTGGAGACCCGAGTGGCGCCATCGGATGGTAGATGAAAACAGCACAGGAGGTGTCGGCAACAAAGTGAGTCTTGCCTTGGCTCCTGCACTTGCTGCTTTAGGTCTCAAGGTCCCTATGATCTCCGGTCGTGCTCTCCAATTGACGGGAGATACTCTGTACAAATTGGAATCCATCCCTGGCTTCACAGTCGACTGCACTAAAGATAAAATCGAGCAGATGATGGAAGACGTCGGATGCTGCATCGTAGGACAGACAGAGGAGCTGGTGCCAACAGATAAGGAGATTTACCGCTGCAAGGATCTGACGGCTACCGTAGATAGCGTTCCTCTAATGAGATGCTCAATTGTGTCCAAAAAGCTGGCTGAAGGAGTGTGTGCTTTGGTTTATGATGTTGAATTCGGAAAAGGAGCTATTGATCTCATCAGTACAGAAGATGTTGCTGTTGATTTAGTTAAGAAAGTGGTTGCAGCATCACAAGCCCGTGGAATGAAGAGTTTGAGTTGTTCAGCTGTTATCAGCAACATGGATTCACCTCTTGAAAACTCTGTTGACAACTCTCTGGAAGTGATGGAAGCTGTTCAGTGTTTCCTTGGTAACGGATCCTTGGAACTGCAAGAGCTCGTCGAAGAGTTAGGAGAACTTCTGCGTTTTGTGAACATTGTGGATAATAGGGTAGATGAAGCATCACGTGTCCGTAAGGTTCTGCATAACGGCAATGCTTTGAACAAGTTTCGTAACATGTTAATAGAACAAGGAGTATCTGAAGATGTTGCAAGCTGGTTATGTGAAGGTAAAACAGAAAAAATATTGCTAGCAGCCCGACACATCACTGATTTCACTTATACAGGAGAAACAGGTAAGGTTGTCGGATTAGAAGCTGCAGTTCTAGCAAGAGTATGGAAGGAGGAGATGGACCGAAGAGCTAAAAAGAATTATGGAGCTGATATTATATTTGTGAAGCACCTTGGGGATCAAATGGAATCAGGTGAAATATGGCTGAAGGTTCATCACGACAGTTCTGAATTAAGGGAAAGTCAACTGACAAAAGGGTCAGACTGGAGGATGAAACTCCTCCCTGGATTTTATGTCACTAATGACTTTCATTCCTTGTTACTGTTGATAGAAGTAAAAATCCAAAGAAGAAAACTTTCGACAAAGAAGAAAACTTTTTACAGGTTTTGCACGAAAACTCTTAGTCGATTCTTCTCCCTGCAGAGACATAAACGTGTTCACAAGGGCTATAGGCCTTACACGTATTATGTTTGTGGACGAGGCTTCAGTCAGAAAAGAAATCTACGTCATAATGAGATTCGCTTTCATTTTGACACAGACGTGGTATATCGCATTCGTCGACGTCCAGCTACAAAGTGCAAGGTGGTTCACGTGGATCGTTTGGCCCCGTTTCATCGAAGAACTGAAGAAGCTTTGGAATCCAGAATTGTTCGGGACGAACAAGACCTAGGAAGGGGGCAGTGTTACGACAGAAGAATCTGGCAACCGAAAGCAAAGTTTCAGCCAACGAATAAGAACTTTGGGAGAATTTGGAGAAGAAGAGTGGAGCGTTAACGGTCGTTGTGTTGTAACGGTCGTTGTGTATTGTAACGGTCGGTGAGTTCGAAAATGGACGGTGAGCTGTTCTGAGACAGTGCGCGTAAGTATCAAGAAGTAACTTGATGTGTTGTGTATACGCGGAAGGATAAAAGTGGGAACTTTTATGGCTAACTTCGAATGTCTACACGGACTGTCTTTTTGTTCGGCTAGTGTGTGAAAAGTTATTAGCACAGGACGAGAATTGGTTTACGAGTGAAGATCTTCGGGTGACCTGGTAAATCAAGTAAAAGGTAGTATTTAGTAAAATACACAGAGCTGATATTGTGTGCTCTACGCAGGAAGATTGATGACTTGTGCATGTTAATAGTTGATTTGTTAATAAGATACTTCATCCATATTTCCTTTGTAACAATTTACCTTGTATTGAATTTGGTTTTGAAATATAGCTTTTAATACTCACGCTCAGTGGCTATCCATTTTTGTGATCCGCAACAATATTAAAAAAATATCTGAACAAAGGCATGGCTGCATGTGTTGTTTTTCTGCTGAGGTCCTGCCATCCTCACAGACCTTCTACTATGGCATAAAAACTAACAGGCTCCTGTCAGACCTCTGTGGCAAGCAGCTGCTTGAGGGGGTATTTATTTTATTTATTTATTTATTTTGGAGCTCTTTAAGTTTCTTCAAAAATGCCTTAAAGACACAAGTTTAATGTGTTTTTTTTGCCTCTAATACCCTTACTAGAATCATCCAAGCCCCTTCCACCTCGGTCCCGATATTGGCCATCTGTTAAAAAAATTAGGCCTCTAGAGGGATTAATTTCTTTCAGAATGTGAGGATCTGGCATCGACTTTATCGGTTTAGAATTTGTGAAAAATGCGAATGGAGAGCAGAAGGAGAAATAGTTTCGCGCCAAACTTTTGTCGGGATTTAGCTAGTTTTGAATAATTTTGGCAATTGGAATTCCAGGAATATATCCTCGATATGTGCAAGGGGTGGAGTGCATCCCCCCCCTTTTAAGAGACGACACGATTCGAGTTTTTTAGATTTTTGTCAAGTTGTAATGGCACTTGCAGGCAGAGGGTCATTCCACCCATCCTGCAAGGGATGGGGGGGGGAGCAACGAGGGAGGGGCGCATAGGGAGGAAAGGCAAGGGAGTCGTTCCCCCTCTTCACAAGGGTAAAGGAGGCAAAAAAATTATTAAATTTATTTATATTTCAAACATTTTACAATAAATTTTTTAAAAACCCTAAAACGGGTGGGTGAATGGAGAGATTGCATTGGAAATAGTCTCTTGTCCTCCCCGCCCTTTACAGTTCGGCTCTCAATTGAGTTTCTTGACCTCCCCCCCAACCTCTCGATTTTTCTCTTGTACCCGGCCTGCTTGCAGATACTTTTTTGATTGTAAATAATCCAGGGAGCATTTTTTATTTCAATAGATTGGGTTGTCATCGTAAATTAGAAAGTGTAGGTTTTAGCAATGATATCATGATTTTTGGAGCAGAGGGATCAATAGCATTTTTCGTCTTTTATTTTGAAATCGATTTATTGTTTCAATCACAGATCCACAAGAGTGATCCTAAAGTGCACAGAGTGATCCAAAGATCCACAAGAGTGATCCTAAAGTGCACAGAGTGATCCAAAGATCCACAAGAGTTATCCTAAAGTGAGGCCAAGAGACAATTTCAATGACTGAAATGGGAAAAAAAAGCGTCAACGATAATTTTTACTTATCATTCAGATTCGCCTCAAAAAAGAACATTTTCAAATTAATGTACTAGTGTATGTTCAAACCAGTGGCCCACACAGGGTCAGGTTGTTTTATCTCTGAGCGGCAGTTTTTTTTTCACACAATGGGCTAAATGGCCAGATCATAAGGACTCCAAAGGCTCAGAGAAGGTTGGGGGAAGGGGGCCCACTAGACTGCTATTAGGAGACAGATGGTAGTTCCCATTAAGACCATCTGGTGTGTTCATTAACATGCGCAGGGTATGACTCTCCCGCACACGGAGGCATGACTTAACGTTCCATCCGACGGACGGCGGTCTTTTCAAGTCCGTTGGTGTTCCCTACTGACCGAGAGCAGGGAGAGGAATTTCGCGGAGATAAATCTCAACTGTGGCCCAGGTAGGGACTCGAACCTGGGAACTGCACACCCAGCCCCAAAAGGGAGGGGGTTGGGTTGTTTTACCTCTTAGCAGCACTTTTTGCACACATTGGGCAAAATGGCCAGGTCACAAGGACCCCGAAGGCTCAGAGAAGGTTGGGTGAGGGGATCCACTGGAACAGCTGTTGGGAGACCGATGGTAGTCTCCCGTCAAGGCCATCCAGCGTGTTCTTTAACGTGCACAGGGTATGGCTCTCCCGCACAGGGGGCCACGGCTTAACGTCCCATCCGACGGACAGCGGCCTTTCCAAGCCCATCGGTGTCCCTTACTGACCGTGGGCAGGGCGGGGAATTTTGCGGAGATAAATCTCAACGCTGACCCAGCTGGGACTCGAACCTGGGAACTACAGATTACGAGCCTGGCGCGCTACCGACTGAGCCACCCCCGCCCCCCAAAAGGGAGGGGGAAGGGCAAGAATTTCCTTTCAGTGGAACATCTGTCCCTCACTTTTTAGGGAAAAAAAGTTTTTTTTTCAGGTTTTAGAAACATTTTGTTGAAAAATGCGAGCAATGTGCACAAGGTGAATAATTTTGTACCTCCATTATCCTTACTAGCATTCTCATAGTATGTATGTTGGGGGGGGGGGACACGGCCCCTTTCCCTCACCTAGATCCGGCTCTGGATCAAATGGATGCACCCATACAAATGCAGTCCCCAAAACAAGGACCTTAATCTTGCCCTGCAGACGGTCAGTCATACGGACAATAAGATATACTGAAGTCAGATGATCAGATAGCCAGATATATAGACAATGAAACAGATATACAGTCAGACAAACAGACAGACAGACAGACTGATGGGCTGGCAGAATTATGAAACCATACTTTCGACTTCAGAGTATCGAAACTGTATTCCCGATCGTACAGCTGAAAATCAGATTTTATATCAACAATAATCTATTTCCCCACACTTGCTGCGTGTAAGTGACAACTAAATATAGCTTCAACCACTGCTAACTTAAAGCAGTTAAGAAATGCGATAATCTTTAAACATTGTATCGTTTAATATACAATAAAATCTGTTTTTCCCTGAAAGTTTTTCTTCTGAAAATTCTCACGGTATTTTTCCCTTTCCATACCTTTTGTCTTCGTTTTTGCATCGGCGAGGTCCGTCACACACCATGTGGTAAGTGGCCGGCTACGTCACATCCTGTTTCCGACAGCCCACCCTCGCGCGCACTCGTGGCGCCAACCAATCAGAGCCGAGAATGCTCTGCTGCAGAGTAATGGCCTTGGCGAAAAGCAGCAGAGGGTTTACCGACGAAGATAAAACTCTGCATAGAAGAATAATTCCGTCTATATTCTTCAATTCTTATCTGCTTTACAGGTTGGTAAGATTTTTCCTTACTTTAAATTTCTTACTTCTTTCCACGACTGGTTTTTTTACCGTTAGTATTTTCGTTTTTGTATCACAAGCTGTTTGTTGATGGACCGTATTATCGGCTGCCGTTTGGTGTTCTACAATGATGTTTTATTTTTATTTATGTAACCATCGGTAATGACGTTTAGCTAATTGTGAAATACGATGTTGTGTCTACTAAGATCGCAATTTCCTTGATTTGTTTATGTAAGGTTTTAAACCTAATGCTTAAACAAGTAAAAGCATTCACAAGAAACAGTTGAAAAATAGGCTTAGCGGAATCAGCTGCTACATGCTGTTTGTATGTGGATCGAACCTGGGAACTGATAGATTACGAGACTACAGCGCTACTGAATGAGTCAAACTCCGCCCCTTGTTTGTAAGATAGCACCATTAATTAAACAATATGACAAAAAAATTGGTTAATGATGCTTAGGGAAGACGATATTAACGATCTTTCCATTAAGGTAGTTGTCGTCCATGTTAGCAGAAGTTCTATTGAAACTGTTTAAAAAAATAAAGATTTTAAGCGGTAGGTATTGATATATTGCGAAGGAAAAAAATCGAAATTGAGTTTTTTTATCACACCCAGTTCCCTTTTTATAGTTGCTTCCCTGAAAGGAAAAAGCATCAGTAGATCGTTTGGAATTGTCGTTAAAAAAGGACATATTCCAATTTTTTTTTCTACCATTAGAGGGTGCGACTAAAATTGGGAGGTTCAGAAAATCCGAATCGTAAGATTTCATCAATTTCTAAAAAAACTATTTATCTCTGAAACCAAAATAAATGTTTACAGATGAACAGACAACAAAGTGAAAATATATATATAGCAAATTTCCGTGTTTGTATTTTATCATAATAATATTCCCTAAATTTAATTTAGTAGTGAAAAAAATAGAAGGAAAATGAACTTTACACATTTGAGAGAATTTTGTGAAATATACAGGACAAATGAATTAAGAAAATGTAAGAATATAAAGTTATAAATAAAACTTCCCAAAAGTCAGAAGCAATAAGATAAACTAATGATAGTTGAATTCAAAAGAAATCTGAAATGAAGACAACGGTAGAGAGCAAAAGGTGACTGCACAGTATTTTTTTTTTATAATTTGCCAATTTTATTTTAAGTAAATTTAATTATTACGCGATTAAAAAAATCTAGAGCACTCTGCGATAAGCTAGGGATGATTGAAAATAATACATAAAATATAATTAGGTTTTTAAATTTGAAATATATTATTCTGAATATGGGTGTCTGGGTGTCGGAGAGTTTTTTTTTACGGCAGGGGGTTTTACTACAAAGGTTTAAAAAAAAGCCTTTAATTATGGAAAATGAAATCTATGAGTAAATTGTGAAAGTGAGAATTTTAATATTTCGTTAGCACCTCTATTCCACCCAAAGAGGATTTTTTTCACTTATCTTCAAAAACGAATGATTTTATTGTCTATAAAACGGATGTTAAAAGATAAATGAAAGACAATAGTTTGAAAACGATCTAATAATAAGCATCAAGATGACGTTACGTGAAAATCGGAAAGAGCAGAAATTCATTAATTTAGCAGACTTGTTCATTACGACATTGAAAGCAGTCCCGATTATTTCCTCATCTTTCAATTATATTAAAAATGTATCTTTAATGAATGGTGAAACTGGACACGTTCCCTTAAACTCTGATGAATTGATTGAAGAACTTTTATTAATGATACAGATTGCAAAGGGGATGAAATTATGAACTATGGGATGTATAGATGTAGGGAATAAATCATTTTTGGAAAAAAAACATAAAAGATTAATGTCACTGGGATTAATAGTAGAAGTGAAATATCACTGGGATAAATAGTAGAAGTGAAATGTCACTGGGACAAAATGTAGTAGAAGAGAAATGTCACTGGGATAAAGGTATTAGAAGATAAATATCACTGGGACAAAATGTAGTAGAAGAGAAATGTCACTGGGATAAAGGTATTAGAAGATAAATATCACTGGGACAAAAGTAGTAGAAGAGAAATATCACTGGGACAAAATGTAGCAGAAGAGAAATGTCACTGGGATAAAGGTATTAGAAGAGAAATGTCATTGGGACAAAAGTATTAGAAGAGAAATGTCACTGGGATAAATATTAGAAGAGAAATGTCACTGGGACAAAAGTATTAGAAGAGAAATGTCACTGGTACAAAAATAATAGAAGAGAAAGGCCACTGGGGACAAAAGTAGTAGAAGAGAAAGGCCACTGCGACAAAAATAGTAGAAGAGAAATGTCACTGGGACAAAAAGTAGTAGAAGAGAAATGTCACTGGGACAAAAAAGTAGTAGAATAGAAATGCTCTTGGAACAAGAAGTAGGAGAAGAGAAATGCCACTGGGATAAAAAGTATTACAGAGGAGATGCCATTGGGACAAAGGTGTTAGAAGAGAAATGTCACTGGGACAAAAATATTAGAAGAGAAATGTCACTGGGACAAAAATATTAGAAGAGAAATGTCACTGGGACAAAAATATTAGAAGAGAAATGTCACTGGGACAAAAATATTAGAAGAGAAATGTCACTGGGACAAAAATATTAGAAGAGAAATGTCACTGGGACAAAAAGTATTATGGAAGAAATGCCACTGTGACAAAAAGTATTATGGAGGAAATGCCACTGGGACAAAAAGTATTATGGAGGAAATGCCACTGAGACAAAAAAGTCATGGGGACGAACTGCCATTGAGATTAAAAGTCATAAAGATGAAAGTCACTAGGATAAAAGTAGAAGAGTAGTAGCATAAATGAGAGTTCTGGCACAGTAAAAGGGGGTCGAGAATTCTATGAAAATCCATGGGAAAAGTTATGGGGGGTGAGGGAAAATGTATTTTCTAAGTGCCGCAATGTGATTATCGATAATTCGATATTTCTCAGTAGTTCTACCATAGCGTTTGGTTTCTGTAGCCTTATTGCCTCCCAGTTTCTGAAGATGCCCGATTGTTTGGTAAATCATTTCTTTCAGGAATTCTGCTCAGGAATGGTTTCTCGCCTGTAAGATATCACTCAGAAGTTTTAGCTTATATTGGTTTAATATTTCATCTTGCAAGTTGGAATCTGGATTATAAACGAACGTTTTTTCTGGCATCTCAGTGAGCTTTTCTGGCTCTAAAGTTTTCACTACATTTTGTATGTTTTTCATGGTTTCTCCACGCGCAGTTTCCAGACCTTTTAACCGTTCAACCACTGGCTTGTAAAATTCTTCGAGCGTTTCCTTAACTCGTTCCTCTCCCAAAATAGTGTCTTCAATTTTCGATTTTGTAGTAGCTCGCGATTTCAAGATTTCATCTATAATACTGTGTATAAGATCTATAATACTGTGATTAAGATCTTTCATCTTTATTCATATACAATAAAGACATGTACCCAGTGATGAAAGTCTGAAACAAGACCTCCAGGTACTTTTCTTCTTTCTTTTGGATCTGGATAGTGTCTAACAATTGAAACACTAATCTTGCTGCCCCTGTCAAATTTTTTGTTTACTGGAATAACAGGAAAAAACTGCTGAAGTTGTGGTCTTACTACTTCAATGAATTTTTGATCGTCTAAGTTGATATTATAATTTATACTACAAGAGGGATTTGTTGTGCAGCAGATTACCTTGCTTATATATCCAATCTTTGGATTATGATCTCATAACTTGTCTTGTAATCAAGCTACAGATTTGAAACTAATATTATTGGATTTCATTCGAGGTGTACTACACTTTGAACATGTGGGTATTGGTCTCGACCCCGTTACTAAGGTCTTCTGGGTTCAAAACCTTTTGCATACTACACATTGCTGATTCTCATTTAAGATTTCGAAATGTTTTCGGTTTTCTCATCAACATCACTTTTTAGTACTGGAACTCATTTCGTTAATTCAACTGGAAATGGGGTTGGACCATTTTCCTAGCCTAGAAACTGGGTCGAACTCTCTTAATTTTGCATCCTTATAACTCTGAAACCGTTTTCTAGCCGACAAAGTGGGTCGAACCCCTCTTAAATTTGCGGTTTCATAACTCTGCTTCTCATAGAGCTACAGAACTCAAACTAATATCATTGTGTTCCATTCGGCAAATACTATACGTTAAATGTATTGGAAGCGGTCTCGACCCATTATCTTAAGTTTTGCAGATTCGGTATTTTTAGATTTTGTGTTACAATAACTTTTTTTCTAATCGAGCTACACAGCAAATTCTGGTTTTCTTCAGTAATAGCAATCAGACACTATTTTCCAAACTGATCAGAATCGGGTTCGGACCTCTTACCTAGCCGAGAAAGTGAGCCGAACCCTTTTAAATTTTTGATCTCATATCTTGTCTTGTAATCAAGCTACAGATAATAATAAACTAATATTATTGGATTTCATTCGGGTGTACTACACTTTGAACATGTGGGTATTGTTCACGACCCCGTTAATTAAGGTCTTCTGGGTTCAAAACCTTTTGCATACCACACATTGCTGATTCTCATCTAAGATTTTTCTGAAGGAAAGTTGCTAGAAATACTAGGGTCCGAATCGAAACTTATCGATGCAGCAAAAAACGAAGGAAACTTCCCACCCAACATGAGAGGGGTTGATCGCATTCTAATTCACTGTTCTATTGTCGAATCTTCCTATCTCAATAACCAGAAGAGCGACATGTTGTACAGTTTCGTGGCTCAAACACCGCCTTGCCAGTTTAATCGACACACATCCTTTCTTCCCCATATATTTACCGCTGAATAAAACTGATTACATTTACAATGTTGGAATGAAAGTAACCGATCAGAACAATAAAGTAATTGACTTGAACAAGGAAAACGTGAATTATATGTTACACATCAGACCCAAATAAAGATGAAGATACTGAGAAAGCGAATTAAAATATTTTATACAAATCCGTCGCCTATCATTCGAAAAAACGAGAAAATATCCCCTAAGAGCAGAAATATTCTTAATCAGTTAATATACGGAGCAGGCCTAAAAATCATAAAATAAGTATAGGATGTACGTTGAAGCTATTTACTGGAATTTGTTCGAAGACTCAACAGACGATAATTCCTCGACAAAATATGAGTACTTAGAATATTGGGAAACCTATGTTAATGTTAAAAAACTCGAAAAATACAAAATATTTACCAAAGATATGGACGTTTTCCTACATCCGCACAACAGTTATATACACGTCAGAGCCAAAATACTGAGATCAGATGGCTCTGATATCGGCGGCAATGATGTAGTTACGATGGTCAATAACGGGTACAACATTTTTAAGACAGCTCAGTATTATATAGAAAACAGAGAATTGGAAGATATTGAATTGCCAGGAGTGACGACCACGATTCATAATTTAATTGATTTTACCGAAGACTTTTCACACAGTATTGCCACAAGTATGATGTGGTTCAAAGATACCACAGACAGTTTGAAAATGAATAAGTATTTGTACGACGGAGGCGAAGATAAACTGGACACGAATAATAAGATAAAGGATTTTGCACAAGCGTTGAAGAAAAATCCCGAATTCAATCAAGGATTCTCGGACAGATATGAAATTACAAAAAATAGTCAAAATGTAAGTTTATTCTTACCATTGAATCGGCTCTTTGGATTCTGCCGAGACGAGGATAAAGTGTTTCGCGGTGTAAAACATACCATAAAACTAGAAAAAAGTGACGACAAAGACATTATTCAGAGAGTTGGGGCTACATTGTATAAATCTGAAATATCTCACGTATCTTGGTTTATTCCAAAAGTGGAACCATCACTACAAGTACTTGCAAAATTAGAATCTCAGTTAGCAAGCGGCAATCCACATGAAATCTTTTGGGAATCGTGCAAATTCGATACTCGAATTGACTCTCATGTCAGTTGGCGGGTTACTACAACTCAAAATAAACCCGTCCATCTTTATGTCGTCTTACAAAAGTCTAACCGATAAATAATCAAACCAGAAACAATATGGTATTTGATCACATGTTACTAGAACGGATTCAAATCAAAGTGAATAGCAAACAGTTTCCCGAACAAGAATTCGAGTGCAACTTTGAACCCAAAACTTTAGACTATGCGCGAGTTTACAACAGCTTTTTAGCTGAAAAAAATATGGATATCGATTTGGGTACACAAGTCAGTTACCAAGATTTTATGAAACTGTATCCGATATTCCACTTCGATGTCAGCAAATACGAATCACGTGTATATGAATTATCAGCAACTGCTGACATCGAAATACGATTTAAATGAAATAGACCACCAAATGAATTATACCACGTTTATTTTGCAATTGTCTGAGAACGAAAAGCAACTTTACAATCACTAGAGGGAAAACTTTTACTTAACCTTATGAGGTTTTTCACATGCCAAAAAACACCCCCGTTTTTCCTAATTTTCACACATATTTTCACAAAAAACCACAAGAAACATACTTTTTACCTCATCCCCCATAATTTTTCCCATAGATTTTTCATAGCATTCTCGAGCCCCTTTTACTGTGTAGAACTCTCATTTATGCTACTACTTAGAAGGGAGGAAATGCTCTTAGACAAATGGCTTATTAGGAATGAATTTTTTTTTCAAACACAAAGAAAGGATTTGGGTTGGGTTGTTTTACCTCTGAGCGGCACTTTTTTGCACACCATGGGCTAAATGGCCAAGTCACATGGACCCCAAAGGCTCAGAGAAGGTTGGGGGAGGGGACCCACTGGAACAGATGGTAGCCTCCCGTTGTTGTCCTCCCGCTGTTGGGAGACAGATGGTAGCCTCCAGTCAAGGCCATACAGCGTGTTCTTTAACATGCACAGGGTATGGCTCTCCCGCACACGGGGCCACGGCTTAACGTCCCATCCGACGGACGGCGGCCTTTCCAAGCCCATCGGTGTCCCCTACTGACCGTGGGCAGGGCGGGGAATTTTGCGGAGATAAATCTCAACGCTGACCCAGCTGGGACTCGAACCTGGGAACTACAGATTACGAGCGTGGCGCGCTACCGACTGAGCCACCCCCGCCCCAGGGATGAAGTGCCATTGCGACAAAAAGTCATAGTAAAGAAAATGCCATTGGGATAAAATTTGGAAGGATCAAAAGTCACTGAGACCAGTAGTTGTAGGGAAGAAATGCAAGTGGAACAAAATGAGTAGGAATGAAATGCTACTTGGATAAAAGTCATAGCGATAAACTGACACTCGAATAAAAAGTTGTAGAGAAGATGCTCCACTGAGACGGAAAGTATAGAGAAGAAATGACGGGGGGGGAGGGGAAAGTTCGTACAGATTAAATGTCATTGGGACAAAAAGTCGTAGAGATTAAATGTCACTGGGTCAATGATTGCAGGGAGAAAATGTCACTGGGTCAATGGTTGTAGGGAGAAAATGTCACTGGAACAAAATTCATAGGGAGGAAGTGTCACTGGGACAAAATTCGTAGGAAGGAAGTACCATTGGGACACAAAGTCATAAAGATGGAAAATGACTAGTGTAAAATGCCACTGGGAAAAATAGTTGTAGGGAAGAAGTGCCACTGGAGCGAAAAGAATTACAGTGGAAATGCCATTGGGACAAAAAGTCATAGAGATGAAATGTCACTGGGACGAAACGTCATAAGGACGAAATGCCAGGGAACGAACAGTCTCTGGGGCAAAACGTCGTAGAGAGTAAATGCCACTGGAACAAAAAGTTATAGGGATGAAATGACGCTGGGACAAAGGTCGTAGGAATGAAATGTCACTGGGACAAAAATTTTAGGGGTGAAATGCCACTAGGACAAAGGTCGTAGGAATGAAATGCGATTGAAGAAATATCGCATGGAGAAAATTACATTAGAACAAAATTCGTAGGATGGAAGTGCCACCGGGACACAAAGTCAGTAAAGGAAATGCAATTGGGACAAAATTTGTAAGGTTGAAAAATCACTGCGACCAACAGTTGTAGGGAAGAAATGCCACTGTAATAAAATGAGTAGGGAAGAAATGCCACTGGAATAAAATGAGTAGGGATAAAATGCAACCAGGGCAAAAAATCATAGTAATGCAATGCCACGGGGATAAAAAGTTGTATTGAGCATGCACCACTGACACACGAGGTATTGCAGAGGAAATGACACTGGGGCAAAAAATATTAGATCTTAGAGATCAAATGTCGATGGGACAAATATCATACAGATGAAATGCTACTGGGACAAATATCGTACAGATGAAATGCTACTGAGACAAAAACCGTAGTGAGAAAATGCCACTGAAATAAAATTCATAGGGAGGAAGTGCCACTGAGACACAGTCATAGTAGATGAAATGCCATTGGGACAAAATTCATAGAGCTGGAAAGTCATTGCGACCAACAGTTGTAGGGAGGAAATGACACTGGAACAAAATTAGTAGGGAGGAAATGACACTGGAACAAAATTAGTAGGGAGGAAATGACACTGGAACAAAATTAGTAGGGAGGAAATGACACTGGGGGCAAAAGTCTTACAGATAAAATGCTACTGAAATAAAAAGTTGTAGGGAGGGAATGCCACTGGGGGCAAAAGTCTTACAGATAAAATGCTACTGAAATAAAAAGTTGTAGGGAGGGAATGCCACTGGGACGAAAAGTATTACAGAGGAAATGCCACTCAGGCAAAAAGTTGTAGAGATGAAATGTCACTGGGACAAAGGTCGTAGGGAAAAAATGGCATATGGAACGTATGGATGAAATGCCATTGGGACAAAATTCATAAGGAGGAAGTGCCACTGGGACAAAATGTCACAGTAAAGGAAATGCCATTGGGTCAAAATTCGTAGGAATCGAAGGTCACTGAGACCAATAGTTATAGGGAGGAAATAAACTGGAACAAAATGATTAGGAATGAAATGATACTGGGACAAAATGTCATAGGCGGAAAATGCCACTGGAATAAAATTCCTCTGGAAGAAGTGTCACTGGAACAAAATTCCTAGTGAGGAAGTGTCACTGGGAGAAAAAAAATGTATTAATGAAATGCCACTGGGATAAAAAGTTGTAGGGATGGAATGCCACTGGGATAAAGAGTTGTAGGGAGGAAATGCCACTGGGACGAAAAACACTACAGAGGAAATGCCACTTTGGCAAAAAAAAAAGTAGAGATGAAATGTCCCTGAGACAATAAGTTGTAGAGATGAAATGTCACTGGGATAAAGGCCGTAAGGAGAAAATGCCACTGGAACGAAATTCGTAGGGAGGAAGTGCTACTGAGACAAAATTCGTAGGTAAGAAGTGCCACTGAGACAAAAAACGTAGGGAAAAATGCCACTGGGATAAAGAATTGTAGGAAGGGAATGCCACTGGAACGAAAAGTATTACAGAGGAAATACCTCTCAAGCAGAAAGTCGTAGAGATGAAATGTCACTGAGACAAAAATTTGTAGAGATGAAATGTCACTGAGACAAAAAGTTGTAGAGATGACATGTCACTGGGACACAGGCTATAAGGAGAAAATGCCACTGGAACAAAATTCGTATGGTAAAATGCCGCTGGGACAAAAATTGTAGGGATGAAATACCACTGGGACGAAAAGTATTAAAGAGGAAATGCCACTTGGACAAAAAGTCGTAGAGATGAAATGCGACTGCGACCAATTACGGGGATTACCTTTCTTGATAAAGTGGTGATCGGCAAAATCGCGATCTGAAATTCTAGTACTTAAAGGTAAGAAATACAATGGAGATTCAAGATTGTGATATATAAGATAATCATAGTTTGAGAATAATTACCGGTACATATGTATGGAATAAACTAATGAGAAGAAGAGAATATTAAAAAAGTAACTAATTGTACTGTATAGTAAGTTTGCAACAGGGAAAAGAAGAATGTTGAATACATAAGGAAATAAATGTTACAAAGTCCTAACATTAAGGGAGCTGGTACCTCAGCTGGTGGAAAGCCAAGCTCGTAATGTGATGTTCCTAGATTCGAGTCCCAATTGTGCAAGCGTTGAGAGTTAGCCCTATTCCCGTTCTAATGCCGCCATCCATCGGATGAGACGTTGAATCGTGACTCCGTGTGCAGGAGAGCTTATAGCCTGTGCACTTTAAAGAACACGTTGGATGGACTTGAAGAGAGGCTTCCATCTGTCTCATAACAGCTGTCCAGTGGATTCCTCTTCCCTAATATTCTCTGATATCTTGGAATCTTTATGATCAGGCTATTATCCCACTGTATTCACAAAAGTGCCTTTTAGAAGTAAACAATTCAATCCATAATAGTATGCAACTTCTTCACTACCATTTGAAGATTTATATTAAAGACACACTTCAATTAATTAATGGTTTAACCTAAGAGAAGGTAAATAAGAATTTACATGTAATTAGTCAATGAAATGCAAAAATAACTTTACTGGTAGGAAAAGGATTCAATAAAAACAGCTGAGAGTAGCTTTCTGCAAGAACTTCACTCTTCTTATCATATGATAAATGCAGTGTTAAGTCCATAGTCTCCGTTAATGCTGCAAAGCATATGACATGCAAGTTACAGTCATGTTAGTCTACAACAATTATGCACGTGACTGTGTTTAGCGTTTTACCACGTTATGAATGTAAATTTTTGCTTTGTATGGTCCATTATTGGTGGTGAGATTCAAAAATGAGTGTTATATTTTTTCAGCATTAGCCAAATAAGAGTGCGCCGCATTTATCTAAACTCGTTTAATCAAATCAGCAATCGGCAAATTTTTCCTGTAGTAGTTTTTTTTTTGTGTGTATGTTAGTTACTTTGAAAATTTGCAGTAAACCAGTCACATCAAATTGTTTGCTTAGATTTGAAGATAAATTTTTTTCTCATAGAGGTTTATTCTATAAATAAGGAAAAACTTGTAAATTAGTCTGCATAAAACAGCAGATTTGAAGAGAATGAATATGTTGATGTAAAATGAATCTTGGAATTATTTTCGGTTTACAGGTACCAACATTTGGCAATGCAGCACATAGCTAGGAAGCATCATGGGATGTGTATCGTCCACCCCTCACGTTGACGACACCTCAAGGCCAGTCTTCCATGTAAGTCAAACATATATAGAAATCTTGATCGTTAACAATATTCATTCAGCATTTAGTAGTTCGATTATTAGGCAACCTAGGGAGGGAGATTCACGGAGTATGTGAGTGAGAGTGAGAAAAGAAAGGAAAGAGTGACTGAATGAGTGAGGGAGAAAGTGAGCGAGGAGTGAGAGATATTGAGTGAGAGAGGGAGATTGAGTAAGGGAGTGAGAGTGAGGAGGAAGTGAGAAAAGAAAGGAAAGAGTGACTGAATGAGTGAGGGAGAAAGTGAGTGAGGAGTGAGAGATATTGAGTGAGAGAGGGAGATTGAGTAAGGGAGTGAGAGTGAGGAGGAAGTGAGAAAAGAAAGGAAAGAGTGACTGAATGAGTGAGGGAGAAAGTGAGTGAGAGTGAGGAGGAAGTGAGAAAAGAAAGGAAAGAGTGACTGAATGAGTGAGGGAGAAAGTGAGTGAGGAGTGAGAGATATTGAGTGAGAGAGGGAGATTGAGTAAGGGAGTGAGAGTGGGGAGGAAGTGAGAAAAGAAAGGAAAGAGTGACTGAATCGTTAACAATATTCATTCAGCATTTAGTAGTTCGATTATTAGGCAACCTAGGGAGGGAGATTCACGGAGTATGTGAGTGAGAGTGAGAAAAGAAAGGAAAGAGTGACTGAATGAGTGAGGGAGAAAGTGAGCGAGGAGTGAGAGATATTGAGTGAGAGAGGGAGATTGAGTAAGGGAGTGAGAGTGAGGAGGAAGTGAGAAAAGAAAGGAAAGAGTGACTGAATGAGTGAGGGAGAAAGTGAGTGAGGAGTGAGAGATATTGAGTGAGAGAGGGAGATTGAGTAAGGGAGTGAGAGTGAGGAGGAAGTGAGAAAAGAAAGGAAAGAGTGACTGAATGAGTGAGGGAGAAAGTGAGTGAGGAGTGAGAGATATTCAGTGAGAGAGGGAGATTGAGTAAGGGAGTGAGAGTGAGGAGGAAGTGAGAAAAGAAAGGAAAGAGTGACTGAATGAGTGAGGGAGAAAGTGAGTGAGGAGTGAGAGATATTGAGTGAGAGAGGGAGATTGAGTAAGGGAGTGAGAGTGAAGAGGAAGTGAGAAAAGAAAGGAAAGAGTGACTGAATCGTTAACAATATTCATTCAGCATTTAGTAGTTCGATTATTAGGCAACCTAGGGAGGGAGATTCACGGAGTATGTGAGTGAGAGTGAGAAAAGAAAGGAAAGAGTGACTGAATGAGTGAGGGAGAAAGTGAGCGAGGAGTGAGAGATATTGAGTGAGAGAGGGAGATTGAGTAAGGGAGTGAGAGTGAGGAGGAAGTGAGAAAAGAAAGGAAAGAGTGACTGAATGAGTGAGGGAGAAAGTGAGTGAGAGTGAGGAGGAAGTGAGAAAAGAAAGGAAAGAGTGACTGAATGAGTGAGGGAGAAAGTGAGTGAGGAGTGAGAGATATTCAGTGAGAGAGGGAGATTGAGTAAGGGAGTGAGAGTGAGGAGGAAGTGAGGAAATAAAGGAAAGAGTGACTGAATGAGTGAGGGAGAAAGTGAGTGAGGAGTGAGTGATATTGAGTTATTGATTGAGAGATTGGGTGAGTGTGTGAGTGAGTGAGGAAGAGTGAGGAAGAAGCTGTGATGAAAGGAGACAGTGAACGTGTGATAGGGAATGAGTGAGTAGGAGGAGGGAGGGATGGAAGGAGAGAGTGAGGAAGTGAGTGAGTGTTTGCGAGTGAGGAAGGAGTCGGGTGACGTAGGGAAATTGAGTGAATGAGGGAGATAACCTTTCACAATCACATTCTACCTCAATTATTGCAAATTGAGTGAATGAGGGAGATTGAATGAATGAGTGAGCGAGGGAAAAAGGAAGAGGTGATTAAATGACTGATGGAGGGAAGGAAAGAAGGAATTTGTGTAAGTGATATTGAGCTAGTGAGTTAGAGAGGTTGAGTGAGAGATGAATGCAGATAGAGTGCGAGAGAGTGGTGGATGAAGTGATATTGAGTGAATCAGTGAGTGTTAATGAAAGAGGGAGGGCTGGAGGCAGAATGGGGGAGGAAGGGGTGAAATTAGATTGATTAAATGACCTTGCGCGAGTGAGTGAGATTGAGTGAGCGAGTGTAAGAGTGAGGAAGTGAATGACAGATTGTGCGAGGGAGTGTACGAGGGAAATAAAGGAATGAGTGAGAGAAGAAGAGAGTCAGTTTGAGTGAGTATGTGAGTGAAATTTGGGTTGATTTACCTCTGAGCAGCAGCTTTTTTGGCACACCATAAGTTAAATGGCCAGATCCTACGGACCCCAAAGGCTAAGAGAAGGTTGAGGGAACGGGACTCACTGGACATCTGTTAGGACACAGATGGAAGCAGCCCATGAAAGCCATCCAACATGTTCGTTATCGTGCACAGTCTCCGATTCTCCTAAACTCAGTACCATGGCCTAACGTCCCATCCGATGGACGGCGGCTTTTCCAAGGCCATTGATGTCTCCCTTCTAATCAAGAGAACGGTATTGATTTAGCGGAGATAAACCTTAACACAGGCACATTTAGGAGTCGAACCTGGGAACTGCTAATTACGAGAGTTATGTGCTCGCTACAGACTGAGACAACGCCCCCCCCCCCCCCAAGCGGTCAGAGAAATTGCTTAAAGACGCCCTCTAATGGTGGAAAAAGGAACAAAATTCAAACAGTTTAAATGAATATTGGTAAAGATCTCTATTTGCCATAATTATTAGGAGATTTATATCGTCAGGAATAATTCTCTCTTATCCTCAGGGTTATTATCCGGGGATGGTAAAAGCAATTGCATTTGTTTTATGAGAAAAATGAAAAATTCTGTTTTTGTTTTATAGGAGTTAAGGAAACATTACTATTCGCATTTTTCCAGTTGTCTATTAGTTCCAATTTCAACTGTTAGAAGGTGCTAATGGTATAAAATAAAAAAAAATCTAATAGCGCAATCTTTTTTAAAAAATAGCTTTATTTATCCTGAAAATAGAGTTATATGCACAAAATACCAGGCTAAGACATGGCTTTATGATCAGGATTCCTCTCAAACAGACACATGCAAGGTTAATTGAAGAATAAGACACATACAGTCGCTCAAAAAAATATCCTAACACTATGGTTGATTACAGAATTTAGAAAAAATATCTGGCAACGAATTTTCTAAATTCTGTAATCAGCCATAGTGCTCCGATATTTTTTGAGCGACTGTGCGTATAAGGTAATATGCACACATAAGAGAAATAAAATAAATAAATATATAATCAAAGCACATGCATGAAAAACTAAACACGTACATAAAATATAAACCTATACAATCACGGTTATATACCCGACTATAACACTACAATGAAAGGCTACGATGTAAGCTCTGTTATTAACAGAATTATGACTCACTTTACAATTTATCTTTTAGCAAAATGTACAAGCCATCATTTCACACTATTGGTTTAGTTGTTTAAAACAATGCACGCGACAGGACTGATCCATTACCACGGCTTAACGTCTCATCCGACGGAGGTTAACCTTGGATGGGATAGGTCTAGAAAAAGAAATTGAGGGGGGAGGGAAGTTACAAGAAGCACAATCGAGCCGGAGAAATTTAAAAGGGGAGGGGGGGGGGTAACAGACTGTATTTCCAATAAAAAAAATAAATACCCCCTCAAGCAGCTGCTTGCCACAGAGGTCTGACAGGAGCCTGTCAGTTTATATGCCATAGTAGAAGGTCTGAGAGGATGGCAGGACCTCAGCAGAAAAACAACACGAACATCCATGCCTTACCCGGGACTCGAACCCAGGTCCCTTAGATCAGTAGCCAAGGCAGTATAAATTTTCCTCCACTTTTTACAAGTATTTAAAATTTTTCCTGAAAAATGCATTAAATGCCAACATTTTAAGTTCATATTGCAAACTATCCATTTTATTTAGAAATCGAATTTTTTTTTAGGTAGAATATGATTGTGAAAAGGTTTATATCGATAGGAAAAACTTGTCCGTTACCCTCCATGGGTGGAAAGAAATTTAAAATATTTATTTTAAGAGGTATATGAAAAACGTTTTCTTCTATTGTTAGGTAGGAATGAGCTATTACTATTTACATTTACCCAATAGTCTACGAGTTCAAATGTTGAAGGATTCTAAACAATAAAAAAAAAAATCCATTCTCCTTATAAACGAGCACCTGGTATTCGTCAAGGCTATCTGCAGTGTTGGAACTAACTATTTTGGCGCATGGAGTTAATTTGGACATCAGACACCCGTTTGCACGTATCTACTCTCAGTTACAGTTAATGCCATTTTAAAAGTAATTAAAGATTATTTTGTTGAAAAATAGGAAGTACTTACTCCAGCCAATTTTACTGTAGCTACGGTAGTTAGTTTGTTGAAAAATTAGCTGACTCTGAAAACAATGTCTCCCAGTGTGATCGCACGTGCGGTTAGCGTCGGCTATAGCTACATGATATTTTTGGTTTTGCACTTCCTTCCATTTCGTAAGACTAAATGGAAAGCTATTTCGAGCGTCTCTTCTATGAGACTTTTTTAGTATATTTAAATAGTATAAAAATCAAGAATGAACGAAGGGAGCGCAATTTTATTCATCATATGTAAAATGATACTTCTTAATGACATTCATTTAAAAACTGATTCTCTCCAATTCATAAGTTGGTAGCTATGAATGCATTCAAATGCAGAATCGGATATAGGCTGTGAAGTCTTAAAAGAAAGTGCTTTTTCAGCTGCAGATTTTTCTAAGTATAGAATCAAAAAAAAATACGACTAATACACGACGCGAAATTTGCTGCAAAGATGACTCTGTTAAACGAAAAAGAAAAAAGGAAATACTCCAAATGGCTTCTTTGAATGAGGCAGCTAAGACTCCTTCTGCTCATTTTAAAAGAGATATTTCTTAATATATTCCCTATCTTGAGAAACGGGTTGTTCAGGATGAACAAAATGATTTCCTGCATACACTCTGTTGTCAAAAGTATAAGATATTTTCATTTTAAAATAATTGAATAGCAAATTCGTTATGAATGTATAAGATATCTCTAAAAGATCGTTACGTAAATTATGGAGGACCCAGAAAAATATATTTTCACAGTTTAGGTATCATCGACTGCAGATTTCCATTCGATTAACGAGAATTATTCCTAAATTATTCTAAGCAATATAAGGTATAAGTACTTATCTATCTTAAATAGCACTGCAATTGTGGCAAGTTCTCTTTTTCGAAAAATTTTAGGAAAATTTTACCTACCATAATTATTTTAATTTTCTATATTATAAATATTAATAAAATTAATAAGTAGCGCTATCATTAGCATTACTAATACTACTCTACGTACATTTGAATAAAAATGTTTCTGGTGATGGTCTTATCCAAGACCTGTAATTTGGATAAAGTCGGAATGAGATTAAACTGACCATGATCGTTTTCCTATTGGTCAGTGGGACTGTAGGTAATTTCTTAGTAGTAAAATAGGCTTTATTTTTTCCACTTTCAACAAACAACTAATTTTGAATAGACAACCTATAACGTGATTTTATAGTTTATGGAGTAAAAAAGTAACTTTGATTTTCTGAGGGAGGGGATGTACCTCTGACATTTCTAATGACGAAAAAGCCTAGCAATGACACTGCAAATAGCAGAGAATTATTCTGTATGCGTTGCTAGTTCGTAACAAGTATTTAAACTAACTTTTATGAATAACGTATTGTAGAAGTTTAAGAAATATTCCCGAAATACCAAATTAGAAATGACTCGTTGTATATTATTTTTCTTACTTGCACATAACACAATGTAACCTAGAAAAATCGTAGCTCATATAGTGTATCTTAAAAATGGTGTTTTTCTGGATATGGAAGTGACTAGAAGAGGAATTTTTAAACTTTTCATAAGTTTCATTAAAATCTGCATATAATTTATAAGGTCTTTCGGTACAAGTCGAAAATGAACCCTAAATCACTTATTAATTTATTCAATTTCGCCGTGCCTATTGAGGCATTTGTCACAACACGAAATTAACAGCCTGATAACAGCCCAACCATACAAGAGCCAAAGTCACTCTAGGAAAGATCCTAGAGTGACTTTGGCTTTTGTATGGTTGGTTGGTTGGTTGAGGGGGTTTTATGGCGCAACGGCAACTAAGGCCATATTGCGCCCATAGTGGACTAAACGGCTAGGTCATAAGGACACCGAAGGCCCAGAGAAGGTTGTGGGGGGGGGGGGGGGGGGCGCCGGAAGGAGATAAATGATCGCCTCCCGTCAAGGCCACCCAATGCATTTTTTAACGTGTAGAGGGTAGGGCTCACTCGCATACGAGACTACGGATTAACGTCCCATCTGACGGACGGCTGACTTTCCAAGCCAATCGGTATCCACTTTCTGACGGAAGGAAGAGCTGGGAGTTTTGCTGAGATAATTCTCAACGCTGGCTCAGGTGGGACTCGAACCTGGGAACTTCAGATACACGAGCCTGGCACACTACTGCTGAGCCACCCCCAAGTCACAAAGACCCCAAGGCTCAAAGAACATTTGGGAAAGGGATCCACTGGGCAGCTATTAAGAAACAGGCTGAAGCCTCCCGTCAAGGCCATAAAGCCTGTTCCTAAATGAGCACAGGATATGATTTAACATCTTATCCGATGGACGGTGGTCTTTCCAACCTTTTCGTATTCCCTTTCTTATCAAGAACAGTGTACGATTTAACAAATTTACTCTTTTCAGAACAATTAGGGAAAAATGCATAAGTTACAAAACATGGGAGGCGATTTGTAAGATCAGTAACTCTGGGAACATAACTTTGGACTATAAACAAAATTCTGAATAATATCGATTTGGTAATTCTTACAATGCGTTATTTATAAGGGCATTCGAATGAAAGGTTTAACTTACATAGGCAACTTTGTAGTTAACTTTTCAGGGTTAACTACAAAGTTTTTTTTAAAGTTTTTTTAAAAAGGTTTAACATACTTGAAAGGCAATAACTTACATAGAAATTAAGTCGCCTTGTATTTATACACAGTCTAATCAAAGTTAAAATCAATTTATTCACAATTATTTTGCGAGACCAATTTTTTAATTTTTTTCGAAGACAATATAAAATGACTTATTTTACAGAGAGAAGTTGATTCAGTCACTAGTACCCCAAGCTAACGCCTCCTATAACCGAAAGTCATAAAACTAAGCTATGACGTCAGCATAACTAGTCCTAATAATCTAGATCAGGGAGGGGATCAAACGTGGGGTACCCAGTAAAATTTTTGAGGGTACGCCGTGAGAGCTCAAAAGTCGCTAGATCTAGTAACCAAGTTGGTATTATTATACTATAACTATAGTTTTTTTCTATCTATACAAGGGGTAAGCCAGTCACATAAATTTTAATAATATTTTTTACCCTAATAATTTTATACTGTATAAATATACATTATTTAGAAAATACTATTCGTATGTATTACTGTTATGATAAGACTAATAAATACTAATAATTCTCCTTTTAAAAAAGGGATATTTTTAAATAAACATTAATATGGATATTAGTATTAAAATACACCAGTAATAAAATAAATATATAAGAAAAGTCTATACTTCTAATTTGTTTATTTCAAGTCATTTAGTATAGTCATTTAGTATTGTTATTTGAAGTTATCTTCAAATAGATTTTTGTATTGTTATGAATGACAACTGGCTACACCACTTGTGGTTTAGCCAGTTGTCATTCATAACAATACAAAAAAAAATCTCGAGTCACATTAGTGGATGTAGTAAGATGGATGAGATACTCAGTTCCCGGTACTCAGTTCTATTATCTCGATATCCGAAGACTACTTATTGGGATAACAGGCTACCAATTTTCCCTTACTCTCGTTATCCTGCTAGGACCACTTATGTGATGTCATAAGCTAGTTGTATGACCTTTTGTCATGGGAGATGTTGCCCAGACTCACAATTTGAGTTCAGGTCTCAACTGGTTCTGAGTTAAGAATTTTCTCCGCTAATCCCCGTTCTGCCCTCGGTGAGAAAGAGGACACCGATGAGCGTCGAAAGGTTGCCGTCCGTCGGATGGGACGTTAAGCCGTGGTCAAGTATGCAGGTGAGCCATACACTGTGCACGTTAAAGAACAACCTAAATTGACTTGACGGAGGGGGGAGTTCTACCTGTGTCCTAACAGCTGTTCAGCTGGTCCTCAACCATCTCTGAGTCCTGGGAACCTGGCCATTTAGCCCATTGTGTGGAAAAAATGCGCCTGGGAGGTAAAACACCCAACCCAATCTAAACTCCTTCAAACAATTTTCAATTTAGAATATGAATGAATAATGTAATTATCACATATATAAAATGTTAACGAAATACTCTGTTTTAATTTTTATTCTTTTACTGCATTTCAGGTATGGAATGTCGACGATCAAGGGAACTTCATCAAACCTGGCCGTATCCAGGTGACAGATTCGGACTTAGTGCTTCGTCTGAGGGGTGAATCCCCCGTCGTGTGGCCTCTCCGCAGTCTGCGGCGATACGGATTCGACTCGGAACTCTTCTCGTTCGAATGCGGTCGCCGCTGCGCCACGGGCCCCGGAATCTACGCGTTCAAGTGTCGGAGGGCCGAGACCCTCTTCAATCTCCTGCAGGAATGCCTGCAGAGCTCTCGGGCAGGAAGCGAGCAAGGATTGAGCAGCGCTCAGGAGCATCTGGAGCAGGAAGTGAACGGCTCCTCTCTCAGCGGAGGAGGGGCGGTCGGGGGAGTTGAAGCCGGAGCGACCAGCGCTCTGCTGGTCAGTGAGACAGACGATGAACAGCTCGGCGGCATTACCGAATCCAGTCCGGATCCCCAACCCGGATCATCGACTGCTGCTCAGCCCGTAGTCGTGACCCCCGACGTGGTGGTGCCGACTGCTCCTCAGGAGACGGTTAGCTCCCCCACGAGTCCACTGATGACTGCACACAGCTGTTCGCAGCGGCCTCATCCGGGACATCCAGCCAGCCGAGGGGTGATGCCGCTGCGGCGAGCGACGGAGTACTCTTCGGCTCCGCTGCCGAGATGCTGCACTATCGGGACGTGCATCAACGCTACCAGCCTCCATTACATGAACGAGGAGGTGTTCCGCCACACCACCTGCGGATCCTGCCGCAGTTGCTCGCTGAACATGTGCGTCGTGAAGCCGTACGTCAACTCCACCATTGCCGTGAGGGACAGCCTGCATCGCGATCATCAAGGCGAGTACGGAAACGTGCTCGATCCTGGTGGCCAACCCCGCCAATGTTTACATTGCTGCTGCGGCCTGATGCAGTCAACTCAGTTAGGCTGCTCTGCGGATAACTGCCCGTTGCATTTCAACAATTGTGTCGATCAGGTGACGAATTACGCTCGGCTCGACGATCTTCTGAAACAGGAGAAAGGAGGAAGCAGAATGAAAAGGGAGAAGGTAAGTCACCATGAGCAACAACCGATGCAGATGCCCCACTTCTACATGAACATTCCATCTACTCCACCAAAGAAGTGGCAATCGATGGGGCGGAGTAAGAGTGCTTCTTGGAGGTCACTTCCTCACTTTGGAAAGATGTCATCTCTAAGCAGGTTGGCTCCAAAACGATCCACTTCTCACTTTTACGCGAACGTCACTAGTCACCATCCTACAGAGAAAAGGAAAGCACCCCAGCCGCAAACGAGAAACTCAGACTCCATAAAATCGGAACAAGACGTGAATTATATCATGCTCGACTTAGAGCCGACTCCTGATTCCAGCACCACAGTGGTGTCTGCAACGCCACCCCCAAGTGCCCCAAGCGGGAGTTCACCCCATAGTTCCCCTGGAAGGACGCCTGAAGGGTATGCGACTATTGATTTTGATAAGACAGTGGCATTGTCGAATTCCACCAATCAGAGTTCAGTGGATGACGACAGCGTAAGAAGGACAAGGCATAACGGAAGCATATCTTCTACTAGTACTCAGACGTCTTAGTTTCAGCAGCGGTAGCATTATTTCCGAATAAGCATTTCAGCCAAAACGTAAAGCCGATGAACCAAATGTATATAGCTTTCTACGAAAAAAGAAGCTTTAGAAAGTAGCTTTGTTGTTTACTGAATATTTATAGCCACAAAGTACTAGTCGTATGTTAATAAAAAAAATCCCGGTAAATTGTACTCATAGGTTTAAATCAGCACAAATTATGTTTCCATAGTTAAAAAAAATATTTCTTAAGCGCCTAAGATATCTGGACAGGCAGAAAGTAACGCGCGGTCCCCTAATGTGTATCATCACCAAAAAGATAGATTTTATTTTTAGTGGCTAGTTATTTTAAAGTCCATATGGCTCATAGAGTAATATTTGGGAAAGACTACCTATAAATAACCAAAATTTGATGAAAATAGTGACAGTCGTATTTGCAGAAGTTGCCACTATATTAAATCGCTCAAAGTAAGTACTCAAAACTTCTACGTCACAAAATTTCATTATTCCGAGACCGTTGATGGAAACAGACTTAAATAGAAAATTTCACCTCATTACTTGAACCATTCAGGCACTAGAGCAGAGCCTTCTGGGTAATACCCGGATTGGACAACTTTCTATTTAAAAATGATTAAAATTTGTGTTCTCTTTTTGTTGAGGTCTCTCCTTCCTCACAGATCTTCTCTATGGCGTATTAAACTGACAGGATCTATGGGGCAAGCAGCTGCTTGAGGGGATATTAAAATTATAGTGAGTTAATATTTCATTAAAATTTATTAAGCTTAAAATAATATTAAGAAATGTCATCAAGGAGTATCTCAAATATTAAATAAAATAAATGATTACCAGTGGAGTTTTTATTTAAAAATTTGTTTATTTAATAAATTTAATATATAATTTTTTATATTAAAAGAAATGGTAGTTTTATATTTGAAAAAAATATCGTGATTGCAAAGTATTTAATAATAAATTAATATTAATAATAATAAATATAACAATCTTTCACATAACTTGAAACTGAAAATATAAATTCTAATAAGAGTTAATTGATTATGTATTTAAACCATTAATAAATTTCCATTCTTTCGTTGGAAAATCGTCCAGGCCACGAATTATCTAGGAGTCCTTGACTCGAGAAATCCTCACAGACAAGATGTCATTGTTAAAAGTACCTTTTAGAACTTCAGTTGTTCTTAAAGTGTACTCTTAAACGGATATCTCGAGAAAATTTTCCTTTTCACGATAATAATGCCTTCTCTATATTTCTGGGGGAAAAGTAAAAAGAAAAAAGAAAAAAACTGTCATCTTTAACAAATAAACAATATAGGAAAGAATGTATGTCTTACGCTAAAATTCTATTGAGTATGTAAAGCACAATGTGTAGATTATATATTATTATGGAATCCAATACATTTGAAAAATATACAGGATATAAGACATTTGAAAAACATTATGCGATGTAAGTCATTTAAATGTTAGTAGATACACGATATTTGAATGTTATATGATACAAGACAAAAGACTTAAATTCATTCACAAAAATTATTTCAGTATATATATTTTAACTGAATATAAAATTTGAATGTTAAAAAAATTTCTAGAAATGGAAAATGTTATATGATTTGCATGGATAGTTTTAGTAATGGTGTAGTGTGAATGCTAAATGGCGAGACTGCGCACACATCTCTCATTGGCTGATTTGATAGGTCATTGACCCATGAGTTTTGAGAACTGTCGAAATATCAAGTGCGCATGCTCGTAGTCTTCCCGAATTGCCAATCACGTTACGCTACTGGTGCCAATGGCAGTTCAAATCTTTTATCTCTGATTTTATTGGAAATAAGGCGATAATTTCGAAATATTCTAAAATGAAGACCTTTATATATCTTACCGTTTTATTTAATCGTTAAAAATCAGAAACTCTTATCAGCTGACTTGTAAAGAGAACAATCAAATGGTGTGATATATTTATGAATACAACAATTTATTTTTATGAGGCAAAACTATCCTGTGAGTTTCCTCTATGTTATGGAAACGTATTTGCCACGAACTGCCGATTTCCATTTCTAATGGCGCTGTTTCAAATTCATTACGGGTAAAGAAATTGGTGTTTTGTTTTATTTTGCTACTGCTGATGTTCTCTGAAGTGTGTCAGCGTTTATAAGGTTGTCATTGTCGTTAATAATATTTAATCACAGTTCCTAATAGAAATATCGGAGACTTAAATAGATGTGTGTAAATTCTGTCGACATTTGCTACAGTGAATTAAAATTTGCAAAGGAAATTTGTCAATAAATGTCAGGCCTATTTTAAAATGCCGAATTTTCGAATTCCTATTTTCATTACCTGTATATCTCGTTCATTACTTTAGCTTTTTTGAAAATTATGTCAATGTTCTGTGTAAAATAGCAATACGAAGTAACAGAAGGTGTAATTACATACTGTATTACGAAAAACATTAAAGATCTCTGAGACCTCACTTTCGAGAATGCTAATCGAAACACATGCTAAAAAATATTGAAATGAAATATATAAATATAAGTATTTTTCAAGAAATTTGTTAAAAACCATAAAAACAAAGGAAAACATTTTGTAGCGGAACTATCTTTCGATACTAGGGCAGATTCCTTTCTGTAGGGCAACTTTTATAATATTCACATTAAGCAAGAACGTACTAGAACTTACTTTATTTCATAACCGGTTATACAAATTTTGAAACGTCTTAAATCTGAATGCTACTGAGATTTCATAACGAAATTCTTTGAAAGATGGGGCGAGTGTGGTTCAGCCGGCAGCGCGGCAGGCTCGTAATCTGCAGTTCCCAGGTTCGAGTCCCGCCTGGGCCAGCGTTGAGATTTATCTCCGAAAAACTCTCCGCCATATCTTTGGTCAGTAGGAGACACCGATAGACTTCGAAAGGTCGCCATCCGTCGCATGGGAGGTTAAGTCGTGGCCCGCGTTCAGGAGAGAGCCATTACCCAGTGCACATTAAAGGACACGCTGGATGGCCTTGACGGGAGGCTCCCATCTGTCTCCCAACAGCTGTCCCAGTGGGTCTTCCCCCCAACCTTCTCTGAGCCCGTGGGTTCCTTATGACCTGTCCATTTAGCCCATTGTGTGCAAAAAAGTGCCGCTCAGAGGTAAAACAACCCAACGTTAAAGAACATGCTGGATGGCCTTGACGGGAGGCTCCCATCTGTCTCCCAACAGCTGTCCCAGTGGGTCTTCCCCCCAACCTTCTCTGAGCCCGTGGGTTCCTTATGACCTGTCCATTTAGCCCATTGTATGCAAAAAAGTGCCGCTCAGAGGTAAAACAACACAACCCAGGACTTAGTTTTGGGGGAAGGAGAGAAGGATCCGAGAATTTACTTTCGGGAGGAAGGGGGGGGGGCTGAAAATTTTGTTTCCGGGAGGGTTCAAGAATTTGGTTTCAGGGGTGTCTGAGTTTAAGACTTGACTAGAGTTTCGATATTTCTAAATATTTCACTGGACACGATTGAGTTGTTTTACCTCTGAACAGCACTATTTTGCACACAATGAGCTAAATTACCAGGTCATAAAGACCCTGAATGCACCATCCGTCGGATGGGATGTTAACCAGTGGCTCCGTGTGTGGGAGAGCTATACTTTATGTACGTTAAAGAACACGCTGGATGGCCTTGACGGGAGGCTACCATCTGTCTCCCAACAACTGTTCCAGTAGTTGTTCCCCCAACCTTCTCTGAGCCCTCGGGTTCCTTGTGACCTGGCCATTTAGCCCATTGTGTGCATAAAACTGCCGCTCAGGGGTAAAACAACCCAACCCTATCTTCACGAAATTATCAGATGTTTCCTATCTACTCAGTTCACACAGGACTGTATCAAAACAATTTCAACTTAAATCGAATATTCTGTCGTCTTCCAAACGGGGAGGGATTTAACATCGAATTCATTTGATATTTTCGATGTTTGTTATATCAGATCTTTTGTATTTTTAGATGAATCCTGTGTAGTTGAAAAACCTCACTGCAGTGAAATTCTACGGATACACGATAGTTTTATTCCAGTCATATATTAATGATCTGGAAGTGTAGTTTGTAGGTTGTACACAGTGATTATAATTACTGTTAATGGAGGCGCTAGTGACTTGAATATAGGTAAGTAATGAAAGAAATATAGTCTCAGATATTGTCGAAAAAGTAATGAGTAGAAATAATTTGAACTAACGACAAAGGTAATTTAATCATCAGTTCAGTTCTACTTTTAATTCAAATGTAATCAATAATTACCCTTGTTAATAGGAGGAAATATTGCTGGATAAAAATAGGTTTTATTAATAAAATACGATGTGATTTACTAAAAAAAAAAGCCCACAGCAAAATAAAGCAAACGTGCATTTGTGTACTCAAGTTAATTTATGATTAACTGCTTTTAGAATATGTTTCTAACAGAGAGATTTATTTTGTATTTCTGTAAGGTGAAATCTACTGTAAAAATATCTATGTTGCTATGTAATAAAGAAATATTGAACTGAATCTGATTTGTGTTTTGAAAACGTTAAATTCGTAATTTCATAATATATGATTTATTTTTTTAATCTCATCTTTTAACTGCTGTAGCATTTTTTTAGAAAAATGAACAAATACGTAGAATGTTAATACAGAAGTAGAAAAATAATTTGATATTTTGCAAATTTATTTAATTTTGACTTTTCTTTAATTTATAAGTAACATATCATTAAAATACCGTCGTTTTCTTCTAATATATATAAAAAATTTTATGATTAGGATTTTATTTATTTACAAACTACAGAAACTTTACTTCGTGCTGTAAAACTTAGTCAACCCAACACCTCTTATAACAGATAGCTAGAGGACCAAATTTATGACGTCAACTTAAGTAGTCCTTCTTCTTCTTCTTCAACATAAACTATTATTCCGGAAATCACTCGGGGCCTTTCGCCCCTCTCGTCCGGAAATTCTTTCGGGTTTCAAGGTCCGTGCGCTAATGTCGGAGAATTCTCCCAGTTGAGTCTGGAAAACCGAAATTTCAAAAGCAAAACCATAAAATTGCCAATAATCTTAAATTGGCGATCAAATAAACATTCCATAAACATTCCAGAGTTTTCTGAAGGAAGGAGGTACTTCAGTATAAACTGAAAGTTCTTGATTAACATCATTAAAATTTTAAGAGCGATTGATCTCTTAATGCAGAAACATCATGGCATTACTTGGGGACTAAATCGAATTCTATCAATCAATTTAGCATCCTTTAAAAATTGTAAAATTAATTTAAAAGTATATTTTCTTTTTATCAAATTCTTGTGTCCGAGTAGATCTTTGAGTGTAAATTCCTTAATTCCAATTTCTTCCAGTGAGTAAAACAACTCTGTACTAATCTTTATACTAATGTTTATCCATAAATATATTTTATTTAGGAGAAAATTCAATTGTAATAAATAGCATTATTATATTTGATAATAAATACGAATAATTTTCTTTCTAAATAAAATTTATTTATAGATAAAGATTAAGATAAAGATTAGCACAAGAGTCCTCCAGTAATAATATTAGATAAAAAAATATAAGTAATATATATTATGGAACTACCAAAGCGACGTCGTAAATTTGGTCCATTGGCCTTCTGTTATAGGAGGTGTTGGTCAACCTTTCTGAAGAGTAACTGATTAACGCACAAGCCACCTAGGCTAAAAAAAAGGTATGTCATAAAAAGGAGAAAGCTCCTTAAATGGCCTTGAATCTTGGTCTCTGCATTACTGTTTCAACCTTCAAGTGAAAATGGTCAAAAGAGGGCGTTTTTCAACGGCTTCTTTCCAAATCATTAGCTACAAAAATCAGGGCCCATCTTAAGTCTTACCTGGACCCCTACGCAAAAGTGGAATATTGCACTCTAAGCAGGAATTTCTCACTCGTCACTGTATGTGGTAATGAAAATGAACCCCAAAAATCGCGGGCCCCCAGCATTTGCCAAAAGATGGCCCTGACAAAAACACAGTTCAACACACTAACGTTTACATCGGAAAATATTGTTATTTTTTTGTAGAGCACATCATTTCAAGTATATTTTATAAATAAAATAAATACCCCCTCAAGCAGCTGCTTGCCACAGAGGTCTGACAGGAGCCTGTCAGTTTATATGCCATAGTAGAAGGTCTGAGAGGATGGCAGGACCTCAGCAGAAAAACAACACGAACATCCATGCCTTACCGGGGGCTCGAACCCAGGTCCCTTTGATCAGTAGCCAAGCGCGCTAACCACTCGGCCACGGGACGGCAAATCAAGTATTTCTTACAAGATAAAATGTTACAACGGCGTTTTCTAACATGTAAATAAAAAATTATATTTGTAAAATTAGCAAAATCTGATATAATACGTAGTGATTTATTTTGAATTTCTGAATGAATTAATGTGGTGTGCGAGTCCCTGAGTATCGGCTGTTTTGTACTGCTGTTTGAAATTTGAAGTGATATTTGCCTCAAGAGGGCGTCTTTTACCCTCTTTTCTTTGCCGTTTCTTACATTTTCTACGCCTACGGTAATTCACCGATTGCTCTAGTTGATGAATGCGATTCTAGTTGAAAGAATTTGATGATGTTGTACAGAATGATGGATCGCAAATATGGACCACCCAGACCCAATCCACCATCTTAATCCAATGCAATTTTGAAATGTAGATCACTTTAAACAGCTCTTACAATGGGCCGTGATACTTTTTGAATAATTATTAGAGTGGATCTCGGCCATTTTTGATGTTTGGGAAAATGATTCTGCAGCTCTTTCGAAGATTGGGCCGCAATCATTTTGAATGTGTTCAAAAACTAAAGTTTGAAATCTAATGAAATCTAAAGAATAGGCCGGTCACAACATTAAAAAGGCACAAGGATCCCGAGGGCTCGGAGAATAGGGGACCCACTGGAACAGCTGTTGGGAGACAGATGGTAGCCTCCCGTCAAGGCCATCCAACGTGTTCTTTAACGTTGGGTTGTTTTCCTCTGAGCGGCACTTTTTTGCACACCATGGGCTAAATGGCCAGGTCACAAGGACCCCGAAGTCTCACAGAAGGTTGGGGGAGGAGACCCACTGGAACAGCTGTTGGGAGACAGATGGTAGCCTCCCGTCAAGGCCATCCAGCGTGTTCTTTAACGTTGGGTTGTTTTCCTCTGAGCGGCACTTTTTTGCACACAATGGGCTAAATGGCCAGGTCACAAGGACCCCGAAGTCTCACAGAAGGTTGGGGGAGGAGACCCACTGGACAGCTGTTGGGAGACAGATGGTAGCCTCCCGTCAAGGCCATCCAGCGTGTTCTTTAACGTTGGGTTGTTTTCCTCTGAGCGGCACTTTTTTGCACACAATGGGCTAAATGGCCAGGTCACAAGGACCCCGAAGTCTCACAGAAGGTTGGGGAGGAGACCCATTGGAACAGCTGTTGGGAGACAGATGGTAGCCTCCCGTCAAGGCCATCCAGCGTGTTCTTTAACGTTGGGTTGTTTTCCTCTGAGCGGCACTTTTTTGCACACAATGGGCTAAATGGCCAGGTCACAAGGACCCCGAAGTCTCACAGAAGGTTGGGGGAGGAGACCCATTGGAACAGCTGTTGGGAGACAGATGGTAGCCTCCCGTCAAGGCCATCCAGCGTGTTCTTTAACGTGCACAGGGTATGGCTCTCCCGCACACGGTTTAATGCGCCATCCGAAGGACGGCATCCTTTCCAAGCCAATCGGTGCCTCCTACTGACAGAGGGAGGGCGGGGAGTTTTTCAAAGGTAAATCTCAATCCAGCTGGCACTCGAACCTGGGAACTACAGATTACGAGCCTGGCGCGTTACTGACTAAGCCACTCCCGCCTCACACACTAGACATACTTCCTCTAACTTTATCGAAATCCTTGTGACCAGGCTATTTAACCCGAACGTGCTCAAAAGTGATGCTTAGAGGTACCCAACTGAGCTTGGTAGTCATATTCGCCAATCACTAACACCAGTTATTCCCAAAGCATTAGAGTTTTCATTGTGTTGAATCGCATAGCGTGAATGACAACCGGCGAGGCTACCGAGAGATTCGGAGACTGCGGAGTTAGCCCTTCAATAGTTCTCGCCAATCATTGGTTGAATTACAGTGATTGACAGTCACTGACCCATCATCGGCGACAGAGTGTCACGATCGACTTTTTTTTTGGCGCCTATATTCGCTACAATATAAAATGACATGCAGTATTAAGAGCATTTATTAGAGCTTTGAAAACTCTTTATCAAAAAAGTAACGTATAAACAATGCATTTAATTTAATCCTACTTTCGCCTAACATTACCAAGCCTACCAGATTTTTTTTTTGTAAATATTTATTCATAAGAGGGAAAAGGAGAACAATTTGATCAATTATGCATTGTTATTTTCACTGATAATTATGGAAAAAAAACTGTGATTGTTATTATCACTTATTAACACTTAAATATTATACCTAAACCAATATATTATAAAACGTAACTTCATGTTTAATTCGTGTTTCATACAGAAAAAAATATAAAAACAATACTCGTAACCAGCTGCTAGCAACAGAGGTATGATAGGACCCCGAAATACGAAATAGAGTAGACTCTAAGGCGAGCCCTGAACAGAAAAGTAACACAGGAAACGAAACATCCATATCATATATAGAATTCAAAAACCAGATGGTCTATCCATGTACAGGATAAATGCAATGTATTTTTTTCTGCCGTGTTTTCCTCAAACCCAAGTGCTGTGAACTGAATGTAGATATAGCTGAAATCAAAGTTTATAATAAAGAAATTGTATAACAATTTAAAAAATGCAATCTTTTTTTTAACCCTTCCAGTGTCCAGAACGTATATATCCGTTTTCAGTACAATAAAAATAAACAATTTTCAAAAAAATAAATATTGCCATTTTAAATTCTTTTAATAGGTATCTTATAAAAATAAGTAATTTAAGCTGGATAAATAATATTTCTTTTTTTTATTTGATGCATATTTTATTAAACTATGACATAAATAATTTGTTAAAGCCATCTGTTGGCCATTTCTTAGAAGTTAAATAAGGCATTACCAATTTGTTTGTTAACATTACTCTGCGCTGAAGCAATCCCCTAATTTAAGCTCGGAAGTTTGATTTGAACTATTATCAACAAATTTTTCCTTAAAGTTTTTAAAATCTCCTGATAATTAACAAAAGATTGCTACTTTTTAAAATGAAAGATTTTGGAAGTAGGTAATTAATGAAATGGTATATTACTTTTTTTGGTATATCACTAAAAATTGTTATTAAAATTAATGTGTTACTACAGTGTTCAAATTTTTTACTTCAATAAAATTCAGAATTAATTTTTTTAATTTGGTATATAACATGAGCTATTTCTGTTGATTAGTTATTTATTAAAAATATTCTAAATGTAACTTGTTTATTGGACAGCAACAAGCCTGGACTTTTTCTCAAAAGACGGAGAAAAAAATTTCGAAATGGAACAAATGTTTACTTTAAGCAGGAAATTTTTTTTTTGTTATTTAGAAATCAGTAGCCTTTCCATTCATATGCCTTATAATCATTTCTGACTATTAGCCTTTTTTTTTTTATAAATTTTTATTTGTGTTGACAGATGCATTTTTTTACTACATGACTCTAAAAAAGTCTTATTAAAATGAAACATATGGTCTTTTTTGTTAAATATTTTATTTCCAGAAAATCCAGAATTAAATGTTGATTAATTTGGAATATAACATGCCATAATTTCTTTCACTAGTTATTTGGCAAAAAAGTTCTACAGTTAAATTTGGCCTCTGGATGTAAAACAGTTTTTCAGGCTGGACACTGGAAGGGTTAATCGTCGGCGTTGTGGGACCCCGTTCAGAAGAGAAAGATAAGCTTCTAACCGTAAATAAACAATCATTTTTAAGTCATTAAAAATTATTTTCACCAAAAACATTAAACTTCATAACATACGTTATATTAGGAGCTTATCTTGGGAAAAAAATGTGCCAATATTATATGCGAAAATTAAAAAAGTTTTGGGTCATATTTTATCCTCCCTTGCCTTTTAATGTAACAGCTGAAATAGAATATTTGGAATTCTGTCACCCACTCTAGAAAATCAGGTAAAAAAATTATTTACTGAGGATTCTGATTCAGAATTTTTTTTTTTTTTTCTTCGTTTAGGACCGAAATATGGACGGTCAAGATAAATTGATTTAAAATTTATTTCTAAGCATAATATTTAGCAAATTAACATTCGACATATTTTACTTCTTTTAAGATTTTTCTGTTGTCTTCAAATAGAATATTGATTCGCCCCTATCTTGCTCGTATTTGCCGAAATATGAAAGCGGCTACAGTTGTGGTTAGAGCTATAAAAATAATAAATTGAAGGACAATTTCTTATACACATCCAGCAAATAACGTGTGGGTCCACCTTGTGTCCTCACAACAGCAGCAGCAGCAAGTTCGATGGGTTGGGCTGTTTTACCTCTGAGCGGCACTTTTTTGCACACCATGGGCTAAATGGCTAGGCCACATGGACCCCGAAGGCTCAGAGAAGGTTGGGGGAGGGGATCCACTGGAACAGCTGTTGTTGGACAGATAGGGCCTCCTGTCAAGGCCACCCAGCGTGTTCTTTAACGTGCACAAGGTATGGCTCTCTCGTACACGGAGCCACGGCTTAACGTCCTTGAAAGTGAGTGCTTTGAAAATGTCTTAAGACGTTCGTGTTATGATGATGAGTGATGATGGACAGGATACTGACGGAATGAAGTGGTATGGATGAGAATATGAAAAGCAAGAAAGTATTTTAAATACTCTCTTTCTCTTGAAAATTACAATTCGACGAGGCATTTTGACCTGAACTAGCATCAATGCAACGTGACTATTAAATTTTTAATCCAATTTTCATTACGGTAGTTTTCAAAGTGCTTTGAAAGTCGCAATAAAATAAGATATTTTAAGTTTCAACTTCAATGATACTCAAAGCAACATTACTTTAAGTGTCTTTTTATTGTTGTTGTTATTGGAAACTGAAATTGCCGAAATCTGAGATATTGATTAAACTCAAAGCTTGATGTTTAGTGAGTTTACAAACAACTTCGGACCATTTAGCCCATGGTGTGCAAAAAAGTGCCGCTCAGAAGTAAAACAACCCAACCCAACAACCCAGGTCACATGGACCCCGAAGGCTCAGAGAAGTTTGGGGGAGGGGACTCACTGGAACAGCTGTTGGGAGACAGATGGTAGCCTCCCGTCAAGGCCATCCAGGGTGTTCTTTAACGTGCACAGGGTATGGCTCTCCCACACACGGGGCCACGGCTTAACGTCCCATCCGACGGACGGCGGCCTTTCCAAGCCCATCGGTGTCCTCTACTGACCGTGGGCAGGGCGGGGAATTTTGCGGAGACTCCTGGATCTGATTATTGTCGAGGAATATATTTTAAATCTAGCTCGCTCATGAGCGCCTCAAGGCAGTCGGATCCAGATAGCTCAGTAAGAGACGTAGAATTGCTCAGATAATGAAAATAACGAAATAGTGCACTTGGAGAAGTCAGTCCAGTCCATAATCTCTTTCATCTTAATTAAAGCCAATGGCATTAACAGATCAACAGACTATTTCATAAAGACAAAATATACTAAGAGTACTTGGAGCCCGAAAACTAAAAGAATTGAAATCGAATGAAAATTACAAATGGAATTTTAAATGGTAAGTTTTGATCTTTTGAACTTCTTCCGGAAAATATTGTAACATCAGATGAATGTGCGTTGGGTTGGGTTGTTTTACCTCTGAGCGCCACTTTTTTTGCACACCATGGGCTAAATGGCCAGGTCACATGGACCCCGAAGGTTCAGCGATGGTTGGGGGAGGGGATCCACTGGAACAGCTGTTGTTGGACAGATAGTGGCCTCCTGTCAAGGCCACCCAGCGTGTTCTTTAACGTGCACAAGGTATGGCTCTCTCGTACACGGGGCCACGGCTTAACGTCTTTGAAAGTGAGTGCTTTGAAAATGTCTTAAGACGTTCGTGTTATGATGATGAGTGATGACGGAGAGGATACTCACGGAATGAAGTGGTTAGGATGAGAATATGAAAGGCAAGAAAGTATTTTAAATACTCTCTTTCTCTTGAAAATGACCAGCAGACGTCGCTTATTGGCTTGAACTAGCATCAATGCAACGTGACTATTAAATTTTTAATCCAATTTTCATTACGGTAGTTTTCAAAGTGCTTTGAAATTCGTAATAAAATAAGATTTTTTAAGTTTCAACTTCAATGATACTCAAAGCAACATTACTTTAAGTGTCTTTTTATTGTTGTTGTTATTGGAAACTGAAATTGCCGAAATCTGAGATATTGATTAAACTCAAAGCTTGATGTTTTGTGAGTTTACAAATAACTTCGGAAAATTTCATTTTTAAGAATTCGCTAGTACGTCTATTTACCTTAACAGAACCATCAAAAGAATATTTATTCCATTACAAAACTGTATGCTGCATCACTGATTAAATCTCTTGGATCTGATTATTGTCGAGGAATATATTTTAAATCTAGCTCGCTCATGAGCGCCTCAAGGCAGTGCGATCCAGATAGCTCAGTAAGAGACGTAGAATTGCACAGATAATGAAAATAACGAAATAGTGCACTTGGATAAGTCAGTCCATAATCTCTTTCATCTTAATTAAAGCCAATGGCATTAACAGATCAACAGACTATTTCATAAAGACAAAATATACTTAGAATACTTGGAGCCCGAAAACTAAACAAATTGAAATCGAATAAAAATTACAAATGGAATTTTAAATGGTAAGTTTTGATCTTTTGAACTTCTTCCGGAAAATATTGTAACATCAGATGAATGTGCGTTGGGTTGGGTTGTTTTACCTCTGAGCGCCACTTTTTTTGCACACCATGGGCTAAATGGCCAGGTCACATGGACCCCGAAGGCTCAGAGAAGGTTGGTGGAGGTGACCCACTGGAACAGCTGTAGGGAGACAGATGGTAGCCTACCGTCAAGGCCATCCAGCGTGTTCTTTAACGTGCACAGGGTATGGCTCTCCCGCACACGGGGCCATGCTTTAGGTCCCATCCGACGGACGGCGGACTCTCCAAGCCCATCGGTGTCCCCTACTGACCGTGGGCAGGGCGGGGAATTTTTTCGGAGATAAATCTCAACGCTGACCCAGCTGGAACTCGAACCGGGGAACTACAGATTACGAGCCTGGCGCGCTACCGACTGAGCAACCCCCGCCCCCAAGTTCGATGGTATTGTGGCCCATGATTACAGAGCAGTCATCCGTAAGCACCGAGAGTTTCCAGTGATGGGTTTCGAGCTAGCATGCATCGCTCCACTTCCTCCCACAGATGCTCAATAGGGTTCAAATCCTGCGAGTGAGAGGGTCATTCGAGGGTTGTGAACTCACTGGAATCTTCCTCCAACCAGTCCTTCCCCAAACGGGAGGGATGACAGGGTTGTATTGCTGAAAGAAAGCATACAATCGCTCAAAAAAATATCCGAACACTATGGTTGATTACAGAATTGAGAAAAAATATCTGGAGCGTGTACAACAACTGTACACGCTCCAGTTACCGTTCACAGCAAACTGGAGCGTGTGCAGTTACTGCACACGCTCCAGTTTGCTGTGAACGGTAACTGCACACGCTCAATATTTCTGTGAGTGGGCCCACACGATCCAGGTTTTTTGTGACCTCACACGATCCAATGTGCTGTGAACATTAACCGCAACAGCTCCAGTTTGCTGTGAACGGTAACTGCACACGCTCAATATTTCTGTGAGTGGGCCCACACGATCTAGGTTTTTGTGAGCTCACACGATCCAATGTGCTGTGAACATTAACCGCAACCGCTCCAGTTTGCTGTGAACGGTAACTGCACACGCTCAATATTTCTGTGAGTGGGCCCACACGATCCAGGTTTTTGTGAGTCCACACGATCCAATGTGCTGTGACATTAACCGCAACCGCTCCAGTTTGTTGTGAACGGTAACTGCACACGCTCCATATTCATTGCATTATATATTCATACGCATTATATATATTAAAAAAATATCCGAACACTATGATTGATTACAGAATTCAGAAAAAATATCTGGCAATGATTTTTTTTAAAATTAGTGATCTGGTAAACTTCGTGTCACGTGACACAATTGCTGCGGAAAATGTACTGCTGCGGGAAATGGATAGACATGAACGGGTGTAGATAGTTGGCAGGTACATCAAAAAGCCTTGTGACGTGATGGTCAATAGGTACAAGGTGCCCCATGTAAACGTGCCCCAGAGCATCACACCACCTCCATCAGACTGTAACACCCGGACTTGACAGCTGGGTCTATGGCCTCGTGTGCTATGCGACACATGCAACCTCCTGTAGAATTGTTGTAATTGGAACATCGATTCATCGGACACAGCTACCCATTTCCAGTCTTCCAAGGTCATTGGTGATTTCTTCACCCACTGTAACCTCATAGATCCGCGACCTGCTGTTAACAAGGGTACTAGATGCAAGTTGGGTTGTTTTACCTCTGGGTAACTTTTTTGCACACAATGGGATAAACGGCCAGGTCACAAGGACCTCGAAGGCTCAGAGATAATTGGGGGAGGGGACCCACTGGAACAGCTGTTGGGAGACAGATGGTAGCCTCCCGTTAAGGTCATCCAGAGCATTCTTTAATGTGCACAGAGTATGGTTCTCCTGCACATGTGGCCATGGCTTAACCCATCTATCTTAATCCGACAGACAGACCATCCGAGAGATGGCGCCCTTTCCCAGCCCATCAGTGTCCCCTATTGACTGTGGGCAGAGGGGGGGGGTGAGTTTTGCAGAGATAAATCTCAATGCTGACCCAGCTGAGACTAGAACCTGAGAACTGCAGATGATGCTCTGTGTCCGGGAGAGCCATACCTTGTACACATTAAAGAACACACTAGATGGCCTTGAAAGGAGGTTACCATCTGTCTCCCAACAGCTGTTCCAGTGGGTCCCTTACCCCAACCTTCGTGAGCCTTTGGGGTCCTTGTGACCTGGCCATTTAGCCCGTTATCATCTGCACTGTGGCCCTCCATTCTGTGTTACGATATTGGCGAGGTGGCATTTACCTCAAGCACCAGTGACTCAGTTACTGCCACATTTTTCCTGGTGGCTGCAGGTTTTGATGTAGTCATGGTACACATGTGCAACAGTTGTATGTGGACATCCCAGCCGTTCTGCAGTAAGGATAAGGTGCACCCCATCTTCCTTGCACCGACTCTCTGCTCATGATCAACTCGTTAAGGTCGTAATCTTTACTCATCATAACAGTCGCAAGTACGATACACAGCAGGAAGGCATCTGACCTATTTATAGCCAACAGGGATTCCGGCCTCATTATCGTGTCAGAGTAGGGGGCAGATTTGTGGATGGGTGCGGTGTGTATAATGAATTATGCTTTCAGTATATATTTTATATTTATTTGTTAAATACATCGTAAAGTTACCTGCAGTAAATTTATAATAAAGTAGTTTATAATAATAAATTTAAAATAAAGTAATTTATAATAATAAATTGACAGTAAAGTAGTTTATAGTAAGTTTTATATAACTTTCTCTCCGTTTAAAATAAAAATAAATATTCCCTCAAGCAGTTGCTTGCCACAGAGGTCTGACAGGAGCCTGCTAATTTAATACGCCATAGTAGAAAGTCTGTAAGGATGGTGGAACCTCAGCAGAGAGACAATACAAACATCCATGCCTTACCCGGGGCTCGAACCCAGGTTCTTTAGATCAGTAGTCAAGCACTCTAACCACTCGGCCACCGGGACGGTTCCATTTACAACACCATTGAAATTTCTATCACGATCTTAAAATTCAACAAAATAACGGACCAAGGTTGTACAATTTTGGTAGATCGTAGATCGTAAAATCATATTCGATGTACCGGGTAATAATTTTACCCCTAACCATCTCCATCATAAAGATATGCCAATTTGGCATGAGTAAGAACAAAATATATAAGTAAACCACCTTTAGGTGGGCCCCTAAGGGCAAACATAAGAAAAGCTAAAAATAGCAGTAAAATTGTATAAGAAACCTAAAACGGGTAGGTCTCCTCAGAGAACGCTACCGTTTTAGGCCTCTTGTACTTGTTCAAAACAGTAGGATCGTAAAGAATCGGAGAAGAAATAATGTCATTGGGATTGTTGCTTACAGCCTCAAAAAAACTTTTTGAGGTGCGTTTTATAAGTGTATATATATGATCGATGCCCAGGTCTTTATGGAGTTGTCTGTTAGTGACAAACCAGGGGGCATCGACCGCAGTTCTCAAAATCTTGTTTTGTAAGACCTGAATCTTACGAATATTGGTGGGTATAGTATTAGCCCATATGGGTGAAGCATAGAGAATCACCGGTCTGATGATCATATCATAGAGTAAAAGCTTATGATCAATCATTAAAATGGAACTACAATTTTGGTATCAATTTCTTTTGTGTTAAAAGTATATTTCTTTAAAATTAAATCAGTTGTTATTTTTCTCTAAAAGTTAGCAATTACTTTTAAAATATTTCGTAATATCTTCATAAAGTCATAATAAATTTTTAATTTTTATTATGGTTACAACAAATATATTATCCTATTTTATGTAATATCCTGCTTGCAGTTAAAATTTAAACGAATTAAATAACTTAAATCTTCACACATATTTATTTACCTCTTTTCCACTTCTTTTGTTCGAAAACTCTCTGAACCGGTCTTACCTAGAGATGGTCGTCCTCAACTGAGCAGTCTCCTAGTCTTTCCCAGTTAATTCGCTAATATGCACTGCTGCATTCTAACAACGACTAGTTCCATTGAAACATAAAGAAAACCCATTCACTCTTAATCTACAGACTGATTACACACACCCGTAAAAAACTTATCCTTCCCCCGCAAAGCTAAAAAGGACATTTAAATAATTCACGAATCTCTGTCGTCATCTGTCAGAATGGAGCACGTGCGGGGAGGCGGGGTCAAAGCTAGCTCCGCCTCCATTTTGTCACGTGACCCGCCTGAATCCACATCACGGACGATATTCAGGTGATCGCTTTCCAAAATGTCCCCCCCTCAAATTCATGGCGTTTGGTAGAAGTAGTAGAGGAAATATTCCCCCATCCCCAGACGGAACACTGGAATATTCGGTTTACCTTCCGACAGGTGCGTTAAAATTGCACGAAAATTTTGTCTCCTTGTTGTCGAGGCTGTCTTGTTATTGTTGTGGAATATTCTGGGCTTTTTGCTGTTTGTTGGAATAACCTCCGCTTTCCGAAAGAAATTCGGATTTTAAAATTAACTATTTATCTGTGAGTATGAGCTTAGAAATTCGTGTTTGCCGTATTTGGAATAGTACCTTGATAAGTATTTTAATTGGTTATTTGAAATTTAGAGTAAGGCTATTATATATTTTTATCCAGTTTCCAAATGTTTAAAGACACTTAATGTTCTAAGAGATCCTAGTAGGTCTACATTCAGAGAAAGGATCAGATTTAAACGCAAAACTGCAAAAATATTTTTTGAAAGTATTCTAGCTACTACAGCACAGTTTTCAGTTTTTTTTGTAGACTAAGAGAGTTTCTTAAATAAGCGATTTATTTAAAAGTAAGTCGTAACCTCAATTATTTATTGCTAGCAGATTTACAGTCGCTCAAAAACGTATCCGAACACTATGGTTGATTACAGAATTTAGAAAAAAATATCTGGCAACAGTTTTTTTAGAAATTAGTGATCTGGCAACCTTCGTGTCACGTGACACTAATTTCTAAAAAAAAATCTTTGCCAGATATTTTTTCTAAATTCTGTAATCAATCATAGTGTTTGGATACTCTTTTGAGCGACTGTACCTGGCGTTTCTCGGGTGTGAAACTCTTTAGAATATAGAGCAGAAGGCACTCTCCACGTCGCCAGTTTTCATTTGGCATAAAAATCATCACGATCCTCCTCTTCCCTGATCCTCCTCTTCCCTTCGGTTAAATTTTTCTCCCTTTCTTTTTGGGGAAGTTAAAACTCGGAGATCATAAATGGGCGAAATGGAGCACCTGGCTTCTTGAAAGTCCTTATCACCTTCATCTGAAGTGTGTCAGTGGCATTGAATTTAAAATTTGAACAGACATAAACCGAAAAGAATCAGAGCCCTAAGGCTATTTCTTGATTTTCAAGATCAACTAGAGAAAAAAACTAGAATTGATCTGATACGAGGATGGATCTTGGCCTCTTAAACTTTTGCTGGCAGAGGTCATCGTACTTAACAGCTCCTCAAATGAGAAGGTTCGGATGTTCCATAGCATTTTCAAAACACTCAGTTGCAATCTTGAACAGTAAAAGGATACAAAGATCCCTTTGGATGATGGAATTTCGCGAGATCATACGACAATCTGTCACATGATCTTGTTATGGAAAGTTTGAATTTTCTGTATTTTAGTTCTTTCACAATAGCTCCAAGTTGGAGATGCATATCAGAGAATAGGGCGAATAACCATCTTGTACGTAAGCAACTTGATTGCCAATGAAAGCGTTGAATGCCCGGCAAAAAAAGGGACTTTGCAGATACTTTTTCTTATGTGATGTATCCAGTCAAGTTTTCTATGCAATGTGACTCCAAGATAGGTAACAGTATCCATCCAGATGATTTGTTCATCAAAAATTTCCAAATTCGAGATATGGTAAAATCTTTTAGGGGGAATCGTAGATCGTATATGGATATGCGATGTTCCAGATAAAGCATTACCCATTACCATCTCCATCTGAGAATATGCCCAGTTGACATAATAAGTAAACCACCCGTGGGTGGGCATAAGTACAAGAGGCCCTAGAGGCTAGCGTAAAACACAAGCTAAAAATAGATATATCATGCACAAGAGACCAAAAACGAGCAACTTTCCTCAGAGAAAGCCATCATTTTAGGCCTCATGTACTTATTAAGAACATTATGATCGTAATTAAGCAAAGAAGATATAATCTCATTAGTATTATTTTAATACCTCAGAAAACCTTTTTGAAGTGCATCACTTTTTAACTGTCTAAATCTAAAGTATGGAGTAGATTACATTCCTCGTTTATAATTATTTTGTGGTAGCCATATGCATGTAGACCTATTGTCACTCTCAATACTCAAATGTTAAGTGAATAGAAAGCTACATTAGAATTTTTGTAAGTCTTAAAATGCACTTTGAATGGGAGAATGCCTCTGGAAATAGCATTTCAATCCGATAACTTTAAATCTTAATTTTCATCAATATTCGTTCATTTTCTAACGATACCTGGTATCTGAAATAATAAAACGATTAATGGAATAAATGGAATATTTAAGCAACAGGATCAGTCGTTCTTGAACTTTTCTCAAAAATACATAAAAGAATAAATAATTACTACCCTAAGTTTTATTATGATATAATATTACTTAAGTAAATAAAAATGATTTCTTTTCATAAATTCTGATTTTTAAAATCTTGTATTGAAACGTTAAGGAGGTAAGAACTTCAAACAAAAACTTTCTGAGACTTTTCATCAAAATATGACAATTTTTTTTAAGAACACTACGTGAAGTTCGAAACCTTGAGCATTTTAATAAAAGCTGGTATAATACCAGCTGGCCAGATTAGGATGAAATTCGATATTATTTAAGGTAAGTTTGAAATTTAATGTAGGCAATCGTGACTTGCTTTGTTTCTGAACAGTGGTAATACAGTTCAAACAGAAAACTACCTAATCATTGCCAGATAATAACAACCCATTTTTAACAGTGTTTCGATTTTTATTATTTTCCATTTCCTATCTCTCAAAGAGTACAATATAAACGTTATTCATCAGTTACTCCCTCCTGATTTCTTAAACGGCATTGCTTTTTGCCATTGGGTTAAAACGACTATGATAATCGAGCTCAGAAATTTAACTTTCTTTATTGATGAAATATGATTTAATTCATCGGGGAACGAGAAATCACAGAAGAATCGAAACTGGTCAGCCGAGAAACCTGACACAATTCCAGACGCTCTCTTACATTATCATAAAATTAGGATTTGGTATGCAATTTCCAGAAGGCGTATTATTAGGCGAATTTTTTGCGAAGGAACCATTAATTTACAGCGTAACGCCAATTTGATCCTCGAAGAATTTATTCAGCAGTTGGATGACGAGAAGCTGAAGCAAGGTTATTTTCAACATGATAAAACAACTGCTCAAGCAGCTAACGAGATATTGGGCTATTTTGGTGAATATTTTGAAAACAGATAGATGTTTGAAGGATTGTAGCAGTGAGGATCGTTTGATTTGACTTTGGGATTTATATTTATGGAGATTCCTGAAGGAAATTGTCTACAAAACTCATCTTTGGACCACTGAAAACTTAAAAATCAACATCACTGATGCTATTCAAGGAAATTCGCCTACTGTTTTGAGAACGTATTGGCTAACCAAGCAAAAATGGGTTGGGTTGTTTTACCACTGAGAGGCACTTTTTTTTAATACAATGGGCTAAATGACCAGGTCACAAGGACCCCAAAGTCTCAAAGAAGGATGGGGGACTGTTACGAGACTGATGGTAGCCTCCTCTCAAACTGGACTGTTACTGACAGATGGTAGCCTCCCGTCAAAGCCATCCTGCGTGTTCTTTAACATGCAGAGGGGGCCACGGCTTAATGTCCTATCCAACGGACGGTGGCCTTTCCAAGCTCATCGGTGCCCCTACTGACGATGGGCAGGGTGAGGAGTTTTGCGGAGATAGAATCTCAACGCTGGCCCAGCTAGGTCTCGAACTAATGATTAATAATTTATTGGGAACTGCAGATGAGCTTGGTGCTCTACTTGACTGAGCCAACTCCCCTGGCAAAAATGGTTGAGGCATATTTGGTTGCAGACGAATTATATTTCAACACCTCATAAGCTGATATATTCTGCAATTTGGTAATTTGCTAAATTGATTATTTTCTTAATAAATGATACAAGCTAGCTAGGATTCATTTTTACTCTGGTCAACCTGTAGTTAATAATCATGTTTTAATTTATGACTTTTTATCATTTATTTTTATGAAATACAGCATTAGTGTCAAATGTTCCAGATTCTATAGCTATTTAAATAACAAATGAATATTGCTGAAAAATCAAGATTTAGGAAGATCAGATTGAGATAATGAACTTATTTCCAGTTACATGTTTTTCCATAAAAAATCTATTTCCATAGTTCAAAACTTGGTAAGACTATATTTTCCTAATACATGGCTGCTGCATAACATTATTTGAAGGTGTGGTTCAGGGTTCTACTCAGGATTTAGTTTCGGAGAGGGTGGTAGAGGTGAAGTGTAACACTTCAGTAGGGTTTCTCAATTACGAAAGGGGCGGGGGTGGCTCAGTCAGTAGCACACCAGGCTCATAATCTGTAGTTCCCAGTTTCGAGTCCCGCCTGGCCCAGCGTTGAGACTTATCTCCGTAAAACTCCCCGCCCTTTGGTCAGTAGGGGACACTGGTGGGTTTGGATAAGGCCGCCGTCCGTCGGATGGGACGTTAAACCGTGGCCCTGTGTGTGTGAGTGCCATACCCTGTGCACGTTAAAGAACACACTGGATGGCCTTGACGGTAGGCTACTATCTGTCTCCCAACAGCTGTTCCAGTGGGTCCCTACTCTAAGCTTCTCTGAGCCATCGTGGTCCTTGTGACCTGGCCATTTAACCCACTGTGTGCATAAAAGTACCGCTGAGAGGTACAGTCGGTCAAAAAAATATCCGAACACTATGGTTGATTACAGAATTCAGAAAAAATATCTGGCAATGATTTTTTTTAGAAATTAGTGATCTGGCAACCTTCGTGTCACGTGACACGAAGGTTGCCAGAGCGACTTATGGTTGATTACAGAATTCAGAAAAAATATCTGGCAATGATTTTTTTAGAAATTAGTGATCTGGCAACCTTCGTGTCACGTGACACGAAGGTTGCCAGAGCGACTGTAAAACAACCCAACCTTATTTACTTAACCTATTGTAAGAAGGTAAATAAAATAATTTTATTCCGGTGATTTAATAAATAAGTAAATACACTGAAATCCAACCAAGAATATGAAAATTATGTAATGTTTTAATCTTAAAACTTTGACTTTTCTTCTATAAATAATGAAACTATTTTGTTATTTTTACCACGAATTATTTTCCCAATCGTAAAAAAATGATAATTCGCAAATTAATGAAAGTTCATTGCGTTTCGAAAATAAATTTAAATTATTCTCAAGTACAGTCCGGGCTATTTTGATCATAAAATGAAATCTCAGTATCTGGGCTACCTTTGCCTCTGTTCCTTTTTACGGATTTTCGTTTTCAACCTACAAGAAATTCGCTTAAACTCCAAATCAGAATTTTCTAGTTAATCTACAACACTGGAAGCATTTTATAGTGACAATTGGGAAAATTCGTGACAGAAAAAAACAGATAAAAATATTGTATGTAAGAAAAATGCTATTTATTAACCCTTAACGTGCCGGAAGTCACCGTAGTTCCCATAGCCAAATTTAGTATAATACCGGTGGGAACGATCGTTCCCAAGATTTGCTCTAAGTTTTCAATTTTTTCCCCAATAGAAATAATCTGTTCTTCAGATTTTTTAAAATTAATCATGAAAATTTACGAATTACATTTGATAATAAAAATACCCAACTATTTAGATATCATGTAAAGTTTAAAACAAAGGGAAGAAAATGTTAGACTCCTGTGGCAGCCATTTTTGTGACACCATTTGCACATATTTCCAAACTAAATTTTTATTCAGAACATTCTTTGAACTGTTATCATTCGTTTTTCCTTAAACTTTTGCAATTGCCTCAAAAGAAATTGCACAATGGATATTTTGAAATGAAAGATATTTACATCATTTCGTATAAATCCATTTACCTATATTTGCAATTTTTATTATATATAAGTTTTTTATTGTTTTGCAGTTTGTTAAAATGCTTCAAGAAAATCTATGTGTATATTACTATGAAGAATAAAATTCTCCTCCTTTTAAGGTATTTCCTTCATATTCTGTTTATGAGTTAGTTCAGAATGAGGTCCAAATCCAACATAATTGCACTTTGTTTACTGTTTTAAAAATGTGCTATAAAACTTAACATGTTTGCCGTTTTACTGAACCATTTTATTTTCTAAACTTCGCAATTAAATGCTCTTTATTTTGGTACAGGACAGGACAAATTATGTCTATTAGTTATTTCAGAATAAAAGTTCAAAGTTGCTCATTTTTTTTCTGAAAAATATCTAAAAATGAACTCTGCCACCAGAGTGAATTATTTTCTACAAAGCCAGCATGTTAAGGGTTAATAATGAGATAAAAGTATGTATTAGAGTACTGTATAAAAATGATATAACTTTAATATTAACCGTGTGAATAAGTCTATTAATATTTTTGCCTTGAAAGTCTGCACTCCTAATATTATTTATACTGCAGTATAAATAATACTAGAATACAATCTACCCATACAATCAATCTTATACCATACAATCTTGAATGGCAAATTCAAAATATATTGCCGTTCAAGATTACGATGGAGAAACTCCTAATTTGGACAGCCAAAAATAAATAACTTTAATTATTATTATTTTCTAAAAATTTTAAAATTATATTTAGTGTGGTTAGCTTGCATATCTACTGATCTAAGGGACCTGGGTTCGAGTCCCGGGTAAGGCATGGATGTTCGTGTTGTTTTTCTGCCGAGGTCCCGCCATCCTCGCAGATCTTGTACTATGGCGTATTAAACTGACAGGCTCCTGTCAGACCTCTGTGGCAAGCAGCTGCTTGAGGAGATATTTTTGTTTATTCAAGAAAATTCCTTTTGGCAAAATACTGCAAGATCACCAGTTTAAAATGTACTTTTGATCAGTACTTTCCTTTCGTTACAATAATTGCATTATTTTAGCTCTCGAACTGACCTCTTAAAGTTTAGACAATGCATAACTGTTTTTACCTTTTTACCTTCGCTAGTACACAGTTGTTTACTCTCTCAGCTAAGGACAATAAGTGAATAAACGAAATAAACCCTCATTTGAAATCGAACCAATCGGAGTCATTTATTTACTCCTCTTGTGAACATTTAGTATAATTCGGGGTTTTTTTTTGTGACTGACCCACCGATTTTGCAAAAGCTGCTTATTATGTGATGTGTTTCATAAACCTTCGACGAATTATTAGTAAAGTATTATTTTGCTTTATAAAAAAATAGGTAGATAAAGAATTTGCACGTATTTCCAATATAATTCCAAGATGTATATACAGGGTGATTCAAAACTTATCGTTCAAATTTCGTGGGGAGGTAGGGAATAAGTCAGGAAACCGATTTCACATAGGAAAGTATGTCCGCAAACGTCATCTACATGAACGAAATGGACAAGTAAAGTGAACACAAGGAAACAGTACCGTTAAGTGGTAACGAATGTGACTTTTATTCCAACAAGGCAAAGTACAGGTTCACAGTAGGTGCTCAAAATTGCGACCATTTACACGGACACAGGATTCACAGCGCCGTTGCATTGACCGCCGAACATTTTCAAAAACGCCTGGTATATCACGGACAATGCCTGCGGCGGCCACTATTCGTGCAACAAGGTCCATTTCACTGTCGACGGGGGTCTCGTACACATGGTATTTCATGGCCCTCCACAAAAAGAAATCCATGGGCGATAAATCAGGTGACCTGGGTGCCCAAGCGATCGCTGATGACAGCGGGAGTGGTCGGGCGAGCTGTACACTGGTTGGGTACACACAGCGCCCTCTACATACGCATGCGTACATTTGCGGACATACTTTCTTATGTGAAATCGATTTCCTGACGTATTCCCTACCTCCCCACGAAATTTGAACGATAAGTTTTGAATCACCCTGTATATATATTTTACATATCTTTAATTACCCAAAATATTTTAGAGTAACATGGGAAATTTTTTTTATTGGACTGTTTTTCATTGCACTCCAAATGGAAAATCAAGATTAACCCAGATAAAAGTCAGTCAGTTCTCTTCTCTAGAAAGAAGATTGTTAATCCTGATTCTCTTAAAATGTTTGGAGTTGAAACATCCTGGTCACCAACGGTGACCAGGATGTTTCAACTCCAAACATGACCTGGAACTAGGACCTTGGTGACCATCGGTGACCAACGGTGACCAGGACCTTGGTGTCATTCTACATAGAAAAACTTTGTTGGAATGCGCATATTGCTCTCAAAGGCTCAAATCATCAGATGTCAACTTGCACCCCTGATAGGGTGGAGCTCGAAACTGCCTCCAGAAAAGAAATGATTCCTTTATAAGACTCTTCTGCGGCCACCCCTCACCAGTATGGGGAAATACTACCAACACCAACGTCAGGAGACTTCAGAGCTTCCAAAATAAAATCCTCAGATCTGTGGTCAGTGCTCCCTGGTTTGCGAAAAACAAGACCATTCACATTGATTTGAGCACTGACCCCATATACACCCACATTCGGAAACTCGCACAGACCTTTCCGAGACAGTGGAAGATCATCCTTATGATATAATTAGATCTTTGATTGCTTATGATCCATTGGTTTTAAATAAATTCAAGCGTCCTAAGATTGTGGTGTATGACACCCGCATGTTTAACTTTTAGTTGTGCTTCTTTAGCAAATTTGTTTTGCCCGTGTGGCCCCTTTGGGGTTTACGTGTTTTACTTTTGTTATTGCCAATCGGGAACTATTTTAGACTTCGAGATATAAGCCCTAGGCTTGGAACTCAAAAAATTAATTCAAGATATCAGCTATCGGATATTCATTGCCCTCTTAATGTGTTTTATTCTTCTATTTGAACATTAAAAATCCTATTCTGAAAATAAAGTCAGCCACTTAGTCTAAAGTGCTGAAAATATATCATCTATCATCATGAAATTTATTTCATTTTAAATCATTTTCCAAACTGGAATTTATTAATAATGAGATTATAGTAAATATTAGTCACAGTATAAAGAAATTATGATTTGTTTTCTATTGACAGTATGAATACGTTTATTTTCTAGTATCTTTTGTGTCTTTTAAATCTACTACTTATTTTTATATTGCAATTAAGAGTCAGTTTTGTTTTAATAATTTCAAATATATTATTCGCCCTAGTGGAATATAATATGCATACAATTCTCTCCATAGGAAATTGACCACTAGGTGAGTCGTGTTGGATTTTAAGTCGCAAATATGTCATCCCTAATAAAAACGAAAGCTTTATTCGTTCAGGGCAGTATATATCTAGAAACATTTCTTTATGTTTAGAGTTTTCAACAACAAATGCCGATCAAAAACCAATATAGAGCTGGAAAAAACTACCAGTATCGAATTATGAATTCCAGGTTTAAAAAATTATGGTTTTAAGTCAGAGTGGTCTTCTTTATAATGTTTTAATACTAACTCCTTTCAACTCACCAGACAGTCAGATGGGCTTGAAATGGAACCTGGAAACTATAGATTTTATAGTGTAGTGCGTTATCGACTGAGCCAAGTCCCCACCCAAAAACTCTAGTAATTTGTGTGTGTATTCTCTAATAATAATTTTTCCTTAATAATAATTAAATAATTAACTGTGGAGTGCCCATAAACGTCCAATGGGGAAGAGAGGGTTCACATGTTTGAGTCTAATGGGAGTTTGGATTGTTTTACCTCTGAGCGGCACGTTTTTCCATATAATGGGCTAAATGGCCAGGTTACAAGGACCCCGAAGGCTCAGAGAAGGTTGAAGACCCACTGGACAGCTGTTAGGAGACAGATAGTAGTTTCCCGTCAAGCCATCCTATGCGTTTTTAACACGCACAGAATTATAGCTCTCCCGCACACGGACCTTGAAATAATGTCCCATCTGACGGACGGCGGCCTTTCCAAGCCCATCGGTGTCCCATATTGACCGAGGGTAGTGAATTTTGTGGAGACAAATCTCTTAACACTGGCCCAGGGCGGACTAGAAACTTGGAACTGCAGACTATGAGTCTAGTATACCACTCGATAGAGAAAGCCATGTACTTCTACGGCTTGCTGACATCTGAGTAAGCCGTGGCCCCGTGTGCATGAGAGCCATACCCTGTGCACGTTAAATGGTACTCTGGATGGCCTTGACTGGAGGTTACGATCTGTCTCCCAACAGCTGTTCCAGTTGGTACCCACCCCCAACCTTCTCTGAGCCTTCGGAGTCCTTGTGACCTGGCCATTTAGCCCATGCTGTGCAAAAAAGTGCCGCTCAGAGGTAAAACAACACAACGCTGATATCTGAGAGTCAAGTAAATGAAATACAATATGCAGACTGTTGAGAAAGTTCTGTTTCGACAGATTTAGGGGTCCTGTAACTCCACAGATACTTGACCGATTGGTCGCGAATTTCTTACCCACTTTCCCATGTGTGGGTCCTCGTTCATTAATAAAAATTGGGTCCCTATGTGCCATGGGACGGGATTAATTCCTTTACGAATGTCGAGAATTTGGCAACGGTGGGCAACGCTGGCTTCATCTTGGCTCCTATGAAAGTATAGGAAGAAATGAACTTCTCGTTAATTGATGGTCACGCACACATACAACGTCACGTTGGGTTGTTTTACCTCTGAGCGGCACATTTTTGCACACAATGGGCTAAATGGCGAGGTCACAAGGACCCCGAAGTCTCAGAGAAGGTTGGGGGAGGGGACCCACTGGAACAGCTGTTGGGAGACAGATGGTAGCCTCCCATCAAGGCCATCCAGTGTGTTCTTTAACGTGCACAGGGTATGGCTCTCCCATACACGGAACCACGGCTTAACGTCCCATCTGACGGCGGTGGTCTTTCCAAGGCCATCTGTGTCCCCTTCTGACCGTGGGCAGGGCGGGAATTTTGCGGAGCTAAATCTCAACGCTGACCCAGCTGGGACTCGAACCTGGGAACTACAGATTACGAGCCTGGCGCGCTACCGACTGAGCCACCCCCGCTCCATACAACGTCACACAACTGGGGAATCCAAAATTTATACACTTGTTTTGTGAGGTCCACAGTGAGTGTAAAATTTGAGGTGGATAAGATTAAAAATGACTGAGATACAGAGCGTTAGAGAAATATGGACTAAATTAAGGTTAGTAATTAGCGTAAAGCAGGCATGGTCTTATGTAACTATTTGTATGTTGTATGAGAAACCAGGGCAATTTAGGTAAAACTTTTAGATTATCACCACACTTTGTCGAGTGAAGACTGTGGCAATCACCAACCTATATCAATCACAATATCAATAGCAATCACAATATCCAATTCTCTTTCAAAAATTTTCAATTTTGAGGGAAGACTGCATCCATTTTCTTCGCAAAATTTCCTGTCCTTCCCACGGTCAGAAGGGGACACCGATGGGCTTGGAAAGATCGCTGTCCTTCGGATGGGACGTTAAACCGTGGCCCCGTGTGCGGGAGAGTCATAACCTGTGCACGTTAAAGAACACGCTGGAAATCCTTGACGGGAGACTACCATCGGTCTCCCAACAGCTGTTCCAGTGGGTCCCTCCCTCAACTTTCTCTGAGCCTTTGGGGTCCTTGTGACCTTGCCATTTAGCACATGATGTGCGAAAAAGTGACGCTCAGAGGTAAAACAACCCACCCCCTTTAAAAAAATTAACTTTTTCTTTAAGATTATGAAGGAGTAAATGAGCAAGAAACACTCTCTGTGGAAAAATTTTATATTGAAATGGAAATTTCAAATTTTAGTTTTTTTATTTTAAAAACTACTGGTAGTTAAAAGACTTACTAAACATTTTTCTGCATTCTTATAAATACATGAAAGATCGTGACTTACCAGAAATAAATTAGAGATGAAAAACTAACCTTAGGGGGCGGGGGTGGCTCAGTCGGTAGCGCGCCAGGGTCGTAATCTGTAGTTCCCAGGTTTGAGTCCCAGCCGGGTCAGCGTTGAGATTTATCTCCGCAAAATTCCCCGCCCTGACCACGGTCAGTAGGGGACACCGATGGGCTTGGAAAGGCCGCCGTCCGTCGGATGGGACGTTAAGCCGTGTCTCCGTGTGCGGATGGGAGAGACATACCCTGTGCACGTTAAAGAACGCGCTGGATGGCCTTGACGGGAGGTTACCATCTGTCTCCCAACAGCTATTCCAGTGGGTCCCCTCCTCCAACCTTCTCTGAGCCTTCGGGGTCCATGTGACCTGGCCATTTAGCCCATGGTGTGGCAAAAAGTGCCGCTCAGAGGTAAAACAACCCAACCCAACTAACCTTAGGAGTAAAACTGTTGGATTTTGATGCGTTTTCAATTTTTACCTAAACCTCAATATCGAATCGTTACCAAAGAGTACAATGGAATGGCTTAACTGTTTTATTGATTATCTCACATGACTAATAATCCAATGGTCTTGTAGTATAAGTATTGATGCCTTGTAGGAGTAGTTGGGTTGTTTACATCTGGGAGGAACGTTTTCTTTTGCACACCATGGGCTAACTGGCCAGGTCACAAGGGCTCCGAAGGCTCAGAGAAGGTTTGGGAGAGGAGACCCACTGGAACAGCTGTTGAGAGACAGATGATAGCCTCCCGTCAAGGCCATCCAGCGTGTTCCTTAACGTGCACAGGGTATGGCTCTCCCGCACACGTAGCCAGGGCTTAACGTCACATCCAACGGATGGCGGCCTTTCCAAGCCCATCGGTGTCCTATACTGATCGAGAGCAGGAAGGGGAATTCTGCGGAGATAAATCTCAACGCTGACCCAGCTAGGACTCGAACCTGTGAAGTTGTTGGGTTGGGTTGTTTTACCTCTGAGCGGCACTTTTTTGCACACCATGGGCTAAATGGCCAGGTCACATGGACCCCGAAGGCTCAGAGAAGGTTGGGGGAGGGGACCCACTGGAACAGCTGTTGGGAGACAGATGGTAGCCTCCCGTCAAGGCCATCCAGCGTGTTCTTTAACGTGCACAGGGTATGTCTCCCCCGCACACGGGCCCACGGCTTAACGCCCCATCCGACGGTCGGCGGCCTTTCCAAGCCCATCGGTGTCCCCTACTGACCGTGGGCAGGGCGGGGAATTTTGCGAAGATAAATCTCAACGCTGACCCAGCTGGAACTCGAACCTGTGAAGTACAGATTACTAGCCTGGCGCGCTACCGACTGAGCCACCCTACCCCAATCCCCATTACGATGACGTAATTGCCCCAGAGAGAGCTTTAGCATCAAAGGAGAGACTCTCTTTTAGAATGTCAGTTTTTCATTAATGATTCTGAGCAGAATCTAGTTAAAAATTATACAATACGAAGGAAGTTCAAAAGTTCTTGACACGTGTCTGTAGATTTTTCTCTCATTCCTCATAAGATAATGAGCTGCGACTGAGAGCTTGTCTAAGCTTGTCGTTACGTGCTAAAAACAAAGTCCGTATCATCATTTCTCTCTTCGCTGGCAGCACGTAAATTTCGGTCTGCGAAATGTCTGCGTTGTTGTCATGAAACGTACTAAAGACGGGGAAAGATTTTACAATTTCACAAGAATGCAGCTGGAGGACGACGCGAAAAAAATTCATGACGATTTATCACAAGTATATGGGGATCCTGGCTGTCGTCGCCTAAATAGGGCAGCAGGTTAAATGTCGCCGTTGAAGACATTTTGAAAGGACCTTGGAGGTTTCATTACTGAAATCTTACTGCTGAAAATTTTTGAATATATAATTAATCTAAAATCAAAAAAGATTGTGCAGCAGTTCTTCGTAGTGTAGGGGCGGGGGTGGCTCAGTCGGTAGCGCGCCAGGCTCGTAATCTGTAGTTCCCAGGTTCGAGTCCCAACTGAACCAACGTTGAGATTTATCTTCGCAAAATTCCCCGCCTTGCCCACGGTCATTAGGGGACACCGATGGGATTGGAAAGGCCGCCGTCCGTCGGATGGGATTGGAAAGGCCGCCGTCCGTCGGATGGGACGTTAAGCAGTGGCCCCTTATACGGGAGAGAGTCACACCCTGTGCACGTTAAGGAACGCGCTGTATGGCCTTGACGGGAGGTTACCATCTGTCTCCCAACAGCTCTTCCAGTGAGTACCCTCCCCAACCTTCTCTGAGCCTTCAGGGTCCATGCGACCTGGCCATTTAACCCATGGTGTGCAAAAAAGTGCCGCTCAGAGGTAAAACAACCCAACAACTCTTCGTAGTATATTCTATTTTTTTTTGTCATTTTATTGGTTCAGAAGATTTTTTAAAGAAATATTATTAATAACTTTCGTCCTTTTATTATTTTAACTTTCGTTCGAGTTGATAAAAATTCCAAGTCTTTCTGCGCTATATTTACTGCAGTTTAAAAGATCTGGTTTCGGCATGTGATGATAGCAATCACTTTGAGTTGTAGCTATCCTTCCCAGGAGGAATCTCAATGTTGCTGTTTTAAGATATGAATGCATTACCGATTTTTGAGCGTATCTTGTATAGGAAGAGACTGCGTTGGTTTTCACATATTGCTGATATAGAACTAGCGAATAGAATCACAGGATTATGTCTAAAAGGCTCAGAAAAAGGAGAAGACTTAGAATGATGTGATTGGACAATGTCAAACGAGACTGCTTTCTAAATACCTTCCAGTGGCTAAATGCAACAGCACTAACTCAGGATAGACGTTTATGGAGGAATAAATTGTTTAGTATAGTTGGTCCTCCGTGGCCCTTGGAAGTGGGTTGGGTTGGGTTGTTTTACCTCTGAGCGGCAGTTTTTTGCACACCATGGGCTAAATGGCCAGGTCACAGGGACCCCGAAGGCTCAGAGAAGGTTGGGGGAGGGGACCCACTGAAAGAGCTGTTGGGAGACAGATGGTAGCCTCCCGTCAAGGCCATCCAGCGTATTCTTTAACGTGCACAGGGTATGGCTCTCCCGCACACGGGGCCAAGACTTATCGTCCCATCCGACGGACGGCGGCCTTTCCAAGCCCATCGGTGTCCCCTACTGACCGTGGATAGGGCGGGGAATTTTGCGGAGATAAATCTCAACGCTGACCCAGCTGGGACTCGAACCTGGGAACTGCAGATTACGAGCCTGGCGCGCTACCGACTGAGCCCCCCCCCCCCCTTGGAAGTGCTTGAGGATTTTATGTATGTATGTATGTATGTATGTATGTATGTATGTATGTATGTATGTATGTATGCATGCAGATCCGAATCAAAATAAAATTTAAAAAAAAATCGTGTGAGGAGAGGGGACAAGAAACATAATCGAGAGGGAAAAATGGAGGCTGGATTTCCAATGCAGTATAGTATTTCTCTCTCCGTTATACTGGTCTTTAAAAATATTTCTGAAAAATACATATAACATAAAGAAGTATAATAATTTTTTTGCTTCCATTTCCTTCGAATCCTGCCCGAGCCAGCGTTGAGATTTATTTTCGCAAAACTGTCTGCCCTGCCCTCGGTCAGTAGGGGATAGCGATGGGCTTGGAAATGCCGCCATCAGCCGAATGGGACGTTAAGCCGCGGCCCCTGCTAACCTCTATCGTTTGGTCTTTTAACGGAAGGATTAAGACTGACTTCATCTCTTGAATTCCACCCAAGAACTGTTACTCACCACCCATTATTTAGTCTTCTAATGAAGAGTTCACAACTAAATGTCCATCGTTTACATTTTTCTGGATCCTGTGACTGGCATTTTCGTCATTTGGATTTCTGATGGAGGGCTCGGGACTGACCATCAATCATTTGGGCTTATGGTGGAAGGTTCGGGACTGACTGTTGGGTTGGGTTGTTTTACTTCTGAGCGACAATTTTTTGGCACAGCATGGGCTAAATGACAGGTCACAAGGATCCCGAAAGCTCAGAGAAGATTGGAAGAGGGGATTCACTGGAACAGCTGTTGGAAGACAGATGGTGGCCTCTCGTCAAGGCCATCCAGCGTGTTCTTTGACGTGCACAGGGTATGTCTCTCCCATACACGGGACCACGGCTTAAGGTCCCATCTGACGGGCGGTGGTTTTTCCAAGTACATCGGTGTCCCCTACTGATCATGGGCAGGGTGGGGACATTTGGGCTTATGGTGGAGGCTCGGGACTGAGGAGGAGAGCTCAGGGCTGACTGTCCATCATTTAGGCTTATGATGGAGGACTCTGAACTGACAATCCTCCATTTGGGTTTATGATGGAGAGATCAGGATTGATAGCCATCCATTTGGGCTTATAGATGAAGGTTCAGATTGATAATCCGCCATTTGTGCTTATGATGGAGGGTTCGAGACTGACCGTCCAGAATCTGGGCTTATAATGGAGGGTTCGAGACTGACAGTCCATCATTTGGACTTATGGTAGAGGTTTCGAGACTAACCGTCCATCATCTGGGCTTATGATGGTGGTTTCGAGACTGACCGTCCATCATTTGGACTTATGGTGGAGGGTTCACGACTGACAGTTCATCATGCGGACTTTTGATGGAGAACTTGCGAAGGATTGCTCGGACTTTGGACCACTCTGAAATGCCTACTCCATTTGATTTTCTTTGTATGGGTAGAGCGAGAGATAATGGATTCGAAACTGTGAAAGCGTTTCTTACTTGTAAAGGAGTAATTGAATTTTTTTTTTGCTCTTTTTTCCCCCCTGAAATTCAGGAAATTAAAACCAGACTTTATTTCTGTATCTATATATAAAATGTACATGTTTATAAATAATATAGTAATGATCTGGTTTTTTTTTTTCAGTTACCAAGAAATCAGTAGCAAAGAAATAAGAATTGTACCATCAACACTCTGAAGAATGTCGTCTGGAAAACATCCGGAATACACGACCCTGACGCCTTTACCTTTGACCCCGGAAGTGATCCCCCACGACTTTGAGCAACTGGCGAACCTGGGTTTAGCTCTGCAGAATGATATGACCCCTCACTATACGGTGATGAACATGATGCCTCCTCTAACGACATCGATGATAGAAGACTCTCTTCCTCCAAGAATCCCGATGAGTCCTGAGGACTACGAAGATGACGATGAAGACCAAGAGTATGACGAGATGGATCCACTGAACTTGAGGAGGAAAGATCCTTTCTCTCCTCATTGCAAGATCCCTATTCCGACGCCTTACTCTCCGTACGAGTACTGGCTCGAGCCCTCGTTTATCCGGAGGAGGAACGAGCGCGAGAGGCAGAGAGTGCGCAATGTGAACGATGGATTTGAGAGGCTGAAGAATCATCTTCCCATCTCGACCAGAGATAAAGATAAGCGACTCAGCAAAGTGGAGATTCTTCGCATGGCCATTCGCTACATACAACAGCTTCAGGATATGCTGAAAAACGATCGCATTTTGGATGACAGCAAAGAGAACAGAGTTGGGATCCTTACAGATTCCGAATGATTAGAACACTTCTTTTTTTTTTATCCGGAAAACAAATTTAATGAAATATAGAGAAAAAAACTTCCGGTAACTTTCATTTCTTCGGATAATTGTTGTTGTTGTCCCTACCAAAAACAATGTAGTTAAAATATTACAAAGCATCAGTGAAAATGCAAAATTTTCACAAAAAACAGTTAGTGTCGACTTGGTTTGCTGTTATTGGTTTTTCTGCATAAAGAATCCAGAGACATTCTAATAATAATAATAACAATAATATAAATATTATTATATATAATATTATTATGCAATTATACTGCAGTAGATCTGTTCCTTACACAGAAAAACTAATAACGGCAAATCAAGCCGATATATGCACACAATAAACAAATCAAGCTTTTCAGCTACTACTTTTTTTTCTGTTTCCAACTATGAATGGAACACAGTATTCCAACTGGGAGACGTGGGTTCGAATCCGACTTAGGGATTGGGTTGGGTTGTTTTACCTCTGAGCGGCAGTTTTTTGCACACCATGGGCTAAATGGCCAGGTCACATGGACCCCGAAGGCTCAGAGAAGGTTGGGGGAGGGGACCCACTGGAACAGCTGTTGGGAGACAGATGGTAGCCTCCCGTCAAGGCCATCCAGTGTGTTCTTTAACGTGCACAGGGTATGGCTCTCCCGCACACGGGACCACGGATTAACGTCCCATCCGACGGACGGCGGCCTTTCCAAGCCCATCGGTGTCCCCTACTGACCGTGGGCAGGGCGGGGAATTTTGCAGAGATAAATCTCAACGCTGACCCAGCTGGGACTCGAACCTGGGAACTACGGATTACGAGTCTGGCGCGCTACCGACTGAGCCCCCCCCCCCCCCCGACTTAGGGAGAACCGAAATTTTTTCAGCTAATTATTTCAAGCGGACATTTTTCCGTAATGCTTCGTTGTGTTCCATTCCGAACATGACATGCTGTATCTCACATATTACGTAATAAAATGATCATGCTTCAATTGCTGCAAGTGAACATGTTCTTTCAATGTTATTACCGACTTAACAGGTGTATGTCAAATTATATATTTTTATTAGGTCACCAGTAGAATTTTAACAAATGCGTAAATGAATTATTTTCTAAAGTATCTTTAAACACAAACTGCATTAAAATACACAAATTAAGAGAATTTTTTTTTAAACACTGAAACTTTATAAAAGCAGCTTAATAAATTTTTATTCCTCTTTTCTTCATACAGAATGTTCTATTCATGAATTTTTAGGGGCGGTAGTGGCTCAGTCGGTAGCGCGCCAGGCTCGTAATCTGCTAGTTCCCAGGTTCTAGTCCCAACTGAGTCAGCGTTGAGATTTATCTCCGCAAAACTCACTGCCCTGCCCACAGTCAGTAGGGGACACCGATGGTGTTTGGAAAGGTCACCGTTCGTCGGATGGGACGTTAATCCGTGGCACCGTGTGCGGGAGAGCCATACCCTATGCATGTTAAAGCCTTTGTGCGGGAGAGCCATACCCTGTGCACGTTTAAGAACACGCTGGATAGTCTTGACGGCTGTTCCAGTTTTTTGTTTTGGGGTCTTCCCCCAAACCTTCTCTGAGCATTCGGGATCCTTGTGACCTGGCCATTTAGCCCATGGTGTGAAAAAAAGTGCCGCTCGGAGGTAAAACAACCCAATCCAGGAACTTTCAGGAACGCCTATAAAAACATTAGACTTACGTCATTCCTTTCAGACGCACTTGTGATAATTAAAATTAGGTATAATACTAGTCATTTTCAATAGAAATCAAGTTTATTCTAGTCAGAGATTAAGTTTAATGTTTGTATTTTCAGATATTGATCTAGTGAGAGATTAAAAAGAAAACAGAGATTTTACATTTACTCTCGTTTCGAGTGGAAATAAAATAGATGATGATGAAATGATAAGAGAAGAATTAAAAGCAGAAACTAATTATGGAATTAAGGAACTAAAAACAAAATTATGTATGAGCTACATACAAGAACATACTCGGGGGAGTGATCAGGGGTCCGGACCCCACCCACCCCGGGAAAATCGGGTCGTCTTATACGAAATCTAAAACTTATCTACCTGCTCTGAAATATAAAATAGTTATTTTTGTATAATCTTATTTTAGCCTCATGTTTCATGTCCGACACTAAAAATAGATTAAAAAACACCAACTGGGAGACGTGGTTCGAATCCCACTTAGGGAAAACCCAAATGTTTTCAGCTAATTATTTCAAGGTGACATTTTCCTGCAACTCAACTATTAAATTTTAATCCATATATAATATCCTTAAAATCTTTCCTATTCAGTGGAATATTTCAGTAATAGGGAAAACCCATCGCCAACAAAACTGAATTTTGGGACCACCCCACAAAAAAAGATAAAATAAAAAATTAAAAAAAATCCTGGGTACATCCTGGCTGCATAAATTGGAAATAATATTTCGTTTCATCGTTTTTTAGTTGTGATTGTTTTATCCTAAGCCTTAATTAAGTGATAGTTAATATTTTAAACTTTAAAACTGTTCAATTGCCTTTGGCAATCAGGAGTGTTTAGTTTTTTAAATTTTGAATCCATTTTTTGTTCAGAAGTGAAGACCAAATGGAAATGCAACTGAATCTGGCAACGTTTCAAATAATCCAAAAAAAAGTTTCGAAGCATTTTCTTCTCTTTGTGATGATGTACTGAGACATGTCTGAAAATTTCAGCAGAATCAAATCTGTCAAATGTTATTGATATTACAAATAAAATATTTTAATAAACACCGTTTTCCTATTTCCTTTGTCGATTATTTCATCAATAATGGTATATGTATGGTGGGGGGGGGAAGGGATTTTCATTCTCCGTTTTTTGGGGATTGCAATAGAAAATATAAGATATTTAAGCTCTCAAGAGAGGGTGATTAATAACCTCGTAAATTAACTTGACCACTGACCAATGGTATAGTGCGAGACTATTAGCTGCACAACTGGCTCTTTGATAGACTGATTGACAGGCTACTGAAAATCATTGACCTACGAACTTAAGAGCTTTAGGAGTTCCAACTGAAGATTTTCAGCAGTTTCGCGGTAAAATATTTTGGGATACACTGTGAGAGCTCAGAAGTCGCTAGATCTAGTAACAAAGTCTCTAAATTAGCAACACTGCTACTGATTAATTTCTGAGAACTGAGTGACGAAACGCGGCGCTGTAGTTCATGTCTGTACACGTTTGTCAATCCTCCCTTCCCTACCTGAGAGCCGAACCTTCCCGAACAGCTGTGAAACTGGTTTTTCGTCTTGTATTGCTTTAAAAACAAATAAAGGAACAAGCTGGATGTTGAAGATGACTTGAGACTCTACCTTAGCAAGATAACCCCAACCACTGATGAACTGTGCAAGCGTAAACAAGAGCAACCATTTCCCTGATTACACGGTAAAATGTTTATAATTTTATAAGATTTGTGAAATTGTTTACGTCATTTTTTCCTGTTTATCGATATATGTAATTTATGAATACAAAATTTAATGTGTATATATATATATGTGTTTTATTTTATTCCCATTGTTATACTATAACTCTAGTTTTATCTATCTATACAAGGGGTACGCCAGTTACATACACATTTCCAGGGGGTACGTGAAGCATAAGAGGTTGAGAAACACTGATACATGTGTTTTATTTTATTCCCATTGTTATACTCTAACTATAGTTTTATCTATCTATACAAGGGGTACGCCAGTTACATACACATTTCCAGGGGGTACGTGAAGTATAAAAGGTTGAGAACCACTGATATATATGTTTTATTTTATTCCCTTTGTTATACTATAACTATAGTTTTATCTATCTATACAAGGGGTACGCCAGTTACATACACATTTCCAGGGGGTACGTGAAGTATAAAAGGTTGAGAACCACTGATATATATGTTTTATTTTATTCCCTTTGTTATACTCTAACTATAGTTTTATCTATCTATACAAGGGGTACGCCAGTTACATACACATTTCCAGGGGGTACGTTAAGCATAAAAGGTTGAGAACCACTGATATATATGTTTTATTTTATTCCCATTGTTATACTATAACTATAGTTTTATCTATCTATACAAGGGGTACGCCAGTTACATACACATTTCCAGGGGGTACGTTAAGCATAAAAGGTTGAGAACCACTGATATATATGTTTTATTTTATTCCCATTGTTATACTATAACTATAGTTTTATCTATCTATACAAGGGGTACGCCAGTTACATACACATTTCCAGGGGGTACGTTAAGCATAAAAGGTTGAGAACCACTGATATATATGTTTTATTTTATTCCCATTGTTATACTCTAACTATAGTTTTATCTATCTATACAAGGGGTACGCCAGTTACATACACATTTCCAGGGGGTACGTGAAGTATAAAAGGTTGAGAACCACTGATATATATGTTTTATTTTATTCCCTTTGTTATACTCTAACTATAGTTTTATCTATCTATACAAGGGGTACGCCAGTTACATACACATTTCCAGGGGGTACGTTAAGCATAAAAGGTTGAGAACCACTGATATATATGTTTTATTTTATTCCCATTGTTATACTATAACTATAGTTTTATCTATCTATACAAGGGGTACGCCAGTTACATACACATTTCCAGGGGGTACGTTAAGCATAAAAGGTTGAGAACCACTGATATATATGTTTTATTTTATTCCCATTGTTATACTATAACTATAGTTTTATCTATCTATACAAGGGGTACGCCAGTTACATACACATTTCCAGGGGGTACGTGAAGCATAAAAGGTTGAGAACCACTGATATATATGTTTTATTTTATTCCCATTGTTATACTATAACTATAGTTTTATCTATCTATACAAGGGGTACGCCAGTTACATACACATTTCCAGGGGGTACGTTAAGCATAAAAGGTTGAGAACCACTGATATATATGTTTTATTTTATTCCCATTGTTATACTATAACTATAGTTTTATCTATCTATACAAGGGGTACGCCAGTTACATACACATTTCCAGGGGGTACGTTAAGCATAAAAGGTTGAGAACCACTGATATATATGTTTTATTTTATTCCCATTGTTATACTATAACTATAGTTTTATCTATCTATACAAGGGGTACGCCAGTTACATACACATTTCCAGGGGGTACGTTAAGCATAAAAGGTTGAGAACCACTGATATATATGTTTTATTTTATTCCCATTGTTATACTATAACTATAGTTTTATCTATCTATACAAGGGGTACGCCAGTTACATACACATTTCCAGGGGGTACGTTAAGCATAAAAGGTTGAGAACCACTGATATATATGTTTTATTTTATTCCCATTGTTATACTATAACTATAGTTTTATCTATCTATACAAGGGGTACGCCAGTTACATACACATTTCCAGGGGGTACGTTAAGCATAAAAGGTTGAGAACCACTGATATATATGTTTTATTTTATTCCCATTGTTATACTCTAACTATAGTTTTATCTATCTATACAAGGGGTACGCCAGTTACATACACATTTCCAGGGGGTACGTTAAGCATAAAAGGTTGAGAACCACTGATATATATGTTTTATTTTATTCCCATTGTTATACTATAACTATAGTTTTATCTATCTATACAAGGGGTACGCCAGTTACATACACATTTCCAGGGGGTACGTGAAGCATAAAAGGTTGAGAACCACTGATATATATGTTTTATTTTATTCCCATTGTTATACTATAACTATAGTTTTATCTATCTATACAAGGGGTACGCCAGTTACATACACATTTCCAGGGGGTACGTTAAGCATAAAAGGTTGAGAACCACTGATATATATGTTTTATTTTATTCCCATTGTTATACTATAACTATAGTTTTATCTATCTATACAAGGGGTACGCCAGTTACATACACATTTCCAGGGGGTACGTTAAGCATAAAAGGTTGAGAACCACTGATATATATGTTTTATTTTATTCCCATTGTTATACTATAACTATAGTTTTATCTATCTATACAAGGGGTACGCCAGTTACATACACATTTCCAGGGGGTACGTTAAGCATAAAAGGTTGAGAACCACTGATATATATGTTTTATTTTATTCCCATTGTTATACTATAACTATAGTTTTATCTATCTATACAAGGGGTACGCCAGTTACATACACATTTCCAGGGGGTACGTTAAGCATAAAAGGTTGAGAACCACTGATATATATGTTTTATTTTATTCCCATTGTTATACTATAACTATAGTTTTATCTATCTATACAAGGGGTACGCTAGTTACATACACCTTTCCAGGGGGTACGTGAAGCATAAAAGTTTGAGAACCACTGTTATAGGAGACTGATTAAAGATCTTCGTATAATCTTTTTAAATATTAATCTTTTTTAACAACATTCGATCAGGTTTTAATTAGAAATTTTCTTAATGCCAAATCCATTAACCCGCAGATCCACGAGAGTCCTACTTCTAACGGCACGACACCGGGATCAATGCCTTTGCCTAGGCTAAAGAACATCGAAACTGGACCATCGAAAATTGGCAGCGAATAGCCTGGAGTGATGATTCCCGATTGAATGCCGTGGATCCTGCATGTCAGGTCGGAACAGTACAAGCTGGTGAAGGCTCAGTGATGGCCTCGGGTGTCTTCATTTGGACGTCTGTGTGATCTTTGGTACGTGTACCGACGACTCTCAATGCATCCCGGTACGTAGAACTCATGGTTGACCATTTACACCCATTTATGGCCATCATGCATCCCAATGGAGATGGCGTCTACCAGCAAGACAACTGTTCATCTCACAGGTCCAGGTTGGCTACTGCATAGTTGCAGGAGCATTCTGCTGACTTTGAAATGATGAATTGGCCACCTAGAAGCACAGATTTAAATCCCATCGAAAATCTTTGGGATACTGTCCCATCAGCGACGACCTTGAGATTACTGCGGACAGCTCTGGAGGATGCATGGGTCGCCATACCTGTGGAACATTTACACAAGCTTGTGGAGTCCTTGCCTCGTCGTGTGACGGCCGTTATCAGGGCCAGAGGGGGTCCAACACGTTACTAGGTTGCTATCCTTAATTCAATGGCACTTCAGTGTATTAAAGAAGTTATTGATAACACAAACAAACACATAAACTTTCAATAAGTGAAATTTTGAACAAACCAAAAATATCATCTTTTGTTGCATTTTTAACTTCTGGTTTACACAATCCTTTTTTATTTGACTGAATTTTATTTTTTTAATTTTATTTAATTCTGTCTTATAGGTTGTCCTATAAACTGTTATTCCATATCTGATTATAGATTCAAAAAGTGCTTTATATACTAAAACAGTGAATTATGTATCAACAAACAACTCAAGTTTCCAAATTTCAAATGCTACAAATCGTAACCTTCAACACATCTAGTCAATATGTTTATTCCATTTCATTTTCCAATTCATTTACAAGCCTAGGTAAATTATTTCGTTTACTTCTCCTATTTGAGGACAATTGCATATATCAGGTCCAACAGTGAACAACTGATTCGATGTTTAGTAATACTTCTATTGTTAGTTGTTGAAAACCTATAACGAAACGAACTGTGAATTTTTACAACAGGGGTGACTCTTTTAAAACTGAACCAATATGCTTGAGTTAGGCCGGGTTGTTTCTACTTCGGAACGGCACTCTTTTGCACACAATGGGATAAATAGCCAGGTCACAAGGACCCCAAGTGCATGGAAAAGATTGTGGGAGGGGACCCACTGAAACAGCTGTTGAAAGACTGATGGTAGCTTCCCGTCATGGCCACCCAGCGTGTTCTTTAACATGACAGGTTATGGCTCTCTCAAACATCGGGGGACGGGGGGGGGGGACTCAATCGGTAGCGCGCCAGGCTCGTAATCTGCAGTTCCCAGGTTCAAGTCCCAGCTGGGTCAGCGTTGAGATTTATCTCCGCGAAATTTCCCGCCCTGCCCACGGTCAGCAGGGGATACCGATGGGCTTGGAAAGGCAGCCGTCCGTCGGATGGGATGTTAAGCCGTACCCTGTGCACGTTAAAGAACACGCTGGATGACCTTGACGGGAGGCTACCATCTATCTCCCAACAGCTGTTCAAATTGATCCCCTTCCCCAACCTTCTGTGAGCCTTCGAGGTCCATGTGAACTGGTCATTTAGCCCGTGGTGTGCAAAAAAGTGTTTCTCAGAGGTAAAACAACCCAACCCAACAACCCAAACATGGGGCCATGTCTTAATGTCCCATCCAACGGACGGCAGCCTTTCCAAGACCTTCAGTGTCCTCTACTGACCGAGGGCAGGGAGGGGAGTTAGAGGAAATGAATCTCAAAGCTGGTCCAGCTAAGACTCGAACCTAGTCACCCCCAGCACCCCCCCCCCCACACACACACACACCTTTCTTTTTTACGTGTACGTGGCATCACGGTTTAATGTACTGTCTGATGGACAGTGGCCTTTCCAAGCGAATCAGTTTTCCTTTACTCAGAGAGTGCTGATTGAGAGTTAGCGGAGATTAATCTCAATGCCGGCCCAGTTGAGATTCGAACCTGGGCACACTACTGACTGAGCCATTTCCCCTACAATAAGTTTGAAAACTGGATTAAATTTAATAGAATACTTTCATTTTTTTTGTGCAGTCCATTTTTCCATAAAACGCTCAAATTACTGAGCCCTGAATCTGGCTTCTTGCTGACATCAAATGCAATTTTATCGCTTTGAGTGTGTAGGACACTTTCTTATCTACATCTTTCTCATAGCAACATTGGAAATAAGAAGTTGCCGTCCTCGAACATAGATGGCGCCACTGGCGACACATTCGGGTCACACGAGTGGATGAACGGCGAAAGCTGGATCTAGTTTAGTGATTAGAACAATCTGGAGATACGTGGGTTCGAGTCGCCAAAAATCAATTTTTTTTTCCAGAAAAACTATTTCTGTTCTTCTGTTCAGTGTATCTGTCTCAGTAAATCTGGGTTTCTCACAGGTCCAGAGAGGTCCGGGCCACTGCACACTTCTGAGGTTCCTATCCGAAATAAAAATTAATTGTTCTTATTATTTATGAAAATTTTTTATTCTATTTTAACAACATCCGTATGAAAAAAATTAACATAATTAACACGCCATATAAAAGATATGTGAGTAAAGCGAGACCTCAACAAAAAGACAACACCAGAAGAAAAACATCCCTGCCATATCTGAGGCTGGTCAGTTAAAAAATCGTATCTTTTACTAAATCACATGTTGTACTGTTTTATCCGGAACCGGATCTGAGGGAGGGCAACACATCCCCCCTCCTCACCGTAAATTTGAATGCTAATAAGGGGAATAGGGGCAAAAAATGTTAAACTTAGTTTTGTTTCGTTCATTTTTCAAGACATTTTTAAAGACCTGTAAAAAGGAAGGGGATATGTTACACTGCATTATAAATTAAGATTCTTTCCCCGAATATTTTCTACGCTGCATTGTAAATTAAGATTCTTTCCCCGAATATTTTTTATGCTGCATTGTAAATTAAGATTCTTTCCCCGAATATTTTCTACACTACGTTGTAAATTAAGATTCTTTCCCCGAATATTTTCTACGCTGCATTCTAAATTAAGATTCTTTCCCCGAATATTTTCTACGCTGCATTGTAAATTAAGATTTTTTTCCTGAATATTTTCTACACTGCATTGTAAATTAAGATTCTTCCCTGAATATTTTCTACACTGCATTGTAAATTAAGATCCCCCCGAATATTTTCTACGATGCATTGTAAATTAAGATTCCTTCCCCGAATATTTCTACGCTGCATTGTAAATTAAGATTCTTTCCCGAATATTTTCTACACTGCATTGTAAATTAAGATTCTTTCCCGAATATTTTCTACACTACATTGTAAATTAAGATTCCTCCCCTAATATTTTCTACACTACATTGTAAATTAAGATTCTTTCCCGAATATTTTCTACACTACACTGTAAATTAAGATTCTTCCCTGAATATTTTCTACACTGCATTGTAAATTAAAAATTTTTCCCCGAATATTTTCTACGATGCATTGTAAATTAAGATTCCTTCCCCGAATATTTTCTACACTACATTGTAAATTAAGATTCTTCCCAGAATATTTTCTACGCTACATTGTAAATTAAGATTCCATCCCCGAATATTTTCTACGCTACATTGTAAATTAAGATTCCTTCCCCGAATATTTTCTACGTTGTAAATTAAGATTCTTCCCCGAATATTTTCTACGCTACATTGTAAATTAAGATTCTTTCCCCGAATATTTTCTACACTACATTGAAAATTAAGATTTTTTTTCCTCGAATATTTTCTACGATGCATTGTAAATTAAGAATTTTTTTTCCTCGAATATTTTCTACGCTGCGTTGTAAATTAAGATTCATTCCCCGAATATTTTATCCACTGCATTGTAAATTAAGATTCTGTCCCCGAATATTTTCTGGATCTTGGCCTGATTAATATAAAAAAACAAGTGTCTAAATTTGAACCCTCAGTATCTGAAAGGCCCTGTCTTCAGTGATACATTTCAATAAAATTTTTTATTCCAAACCTTCGCCCTGGAATAATATTTTGTTTTATATAATTTCTGCTGTAAACACCAACCATTCGAAATTACCCCCATCAAGTTCCGCGATGTATATTGTTCTTCATCTATTCAAAGTGTGACGTCAGTTCCAACAATGGCCATTGATGCCATACGAAGAACACGAGGAAAGTCCTGGAGCTCCTGTATTGGCTGTTCGTCTCTCGCGCTACCTTGTCCATTAAGCTGCATGTGCAGCTGCGTGCTCGTGCTGCCAATGGTCACATGTCAGGTGCAATAGTTGCTGTCGCAGCGAGAGCAACCGGAACAGGAGAGATGCATTTACAGACACGTGTGTCCAACTGTAGAGCGTTCGCTCGTCACTATCAGTTTTCTTCGCTCTTTTGTCCTTTTCAACGGAGCATTTAGCGCAGTTAGTGGTCCTTTAATGGATTAGGAGGATTTCCTCTGAATTATTTAGGAAGAGCAGGAGCTTCGAGGAAGATGATTCTGATGAATTCGTCTCTCACGTTGCTATTGACGACCTTTCACGAGATGGTTTGGGTTGGGTTGTTTTAACTCTGAGCGGCACTTTTTTCCACACATTCGGCTAAGTGGCGAGGTTACAAGGACCCTTAAGGCTCAGAGAAGGTTGGGGGAGTGGACCCACTGGACAGCTGTTGGGAGACAGATGGTAGCCTCCCGTCAAGCACACAGCGTGTTCTTTAACGTGCACAGATATAGCTCTCGCGATTACGGGGCCACGGCTTAACGTCCCATCCGACGGACGGCGGCCTTTGCCAAGCCCATTGGTGTCCCCTACTGACCGTTGGCAGGGCGGGGAGTTTTGTGGAGATAAATCTCAACGCTGACCTAGCTGGGACTCGAACTTGGGAACTGAAGATTACGAGCCTGGCGCGCTACCAACTGAACTTATTACCTCATTCCTCAATTGATGTAATTCAAATGGATACCGATAATTGCTGAATGAAATATTCACGGAGGAGGGGGTGGCTCAGTCGGTAGCGCGCCAGGCTCATAATCAGCAGCCCCAGTTCGAGTCCCATCTAGGTCAGCGTTGAGATTTGTCTCAGCAAAGCTCCCCGCCCAGCACACGGTCAGTAGTGGACACCGATGGGCTTGAAAAGGCCGCCGTCCGTTGGATGGGACGTTAAGCCGTGACTACGTGTGCGGGAGAGCAATACCCTGTGCACGTTAAAGAACACGCTGGATGGCCCTAATGGAAGGCTACCATCTGTCTCCTAACAGCTGTCCAGTGGGCCCCCTTCTCGAGTCCTTGTGACCTGTTTGAGGGCAAAAAAAAAAGTGCCGCTCAGAGGTAAAACAACCCCAATATGCACCAGAGCGTGATTGGAGTGAAGACCCACTGTCTGAAAGAATCAAATTTCTTTCTGAATGAAAATTGAATGCCCACTCAAATGCCTTGAGGATAGCCCAAAGTTCGCCATTCATAATAGATATTGGATTAGACAACAAAAATTCTTCTTTAATGCTGAGATCAGGAATGCAGAAAGCACAGGATACTATTCCAGTTTCATCACTTCTAGAACCATCAGTAAAGATGTGGCAAAAACCAGCAAATCTCCCACCAATATACTGCATGGTAAGAGCCCATAGTTCTTCAGATGGGTAGTGATGCTTTGAAATCACGTCAGGGATGTAAGGAAAACTATCTGGCCTCGAGACATTCCAAATGGGAAAATCGGTATGCTGTCTCCTGCAACATTTCTGTTAGTCAGATTTGAAAGGAAAGTATTACTTTTGATACTTCTGAAAATGCTCGATCTTTTGCAGTTGTTAAAAATTTTACCTGAGATTAGGTTTCGTTTGGTCTTGGTTTTCATTCTTGCCGGACATTTAAAAAGAATGGATTCTGCAGATTACGAGCCTGGCGTACTGTCGTCTGAGCCACCCCGCAACATTTTGGGATGGAATTTGTTTATATGTTGACCATTCCCCTCGTAACATTCCATTATTTTCCCGAGTTAAAAATTTCCGACAAAAGTCCTGTCTTTCTACTGCATAGCATAAAACAGCACACTAAGGTCTTTCTTTGTCACAAATCCATTCTCTGAGTATTATACTGACTAAAGCAACATCATTAATGATGAAAGGGACCTGGTAAGGCATGGATGTTGTGTTGGCTTTCTGCTATCTCTCCTTCGGCACAGATCTTCTGTATGGTGTATTAAAGCAACATACAGGCTCCTGTCAGACCTCTGTGGCAAGCAGCTGCTTGACCGCTAATTTATTTATTCTCATTTTTTTTTTTATTTACGGCACATAGGACAGAAGTTATTCCTAGCTTTCCCAGGCCTTCTCATACAAGGACCTGCCCTACTAAGACCGAAGTCCCTGCTGACCACTGCCTCAGTTGGAACTAACACAAGTCTGCGTTGCTGGAACAGTCGCTAGCTGCCTAACCCACCTTCTCATACAAGGACATGCCCTACTAAGACCGAAGTCCCTGCTGACCACTGCCTCAGTTGGAACTAACACAAGTCTGCGTTGCTGGAACAGTCGCTAGCTGCCTAACCCACCTTCTCATACAAGGACCTGCCCTACTAAGACCGAAGTCCCTGCTGACCACTGCCTCAGTTGGAACTAACACAAGTCTGCGTTGCTGGAACAGTCGCTAGCTGCCTAACCCACCTTCTCATACAAGGACCTGCCCTACTAAGACCGAAGTCACTGCTGACCACTGCCTCAGTTGGAACTAACACAAGTCTGCGTTGCTGGAACAGTCGCTAGCTGCCTAACCCACCTTCTCATACAAGGACCTGCCCTACTAAGACCGAAGTCCCTGCTGACCACTGCCTCAGTTGGAACTAACACAAGTCTGCGTTGCTGGAACAGTCGCTAGCTGCCTAACCCACCTTCTCATACAAGGACCTGCCCTACTAAGACCGAAGTCACTGCTGACCACTGCCTCAGTTGGAACTAACACAAGTCTGCGTTGCTGGAACAGTCGCTAGCTGCCTAACCCACCTTCTCATACAAGGACCTGCCCTACTAAGACCGAAGTCCCTGCTGACCACTGCCTCAGTTGGAACTAACACAAGTCTGCGTTGCTGGAACAGTCGCTAGCTGCCTAACCCACCTTCTCATACAAGGACCTGCCCTACTAAGACCGAAGTCCCTGCTGACCACTGCCTCAGTTGGAACTAACACAAGTCTGCGTTGCTGGAACAGTCGCTAGCTGCCTAACCCACCTTCTCATACAAGGACCTGCCCTACTAAGACCGAAGTCACTGCTGACCACTGCCTCAGTTGGAACTAACACAAGTCTGCGTTGCTGGAACAGTCGCTAGCTGCCTAACCCACCTTCTCATACAAGGACCTGCCCTACTAAGACCGAAGTCCCTGCTGACCACTGCCTCAGTTGGAACTAACACAAGTCTGCGTTGCTGGAACAGTCGCTAGCTGCCTAACCCACCTTCTCATACAAGGACCTGCCCTACTAAGACCGAAGTCACTGCTGACCACTGCCTCAGTTGGAACTAACACAAGTCTGCGTTGCTGGAACAGTCGCTAGCTGCCTAACCCACCTTCTCATACAAGGACCTGCCCTACTAAGACCGAAGTCCCTGCTGACCACTGCCTCAGTTGGAACTAACACAAGTCTGCGTTGCTGGAACAGTCGCTAGCTGCCTAACCCACCTTCTCATACAAGGACCTGCCCTACTAAGACCGAAGTCCCTGCTGACCACTGCCTCAGTTGGAACTAACACAAGTCTGCGTTGCTGGAACAGTCGCTAGCTGCCTAACCCACCTTCTCATACAAGGACCTGCCCTACTAAGACCGAAGTCACTGCTGACCACTGCCTCAGTTGGAACTAACACAAGTCTGCGTTGCTGGAACAGTCGCTAGCTGCCTAACCCACCTTCTCATACAAGGACCTGCCCTACTAAGACCGAAGTCCCTGCTGACCACTGCCTCAGTTGGAACTAACACAAGTCTGCGTTGCTGGAACAGTCGCTAGCTGCCTAACCCACCTTCTCATACAAGGACCTGCCCTACTAAGACCGAAGTCACTGCTGACCACTGCCTCAGTTGGAACTAACACAAGTCTGCGTTGCTGGAACAGTCGCTAGCTGCCTAACCCACCTTCTCATACAAGGACCTGCCCTACTAAGACCGAAGTCCCTGCTGACCACTGCCTCAGTTGGAACTAACACAAGTCTGCGTTGCTGGAACAGTCGCTAGCTGCCTAACCCACCTTCTCATACAAGGACCTGCCCTACTAAGACCGAAGTCCCTGCTGACCACTGCCTCAGTTGGAACTAACACAAGTCTGCGTTGCTGGAACAGTCGCTAGCTGCCTAACCCACCTTCTCATACAAGGACCTGCCCTACTAAGACCGAAGTCACTGCTGACCACTGCCTCAGTTGGAACTAACACAAGTCTGCGTTGCTGGAACAGTCGCTAGCTGCCTAACCCACCTTCTCATACAAGGACCTGCCCTACTAAGACCGAAGTCCCTGCTGACCACTGCCTCAGTTGGAACTAACACAAGTCTGCGTTGCTGGAACAGTCGCTAGCTGCCTAACCCACCTTCTCATACAAGGACCTGCCCTACTAAGACCGAAGTCACTGCTGACCACTGCCTCAGTTGGAACTAACACAAGTCTGCGTTGCTGGAACAGTCGCTAGCTGCCTAACCCACCTTCTCATACAAGGACCTGCCCTACTAAGACCGAAGTCACTGCTGACCACTGCCTCAGTTGGAGCTAACACAAGTCTGCGTTGCTGGAACAGTCGCTAGCTGCCTAACCCACCTTCTCATACAAGGACCTGCCCTACTAAGACCGAAGTCACTGCTGACCACTGCCTCAGTTGGAGCTAACACAAGTCTGCGTTGCTGGAACAGTCGCTAGCTGCCTAACCCACCTTCTCATACAAGGACCTGCCCTACTAAGACCGAAGTCACTGCTGACCACTGCCTCAGTTGGAGCTAACACAAGTCTGCGTTGCTGGAACAGTCGCTAGCTGCCTAACCCACCTTCTCATACAAGGACCTGCCCTACTAAGACCGAAGTCACTGCTGACCACTGCCTCAGTTGGAGCTAACACAAGTCTGCGTTGCTGGAACAGTCGCTAGCTGCCTAACCCACCTTCTCATACAAGGACCTGCCCTACTAAGACCGAAGTCACTGCTGACCACTGCCTCAGTTGGAGCTAACACAAGTCTGCGTTGCTGGAACAGTCGCTAGCTGCCTAACCCACCTTCTCATACAAGGACCTGCCCTACTAAGACCGAAGTCACTGCTGACCACTGCCTCAGTTGGAGCTAACACAAGTCTGCGTTGCTGAACAGTCGCTAGCTGCCTAACCCACCTTCTCATACAAGGACCTGCCCTACTAAGACCGAAGTCACTGCTGACCACTGCCTCAGTTGGAGCTAACACAAGTCTGCGTTGCTGGAACAGTCGCTAGCTGCCTAACCCACCTTCTCATACAAGGACCTGCCCTACTAAGACCGAAGTCACTGCTGACCACTGCCTCAGTTGGAGCTAACACAAGTCTGCGTTGCTGGAACAGTCGCTAGCTGCCTAACCCACCTTCTCATACAAGGACCTGCCCTACTAAGACCGAAGTCACTGCTGACCACTGCCTCAGTTGGAGCTAACACAAGTCTGCGTTGCTGGAACAGTCGCTAGCTGCCTAACCCACCTTCTCATACAAGGACCTGCCCTACTAAGACCGAAGTCACTGCTGACCACTGCCTCAGTTGGAGCTAACACAAGTCTGCGTTGCTGGAACAGTCGCTAGCTGCCTAACCCACCTTCTCATACAAGGACCTGCCCTACTAAGACCGAAGTCACTGCTGACCACTGCCTCAGTTGGAGCTAACACAAGTCTGCGTTGCTGGAACAGTCGCTAGCTGCCTAACCCACCTTCTCATACAAGGACCTGCCCTACTAAGACCGAAGTCACTGCTGACCACTGCCTCAGTTGGAGCTAACACAAGTCTGCGTTGCTGGAACAGTCGCTAGCTGCCTAACCCACCTTCTCATACAAGGACCTGCCCTACTAAGACCGAAGTCACTGCTGACCACTGCCTCAGTTGGAGCTAACACAAGTCTGCGTTGCTGGAACAGTCGCTAGCTGCCTAACCCACCTTCTCATACAAGGACCTGCCCTACTAAGACCGAAGTCACTGCTGACCACTGCCTCAGTTGGAGCTAACACAAGTCTGCGTTGCTGGAACAGTCGCTAGCTGCCTAACCCACCTTCTCATACAAGGACCTGCCCTACTAAGACCGAAGTCACTGCTGACCACTGCCTCAGTTGGAACTAACACAAGTCTGCGTTGCTGGAACAGTCGCTAGCTGCCTAACCCACCTTCTCATACAAGGACCTGCCCTACTAAGACCGAAGTCACTGCTGACCACTGCCTCAGTTGGAGCTAACACAAGTCTGCGTTGCTGGAACAGTCGCTAGCTGCCTAACCCACCTTCTCATACAAGGACCTGCCCTACTAAGACCGAAGTCACTGCTGACCACTGCCTCAGTTGGAGCTAACACAAGTCTGCGTTGCTGGAACAGTCGCTAGCTGCCTAACCCACCTTCTCATACAAGGACCTGCCCTACTAAGACCGAAGTCACTGCTGACCACTGCCTCAGTTGGAGCTAACACAAGTCTGCGTTGCTGGAACAGTCGCTAGCTGCCTAACCCACCTTCTCATACAAGGACCTGCCCTACTAAGACCGAAGTCACTGCTGACCACTGCCTCAGTTGGAGCTAACACAAGTCTGCGTTGCTGGAACAGTCGCTAGCTGCCTAACCCACCTTCTCATACAAGGACCTGCCCTACTAAGACCGAAGTCACTGCTGACCACTGCCTCAGTTGGAGCTAACACAAGTCTGCGTTGCTGGAACAGTCGCTAGCTGCCTAACCCACCTTCTCATACAAGGACCTGCCCTACTAAGACCGAAGTCACTGCTGACCACTGCCTCAGTTGGAGCTAACACAAGTCTGCGTTGCTGGAACAGTCGCTAGCTGCCTAACCCACCTTCTCATACAAGGACCTGCCCTACTAAGACCGAAGTCACTGCTGACCACTGCCTCAGTTGGAGCTAACACAAGTCTGCGTTGCTGGAACAGTCGCTAGCTGCCTAACCCACCTTCTCATACAAGGACCTGCCCTACTAAGACCGAAGTCACTGCTGACCACTGCCTCAGTTGGAGCTAACACAAGTCTGCGTTGCTGGAACAGTCGCTAGCTGCCTAACCCACCTTCTCATACAAGGACCTGCCCTACTAAGACCGAAGTCACTGCTGACCACTGCCTCAGTTGGAGCTAACACAAGTCTGCGTTGCTGGAACAGTCCGCTAGCTGCCTAACCCACCTTCTCATACAAGGACCTGCCCTACTAAGACCGAAGTCACTGCTGACCACTGCCTCAGTTGGAGCTAACACAAGTCTGCGTTGCTGGAACAGTCGCTAGCTGCCTAACCCACCTTCTCATACAAGGACCTGCCCTACTAAGACCGAAGTCACTGCTGACCACTGCCTCAGTTGGAGCTAACACAAGTCTGCGTTGCTGGAACAGTCGCTAGCTGCCTAACCCACCTTCTCATACAAGGACCTGCCCTACTAAGACCGAAGTCACTGCTGACCACTGCCTCAGTTGGAGCTAACACAAGTCTGCGTTGCTGGAACAGTCGCTAGCTGCCTAACCCACCTTCTCATACAAGGACCTGCCCTACTAAGACCGAAGTCACTGCTGACCACTGCCTCAGTTGGAGCTAACACAAGTCTGCGTTGCTGGAACAGTCGCTAGCTGCCTAACCCACCTTCTCATACAAGGACCTGCCCTACTAAGACCGAAGTCACTGCTGACCACTGCCTCAGTTGGAACTAACACAAGTCTGCGTTGCTGGAACAGTCGCTAGCTGCCTAACCCACCTTCTCATACAAGGACCTGCCCTACTAAGACCGAAGTCACTGCTGACCACTGCCTCAGTTGGAGCTAACACAAGTCTGCGTTGCTGGAACAGTCGCTAGCTGCCTAACCCACCTTCTCATACAAGGACCTGCCCTACTAAGACCGAAGTCACTGCTGACCACTGCCTCAGTTGGAACTAACACAAGTCTGCGTTGCTGGAACAGTCGCTAGCTGCCTAACCCACCTTCTCATACAAGGACCTGCCCTAACTAAGACCGAAGTCACTGCTGACCACTGCCTCAGTTGGAGCTAACACAAGTCTGCGTTGCTGGAACAGTCGCTAGCTGCCTAACCCACCTTCTCATACAAGGACCTGCCCTACTAAGACCGAAGTCACTGCTGACCACTGCCTCAGTTGGAACTAACACAAGTCTGCGTTGCTGGAACAGTCGCTAGCTGCCTAACCCACCTTCTCATACAAGGACCTGCCCTACTAAGACCGAAGTCACTGCTGACCACTGCCTCAGTTGGAGCTAACACAAGTCTGCGTTGCTGGAACAGTCGCTAGCTGCCTAACCCACCTTCTCATACAAGGACCTGCCCTACTAAGACCGAAGTCACTGCTGACCACTGCCTCAGTTGGAACTAACACAAGTCTGCGTTGCTGGAACAGTCGCTAGCTGCCTAACCCACCTTCTCATACAAGGACCTGCCCTACTAAGACCGAAGTCACTGCTGACCACTGCCTCAGTTGGAACTAACACAAGTCTGCGTTGCTGGAACAGTCGCTAGCTGCCTAACCCACCTTCTCATACAAGGACCTGCCCTACTAAGACCGAAGTCACTGCTGACCACTGCCTCAGTTGGAGCTAACACAAGTCTGCGTTGCTGGAACAGTCGCTAGCTGCCTAACCCACCTTCTCATACAAGGACATGCCCTACTAAGACTGAAGTCACTGCTGACCACTGCCTCAGTTGGAGCTAACACAAGGTCTGCGTTGCTGGAACAGTCGCTAGCTGCCTAACCCACCTTCTCATACAAGGACCTGCCCTACTAAGACCGAAGTCACTGCTGACCACTGCCTCAGTTGGAACTAACACAAGTCTGCGTTGCTGGAACAGTCGCTAGCTGCCTAACCCACCTTCTCATACAAGGACCTGCCCTACTAAGACCGAAGTCACTGCTGACCACTGCCTCAGTTGGAACTAACACAAGTCTGCGTTGCTGGAACAGTCGCTAGCTGCCTAACCCACCTTCTCATACAAGGACCTGCCCTACTAAGACCGAAGTCACTGCTGACCACTGCCTCAGTTGGAGCTAACACAAGTCTGCGTTGCTGGAACAGTCGCTAGCTGCCTAACCCACCTTCTCATACAAGGACATGCCCTACTAAGACCGAAGTCCCTGCTGACCACTGCCTAAGTTGGAACTAACACAAGTCTGCGTTGCTGGAACAGTCGCTAGCTGCCTAACCCACCTTCTCATACAAGGACAAGCCCTACTAAGACTGAAGTCACTGCTGACCACTGCCTCAGTTGGAGCTAACACAGGTCTGCGTTGCTGGAACAGTCGCTAGCTGCCTAACCCACCTTCTCATACAAGGACAAGCCCTACTAAGACTGAAGTCACTGCTGACCACTGCCTCAGTTGGAGCTAACACAAGTCTGCGTTGCTGGAACAGTCGCTAGCTGCCTAACCCACCTTCTCATACAAGGACATGCCCTACTAAGACCGAAGTCCCTGCTGACCACTGCCTCAGTTGGAGCTAACACAAGTCTGCGTTGCTGGAACAGTCGCTAGCTGCCTAACCCACCTTCTCATACAAGGACAAGCCCTACTAAGACTGAAGTCACTGCTGACCACTGCCTCAGTTGGAGCTAACACAGGTCTGCGTTGCTGGAACAGTCGCTAGCTGCCTAACCCACCTTCTCATACAAGGACCTGCCCTACTAAGACCGAAGTCACTGCTGACCACTGCCTCAGTTGGAGCTAACACAAGTCTGCGTTGCTGGAACAGTCGCTAGCTGCCTAACCCACCTTCTCATACAAGGACCTGCCCTACTAAGACCGAAGTCACTGCTGACCACTGCCTCAGTTGGAACTAACACAAGTCTGCGTTGCTGGAACAGTCGCTAGCTGCCTAACCCACCTTCTCATACAAGGACCTGCCCTACTAAGACCGAAGTCACTGCTGACCACTGCCTCAGTTGGAGCTAACACAAGTCTGCGTTGCTGGAACAGTCGCTAGCTGCCTAACCCACCTTCTCATACAAGGACATGCCCTACCAAGACCGAAGTCCCTGCTGACCACTGCCTCAGTTGGAGCTAACACAAGTCTGCGTTGCTGGAACAGTCGCTAGCTGCCTAACCCACCTTCTCATACAAGGACAAGCCCTACTAAGACTGAAGTCACTGCTGACCACTGCCTCAGTTGGAGCTAACACAGGTCTGCGTTGCTGGAACAGTCGCTAGCTGCCTAACCCACCTTCTCATACAAGGACATGCCCTACTAAGACCGAAGTCACTGCTGACCACTGCCTCAGTTGGAACTAACACAAGTCTGCGTTGCTGGAACAGTCGCTAGCTGCCTAACCCACCTTCTCATACAAGGACAAGCCCTACTAAGACTGAAGTCACTGCTGACCACTGTCTCAGTTGGAGCTAACACAAGTCTGCGTTGCTGGAACAGTCGCTAGCTGCCTAACCCACCTTCTCATACAAGGACCTGCCCTACTAAGACTGAAGTCACTGCTGACCACTGCCTCAGTTGGAGCTAACACAGGTCTGCGTTGCTGGAACAGTCGCTAGCTGCCTAACCCACCTTCTCATACAAGGACCTGCCCTACTAAGACTGAAGTCACTGCTGACCACTGCCTCAGTTGGAACTAACACAAGTCTGCGTTGCTGGAACAGTCGCTAGCTGCCTAACCCACCTTCTCATACAAGGACAAGCCCTACTAAGACTGAAGTCACTGCTGACCACTGCCTCAGTTGGAGCTAACACAGGTCTGCGTTGCTGGAACAGTCGCTAGCTGCCTAACCCACCTTCTCATACAAGGACATGCCCTACTAAGACCGAAGTCCCTGCTGACCACTGTCTCAGTTGGAGCTAACACAAGTCTGCGTTGCTGGAACAGTCGCTAGCTGCCTAACCCACCTTCTCATACAAGGACATGCCCTACTAAGACTGAAGTCACTGCTGACCACTGTCTCAGTTGGAGCTAACACAAGTCTGCGTTGCTGGAACAGTCGCTAGCTGCCTAACCCACCTTCTCATACAAGGACCTGCCCTACTAAGACTGAAGTCACTGCTGACCACTGTCTCAGTTGGAGCTAACACAGGTCTGCGTTGCTGGAACAGTCGCTAGCTGCCTAACCCACCTTCTCATACAAGGACCTGCCCTACTAAGACCGAAGTCCCTGCTGACCACTGTCTCAGTTGGAGCTAACACAGGTCTGCGTTGCTGGAACAGTCGCTAGCTGCCTAACCCACCTTCTCATACAAGGACATGCCCTACTAAGACCGAAGTCCCTGCTGACCACTGTCTCAGTTGGAGCTAACACAAGTCTGCGTTGCTGGAACAGTCGCTAGCTGCCTAACCCACCTTCTCATACAAGGACCTGCCCTACTAAGACCGAAGTCCCTGCTGACCACTGTCTCAGTTGGAGCTAACACAGGTCTGCGTTGCTGGAACAGTCGCTAGCTGCCTAACCCACCTTCTCATACAAGGACATGCCCTACTAAGACCGAAGTCCCTGCTGACCACTGTCTCAGTTGGAGCTAACACAAGTCTGCGTTGCTGGAACAGTCGCTAGCTGCCTAACCCACCTTCTCATACAAGGACCTGCCCTACTAAGACCGAAGTCCCTGCTGACCACTGTCTCAGTTGGAGCTAACACAGGTCTGCGTTGCTGGAACAGTCGCTAGCTGCCTAACCCACCTTCTCATACAAGGACATGCCCTACTAAGACCGAAGTCCCTGCTGACCACTGTCTCAGTTGGAGCTAACACAAGTCTGCGTTGCTGGAACAGTCGCTAGCTGCCTAACCCACCTTCTCATACAAGGACATGCCCTACTAAGACTGAAGTCACTGCTGACCACTGCCTCAGTTGGAGCTAACACAGGTCTGCGTTGCTGGAACAGTCGCTAGCTGCCTAACCCACCTTCTCATACAAGGACCTGCCCTACTAAGACTGAAGTCACTGCTGACCACTGCCTCAGTTGGAACTAACACAAGTCTGCGTTGCTGGAACAGTCGCTAGCTGCCTAACCCACCTTCTCATACAAGGACAAGCCCTACTAAGACTGAAGTCACTGCTGACCACTGCCTCAGTTGGAGCTAACACAGGTCTGCGTTGCTGGAACAGTCGCTAGCTGCCTAACCCACCTTCTCATACAAGGACCTGCCCTACTAAGACCGAAGTCACTGCTGACCACTGCCTCAGTTGGAGCTAACACAAGTCTGCGTTGCTGGAACAGTCGCTAGCTGCCTAACCCACCTTCTCATACAAGGACCTGCCCTACTAAGACCGAAGTCACTGCTGACCACTGCCTCAGTTGGAACTAACACAAGTCTGCGTTGCTGGAACAGTCGCTAGCTGCCTAACCCACCTTCTCATACAAGGACCTGCCCTACTAAGACCGAAGTCACTGCTGACCACTGCCTCAGTTGGAGCTAACACAAGTCTGCGTTGCTGGAACAGTCGCTAGCTGCCTAACCCACCTTCTCATACAAGGACATGCCCTACTAAGACCGAAGTCCCTGCTGACCACTGCCTCAGTTGGAGCTAACACAAGTCTGCGTTGCTGGAACAGTCGCTAGCTGCCTAACCCACCTTCTCATACAAGGACAAGCCCTACTAAGACTGAAGTCACTGCTGACCACTGCCTCAGTTGGAGCTAACACAGGTCTGCGTTGCTGGAACAGTCGCTAGCTGCCTAACCCACCTTCTCATACAAGGACATGCCCTACTAAGACCGAAGTCACTGCTGACCACTGCCTCAGTTGGAACTAACACAAGTCTGCGTTGCTGGAACAGTCGCTAGCTGCCTAACCCACCTTCTCATACAAGGACAAGCCCTACTAAGACTGAAGTCACTGCTGACCACTGTCTCAGTTGGAGCTAACACAAGTCTGCGTTGCTGGAACAGTCGCTAGCTGCCTAACCCACCTTCTCATACAAGGACCTGCCCTACTAAGACTGAAGTCACTGCTGACCACTGCCTCAGTTGGAGCTAACACAGGTCTGCGTTGCTGGAACAGTCGCTAGCTGCCTAACCCACCTTCTCATACAAGGACCTGCCCTACTAAGACTGAAGTCACTGCTGACCACTGCCTCAGTTGGAACTAACACAAGTCTGCGTTGCTGGAACAGTCGCTAGCTGCCTAACCCACCTTCTCATACAAGGACAAGCCCTACTAAGACTGAAGTCACTGCTGACCACTGCCTCAGTTGGAGCTAACACAGGTCTGCGTTGCTGGAACAGTCGCTAGCTGCCTAACCCACCTTCTCATACAAGGACATGCCCTACTAAGACCGAAGTCCCTGCTGACCACTGTCTCAGTTGGAGCTAACACAAGTCTGCGTTGCTGGAACAGTCGCTAGCTGCCTAACCCACCTTCTCATACAAGGACATGCCCTACTAAGACTGAAGTCACTGCTGACCACTGTCTCAGTTGGAGCTAACACAAGTCTGCGTTGCTGGAACAGTCGCTAGCTGCCTAACCCACCTTCTCATACAAGGACCTGCCCTACTAAGACTGAAGTCACTGCTGACCACTGTCTCAGTTGGAGCTAACACAGGTCTGCGTTGCTGGAACAGTCGCTAGCTGCCTAACCCACCTTCTCATACAAGGACCTGCCCTACTAAGACCGAAGTCCCTGCTGACCACTGTCTCAGTTGGAGCTAACACAGGTCTGCGTTGCTGGAACAGTCGCTAGCTGCCTAACCCACCTTCTCATACAAGGACATGCCCTACTAAGACCGAAGTCCCTGCTGACCACTGTCTCAGTTGGAGCTAACACAAGTCTGCGTTGCTGGAACAGTCGCTAGCTGCCTAACCCACCTTCTCATACAAGGACCTGCCCTACTAAGACCGAAGTCCCTGCTGACCACTGTCTCAGTTGGAGCTAACACAGGTCTGCGTTGCTGGAACAGTCGCTAGCTGCCTAACCCACCTTCTCATACAAGGACATGCCCTACTAAGACCGAAGTCCCTGCTGACCACTGTCTCAGTTGGAGCTAACACAAGTCTGCGTTGCTGGAACAGTCGCTAGCTGCCTAACCCACCTTCTCATACAAGGACCTGCCCTACTAAGACCGAAGTCCCTGCTGACCACTGTCTCAGTTGGAGCTAACACAGGTCTGCGTTGCTGGAACAGTCGCTAGCTGCCTAACCCACCTTCTCATACAAGGACATGCCCTACTAAGACCGAAGTCCCTGCTGACCACTGTCTCAGTTGGAGCTAACACAAGTCTGCGTTGCTGGAACAGTCGCTAGCTGCCTAACCCACCTTCTCATACAAGGACATGCCCTACTAAGACTGAAGTCACTGCTGACCACTGCCTCAGTTGGAGCTAACACAGGTCTGCGTTGCTGGAACAGTCGCTAGCTGCCTAACCCACCTTCTCATACAAGGACCTGCCCTACTAAGACTGAAGTCACTGCTGACCACTGCCTCAGTTGGAACTAACACAAGTCTGCGTTGCTGGAACAGTCGCTAGCTGCCTAACCCACCTTCTCATACAAGGACAAGCCCTACTAAGACTGAAGTCACTGCTGACCACTGCCTCAGTTGGAGCTAACACAGGTCTGCGTTGCTGGAACAGTCGCTAGCTGCCTAACCCACCTTCTCATACAAGGACATGCCCTACTAAGACCGAAGTCCCTGCTGACCACTGTCTCAGTTGGAGCTAACACAAGTCTGCGTTGCTGGAACAGTCGCTAGCTGCCTAACCCACCTTCTCATACAAGGACCTGCCCTACTAAGACCGAAGTCCCTGCTGACCACTGTCTCAGTTGGAGCTAACACAAGTCTGCGTTGCTGGAACAGTCGCTAGCTGCCTAACCCACCTTCTCATACAAGGACAAGCCCTACTAAGACTGAAGTCACTGCTGACCACTGCCTCAGTTGGAGCTAACACAAGTCTGCGTTGCTGGAACAGTCGCTAGCTGCCTAACCCACCTTCTCATACAAGGACCTGCCCTACTAAGACTGAAGTCACTGCTGACCACTGCCTCAGTTGGAGCTAACACAGGTCTGCGTTGCTGGAACAGTCGCTAGCTGCCTAACCCACCTTCTCATACAAGGACCTGCCCTACTAAGACTGAAGTCACTGCTGACCACTGCCTCAGTTGGAACTAACACAAGTCTGCGTTGCTGGAACAGTCGCTAGCTGCCTAACCCACCTTCTCATACAAGGACAAGCCCTACTAAGACTGAAGTCACTGCTGACCACTGCCTCAGTTGGAGCTAACACAGGTCTGCGTTGCTGGAACAGTCGCTAGCTGCCTAACCCACCTTCTCATACAAGGACCTGCCCTACTAAGACTGAAGTCACTGCTGACCACTGCCTCAGTTGGAGCTAACACAGGTCTGCGTTGCTGGAACAGTCGCTAGCTGCCTAACCCACCTTCTCATACAAGGACATGCCCTACTAAGACCGAAGTCCCTGCTGACCACTGTCTCAGTTGGAGCTAACACAAGTCTGCGTTGCTGGAACAGTCGCTAGCTGCCTAACCCACCTTCTCATACAAGGACATGCCCTACTAAGACTGAAGTCACTGCTGACCACTGCCTCAGTTGGAGCTAACACAAGTCTGCGTTGCTGGAACAGTCGCTAGCTGCCTAACCCACCTTCTCATACAAGGACAAGCCCTACTAAGACTGAAGTCACTGCTGACCACTGCCTCAGTTGGAGCTAACACAGGTCTGCGTTGCTGGAACAGTCGCTAGCTGCCTAACCCACCTTCTCATACAAGGACCTGCCCTACTAAAACTGAAGTCACTGCTGACCACTGCCTCAGTTGGAGCTAACACAGGTCTGCGTTGCTGGAACAGTCGCTAGCTGCCTAACCCACCTTCTCATACAAGGACATGCCCTACTAAGACCGAAGTCCCTGCTGACCACTGCCTCAGTTGGAGCTAACACAAGTCTGCGTTGCTGGAACAGTCGCTAGCTGCCTAACCCACCTTCTCATACAAGGACAAGCCCTACTAAGACTGAAGTCACTGCTGACCACTGCCTCAGTTGGAGCTAACACAGGTCTGCGTTGCTGGAACAGTCGCTAGCTGCCTAACCCACCTTCTCATACAAGGACCTGCCCTACTAAGACTGAAGTCACTGCTGACCACTGCCTCAGTTGGAGCTAACACAGGTCTGCGTTGCTGGAACAGTCGCTAGCTGCCTAACCCACCTTCTCATACAAGGACATGCCCTACTAAGACCGAAGTCCCTGCTGACCACTGTCTCAGTTGGAGCTAACACAAGTCTGCGTTGCTGGAACAGTCGCTAGCTGCCTAACCCACCTTCTCATACAAGGACAAGCCCTACTAAGACTGAAGTCACTGCTGACCACTGCCTCAGTTGGAGCTAACACAGGTCTGCGTTGCTGGAACAGTCGCTAGCTGCCTAACCCACCTTCTCATACAAGGACCTGCCCTACTAAGACTGAAGTCACTGCTGACCACTGCCTCAGTTGGAGCTAACACAGGTCTGCGTTGCTGGAACAGTCGCTAGCTGCCTAACCCACCTTCTCATACAAGGACATGCCCTACTAAGACCGAAGTCCCTGCTGACCACTGTCTCAGTTGGAGCTAACACAAGTCTGCGTTGCTGGAACAGTCGCTAGCTGCCTAACCCACCTTCTCATACAAGGACATGCCCTACTAAGACCGAAGTCACTGCTGACCACTGCCTCAGTTGGAACTAACACAAGTCTGCGTTGCTGGAACAGTCGCTAGCTGCCTAACCCACCTTCTCATACAAGGACAAGCCCTACTAAGACTGAAGTCACTGCTGACCACTGCCTCAGTTGGAGCTAACACAGGTCTGCGTTGCTGGAACAGTCGCTAGCTGCCTAACCCACCTTCTCATACAAGGACCTGCCCTACTAAGACTGAAGTCACTGCTGACCACTGCCTCAGTTGGAGCTAACACAGGTCTGCGTTGCTGGAACAGTCGCTAGCTGCCTAACCCACCTTCTCATACAAGGACATGCCCTACTAAGACCGAAGTCCCTGCTGACCACTGTCTCAGTTGGAGCTAACACAAGTCTGCGTTGCTGGAACAGTCGCTAGCTGCCTAACCCACCTTCTCATACAAGGACCTGCCCTACTAAGACTGAAGTCACTGCTGACCACTGCCTCAGTTGGAACTAACACAAGTCTGCGTTGCTGGAACAGTCGCTAGCTGCCTAACCCACCTTCTCATACAAGGACAAGCCCTACTAAGACTGAAGTCACTGCTGACCACTGCCTCAGTTGGAGCTAACACAGGTCTGCGTTGCTGGAACAGTCGCTAGCTGCCTAACCCACCTTCTCATACAAGGACCTGCCCTACTAAGACTGAAGTCACTGCTGACCACTGCCTCAGTTGGAGCTAACACAGGTCTGCGTTGCTGGAACAGTCGCTAGCTGCCTAACCCACCTTCTCATACAAGGACATGCCCTACTAAGACCGAAGTCCCTGCTGACCACTGTCTCAGTTGGAGCTAACACAAGTCTGCGTTGCTGGAACAGTCGCTAGCTGCCTAACCCACCTTCTCATACAAGGACCTGCCCTACTAAGACTGAAGTCACTGCTGACCACTGCCTCAGTTGGAACTAACACAAGTCTGCGTTGCTGGAACAGTCGCTAGCTGCCTAACCCACCTTCTCATACAAGGACAAGCCCTACTAAGACTGAAGTCACTGCTGACCACTGCCTCAGTTGGAGCTAACACAGGTCTGCGTTGCTGGAACAGTCGCTAGCTGCCTAACCCACCTTCTCATACAAGGACCTGCCCTACTAAGACTGAAGTCACTGCTGACCACTGCCTCAGTTGGAGCTAACACAGGTCTGCGTTGCTGGAACAGTCGCTAGCTGCCTAACCCACCTTCTCATACAAGGACATGCCCTACTAAGACCGAAGTCCCTGCTGACCACTGTCTCAGTTGGAGCTAACACAAGTCTGCGTTGCTGGAACAGTCGCTAGCTGCCTAACCCACCTTCTCATACAAGGACATGCCCTACTAAGACCGAAGTCCCTGCTGACCACTGCCTCAGTTGGAGCTAACACAAGTCTGCGTTGCCTAACCCACCATGCCAGTCAAGGCTATTCTTCCAGTGAAGGCATGGTTTGAGATTTATTTTGAATGTCTGTTTTATTGATAATGTTTCCTGACTGCATTTGACGTCATCGATTAATAGTCGTTCAGCCAATCAGAGCGATTCGTCTGACATCACTTTCACCGATTAATCGCCTAATTTCATCGATACACAGAAAAATAACATCGTATTAATCTCGTTACCAGCAGAAACTTAAAATGGGAAATGACTCAACAATGATTGAAAGCGGAATTATCAGATCATCGACGTATTGTGACGACATAACTTCTCCCATAGTTCCGTGCGGGGTATCATCGCAACGGATTCTTCAATCTGTGTCCGAGCTGTTAACAAATTGCAAAAGAAATCTTTATGCAGACTCTGAGCTCTGGCTCACAGCAGTGTGCCTCGTTGGCACCTCTGTCCAATGAAGGCAAAGGCTGGTGCTATCTAAAAACAAGGTAAATACAAATTAAACATTTTTTCCACATACTGATGTTATTATCACATCTCTAGATTTCCATTGACATATAGTTTTTCAGTTCCCCCCCGCCCGCGAAAAATATCAGCACTCCTTATACCTAATCTAACCGTAAAAAAAGAGTCCTCCCACCTCAAAAATAATTCTATTTTAACATTACGATCACTAGATATATAAAAGGCACATTAGATGCCAAATTTCATTCGGGTACAAAACAACAGGATTTCTTAAAGAAATTTGTAGGGAAAAAAACGAAATGAAAATAAAAATAGATACATAAAAAGTGATACGAAAGTTAGAAGCCCTTCAACTTTAGGCTTTTTGCTATTCCAAAGAATTAAAGAAGTACACTCAAATATAATTATATTCGAGCATTCAAAAATATTCTACTGGTAATTAAATATTTCCATACGCTAAAGCATTTAAAAATAATAATTTGTTCCGAAAATAATAATTTAAACTTGGAGAAATTTAAAGTAATCATTACATTAAATGCGTATATATATTCAAAGAGTATTATTAATATTATTATTATTACTTAATTTTAACTGACAATGTTATTGTTAACAATTCTGCTTCCATAAGTCTATAAATACTGAACCAATACAGTTGGAAAACGAAATTTATATATTTTGCTGAGATTATATTTGTTAATTGCATTTTTTCATATAAATCGTATTTAATAATTAATGAATAGTAAAGGCACAGATTACCTGCTGAAATAGAATTTGAGAAATAATTTAGATTAGTGGTTCTCAATGTGGGGTACGCGGTAAATTTTTTTGGGTACGCCGTGAGAGCTCAAAAGCCGCTAGATATAGTAACAAAATAAAAATAACCATTGTTATACTATAACTATAGTTTTATCTATCTATACAAGGGGTACGCCAGTTACATATACACATTTCCAAGGGGTACGATCTATACAAGGGGTACGCCAGTTACATACACATTTGCAGACGGTGCGTGAAGCATAAAAGGTTGAGAACCACTGATTTAGATGAAGAACTTAATACTGAATACTCCGAGATACATACCAGGTGTTCTGACTACTAAACTAATAGCTCATATCTTAATATAATTATGACTATAAATCTTTCCGCCATATTGTCGTTAGTGGCGGCATCTATGATCGGGAACGGCAACCTTTCAAGAAATGGTTCAAATGGGGTAAATTTAAGTAAATCAGCCTAATATCATTATTAATGCAAAAATCAATTAATAAAAAAATCAATAAAAGTAAATCTATAGATTAATCGCTAAATTCGTAATCTTCAGTTCCCATGTTCGAATCCCACCTGGGCGGAGCGGGGCGGGGGTGGCTCAGTCGGTAGCGCACCAGGCTCGTAATCTGCAGTTCCTAGGTTCGAGTCCCTACTGGATCAGCATTGAGATTTATCTCCGCAAAACTCTCTGCTCTGCCCACAATCAGTAGAGGACACCGATGGGCTTGGAAAGGTCGCCGTCTGTCGGATGGGACGTTAAGCCGTGGTTCCGGGTGCGGGAGAGCCATACCCTGTGCACCTTAAAGGACACACTGGATGGCCTTGACGGGAGGCTGATTTTTGGACAACATTATAAACAAATCCTATCCCAAAATGTTGCGAGGGTGACTCAGTCGACAGTATATTTAATTGCCAGTAAAATATTTTTTGAATGTTCCAATATAATTATATTTGAGTGTACTACTTTAATTCTTTGGGAGACCATCTGTCTCCCAACAGCTGTTCCAGTTGGTCCCCTCCCCCAACTTTTTCTCTGAGCCTTCGGGGTCCATGTGACCTGGCCATTTAGCCCATGGTGTGCAAAAAAAGTGCCGCTCAGAGGTAAAACAATCCAACCCCACACAAATCCCACCTGAGCTAGCGTAGAAATTTATCTCCGCAAAACTTCCTACAATGCCCTTGGTTAGTAGGTGACACCGATGGCCTTGCAAAGGCTGCCGGCGATCGAATGGGACGTTAAGCCTTGTGTCCGTGTGTGCGAGAGCCATACACTGTGCACGTTAAAGAACACGCTGGACGGCCTTGATAGGAGGCTACTATATGTCCCCCAATAGCTGTCCAGTGGGTCCCCTTCCCCCAACCTTCTATGAGCCCTCGGGATCCTTATGGCCTGTTCATTTACCCCATTGTGGGCAAAAAAGTGCCGCTCAGAGGCAAAATAACTCAACTCAGCCCTATGAAAAATAATATAAAGCTCTCTTGCTAAAATGATCCAATATTTCTGCACAGTACTGTTTCAGTAAAGAATTAAACCACTCTAAATGTTTAATTGACTAAAAATTTATCTCAAATATTTTATACGGCTGTATCTATGTTTTCAAAGCATTTAATGTCTAAAATATCCAATTTCTAGGGTCTTAACGTTCTGTTTTTCTCACAAAACAATCCCATATATTCTATTTTTTTTTCCGAATATTTTCATCTTTTTTCCTTTTAACGCAACTTTAAACGTATTGAAGTTATTTAAATAAATCCACTCCTCACCTTTAGGTATTATAAATTTTCTTAAAAAATATAATAATATTTTATTATAAATTTCCACTTTCAACAATGCCATTTTCTCCGATTTTCTAACTAGAAGTATTTTTTTATTGCAAATTCTTATATAAGAATAAATTTTTCTCGAATAGCAGCAACAGCAGTGAGGATGCAATGCTTCTTGCTCCGTTTGCTGATTCTGATGATGCTGATCCCTGCTCCTGGTTATCCTTTAATAGAAGAGAAGATGAGAGAGAGTCTCAGGAAGATCATGAAGTGCGAGAAAGAGACTCGCCAACCGGCCCTCGCCATGTCTCCAGCAAGGTACCTGCAAGCCGTTGCTCTCATTCGCCACGATGCCAAAGGTATAAACATTCGCGAAAGATTAATGTATAGTCATCAAAGTCACCAAAAGTATGGAATACTTACTTATACGTTATGAAAAGTTATATTAAAAATTCCATAAATTTGCAAAATAAGCTTTATGCGGAAAAGTGTGCATTACGTATTATACATGTCATAAAAAAAGATGTTTGTGGCAGCCAAAACTCCGTATAAAATCATCGGAAAATCACAGTAGACGCTTCAAATTTTCGGAGACTATTTCTAGTCGTGGCCCGGGTTGCCGTGCCAGATATAATGTCGAAATTCCAAAAGAGGGGGGGGGGGCTAGAAGCAAAGAAAATTGCCATGTTAATCCTACCTGAAACGAAAATCTCTATCAAATTTATTGTTGTCATTTACAATTTCCTAACTGTGAACATAAAAATCAAAATAACGTTTAAATCTGCCACCGTTGGCAAATTACCCACATTTCCAGAGGCATTATTACTTCAAGGCGTCCTATTACAGCGATACTTTTCTGCACACAATGGGCTAAATGGCCAGGTCACAAGAACTCCGAAGGCTCAGAGAGGGGGCCCACTGGAACTTCTGTTGGGAAACATATGGTAGCTTCCCATCAAGGCCATCCAGCGTGTTCTTTAACGTGCACAGGGTATGGCTCTCCCGCACACGGAGCCACGGCTTAACATCCCATCCGACGGACGGCGGCCTTTCCAAGCCCATTGGTGTCCCCTACTGACCGTAGTCAGCTCTGCTCTGCCCACAGTCAGTAGAGGATACCGATGGGTTTGGAAAGGCCGCCGTCCGTCGGATAAGACATTAAGTCGTTACCCCGTGTGCGGGTGAGCCATGCCCTTATGCACGTTAAAGAACACTCTGGATGGCCTTAACGAGAGGCTACCATCTGTCACCCAACAGCTGTTATCGTGGATCCCCTCTTCCAACCTTCTCTGAGCCTTCTGGGTCATTTAGTCTCCTGGCCATTTAGCCCATGTTGTGCAAAATGAGTGCCGCTCAGAAAATCCTCCACCATTTTGTGATCCATTGCATATTTTTGGAAGTTGCCTGAATGTAAGGCTGACAGTTTTTGTGTTTCAGAGTCCTCCTGTGGGAATCCCGTAACTGCAGATTTTCATCTAGAGGATCCGAGGACCTGGAGTTTCTGCGTTGCTGGCAAATGCGTTAATGAGGTAGGGTAGAACTTTGCTTAATTGATAAATTAAAAAAAAAATATTGTCTTTTGCAGTTGATTGTTTCTTGTCAAGACAAAAAAGAAGTTATATTTGTAGTCTTTTTTAATTGAAGAATTTTTAATAAAAAAGTCTACAAATGTAACTATATTAGTGGTTTCTTTAGCCTATGTCTCATAACCTTTTGATCTTTTACTATTGTATATATTACTGTTGTCATAATTGAACTTTAAAGGAAATAGGGAGCATTAACTAAAAATGAGCGTCATCTTACTATGCTCTCCTTTTTTTGTTTCGCCTCTCCTATTGCTCACTAATATTTCAATAGGATTGTTATTTCCCTTTTCTAATTTAATTGATATTTCTCAGCTATTTCACTTCCCGATTTTTCTCATGTATCTGTTAATTGTTATTAGATAATTATGCTACGTAAATGTATATTGTACTGACTGGCGGAACAAAATAGAGATTATTATTATTATAATTACAAAACCCTGAAAAATTTAGGGAAATGTTATGTTGTTTTACCTCTGAGTTGCACATTTTTGCATACAATGGGCTAAATATCCAGGTCTCAAGGATCCCAAGGGCTCAGAGAAGATTGGCGGGGGGGAGGGGACCCACTGGACAGCTGTTAGGAGACAAATGGTAGCCTCCCGTCTAGGCCATCCAATGTGTACTTTAAATTGCACAGGGTATAGCTCTCCCGCACAAGGAGCCACGGCTTAACATCCCATTCGACGGACGGTGACTGTTCAAAGCCCAGCGGTGTCCCCCTTTCTGCCCCTCTGACCGACGGCAGGGTGGGCAGTTTTGCGGAATTAAATCTTAACACTGGCGTTTGGGACTCGAACCTGGGAACTCACGCTACTAAGTAAGCCAATCCGCACCCGTTTAGTGAAGGAGATTCTCATCTCTTCAAGGCCATCCAGCTTGCTCTTTAACGTTCATAGAGTACGACTCTGCTATACAAGGGATCATGGCTTAACTTTCCATCCGACAGACGGTGACATTTCTAAGTTTAACAAGGTCCCCTTTCTGAACAAAGGTTTAGCTGAGGGCATTAACATTAATGATAGATGCATTAAAGAGAATTAATGCGACTCCAAACGTTTAATTACGCATATAGATACTAAAAATCTTAATCAGTGATTTTTTTTTCTTTCAGAAATGTTTGTGTTTTGCCTCCTTCACTGGGGACCATTGCCATATGTTCAAAGGCAAGTGCTGGCTCCTTTTCTGCCGCCCGGAAAATTGTGGCAACCAGGGAATGAAACTCGTCTGCTTCTGTCGATTCGACTTCTACCAACAACCCGTGACTAGTGAGTCGGGATTTTTTTTTTTGTTTTTTAATTGAGTTTAAGATGGGTCTCTAGAAATAGCAAGAGAGATTATAGTTAGAATTAGATGCTTGAATTAAATTAATTCTGTCTCTCAGGTGGCGACTACTGGTATGATGAAGGCCTGAAGCATTCTTACCAGCCTCCACCATCTGATTGGAAGGATTCCCACTCTATGATCAGCAAAATTCTCTCCAAACAGAATAAAAGTAAGCCACTAGATTTAATATTTTAGCGGTAATTATGCAGTAATGTAAAACTTCGAAAAAATTAGTTGAAAAATCAAACTCGAAGTTATTTTATTTTTACTCTATACCAGTGGTTCTCAACCTTTGATGCTTCACGTACCCTCTGGAAATGTGTATGTAACTAGCTTACCCCTTGTATAGATAGATAAAACTATAGTTATAGTATAACAATGGGAATAAAATAAAACATATATATCAGTGTTTCTCAACCTTCTATGCTTCACGTACCCCCTGGAAATGTGTATGTACCCCTTGTATAGATAGATAAAACTATAGTTATAGTATAACAATGGGAATAAAATAAAACATATATATCAGTGGTTCTCAACCTTTTATGCTTCACGTACCCCCTGGAAATGTGTATGTAACTGGCGTACCCCTTGTATAGATAGATAAAACTATAGTTATAGTATAACAATGGGAATAAAATAAAACATATATATCAGTGGTTCTCAACCTTTTATGCTTCACGTACCCCCTGGAAATGTGTATGTAACTGACGTACCCCTTGTATAGATAGATAAAACTATAGTTATAGTATAACAATGGGAATAAAATAAAACATATATATCAGTGGTTCTCAACCTTTTATGCTTCACGTACCCCCTGGAAATGTGTATGTAACTGGCGTACCCCTTGTATAGATAGATAAAACTATAGTTATAATATAACAATGGGAATAAAATAAAACATATATATCAGTGGTTCTCAACCTTTTATGCTTCACGTACCCCCTGGAAATGTGTATGTAACTGACGTACCCCTTGTATAGATAGATAAAACTATAGTTATAGTATAACAATGGGAATAAAATAAAACATATATATCAGTGGTTCTCAACCTTTTATGCTTCACGTACCCCCTGGAAATGTGTATGTAACTGGTGTACCCCTTGTATAGATAGATAAAACTATAGTTATAGTATAACAATGGGAATAAAATAAAACATATATATCAGTGGTTCTCAACCTTTTATGCTTCACGTACCCCCTGGAAATGTGTATGTACCCCTTGTATAGATAGATAAAACTATAGTTATAGTATAACAATGGGAATAAAATAAAACATATATATCAGTGGTTCTCAACCTTTTATGCTTCACGTACCCCCTGGAAATGTGTATGTACCCCTTGTATAGATAGATAAAACTATAGTTATAGTATAACAATGGGAATAAAATAAAACATATATATCAGTGGTTCTCAACCTTTTATGCTTCACGTACCCCCTGGAAATGTGTATGTAACTGGTGTACCCCTTGTATAGATAGATAAAACTATAGTTATAGTATAACAATGGGAATAAAATAAAACATATATATCAGTGGTTCTCAACATTTTATGCTTCACGTACCTCCTGGAAATGTGTATGTAACTGGCGTACCCCTTGTATAGATAGATAAAACTAGAGTTATAGTATAACAATGGGAATAAAAAAAAACATATATATCAGTGGATCTCAACCTTTTATGCTTCACGTACCCCCTGGAAATGTGTATGTAATTGCCGTACCCCTTGTATAGATAGATAAAACTAGAGTTATAGTATAAAAATAGGAATAAAATAAAACATATATATCAGTGGTTCTCAACATCTTATACTTCACGTACCCGCTGGAATTGCGTATGTAACTGGCGTACCCCTTGTATAGAGATAAAACTATAGTTATAGTATAACAATGGGAATAAAATAAAGCATATATATCAGTGGTTCTCAACCTTTAATGCTTCACGTACCCCCTGGAAATGTGTATGTAACTGGCTTACCCCTTATATAGATACATAAAACTATAGTTATAGTATAACAATGGGAATAAAATAAAACATATATATCAGTGGTTCTCAACCTTTTATGCTTCAGGTACCGCCTGGAAATGTGTATGTAACTGGCGTACCCCTTGTATAGATAGATAAAACTATAGTTATATTATAACAATGGGAATAAAACATAACATATATATATTGGTGGTTCTCAACCTTTTATGCTTCACGTACCCCCTGGAAATGTCTATGTAACAGTGTACCCCTTGTATAGATAGATAAAACTATAGTTATAGTATAACAATGGAAACAAAATAAAACATATATATCAGTGATTCGCAACCTTTTATGCTTCACGTACCCCCTGGAAATGTGTATGTAACTCGCGTACCCCTTTATAGAAAGATAAAACTATGTTTATATTATAACAATGGGAATGAAATAAAATATACATATATATAACATATATCTAGCGGCTTCTTAACTCTCACGGTGTACCCCAAAAATTTTACCGCCTACCCCACGTTGAGAACCTCTACTCTATACTAATATCATGAAAAAATTAATAAAACAACTATGAACTATCTTTATATGAATTCTCTTTATGAATGTTCTCTTTATACTATTGCACCATATTCCCAAAAGCATTGGGACACATTGACATTAGGGGCAGAGGTGGCTCAGCTTGTAGTCACGGTCAGTAGGTAGGAGCAGATGGGGTTTGGAGAAGACCGTTCGTCGGATGAGACATTAAGCCGTGGCTCCATGTGTGGGAGAGCCATACTCTGTGCATGTTAAGGAACACGCTGGATGACCATGACGGGAGGCTATCATCTGTTTTCTAAAAGCTGTTCTTGCGGGTCCCCTCCTCCAACCTTATCTGAGACCTCAGGGTTCTTGTGACCTGGCCATTTAGTCCATTGTACGCATAAAAGTGTCTCTTAGATGTAAAAGAGCCCAACGACGAGAGGCAGCCTTTCTAATCCCATCGATGTTCTCTGCTGACCCAGGGCAGGGTGCGGGATTAGCGGAGATAAATCTCAACGCTGGCCCAGGTGAGGCTACTTCTGAGCCAGACGCGCTACCGACTGAGCCATATCATTCAAAAGTTCTGCCACTGTTATAAAGTTGGAAAACATTGATTTAGAGAAATACCCAATCACTCATTTTAATTTTAATGTTTTCCCCCTAGTGTTTTTCGCTCACGGATCATCGAAAAAAACCGATCTCGGAGGTCTAGGAGCATCACTCGTTACAAATCCTGAGCATCGATTTGGACAACAGGGATCAGTCGATTCTGGAGCTTTTCCCAACAAGCAAATACCAATAGGAGATGATAATTTGAAGCAAGAAGCTGATGAAATGGATTTTGACGAGGACTCTTCTGAATCAGAAAGTGACAAAGCTATGTCTTTGCCAAACGATGAGGAATTCGTAGAAGGTGAAGATGAGGATGAAGAAGAAGAAGCCATTGAAGGCGAAGATGAAGAGTCTGGTAGTGGTGCAATGAGTCCTGGACCTATCTTGATAATGTCTTTAATTTCTGTAACCATCTTTGTTGGGGTTTTTGGCTGTTAAGACATGAATTTTAATTATTCATCAGCTTTTGTCTTGCAGTGCAAACAGATAGAAGATTACTTTCATTGTTTTCTTTACATAATATATCGAATTCAAATAAAAAGTTTCCTCTTTGTTACAGGAGCGCCAAGTTTTGCTTTTTTCAAATGAGCCGTTGGTGGCCTAACGGTTGGTGAAACAGCTTCCAGTAAGAATTGTAAGATATTGGGGGTCATATAGTTTTGTCATATAGTTTCATGTTTTAATTTCTTGACGGTGGTTTTGGAAGAGCATCATTATTTATCAAATTCCATTTTCAGTTATCAATTATTTATCAATTTATTTATCAGTTTAGTATCAAAGTTAGTAAAATTGAGGAACAAACGATTATAAAAAAGGAAGAAAAATCTGAAATTTCGAATCAGCCGTCATAGTTTTCGAACTTTAGAATAAAACATCCCACTTCTGGAATTACGGGATGGAAGATTACATAACAAATTTTCAAAAATCAGTCAAAATGTTATAAACCTTCGAAATCTAGAAAAAAAATTTGTCAAGTTTCAAAATCATGGATTACGCATTTTGAGGTGAAAATGAGGAGACGAAGACTAAAATCGAAAATCAGAGATCACACATTTCAAGTATGAAAATCGAAGCAATCTTTTTCAGATCGGAAATCCAGGCACCACACAAATCAGAGTTACACGTTTAAAAATTTTGAATTAGCAGTCACACTTTAAATAAAATGGAAATGGGGTCGAGGGGGGCGATAGGATGGCATCACTTAGTTGTTAAAAAACTAAAGATGGGAAAAAAAAGCAGAGATGCTACCCTTCACTTTGGTGTGTAACTTTGAGTGTTATTTCGGTAAACCTTTCATTAATTAATTTATTTATTTAACAAACTTTTTACGTATTTTGCCAAATCCCTGATTTAAATTGTGGCAGGGTGGCTCACTCGGTAGCGCGCCAGGCTCGTAATCTGTAGTTCCCAGGTTCGAGTCCCAGCTGGGTCAGCATTGAGATTTATTCCCCCAAAACTCCCCGCCCTTCCCTCGGTCAGTAGGGGACACCGATGGGCTTGGAAAGGCCGCCGTCCGTCGGATGGGACGTTAAGTCGTGGCCCCGTGTATGGGAGAGCCATACCCTGTGCACGTTAAAGAACACACTGAATGGCCTTTGCGGGAGGCCACCATCTGTCTCCCAACAGCTGTTCCAGTGGGTCCCCTCCCCCAACTTCGAAGTCCTTGTGACCTTGCCATTTAGCCCATGGTGTGCAATAAAGTGCCGCTCAGAGGGTAAAACAACCCAACCCTAGTTTAAAAATCACATTTCCAGCACTGGTGGTCATAGTCGAAGTTTTAAAATCCGACACATGCATCTAAAATTCGAAATATTTAAGACCACATATTTGAAATTCCAAAACACACACTTAAAAATTAGCAACCATACGTTTGAAACTTCAAATTTATGGGCCATATATTTAAAGTTTCAAAATCTTTAATTTTGGAAATTCGAAGCCACCCAATCTGAAACTTCCACAAAGAGATCACACATCGATATTTTTAAAATTTGGGTTAAAAATTTCAAATCAGAAGTAGTTTTAAAAACATTTTTTTTTTTCAAAAGTCACAATGATTGGAATAATTTTTCCAGAGTCACCGTGAAACAGGCACGGATCTGGAAAAAAATCTCAGTGGAGGGGGGGAGGAGAAGAAACACAATCCAGCATGACAAATCTAGGGGGGGAGAAACACAGTCGAGGAAAATCTGAGGGGGGAGGGACACGTTCGAGCGGGAAAACCTAGGGGGAGGGGGAAGAAACACAATCGAGCAGGGAAAATCTGGGGGGGAAACAATCAAGCCGGGAAAATCTGAGGGGGGGGAAGAAATAAAATCGAGCCAGGAAAATCTGAGTGGGGGGGAACACGATCGAGTGGGAAAATCTAGGGGTGGGGGGGAGGAACAAAATCGAACCGGGGAAAATGTAAAGAGAGGATGGGGGTGGAGAAAAAATATAATCAAACCCGGGGAAATGTAAAGTAAGGTGAGGAAAATGTAAAGAGGGTGCCGGGGGGGTCTGTTCGGTCTGCACAAACACAGGGTCAGATCTAGGGGGGCGGGCAAAAGGGTCAAAGCCCTTCCCTCTCTGAGAATGCTACTAAGAGTAGTAGAGGCAAAAAATGGTTCAACTTATACAGTTAATCTTATACAAAGTTGGGCATGAAAGCCATGCCTCGCTTTGAAAATACAGGTAAGGACCAAAAAATGGTGCATATTTCAAGCATTTTTTTGTCATTTTTATAAAAAGCCTCTGAAACGAGGAAAAAATGTTACATCTCAATGGAAAGCCAATCTTTTGTGCAAAAGACAAAGTTAAAATGGGGGGTCTCCCCCTCCCGACTCGATTGCGTCGTTTTACGAGGCCCCAGTTTTTATCATTTATTTTTGTTCTGTTTGGATCTGTACCTGATTTTGTGCATATTTCATGCCTTTGTCAAGAAATGTTTTTGAAAGCATCTCAACCAGAGTGGGAAATCCCATTCTGCAATGGGAATCCAGTCTCTTGCACTCTGCCTCCACCCCTTTGTGTTTTTTTATTTCTAGATCAGCACCTGCCTGCACAAATACATACAAAACAGCAAATATTGTTGACTGTTAGGAACTTAACATAATTAGAATAAAATATTTTCAAAATTCGTTTTAATGAATTTCTGAGTTGGGTTGTTTTACCTCTGAGCGGCACTTTTTTGCACACCATGGGCTAAATGGCCAGGTCACATGGACCCCGAAGGCTCACAGAAGGTTGGGGGAGGGGACCCACTGGAACAGCTGTTGGAAGACAGATGGTAGCCTCCCGTCAAGGCCATCCAGCGTGTTCTTTAACGTGCACAGGGTATGGCTCTCCCGCACACGGGGCCACGGCTTAACGTCCCATCCGACGGACGGCGGCCTTTCCAAGCCCATCGGTGTCCCCTACTGACCGTGGGCAGGGCGGGGAATTTTGCGGAGATAAATCTCAACGCTGACCCAGCTGGGACTCGAACCTGGGAACTACAGATTACGAGCCTGGCGCGCTACCGATTGAGCCACCCCCGCCCCAATGAATTTCTGAAGAGCTTTACTTAAAATTGCCTTGAAACCGACTGGCTGGCCCTACATGGATTATAAAACGGAAGGGTTCCGATACCTTTAGCAACATAGTGTATTTAATGAACCAATTGTTAACTTTTACTCTATATCCTATAATATATATGAATGCTCTAAGTTTGTTAACGCATAAACTCGCTTCGTTAACAGTGCACGATATTATCTACAATTATATTTGAATTTAATTTCAAAATTTTCATTTGCCTAAGAATTGTTACGCACCGGAAGTGTTAATCACGTGATAATTTTTTTCCAATATTTACCTTCCTCACAAGCAGCCATCGATGATGTTAATTGTTTCGTTCAGGCTTAAGCATTGTTTGCGAAACAGTACAAAACACAAGAACACTTTTACGTAGAACTCTTAGGAAGGAAATGAAACTTGCCACTGCACTTTTTGATAGTGCGTTTTTTTTTATTTTTTCCGAATCTATTTACAGATGGCCAAAACTGTGGTTGAGCAGGCAGTTACGGACATGTACTGTACATATGCACTATCGGTCCTAAGGCCTGAAGGTAGGACATAAAAAAATTACGTTTTTATTTTTAATAATTTGTTTCCACTATTCAGTCCCCAAATTCCTCCACAGTGTGATATTTTTACTCTGTTATTATTCACCGAACACATTTTAATCGTGTTAGAATTGCAGGAGCATATTTTGCCATTGTTCTATCTATACAACTTGTGACTATAATTTTTGAGTGTTATTTTAATCAAAATGGCAGGTTTTTTTGTTAAATATCCAGGTCATAAGGATCCCAAGGGCTCAGAGTTAGTTGGGGGAAGAACTCTTTAACTCTGGCTCTTATGAACAGGAGCACGGCTTAATGTCCCATCCAATGGACGACGACCATATTAATTTATAATGTCTTGGGGGTTTCTTACAAGCGCGTAAAAATTTACCGAGATTTGAATACTAGGGTACAAACTAATGTGCTATAATTTCGAAGATGCATTCCCGATAAATAATTTATTTAATATACAGTCGCTCAAAAAAGTATTCGAACACTACGGTTGATTAGAACCTTCGTGTACGTACACGAAGTGCACGTACCTTCGTGTACAACCTTCGTGTCACGTGACACGAAGGTTGCCAGATCACTAATTTCTAAAAAAATCGTTGCCAGATATTTTTTCTGAATTCTGTAATTAACCGTAGTGTTCGGATACTTTTTTGAGCGACTGTACAAAGGCAGGCCTCGATCTAAAATTAAAGTTGTGTGAGTGGGTGGGTAATGGGTGTTCCACGTTAGAGGGAATATCAAGATCGAGTCGCAGTGAACCGGATCGCTGTTCCGGTAAAATCTACTTTTTAGTTGTCTAACAAATTTTTCGAAAAATACGGGATGTACAGTATTCACATTAGTTAATTACCGCCATAAGTATTGTGCCAAACTTATGTCCATTGATAACTCTTGCTTCCCAGGTTTTCGCCTTTAACGTACTACTCACCACTTCTTGGGGAGTAGTACGTTAAAATATTTATATATATCCCAAATCATATGGTAGATGGCAGTGCCAAGACCTACTTGATACACCAGGCCTCAACAGACTTGAATAACAGGAGATAAAAAAAGGACGGAAATAAATTATGCATAAGCATGTGCTTGATTTAATTGGCTTAAAATTTAAGTTAAAGCATTTGTTTTAAAATTTGTTAAAATTATTTTTTATTAGGATTTTGTTAAAATATTTCAAAACGTTATGAAATTAATTATCAGATTTTTAAAGATAAATAACTACCAGTTAAATTTTCAGAAATCTAAATATAATCTTAGCTGCTATATATATATACATGTTTTTTTTTTAAGTATGTCCATCTGTTACTGCAGTGTCTAGGTCTGTTGTATCGAGGTGGCCTTGAAAGTGCCCCAGAAATTTCGGACACTTTCAGATGTTTACTTTAGATCCACGGCAGATAGGAATCCGAACCGTTTCATCACTCGCAATTATGGCTATTATATAATGAAGATTTTAATAATTTTTTGCGCTAGTTCCGGTTACTAGAATTCTCAAAGAAAGTGGGGTATCGCCCCCATGTCTCCCTCCTGCCCTGTACAAAACTATGATTACGTATACCAGGTAGGCAATCGGGGGGGGGGGGGGAGATCCAGGACCCCTCTCGGAAAATCCGATGGTTCTATGCGAAATCTCAAACTTGTCTACCTGCTTTGAAATCCAAAACTGTTGTCTTTGTATAATTTTATTTTAGCCCCATAGTAGTAAAAAAATAAATAAATATTCCTTCAAGCAGCTGCTTGCCACAGAGGTCTGACAGAAGCCTGTCAGTTTAATACGCCATAGTACAAGATATGTGAGGAAGCTGGGACCTCAGCAGAAGGACAACACAAACATCCATGACTTACCTGGGGCTCGAACCCAGGTCCCTTTGATCAGTAGCTAAGCACGCTAACCACTCGGCCACGGGACGGCCACAATATATGTCCGACACTAAAAATAGATTTAAAAAAATAACTATAAATTTTATTCCATATAGAATATCATTTTAACTTTTTCTGTTTCTATTTTATGTCAATGAGAATCTAATTTCGAAGCTCTATAACTTCCAAAATATCCATTTAGCGGAAAAAGGTGACTGAAGACAATTTAATGATCTCAATCAAATCTATTTCCATCTCGATTTCCAAAAGTATGTGTTCAGTATTTAAAGGGTTATGGAAGCTGAAACATTATAGTTGAAAAATGGGAAAAATTAAAAGTAATTATTTAAAAATGTTACTATACGTGTTAGTATTTCTTTAAAACTGTCATTATTGCTGTTGAACGGTCCAATTTCCATAAATCGTTTAATACTGAACGCATTTTGTCGGAAATCGAAGCTGAAATAGATTTCATTAAGATGTTAAATTATCTTCAGACAGTTTTTTTTTCATAAGAAACTTATTTAAGAGGTTACTGAGTTCTGCATCTGAGATGCTATTCCCATAACACGGAACTGTATGAGATCACGTGATCGCCGAGTGCATATTGTAATAGCATTTCATTTATCTGTTGTAAATATAAACATATTTTCTTGGGTTTTTCGAGCCCCGGGTAAGGCATGGATGTGTGTATCGTTTTTCTGCTGAGGTCCTGCCATCCTCTCAGATCTCGTACTGTGGCATATAAACTGACAGGCTCCTGTCAGACCTCTGTGGCAAGCAGCTGCTTGAGGGGGTATTTATTTTATTTTTTATTTTATTTAAACGAGTCAAACATCGGCATCCTGCTGGACTGTAAAAAAAATAAAGCACAAGGGTTGTTGGATTGTTTCACCTCCGAGAACCCTTTTTGGCACACAATGGGCAAAATGGCCAGGTCACAAGGACCCCGAGGGGAGGTTTGGGGTAAGGGGACCCATTGGGCAGCTGGTAGAAAACAATAGCCTCTCGTCAAGGCCATCCAGCATACCCTTTATCGTGCACAGGGTATGGCTCTTCCGTAGACGGGGCCTTGGCTTAATGTCCGATCCTACGAACGACGGACGGCCTTTCCAAGCCCATCGTTGTCCCTTTCTGACCGAGGACTCAGTTTGTGGTTCTCGAACCTGGGAATTTAAGATTACCAGGCCTGGAGTGCTACCGGCTGAGGGCCCCCTCCAATAACAGCAAGAAAGGGAAACTGGTCGCTTTCGTAATTAAATTTATGTTCAATTAAGACAAATGGTTATTTATATATGTTATGTGGTTAATTATTTATATAAATTATGTTAAATTATTATATTACATTAATTATTAATATATTATATTAATAATTAATATTTGATATATTATATTATATTATTAATTTAATTATTTAATTAGTTAATATATTATATTATTTATATAAGTTATGTTAAATTAAGTAAATATTGTTAAACAATATGAAAATTCCATTAGAAGAGGTAATATTTTTAAAATGTGTTAAACTAGCTGCAGTCGATCCTTAAGAAATAAAATCTATTAAACTAGTTCTGGTCAATTATTATTTTCATAAGTTAGTTTAATTCAATAAAAAAAACTGGTAAAACAAAATGTGGGTAATTAGAATTTTGCGAAACGAATTAATTCTCAATTAATTCCATTTAAACAATATCCAGTCAATTAAAATTCGTTTAAAGAAATTCTGTTCACTGAAATCCGGTTAAAGTCGATTAAATGAGATTATCCTGTTTAAAGTAATTTGTAAAGATTTAAAGTTTATCCCTTTTTTCGAATATTGTCTTGCAGCCACAGTACCAAGTATTAAGCGGCATCACTAGGGATGCTGCATACACTCTTCTCCGTCCTCATCTACTGCCTGATGCTCCTCCTCATCCTCTTGCAATCTCCTCCTGTATCGGCGTCATCGCTCTCCGTAGAGAAAATGCTAAAAGAGAGTCTACGCAAGGCGATGGCCTGCGAATCGGGAAAAGTTCCTAAGGAACCAGTCATTGCTCTCAGTCCGGCCAGATTTCTGCAGGCAATGGCTCTCATCAAGAAAGACATCAAAGGTAGAATATTTCGAAGATTTTATAAAAGCTTCATTACGCAAATTTCAATTGCATTAAGTTTTAAAAATCGAGAGACTACCAGTAACTTATTAATCTCAATACTTTAATATTTATTATATATTTTAAAAATAATTCAAATTAATTTAAATCATGATATAAAGAAATTATCGGTAGCTCATTAATTTAAATGCGTATTTATTCTAATTCAGATGGAAATTTGTTGACATTGGTACTAATCTAAAATTGCTTCTATTGATTGTGTTTTAATTTATTTTATATTACTTCTGATCTAAATTAAATTCTATCAATTAAGTTCTCATATCATTTAACCTCAATTTGTTCATTTTAGCATATTTTTTGCATATTTTTATGTTAATTCCGTTCCAAAATTTGTTTACATTAATTTCGATCACATATACCTAATTTTAGATCACAATTCGTCCATTTTAATGCAAGTCAAAATTTGTTTTAGCAGTTTAGACTTAAATTTATTCGTATTAACTTTTAGTAAAGTTAAGAAAGAAAGCCATTTTTTTATTAATTGCAAAAATTATTAACAGAAAAAAATTAAAATATTTTAAAAAGCCTATCCTCCTATTTGGTCCTGAAAAGTAGAAAATAAAGCACATAGAAGGTGCAATCGGTCACTAATTCATATTCACTTCAAAGAAAGATCGGGTGCCGAGTTACCTACTCGACAAGATTAACGGCCACCTGTCTTCCTTTCAAGTGAATACGAATTTAGTGACTGAACCCCTCATCCATAAACTTTAGGTTTATTTTAGAGCGTTTAAAGGTGCATTTGGGAAGGAAGGTTTTTCTTTTAATTTTTCTTTGTCACTAAAACCACGTCCTTTCAGAAACTATGACTCATAATCATTGAGCACATTTCTCCTCCTACTGCTCTTGGAGTCATTTTTGAGATAGCCCATGACATTGGAGACCTCACAAACTTTAATTTGAGATATAACTCGTTAAGGTACACCCTCGCGAAATTTCTGTCTCCTTTGGAGCGAATAATAGTGGGTGTGCAGGGGGGAATAATTCGAAGTAGTTTATGACGGTCCTCATATGAGCTTTCATTTGACACCTAACTTGTAACTGTAATAGCCCATCCCACTCCCCGCATCACAAGCTTCCATTTGACACCTAACTTGTAACTGTAATAGCCCATCCCACTCCCCGCATCACAAGCTTCCATTTGACACCTAACTTGTAACTGTAATAGCCCATCCCACTCCCTCATCACAAGCTTTCATTTGACACCTAACTTGTAACTGTAATAGCCCATCCCACTCCCCGCATCACAAGCTTCCATTTGACACCTAACTTGTAACTGTAATAGCCCATCCCACTCCCTCATCACAAGCTTTCATTTGACACCTAACTTGTAACTGTAATAGCCCATCCCACTCCCCGCATCACAAGCTTTCATTTGACACCTAACTTGTAACTGTAATAGCCCATCCCACTCCCCGCATCACAAGCTTCCATTTGACACCTAACTTGTAACTGTAATAGCCCATCCCACTCCCTCATCACAAGCTTTCATTTGACACCTAACTTGTAACTGTAATAGCCCATCCCACTCCCGTATCACAAGCTTTCATTTGACACCTAACTTGTAACTGTAATAGTCCATCCCACTCCCGCATCACAAGCTTCCATTTGACACCTAACTTGTAACTGTAATAGCCCATCCCACTCCCCGCATCACAAGCTTTCATTTGACACCTAACTTGTAACTGTAATAGCCCATCCCACTCTCCGCATCACAAGCTTTCATTTGACACCTAACTTGTAACTGTAATAGCCCATCCCACTCCCCGCATCACAAGCTTTCATTTGACACCTAACTTGTAACTGTAATAGCCCATCACACTCTCCGCATCACAAGCTTTCATTTGACACCTAACTTGTAACTGTAATAGCCCATCACACTCCCCGCATCACAAGCTTTCATTTGACACCTAACTTGTAACTGTAATAGCCCATCCCACTCCCGCATCACAAGCTTTCATTTGACACCTAACTTGTAACTGTAATAGTCCATCCCACTCCCGCATCACAAGCTTTCATTTGACACCTAACTTGTAACTGTAATAGCCCATCCCACTCTCCGCATTACAAGCTTTCATTTGACACCTAACTTGTAACTGTAATAGCCCATCCCACTCTCCGCATTACAAGCTTTCATTTGACACCTAACTTGTAACTGTAATAGCCCATCACACTCCCCGCATCACAAGCTTTCATTTGACACCTAACTTGTAACTGTAATAGCCCATCCCACTCCCCGCATCACAAGCTTTCATTTGACACCTTACTTGTAACTGTAATAGCCCATCCTACTCCCCGCATCACAAGCTTTCATTTGACAGATACGCGAAGGGGAAACTTAAGTAGTTTGTCTGTCGCGTGCGAAAGATGTGGTGGAACAATTTTTTTTGAAAATTCCACAAACCGACAAATAATGACGGAAAAGTATTAGGAAGACACAGATGGTTTTGATATTTATATTTGCAATTAAAAATCTTTATTCTAAATGACGTGCATTATAGAAAGTCGGGGAGGGGTGGCTCAGTCGGTAGTGTACTCTGCAGTTTCCAGGCTCGTACTCTGCAGTTTCCAGTTTCGAGTCCTAGCTGGGCCAGCGCTGAGATTTATCTCCGCAGAAATACCCACGGTCATTATGGGACAACGATGGGATTGGGAAGGCCGCCGTTCGTCGAATGGGACGTTAAGCCGTGGCCCTGTATGCGGGAGAACGTTAAAGAACACGCTGGATGGCCATGACGTGAGGCTACCATCTGTCTCCCAATAGCTGTTCAGTAGGTCCCCTCGCCCCAACGTTCTCTGCGCTTCCGGCATTCTTGTGATTTGGCCATTTAGCCCCTTGTGTGTAAAAAAAATGTACATCTAATGCAATCTAACGGTTGTAATGAACATAAAATTCAGTCTAATGGTTGAAATATTGACTAAGTTTCGACTAAATATTGACTAAGAAATATTGACTAAGTAAATGGACGTGTAAGATCTGAATACAAACCTCGCAGTAAAGAAAGCTGTTTTACCTCTGAGTGGCACTTATTTTTTGCACACCATGGGCTAAATGGCAAGATCACAAGGATCCCGAAAGTTCAGAGAAGGTTGGGGAAGGGGACCTACTGGAACAGCTGTTGAGAGACAGATGACAGCCTCCCATCAAGACCATCCAGCACATTCTTTAACGTGCACGGGGTATGGGTCTCATGTACACGGTAAAACTGCTGAATGGCCCCATCCGACAGACGGCGGCCTTTCTAAGCCCACTAGTATCCCCTACTAACCGTGGTCATTTCGTTCTATTTTGTTGCGATCTTATGAAACCACGGCAATTCCCGATTCCGCCTGAAAGCACTACCAGTTATGAAAAGTCGTGCTATCTAGAGCCGGGAGCAAGGAATACGCCCTATAGGCGCACCTCAACCCCGGCCTCACATGGCAGCAGTCCTATAGAAGGAAAGCTAACCACCGGAAGAAACCTATTATTTAATCTATTCCCCAGTTAGCCATGAACAAGGATATATAGATCCAAGTTCGCTCGGCTCCCGGGGTGGAGACTCTTAGTAAGGCCCAGACTTTGGTGAGGGCTCGACCTACTGGGAGACAAATCTTTTCAGAAGAGCCCTCGAACTGCTCACTCAGATCACCTGAGAGGTGAGGTCTCAGACACCGTCACCATCCGACCGTCAACATCACCGGTCGGCGGCATCGTCGACCTCGGTTGGTCTTGGCTATGTCCAACCGGGGACCCAATCCGGTCGGCACAGCCTTCGACCGGGTTGCTGGACCCTAGGCCCCCCCCCCCCCCCCCCCACCACGACAAGGTGGTCCCCTATTGGGGGGGACTAACCGTGGTCAGGGCGGGGAGTTTCGCGGAGATAAATCTCAACGCTGGCCAGCTGGACACAACCTAGTAAACAAAGAATCCAATTTCTTTCACTATGCCAATAAACGTAGCCATTGTGCTTCATTTTCAGAAATGAAGAGTTAATAACTCCCCTCCCCCTAACAGTTCCGAACTTGACGATGTTTCTCCCATTTTCTTACAGACTCCTATTGTGCAGAAGAAAGACTAGGCAGCACGTTCCACATCGAAGACCCTCGCACGTGGGGTTTTTGTGTAGCAGGCAGTTGTGAAGGACGTCAACAACTGGTGAGCCCATTTTAACTATAGTGATCAATGCAAATACGTAATAATAAGAATAGCCATAAATGTATCATCAATATGCAGTCGGTTATCGATTCACGTAGATTTAATTAATGCGTTTCAGAAATTACCCGGTCGTTCTAATTCACACATTTTTAAAAAATCACATGACTATTTTTTTTTTGGAAACGCGGTTTTAACTCAAAAAGCTTAAAAGAAAAATTAAATTCTCTCAAATGTTGTTCCTTTCTGAAGAAAAAACAAATTCTAAAACCTGAATTTCTGTCTAACAGTTACCAACATCATTTGACCTACATGACCCCTAACCAAAGCCTAACCTAAACAAAAGCCAAGAAATTAGATAAGCATAAAAACTATTTATTTCTTAATAGTGTATATTAATTATTCATTATGACTATATTGAAATATTTCTCAATATTTTTAAATTAATCGCCAAACTTTTAAAAATAAGTAGCTACCAGTTGAATTATTAGAGATAGAACTATAATAAGGAGAGTTATTAATTTTAAATTAAACCTTTTTTTTTGTAACCATGCTGGGTATGATCCTGCTCACAGTCATCTCGCTCCAACCAAAGTGTCGAATACGAAAAATTCTTTAAGGAAATTTTATAAATACACATAAAGAAAGAATAATCTGTTGCAAATTAAAATATGCAATAAATGTGACTGGAGTTAGCTCAATAGGTAGCGCGTTAAGCTCGTGATGTTCTGTAGTTCCCAGGTTTGAGTCCCATCCGGGCCATGGTTGAGATTTATCTCTGCCAAACATCTACCATGCCCCTGGTCAGTACAGGATACCGATGGGCTTGGAAACGCCATCGTCCGTCAGATGGGACGTTAAGTCGTGCCCCGTGTGTGGGGAGATGTAGCATGTGCCTTAAAGAGAGACTACCATCTGTCCCCTAACAGCTGTTACAGTGGGTTCCCTTCCCCCAACCTTCTCTCAGTCCTTGTGATTTAGCCACTTAGTACAATGTGTGTAAAAAACCTCATTAACAGGTAGAATTAATCCAATCTCTCCTTCAAACTTCTCAAGGGTCCTTGTGACCTGGTTATTTAACCCATTGAGTGCAAAAAAGCCCCACTCAGAGGTAAAACAACTCAACCCCTCCCTCAAACTTCTCAGGAGTCCTAGTGACCTGGCCATGTAGCCCATATGTGAAAAAAAAAGCATTCAGAGAAACCCAACCCCCCTTAAACTTCGCAGGGGTCCTTGCGACCTGGCCATTTCACCCATTATGTGCAAAAAAAATACCACTTAGAGGTTAAGTGATGAAAATTTGTCAGGGAGATAGTGCTTCAGTTGCTATCAATGGCTGCACTCTTGAGAAAGTGGGGGCAGGGGTGGCTCAGTCGGTAGCGCGCCAGGCTCGTAATCTGTAGTTCCCAGGTTCGAGTCCCAGCTGGGTCAGCATTGAGATTTATCTCTGCAAAATTCTCTGCCCTGCCCACGGTCAGTAGGGAACACCGATGGGCTTGGAAAGGCCGCCGCCCGTCGGATGGGACGTTAAGCCGTGGCCCCGTGTGCGGGAGAGCCATACCCTGTGCACGTTAAAGAACACGCTGGATGGCCTTGACGGGAGGCTACCATCTGTCTCCCAACAGCTATTCCAGTGGGTCCCCTCCCCCAACCTTCTCTGAGCCTTCGCGGTTCATGTGACCTGGCCATTTAGCCCATGGTGTGCAAAAAAGTGCCGCTCAGAGGTAAAACAACCCAACCCAACTTGAGAAAGTGTCTCAGTTTAATTACCTTGGGAGCTATGTAACAGATACTGGTGATGTGCGGCATGAGATTAACAGACGAATAGGGATTGCTGCCGGGACTTTTAAGAATCTATGGAGAGTGTGGAGAAATAGGTTAGTTATGGTAGTGAAACTTAGACGTTTTGTAAACGAGATAACAGGAAACTAGATGCTTACGCAACATCTTGGGCATTAGGTGGTTTGACTTTGTAACTAATGATGAGATTAGGAAAAGGAGTTTGCAACCTCCTTTAAGCAGCATATTGTCCAGAGAGAGACTCCGTTGGTTTGGCCATGTTGCCCGTATGAATAATTATAGATTGGCGAATAGGGTTATGAACAGTGTGCCTAAAGGCCTCAGAAAGAAGGAGAGACCTAGGATGCGGTGGGTAGACAATGTCAAACAGAACCTTGTTAGAATTGGTGTGCAGTGGCCAGATGCAGTAGATGTAGCTCAGGACAGACTTGCTTGGAGAACTAAACTGCACGGTCTGGTTGGATCTCCGTAGCCCATGGCTGCTGGAGGATTTTGTTTGTATGTATGAAATATTAAGCAATGATTTCGCTCATATTGAAGAGAATAAAATTATTCATTAGGCGAACTTTAAAACAATGCGATCCATATATTAAACACTCTTTTACAATATTTATTACTTGTGGTTAATATTCCATTAAAAGTTTACAAAAAAATAAATAACTTTGAACATGGCTCCTTATCATGAAATTATTAAGAGAAACATTCCCTCAGGAAGCTGCTTGCCACAGAGAGCTGATAAATGCATTTAATGGTTTTATATAAGTGCTTCGTAAACGTTGATTTTAAATCTGTTACGAATTTGTGTATATAAGAATACGTCATTGTTTAGAAGAATCAACCGCGTAAATGTTACGAAAGCTTCAAAATAATATCAGTAAAAAAAAAGTTCATAGTACTAAGTACTGTGCATCAAATATAGTATTAACAACTAATAAAAGTGCTTTTATTCCAATCTCCCGGACATAACCTTAATATAGGTTCCCAGTTCCTCGTGGCCCGTTAGCTCAGTTGGTTAGAGCGTCGTGCTAATAACGCGAAGGTCGTGGGTTCGATCCCCATACGGGCCAAAATAACTTTTTTTTTGTTGTATGCTAATAGTTTACCATGTATGCAAATTAGCATTATTTAGATATTCACGAGAATAATATTATTCTGTTCAATCAAAATTCCATATTTCTATTAATCTTAGAACTCTTTGATGTTCTTTTAACCTATTTCTACAGAAAAACTGAAAGAAATGCCTCTTTTGGGAATTACTGATTTACAAAACAATTTACTTCAATGTAAAAAATGATTTATCTCCTCATCAAGGAACCTTCTTTTGGTTGGAAAAAAATGTTTTCTGTTTGAAGAGAAATGTTTCCTTAATATGTTCTAATTTTCTCCCAGAATGATTTATACTTTACTGAAAAACCTTTTTTTGTTTTATTTTTTTTCTGTGCAAAATAGTTTATTTACTCTTTAGAAATATTTTTTATCTGAAAATATTTCATTTCTTTATTAAAAAATTTTTCTTCCACTAATAATATGTTCGATATTCATAACTATTTTTCCCGCCAGTAAATAAGTATTTTTCAGTTAGTTAAGAGTATATTCCTGTTATGCAAAGAACATTATTTATTCCACCAAGATACATATTTTTTTTCCTCTTTAATTAGTTTGTCCCATGAAGAAAAAATAATTAGACTATATAATAAGAAAGAAAATTGAAATAGGAATTATACTTTGTACGCATTGACTACGGAAAAAAATTAAACGTTTTTTAATTTAGAGAAAAATAACAGCATTAGAGCTCTAATTTAATAATTAAAAATGTGAATTTATAAAAGTAAGTTGTTAGCAAAGACACTGTTGAAATTAAAAGTATTTTTGGATCAATTTATGCTAGGATAAAAAAATAACTCTCTTCTTGTTAAAAAAAGAAACGGTTTCTTCGTAACTTCGAAAGACTTTCAAGCTCAAGTAGTAAACCTTGAGAAAGAATATTCATTTTGAAAATATTACACCAAATAGTAAAAATATACATCAATACGTCGCTCCAAAATGGGGAAATCAGGCCATTAAGTGCTTATCTTTATAACGAATATGCCAATGTCTCTAAATAAAATTCGTTTTCAATTTGAAACCATTGATTTGGTAGTCTCTAAAAGACGATTTTTAGCAAAATATTTTATTTCGAAGTTAGTAAAGCGGATATTCAAGCTTTAGGCCGTGGCGCCATCTATCAATCAGTTTAGCAACAATAAATATACCTGGGGGAAAAAAAGCATTTGCGATCACCAAAAAATTTCGTAATCAATAGAAAGAAAAGAGTATTAAGGATAATCTTCATATATCTTAGAGATTATCCGCTAAATGAACATTATTCAAACAAACGCATCGGTATGTATTCAAACTTAAATTATTCGTTATTTTATAATAAAATCTTTCTGTGAACAAGGCCATAATAAACAGACTGCCACATGCAATCTGCAAATGGTCAATTCTATTTCCTATTATGTGCTGAAAATAAAAGTTTTTAGATTTCCAAAACAATTGTTTTTCCATAAATTTACAAATGCGAAATAAAATAATTTATTCATTCTGATTTTATTAAAATATTTCTTAATATATTAAAATTAAACCACAATTTTGAAAATAAATAACCACCAGTTAAATCTTTAGATACAAATTTTAATTAAAATAACTATTTAAAAAATATAAGTTATCTACGTTAAAAACACATTGCAAATCCTGAAGCATAAACGAAACCGGATACTAAAATGTCTTATTTTATGGCATATAAAATGCAGGGACGTATAAGTCGCACCCTTATCTCAGTACAGAATATTTAGGGGGAAAAACTTTTGAATTTATTTAAGTATGCATCTCCTAACATCTCACCAGAAAGGGGGATGTCAGCTGGTAGTGCGTCAGGTTCGTAATCTTCAATTCCCAGGTTCGAGTCCCGCCTGGGTCAGCTTCGAGGTTTATCTTCCACAAGACTCCCCGCTCTAGCCTTAGTCAGTGTGGGGCAACGATGGCTTGGAAAGGCGTTAAGCCGTGGCGCCGTGTGTGGGAGAGCCATATCCTGTGCACGTTAAAAAACGCACTGGATCGCATTCACAAGAGGCTATCATCTGTCTCCTAAAAGTTGTCCTGTGGGCCACCTCTCCCAACCTTTTCAGAGCCCTCGGGGTCATTGTGACCTGGCCATTTAGCCCATTTTGTACAAAAAATACCCCTCAGGAGGTAAAACAACCCAACATCTATCTAGTAGGTCCTCTTCAATTAACCTTTTCGATCCCTTGGGATTGGGTTGTTTTACCTTTGAGCAACACCACCTTTTTCCACATAATGGGCTAAATGGCCAAGCCCTTGGGTTCTTTGTTGACCTGGTCATTTAGCCCCTCCTCTTCCGTTATTAACCTGCTGATAAAAAAATTATATCGGCGGCAAACAGTGATTGACTTCTTTTGAATTATTTGCTTTTTCTTATTTTAGTGTTTTTTTTTAAAACAGAGATGTCGCTGTTACAACACTTTCGGAGGCACCAATTGCGAGAAGTTCCACGGCCATTGCTGGCTGATGTATTGCATGTTATCAGGATGCTCTTCAGAAGATCAAGATCTGAAATGCGCCTGTGATCCCGATCTGCAAGGAAAACCAGTCAGAAGTAAGAATCTAATCCATCATTTAATTCATCATCTAAGATCTTTATTTCACTGGGAAACCTTTCAACTCGTTTTCAATTTAAAAAAGTGATAATGTTTTCTGTAAACATTTAACATTTTTTGCATTTAAGACGTAAAGGAAACATTCATCTCGTTTTTGTTATATGTATTGATCAAGTATTATTAAGATTAGCTAGTTTCGGGTTTTCCAACAGCTTTAATAGCGCCTTATAAAGGTCGAAATTTCTTTTATTCCCGCTCTGAAAAAGGACACCAATGGGCCTACAAAAGCCACAATTCTGCAGATAGGGCATTAAACCGTGGTTCTGTGTCAAGCACAGTCATATCCTGCTTTTCAAAAACTCTAGATCGCTTAAAAATTTGGGTTGTTTTTACCTATGAGCGTCACTTTTTTGCACACAATGGGCTATATTATCAGGTTACAAGGACCCCTAAGGCTCAGAGAAGGTTGTTGGGGGGGGGGGATCACTTAACAGATGTCAGGAGACAGATGGCACTCACCCGTCAACGCCATGCAGCATGTTCCTCTACAGAGCACAGTACTACGTCTGATTGGTGACACCACAAATGTTCTTTAACGTGCACAGAGGGAATGGGGAGAGGGGAGCGCACTAGGATCGTAATCTGTAGTTCCCAGGTTCGAATCCCAGCTGGGCCAGCATTGAGATTTATCACCGCAAAACTCTCCTACTCTGCCCTCGGTCAGCAGAACCAATCGATGGGCTTCCAAAGACCTTTGTCCGTCGGATGGGACGTTAAGCCGTGGCCCCGTGTGCGAAACAGCCATACCCTGTGCACGTTAAAGAACATACTGAATGGCCTTGACTGCAGGCTACCATCTGTTTCCCAACAGCTGTTCCAGTGGGTCCACTCTCCCAACCTTCTCTGAGCCTTCGTGGTCCTTTTGACCTGGCCATTTAGACCATGGTGTGCAAAAAAGTGCCGCTCAGAGGTAAAACAAAACGACGTGCGCAGGGTTATGGCTTTGAATCACACGACACCAGGCTTAAGGTCCCATACAACGGACGGCGGCCGTTTCAGGTATATCGTAGATTACCAAAAGATTTACATCTGTCTCCTAATAATTGTATAGTGCAGTGTTTCTCAACCTTTTTGCTTCACGTACCCCCTGGAAATGTGTATGTAACTGGCGTACCCCTTGTATAGATAGATAAAACTATAGTTATAGTATAACAATGGGAATAAAATAAAACATATATATCAGTGATTCTCAACCTTTTATGCTTCACGTACCCCCTGGAATTGTGTATGTAGCTGGCGTACCCCTTGTATAGATAGATAAAACTGTAGTTATAGTATAACAATGGGAATAAAATAAAACATATATATCAGTGGTTCTCAACCTTTTATGCTTCACGTACCCCCTGGAAATGTGTATGTAACTGACGTACCCCTTGCATAGATAGATAAAACTATAGTTATAGTATAACAATGGGAATAAAATAAAACATATATATCAGTGGTTCTCAACCTTTTATGCTTCACGTACCCCCTGGAAATGTCTATGTAACAGTGTACCCCTTGTATAGATAGATAAAACTATAGTTATAGTATAACAATGGAAATAAAATAAAACATATATATCAGTGGTTCTCAACCTTTTATGCTTCACGTACCCCCTGGAAATGTGTATGTAACTGCCGTACCCCTTGTAGAGATAGATAAAACTATAGTTATAGTATAACAATGGAAACAAAATAAAACATATATATCAGTGATTCTCAACCTTTTATGCTTCACTTACCCCCTGGAAATGTGTATGTAACTGGCGTACCCCTTGTATAGATAGATAAAACTATAGTTATAGTATAACAATGGGAATAAAATAAAACACATATATCAGTGTTTCTCAACCTTTTATGCTTCACGTACCCCTTGGAAATGTGTCGCTGGAATCTAGTCGCTGAAATTGGTCACAGGTGTTCTTTTAAATTCCGTTTTCACAGAGAGAATTTTTTTTTATCATGGCCTCTGTTTTCTTCTCAACATAGAACACATCAACGTTGTTTCCTTGCAATGATAAGTTCAAAGTATTCATTTTTTCAAAAATATCAGCTAAATATGCTAACCGTAGAAGCCATTCTAAATCTTGTAGTCCTAAAGAAAGTCGAAACTCGTGGTCCGTGAAAAAAAGGCGTACTTCATTTTTGAGTTCAAATAAACGGCAAAGAACATTTCGTCGTGACAAAGCAACGTCGTTCTGTGTGAAGCAGCAATCTCTTATGCAGGCTACCCATTTCTTCACACATAACTGAAAAAAGTCGAGACTTCAATGGTCGGGTTTGGATGAAATTAACCATTTGTACATTTTCATCCAGAACTCTTTTCAAATCATCAGGGAGAAATTTAGTTATCATCGATTCACGGTGAAGACAACAATGAATGAACTTACATTCTGCTGCAACAACTTTTTATACGACCTGCTAGTCCTGTGATATAACCACTCATTGCTTTTGCTCCGTCAGTACATGCAGAAATACAACTTTTTATACGACCTGCTAGTCCTGTGATATAACCACTCATTGCTTTTGCTCCGTCAGTACATGCAGAAATACAACTTTTTATACGACCTGCTAGTCCTGTGATATAACCACTCATTGCTTTTCCTCCGTCAGTACATGCAGAAATACAACTTTTTATACGACCTGCTAGTCCTCTGATATAACCACTCATTGCTTTTGCTCCGTCAGTACATGCAGAAATACAACTTTTTATACGACCTGCTAGTCCTGTGATATAACCACTCATTGCTTTTGCTCCGTCAGTACATGCAGAAATACAACTTTTTATACGACCTGCTAGTCCCGTGATATAACCACTCATTGCTTTTGCTCCGTCAGTACATGCAGAAATACAACTTTTTATACGACCTGCTAGTCCTCTGATATAACCACTCATTGCTTTTGCTCCGTCAGTACATGCAGAAATACAACTTTTTATACGACCTGCTAGTCCTGTGATATAACCACTCATTGCTTTTGCTCCGTCAGTACATGCAGAAATACAACTTTTTATACGCCCTGCTAGTCCTGTGATATAACCACTCATTGCTTTTGCTCCGTCAGTACATGCAGAAATACAACTTTTTATACGACCTGCTAGTCCTCTGATATAACCACTCATTGCTTTTGCTCCGTCAGTACATGCAGAAATACAACTTTTTATACGACCTGCTAGTCCTGTGATATAACCACTCATTGCTTTTGCTCCGTCAGTACATGCAGAAATACAACTTTTTATACGCCCTGCTAGTCCTCTGATATAACCACTCATTGCTTTTGCTCCGTCAGTACATGCAGAAATACAACTTTTTATACGACCTGCTAGTCCTCTGATATAACCACTCATTGCTTTTGCTCCGTCAGTACATGCAGAAATACAACTTTTTATACGACCTGCTAGTCCTGTGATATAACCACTCATTGCTTTTGCTCCGTCAGTACATGCAGAAATACAACTTTTTATACGCCCTGCTAGTCCTCTGATATAACCACTCATTGCTTTTGCTCCGTCAGTACATGCAGAAATACAACTTTTTATACGACCTGCTAGTCCTCTGATATAACCACTCATTGCTTTTGCTCCGTCAGTACATGCAGAAATACAACTTTTTATACGACCTGCTAGTCCTCTGATATAACCACTCATTGCTTTTGCTCCGTCAGTACATGCAGAAATACAACTTTTTATACGACCTGCTAGTCCTGTGATATAACCACTCATTGCTTTTGCTCCGTCAGTACATGCAGAAATACAACTTTTTATACGCCCTGCTAGTCCTGTGATATAACCACTCATTGCTTTTGCTCCGTCAGTACATGCAGAAATACAACTTTTTATACGACCTGCTAGTCCTGTGATATAACCACTCATTGCTTTTGCTCCGTCAGTACATGCAGAAATACAACTTTTTATACGCCCTGCTAGTCCTCTGATATAACCACTCATTGCTTTTGCTCCGTCAGTACATGCAGAAATACAACTTTTTATACGACCTGCTAGTCCTCTGATATAACCACTCATTGCTTTTGCTCCGTCAGTACATGCAGAAATACAACTTTTTATACGACCTGCTAGTCCTCTGATATAACCACTCATTGCTTTTGCTCCGTCAGTACATGCAGAAATACAACTTTTTATACGACCTGCTAGTCCTGTGATATAACCACTCATTGCTTTTGCTCCGTCAGTACATGCAGAAATACAACTTTTTATACGCCCTGCTAGTCCTGTGATATAACCACTCATTGCTTTTGCTCCGTCAGTACATGCAGAAATACAACTTTTTATACGACCTGCTAGTCCTCTGATATAACCACTCATTGCTTTTGCTCCGTCAGTACATGCAGAAATACAACTTTTTATACGACCTGCTAGTCCTGTGATATAACCACTCATTGCTTTTGCTCCGTCAGTACATGCAGAAATACAACTTTTTATACGACCTGCTAGTCCCGTGATATAACCACTCATTGCTTTTGCTCCGTCAGTACATGCAGAAATACAACTTTTTATACGACCTGCTAGTCCTGTGATATAACCACTCATTGCTTTTGCTCCGTCAGTACATGCAGAAATACAACTTTTTATACGACCTGCTAGTCCTGTGATATAACCACTCATTGCTTTTGCTCCGTCAGTACATGCAGAAATACAACTTTTTATACGACCTGCTAGTCCTGTGATATAACCACTCATTGCTTTTGCTCCGTCAGTACATGCAGAAATACAACTTTTTATACGACCTGCTAGTCCTGTGATATAACCACTCATTGCTTTTGCTCCGTCAGTACATGCAGAAATACAACTTTTTATACGACCTGCTAGTCCCGTGATATAACCACTCATTGCTTTTGCTCCGTCAGTACATGCAGAAATACAACTTTTTATACGACCTGCTAGTCCTGTGATATAACCACTCATTGCTTTTGCTCCGTCAGTACATGCAGAAATACAACTTTTTATACGCCCTGCTAGTCCTCTGATATAACCACTCATTGCTTTTGCTCCGTCAGTACATGCAGAAATACAACTTTTTATACGACCTGCTAGTCCTCTGATATAACCACTCATTGCTTTTGCTCCGTCAGTACATGCAGAAATACAACTTTTTATACGCCCTGCTAGTCCTCTTATATAACCACTCATTGCTTTTGCTCCGTCAGTACATGCAGAAATACAACTTTTTATACGACCTGCTAGTCCTCTGATATAACCACTCATTGCTTTTGCTCCGTCAGTACATGCAGAAATACAACTTTTTATACGACCTGCTAGTCCTCTGATATAACCACTCATTGCTTTTGCTCCGTCAGTACATGCAGAAATACAACTTTTTATACGACCTGCTAGTCCTCTGATATAACCACTCATTGCTTTTGCTCCGTCAGTACATGCAGAAATACAACTTTTTATACGACCTGCTAGTCCTGTGATATAACCACTCATTGCTTTTGCTCCGTCAGTACATGCAGAAATACAACTTTTTATACGCCCTGCTAGTCCTCTGATATAACCACTCATTGCTTTTGCTCCGTCAGTACATGCAGAAATACAACTTTTTATACGACCTGCTAGTCCTGTGATATAACCACACATTGCTTTTGCTCCGTCAGTACATGCAGAAATACAACTTTTTATACGACCTGCTAGTCCTCTGATATAACCACTCATTGCTTTTGCTCCGTCAGTACATGCAGAAATACAACTTTTTATACGACCTGCTAGTCCTGTGATATAACCACACATTGCTTTTGCTCCGTCAGTACATGCAGAAATACAATTTTCCCATTCAAGGTTATTTTCGGAAAAAAAATGAATCAATCATATTAAAAAAATACTCACTCGTAGTAGAAGTTTTGAGAGGCTTACAAAATAAAATATCTTCAAATATTGCATCCTGGAATTTTCCACGCACAAAAACAAGTAATTGAGTTAGCCCAGCTACGTCTGTCGATTCATCCACTTGTATGGCAAACTACGGGCTATACTGAATAGCTTGAATGAGTTGGTCTTTAATATTACAGGCCATATCTTTAATTCTCCTGGAAACTTTGTCGTTTGACAAAGGAATGATTCTGACAAGGTTTGCAGTTTTTTGACCACAAATACAAGAATCTATTTCTTCCGCTTCTGGAAGAATGAGTGACTCGCCTATTGTGTGAGCCTTTCCGGCTTTGGCAATTTGAAGGCTTACTTTGTAAGACGCTTTAAGTGCACTTTTATGTTCTTCCACACCAGAAAAATGCTTAATTACGGTTTTTCTACTACTGAATTCTCTTCGTCACACAGTTCTCAGAAATTAATCTGTAGCAGTGTTGCCAACTTAAGACTTTGTTACTAGATATATCGACTTTAGAGCTCTCACAGCCTACCCCACGTTGAAAACTCCTAGTGTAGTGGATCCCGCTTCCTTACCCCTTTTCTGAGCCCTTTGGGCTTTTGTATCTTTGTCTTTTAGCCCAATGTGTGCATAGAAATAGAATTCATAGGTAAAAATTTTAAATTACCATTTTTTTTCAAATTAGATTTCAAAATATTAAAATGCCAGCGGTAAATTTTGCTATCGATTTTGTAATCTCATGGAAAGTAGGAACAAATCAATATTCATGACTGTTGGTTCTTTTCCAGCTGGCGATTATTGGTATGACGATGGACTTCAGAAGAAGTACCGAGCGCCCTCTGGCAGTTCTGGTTCATCAGGTGGCGCTGTCGTCAATCAACAATGTAAGTAACTTCAAATGCAGACGAAACAATTGCTAGAACCGTAAATTCGTTCAATAATCAAACGAAGGTTCACAATAAACTGTGCAACATTTTTCACTCTCTCAGATCCTGTGGCTTACTTAGAAAGTTATAATGGGTTTTATTTTTAGTCTAATGGGTGGGGGAAGGAAGGTGAAAGTTATGAGCCTTTAATATCTCGGGGATTCCCATAGAAAATATTTATTCAAGCTCTCAAGGGGGAGATTATAAAAATCCCCTCAACCTTGGGTACGTCATTGCCCAGATGTTGATGAACACAGGTAATCTCATAGTTTAAATATTTACCAAATTCTCAGACTATGGGATCTCTAAATGCAGCTTGATCTAGAAGAGAATCAAAAAGTGTATGTGGAGGGGGGGGGGGGGGTTGCTGGATTTAGCCAGAATGCCACTCCAGTGAATAATGCTTCCAATCGTTTAGTTTTCTTTAATAATTTTTTTTTTAAATATATTGTACTATACATATATTTAGTATTCATTTAGTCCAAATTCATTTTTCTGCACGATATAATCTTATTTGTTGAAATAGTTTGCTGAAAAGATATTTTTGGTTTCTTTCTGAGTGGGGAACAGGAATGCTTATATGTTATCTGGGAACTGCAGATTACAAGTCTCGTTCTCTCTTTATTTGCTGAATTCAGTTTTTACATCGATATGCCAAAGTTAGTAAGAAGAAATTCCATTTCCAATGGAGAGAAATGCTATTCTTCAAATTTAATAAGATTTAAAGGTTAGATATGAGACTAAAATGTTGTGGGAAGCTTTTAAACCCCTCAACATTGAGTTTTCTGCTATCCCAAGCAAAGAGTGGGACAAATAAATCATATTATAGAAAAAAAACTAAGGTTTTCTGAATTTCTAAAACTTCCAATTTCAGATAAGCAGACATCAACAGATCAAATAAGGTACGTTTTTGAAGTTACTCATAGATTTTTAAACTTTTGAAAAAATAACGGTAGTCCTGAAGTAAGCGAAGCATTAGGTTGTAAAAATAATAGTAACCCATAATACATGAATACTCAATGATTTTTATATTTTAATAGTGGTTTCTAGTTTATATGCTAATATATTTGTATAAAACACGCTAATATTATCAAATACCACTGAGGGCGCCTGCACTGCTTGAATATACCACGCTCTAGTTCGCCAAAAATCCGACATGCGTCGCCACTTACGATGAGACGAATCACACCCACTTAAGTTTCACTTAATGGGGTGTGATTCGTCTCATCGATAGAATCTGGAAAATTACACTAGCAGAAGTTCTTCTCCTACTTACACATTCTTTGTTCCCGCTATAATCTTTTAAAAAATAAATTCTTTTACTTGTAGATTTATTTATTAGTAACTTACATAGCCAAGAAATTCCTTAACTTATTAATTGCCCTGGTCATCAGAGTTACTGAATATATTAATTTTTGCTTTTTTTTTTGTGTTTTAGCGATACCAGAAGAAGAACTGCCTCCTGGCCTGATCAAAGCGAGTGACAAAATGAAATCCCGACTGTCGAATCTCCTAGCGAATCCTTCGCAAAGCAGCCTTGCTGTTAGTGGAGGGATTCCTGATGAGGAGGATGCTGATAACGAAGAAGGAGGAAGTGCGGAAGAAGAGAGCGATTATCTGGAAGATGAGGAGGAGACATCCACGGCAGCATCACTTCGAGCTAACAGGATGGCGATTTTATGCCTAGCAACGATAATTTGGTACCAATTCTTCGCAGACCCGTCTTGACATCAGACTTGGAAACGATAAATGAATTACCAGCTGCGGCTTCGTTTCGCATTAAAACCAAACTTCAGTTTACGTCATTTTTTCTTATTTCATAGGATGACTCCTTGATTGTTAACCTCACCTCCTACTTCTGTCAGATTCAATGTTCACGTGTCAACTTATTAAGTCAACTTCAATATCTAGCTCTTCTAGGGGAAAAAAAAAGACCACTGCCTCATCACACACTTTGTATCTTATCACTTAATAAATGATTCTCTCTTAAATATAGTAAGCTTTCGATTTGTGATAGGAAATTATACTGGATTATGTTGCTAGGCAACCCTGATAAGACAGAGCATTTGTAGAACAAAGGGAGGAATATGAAATTCTACAAATCAATCCGTGGTCTCGAGACCTCTTCACTTCTAGCTGATCGTCCTGAGCGTTCTTGATCTGGAATATGACACCGGTTCTGAAAACAGTTCGATAGAAATTCTTATATGTTTTGTATTTTTTAATTATATTTCCTTCATATAGTAGTTTTTTTAGTACATTTTTCGTATTATGTAGCAGATAGAAACTTATTTCTGAGTTGCACTGACCGAAATAGTCCTCTTCACCAATTTTTAGCTCTCCAGCGCCAAATATAGAAAATTTGACCTTTGACCTCTGAGGACTCATTGCATCTAAAATTCGACATAATTTCTGAGATATAGAGCTCCAAATATCCTCAGGAACCAATTTTCAGCCCTCTAACATCGGTATATCAATATTTGACCTTTGACCTCGAAGGACCCACCAGATCCAAAATTTTGCAACACTTCAGACAGCTAAGACTCAAAATACTTCCCAGAACCAATTTTCAGCTCTTTAGCACTGATAGGGGCGGGGTGGCTCAGTCGGTAGCGCGCCAGGCTCGTAATCTGTAGTTCCCAGGTTCGAGTTCCAGCTGGGTCAGCGTTGAGATGTATCTCCTCAAAACTCCCCGCCCTGCCCAGGGTCAGTAGGGGACACCGATGGGTTTGGAAAATCCGCCGTCTGTCGGATGGGACGTTAAGCCTTGGTTCCGTGTGTGGGAGGGCCATACCCTGTGCACGTTAAGGAGCACACTGCATCCAGTGATGGGAGGTTCCATCCAGTGATGGGAGCCTTGATGGGAGGTTACCATCTGTCTCCCAACAGCTGTTCCAGTGGGTCTCCTCCCCCAACCTTCTCTGAGCCTTCGGGGTCCATGTGGCCTGGTCATTTAGCACATGGTGTGCAAAAAAGTGCCGCTCAGAGGTAAAACAACCCAACCCTTAGCACTGATAGATCCCAATTCGACCTTTGACCTCGAAGGACCCCCAGATCCGAAATTCCGTATGTTTCTGACATCTACAATTCGAAACACCCCAGACACCAATTTTCACGTTTCTAGCACTCGTAGATCACGGTTTGACCTCTGCGTGACCTCCATTTGACCTTAAAGGACGCGTTGGAGGTCAAATTCCCGATTTTTCCCGAGATCTACGACCCGAATTAACCCTAGGTACAAATTTTCAGAGCTCTACTGTTCTTACATCATACTTAGAATTAGCATGAGCCTTTCTCAATCTGGGTCGGGGGTGGCTCAGTCAGTAGCGCGCCAGGCTCGTAATATGCAGTTCCCAGGTTCGAGTCCCAGCTGGGTCAGCGTTGAGATTTTTCTCCGCAAAACTCCCCACCCTGCCCACGGTCAGTAAGGGACACCGATGGGCTTGAAAAGACTGTCGTCCGTCGGATTGGACGTTAAGACGTGGTTCCCGTGGGCGGGAGAACCATACCCTATGCACGTTAAAGAACACGCTGGATTGCCTTGACGGGAGGCTACCATCTGTCTCCCAACAGCTGTTTCAGTGGGTCACCTCCCCCAACATTCTCTGAGCCTTCGGGGTCCTTGTGACCTGGCCATTTAGCCCATGGTGAAGATTGCGAGCTTGGGGTGCTACCGACTGATCCCCTCTTCCATGACAGGAGACACGAAAGGAATTATATAGTAACTTTTAGTTAAAACTGAACATTATATTTTCAGTTAAAGCGACATGAATTAAAATAACTAATTTATTGTGATATTATTAAAATATTATCAAACAATTTTTCTCGAAATATATGCTACCGCTATTGTTTTGGCGAAATAGCTCATATTATTATTATTCTTATTTTGTTTGAAATTATAAATTTTTATTAATTTCAAAACGGTATGAATCAGATTATTTAATGAAAGAGTAACATAGTCAACCATTTTAGTACAACGACTTTAAAATTAAAAATATTAATTCTTTTTTAAGAAAGAAAAAATAATTTTTATATCATAAACTTATATCTATCATTAAGTTTTTATTCTTTCACTAAAAAATGCCCATGTGGTATCTTCGGCTAAGACGCCGTTAGGATTGTTGCAGAGAGTCCCATAGTGAGACCATGAATGCCAATGCTGTGGGTTACCTTGGTAACTCTTTCTTGTCTCTAAGACTGCAACCCCTTTAACTGGGAAAGTCTATTTTCTCCAACAGGGAGGCGGGAGTGTCTCGGTCGCTAGCGCACCAGGCTCGTAATCTGTAGAGTAGTAGGACTCCAGAATAAGCCACCCCACAAACAGTGCTTTCTCCATATGACATCACTGATCACGCCCCCTTCCGGCTGTCACTTTCGACCACGCCCACTTGTTAACATTCATAACGCCCTTATTAATAAATGGTTATTTATCTCCCCACTCCACTTACTAAAAACACCTTATTAATTAAAATCTCATAAACTCTTTATCAAAAGTCCACCACCTCACCCCTTAGGTGGCCATTTTGGATGTCCAACCCATAATTCGCTATTAATTAAAAAGCTCCCCTTTATTAAAAATCTCTTATTAATTAAAATGCTTATCAAAAGTTCCCCCCTCACCCCCTTGGTGTCCATCTTGGATGATGTCATCGACCAAAACCGCATTGTCGATGCCCCCCTTCAACCCCTTTTGCTTCCGTATTGCATCAGACATCACGTGTTACAACACAACTTGGAAACTTCATTCCCGTATCCAAAGTTCCACCGCCATACCCCTTTAGCTGCCAACTTCGATGGCCAAACTATAAACTCATTATTCGTTAGCAAGCCACCTAATTCCTCTTTATTAAAAATCCCTTATTTATTAAAACTCTTATCAGAAGTCCACCTCCCCCTCACTACAAACCCTCGGGCGGCCATCTTGGATGGCCAACCCTTCTCGAAATTTCTCTAAGTCCCACGACGGCTAAATTCGATGACGTCACTGACCCCCCGCTGTCGACCCCCCTTTATTTCAGGCCATCACATCAGACATGATGTGTTACAACATGTTTTGGAAAAGTTATTCAACCCCTTATCAACAGTCTCACCCCCTTGACTGCCGTTTCGGATCCATCTCGCAATTTCCGTATAATATCCGTAAGTTGAAGAGACGTCGGATGACGTCACCGTTGGAAGTAAACAACCCTTCTTGCCAAACCTGCATCGTCAACCACCACTTCAACACCACCATGCCACCCCCGACCATTGTTTCAGGCTGAAGACATCCGTATTGCATCAGGATATGGTGTGTTACAGCATGTTTTTGAAATACTCTTCACCCTCTTATCAAAACATATTAATCCCAATGTCATTTATCACCGCCCTGCCCACGGTCAGTAGGGGACACCGATGGGCTTGGAACGGCTGCCGTCCGTCGCATGGGGCGTTAAGACGTGGGCCCCTGTGCGAGACAACCATACCCTCTGCACGTTAAAGAACACACTGGATGGCCTTGACGGGAGGCTACCATCTGCCCCCAACAGCTGTTCCAGTGGGTCCCCTCCCCTAACCATCTCTGAGCCTTCGGGGTCCATGTGACCTGGCCATTTAGCACATGGTGTGCAAAAAAAGTGCCGCTCAGAGGGAAAACAACCCAACCAAACCCATTTATGAAAGAACAGCTATTTTGTAAATAAACAAAGCTCGCCCATCGAAAGAAGATAATCCATCTTGAAATATCCCTTGGGACCCCTAAATCTCGAAGTGTCGTGCCCTTAAAATTAGTGTCCATCTTGTTGCAGGCAGACGCATAATATATTTGTGTTCAGACACGTTCCACGCTCTGCAGTACACATTCTACGTTACCTTACCGCGTCAGGACTTGTTTTGGAACGATGGTCCTATAACACAGTCTGAAGTTATTTTGACTGTTTCTAAACTTAAAATACAGAAACCCCAGAGGTCTGTAAATGGTAGCTACTGGAAGGAGAACTATGCTCTAATCCCCTGTGATGATGCATAGAACCTGCCTAGCACCTAATGTCCGACCCCGCCTTCTTGTGGTACAGGCCGTTAGCACCTTTCGAAAGAGATACTCTCTTGTGGAAGTGAACGGAAGGAGATGGCTGCCAGATCAATGTGGCTTACTGATCTGGACAACTCTGGCTACTTTTCTTTCTTTTTTTCCCTACCCTGCTGAGGAGTGGTCAACCACACAGAGTCTGGTGCTGGCCATATGAACCCACTGGACTGGATTGAATTATTTCTCTGAGCTTGATCATGGATTTTGAATTTACTGCACTGGTGGGCTTCTGTAGAGGGAAAATCTTCCGCTGTGTTTTCTGTTTGTTTGTGGGATGACAGGCCCAAGTGAATAAATTCACAGAATATGTTTATCAGCTGGTGGATAATCGTGAGCAGAGGTCATCGCAGGCACCTGAACTCTTTGCTTCTACTGGCATCGTCAAATTCTACATTGGAGGAAGTCTTCCAGTGCAGATGGCTTCAGCCTTTAGTGGCGGGGGAACGGGTTTTTACCCCATGTCTGCAATTAGGGGGCTGTTTGATATTTTTGGCCCTACCAATCTCAATAAACATAGTTTCTTTAAAAATCCTACTAATCATTTTCTCTCTGCAGGAAAGTGAGGACATTATATAGATTATTCTCTTGATGTCCTCACGCAGGAATTCCAGCGCTATAACCTAGATATTCTAGGCTTGCAAGAGACCAGATGGACAGGTAAAGGTGAGATACTTAAAAATAAATTTAAATTTCTCTTTACAGGGAGGGAGGATGGAAAGCATCACCAAGGCGTGGGTATGCTGATCAGCAGACATGCTAGTGATGCTCTTCTAGGATATGAGTGCATTAATGAAAGGTTTCTTACAGCAAAATTTCACACAAGCATTAAAGACTAGAATGTTATATGCTGTTATGCCCCCACTGAGGATGCTGATGAGGATGAGAAGGATAGGTTTTACGGACAACTTCAGGATATTTTGAATTCTGTCCAGAAAGGAAATATTACTCTTGTTCTAAGTGACTACAATGCCAAAGTTGGTACTGAATCTGACCATTGGGGAGGGGTGATAGGCCCTTTTGGTATTGGTTGCTGCAATGGCAATGGGCAACTTCTCCTACAGGTAAGTAAACTCAATGGTTTCAGAATAACTAACACTTATTACAAACACCGCGACATACATAAGTACACATGGGTTTCACCTGATGGTCTAGGGATTGATAGTCTAAGGATAAGATGGTTACCTATTTCTAAAAAAATCGTTACCGGATATTTTTTATGAATTCTGTAATTAACCAGTGTTCGGATATTTTTTTTTGAGGAATGTAGATTAAATTACTATGGAAATGCTTAGAGCTGGGAATATTTCGATATCATATGGACGACTGAAATTTTGAATATCTTTTACGAAAAGGTATGGTCTTTTACCAGAGCTATTATTATCCCTATTTTCAAAAAAGGCGATCGCAGTTCTTGTGATAACTACAGGGGTATCAGCCTACTCTCTGTTCCAGGTAAAGTTCTTTCCATGATTGTGCTTAATAGAATTAAGAATCTGGTTGACAGTCAATTGCGTGATGAGCAATGTGGATTCAGAAGTGGTAGGGGATGTGTGGATCAGATATTTTCACTTAGGCAGATTCTTGAGAAATGTTTAGAGTTTCAGAAACCTTTGGTTGCTAGCTTTGTTGATTTCAAAAAGGCTTTCGACTCTGTTGATCGTCATAATTTGTGGTTGATTGTGAGATCATATGGTATACCAGACAAGTTAGTTAACTTAATGAAAGCTCTCTATAATAACACTGAGTTATGTGTGAGAGTTGGTAAGTCTTGTAGCAATTGGTTTAGCATTACGTCTGGTGTTCGACAAGGGTGCATTTTGTCTCCTTTTCTCTTTAGTTTGGTTGTTGATTATGTTATGCGAAATTCACTTCGAGGGAAAGATTTTGGCCTTAAATGGGCTGGAGATACGAAAATTTCTGATTTAGATTATGCTGATGATTTAGCCCTTTCGGCAAATGATGTTGATGAGATGAACTCTTTCATTCGAGCTGTTGATGAAACTGGTAGTAGAGTAGGTTTGATTATAAACAGAGAAAACTAAAGTGATGAAAATTGGTCAGGCAGGCTGTGATTCAGTTAATCTGAATGGTTGCAATCTTGAGCAGGTGTCACAGTTTAATTATCTTGGGAGCTATGTAACAGATAATGGTCATGTGCGGCATGAGATTAACAGACGAATAGGGATTGCTGCCGGGACTTTTAAGAATCTATGGAGAGTGTGAAGAAATAGGCGTATACACCTAAAGACTAAAATTAGACTTAAATAGTTTGGTTCTTTCTAGAGTTAGTTATGGTAGTGAAACTTGGACACTTTGTAAACAAGATAACAGGAAGCTAGATGCTTTTGATTCCAGATTCTTATGCAGTATCTTGGGCATTAGGTGGTTCAACTTTGTAACTAATGATGAGGTTAGGCAAAGGAGTCGGCAACCTCCTTTAAGCAGCATATCGTGCAGAGACAGACTCCGTTGATTTGGTCATGTTATGGATAATTATAGGTTAGTGAATAGGGTTATGAACAGTATGCCTAATGGTCTCAGAAAGAAGGGGAGACCTAGGATGCGGGGGCAGACAATATCAAACATGACCTTGTTAGAATTGGTGTGCAGTGGCCAGATGCAGCAGATGTAGGTCAGGACAGACTTGCTTGGAGAACTAAATTGCACGATCTGGTTGGACCTCCTTTGCCCTTGGCTGCCAGAGGATGATGATGAAGTGAAAAAAAAATATTTTACGTTAAATTTTTATTTCTGCAACATTAATATTATGTCATCATTACTCCCCGTATTTTCATTTTAAACTAAGCCATTTGAAAGACTTCCCCTCACGAATCAGGAATCAAAAAAAAAATTCTTAAACTTCCCCTCCAAATTCATTAACTTATTTTCCCTTTTTAATACTAAACCATTCCAAAGATATCGATATTGCTTGAGCACAATAATCACAGATTAAAATTTCGAAACCTCACCTTCTGCTCTTTTCCGCAAAACCTTCCCTTTTTACCACTTATGTTTCACACTGGCACCATCAGTATTGCATCAGACGTGTCATTCTATGACATATTTTGGAAAGAAATACGATTTAATGTACAGGCGCTCAAAAAAAATCGGAACATTATGGTTGATTACAGAATTCAGAAAAAATATCTGGCAACGATTTTTTTAGAAATTACATACTGATCTGGCAACCTTCGTGTCACGTAACACGAAGGTTGCCAGATCACTAATTTCTAAAAAAAAAAACGTTGCCAGATATTTTTTCTAAATTCTGTAATCAACCATAGTGTTCGGATATTTTTTTCGGAGACTTTGGAAAACCAATTGTTATACTTTTGATTCCTTGAGTAATAGGTTGCTATCTTTGCAAATAAACTGTAAAACAACTTTTCATTTTGTTTTACTGTTATGCAATAACACTTATTATGATGCAAAAGAAGTTAAAAATCAAATTACTTCATGCTTAAAAAAACAAAGCCTCCTTCAAGTAGCTGCTTGCCCCAAAGGTCTGAAAGGAGCCGGTCAGTTGAATACGACACAGCATAAGTTCTATGTGGAAGGAGGGACCTGAACAGAAATGTCTTTCTGCTCAAATTTATTTTAAAATTCTGTGTCAAAGAATATTATGAATGTCTCTAATCGTTTTTTTTATATTATAATCGTATGCCATACTATAAAATATCCATTATAATAATAATTTATTTCATGCAGGGGGTTTCAGTAGAGCCAAGGTACGGGTAATTTTGGATATTAATTTAAACGTTCAAGTGGCTTGATGCCCCAGTACATTTCAGAAATTAAAAAGAAATATTGATGATAGTACTAAACGACAAACATATTTACAAGAATTGCATAATTATTTGATACATATAAACAAAAAGACAAGTTATACAGACGAAGAGAAACATAAAATATGAAATATGATTAAAAAAAAACAACAAAGAAATCTTAGGGGGAAGAAAAGGAAGGTTTAATACAACAGAGAGTAATATAAAAAGAATGATTATTACATATTGCAATAAAGCATCATATCAAAGAATATATTTTATGTCCACCCGAAACACCAATTGTTATATCAAGGTACGAGGGCCAGATAAGAGGGATAAAGAAGAGAAGCAGATATAATTTGAAGTGAGGTGATAAACGCTTCTAAAGAATAAATGCGATAGTACCTGAACAGGATGAAAAGGATTTGAAATCCGAGATAGAGCGCAATTACCTCCCTCTTTGGAAACATTTCACAAGAATCAGATTTTATACCTGAGAAAGGTCTTTATAAACTGTTCCACAACAGGCTGTCAATTACAACCTAACTGTTAGAGATAGCTAGATTTTGGGTTGGGATATTTTACCTCTGAGCGACAATTTTTTTGCGCACAATGGGCTAAATGGCCAGGTTGCAAGGACCCCGAACTCTCTGCGAAGGTTGGGGACCCACTGGAACAGCTGTTGGAAGACAGGTGGTAGGCTCCCGTGAAGTCCATTCAGTGTGTTCTTTAACGTGCACATGGTATGGCTCTCCCGCACACGGAACCACTGCTTAACGTCCCATCCGACGGTCGACGGCCTTTCCAAACATATCGGTGTCCGTTACTGACCTTAGGCAGTGCGGGGAGTTTTGCGGAGATAAATCTCAATCTTGCTGGGACTCGAGTCGAAGTCACTGTGTTGAGACCTCAAACCACCAGTTTGACACAATTAGTTAGAACTCGCAAGCAAAAAACCCACACGAAAGGGCACCGACCGCAATTAGCATAAGTTAAAGGTGACTTTCAAAAGGAACTTTCGGTTTCGGGTGAACAAAATGAATAATGGCAATTTTTGATAAGAGGGGTAAAGTCGCTCAAAAATATATCCGAACACTATGGTTGATTACAGAATTCAGAAAAAATATCTGGCAACGATTTTTTTCAGAAATTAGTTATCTGGCAACCTTTGTGTCACGTGACACGAAGGTTGCCAGATCACTAATTTCTAAAAAAATCGCTGCCAGATATTTTTCAGAAAACCTTCAAAACAAATCGAGAAAATATTCTCAGATCTGACGTACAGATCAGAGAAAACAATTTCAGTTTAATGTTTATACCAAACACGTATGTATTAGTTCTTAACAGTAAATGATGTTGAAGGAATTTATTGAGTGTACCATGACGTATTTTCTTGATTGACTGCAATTGAACAAAATCAGCGCAGGTATCTACTGCAGATGTAGCATTGTCTTCCTGCATTAAGTAGCATCGTAATCCAGCAATAAATTGCCTGGCCTTCTCATCTCTTTTGTGATTTGCTCAACAATTGTGTCCTCACAATCTTCATTTTCATAGTAACATTGACGATTACTATCGATGCATACAAACTCTTCGTAGTTTCTGAAGTGTTGCATTTCCAAAATGGCGTCATTTTCACTATCTGGCATCTCCAAGTTTGAAAGCTTAAAACCACAGAGAGCAAAGCAGTTCTGAACGGTCTGGCTGCTTATTTCTCGCCAACTATCGGCGACTGTTCCAATTAAACGGCATGGTATTCCAAATAAGCAAAGGAATTTCTGCATATTTTCTCTATTTGTTTTTGCTGTAAATAAACAGTTGACCCGATTAAACGATGGCACAATTAACCGGAATCTACTGTATATGGCATTAAAGTGAGTTTGTTTGTCTACTGCATTCCTTTAGAGTTAAAAAGTTTAATGACATTTTCTTGGATTTGGAATCATAAGCAAACTACTTTGATATAAAAATCCTGAAACTATAAAAAAAAAATCAACATCCAAGAGACTTCTTAGCTATAACGTTACAAAAATCGTATGTCCCGTAACAGAAATATATTTGTTGAGGCCATAAGTATTGTTGATTGGCGGACACTTCGGAATCAAGGGCAATGACTTCGCAGACGCTGCTGCCAAGTCAGCAGTCACTGCCATGGAAACGCCTCTGTCAGATGATCCATTGCCGTTTCCATGGGTGGAATTCCGCCAGTGTTTTTGGTTTGCGTCCTTTCGCAAGCTATTCGAGATCAAGCCCATTATCAAACCATGGCAGTCATGTTTGCGCAGGAATCGCGAAGAGTAAGTTGTACTTGCTCGGCTCCCCTTCGTTCATTCGTATATTACATTCCTTTCTTCTTCAGGCGAACGACGAACCTAAGTGGGAGGTTTGTGACACAATTTTAACAATTAAACACATTTGAACCGATTCTCCGGTTTTTAACCTTGACAGACGTTTTTTCACCTTTCACGATTTAACGTCCGAGCCCCTTACACTCGGACATCTTTTATCGGAAGATATATATCTATGATTTTTATCTGTTCACTCCTTACGCTCTATCATATCTTTGCCACAATATGGCGTCAGTTGCCGTTGAGCCATTAAATTAATTATTTAATATACACTTGTTTATATTTTACCCTTCTTTTTTGTACACTTTTCGTTCTTGTTTTGTCTTCTATAGTTCCCTTTCCCCTTTCGTGTGTTAAATTTTGGTTCTATGATTTTTATCTGTTCACTCCTTACGCTCTATCATATCTTTGCCACAATATGGCGTCAGTTGCCGTTGAGCCATTAAATTAATTATTTAATATACACTTGTTTATATTTCACCCTTCTTTTTTGTACACTTTTCGTTCTTGTTTTGTCTTCTATAGTTCCCTTTCCCCTTTCGTGTGTTAAATTTTGGTTCTATGATTTTTATCTGTTCACTCCTTACGCTCTATCATATCTTTGCCACAATATGGCGTCAGTTGCCGTTGAGCCATTAAACCCCAAACAAAAAACCAAGATACTATCAAGGGACTGAAGGAGGGAAAATCAGCTGGCTCGCTCGCCCACCCTGGTAACCGAAAAAATGTTGCACAATTATAGCCCTGAACCAAAATGACCCAAATCTCAATTTTAAACCATATTTGTTGAATAATTAAAGAATCATTCAGATTGCAATATTTTACTACAGACACTCCTCTGTGTCGCAAGCAGCTGCTTGAGGGGGTATTTATTACAACACAGAAAGACTAACGACCCAGCGACTAGAGGCGGATGGCCCAGTGGTGTTTTCCCTAGGGACTTCTGACTTGATGAGGTAGGGAGAACATTTTTGCTAAGATCTGGTTTCGCTTTTCCACACGAATGTGTTTCTGTGAAATGCCATCACGTTGTCCCGAGTGGAACCTTCATACCTGATTACCAGGGTCGCGCCGACCCGAGGGTGCAAAGGATGCAGCACACCCAGGTGGCAAGAAACAAATATCAAATATTTATTTTATGTAGCTAAAATTTTTTTTTGTAAAGAATATAATTTTTATTCATAAGAGTAAAGAATACAAACACATTTACAATTTGACCCGCAAAGCTAAATAGCTTATCTGCAGGAAAATGAATAAATTACATTAAACATAGGTCATTCAGCCACAAAAGTGGTGTACATCAAATAAATCCACAAAACACAACACATAACATCAGCTAACTAGAAAATACCAAATAATTTTTAATTCCATTTTAAGTCTTCTAAAAGAATCTATATTTAGTAATTCTTTTGGAATAGCATTAAATATAAGTGGTACTTGATATTCGGAGGTATTTTTCCCGTGATTATTTCGAAAATTTGGCAATTTGTAATAACCTTGGCATATAAACTGACAGGCTCCTGTCAGACCTCTGTGGCAAGCAGCTGCTTGAGGGGGTATTTTTTTTTAAATTGCTGTAGGATAAAAGATTTAAAAATTTTAATCGGTCGAAGTTTTATAACTTTTTTGCAAATGAAACGGAATAATATTTTTAGCTATTATAGACTGCAGTTTTTCTATTTTATTTTAGTTAAGTTAGTTGTTCCATGCACAATTATTCCATAATTTAAAATAAATTCGCATATTGCTTTATAAAATATTACACAGGTTTCCAGAATATAATTTTTATTCATAAGAGTAAAGAATACAAACACATTTACAATTTGACCCGCAAAGCTAAATAGCTTATCTGCAGGAAAATGAATAAATTATATTAAACATAGGTCATTCAGCCACAAAAGTGGTGTACATCAAATAAATCCACAAAACACAACACATAACATCAGCTAACTAGAAAATACCAAATAATTTTTAATTCCATTTTAAGTCTTCTAAAAGAATCTATATTTAGTAATTCTTTTGGAATAGCATTAAATATAAGTTGTACTTGATATTCGGAGGTATTTTTCCCGTAATTATTTCGAAAATTTGGCAATTTGTAAAAACCTTGGCATATAAACCGACAGGCTCCTGTCAGACCTCTGTGGCAAGCAGCTGCTTGAGGGGGTATTTATTTTTTTAAATTGCTGTAGGATAAAAGATTTAAAAATTTTAATCGGTCGAAGTTTTATAACTTTTTTGCAAATGAAACGGAATAATATTTTTAGCTATTATAGACTGCAGTTTTTCTATTTTATTTTAGTTAAGTTAGTTGTTCCATGCACAATTATTCCATAATTTAAAATAAATTCGCATATTGCTTTATAAAATATTACACAGGTTTCCATATTTAATACGTATTTCAATTTTTGAATTTTTATCGCCGATATTCTCAAGCTTTCACATATATGGGATATTTGGGCATTCCACCTAAAATATTCATCAAAAATGATTCCTAAATAATTTATTTTATTTACTTGCTCAACAAGTGGGCAACTACATAATGATTCATAATTTGAAGCATCCTTTTTTCTGCAATTTATTATTTTATGAGTTTTGATAGAGGTTTTGATGAATATGAAATCCTGGTGAATGAATAATCATCAGTTTTGTTTTTTTTCTCATTTAAATAGATTTTATTATGATTTAACCATCTAATAATATTATTGTAATCTGTTTGAACCTCTGAAATGCTATCATTTAAATATTTCTGACTGTTTATTAAAACAATGTCGTCAGCATATAGATAAATAGCACTATTTAATTTTGTATTGAACAAATCATTTATGTATACTAAGAACAGTAAAGGACCTAAAATTGAGCCTTGGGGAATTCCATATCGTGTAATTACTTTTCTGCTGTAGCAGTTTTTTATTTTAGTAATTGTGTATCTGTCTGATAATTTCTAAACCAATCTAACAATATACCGCAAATACCGTAATTTTCCAACTTATTTAGTAAAATGCTATGATCTATTGTATCGAAGGCTTTCTTTAAATCTAAGAACATGGTTACAATTTTTTCCCTATTATTCAATGATTTATTAACATTATTTGCAATTTTGGAAATTAGTTCAATTGTTTTTTCCTTTTTGAAAGCCAAATTGATTTTCATTAATTATGTTGTGTTTAAGTAAAAAGTTAAAAACAGTATTATAAATATATTTTTCCATTATTTTCGAAAAAATAGGCAGAATTGTTATTGGTCGATAGTTAGAAAAATCCTCCTTAATACCACCTTTAAAAATAGGTCTTAAAATACCTGTTTTAAGTTCAGTAGGTATGTTCCCAGTAAACATAATCTGATTTATAATTTTTGATATAATATTAAGTAGTCTCTTTATTAAATTTTATATGTTTAATGCAAACATTATCGTAACCAGGTGATTTATTGGTGTCTAATGAAGTAATTATTTCATCAGTTTGTTTTTCAGTGATTTCATGTATATAGATAGATTTCAAAACCCTTTGCATCATGGTTGGAACATAATTTATATCGTCTTGGTGATTTGTATTTCTCATCTAAAATTCGTGTATTATAAATGTCATTGTAATTATTTGCTATTTCTTCCACAGATAATTTCTTTTTGGACATATTGTCAATTATTACAACTTCCACTGATTTTTTTCTGTTTTCCTTCTAATATTTCATATATTAATTGCCAGGTAGCCTTCATATCATTTTTTTTTCATTATAAGTTTATTTCTATAATAAAGTTGTTTCTGATTTCTAATCTGAATATTAACCCTATTCCTTATTTTTTTATAATTATTTTTATAAGCATCACTTTTATCATTGTTTTTAAATTTAATCCAAGCTTTATCTCTTTCTTCAATTAATTCTATCAAGTTCGGTGTTATCCAATTTTTGCTGTGATTTCTTTTTACCTTTCCAACTCTCCTCATATATATTCTATTTTTCCCTAAAATTCCATCATAAATGTCTTTAAATACTTTATATAGGTTTAATTCATACATTGAGTTGTCTCCATAATTTTCTAAATTCCAATTCATTTCAGAAATAGCTCTAATTTGGATTATACAATGCAGTAAAATCATTAATAGTAATAATATTCATTTCTTCGTATATCCTACATCGCAAAATTTAACTAATATAATATTAATAACCCTTACTTTTAGATGTCAAACGGAAGAAAAAGATTTTCTGGAGCAGAATATAGAAAACGAAAAGCACAGAAAGAAGAAAATGTAAAAAAATTTACGACTCCTGTTTCCAATTATTTTGCATCTACACCTTCATGCAGAGGCGTAACTAGGGTATGGCAGGCATGGCACGAGCCATGGGCACCACTGAAGGGGGGGAAACGTATAAATACGAAAATGAAAATAAAAAAATATTTTTGTAGATATAAATATGTGTATTAAAAGACTCCAAGCATGCGTTTTTCGTTTGTTTGTCACGGTTCTCTAGGCCTCTAGCTCTCTTCTGTCTACAAATGTGATTTTGTACTTGAAAAAAAAAAGAGATGCAGAATAGTAGCGTGTGCAGTGTTGTGTTAAAGCCGTTCGGAATATGGGGAATCCCCGTCGTGGATTTTCCGTCGCGTAGCACGTGCATCGGTATTCTAACGTAGATACGATAGCCGAGAGTCGGTCTCTTTAAGTCTGTTGTAATGTTTTTTTTGTTTTTCGTTGTTGCTCAATTCAAATTCCGAATAACGTTCGCATTATACATAGTTGATAGTTTCCCGATCCTGAATAATATCTAAATTACGTTTTAAACTACAAATTTGTTGTGTGTTAAAGTGGCCAGTGTTTTTTTATAAATCTAAGAGATATTAAGGTAAATATATATTTTTATATTTTTTTAAGTAGTTAAAATTGGTTTTAAATTTCAATTCTATTCTACTTAAGAGGGAACATTAATAAAAATATTAATTTCTTTACTATGAGGATATTGAAGTCAAATTTGTAAATGATATACTTCTTGAAGAATATCATATATTTATTCATACGTTTATCAAATTTTATTTCGTGATTTTTGAAAAATGACTGTTAACCAGGGTTCGTATTTAAAACAATATTTTTTCCGCAAATCGCAAATTATAAATAATTGTTTTCTTTTTTAAACTTTAGAAAATAGTACCTGAGAACTGAGAACTATGAAACGTTCATTTGGATATGAGAAGAAAGCGGAGCTGCAGGTCGAAAAAGACGCGTGTTAGAGGCAAAAGAAGTAGAAAAAAGCAGCAAAATTTTTAATACGTTTTTACAAAAATCAAGCACAAACACGACTTCTTCAGAATGTTCTGAAAAATCTGCAATTCTAAAGAATTAGAAGATGCTGGGCCAAGTTCAACCGAGAAAGAATTTGTTACGGCATCTAATGATGCAGAAAAGATATCTGAAAATATGTTGACAAGGCCTTCAGAGAATTCTAATTCTAGAAAGTCTGCTACTTCTGAAGAATTAGAAGATGGGTCTGACAAAGAAATAGATATTGATGACGTTGAAGTAAATAAAAACTTGATATACAAAGACGCAGAAAATATTAAAAATCCCATATCTAGATCGATTGAAGAACACGACATCGGTCTTCTTAAGTTTAGTGAAGAATCGGGAAAGGCAATTGTAACTGATGGATTGAGAATAGAAATAATAAAACTCGGTTCTAAGTATTACCAAAACATCGATGGTCCTTTTTTTCCCAATAACAATCGTTCTATGAACAAAACTTGGTTCAAAAAAACATTAGGAAATGGTCTTGGTGAGCAAGTGATGCGTTCATGGTTAGTTTATTCACCTTCCAAAAAGTCTGCCTTTTGTATTTGCTGTCTTCTTTTTTCCCGGTTCGATAACCAATCTAGTTTGAAGCAAGAAAGCGGATTTAAGCAATGGAAAGCACCTGAGAGAATGAGTGTTCATGAAAATTCCAAAAATCATCGACAATGCTTTACTCAGTGGAAAGAAATGGAAAGAAATTTACTTAACAACACAGGCATAATTGATGCAGAACTTCAAGAGCAAATTCAAAGAGAAAGTCAGAAGTGGTGTAATATTTTGAAAAGACTTTTACACTGCATCAAATACCTTGCGATACAAAACCTGGCTTTGCGAGGCCACAGAGCGTCACTTCAGTCAGATTTTACTACAGGAAATTTACTTGGTTTGTTGAAAGTAATTTCTAATTTTGACCCTGTCGTAAAAGAACACATAAGATTTGCGGAGAGCCATCCCGGATCCACTTCATATCTTTCACCGAAAATACAGAACGAGTTTATATACATCATGGCATCCACTGTTCGTGATAGTTTGCTAGAAAGAATACGTAAAGCAAAGTATTCTGGACTAATGTTTGACTCAACTCCTGATCAAGCTCATCGTGAACAAATGTCTGAGGTAGTAAGATATGTTGACATAAATTTTGAGAAACAAACTGTTCAGATTTAAAGAGTCATTTCTCGGTTTTATACAAATAAGCGGTAAGGACGCTGCAAGCTTGGTTCAAGAAATATTGAAGCAGCTAGAGAAAGACAATATGAATTTACAAGATTGTAGGTCACATGATAATGCGTCTGTTATGGCCGGACACAAGACTGGTGTTCATCAAAGAATCAAGAAAAAAAACAACATGGCTATATTTGTGATAATCATTCACTCAATTTGGTAGGCGTCCATGCAGCCAAAGAAGAAGTAATTATGGTAACTTTTTTCGGAACCATCGATGCACTTTATGTTTTCTTCTCTCGTTCAACCCAGCGCTGGGAAAAGCTCAAAGCTGTTGTACCTGTGGCTTTAAAGTCTGACTCCGATACCAGGTGGAGTGCAAAAACGGAATCAGTAAAACCTGTTAACAAATATCTCGAGGAAATAGTTGAAGTTCTCCAGAACATAATGGACGATGAAAGCGCGACTAGTGAAACTAAAAGCGACGCAAAGCAACTCTATAATCGAATATTAACATATGACTTTCTAACGTTGCTTGAGTTTTGGAACAAGATCTTAATTCGTATTGACCGCGTTCAAAAGAGGTTGCAGGATCCTAAAATGAACTTTCATGATGCAGGTTTAGATTTAAAAGCTCTCCAAAATTATTTTCATGATGAAAGAGAAGTGTTAGTTAGTGACTCACTGAAAGAAGGAATTCGAATTTGAAATGAATGGGACATTGAATTTGAAAGACGTCAAAGAAGAAAGAAAAGAATGGATGGCGAAACATCGAGAGATGCTACTTTATCAGCTAAAGAAGACATGGTCGCAAGTCCCTTTCATAACTCTTTCCGTCTATTCAATGAATTAAAAAGCAGAAGCGTTCGTTTACAAGAAATTGATAAAAAATTTGATTTTCTACTTGATATAGAAGGGTTGTGTTTTAAAACCGAAACAAGCTACTTGAAAGAGCGTTGTGAAAAATTTGGAGAAGCCTACAGTTGTGATGTGGATGGGCAAGAATTATATGAAGAAATTTTGGATTTTAGAACGTTGCTAACAAGCCGTACCGAAAAAATATCAAGCCCCGAACAATTACTTAATTTTATAGTTCAGTATGGAGATGAAAACGTTTTTCCGAATATGCGTATAGCATTGCAAATATTGCTGACAATCGCGGTTTCTATTGCCAGTTGTGAAAGATCATTTAGCAAATTAAAATTGATACTTTCATATTTGAGAGCCTCGATGGGCCAAAGTCGATTATGTGATCTTGCATTACTGAGCATAGAACGAGAAATGACTGAAGAAATTGACTTTGATAATATAATTAAACAATTTGCGTCAGCTAAAGCAAGAAAGATAAATTTGTAATAAAGTGTTAGTAGATTTAATTTGTGTGCTTTTTTTTACCCAATTTTAAAGTAGTTTTTTAGAAAATAAAACGTAAGCAACCTATCGTCGGACGGTCGGAGAGGGGCGCAAAATCGTTGTTTGCCATAGGCGCCAGTTACCCTAGGTACGCCTCTGCCTTCATGTGCAGACAAATCTTCAGTTGCTCGAGAAAATTTTGAAGATTCTTCTTCTTCTGCCATAGATTTAACTGAAGATTCTATAGCTGCTAAAAAACGATGCCTAAAAAATTCATCATTCACTTCTGAAACTCTCAACAGCTCACTCGGTTCACTGGAAGAAACAAAAGCGTGTGCAATACAAGTATAACAACTGAAAACTCTCTTATGAATTCTATCCTTGAGCATGATTTTGATGATCCAGGAAAGTGGCCTTTAAAAATAACAGATAATCTCAAAATGATTCTAATAGATGTTAGACCAAAACAAATATATAATATTGAATTTCCAAAAGATGAAAAAAAAAGATAATTTTCAGCAGATTATTACTATAAACGATTAAGTAATAACGAAAAGATACACAGAAATTGCTTATTGTATTCTAAATGCAAAAATTCAGTATTTTGTTTTCCTTGTAAACTTTTTAACGATAAGATTAATGCGTTCAATGACGCAATTGGTTATTGCGATTGGCAACATTTATCGCAAACATTAGAGCGTCATGACCTTTCCGTGAAGTACGTCGGGAATTACAAAATGCCAAAATCTGACCAAATAAATATATGGATCGTTTGTCATGGGCTCTGAAAGCGCAAGCCCAGTCAGCAATGACCTTTGCAACAACGGGAAATTCTTCGTGTTGAAACTGTGATAAAACGTCGGGGGAGGGGGGATACTCACAAATCTAACCTTTATGCAGGAAACAACAAAATATGCAGATTAAAAGTGAGACACGAGCCGTCACAATTTGTGTAGAAACGAAGCCACCGGCCAAGTGAGAACCTGATTTTGGAACCAATCACCGGGCCACACGGGGGACACTGTGCAGGAAATTTGAACCGTGCGAACGAATATCACGGGAGCTATAGGATGGCGAAATTTCTGGTAACGGAAACAAAATTTCGATAGCTTACGAAGAAACTAAGCCACAGGCTGTGAGGAGTGCTCGCTGACGTCAACAACGATCCGGGAAAATTTCATCCTGTTGAAAATCTGTGCTACAGTGAGAGGGGGGGGGGGCTTACAAAGATTACCTTTAATGCAGTGAAAATAAGAATGTACAGTAAACTCAAGGATTAGAGTGCAAGTTTTTTAACGAAGTAATGTCACGTCTCTGTGTCAGAGCGTTGTTGAATTCTGAAAATCAATGTAGCCTGACAGAACCAGCAATTAGAAGTTTCGTAGCTGATTTATTAACTAGCGACAGATGAGTAATTGCCACACAAGTACAAAAGGGATTAGAATCTGCACAAGAAAGTAAACTCGTCAATCAGCAACCTGGAGGACTGTACAAGCTCGGAAAACTTGCAATATCAGTGGAAGAACTAGACCCTTACAGCAGTACACAGTTGAAGTATTCTTGCGCACACAATAATCTGTAATCCAGTTGCTGCTGTTCACGGCTGATGATAAAACTATGCCGAAGAGCAATATTCGATAATCGGGATGAACAGGGAGTTTCATTAGCTGTAATACGAGCTCACATTGCCTTTATTGTTCGTAAGAACATACGAGAACTTGTCAAGCCTGTGAACATTGCATTGGCGGCTGGACTGAATGAAAAATCCTTCTGCATGCTCATAGGTAGTTAAAGCAACCAATAACTTTTCTAGTTAACAATGATGCCTGTTGCACCCTAATTTAACATTTGGGAAAAATCGAACACAGTGAAGTCTAAATTTTTTTTCTGAAATGTGTTTGATCGTTTAGTAAAACATTTTTCAACTTGTGGCCCTTCAAATATTTCTTCAGACTGAACAAGAACGATTTAAGTGATTTAAGTGAAGAAACTGACAATCCCCATGCAGCTCACAGAGAAGAAAGTGCCACTGATCAGGACAGAGGTAAGGAATCAAAAGTATTTTCACAGGTGAATGTAAATGATCTCAACGTGGATTGCAATTTCTGCTGTGAAATAATGGCACGTCTGTGTATCAGATGCCTATTAGATAATGATGGGGAAGTAACCGAAGCGGAGATCAGAAGCTATATCGCAGACCTCATTTTCTCTGACCGACGAGCACTTGCTGCTGAAGCGCACAATGCTTTGGAAGCTGCAACCAGAAACAGTGTGATCAGTCTGCAACCAGGGGAACATACAAACTTGGAAGACCTAGGATCAATGTAAATGATCGCAATCCTTGTTCCTCTTCCCAGTTCAAGTCATGCTGCACCCATGAAGATGCAACATCATGTTGTTGCTCTGTGTTGATGAAAAAATTGGTCAGAAGGTCTATTTTGGACAATTACGAATCGAATGGAGTTACTGAAGCGCGGATTAGATCACACGTGGCCTACTTGCTTCGCAAAGATATCAGACATGTTTCCAAATATGTAAGTACAGCATTGGATGCAGGAGTCGAGCAGAAAGTTTTTTCAATGGGCGAACAAGGATATAAACTGAAAATCCTTCCAGTCATTGCTAAATAATAATTATGTAAACCTAGTAAAAATGATATAGCCTTAATTTTTTCCCCCTGTATTAAAATTTTCAGCTTCACAATTGAATTTCAGTGTGATTAAGACCATTTAAATGTTATCAAAAGCTAAGAAAAAAAGTTTTTTCCATCTATGACATATATATAAATAATGTGTAAGAACCTGAATATTGTCATTGAATATATAAATATAACAAAAATGTACTATCCTTTTATTAGCGTACAATTCTTATTTATAGTTACGTTATTTCTAGTTATCCATTGACGATTTACAAAGAAACTTAGCACATATCCTGTCACTTAGCACATATCACACTGCTATTTGTTGTAAGCAGCAGACTATATACGGTAAAGAACTTAAATAAGGTCGATCAGGGTGATGAGTTTTAACATGATTTCTGTGTTAAATGTTTCCTATATCCATCTTTTCTGGTGTAGGTAATAAAGGGTAAGGATCTTTAAGTCAGGGTTAATAAAATTATATGGGGCTTGAATGGTGGTAGAATGTTTTTAGAGTGGCTTGATAAAAATGGAAACTTTGTGGATATTAGAATTCATAAAATTGTCTCTAATTTTCTTTCCTGTACAGAAAGGAATTTTTTTTGGCTTTTACTTTATCCTTGACTCTATTCGAATATAAAGCTGATTGAGAATAATTAAATAAGGGTAAAGAAATAAAATAGAGGTAATAAGGTTATAAAATTAGTTCTAACCTTAAAAATAAGGTTAGAGGTAATAAAATAGAGGTAATAAGGTAAACTGAGAAAATAAGGTTTTTCACTACGTAGCAAGGTAGCAAGTTATGTCTCTTTCGGGGACACTTGCACCGAATTTCGCTCTGTGTAGCGGGTCTCTTTTTTTTGACAACTTCTCTTATTTTCACAAAACCGTCTCATGGCCGAGCAGTTAGCACTCTTTGGCTACTGATCTGAGTTCTAGTCCTGGGTAAGGATGTTGACAGCCTCTTGTCAAACCTCTGTGGCAAGCAGCTCCTTGAGGGCGTATTTATTTTTTTTAATCCCAATTTTCACAACTCTCATGATTTTACCAAGTGGATTTGAATTTTGTCAACAACCTTAGAATTTACCAAGTTGCCTCAAGTTTGCCAATTCGCCATGATTTTACAGGAAATTTACAATTTTTGGATCTGCCACGAATTTGCCAAGTCACTTTGAATTTTGCCAATTCTTCTTAATTGTACATCAAAAACAGTTCCAATTTTCCAATTTGCCGTATTTCACCGAGTGGCTTGGAATTTTGCCATTTCCCTCAGATTTTGCCAACTCGCCATAATTTTACAGAAAAAATCTTCCAATTTTTACATCTCATCTGAATTTTGCCAACTCCCCTAGATTTTGCCAAGTTATTTCGATTTTCCCAACTCTCTTTAATTTCACAAAACTAATCCCAATTTTCACAACTCACCTGTATTTTAACAAGTGGCTTGGAATTTTGCCAACTACCGTAGATTTTGCCATGTTAACTCGATTTTGACTCCTCTTAATTTTACAAAAAAAAAAATCCTACTAAGTACATTTGTGACAAACTGATAACTGCTCTTCAATATAATTTTTGCCTATCTGGCAATTGAATCTTTGTTTATGTAGACTAGGGGTTCTCAATGTGGGATACGACGTGAGAACTCAAAATTCGCTAGATATATGTAATATATATATTTTATTCCCATTGTTATCCATTGCTATATTGTCTAACACCAGTTACATACACATTTCCAGGGGATACGTGAAGCATAAAAGGTGAACCACTGATGTAGACTCTAATGTAGAGTCAGTCGACTTTTGGAACATATTGTTACGACAGAAGGAATCTGGCATCCGAAAGCAAAAAGTATCAGCCAACGAATAAGAACTTTGGGAGAATTTGAAGAACAACAGTGGAGCGTATAACGGTCGTGTGTGTAACGGTCGAGAGTTCGAAAATGGACAGTTAGCTGTTCTGATACAGTGCGCGTTAAGTATAAAGAATTATCTTTATGTGATGTGTATGCGGGAAGTATAAAAGTGGTATCTTTTATGTGATGTGTACGCAGGCGGTCGTATGGTTCTGCTAGTGTGAGTTAGCGAACTAGCACAGGACAATTTTGTTTGTGTATGAAGGTGTTCAAGCGACATGGTAATCAAGTAAAAAGGTAACATTTAGTGGAATAGACAGAGCTGATGATGTTGTGTACTCAGTGCAGGAAGGTTGATGACTTGTGCATGTTAGTAGTTGATTTGTGATAAGATTCTTCATCCATATTTTCTTTGTAACAATTTGCCTTGTATTTAATTTGGTTTCAAAATATAGTTTTTAATACTCACGCTCAGTGGCTATCCACTTTGTAATTCGCAACAATATTTTGAAATATTCAGTGTCGATTACAAACTTTAAAACTTGGATTTTATTAATTTAATAATCGACACTATTTAATAATTTTTGGAATATGTCATATAGATCTAAAGTATAGGGGTTTTTTTGTGCATAAGACGAAAGAAACTGCTGAATGCAAGAAACGCAACAAGACTTTAAAGTGTTGTGGAGGTTGAACAACTTTGAATTTGCATGTTAAAAAATGTTCATGGTATGGCCGAGTTGTTAGCGTGCTTGGCTACTGATCTTAAGGGACCTAGGTTCGAGCCCAGGTAAGGCATTGATATACGAGTCGTTTTTCAGCTGAGGTCTTGCCATCCTCACAGACCTTCTACTATGGCATATAAACTGACAGGCTCCCATCAGACCTGGGGCGGGGGTGGCTCAGATGGTAGCGCGCCAGGCTCGTAATCTGTAGTTCCCAGGTTCGAGTCCCAGCTGGGTCAGCGTTGAGATTTATCTCCACAAAATTCATAGTTTCTTTTTTTATTTTTTCTATTGTCGGACTTAAAATATGGGGTTTAAATAAAATTATACAAAAGACACCTGTTTTGAATTTCAAAACGTGCAGACGAGTTTGATATTTCGCATTAGATTACAGCATTTTTTTTTCCGTAGGAGTGGGGGTGTCCGGATATCTTGCCCTCCCCGGGTATGTCCCTGGTGTTCACTGATTATGAGGAAAAAGGGGAAAAACGACAAAACTCTAAAAGCACAATGCAAACGATGTAATCATGTAGCTAGAGTGTTGTAAGGGAGAAAAGGTTTTTTTTTTAATGAAACAAACAAATAAAAAATTCTTTTTGTGTTTTATGGGTGTTAAGTGTCCAATGCACATCCGTTCGTCTTCAGTTGTGTCACCAACCTTAACAGTCTCACTAATTCCACAAGATTTCACCAAGCAGTCGTGGAAATCAGATTTTTCCTACAAATAATCGGCATTAATTGCGTATGGAAATAGCGATTATTTTGGAAATTAAATTAATTGGAAGCATTATGAGAAGCAAAATTCAGCATAGGAAACACCAAAATGTATTCGAAACTAAGAGTCTCCACGTGGGGTAGGGGTACCCCGTAAAACTTTTAGGGATACGCCGTGAGAGCTCAAAAGTCGCTAGTTCTACTAACACAGTAAAAATAACCATTGTTATAATATAACTATATTTTATCTATCTATACAAGGGGTGTGTCGCACTTCAGAAAAAATATCTGGAGCGTGTACAGCAACTGTACACGCTCCAGTTACCGCTCACAGCAAACTGGAGCGTGTGCAGTCTGCACACGCTCCAGTTTGCTGTGAACGGTAACTGCACACGCTCAATATTTCTTGATACGATCCAGGTTTTTGTTAGAAGAAACCTGTTTTTGCACACAACCAGGTTTTTGTTAGCTCACACGATACAAGTTTTTGTTACAAACGATCCAGGTTTTTGTTAGCTCACACGATCCAATGTGCTGTGAACATTAACCGCAACCGCTCCAGTTTGCTGTGAACGGTAACTGCACACGCTCCACATTCATTGCATTATATATATATTAAAAAAATATCCGAACACTATGGTTGATTACAGAATGGAGAAAAAATATCTGGCAACGATTTTTTAGAATCTAGTGATCTGGCAATCTTCGTGTCACGTGACATGAAGGTTGTCAGATCACCCCGAGAAGGCGGGGTCGGACATTAGGTGCTAGACTTGGCCGGCTGAATGGCAGAAAGATCCCGCGTGGAGTCAAATCAATTTAGTGTTCCCACGCATCGCCAGCAAATAGAATGGGGTTGGGGATTAGCATTGATCTATTGTGAAGGAAAACGTGTATGTGGCTTAATAAAAATGGATTTTCTACTGGTGTCTGCACGGATACCATTATCATTATGATGATGATTCAGATCTCAATTTTTCAGTCACCTGGATGCGATCGAAATTTTCATCACAGTGTTCACACTACTGTTCTATTAGTAAATATCTGCTCATGCTGCAGAGTGAATTTAACATTTATTAACATCTATAACCAAAATCTGGGAACATCTGTGGGGACTGGTTCACAGAAACGGGTGAAGTTTCCGTAATTCAGTCCCTGGATTCTGTCCTTTATTCTTTTTTTTTTACATTAGTTTCCACTGCCTATTAAAAGTTGTTTTTACTGAATTCCAAAAGATGGAAAATAACAAATATAAAATTTGCAGTTTATTAATGTTAGATGATTTTTATCTTATGTAAACATCATAAAGAGATCAGAAAAACGTATGGTTAGAATGCTTGTTTTAAAGACAAAAGAATGCTTCCCAATATTCACAAAACTTAAGAATTTAATTCTTTTTTGTTTTCCGAAAATATAGAAAAATTTATATTTTATCTTTTATGAAATTTAGTAAGCTAATAAATATATTTAGTGCCTTGACATGTTTCCTGTGTAATAGATTTATGTGCAATATTTTCTTTTTGCTTTGCATTGTTTTTTCGTAATGATTATTCGTAATGGTAAAAATTTGAAGAAACCGAATCCGCGTAACGTACTAGAATATCGTTTGCTCTTGTTCCACAGGTGGTGGTTGTTCTATACGCGTGATTCTTTTCACGCTTTGTGCGTGCTCATAGGTAGTTATAGCAACCAATAACTTTTCTAGCCAATTTTAACATTTGTGAAAAACCGAACGCCGTTAGTGCAGCAGTTACTCAAAATTTGTTTGTGAAAGGTTATAAGTGATCATTAGTAAAGAAATTTTCATAATGTGGGCCTTGAGATGTCTTTTTAAACTGCAGAAAAGTGATTCAACTGGAGATAGTAACCATTTGCATGAAGTTAACGAAGAAAATATTGCCACAGTGACTTCTGATGAAACAAATAGAGGTAAAGATTCATTATTATCTGCAGAAGTGAATGTAAACGATAAGATCGACTGCAGTTTTTGTGCAGAACTTATGGCACGTTTGTGTGTCCGTTGTCTTTTAGACAATAATGGTAAAGCCACTGAAGCTCAGATCAGAACATTCGTGAGTGAATTATTATGTTCTGATCGCAGAGCACTTGCTGCTAAAGTGCATAAAGCATTAGAGGATGGCATCAAAGACGGTGTGATCGGCATTGAATCCGGACAAGGAAGTATAGAACCTGGATCTACAACCACCAGTATTTCACCAGGACAATCTGGAGGGTGCTCGTATATACTTGGAAGGCCAAAGATTGATGTGAACGACAATAACCCTTGTCCCTCTTCATACTTCAAGAGCTGCTGCAAACACGAAGATCCGACCATATGCTGTTGTTCTGCGTTACTCCAAAAGCTATGCAGAAGATCCATTTTGGACAACAACCAATCCAAAGGAGTCACTGAAGCTACAATCAGATCTTATGTAGCTAATATCATTCGAAAAGATGTGAGACAAATAGCACTACAGGTACGTACTGCATTGGACTCTGGTGTCGAATCTAAAGTGTTTCCGAAAAGCGAACAACGATACAAACTGAAAATCATTCCAATCATTGCTTGCTAAAGTCTTGATCATATGTAAGCATAAATTCCCATATAGCCTTAATTCCCCACCCATGTATTAAAATTTGGAGATCTACATTTAAATGAAATTCAGCAAATGTTATCGAAAGCTAAGAAAAAAAATACTTTTTCTATCTATGACTTAAAATAACATACCTGATTATTGTAACTGAATATCTAAATACAAGAAAAATGTAATATCCTTTTATATGCGTACAAGTGTTATTTAGAGTTACGTTATTTCTAGTTATCCATTGACGATTACAAGTTTTGCACATATCTTGTCACTTAGCACACTTAGCGTTATTTGTTGTAAGCAGCAGACTATATACGGTAAAGAACTTAAGATCGATCAGAGTGATGAGTTTTAACATAATTTCTGTGTTAAATGTTTCCTATATCCATCTTTTCTGGTGTAGGTAATAAAGAGTAAGGATCTTTAAGTCAGGGTTAATAAAATTATATGGGGCTTGAATGGTGGTAGAATGTTTTTAGAGTGGCTTGATAAAAATGGAAACTTTGTGGATATTAGAATTCATAAAATTGTCTCTAATTTTCTTTCCTGTATGGAAAGCAATTTTTTTTTTGGCTTTTACTTTATCCTTGTCTCTATTCGAGGCAGTAGTACACATCACAGGCCTCAGCCGTCATTTTGTTTTTGACGCAACGTAACAAAACGGCCCTTTTAGTTGATTCCCACAACTCCCGAGACCCTAACCCAAACAGGGGTTTCTAGAAAAAAGATTGTTTTTTTCTTTACCATAGTAACGAAAAAAACAATCAAAAAATCGAGTTTACGTCAAACGCAACACACCGTAACCATAGTAACATAAAAATGCGTTTTAAACAAATGTAAAAAAAATTTAATTACCGCAAAAAAAACTTTTAACCGTCAATGACAGAATGAAAGCTCATAAAAGTGCCAAATCCAACAAAAAATAAAACGATTGCCTTCCTACATACAGTAAACCACTTCCACCATTCCCCCTCCCCTCTTTTCAAAACACAATACACCGTCGACCGAATTATAAAAAAGCCCCAAAACTAAATAATGTCCTCCAAGGCAACACACAACGGAAAACCATGAAAATCGGAAACAGTGCACAGGCAACCGAATTATAAAAAAGCCCCAAAACTAAATAATGTCCTCCAAGGCAACACACAACGGAAAACCATGAAAATCAGAAACAGTGCACCGGCGACCGAATTATAAAAAAGCCCCAAAACTAAATAATGTCCTCCAAGGCAACACACAACGGAAAACCATGAAAATCGGAAACAGTGCACAGGCAACCGAATTATAAAAAAGTCCCAAAACTAAATAATGTCCTCCAAGGCAACACACAACGGAAAACCATGAAAATCGGAAACAGTGCACCGGCGACCGAATTATAAAAAAGCCCGGCCGGATTATGATACAGGTGAAGGTTTAAGTGAAAGTAAAATCAGAAATTTCGTCTGCGAATACCTGAGGTTCGAAGAACGCAAAGAAGCCTACCATACTCACAAAGGTTTACTTTTCTGCATCGATAACAGGAATGTGGTACAGCATTCATCTAACACCTACAAGAGAAGCTGGAGAAGAATTAATGTCAATGAAATTTCCGCTGAACCTCCAGAACTTCAAGTTCAAAGTTGTTCCATCTGCAAGAACCTGGCGATAAAATTGTGTAGACGAGCGATCCTGTCAAAAAGGAAGGATCAGCAGACAGACGGCATTACTAAGAGCCAATTGCGTGAATCTGTATCTGCTTTTCTCTCTATGGACCAGCGCATCGTGGGGAAATGGATCTTGAGAACTCTTCCCTTAGCAGTAGATCTGAAGGAACTTACCTTCACCAAGAAGGAGCTTTTGAAATGTGGTAATCCTAGAATTAATGATTCTCTGTAATTATGCTAACTTCACGTATACACCACACAGTAATCATTTGTACATACATGTAATAAGAAAAGATTTAACTTGTAAAATTTGCAGCTATATATATAATTAGTAGAATTGTAGCATCATCAACAACTCATATTTAATGAAATTGCAAAACTTGAATTAAGTAAAAATAAAGGTATAGGTCTGTAAATGGTAGCTAGGTAGTCACTGGAAGGAGAGCTATGCACCAATCCCCTGTGATGATGCATAGAACCGGCCAGGCCTAGCACCTAATGTCCGACCCCACCTTCTCGTGGTGCAGACCGTTAGTACCTTTCAAAAGAGATACTCTCTTGTGGAAGTGAACGGAAGGGGAGGGCTGCCAGATTAGTGTGGCCTACTGATCTGGACAACTATGGCTACTTTTCTTTTTTTTTCTACCCTGCTGAGGAGTGGTCAACCACACAGGGTCCTGGTGCTGACCATATAAACCCACTGGACTGGAAAGATATATGGCTCTGAGCTTGATTATGGATCCTGATTTTGCTGCACTGGTGGGCTTCTGTGGAGGGAAAATCTTCCGCTGTGTTTTCTGTTTGTTTGTGGGTTGACAGCCCCAAGTAAATAGATTCACAGGATATGTTTATCAGCTGGTGGATAATCCTGAGCAGAGGTCATCGCAGGCACCTGAACTCTTTGTGGCTTCCAAGGCAACACACAACGGAAAACCATGAAAAACAGTGCACCGGCGACCGAATTATAAAAAAGCCCCAAAACTAAATAATGTCCTCCCAGGCAACACAAACCAAAAAACATGAAAATCGGACACAGTGCACTGCCGACTGAATTATAAAAAAGCCCCAAAACTAAATAATGTCCTCCCAGGCAACACACAACGGAAAACCATGAAAATCGGAAACAGTGCACCGCCAACCGAATTATAAAAAAGCCCCAAAACTACATAATGTCCTCCAAGACAACACAAACCAAAAACCATGAAAATCGGAAACAGTGCACCGCCGACCGAATTATAAAAAAGCCCCAAAACTAAATAATGTCCTCCCAGGCAACACAAACCAAAAAACATGAAAATCGGACACAGTGCACCGCCGACTGAATTATAAAAAAAACCCAAACCTAAATAATGTCCTCCGAGGCAACACACAATGGAAAACCATGAAAATCGGAAACAGTGCACCGCCAACCGAATTATAAAAAATCCCCAAAACTAAATAATGTCCTGTTTGCAACGGTCTAGAGTTCGAAAATGGACGGTTAGCTGTTCTGAGACAGTGCGCGTTAAGCATAAAGAATTATCTTTATGTGTTGTGCACGCGGAAGTATAAAAGTGGTATCTTTTATGTGATGTGTACGCGGAAGTATAAAAGTGGTATCTTTTATGTGATGTGTACGCGGATGTTCAAGCGACATGGTAATCAAGTAAAAAGGTAATATTTAGTGGAATAGACAGAGCTGATATTGTGTACTCTGTGCAGGAAGGTTGATGACTTGTGCATGTTAGTAGTTGATTTGTTAATAAGATACTTCATCCATATATTCTTTTTATATATCTTCATCCATATATTCACCTTCTGAAGGAACTTACCTTCACCAAGAAGGGGCTTTTGAAATGTGGTAATCCTAGAATTAATGATTCTCTGTAATTATGCTAACTTCACGTATACACCACACAGTAATCATTTGTACATACATGTAATAAGAAAAGATTTAACTTGTAAAATTTGCAGCTATATATATAATTAGTAGAATTGTAGCATCATCAACAACTCATATTTAATGAAATTGCAAAACTTGAATTAAGTAAAAATAAAGGTATAGGTCTGTAAATGGTAGCTAGGTAGTCACTGGAAGGAGAGCTATGCACCAATCCCCTGTGATGATGCACAGAACCGGCCAGGCCTAGCACCTAATGTCCGACCCCACCTTCTCGTGGTGCAGACCGTTAGTACCTTTCAAAAGAGATACTCTCTTGTGGAAGTGAACGGAAGGGGAGGGCTGCCAGATTAGTGTGGCCTACTGATCTGGACAACTATGGCTACTTTTCTTTTTTTTCTACCCTGCTGAGGAGTGGTCAACCACACAGGGTCCTGGTGCTGACCATATAAACCCACTGGACTGGAAAGATATATGGCTCTGAGCTTGATTATGGATCCTGATTTTGCTGCACTGGTGGGCTTCTGTGGAGGGAAAATCTTCCGCTGTGTTTTCTGTTTGTTTGTGGGTTGACAGCCCCAAGTAAATAGATTCACAGGATATGTTTATCAGCTGGTGGATAATCCTGAGCAGAGGTCATCGCAGGCACCTGAACTCTTTGTGGCTTCCAAGGCAACACACAACGGAAAACCATGAAAATCGGAAACAGTGCACCGGCGACCGAATTATAAAAAAGCCCCAAAACTAAATAATGTCCTCCCAGGCAACACAAACCAAAAAACATGAAAATCGGACACAGTGCACTGCCGACTGAATTATAAAAAAGCCCCAAAACTAAATAATGTCCTCCCAGGCAACACACAATGGAAAACCATGAAAATCGGAAACAGTGCACCGCCGACCGAATTATAAAAAATCCCCAAAACTAAATAATGTCCTCCAAGACAACACAAACCAAAAACCATGAAAATCAGAAACAGTGCATGCCGACCGAATTGTAAAAAATCTCCAAAACTAAATAATGTCCTCCAAGACAACACAAACCAAAAAACATGAAAATCAGAAACAGTGCACCGCTGACCGAATTATAAAAAAGCCCCAAAACTAAATAAGTCCTCCCACGCAACACAAACAAAAAAACATGAAAATCGGAAACAGTGCACCGCCGACTGAATTATAAAAAAAAGCCCCAAAACAAAAATCTGATTAAAAAAAACATCTTACAGCTCAAATAACCCTCCCCTAAATTACATTGTCATTTTACCTCTGAGCCCCCACTTTTTTTCCCACACCATGGGCTAAATAGCAAGATCACATGAACCCCGAAGGCTCACAGAAGGTAGGGACCCACTAGAACTGTTGTTGGGAGACAGTCCACATATTAACGATAAATCATATAACTAAATTTAAAAGACTCCTAAATATACAACAAAATTAATAAATCACTATAATACTGTTACAACAGAAGGAATCTGGCATCCAAAAGCAAAAAGTTTCAGCCAACGAATAAGAACTTTGGGAGAATTTGAAGAAGAACAGTGGAGCGTGTAACGGTCGTGTTTGCAACGGTCTAGAGTTCGAAAATGGACTGTTAGCTGTTCTGAGACAGTGCGCGTTAAGCATAGAGAATTATCTTTATGTGTTGTGCACGCGGAAGTATAAAAGTGGTATCTTTTATGTGATGTGTACGCGGAAGTATAAAAGTGGTATCTTTTATGTGATGTGTACGCGGATGTTCAAGCGACATGGTAATCAAGTAAAAAGGTAATATTTAGTGGAATAGACAGAGCTGATATTGTGTACTCTGTGCAGGAAGGTTGATGACTTGTGCATGTTAGTAGTTGATTTGTTAATAAGATACTTCATCCATATATTCTTTGTAACAATTTGCCTTGTATTTAATTTGGTTTCAAAATATAGTTTTTAATACTCACGCTCAGTGGCTATCCATTTTTGTAATCCGCAACATTTGGTGTCAGGAGTGGGATCATTTATTGAATGCCGTTAACTAGAAGTATGGATGAATTAGTAAAGTTAATGAATGACATTAAAAGTCAAAATAATGACTTGAAAGCCGATATGGCTACGCAGGTAACTGATATTAAAGGTGATATAGGTGAACTTTCTAGTCAAAATAGTGACATAAACAATAAAATAGGTGACCTTGTTAGACAAAACGATGACATGAAAGCCGAAATGGCTGCACAAAATACTGAGAGCTAAAGTGGCTTCTCAAATTGCTAAGATTTCTGATAAGTGTAAGGACATTATGACCAAACTAAATAGCGTAAAAGACGATCTTGATAGTGTTAAGTTAGATTATGAAATTGAAATTGTAAAAACTGATTGTGAACACCAGTTTCAGATTTTGAGAAATGAAATGTTACCTTCTGCTTGTGATAATAATAATTCTAGTGGAAATAATGTTATTACACATATCGCTAAAAATACAACTAAACCTTCTACATATGATGGTCAATCATCTTGGACAGTATTTAAAACACAATTCGAAGTTATCGCTACAGCCAATGAGTGGAATGAATTCCAAAAGGCCAGTTTTCTTGCAGCTTCCTTAAGAAATTCTGCTGCGGAAGTTTTGCAGTCTGTTCCAGAAGAAAAACGACTTGATTATCAAAGTCTAGGTTCTGCATTAGAACTAAGGTTTGGTGATAGTTATTTAAAACAATATTATGTGACTCAATTTAAACATCGCATGCAGAAAAATGGTGAAACTTTGCAAGAGCTTGCTAGTGATATTGAGCGTCTAGCTAGATTGGCTTATAGTAACTGTCCACCAGAAATTCTAGATAATTTAGCTCAATTACAATTTATTGATGCTATTGCTGACCCTGACACTCAGCAATCTCTGAGGATGTTGGAAGGTGAATCCTTAAAGTCAGCTGTGGTACATGCTATGAAATACGAGTGCTCTAGGCTTTCCTCCCGAGCGAACAAACGTACAGTGAGATTTGTGAGTGCAGAAGAAACTGTAGAAAAGGATAATGAAATGAAAGAACTAACCAAAGCCATACTATCCGTTTTGAAAGATATAAAAGGTTCTTCTTCAAAAACTACAACAGACCTTCAGTGTTGGAATTGTGGCAAGACCGGACACATTCGTACCAACTGCACTAGGAAACGAATGAGGAGTCCAAGTCCATCAACTAGACAACAGGATCAGTGAAACAGAAAATTTGTAAATCTTGCGAGGCAAAGGCTGGTTGTTGATGGGATGGCCCCAGGGGAAGTCACCCACGTTTCAACATTACATGGTGATAATAATGCATTAGTAGCTGATGGAGCCATAAATGGAATACCTTGCCGTACGATAGTCGACACTGGTGCAAATGTAACTTTACTCAGAACGGATATAATAAAGAAAATAATACCTCACCCAAACTTGAATACTACACAGTCTAAAATAAGCCTACAAACAGCCACTGGAGGTCGTGCACAAGTCCATGGAAAAATAGAACTTAACATCCGAGTTGGTAGCTGTCTGGTACACCATCCTGTTTACATCACTGACATCTACGATGAATGCATTTTAGGCCTAGATTTTCTTAAGAAACATGGATTCAACATTAGACCCAGTGATAACCTACTCATCTATGAGACAGAAGAGATTCCTCTGCTTAGCCGGACGTCTGATTCTTTATCAAGCGTAACTTCAATATTAGTGACGGAAGACAGAGATCCCAGCACAAAGTGAAGTTATAGTTCGTGGACATCGGGCGGAGACTTCTGGGGCCTTCCGATTGGCAGTTACTGATGCCTCTGGTAAAGGAGCTTTGGCTCATAATATCCTGGTTGCAAGGACTTTAGTCAGAATAGATAAAGAACAGATTCCTATCAGAGTGATGAACTGTAACAAATCCAATAGAATGTTAAAAAAAGGTGAAGAATTAGCAATATGTGAAGCTGTTACCTGTGTAACAAGTATAAATAAAATAGAAGTTACTGATTCGAATCAAAATCGTACTGATATCCCATCTCATCTTACTGAATTATGGAGAGAAACAAGACGAATATTAACTGAAAACCAAGCTGTTAAGGCCGAGAACCTATTAAAAGAATTTTCTGACATTTTTTCTGCCACATCAAATGATTATGGCCGTACTAACCTGACAGAACATAAAATCAACACTGGTGATTCTCCTCCAGTCCATCTGCCGGCAAGAAGGCTTCCATTGGCAAAAAGAGAGGAGACGGAACAACTCATAAAGGACATGGAAGCTCAGGGCATTATAGAACCATCACAGAGTCCCTGGACTTCACCAGTAGTTCTTGTCAAGAAAAAGGATGGATCTACACGATTTTGTGTAGATTATCGCAGATTAAGTGACGTAACAAAGAAAGACTCCTTTCCTTTACCCAGGATTGATGATACACTAGACACTTTATCTGGGTCAGAATGGTTCTCAACATTAGACTTAAAGAGCGGCTATTGGCAAGTTGGTATACGTCCTGAAGACTGTGAGAAAACAGCTTTCACTACAGGGAATGGACTTTGGCAGTTTAAAGTGATGCCATTTGGACTTTGTAATGCACCTGCTACATTTGAACGATTAATGGAGTCGGTGCTCAAAGGTTTGTCTTTGGAGGTCTGTCTGGTTTACTTGGACGACATCATAGTTCTTGGAAGAACTTTTGAAGAACATTTGAAAAATCTTTGTCAAGTATTTGAAAAACTTAAGGCAGGCAAGTTAAAATTGGGACCAACAAAGTGTAAACAGTTCCAGCAAGAAGTTCATTACCTTGGTCATGTGATCACTACATCGGGGATTAAGACTGATCCTAGTAAGATAGAAGCTGTAAGAGACTGGCCTCCACCACAAGATGTTCATCAACTTCGTAGTTTTATTGGACTTTGCACCTACTATAGAAGATTTGTCAAAGGTTTCTCCAACGTCACAAGGCCATTACATCGTCTGACAGAAGAGGGCCAGCGGTTTATGTGGACCACCGAATGCGATATAGCGTTTCAACAGCTAAAGAAAACTCTTTCCACAGCACCAGTGCTAGCGTACCCACAAACTGGAAAACAATTCGTAATAGATACTGACGCAAGTAACACAGGAGTTGGTGCTGTACTTTCACAAGAACAAGACGGACAAGAGAAAGTTATTGCATACTTTAGTAAAACTTTATCCAAACCAGAGCAGAATTATTGTGTAACACGCAAAGAACTGTTAGCAATAGTAAAAGCAATAGAACATTTTCATCATTATCTCTATGGCCAGAAATTCCTTATACGTACTGATCATGCTGCACTTAGATGGTTATTAAACTTCAAAAACCCTGAAGGACAAATCGCTCAAAATTTGTTTGTGAAAGGTTATCAGTGATCATTAGTAAAGAAATTTTCATAATGTGGGCCTTGAGATGTCTTTTTAAACTGCAGAAAAGTGATTCAACTGGAGATAGTAACCATTTGCATGAAGTTAACGAAGAAAATATTGCCACAGTGACTTCTGATGAAACAAATAGAGGTAAAGATTCATTATTATCTGCAGAAGTGAATGTAAACGATAAGATCGACTGCAGTTTTTGTGCAGAACTTATGGCACGTTTGTGTGTCCGTTGTCTTTTAGACAATAATGGTAAAGCCACTGAAGCTCAGATCAGAACATTCGTGAGTGAATTATTATGTTCTGATCGCAGAGCACTTGCTGCTAAAGTGCATAAAGCATTAGAGGATGGCATCAAAGACGGTGTGATCGGCATTGAATCCGGACAAGGAAGTATAGAACCTGGATCTACAACCACCAGTATTTCACCAGGACAATCTGGAGGGTGCTCGTATATACTTGGAAGGCCAAAGATTGATGTGAACGACAATAACCCTTGTCCCTCTTCATACTTCAAGAGCTGCTGCAAACACGAAGATCCGACCATATGCTGTTGTTCTGCGTTACTCCAAAAGCTATATAACCATATAGGTATGTTATCCAAAGTCAAGAAAATAATGGCGAAAAAAACCAAACGTAACTTCACTCTCTCGTCAAATCACACACATAACACCTGACTCCACATTACCCACCCAAAAGAAACAAATCAAAGAGCCATAGGCCACCAACAACCAACAGTTACGTTTCTATGTCATACTTTACAAATTGACATCATACTTTACCCTTCGACATCACACGCCACTTGAGCAATGCCATCTATCGGCTGAGAACCGTAATCATTACACTGGCCATTTTTATTAGTACAACCCCATTTAGAGTTACCAAAATATTTTAAACAGTTGAAAAGTTTGTTTGCTATTAGAATAGCATGATCAATGTGTGAATTCCATAGTAATTTACTATCAAAAATGATCCCTAAGAATTTTAGAGTATACACCAGTTTAAGATTTCTTTTATTTATTTTTAGATTAAAACATTTAGGGTTAGATTTTTTATGACGGAAAAAAGGAATGATAAATGATTTTTTCTCTGAAATTGTTAAGTTCCATTCAAGACAATATTGTGAAATTAAATCCAGTTGTTTATGAAGTTTAGTTTGAATTACATAGAGATTAGAACCTGTACACCAAATTATTATATCATCAGCATATAAACTAAATTCAATATCTTTGTCTTTAAAAGTTTCAGAGATGTCATTAATATATAAGTTAAATAAAAAAGGTTCTTTGGAAAAAGAATTTTTAATTTTGACTCTAAATTTTTTGTTGGTAATAATTTGATATAAGAATCTATACATTTGTCCATGAATTTTGAATTTGCGAATTTTATGTAATAGTGCACTATGTGAAATGGAGTCAAAAGCTCCTTTAAGATCAAGGGTTACTGCAATTAAGTATTGTTTAAGAGTGAAAGCCTGTTCAATATCAGAAATAAAGTTAAGAATCAGATCTTTTGTAGATCTGCCGTAACGATAACCATATAAGTTTTGATTGAATAATTTATTATTTTCAAAATACCAGATTAATCTGTTATTGATTACATGTTCAAAAAGTTTTAAAAAGTTAGATGAAAGACAGATTTAGATATGACAATAACTCTTCATCTGGTAAAGAAGTGTTTTTTTAAATAAATATCATAAAGTTGTCAAACCATGATTTAGGATGAGTTTGTTTCCCAAAAATTATTAAAAATATGTAAAATATGTTTTAACCACTGATCAGATAAATTTAAAAACATTTTATTTTTAATACCGCCCGGGCCTCGACTGGTATTTTTTTTCAGTGCTTTAATAGCAAATTTAAGCTCATAGATATTAAACAGTAAATTTAAATATTTTGTATATTCATTTTGATAGTAAAAATGAGTTATATTATTAAGAGAATAGAGTTTATCAAGTTTTTTATTTATTTTTTTTGAATGATTAATAAAATATTCAGCAAATAAATCAGCAGTTTCATTAATAGAACAATTATTTTTTAGATTCAGTGAAACAGTAGGATTGGATGGAACTATATCTGAATTTAATGTTTTAAAAAGTCTCCATATATTACTGATTGTGGAATTAGAAGATAGTTTATTTAATAAAATGTCCCAATTATATTTTTGAAATTGTTTTATTTTTTTATTAACTGAAGCAGCAATACGTTTGAAATTTAAATAATCTCTGAAAGATCCAGTATGATATGCGATTCTTTCAGATCTACATCTAATTGCTATTAAATTATTAATAAAAATAGAATGAATATGATTTTGAGGAATTTTTTTGTTAATTCGTTTAGTACATTCCTCCTGACTAAGAGAAAATTCTTTAGTCAATGAGTCATAAGATAAAGAGTTAATATCAATGTTCTTTTTATCTAAATTATTTTGAAATTGAGGCCAATTGATTAAGTTAATATATTTTTGAGATTGATTTTTAAAAAAATTGATATATAAAAATATAGGAAGATGATCACTGTTAAAATTTTCTTTGTAAATAATCCAATTTAAATGTGGTGCAATTTCATTAGATACAAGAGTTAAATCAATAACTGATTGGTGGTTTAATTTTGTAATATGGGTTTTAGTTTTTCCATTTAAGATAATAAGATCATTTTTCTCAATAAATAAGAAAAGTTGTTTACCTTTATCATCAGCTTTGTAAGAATACCATATAATATTGTGAGCATTAAAATCTCCACAAAAAATTTTCTCGCCCACAAGATCTTTAAAAAGGTTATTATAAGTATTATATGACAAATAAATTCCAGGGTTATAAATTTATAATATTTACAATATTATTATTAATAATAGTTTGTATAACCACCCATTCAATTTGTTTTTCAATTTCAGGAATTTTTATAAATCTTTGTGTGAAGTCTTTTTTAATGTATGTTATGACACCTCTTGAGGTTGTCGATAATCTATGTACATACGAGACATAACCACTCAATCTGGGAATATGATTAGTTTGAATTTCCTGAAGACAAAGTATAACAATATTATTTACCTTAACTATATGTTTGATTAAATGACATTCCTCTTACATTCCATTGTAAGATTAAGGCTTGATGATGTCCTTTTGAGTTGAGATTAAAAGAAATTCCTTCTTTTGGAATAGAAGCTTTCTCTGCAGTGCATTCAACTTCTTTTTTGTTTAGTTGTGCAGATTTCTTTGAACCTGTGACATTTTTTCTAACTTTATCAGTGTAAGACTGTTGTTGTACAGTTTCATTTTTAACAGTTTGAGATATCTTTATATTAGAGGAGGAAGATAGAATCTCAGGAAAGCTCTCTCCTATGATATTAAAATCTATCTCATTATCACTTATTTGTTTAGAAAAAGTAGTGTCAGTACCAGAAGCTAATGCTTTTTTTTTTGTTATCAAATTCAGCTTTAGCCATAGCGAAAGATTGACACAGATTTTTTTCAATTGAGACTTTGTCAAATTGTTCTGGAGTCCTGAGTTGCAATAAAAGTTTCCCATTAGAAATAAATTTACCTTCGACGTGCTCACCATCCGTCCCGTCCGTCCGTCGATTCGTGCAATTACTGGCCCTACTGTAAGGCCTCCCCACGTAAGGGGGCCTATGCAAACGGGCCATGTCTCTGGATTGGGGAATTAAAAATTTGATCAAGATTTAAATATTATAAGTAAGTAAATTAATACATTAAATTAAATTGAATATCTGAAATAAGTTTTGTGAATTTAAAGTGGGGAATAAATTTAGCTTTCGCCACATATCGATCGAAAGTTGCTTGAAAAATTTAGCTTCTCAAGCTTTAAAGCAAGAGAAAACACGGCCTAAAATCAGAAAGGAAAGTAAATAATTTACAGAAGGAAAATAAAAGAATGGCACCGTACATAAAATGGGGAGAGAGAGAGGAAGAGAGCCTAAAAGAAGAGGTTAAAAGTAAATCATAAGCCTAATCGAAGAATGCATTCAATTTGGACAGGATTCAGACAGAAAACATCTCAGCCAATCAGAAGAGAGAAATTTTGGGATTGGCTGAGACGGGAGAATAATAGAAGCAACTTGAAAACAATGTTAAAACTGATAAAATAAGATAACTTTACACAAGAATAATTAAATAAAACTCCAATTAAGCTAGAATTGAAGTAAAAAGTAAAAGAAATAACATAAATACAAGGGAAACTCACTTTTAAACCTTTAAAAGTTTGTAAACACAATTCAAATAATCCCAGATGGAAAACACATCCGGAAGGTCACGGGAGCGAAGTGCATAGCGGTAAATTTTGCGATATTTCACTTTAATAATTCCATCTTCTGTGACAGTCTTTTTCAAGAATAAATGGGATTTTTGAAGTTCCCATTCAGCAGCAGCAGAAGCTGGGTTTCCAAGAAATTTACAGACATCTAAAATGTCTTCAAAAGTCTCTTGTGAAGCTTGATCTTCAAGAACACAATTTTCGCGATCTTTTGGAAGGCGGTCTTGAATGAAGCTTGTAATTGCAAGTTGTAGATTAGCTTTGATATGAGGATTGGAGGCTTGTAGAGTTGGGAAATCACTGTCCGAAGCAATTAAGCAACTTGATGACGTTGGTAAAGGAGATGCAGAAACAATTTCACTAGTGGAAAGTTCCATATCCATGCAATTTCCTTTTTCAAGTTCATGAGAAGAATTACTGTTATCTTTACTTGTCTCTGTCATTGCTACAGGAGCTACAGGGAGCTTAGCATTATTAGCAGAGATATTTTGTAGCACAGGAGAATTTCTTATTTCAAGAATTTTAGCAAAAGCGTTGCAATGTTTGACTACATGATCCGTGCTTTATGCTACATGATCCGCCAATTAAGCTAGAATTGAAGTAAAAAGTAAAAGAAATAACATAAATACAAGGGAAACTCACTTTTAAACCTTTAAAAGTTTGTAAACACAATTCAAATAATCCCAGATGGAAAACACATCCGGAAGGTCACGGGAGCGAAGTGCATAGCGGTAAATTTTGCGATATTTCCCTTTAATAATTCCATCTTCTGTGACAGTCTTTTTCAAGAATAAATGGGATTTTTGAAGTTCCCATTCAGCAGCAGCAGAAGCTGGGTTTCCAAGAAATTTACAGACATCTAAAATGTCTTCAAAAGTCTCTTGTGAAGCTTGATCTTCAAGAACACAATTTTCACGATCTTTTGGAAGGCGGTCTTGAATGAAGCTTGTAATTGCAAGTTGTAGATTAGCTTTGATATGAGGATTGGAGGCTTGTAGAGTTGGGAAATCACTGTCCGAAGCAATTAAGCAACTTGATGACGTTGGTAAAGGAGATGCAGAAACAATTTCACTAGTGGAAAGTTCCATATCCATGCAATTTCCTTTTTCAAGTTCATGAGAAGAATTACTGTTATCTTTACTTGTCTCTGTCATTGCTACAGGGAGCTTAGCATTATTAGCAGAGATATTTTGTAGCACAGGAGAATTTCTTATTTCAAGAATTTTAGCAAAAGCGTTGCAATGTTTGACTACATGATCCGTGCTTTTGCACCATTTACATTGCTTTTTGATCCCTCTGTACCAAACAGTGGCAGTAAAATTACCAACTTTTATGTAGTTTGGCAAGGGTTTAGACATTTGAAAAGAAAGGATTCTTGTTCCAGTCCTTATATTCTCCAAGCCTGGTGAAGTGAGAAATTCGTCTCTGCTATCCAACACCTTTCCAAATGACTCAAGGGCTGTTTCAATGTCAGTTTGGGAGGTAAAGAAAGGTAACCTGGAGATAAAAACTGTCTTAGTTGGTAGTGACAGTTGAGCAGAGGTAATCCATTTATCATCCAGACAGAACTTTGGTGAAGACGCAAAGCTGTCGGCACTTGTTTTGTTTTTGAAAGTCAACACTGTAGTGGCATTTGTTAGCTTTTGTGCAAAGTCAATATTATCTGATCCATAATTATAGGCAACATGTTGTATCAACTTATTGAAGTTCACATTTATATGGCGCACTTTGAAAGACGAAGCAAGTGGTTCATCATTGAATTCTTTATTGACATCCATGGCTGGCTGCCTGGGGACTTCAGGAGCTTTATTGAAGCACGTCTGATCACTTCAGCGGCCAAGGAGAGAGTCCCGTGCTCACCAAAAAAGACGTCAGTAAGTTTCTTTGTGTCAATGGCTCTAAGATTTTCATTGGATAATAAGAGCCTCAAAACAAGAGCCAAGTTATTAATATCCTTAATATTCTCAGTTAATGTAGCAGACAATTTGTTAGAGTTTAGTTCCTGTGACAAATTAGTTACATTCACAGTAGTTGAAGGAATTTCAATTTTTGGCAACATTTCAGTAGTGTTCGAACTTGTCAGATGTGACATCACGAAAGACAAAGAAAGAGAGTTTGATACCTTTTTGTTAATATCCAAAGACATGATTCAGACACAGAACTTTTAGAGGGCGAAATGTGCGATTCTGAAGTAAGCTTCATCTTCCAAAATGGCGAAGGAGTTTTCAGACTCTTGTATTGTTTGTTTCGTTTCACTCTGATGTTAACATTCGACGACGAGTTTTTCTTTCTTCTGTTACTGCTGTTATTCGTCATATTTAACTTCAGACGAGCCAGAAGAGAGTAACATCAAATTATACTTGCACCCTCTAACGATGGAAAAATTCGCAAATTCTAAAATTTCAAACCAATATCATAAACGATGTATTTATGTTAGAAATTTGAAATTTTGCTGGTGGAATGTGAAGATCACGTCGTTTCCACTGCCAACAATGAGTTGACCCCTTAGACCCAGCGGAGGTGGGAAAACACACCTTTTTTGTTTCAGCAGATAATTGTCTGTTTTTAGGGATAAATGAAAAATTCTATTTGGGTTAGGTAGGAATTGATGAAATATTATGATTAACACTTTCAAAATCTTCCGAAAACCATAATTGCGCCCCCTAACCGTGAAAAAAATTGGCAATTCTAAATTTTCAAACCGATATTGCAAACTATATATATTTGACCTAAAAATTTTGGGGTTAGAATGCGAACGTGGCCTGTAAATGGTAGCTAGGCGTAAACTGGAAGGAGAGCTGTGTACCAATCCCTAGTGATGATGCACAGAACCGGCCAGGTCTAGCACCTAATGTCCGACCCCGCCTTCTCGTGGTGCAGGCCGTTGGTAACTTTCAAAAGAGATATTCTCTTTTGGAAGGGAACGGAAGGGGAGGGCTGCCAGTTCAGTATGGCCTGCTGATCTGGTCATCTATGGCCACTGTTTTCTTTTTTTTTCAACCCTGCTGAGGAGTGGTCAACTTCACAGGGTCCTGGTGCTGACCATTTATACCTACTAGACTGGACTTGTTTATGGATTTGAGCTTGATTATTGATCCTGGACTCTGCACTGGTGGGCCTCTGTTGAGGGAGAGTCTGCCGCTGTGTTTTCTGTTTGCTTCTGGGTTGCCAGCTCTAAGTGAACGGAGGCATGGGATACCTTATATCAGCTGGTGGATAATCCTAATCAGAGGCCATCGCAGGTACCTGAACCTTACTTTGCTAGTTGGGCATCGTCAAGCCTAAACTGGAGTAATGCGTCTCAGGCAGGCCATGTGGCTCTTGAAAAAGTCCACTTGAAAAGGTGGTGCCTGAAGTTCCTACCAGCATCGGTGACTTCAGCCTTTAGCGGAGGAGGAACAGGTGTTTGCCCCATGCCTGCGATCAGGTGGCTGTTTGATATTGTTGGCCCTACCAATCTCAATAAACCTAATTTCTTTAAAAATCCTACTAATCATTTTCTCTCTGCAGGAACGTGGAACGTGAGGACATTACATAGAGATTATTCTCTTGATGTCCTCATGCAGGAATTCCAGCGCTATAACCTAGATATTCTAGGCTTGCAAGAGACCAGATGGACAGGTAAAGGTGAGATACTTAAAAATAACTTTAAATTTCTCTTTACAGGGAGGGAGGATGGAAAGCATCACCAAGGCGTGGGTCTGCTGCTCAGCAGACATGATAGTGTTGCTCTTCTAGGATATGAGTGCATTAATGAAAGGTTTCTTACAGCAAAATTTCAGACAAGCATTAAAGACCTGAATGAATTTCAGTTGGGAGCACTTTGAGAAGGGGAAAACGCCTGTAGAATCCAGAGATGAAGATTAAAGATAAGACATCATCTGTCTAAGAAGTAAATGAACCATCCTGGTATATATATTTAAATTTCAAATCCCCGAATATCCAAATATGAAGTTTCAGTATCATTCCCCCCCCCCCCCCCCCACAACCCTCCCACCTCTCGGTATTAAGTTTTTTTCAGCTTCCCAAATATCAAGTCCCACTTTTCTGAACCTCCTTAAATATCAAATGTTATTACAGAACTCCTGTCTCTTGAAATATTACGAACTGCAACACCACTGCTTAGGCCTCCTCTCCTCAATCGTCTGTTCAAAGATTTTATTCTATATTTAACTTCCTAGTGGCTGAGTGCTTACTGCTGGGCTCGAACCTTGTATAATTTCCGTCTTGTATTTAGGGTGAACTCTCATCGTCTTCATAGACCTTTTCTGTGGTGTATTAAAATGATAGGCTTTTGTCATACTTCTCTAGTAAGCAGCACTTTGAGGATTATTTTAATTTTTAATAACGTTATGATCAATTATAAGTCGGGACTGAAAATTTAAAGAAAGCAATTTTTAGTTAGAAAAAAAATTCAATACTTTCTTTCTCAAAAATTAATTAATAAAAATTAATAATTCCACGTCATTAAACCGAGTACTTAGCGCACTGTGCTAACTGATAAAGGGACCTGGGTTCGAGCCCTTGATAAAGCATGGATGTTTGTGTCATTTTTCTGTTTACGTCTCGCCATCCTCCCAGACCTACTATGGTGTATAAACTGACAGGCTCCTGTCGGACCTCTGTAGCAAACAGTTACTTGAGAGAATATTTTTTTAAGCTATAAGGGAAGTGGAGTTAGTTACCTTAAGAAGAATATCATGGGAGAACCTTGGGAACCATTCGATTTCCGTCTTTTTTGGAGACTTTCAACTTTGTATGGCGAATCATTAGATTAACCAAAATGGACGTATTGAATTCTAAAGTGAGCGTCAAGCAGCTGTTTGAAGGAATATTTATTTACTTTATTGGGGGGGGGGGGGGGGCTTGTGGCCCAGCAACCTGTCGTAGACCCTGCTGATCGGTATGGATCCCTGTTGGACAGAGCCAAGACCAACCGAGTTTGAAGGCATCGCTGACCGGTTTAGTGGCCCGGTTGAATGGTGCCAAGACCTCAAAATCAGGTGCTCTGTGGAGCAGTTCAAGGGCCCTGCCGAACAGATTGGTCGCTAATACGCAAGGGCAATTTTCAAAGTCTGGATCCCACTAAGAGTCTCCACCCGGGTGCCAAGCAAACTTGGATCTACATATCCTTGTTCATGGCTAAACGGGGAACAGAGTAAATTCCAGGTTTTGACCGATGGATGAGCTTTCCTTCTATAGGACTGCTCGCCATAGGATGTCGGGGGATGAGATGCATCTATATGGTGCAGCCTTGCCCCCGACAGTAGATAGTCGCGGCTTTCCATTCAAGTTGGGAGTGTCGGAAGACAGAACCGGGGACTGCTGTGGTTGCTGAGTTGTGCAGCAACAAAGAGTACCGTCAGATTTCCCCTGGGTTGCTCGGGTCTGAAATTTTCTAAACTGCATAGATGGCACTCCCCACATCACAAGCTTTCATTTGGCATAAATATCATTACATACGATCTCTCCCTCCAGGAAACGCGAGTGGCTCAGTCAGTAGCACGCCAGACACGTAATCTGTATTTCGCAAGTTCGAGTTCCAGCTGAGTCAGCAGTGAGATTTATCTTCACAAAATGTCGGTCCTGCCCATGTCAGTAGGGGCACAGATGGACTTGGAAAGGTCGCTGTCTATCGAATGGGACGTTAGGCCATGGTTTCATGTGCGGGAGAACCATACCCTGTGCTCCTTAAAGAACATACTGGATGGCCTTGACTGGAGACTACCATCTGTTTTTCAGCAGCTGTTTCAATTGGTTCTCTCCCCCAACTTTCTCTGAGCCTTTGGGATCTTTGCGACCTGGCAATTAAACCCATTGTTTGCAAAAAAGTTCCACTCAGAGGTAAAGCAACCCAACCTTTCCCTCCGGTTAAAATCCCCCCCCCCCCTTTTTTAGGGGAGAAAAGAAATAGACATAGTTCGAAATACCCATTATCTTCCTCACGTCAGAAGTTTCTAAACCAGAAAGCGAAATTTCCTCATTCAGATAATAGAACTTTTCAAATTATTTCGTACCCACCAGAGTTCCTCGGATACAATTTGATAGGTATATGGAACTTTATAACAAAAGAAAATTAACTGTTTTCTGAGGTGCATAAAATAATGTAAAGGTACAAAAAATTATTATTATTAAACAAAATTATTTATTACTTAACATAATATTTTAAACATTTATTAATTATTTGAATATATTTTTATTAGGCTTTGCATATTTTTCAAATTAAATTAATGATTTTAACTTCTGATAGGAATTTAGTTCTTGAATCTCGTGCACTTCAATATCCACAAAATTAGAACGACTTCAATACTCTTGATCCAGCAAACTGAATAATGAGTTTATCACGCAAAATCAGAAAGAAATTAGTTTGATGCATTCATTATTTCAAATTTGTTTGTGTCAACAGTTATTGTGAACAACTTTCTACTGTTAATGTTAAGTCTATGGAGATTTTGAGAAATTCAAATCCTCCCACTTTAATTTTGGTTGACTCCAGAGAGTTCGCACATAGCCTATATTCTTCCCCTGTGTGAAGGGAACGTTCATGCAAAATTTGGTGTCTCCAGCTCTTCTGGGGACTAAGTGCATAAGCGGACAGACACACAAACAAACAAATTTTGTTCTTTATATATTAGATTATAATAAAAATGATTGTTTCGTATTATATTAAACTATATTTACCCTCAAGAGACAATACAAGATAGGAATGAAAAATATTATTTTACGAGACAAATTTTGCAATCATGACCCGCTATCTGCATTACCTGTTCCCCGTCTAAATCAGTTCAAATTATTAAGTGGAGCTCAACGAGTCACTTTTAGTAATTTGCATATTTAAATAACAATAACGATTTATTCAAAACTGGTTAAGAATGCAGCACACGTATTAAGGAAAAGTTATGTTTTATTGAAAAACAATTATCCCTCGAATAGCTGCTTACCACGAATATCTGATAAGAGTCTGTTAGTAAAATACGCGACAGAGAAGTTCTGTGAGGAACGCGAGACTCAACAGAAAGACAATAGAATGTAGGAAACTTCCATGTGTTGTCCAGGGCTTGAATCCAGTCCCTTTGCATCGTAACTAAACACACCAACCATTAAGTCTTTGGATACTTCTAAAAATATTTGGAAGCACAATCAAAAAGAAATAGGAATTATAAGTTCAATTCATTCCCCCTAATTAAGAAATGTTAATCTCAAATCAAAGATGTTTCTCATTTTAATTTTAATCAGTTTTCAGGTCTGTTTATATTTTAGTGAGTTTCATTTACATTTTGATATATATATTTCTTTTATTTAAATAACTGGTATTTTACATTTTGAATAAAGCCCAAGTGATTTTATTTCTAACAACAGGTTCGCTTCTACTTTAGATACCGGCTGACCACTTTTGGAAACACATACCGGTTAGGATATTTCTTATACCGGTGGGAACAATTTAAGTTAGAATATCTGGCAATTGGTCTGTTGTGGAGTGCCGGGGGTTTAGTTTAACTGCAGGTAGTTAGGTTTGCTGGAGTTTAACCTATGTTAGTTTATTAATCTATTAACATAAAGTGAACTATGGCTACTTTAATTAACCGAAGGGAGTCTGGTGTAAAACGTATCGAATGGTTTGAACTTATTGGAAGAATTGGGGTTACTGCAGCAGGTTACCCTGTTGAATACGTCAAAGTTTTAATTCAGGTAATATACCTGGAAAGATTCCATTGCTCTAAAATACGGTAAATAAAGTTATTAGAAATTGGGGAAACATTATATACAATTAATGAAGTGTCAGTCTTCAAGGCTTGGATTCCGGAAGTGATTACAAAATTCATATCTGAGTTAGCTAATATGAGATTTGGGATGATGATAATTATTGAAAATAGTAGTAAATGTGCTGTATTTGTGTGAGATAATCAAGATCTTTCAAGATACTTCTTTCAGTATTCAGATTAAAACTGGTTGTTATAAACCACTTGAATAATATCGGCTCTAAAGCAATGTTTCCATAATAAAATTACATCAATGTTTGGTCCAAGTTCCACAGAGAGATTTGCTGATTTTTGAAAAACCTAACGAGATTACATTCTTTTTTCTTTGATTCCTCACTTTGCTGTTTCACTTTGTGGCTGTATGTTTTTGGTTATGTTTTTTATAATGTTCTCCAGTGTTTAATTATGTAGTCATGAATTCAAGTTTCATATGAATCCATCAGCTGCATTATTAGAGAAAAAGCCTAAAAATGTAGGGTCACAGAGAGTGAATTGATTAAGTGTGGAATCAAAAAATTTCCAATAATCTTGTTACTACGTGTTTCCATAAAATTGTCAAAGTTGCTCGTGAAACATGAGCCATGTTTTTTTAGTCCTCTGAATTTTTTTTTTGCCATCAGTTCTTGAAGCCAGTGACCAGTAAACACTGCTCTAAAGTGTAATGTTCAATGAATGAAAAAAAATACTTTTGCCAAATTCGTAAAGAATAGGTTAAAACAGTTACTCTTTATCCTAAGAAGTTAATCATTTAAAAATTAATGTAAAAATAATGGATCAAACTTGTATACTTATGGCAAGTTATATATATAAGGATGCAGTTGTGAGAAGTATTTTGATGAATAGTTGATTTGTATGTTTAATGCTGGTTCATTATGAAATGAATAGGTTATGGAGGAGTATGTGTAATCAAAAGTCTTTAATTGACTTTAATGGTATAACAGTAAAAATATGCACTAGTCCGATAAAGATGAGTATATTTAAAAGCTTATATATCAGAATATTTTTTTCAATACAAGGCTGCAAGTCTTTCTGATACTCTTGGGGGGCATTTTCCTCAATCTCTTGTTTATGTTCCCCCGAGTTTCTGGCCTGAAGGGAGAAAGCCCAAATGCTCTTTCTCTATATGAATAGCCTGGATTTTTGCAGCAGGCTATTTACAGTAGAGAAGCTGTGCCTAGCTCTGCATTCTTGTGTTTATATTATTGGGTTAGACAAGCATCTGTCATGCTCCAGTTCTCGGGTTATTTTAGTTTTTTCGATTTATAAAATAAAAAAAAAATACCCCCTCAAGCAGCTGCTTGCCACAGAGGTCTGACAGGAGCCTGTCAGTTTATATGCCATAGTAGAAGGTCTGAGAGGATGGCAGGCCCTCAGCAGAAAAACAACACAAACAGCTATGCCTTACCTGGGGCTCGAACCCAGTTATTTCTGTAAAATTCCCCATCCTGCCCAAGTCAGTAGAGGACATTGATGGACTTGGAAAGGCCGTCATCCATTGGATGAGATGTTAATCCATGTCCCTATGTGCAGGATAGCTATACCCTGTGCACGTTAAAGAACCCGCTGGATGGCCTTGACGGGAGGCTACCATCTGTCTCTGAACAGCTATCCAGTGGGTCCCCTCCCCCAACCTTCTCTGAGCCTTCAGGATCCTTGTGACCTGGCCATTTAGCCCATTGTGTGCACAAAAGTGTCACTCAGGTAAAACAATCCAATTCATGTCATGTTCCATCATTTCTCACCATAGATTAAGGATTGACTGCTCCACATTTTTAATTGCACTTTCCTTGAAGAACAGTTTCCAGACTCCTGGTGAGAGGGGGGTGGCTCAGTCAGTAGCGCGCCAGGCTCGTAATCTGTAGTTCCCAGGTTCGAGTCCCAGCTGGGTCAGCGTTGAGATTTATCTCCGCAAAATTTCCCCACCCTGCCCACGGTCAGTAGGGGACACCGATGGGCTTGAAAAGGCCGCCGTCCGTCGGATGGGACGTTAAGCCATGGCTCCGTGTGCAGGAGAGCCATACCCTGTGCACGTTAAAGAACACGCTGGATGGCCTTGACGGGAGGCTACCATCTGTCTCCCAACAGCTGTTCCAGTGGGTCCCCTCCCCCCAACCTTCTCTGAGCCTTCGGGGTCCTTGTGGCCTGGCCATTTAGCCCATGGTGTGCAAAAAAGTGCCGTTCAGAGGTAAAACAATCCAATCCTGGTGAGAGGTTATTATCTTGGTCTTCCTTAAGGTAGGTAAAGATTCCAAAATTACTGTCAGTTATCATCCCATTTCATTGATGAATTATATGTGCAAAGTTTTGGAGAGAATGTTCAGTGCCAAACTAGTAGTCTTCTTTCTGACTTCTAGTGTGGATTTCATAAGCAACAGCTGACTTGATACCATCTGATATGCATTGATATATTAATTTTTATATCAAGAGCACTTGGTGTCAGTCAGTATTCTTGACATTAATAAAGCTTATGACACTGACTTGGTGATTTGGCATTATTTATGACCTTCATGCCTTTGGCTTGCATCATAACATCCTCCAGCTGTACACAGTGCAACCTATGTTTACTATTTTAGCATTTTTCTTCATCTTACAGCATAGAGGTCATTGAAAACCAACTGCAGACTTTTCTGAACAATGGATGGTTTTACTCTCTCTCTCTCTCTGCAGCTCAGAAGTGCACGCACTTTTGGTGCAAATGTATTCTTCAACCAGATCACAAGCTGGGGACTCTGGGATTTCCATTGTTCCTGTAGTGGCAGAGAACAAGTTTCCCTGTTTCATCTATGACTAGAAATCATTTTTTTTACCACGCATTTGTTATCTCTGGTCCAAGTATGCAGTCAGGCTTGAGCATTTTCAAGGTCCTCTCCTGTGATCCCCTTGTGTTGTGAACTCATCTGGTCAAAGCAACAATGGATTCCAGGCCTATACGTCAGCCTGGGTTTTGGTGGTATGGGTTTAGACTTCCAACATCAGGTCTCCACCATCAGCCCTCCATGAGTTGCCTGAAGTCCTTTTGCACCTCACCAGTCAAGAGTTATGTTGAGGCTGATAAACCATCTTCATTTCTTTGCAGTCAGCAGTTGTACCTACTACAGTACACTTGCAAATTGTGATCCCTGCCAGGTTAAGTGGGGAATACTTTATTGTCTGACTTCCTTTCATTTTTTTGGTTTCCATGTCTACCTCTGAGATATCAACATCAGTCTCACTAGTTACAACTGAATTGCTTCCACTATGGCCTGCTTTTTCCTCTCCCTGTGACTTTTCAGGCCAGGGAATGCTTGTATACTCCTACATTTATCAGCAATTCTTCCATCCATTGTGCTGTACACATGGACTTTGTGCATGTCTTCACACGTGGCTCGAGTTTGGTAATTCATTGAAATTAGGTATGATATGCCTTGATATACCCATTGCGGAAAGGATCCAACCTGAATGCATCATTTTAACCACAGGGTTGCATACTATACTTTTTTGTCTTGGGTCATATAGAAACTAAGCATCATTTTGGCTTTTATCACAGTTAGGCTTCGGCTTCACTTTGCTGTTTCCAAGATCTTTCAGAATCTCCATTGTTTGGCTACTACATCTTTCAACCTATTGGTGCTCGGGCATTGTCAGATAATGCTTCAAAGTTGCTGTATCTCTATCTGGCTCTCCACTGCTGATTCCTTTCAGAGATTACCAGTAATATTTTACATAAGTTCTGGAGACAGTGGTAAAGATCTTGGTCAAAACAGATTAACAACAAATTGTTTCAGATCAAGACTGTTTCAAACCATGGCAGTCTTTTTTTTTAAATCAATAAGGGGGCAGTTGAACTTTGTCTCCACAAAGGTTATGGATTTCTAATGTATTATTTTGTTCTTAGGGTGGATGACCAACAATGTGTGAGTTTTATGACATCATTTCAAAATTTTTGCCATTTATATTTGTTTGCTATCTTTTACAAGAGTTTCTTTACATCCTTTATCATTTACCTTAACTTTTTTTTTTGCTTTTGTATTATATATCTTTTGGCTTTTCTTAAATTTGGTTGTGAGTTACTTGGCCTTAAATATTGTTTTTCTTTTCATATTATTTGGCTCATGATAACCATAGCTGCTGATATGCTATAAAACCCATATAACCAACCAACCATTGATATTATAGATACTATATGGTTGTTAAGCATGAATGAATGAGGAAAATAGCAGTGCCATCCCCTACTTAGATGTTTTCATCCAAAAAGATAATGCAGGAGCCTTTATCGAAAGTCCCACCTTCATCATATATGTGAACTCATGCACCCCACTACAGATGAGGGAATGGAAGGCTGTAATTTTGTACTCCCATGGGTGTACAAAATTGCAGCCTTCCATTCCCTCATCCATAGGACCTTTACCGTAATCTTCAAATCAGTAGTTGCTTTAAAAAGAAATTCAAATCACCCATTGCTGCATTCCATGGCTTCCACCCAACAACAATACTCACACAAAATCCTCATGCAGCCATAGGCTATGGAGATCCAACCAGATTGTGTAATTTTCCTCTCCAGATGTCTCTTTTGAGATGCAGCTGCTGCATTTGGCCATTTTAGGCCAATTCCAGCAAGGTCCTGTTTGACATTGTCTACCCATCACATTCTAGGTCTCCTCCTTTTTCTGATACCCTTAGGCACACTGTTCCTAATCCTCTTTGCTAATTTGCAGCTATGCATACGGGCAAGATGGCCAAACCAACAGTCTCTCTCTGCACAATATGTTACTCAAAGGAGATAGATGACTTCTTCTTCTGACCTCATCATTACTTACAAAGTCATAAATGATGAAATAAACTTGACATATTCAATAACTACCAATAAATCAGCACTTTGAAGGCGATTCAAATTTTAGAGGAAAAATTGTCTTGAGCCGGGTGGGATATAAACCCACGATCTCCTGATAACATGTCAGGTTATCAGGAGGTTGTGGGTTCGTATCCCACCCGGCTCAAGACAATTTTTCCTCTAAAATTTGAATCGACTTCAAAGGCTGATTTATTGGTACTTACAAAGTCAAACCACCTAATGCCCAAGATACTGTGTAAACATCTAGAATCAAAGGCATCAAATTTCTTGTTATCCTGCTTATAAAGGGTCCATGTTTCACTACCATAACTAACCTTAGAAAGAACCAAACTATTATACAGCCAAATTTTAGTCTTTAGGTGTATACGTCTATTTTTCCATATTCTCCATAGATTCTTAAAAGTCCCAGTGGCAATCCCTATTCTTCTATTTATCTCATGCTGCACACCACCAGTATCTGTTACATAGCTCCCAAGATAATTAAACTGAGACACTTGCTCAATAGTACAGCCATTTTAAAGCAACTGAAGCACCATCTGCCTGACCAATTTTCATCACTTTAGTTTTTTCTCTGTTTATCACCAAACCTATTCTATTACTAGTCTCATCAACAGCCATAATTAACGAATTCATCTCATCAACATCAGTAGCCAACAGGGTCAAATCATCTGCATAATCTAAATCAGAAATTTTGAAATCTCTAGACCATTTAAGGCCAAAATCTTTCCCTTGCAAAGAATTTTGCATTACATAATCAATAACTAAACTGAAAAGGAAAGGAGAAAAAATGCACCCTTGTCGAGCACCAGAAGTAATGCTAAACCAATTGCTACAAGCCTTACCAACTCTCACACACGACTCAGTGTTATTATAGAGAGTTCTCATTACACTAATTAACTTATCAGGTATTCCATATGATCTAACAAACAACCACAAATTATTTTCAGAACTTTACAGATTCAAAAGTCTTTTTAAAATCTATAAAGTTAGCAACCACAGGTTTCTGAAACTTTAAACATTTCTCAAGAATCTGCCTAAGTGAAAATATTTGATTAATTCATCCCCTACCACTTCTGAATCCACACTGTTCATCATGCAGTTGTCCATCAACCAAATTCTTAATTCTATTAAGTATAATCATGCAAAGAACTTTACCTGGAACAGAAAGTAAACTGATTCCCCTATAATTATCACAAGAACTGCAATCACCTTTTTTAAAAATTGGGACAATGATAGCTCTAGTAAAATCCTTAGGAACAACACCTTTAACATAAAAAAATACAAAGTTCAGTCAGCCATGTGACAACACAAATGTTCCCTGCTCTAAGCATTTCAGTGGTGATTTCGTCCACCCCTGGGGATTTATGCAGTTTTAATTTAGAGATAGCCAATGCGACTTCGGAATGTGATATAGGGCCATCATAAAAGCCAGTAATGCATCTATCCTCATTACAAACAACAGGAGTAGAAATAATCACATTATTTAAAACATCTCTGAAATGCTCAACTCACCCAGACATCACAGAATTATCACCTTCAACCACCTTGCCATATTTATACCTCAATCCCTGTGTACCTGTCAGTTTCTTCCCACGCAAAACATTAACTATCTGGTACAATCCCCCCTGCTGTTGTGCTGTCTAACTGCTTCCTCTGCTTTGTCAGCCAAGCTATCAAGCCAAAGATTCTTATCAGCTGTTTACTGATCCTTTACATTTATTAAGCTTTTGTAATACCTTCTGTTAGGACTAGTAGGGTATTGATTCATATTAATCCTGCACCTTCCTTCTTTCAGAAATAAGCTCCATAACCTTATCACTCAAATAATTGTATTTCCTTTGTTCCTTTTTTAACCAAAAGAGTACTGTTGGTCTCAAAAAAAAAGAAAGCCTGTTTAAACTTATTCTCTTTCAACTTCAGCAGTAAGCAAACCACGATTGTCATAATGACTAAGTAGCCTATCATGGTATGCTTTGGCTTTATCTGGATTTTTCAGACCTTCAGTGTTGAAGGTAATTTTCTTAACCTTAGCATAACATTTCTTAAGCTTCAACTGCAAGACACTTTTGACCAGGTAATAGCCAGACCCAATTTCAGCTCCCCTGTATGATCTGGTATTCCTAACTGAACTAGCTCATTTGCTGTTAATTAAAATATAATCTATCATATTTCTGTGCAACCCATCAGGTGAAACCCATGCATATTTAAAAATGTTCCAGTATTTGTAGTATGTGTTAGTTATTTGTAAACCAAATAATTATTATTAAACTCGACTCATTAAGTATCCACTAATAATTTCCACTCTGTAAATTGATTCAAATATTTAGAGGAAACATTGTCTTGAGCCGGGTGGGATACGAACCCACAACCTCCTGATAACATGTGAGGTGCTCTGGACCACTGAGTTACTGGCCACCGATCAAGATCTCCTATAACTGATGTTATGAACATTCTCAACCTACTATCCTAATATGTACGGAGAGTTCAGGCAATCCCGCCTCAAGCTGTTTTTTAATGCCTTAGATGGAATGTATGTTTTACGAATATGCAATCTACAAATAATTATTATTAAACTCAACTCATTAAGTATCCACTAATAATTTCCACTCTGTAAATTGATTCAAATATTTAGAGGAAAGATTGTCTTGAGCTAGGTGGGATATGAACCCATGGTCCAGAGCACCTGACATGTTATCAGGAGGTCGTAGGTTCGTATCCCACCTGGCTCAAGACAATTTTTCCTCTAAATATTTGAATCAATTTACAGAGTGGCAAATTATTAGTGGATACTTAATGAGTTGAGTTTAATAATAGTTATTTGTAGATTGCATACTCGTAAGACATGCATTCCACCTAAGAAAAGGCATTAAAAAGCTGCTTGAGGCGGGATTATCTGAACACTCCCTACATATTAGATAGTAGGTTGAGAATGTTCATAACATCAGTTAGAGGAGGTCTTGATCAGCGGCCAGTAGCTCAGTGGTCCAGAGCACCTGACATGTTATCAGGAGGTCGTGGGTTCTGTATCCCATCTGGCTCAAGACAATTTTTCCTCCAAATATTTGAATCAATTTACAGAGTGGAAATTATTAGTGGATATTTGTAAACCATTAAGTTTACTTACCTGTAGGAGACATTCCCCATTGCCATTGGAATTACCATTGCCAAAGGGACCTAAAATTCCTGTCCAAAGGTCAGAGTCAGTACTAACTTGAGCATTGAAGTCACCTAGCACAAGAGAAATATATCCTTTCTTCACAGAATTCAAAATATCTTGAAGGTGGCTGTAAAATGTATCCTTCTCATTCTCATCAGAGTCTTCTGTGGGGGCATAACAACAGATGACATTCAAGTGTTTAATTTTTGTTTTAAATTTTGCTCTAAGAAATCTTTCATTAATTCAGTCATATCCTAGAAGAGCATCACTCTCGTGTCTGCTGAGAAGCAAACCTACATCTTGGAGATGCTTTCTATCCTCCCTCCCTGAAAAGAGAAATTTATAGTTATTTTTAAGTATCTCACCTTTACCTGTCTGTCTGACTCTTGCAAGCCTAGAATATCTAGGTTATAGCACTGGAATTCCTGCATGAGGACATCAAGAGAATAATCTCTATGTAATGTCCTCACGTTTCACGTTCCTGCAGAGAGAAAATGATTAGTAGGATTTTTAAAGAAACTAGGTTTATTGAGATAGGTAAGGCCAGCAACATCAAACAGCCCCCTGACCACAGGCATGGGTCAAAGACCTGTTCCTCCTCCGCTAAAGGGTGAAGTCACCGATGATGGTAGGAACTTCAGGCACCATCTCTTCAAGTAGACTTTTTCAAGAGCCATATGGCCTGCCTGAGACACATTACTCCAGTTTAGGATTGACAATGCCCAACTAGCTAAGTGAGGTTCAGGTACCTTTTATGGCCTCTGATTAGGATTATCCACCAGCTGATATAAGGTATCCCATGCCTCTGTTCATTTAGGGCTACCTACCCAGAAGCAAACAGAAAACACAGTGGCAGATTCTTCCTCAACAGAAGCCCACCAGTGCAGCAAGTCCAGGATCCATAATCAAGCTCATATCCATAAACAAGTCCAGTCTAGTAGGTATAAATGGTCAGCACCAAGGACCTTATGAAGTTGACCACTCCTCAGCAGGGTTGAAAAAAAAAGAAAAAAGTGGCCATAGATGACCAGATCAGTAGGCCATACTGAACTGGCAGCCCTCCCCTTCTGTTCCCTTCTAAAAGAGAATATCTGTTTTGAAAGGTACTAATGGCTTGCACCACCAAGAAGCAGGTCGGACATTAGGTGCTACACCTGCCCGGTTCTGTGCATCATCACTGGGGATTGGTACACAGCTCTCCTTACAGTTTATGCCTAGCTACCATTTACAGGCCCAACAACAATAGAAAAGCTAATCAATAAACATAGAAATGAAAACAGAAGAGATATGGCTGCTCTCCCAATCACAGACTGTGAATGGGTAGCCTTTGCCAGACCTGTATCTTAAATTCTTGTCCTATGCAAATCAGTCCACAAATTACTCAGAGCCCAAAATATCCAAATTGTTTTCAGCCCAGCTCCAAATCTGAAGAAAATTATCAAAAGAGACAGGGCAAATTTAGCCTACTTCAAAGATCGGGCTTATAATTGATTTCCCCTTACATTTGCCAGATAATTCCATTGTCTATAACATTGGAAAAACCACATGTTCTCTACAATAGAGGTTTGCAGAGCATGAAACAGATGCCAACCAAAACAAGCTAATGATGGCAAGCAGTACAACATGCAGTAACAATCGACTGAGAGCATGGCACACTGCTTGCAAATGCATCCACTTTCTGTGGAACCATAGTCTTTGAGGCTATCGAAGTAATGACCTCACCCATCGCCACCTGCAACCAAGACACTGGAATCGCCCTTCATGACATGGGGAAAGAAGCTCTACAACCTTAACATCACTGTATAGTGTCACTCCACTGAAGAGGGAATGCTGTCCTTGCTCCGAAAAGCTCGAGTTTTCTCTTATAAACTTTTTTAACATGCAGTAATTTGAAGGATAAACTTTAAAATTTTGTTGCTCAACGACAGAGAATTTTAGGTTATTTTTAATTAATTTCTGAGCAAAAAGGTCATTTTAATTGTATATTGCTTTTTAAATTTTTATCCATCCTATATCCAATTTTGCAACTTACAAGATATCTGTAAGGATTTATCCTGGCAGTTGAACTTGGATGAACATTTCTGAAAGCAAAACGAATATGGAATGTTGACTTTCTGAAATAAGTAAGACTGTTCCATTGACTTTGAGTGTACTGTACAAACTATATATTGTTAAGGTATATGAATTGTAATAAGTTGCAGAATTAGATATAGAAAAGATAAAAATAATGAAAAATAATTTTATGCTTAACAGCCATAAAATGCCTATTTAGTGCATTTAGCTACTGATCAATGGGACCTGGATTTAAGGCTTAGATGTTTGTGTTGTCTTTATGCTTAGGTCTCTCCTCCCTCACTGATCTTTTCTATGGCATTTATAAATTGATAGGCTTCTTCTGTCAGGCCTCTGTGCAAGCAGCTGCTTGAGGGGAGGGATATTCATTCATTCAGTGTTATGAAGTCTATATATGTGAATAAACCAACCAACAGTCATGCATTCTGGACAAGACAGGTAACATTGTTATGAATTGAAAGCAGGACTCAAGAGAATGCAACTGTCTGACTGCTCTCAAATGCATTCAGCTGGTTATAATATTACCTTACATATTGTTGTGGCATTCTATGAGCTTGACTGCTTCTAGGTTAACTTTGAATCAAATCTAAAGTTCAATACTGATAGTGTGAATACCTATTACACTGGATGCACTTCTGGAAATGTTATGTTGTTTCTGCAGTAGTTTTAGTGGGAGTTGAATCATTTGCATACTCTCACCATGTAGTACATATATGTCCAATTTCAGATGAATCCCTCCCCTTCTAGGTGAGGCATTTTCTCTTGAACAGTGTGCTTGTTATTATCCAGTTTTCATTTAACATTTAATGCCCAAGAAAGGTAAAAAAAAGTTGAGGCTACTAAAGACAAAGTGATAGCATTATATGGACTGTTCCATTTCAAATTTCATTTGGACCATTATGAGAATTAAAGGGTAACGCTCCAAATGTATGTTAAACTCTTCACTTTGGACCTTGTGACTGATCCAAAAAAACTAAATTACGAGATAGCTTCAGGCGCCAGGCAATTAATCTTGCCAAATAAAGTTAAATAAGAATTTGCTAAGTATATTATGTGTTTCTTAATCAATACGAAAACAGTTCAGAAGATTGTCAAATTATTAATGTTTAAATCTAATCAAAATCAATTTTCCTGCTCAAGAGAAAAAATTAGAAATGCAAAACTATTTCATAAAGCAAAGTTTATTTCCAAAAAATTCGTGACTCACCAAGTGAAAATTCTACAAATTCTCTAAGCAACTAAAAGTTCACTCAAAGCAACATCACCTACATTTTCAAATCACAATTCCAAACTAACAAACATCTCAGCTCTGTGCAAAACTCTACTCTTCCACAAAAGCTACTAACATCTCAACTAGCATTCTTCCTACTAACCTCGAAACCTATTCTCTATTCTAGCTCTGTGACCTAACTTCACTTACTGTATGTGTGGCATGCAACTGACGTGTGGGTTGCATGCTGGGAAAGTATATTTGCATAATCTAATGATCTCACTTGTGCTAGCTATGATTAAGAGGGGGGGGGGGTATCCTTACATGTGCATTAGCAGCTGTCAATCAAAAGTAGTTGCGCATGTGCAACTCCTTTGGTAAGGAAAAGTTATAATCCAACTGAAGATAATCCTCAAAATGATAAATATAACATAAAGTGAAAACTGATTAAGGAAAAGTAAAAGTGAATGGGTAGACCATCACAAAAGATGAATAACATCCAGATAATGCAGTGTGTAATAAAACAACAGTAACATCAGGTATATATTTGTGGGGAGGGGGCGAGGGTTGCTAAAGCACTCTCCCTTAAATCTTTGAAAGCTCTAAATTGGAAAATGGTAAAGCTATTCACAGGTGCAATTCATGAGTTTGAGGAAAATGCTTTGTTAACTGAAATTGAGTAAAAAGATACTTAAACAGTTGTAGTTTGTCAAAGTATAGAAATTGGGGCATTCACACTTCTTATTTTTAATCTGCAACCATGAAAGACTAAACATGAAGTAAGATACTAATCAATAAACGATGAAATTAGTAGTGAATATGTGAAATTTTTATTCTTTGAGCCACCAGCACAGATAATGTTGTTTTCCACAAGTCAAACAATCTTTAGTGGTTAAAATAAAACAAGTTTATTCTATATGAACTTCTTTGAATGCAGGCTTGAATTTGGTTCCTCTCCTGACAATACACATGTTTTGAGCACTCTATGATGAGCACCAAGCTTTTTTCAAGGTTATTCAAAATAAAACAGTTACAGCACCACCCTAAAACAAATCCTGGATACAGGCCTGAGCAACACCATCTATAGATGGTCAGACAATTCTTGTAAAGCCAGCTAAATTATCAGTAAAAAGCTGCACATAAAGAACATACATACCACATTTAACACAGGTTTAGTGCAATAGCCATATATCAAGTTAGTACAATGTGTTAGGAATGAAATAGTAAGCTGAGAGTCCTTTTTAGGTTTGATAGTCAGTACCAAAGCTGTTAACAGATGAGTGTTGGATATGAAAGGGAAGCAAAGTCCCAAATAGATGTTTAAGGACTGCACACAGAGTATTTTAAGCCATGGTCTGATGATAGCAGCACACACTTCAAATATGCCAAATGGTACATGTGGATACTCGACAACAAAGATGATAGATGACAGCATGCCTAGTTGACAAAGTCAGGCATGATGTAAAAGCAAATGTATCACTTCCATAGAACTACATCAATGATATGAAGTGGCAAAAAACGGTGTATTTTGTAATACTGATGCAGTTCCATTGCCTTCTGCTTGGAAGCTACTTCATGATGACAGCATGCCTAGTTGACAAAGCCAGGCATGATGTAAAAGCAAATGTATCACTTCCATAGAACTACATCAATGTTATGAAGTGGCAAAAAATGGTGTATTTTGTAACCCTGATGCAGTCTTCCATTGCCCTCTGCTTGGAAGCTACTTCATGATTATAACATGCATTTACATGAAGCCAACACATGACAGCACATGTAGTTTTGTTCTTTGCTTCACTTTTCATGCTTGACAGTGCTTTCACTGTGAAATAGTTCTCAGAGCTGGAACTTGTTTTTAATCAGTTTCTGTAAATGTTTTAAGTTTAAAAGTTTCATCTAGACCAGTGCATTAATATTTGCTTATGACATATCAAATTCTTCAATATTACTCTTCCTATGCTACTAGGCACCTATCTTTCAGTGCAATATGCCCTAGCTGCAATTGCACTTTAAAACCCCAAACAACCAATCTATCTTCCTATTGCTTTTCACTTATCCTTTGCCAGTTTGTAGATATGTCAAAACAGTTGTTCCACCATATCTTTCAAACATGATAGGTAAACTCAATGATTTAGGTGTCAAATGAAAGCACATGATGTAGGGAGTATCATGGGCTACAAAAATTTTACTTCCATGCTTTCTTCCCCCTAAAAAATGGGTAATATGAAAACAATTGTTCTGCTCTATATTTCAAACTCAAGGGCTGAAAGTAACAAGCTATGCATCAAATGAAAGCTTGTGATGTTGAAAAAGTTACAGGCTAGAAAAAAATCCATCCCCTGTTTATTCTCACTTAATAAAGCAGAAAATTATGAAAATTATTGCTATATCTTCCAAATTCAAGGACCTATAATTATGAGTTAGGTGTTAAATGAAAGTTCATATGAGGACTGTTGTAGACTCTCTTGAATTTTGGTACTCCCACCTCCCCCCCAAAAAGGGGTGCATTTTTGCAAGGGTGGACCTTAATGAGTTATAATAGTTCAAAATTCTCAGTGTGTAAATAGTAGAGTACAGAGATTAAAATCACCTTTAAATACTGGTATAAAACTTTATGTGATATAAATCAATATCTTGTTAATAAAATTGCAGCACAAAGCCAAGATGAAGTTCAATCAGCAAAAGTCCAATTTGATTTCATTGGAGATAAGCTTACAGTTCAAAATAATAGGAACAATGGTAAATCTTAGATGAACAGACTTGTTAATTATGATTGATAACGATATTGGATAAAGCTGGCATTGTTTTTTTTCTTCTTTATATCATGGGGTGGGGTTGTCTCAGTCAGTAGCTCACCAGGCTCCTAATCTGTAGTTCCCAGGTGGGTCAGCATTGAGATTTATCTCTGCAAAATTCCCTGCCCTGCCCACGGTCAGTAGGGGACACCGATGGGCTTGAAAAGGCCGTTCGGTGTTTCGAACACAAGGCCTACAGTTAAGAGTTTTTAACACATGTTTCGAACACAAGGGCCTACAGTTAAGAGTTAGGTCTCAAAAGTTATGTGAGGACTGTCATAGACTTTCGAATTTTGCCCACCACCATTCTCCCCTCTTTGACAAAAGGGTGGGGATATTCGTGGGGGTTGACCTTAATGAGTTGTAGCTCAAATTAAAGCTTCTGACATCTTCAATGTCATGGGCTACCTCAAACACAACTGCAAAAAAAAAGGGAGGAAAAATATGTTTAATGTTTGAGTCATACACGAAGCTAAAATTTTTGAAGGTAAGTGTTTTTAGTGACAAAATTAAAAATATAAATTTAAAAAATACCTATCTTACCATATGCACCCTAAAAAGTATAAAATAAAACTAAAAAATATATGTGGCACAATCAGTCACTGAATTCATATTCACTTCAAAGGAAGATAGGGTACAGATTTACCTGCTCATCAAGATTGCCAGTGCCCGATCTTCTTTTGAAGTGAATATGAACTGGCACCATCGATATGCTTTAAGTTTATTTTCTACCTTTTAGGGTGCATATAGGAAGATAGGTATTTTTTAAATATAATATATTCTAAAAGGCTTACAGAATACAGTATAAAATATTTTTTTTCTCCTTTGCCTTGGTTGTCAAATGGCTACAACTTATGGTATCCACATGTATCATACATGTTCATGAAGTATCCACAAGTACCAATCAACATCTATGAAGTCTGTTCAGCTATCACCAGATCATTGCTTTCAATCATCCACATGCAGTCTTTAACCCTAAACAGTATATAATATTTTTCTTAGGTAAATGTTTAAACCCAACAGACCCTCCATATATTTTAATGATAAATTTTTGTGTACTGTGCAAATAAAAGCCTTGTTACATTTCAAAAGAAATTAAAATTTATTCATTTAGAGGCAAATATTTGGGATAAACGAAAGTGTTAATTTGAAAAATGAAAACTTACTTTTAATATATAGTTTTTATTGCACTTATTACATACACTAATTTTGTGGAATGGTCATTGCAGGTTGGTTATTTTTTTTATTCTTCCATGACTATAAAGGTGAAACATTGTTTTTAGTTCCAATGGAACTTTTTTCTCTATTTTCCTAGAGTAAAAACAATTGCTTATCGTGTCTCCACATGAAATCCAACTAAATTTTTTTCTTTCAGTTTGAGAAGTTATCAGGTTTTTGCATGTTGTTTTTGGAATGTATACTGCTCACAAAAATTAGGGGATATATTATCACTTCATATTCATTTTGAAATATCCCCTAATTTTTGTGAACAGTATATATCTTTTATCTGCTTGAGTAATAAATACCCTCAAGCAGCTGCTTGACACAGAGGTCTGACAAGAACCTATCAGTTTATATGCCATAGTAAAAATTTTGTGAGGATGGCGGGACCTCAACAGAAAAACAACACAAACAGCCATGCCTTACCCAGGGCTCGAACCCAGGTCCCTTAGATCAGTAGCCAAGTGTGCTAAACACTCGACCACAGCATTCTAAATATATAGTTGTCCAAATAATATTAACAGCTAGTGTGTATGTATATAAAAAAATGAAAGAGACCATTGATTGATTTTTTTTTTCGAAGACTACTTGTGGATAATCTGGTCGTATTTATTGACTCCACCTTCTGTTGTCTTCTAAATTTCTTTGATTCTACAAATCATCATTTTCAATTTCTGCTGTAATTGTGCATTGTGGATAGTAAGATGACTGACTTGGTCTTATTTGATATATAATAAATAATATATATTTATTATATATCATTTGGTCTTATATGATATATAATTATATATCATATAAATATATATAATATATATAAATATATATATAAAATATATATAATTATATATTATAAAATATATATAATTTATTATTATATATTATAAAATTATATATATATAAATATATATAATTATATATCATATATATATATTATCATTATTTTGGTCTTATATGATATATAATTAATCTAGATTGTTTTTTTTAAAATCAAAATACAGATGAATATATTTTGCAGCATTTATTTGGTAGAATCGTCACTGGTACATCTACTTCATGATAGTTTTTATAGATATCATGAAGTTTTATGATAGTTCCCACTGAAGTTAGTTTATTTTGTTGATGCTGCATAACCAAATCCAGAGAAGTAAAATAGTTATATATAACATTTTGATTTGATCCAAAATGTAGTTTACCCAATTTCAAAACTATTCATTATTCAGATCCAGTTGCAGCTCTACCATTTTCTTTGTCATTGCATGATGAGGCTCCAAGGTTAAGCAGTTTCTGAATCAGAGACCCAGAAAATCTTCATGCCAAACTTATCTGGTTTTGATGGTATATATTGCCAGCAAGTGCATACTAGCAAGGGTGCTAAGCACTGTAGCATCCTCGGCCCTCAGGGTTATGGGCCCCTGGGACCTCATTAGAGTAGAATTGTTTAAATAATAATTGTTATTTAAAATAGGTTTGTATGTGACACTTAAAATAGGTTTCCCTCAATTCTGTGGAATTTTCCACAGAATTGAGAGAAACCTATTTTAAGTGTCACATACAAACTATTAACAGAATAAATATTTAAATCTTGAAAATAAGAGTGAATTTGCTTATTGCCCCCCCCCCCCCCATGCGCTACATTTGCATTCTTGAAAAAAAGTAAAAAAGTGCCAGTCTGTCCCTGATTTCCAGTTTCAAGATGGAGCATTTTGCAGAGGCCACCAATTTGTTCATAAGTCGTTATATTACTTCAAAAATATCATTAAATTGAAGACGGTTTATCTTTGGCTCCAGACTGATTGTGTTTCTTTATCTTTAAACCTAATGAATTCAAGAATTAATTACTCTCCATAAACTCATGGTGACATGAAAATTGGTAGTTCATAAAACTTATTCCATAGTGTCTTGTGGAAAATAGTGTCTGGTAGTTTGTATTTTGTTACTTTGTGTCTAGCTGTCAATAAAAGTTATTATTATTATGATATTTATGTAACCAGAACTTGTTTCTTCTAATTATTTGTTTTGGTTTTACAGATTGGTCATGAGCCTTTGGCCCCAAAACCAGCAAAGACACTTTTTGGCAGACCCACCTTAGCCCTTCCAGGAGTGTGGACATATAGTATGAATGTTTTAAAAATGTTTATTGTAGATTTTAAAAATTTGAGAAAATAATTTTTTCATCAAAAATATTTGACTAGATGTACTTTATTACATCTTAATGTGTATTTTAAATGACTAATGAAAAGTTAATACCATTTTATGTTAAGACAAAAGATGAACATAATCACACCTCAACATATCTGATTCAGATTTAGGAGCCACATCCAAAGTTGAAGTATAGATCTTTTTTTAATCCTTGGTGGAACTGCATCTGGAACTATTTCTACACACAAAAATTTTTTTAGTTATTGGTTTTAATGTTTCTCACAAAATAATTAGGCCATTGTTGTTTACATTATTGAATACTTTTATGTATCTGTAACTAACTAATACTTAATTTTGAGACCCAGAATAATACTTGCTTTATTAGGCAACAAGTATATTGCAGTTAGGTAAAATGCAATTAAAAAAATACCTGATAACACAAAATCCAGAATTATTTATCAACTGTAGTTATATGTATTGCTGTATAATATCTGCTGATGCTTACCCTCTATTCATGCACTTTTCCATATTAGGAAATAAAAATTTTTGAATGCTGATTATGTGCTTATAGAAAACACAATAGAGAACAGTGCTACAGGGGGAAAAATGGTGTCACGGTACGAAATTTAGGTGCCTTAGTGTTCTGGCACCTATGGAATAATAAAATTTCAAATGTAACAGGTATGAGAAAATTCAAAGCACTGATTTTTCCAGACAACTACAATTGCATACTAGCAAGTAAAATTCTGATTCATTTGTAATTTAATGAAGTTTATCTTTGATAATCAAAGTTTCTGATAAATTTATTGTAAATGGATCATTGTGTGTCAAAACAACAAAAATCTGAAAAATGATCCCACCCCCTCACAAATTTTGATGTTATTTGGCATAAATTGTGTCCTGTGTAAAATATGCCATTTGCTCAAAATATGAGTTAAAAAAATTGAAAATTATTATCTAAGCAAAGCAAGTTTTCCTTTTTTTTCTTGCTTCTCTGGCAGATGGGAACACCAAACTTGGTGTTTCAGTGTAATTTTTTATTGTGAATTCAATTAAAAAGATATATGTTTCATTTTAAAATAACCCAAAGGAAAAAAAAAATCAAATTTTGATAAAAAAAAATTACCTTATAGGTAAAAAATAGCAAACTTACATAGGTTGCACATTATATTCTACCTTTTATAAAAAAATTTAAATATGGTCATTTCCTAGCCAAGACAAAAAATTTACCTATACCTTTTTATTGTTCTAAAGTGCATGATTACTAGTATTTTTTACATAGGCAAATTTCCATATTTTTTTCCTTGTGATGTAGGAAAGACCATGCTTTAAATTTTGTGTAAAGGCCATAATGTACATCAGGCGTATTTAATTTTTTGTTTAGTGGCATACTTTTTTTCCTTTTTTAAAAAAATTTTGAAATATTTGAAACAATATATTTTGCAAATTTATATTTTACTGATTTTAAAATAAAAAATGCACAGAAATACAGGTTTTATGTTTCCATCTGCCATACAGAAATGAAGAACTTTAAGTTAAAGTTACAATTTGTATATTTTCCACTTAATTTTAATGACTGTAATTCCTTTCCAAAAAATTTTAACATAATATTTATGCCAAATATCCACAAACATTTAACACTGTTAATACCACAATAACTTAACCCTTTTTTCAAGAAGTATTTTTCTTTCACAGTAATATTACTTATGTAATGGAAAGGGATGCAATGTGATAACGTGGAAAATTTGAAATCTTATATTTCAATGTTGCGCATTTTACGTTTAGTAGCATTTTTGCTTTCCTAGCTGAACATTGTTTCCCACACTTTCAGTGGTATTATTGTCTTCACATAAATCTATTTTATAAAAACAACACGAATATCCATGCCTTACCTGGGTCCCTTAGATCAGTAGCCAAAGGGTTAAATGAAAATTCTTCCTGGAGTGGGTTGCCTTGAGAAATATTTTTAGAATTAAAAAACCTGTATTAACATATGGAATATAAAAAGGATTTTGGTTTGGATGTTTAAGTTGTTGACTGTGATGTCTTAATGGGAATACCTGAAAAGTTTGTTAATATAATGAGTACTAAAATAATGCTGATCCCTGTGTGGGAGGTGTGTGATTAACTTGGTAGTATGCCAGGCTTGTAATCTGAAGTTATTAGGTTTTATCAGAGCTGCCAACTACTCTGACTTTATTAAATTTTCTTCCAATTTTGGTTTAAAACCTGAAAATTCAAATTGCCACTGAAATCCAGTTTTTAGGTGTTTTTCAGTTTTACCCTTAGGAAAATCTGCTGTCAGATTTTACAGTATTTTTCCCTTTTCCCAAAAGGAGAATGTTAATGAAAGGGAAAAGTTGTTTGCAATTTATTTCTTTTACTATGCTAAATGTGCAGCTGTGTACCCACTCCCTAATTTGCACTTGATTTTCAGCTCACCTGCATATCAATCAGAGGAAATCTGACTTCAGCCGACCATTTCTAGACAACACATGGCAAAGTCCACACATAAATGTTTTCTGAGTTGAAGGTTATAGATTGTTTTTAAATGGATGTTTATTGAATCTATACTCAATTGTCCTGGCCTTGGCCAACTTAAAGTTAATTGCTTATTTGGAATTTGAAACTTCAGAGTGAAGGAGATAATACAGATTAGAGAGAACTTCCGTAATTTGTGGGCCATGATTGATATTGCAACTGGAATGGGTCTCGTGCATGTCCATTGTTATCTGAGTTGGGCTAATGGGTTGATAAGGGATTAAAACTTTTCCTTTACTAGAGTTGAGGCAAGTTTCAACTGGGCTATGGCTCTGACCCATTGGCTGATCAAAGCTCCTCTCTTTGGTTTCGGCACGTAGCAGTACTGTCTCTGTTCTTACATTCTGCACTTTGCCATTTTCTGTTGTGTGTAAACAGTTTCATTATTAGTATTGTGTTAAATTTGTACTATACCTCCAAAATGTTTGCATAATGAGAAATATTTGGCAAAATATTCTCAGTAATTTAAATTTGTGAAATTTCACAGAAAGGGGAAATTTTGTTGTTTTTTGCAAATTTTGTAACTATGATATTAGCATTGGGCATGGAGGCCAAAGAGATATTTTACTGCCTAGCAATGTCAGTTTTGTTTTACCATAATTTCGTAACCTAGCAACTGATAGAGGTATGTATTTGGATTGTTTTACTTCTATGCTGGGGGTGGCCCAGTCAGTGTATCAGACTTGTAATCTTCAGTTCCCAGGTTTGAGTCCCACCTGTGTCAGCATTGAGATTTAACTCTACAAAATTCCCTGCCCTGCCCTTGGTCAGTAAGAGACACCAATGGGATTGGAAAGACCACCATCTGTCAGATGGAATATGAAGCTGGGGCCCCATGTGTTTTACCATGTGTAGGAGAACTATAACCTGTGCACATTAAAGAACACACTGGATGGCCTTGATGAGAGGCTACCATGTGTCTTATAGCAACTATCCAGTGGGTGTCATCCCCCAATCTTCTCTGAACCATTGGGAGTCCTTATGACATGTCCATTTAGCCCATTTTGTGCAAAAAAAAAAAGTGCTGCTCAGAGGTAAAACAACCTAACCTTCTGAACTGCATGATAACATTGCTTGGAGGCTACTAGTTTATTATTAATCAGTGAATGATATTTACATATTGATTGTTAAGTTATTATTAGGTTAACTTTCATTAATATCAAACATTTATGGATGCAGTGACCTCATCATGACAAACCAATACTTTCTGTACCGCATGACAACCTGCCACTGCCAGCAATCCAATTCTTTCTGGAAAAAAAAACAGAAAAGGACTCAATAACACTTGTTGTTATTCCCTCTGTATTGTAATGCTAACTCAATATATTGATGATCGTAGATGATGCTTTTGTATTGATTATTAATTATTAGCCATTAAGTTAACTTTCATTAATATCAAAAATGTATGGAGGTAGTTGTTGGCTGTTGCGAGCACCATTTCCTGTGCTGCGTATGAAGCTTGCCACTGCTGACAATCACTGGAAAAAGGGATGCAATAATTGTTGCTATTCTCTCTGTATTATGTTTTGCAGTATATCTATTGATCTATGTTAATCATTGGATGATGCCTACTATGTATTTTTCACTATTAGCGATTAAGTTAAATTTTGTATATTTTTCTGGAAAAAAAAGGTGCCGGTACTCACCATGAAGATGTTATTACAGCAACTTCCACAATTTTAACATATCCTCCGATATACCCTCGTTTTCTCTATATCGCTTCTTGGTTTTGGTATCTACTGCAGAATTCATGACATACAGCCATTCTTTCTCTTGTAGAAGTGATTTTTCTGCTAAAGTGTCCAACATTCGGGCCAGTCATTATCAGAATCTGCTTCCTTTTAACCACATGGATCTTTTGATCCACGTGTCCTTTTGACCACGTGGTGATCCTCTTCACCAAATATTTTTTCGGTGCTAATTTTCTGTTTTACAGGATCAAAAGTAGATTCAACAATTTCTGCTTCTTCAGCCTTCCTTTTTTTACTCATTGGCATAAAGTAACTACTTATTTTACTCATTTTGAACAATGATTGTATTGATTTAACTTAGATTAATTCAAAACTCATGTGAACACCTGTGAACATCGGCCTGTTGCAGAGTGGATATAGAACTGATAAACTGATATTGGAAGCAATCCGAAAAGAGCACAACTTCCTGTTTCTGGTTGCGTACCATCCTGTGAAACAGGAAAGCAGGGTACCAACTTAGAGTAATCAAAATTGAAAATTCAATTTGTGAACACAGTACCATCTACTGGAATATTTATAATACATTTTGCTGTCAATAAATCATAAATTTTTAAAAACTTAAGAAAAAAGGTGCTGGTACTGCGTACCATTGTGTACCACCAGAAAAAAGCACTGGATGTAGAATTCATTAAATACTTAGGTGAAAAAATTATTGCTGAAGGTGCGGAATTTGAAACCTTGACTCTCTAGATACATGTCAGAGTACTCTAACCACTAAACCAACTATCAGATGATAATTTGTTTCCACAATGTTACCTTTATATCTTTTGTTGAATGTAGCAAACCTTGTGCCATCTATAATCAGGAAAGACAACTTATTTTTCCAATTGTTGTTAATGAATCAGATCTTAATGAGGAAGTCAGTCATGCTTAAGTGTTTTTAATGAAAAAAAAATCAATCCATAGTAAATACACATTACCTCTAGATATAGAATTCAATAAATACTTATGTAGAAAAAAATTATTGCTCATGGTGTGGGATTTGAACCCATGACTAGATAAGTGTCAGAGTGCTCTAACCACTAAATGGATAAATTATCGTCTGAAGTTAGAGATATGGTGTCTACTTGGAGCACATAGGGAAGGAAAGATGAAATTTTTTAGGCATCATTATATACCATATATGATATATTAAACACTGGGACCTAAATAATAACCTTGAATTGTATCTGGGTAATAGTACAGAATATGTAAATAGTTGCTGGGTCTCATACAAGGGGGATGGGGATGGATCAGTTGGTAGTGCACCAGACTTGCAATCTGCAATTCCCAGGTTTGAACCCTAGCTTTGCTAGTGTTGTTATTTATCTCTGCAAGCCCTGCTCCAGTCAGAAGGGTACACTGATAGGCTTGGAAAGACTGCTGTTCATCAGATAAGATGTTAAGCCGTGACCCATGTGTGGGAGAGACATACCCTGTGCAAGTTAAAGAACACAGTGCATGGCCTTGACGGGAGGCTACTGTCTGTCTTCCAACAGCTGTGCAGTGGATCTCCTCCTCCCAACCTTCTCTGAGCCTCGGGGTCCTTGTGACCTGCCCATTGTGTGCAAAAAAAGTGCTCATAGGTAAAACAACCCAACTCATATATGAATGCCAGATGTCTTGAAAACTGTGAGGCTCTCCCATAGAGCATCAATTTGTCTTGTATCCTACACCAACCTTCAAATGTCGCACAAAATTCATTCCTATCTAATCAGAGTTATCTGTTATATAATGAGCTAAAATGTGTTTGTGTCTTTACAATTCTTGTATATTTGATAGAAAAATATCTGGACTTTTCAGAAAGGTTTTGAAATTAAGATGGTTCACCAAAAGTATTTTTAAATAATATTTTAGTGAGAAGAAGGCACTCAAGGAGGCACAATGAATGTCTTGCTTCTAGAGCATGAGGACAACAAGTTTTGCTCTCTCTCCAGCATACACCGTATGGTTGCCAGATCTTAATTTTTATGCAAACTGTTGAGATTTATATTTAAAATAATTGAAAGTTTTATGCCATTGCAATGAAATTTGAAAGTTTATCCTTCAAATTATATTCATATTAAAAGTTTTTTGGAGCAAGGACAGCTCTTCATCTTCAGTGAAGTGACACTATGATGTGATGTTAGGGCTGTTAAGAACTGAACAAGTAAGTGAAGAAGCTGTAGTTTGCAAATTTGAATCCAAACAGATTTATGAATGGTGCAAGATGAAGGACAAATTGTAAAAAACTATTCAAAGAAAATAAGAAAACGTGGAGGATTCAGACACAAAGTTGGTAGGCGAGGAAATGGAGGAAGAATTGATGGATTGGATAGCAAGACATAGGGGGCATTGGCTTTATGTGCAAAATATGTAAAGAGAAATAATTGAAAGAAAAGCTGTCAAATTGTTTGATGCTGTAAAAACAAGAAAGCTTTATTGCAAGTACAAGGTGGCTTCATGGCTTTATGAAAAGGAATTACTTATTACCGAGAAGGGAAACTACAGTGGCACAACAGGACATGGAATACTTGATTGAAATACTGGTGTCTTTTACAAAGTACATTAATAATAATGTAGAAGAAAAAAAATATGAATCTAACACACTAGCTACAGATGAAACATCTGTGTGGTTAGTAATATTACTGTTGATGTTACTGATATGAAGTTGTAAAGCACTGTCTGTGAGAACTATTGGGCGTGATAAATTCCATATTGCAGTTATACTGGCAGCTAGGAGATGAGCATAATTTGAAACCATACATTGTGTTCCATAGAGCAAAAAGAGAGATTCAGGTGATGCAGAACTTGACTGGCATAATAGTTGCCTCATTAGTTAATGTATAGATAAATGAAAGCTTTGATAGTGGATTAGTTAGGACATGTGGGGAAATTCAGTTTTATACCAATGCCACTAAGCCTTGCAACAAAGATGGAAATTAAAATGAGTTATAATGCTGACATTGCAATGATTTAAGAAAGAGGTACAAAAAATGTTCAAGTTCAGAACACTGTCTGGAATAAGCCTTTTAAAGACAATCTAAGAGATATGTGTGTCTTATGGATTGCTGATGAAGGCAGCATGGTATACACTAAGGGTAGAAATTTGAAGCCACCATTATGCAAGTTTGTCTCATGGGTAAAGAGGGTATGATATGAAATTGATCTGACACCATAAAATGTTCATTTAAGTTCCATATACTTGCAATCAAACCCAACAGTACTGAAGATAACTTTATACACTGCTACCACAAAGATACCAAACTTGTGCAAATGGAAGAGCACTACTCAAATCTGCTAGAGAGAATATGGCTGAAAAATCCCATTAGCAAACAAGGAGGGCATTGACCAACTGAATTTGAATGAACAGCTTGTAAGTGAAAGGTGCAAAGATGTTAGTGACAGTTCATCTTATGTGATGCCATTGTTTGACAGGATAGAACAATTTTTTTAATTTTTTATTTTATAATTGTTTTAATATTAGTAGAAGCAAACTTTTTATGTACCTACTAAATAATTAAAATAAAATAAATATTCCCTCAAGCAGCTGCTTGCCACAGTGGCCTTACTGTACTAAAATTGAGTTATAACTCATACAGCTTAACTCTTTTATATTTGACACCAATTAAAAAATCAGTGCATTACTTGTATTAATTTTTATGTTATACTAGCAGATTTACCCAGCATTTATTGGGTCTGAAACTTTCTACAATGTAGAGTAGATGGCACTCTCCACATTGCAAGCTTTCATTTGGCATAAGTATCATTACACTCGATCTCCTTCCCCTTCGGGGAGCGGGGTAGCTCAGTCGGTAGCACGCCAGACACATAATCTGTAGTTCAGGTTCAACTCCCAGCTGGGTTAGTGTTGAGATTTATCTCTGCAAAACTCCCCACTCTCCACGGTCAGTAGGGGACACCAATGGGTTTGGATAGTCCCCATCCATCAGATGGGACATTAAGCCATGGCTCTGTGTTTGGGAGAGCTATATCCTGTGCATGTTAAAGAACACATTGGATGGCCTTGACAAGAGACTACTAACAGCTGTTCCAATAGGAACTCCTTCAACCTTCTCTGAGCCTTTGGGGTCCTTGTAACCTGGTCATTTTAGCCCATTGTGTGCAAAAAAGTACCGCTTGGAGATAAAACAACCCAACCTCCCCCTCTGATAAAATTTTCTTCCTCTCTTTTAGGGAAGAAAAGAAATCGACATAGTTCAAGGTATCCATTATCCTTCCCATGTCAGAAGTTTCTAAACCAAAAACTGGAATTTCCTCGCTCAAATAATCTAACTTTTCAAATCACTTCATACCTATCAGAGTTCCTTGGATACAATTTAGCAGGCATATGTAACTTTATAGCAAAAGAAAATTAACTATTGTCTGAGGTGCATAAAAATGTAAAGGTACAAAAAATATTAAACAAATTTTTTGTTACTTAATATTTAAAACATTTATTAATTGTTTGTATATACTTTTATTAGCTTTTGCACATTTTTCAAATTCAGTTAATGATTTTAGCTTCTGATACGAATTTAGTTTTTGAATCTCATGTTCTGCTTGTGCTTAATTAGAATAACTTCAGTTCCATGGATGCTCGCACTCTTGACCCAACAAACTGAGCAATGAGTTTATCACGTGAAATCAGGAAGAAATTAGTTTGATGCATTCATTACTTCAAATTTAATGGTGGCAACAGTATTTCAAATAACTTTCAACTGTTAATGTTCAATCATGCAAAATCAGATATTAGTTTAGTTTGATGTATTCCTTTTTTCAAATTTATTAGTGACAACAGTAATATAGTTATTTTGAATAACTTTCTACCGTTAATGTTAAGTCTATGGGGATTTTGAGAAATTCAAATCCACCCCAATTTTGGTTGACCCCAGCGAGTTCGCACATAGCCTATATTCTTCCCCTGGGTAAAGTAAATGTTCATGCAAAGTTTGGTGTCTCTAGCTCTTCTAGGGGTTGAATGCATAAGCAGACAGACATACAAACAAACTTTCTGCTTTATATATTAGATATATTTTTTTACTCGAAAACTTATTTCAGAGTGTTGATTTGTTTTGATTCCCTTTTTATGAAAACACAATTGTACATTTCCTTTAGGAAAGCTTAATTTGTCATGTAAAGGTTACTAAAATTTTTATATAAAAAATTGAAATAGTTTTCTATAAATTTTTTACATGATCACATGTTCATAAATTAGTTGAAAAAACTTGCAAGAATTGTGCTGATCTCAGCTAGTTATTTAATTTGTATCGTTGTCTCAAATTGTATCCAGATACAAGCAAGAATTGTAGTCCTGGCTACCATTTGAATGTTTGTGGTATATATATATAAAACACTTATGCTATCAGAGTTTTGCACACACAGCATTTTTATAGGTGGCATATTTGTTGACAGTGCTTTGCACAACAGAACGTTGTATCATACAGAATTTTGTATCGTGACATTTTTGCTGGTGACATTTTTATAGCTGTTGTTTTTATACATGCATTATAATATAGTCTGTGCTTTTGCTGATGATTTATTGTAAAGTGACATTTTATTCAGCAGCATTTTTCTTTTGATATTTTCTCATAAAATCATTGAACTTGATTGCTGACACTGATTAGAAGTCTGATTTGGCATTCCATCACAAAGGATTAAAAATGTCACATTTTATAGTGTCTTTAATAAATATTGCAAATATTTGTGTAACCATATTTTGATTTGGAGAAGTACATATTAATATCAAATTAAAAATTTATCTTAAAGAGCTTTTTGTAATAGTTGCAGAATTTTTTTGTGCTTAAGTAAAATGCATGATTTTCTGTTCTTTTAGTGAAGCATATTAAAAGCATCGATGGCTTCACTGGATTATACAGAGGATTGGCACCAAAATTGTGTACAAATCTCTTGAATGGATTTACCTATACAATGGTTTTAGAAGTAGGTACTTACGAATATTATTTTAAATTATATTCAAACTTGCTAAAGGAGCTCTGTTTTTCATAAAAAGGAGATATTAAAATTAATTTGAAGTTAGTGTAAAATAAAAGAAGCATGAAATGTGTATAGTTTAAGCTTTATTTGCATATTTATACTAAAATATTGACTTAATTTTTTTTACCCTTGAGCAATATATTTATGCATGCTTCCAGCACAAAATATTTTTTTCATCAGCCAAAAATTAACTTGGCATACAAAATAACAGCTAAATAACTTAAATCTCATTATCAGTTCTTACACTGTTTTATCTAATTGTAATGTGTAGTAATATTGATTTATATTCTTTGGTTGTTTATATTACCACTGTATAAATTTTACATTACTTTTTAGAATAAATATTAATTAATATTTTCTTTAATGCTCATTAAAATTATTTAATGTTGGTTTGATTGAAGAAATTATAGTTCTTATTCCTGTGTAATTGTGTGAAAAGAATTGATAAACTTCAAGAATGAAGTGCTTGATGTGACAGATTTCAACAGAACACAAAGTTTGTGCACTTGAAACACTTTTTAAGTTAAATAATCATATGATAACTAATCTGGGTGAATGAACAAATGGATGGGCAGATGTATTGTAACACTCCAAAGATTATTAACTTTTCAAGTTGGACCTTTTGTCTGATCCAAATTTATTCAAAATTCCGAATAGCTTCATCGGGTGCCAGGCAATTGTAACTTGCCAAATAAAGTTGAAATAGGGTTCGTTACGTATATGTCAAATGTTACTTATCGAGTAAGAATTCATAAAGGATTGTCAAGTTTAAATCTAATCAAAAAATCAGTTAACGTTGCTCAAGAGAAAAATAGCAAAAATTCAAAAGTTTCTGAAACAAAGTTTATTTCCAAAAAATTCAATGGAAGAATACAAAAGTTGGAGTTCTAGCAACTCACATCTATCTACACAATAGATACTTCTCACAATATTTCTGACTCCTACATCTCTACTAACTATACTGTCAATTCTATTATTCACAATCTCATTCTGACTCTGTGATCTAACGTCATTTAGTATACATGCTATGTACAAATCTGGCACATGGCTGTTGCACGCCAGGAAAACATTTGAATAATCTGATGATCGTGCTAGCTATGACACAAGAGGGATCGTGTCCTACACGCACACATTAGTGGCTGGCAATCTAAAGGTCGGAGTTGTGAATGCACAGCTCCTATGGCTCAGAAATGAGAATTGCAATGTCCAAAAAAAAAATGCTAAATATAACGTAAATAAAGTAAAACTGGTTAAGAAAATGTAAAAGTGAATGGGTGGACCATCACAAGGGGATCAGCCATGGTCAGCTGTGATGTAATTATTGCAGACCTGATCCCACAGCAGTGCTCCATCTTCACTGCAGAGTAGCATGCTTATTAGCCTTGCCTTGAACTAAATAGCAGCTTAGTGTCATCGTCAGTGTAACCTCTACACTGACTTGCTTAGTTTGCTACAGGCTTTGATCTCGGTGAGACGTTGACCTCACCTTGTTCTGTCCAAGATCTACCAGCAGCCCATCGTCTGGCAGCCACCACAAACCTTCTCTTCTCTAGGGTGCCCAGTCACATCGGGATCAGGGGCAATGGCTTGGTAGATGCTTGCTGCCAAGTCAGCCACAATATCTATCCCACTCTTCGCTGCTGGTTCCATACTTGAACTTCCGGCAGTGTTTTTCCATCGAGCTCTGGGCGCAGTGGCAGAAATCTTGGTCTGAACAGATTGGTAAAAAGCTTTTCTAGATCAAGCCCATTATCAAACCATGGCAGTCATGTTTTTGCAGGAATTACAAGGAGGAAGTTGTACTTGCTCGGCTCCGCTTAGGCCATTTGTATATTACTCATTCTTTTGTTCTTCGTGGAGACAGTGAACCTAAGATTATTCTTCGGGGAGACTAGTGTGAGTTTTGTGACACCATTTTAACAATTAAACATATTTTAATCGATTGTCCCGCTTTTAACCATGACAGACATTTGTTTTTTACCTATCACAATTTTAGAGCCGAGCCCCTTACACTTGGACTCTTTTAACTGTTGTCTTTGCCTTTTTACACTTTACAGGTTATTTTTCTATTATTTAACATTTTACCCTTTTCATCTTTAGACTTGTTGCTTTTTCTGTTTTACACTTTTTTATATTTTACACTCATTGTTTCTACACTTTTCGTTCTTGTTTTGTCTTGTATAGTTTCATTTCCTTTCCCCTTTGGTGTGTTGTTTTTAAATTTTGGTTGCGGGTTCTGTGATTTTTATCAGTTTTATTTTTTATTCTGTATCGTATGTTTGGTGCAATATGGCCTTAGTTGCCATTGCACCATTAAACCCCAAACAACCAATCTAGCCCTGTTGAGTTAGCAGATTGAATTCCCAACTGCCATGGATTTTTTTTTTCAAATTCAAATTTATTTTCAAAACATATTATCTATAATTATTTTATGCAAAAACTCCTACTAAGCTGAAGCTTATCAGCTGGAATGTATATGGTTTTGACAGATATGATCCAGATTGCATCAATATCATTACAAAAAATGAAGGAGAAAAAAAAGAATAAATAGAAAAAGAAAACCAATAAAATGCTAAATGATTCTGAATAAAAACATCGCTTTTTCATCAACCACTGAAATAATTTTTCCTTAGCATCACAAATTTTACTTAAGTTAGTAGGGAAAGGATTGGTTAGATAGGGAATTTAATATTCTTTGGATCTTTCGTTGCATTTTTAACTTCTGATTTACACAGTCCTTTTGGTAGACTATTTTTTATTCTTTTAATTTTATTTCACTCTCTCTTATAGGCTGTCCCATAAGCTGTTATTCCATATCTAATTATAGATTCAAAAATTGCTTTATATACTGAAACAGTGAATTATGTATCAACAATAATAAAGTTTCCTAATTTGGAATGCTACAAACTGGAATCTTGAACAGATCCAGTCAATTTTTTTACATCCAGTCAATTTTTGAACACATCCAGCCAATTTGTTCCATTTCATTTTTGAATTCATTTTCAAGCCTAGGTAAATTATTATGTTTCTTCTATTTTAGGACAATTGCGCATATATCAGGTAATAAACTGTCCAACATAGAGCAACTGATTCGATGTTTAGTAATCTGCTGTTCCCAGGTTCGAGTCCCAGCTGGGTCAGTGTTGAGATTTATCTCCACAAAATTCCCTGTCCTGCCCACTTTCAGTAGGGAACACCAATGGGCTTGGAAAGGCTGCTGTCTGTCGGATGGGATGTTAAACCAGGCCCCATGTGCGGGAGAGCCATACCCTATGCATGAACCTTTGCCATACCTCTGTGCAGTTAAAGAACACACTGGATAGCCTTAACAGGAGGCTACCATCTGTCTCCCAACAGCTGTTCCAGTGGATCTCCTCTCCCAACCTTCTCTGAACCTTCAGGGTCCTTGTGATCTGGCTAATTATCCAATTGTGTGCAAAAAAGTGCTGATCAGAGGTAAGACAATCCAACCCTGTTTAGTAGTACTTCTGTTAAGTGTAGGTTGTTGAAAACCAATACACATAAATTTAGTTTTTTTCTTGTTTACACTGTTTGTTAAGAACAAACCATTTAACTGCTTTATTAAAATCATTTTGTAGATTGCAAATAGTGTATTCTAAATCTGAGTGGAAGTTGATTAGCACTGTATTATCAGCATATATATATAATTTACTATTGAAATTAATATTAACCAAATCATTTATGTATATTTGAAATAGCATAGGCCAAGAATAGATCCTTGTGGAACTCCAAAATTCATCTGAAATTTATCACTATAATTATCATTTATTTTCATAGCTATTTCTCTATGTAATAAGTAGCTTTTAAACTATTCAATATATTCCCTCTAATACCAAGTAAATATAATTTCTGTAGCAATATGCCAATGGGATCAAATATTTTATTTAAATCCATAAATTTTATTTAAGTCCTGCAACACATTTCTTTCCTGTATTTAAATTAATATTTATATTATTTATAAGATCTTCCTAAAGGCTGTGTGTTCCCATATCTTTATGAAACCTAAATTGATACAGAAAATTTATTCAAAAAGTTTTGCAGGCAATCTCCAACATATTTTTTTGTTATCTTATCAAAAATTGTTAATAGAATGATTAGTCTATAATTATTAAAACTTTTTTGATCCACTTTTATATACCATACAAATAATTCCAATTTTTATACTATTAAGATTTGTGAGTTTTCAAATATTTTATAAGTATCATTATTACATGCATAAAATTGCATTTACTTTCCTTTATATATTTTGGTTTAATATTGTCAAATCCAGGAGATGAGTTATATTTTAAGTAATCTATAATATTGGCTACTTTGAAGTTAGTAGCTAGTGAAAAATGCATAGAATTATTATTTATGTAACAATTCATAAACCTTATCTGATAGTATTCATCATCGCAAATTCTGTTTGCATATCACTAATATTTGTTGCAAAAAACTTACAAAATTATTTAAAATTTCTTTTGGTGTATTTTCTCTAATCAAGTGTCTTTCAACATTTTCGTCAATTGATATCCTTTTTTTTATTGTTAATAATATCATTAATTCCCATAGCTTCTTATTATTATCTTTATTAATTGCTAATTTATTTGAATAAAATATGCATTTTTGGTTCCTTATAGTGGTGTCTACCCTATTTCTTTCCATTTTATATAAATCATAATTTTGTTTATTATTAGCATTATCTTTATATCTTTTATATAATTTATCTCTATTTTTAATTGCCAAAATAATGTTATCAGTAATCCATTCTTTCTGTATTCTCTTAGTTTTACAATTATTAATTTGTTTAAAACTGCAAGAATTTTCCTGAATTTCATCAATTTTACTTAATATTTTCTGTTATACTAATTCTGTGCTCATGTCTTCATCAACTATATGATACCACTGTGTCATTTGCAATTTTTGAATAAATGATAAGATAATTTGATAAATATGAAAATGCTTTGAAAATGATGAATTTGATAAATGATAATAGCATCATTATGAATTTTTTTGAAACCTAAGTTTGAATCCTCTTTCAAAAGTATAACCTCATTAGAACTAAAATTCTTTTTCAATATCTTAATTCAGATGCCATAATGATCTGCAAATTAATTTCTAGATATTTTACTTTTGATATCAAAACTGCTTTTTTTAACCAAAACATTGGGTTGTCCAAAGATCAATTAATGTCCTTGTAAATTTAGTTAATGTTTCATTTTCTCTAGTAAAATCCTTAGCAATTTGTTCTAAACGAAATTCAAAGTATTTAAATAGTAAATCAGAAATCAAGTTTAGAACCATAACCTGTTTTTTTTACGGTTACTATTAAAATGAAACAAACTAATTTTTGCACTTAAATGTTCTTGCATTTTTGCTGCTAAGTTTCAAGTTTATTGAGTAAAATACCATATACCAGGCCCAGATCTAGAAAAAAAATAAGACACCAAGTGATCTGAGTTGGGGATGGCTCTTTTGCCACCCTCTTGTTCCTTGTTTTACATTTGACTTAATTTTTCCATTTGATATCAAACATTATTTATTTAAATAGCAAAATACTAACTAAAAGTATCCATTAAATGTAATATTGTGCTTGTTATTTAGAAATTACCATCCTTTGATGCAGAAGGTGTAGAAGGGTCAGGAGAGCAAGAAGAAGAAGAAGAAGAATTAACTGAAGAGCAAAGAATTACTCAATTTGTTCACAGGATAATGCGAGAAACAGCTGCAAGATGTGCTGCAATATTAGCAAGCCATCCCTTACATAGTGAGTTTAAATTAAGAAATTTCTAACTGATGAATAAAAATATAATCATTTAAATTAATAGTAGACACTTTGGAAATGAAGTGGAAGTCATTGATTAATCTGTTCCAGTTTGCCATGCATATTGAGACATCCTAATATGAAATTGGCAACATGTAATCCTTTTCTCAGAGAAATTTCCACTATTGCATGAGGAGGTTTATCACTCTGTAATGCTCCCAAATATCAATAAATGAAATGCTAGATAGCTTATAATTTTGGGCACCAGGCAATAATATACTTGCCAAAAATTAGGGTTTGTTTTTATAACTGGAGCATAAATATCAACAAAATTTAATATGAAAGGGAATGTCCTCTGCAAACTAAACACAAGCTAAACTTAGTTAAACATTAACTGCTCAAGAAGAGAAAATTAAATCAAAATCAGTTATCAACAAAATAAACTGTTTATTGAAATTAAACTTACCAAACATACAGGTCAAGTATGCTGCCTCAAATCTATTTCAGCTACATTCCATTACAGATACATCAAGCTCCTGCTAGCATTTTGTACAACAACTCGAGCACCCCACTAATCTCACACTGGTTACTAACTGCATCTTAAGACTAGCACTGGCATGGGCTTGAACTTGTGCGTAAACAAACCATGTTTGCATAACTGATGGTGTGCAGGGATGATTCAACCTTGACACTTGCTGTGCTGGGCAGTGATTAACAGCAGCAATCAAAATGAGTTTCTGGTCAGCAACTTGGAGCTGTGATAAGGAGAATGGCCAATAGTTCAAAGAAAAGTGGAAAGGACCCCAAATAATAATTATAATGTAAATAAAATAATGAGGAATGTAAAAGTGAAAATCACAACTCTACCTCTTTGTATGACTACAACTGCCTTCTTTTTTGCCATTTTTTTTAGAAGTCCAAAAATGTTGAAAGCTGATAGGGGAGATAGGAGACCCTTTCCAAACCATATCTATTCAACCTTGTTACATGGGCAGTAAGAGAGCAGATGTTGTCATGCAACAAAACAACTTTCTTATTCAAATGTCCTATGCATTTTGATTTTATTGCCTGTCTTCATAAAAAAAAAACCTCTCAAAATACCCATTATTTTGCAATATCATTGCAAGTTCATGGTGTTATCACAGTGTAGAAATTCAATCAAAGGCAGACTCTCAAGTCAAAGCATATGCATATATCACACAATGTTCAACTTTGGACATCTATTATGTTCAAGCTGATACTTGCCACTGATTCTAGTGTAATCAGGTTTCTTCCATATATGCCTCTTTTCCTGTGTGAGGGCACAAAGATCGCTCAGCCCATTACCCAGATAAATGGGTCGCCCATTTTTCATTTGAATGACTGTTATATTGAAAAGTTGTAACTATTTTATCAATTAATATTTTTAGGATATACTGTTTTACCAAGCCTTAAAATTTATCAGATCTATTATACAATCGCATGATAAATTGCATGTAGCTGTGACTATATTTTTCTTCTCCTTAAATCTGTTGTCAAACAATTGACTTATTTGCCAAGCTATTTGAGCTAAAAGCTATGATGAAACCTTACTTCGATTTCTATTACTGGACATTGCAATCACACAGTGCAAGACCTAGTTCCATGCTCAACAAGCAGAAATTACTGGCATCCTTTTTCATCATCAAGACAGTCTCCTTTTTGAATACTACTCAATGGTCATTGTGCAGCAAAAGTGTTCTAAGGGCTCAGTTACCAAATGAAATGTTGATCAACTGTGATTGCCTTGTCTGAGAAATATATTTCATATTATGGTTTTGAATGGTATATATTTTGAAAATTTCATGTGAATGATTTGAAAACTTTCAAAGTTACCTTTTTAGACCATTACTTTGCTGCCATTGGCATGATACACCAATCTGTCTAGCAGTTTTTTAAACTCTTCCAGTATCCACGTCATCTGTATACATTCGCAGAATCTGAAATTAGAGGCATAAAGTATATGTTTTAATAAAACAAAAAGAAATCGATTTAAAAAAAAATAAAAATTGTCGTAATTTATATATATATATATCTTGTAAAAATACATAATTCAGTTGAAAAATATTATTTTTTTTTTAATTTGATACATATTTTATTAAACTACAATATAAATGATTTGATAAAGCCATCTGATTGCCATTTCTTAGAAGCATATACTAAATATTAACCATTTTGTAAGTCGATTTAATTTTAGAGGAAAAATTGTCTTGAGCCAGGTGGGATATGAACCCACGACCTGATAACATGCCAGGTGCTCTAAACCACTGAGCTACCGGCTGCCGATCAAGATTTCCTCTAATTGATGATATGAACATTCTCAACCTATAGTACATATTCCATTATGTCACATATAGGCATTGTTCGGGCGATCTTAGCCACAATTCGGCAAGTAAATGCCGTATAAATGGAAAGTATATCTTACAAGTATACAATTGATTGAATATTGAATAAACTCGACATTCTTGGTATATACTAAATATTAACCACTTTGTAAGTCAGTTTAATTTTAGAGGAAAAATTGTCTTGAGCCGGGTGGGATATGAACCCACGACCTCCTGATAACATGTCAGGTGCTCTAAACCACTGAGCTACTGGCCGCTGATCAAGCACTAAACAGTATTGCCGATTTGCTTGTTAACATTCCTATTTGCTGAAGGCAAACCTGATTTAAGCTCACAAGTTTGATTTGAATTGTTATCAACAGATTTTTCCTTAAATTTTTGGAAATCTCCCAAAAATTAATAAAAAAATTGATATTTTTAAAAATGGTAGATTTTGGAAGTAATTACAAAGTACATACCACCATTTTTTTTTCTCTTTCACACTCTTTCCTGTCATAAGCTTATTTCAGTATTCCCAAATTATTTTTATCATTTTTCCTAGCATTCTATGCATTTTTCCCACTCTTAAAATTGAAACTAGAAGTAAACATCCTTCTTAGAAATTCTGGTTGCAACTGCATTGATGGCCAACACATGCTATCTCTATTGCGTGTGCTATAAGTGACTCCCATATTGTTTTGGTTCAGCATATTGAATACTCTTTTAAAGTTAATATTTACTTTTTTTATATTTATACCTTTGTTTTCATTTCAGTAGATTTATTTTCCAAAATTAGTGATCTTTTGGCCAATCGATAAGTATTGATTTTTCATAGTTATTCTACTTCAGATGGCCGACCTACAACTTGTTGCTGTGGATATTTTAATATTGCATTAGGCTATATATTAATTTTTATTTATTACTTTTCATTAAAACTTTGATCTGGTATTATTTTCTGAAAATAAATGAGGTCTTGGATATGGAAGCAAATTCATTTCTGTAGATTTATTTCCATTAGGCAGCAATCTTTCGGTTGGCTGATTTATTGACCTTTCTGAGTTATGCTAGATCAGAGGCCTGCTTAAAAGTTGTTGCGGATATTTTATTTAATATCCCATTAGGCTATATGTAATTTTTCTTTTATTATTTCTTGTTTTTCTAGTTAAAAAAACCTTTGAGCTATACCATTTTCTGAAAATGAATGTCTTGAATACAGAAGCAAAATAAACTTCCTTGCTATAGAAATCAGCCATCATGTGGGAGGGCAATTTTGGAAAGGTGTCCCCTCTGCTAAACTCACTGTGAAAATTTCAGTCCCCCTCCCCCTGTAGAAAAATTTAATTTTTTAAAATTGCAAGTTTTTATTCTTTATATTGAATGATTTTAAATGCACCTCCCCCCCTTCAGTACCTTGGATTTTGACACACAGACAATATAAGGCTGTTTTTCTTTTTTTTGCTTGGTGCACATACCTTTCTGCACTTAGCCAAAATCGCCAAACTTCAACACCCAAAGAAAAAATTCATAATGTTTAGTAAAAAAAAGCAGCCAAGGTAGTTTATTTCATAACCAGTTCAGAAATTCATTAATGTGAGAAGTCCAAGTCACTTTGTATAACACTGGCGGAGTTTAAAATACACCATAAAGAAATAAAATCATATTTCAGGTTGAATATTATATTATTCTGGAGGAAATTTCCTTCTGATTAATATATAATTTAGCTATTTTTATTCTTCAGGTTTTCCAAAATGAAGTTTTAATTGTATAGTGCAATATTTTTTTCACCATATCACATTGAAAAGGCTTATTAAAATCAATATGCTTGTAAATTTGTTTATATTACTTATTTTCATAAAATTCATAATTAAATTCTGTTTAATTTGGTATATAACATGACCTATTTCTGTTGATTGGTTATTTTTTTTTGAAAAATTATAAAGTTGACTTGCTTATCTGACTCAGCACAATTGGCTAAAAAGCCTGGAATTTTCTCAAAGTATGGTACCTAGAAAAAAAATTAAAAAATGAGAGAAATATTTACTTGAAATCAAAAAATAATTTTTTAATTATTCGGAAATAAATAGCCTTTCTATTCATGTGCATTATACTCATTTCTGTCTTAGTTTTTTTTTAAATAAATTTTTGTGTTGCCAGATGCATTTTTTTACTGCATGACTAAAAAAGTCCTATTAAAATAAAACTTGTCTTTTTTGTTAAATATTTTATTTTCGGAAAATCCATAATTAAATGCTGAATAATTTGGCATATAATATGCCATAATTCCTTTCATTAGTTATTTGGCAAAAAAGTTCTGAATTTTTTTTGGCAGAGCATAGGGAGAAAATAGCTTGGCCTCTGGATGAAAACCAGTTTTTTAGGCTGGACACTGGAAGGAGTTAATTATTAGATTGATTCTATCATGAGGATTTTCTGCTCATAAATGTTTCTTCTTGCTAAACGTGTACAGGAATGATAAAAGGAAAGTTGTGTTGAATTCTGATCAGTTCATATTTTCCTTTTTTCTAATTACAATCATTATTGCTCATATACTAGTATAGCTGAATGGGCTTGTGCCACTTAAAAAATTTACTTATCAGATGTTTAAAATATGATAATTGCGATAAATATTTTCAAAGACTGATAAATAAAGATTACTTTTATAGTGGTGGCACACTACCCCTACTTTTATTAAATAGTAGTTCATAAGCTAAATCCTAGTATAATATATATATATTTTAGTTCACATCAGTTTTGAAATTGAAGGAAATATTTATCTTTGTTTTTTAGTTATTACCATCCGAACAATGGCACAATTTGTTGGAAGAGAAACTAGATACTGGTAAGAAAAGTTAATATTTATTACCAATATGATTATCGTCAATGATCTTAAACTGTGAACTGTCTGTTTTATTATTCCCTTGACTACTTGTATTATATAATAACTACATAAGTTTAATACTTGCCAAAATATATTGGTGCTCAGAATTAAAAAATAACTTATCTCAAAAATTATATGAGGGGAGTGACATGAAATGTGGTGTAAATGTGAATTTCACACTACAGAAGAAAGTGCAAATACATTAAACTAAAGTGACCATGGCCAGGTAGAGTTACTTTAAATGAATGTGTAGGTGTGATTGCACTTGTTTCCACATCATCACTTGTTTCTACATCACTAAATATTGTAGTGTATAAAAGCTATTTTTTTATTTCATGCTTCATAATTAAAGATCCTATACACTTCTGATATGTATTTTTGTGGTAGCAGATTAGTGAAATGATTAAAAATAGTAATTGATCTGTTTCATGTGTTCTGGTGAAATATATCTAGTTCCAGGAAGCTGTTATTAATAAAAATGTATCCTAATTTTAGTTTCTCTTTTGCAATTTTATATTATACTGGAAAAAGTTTTATTTCCTCTTGCCTTGAATTACTGTATAATAATTAATATCATGTAAAGTATATGGGAGGTAGAGAATATTTTTGCAGTCAGCAGAAAACCAATCATTTTACATAATCGAATTTGATATAGGATGAAAAGTTTGTATTAATTCTGACCTGTTTGTTCCTTTCTAACAGTGGCATATATGCATCTTTAAAAGAAATTTATAGAGAAGAAGGAATTGCTGGATATTTTTCGTAAGTTATTTTTTTAAGTTGGAAAAAAACTTGCATTTGGAAAACTGTATTTGATAAAGATTAGTATTAAGTTTCAGAATATTAAAACCACATTAGATGCTTTAATGCATTAAACTTAAATGTTAATTTTTGATTGAATTTTCAATGTTTGAATTTTTGATTGAATTTTTGGATAGCCATGGAGCCAAATGCATTAGAATTACATCATTAAATGAAACAGTAGCTCACATCATTGAATAAAACATTCATGTATATGACTTACAAAATTAATTTCTTTTCTAACTTTAGAAGAGAAATTAGTTTTAACTGATTGTAAGGCATACACATGAATGTTTATTCAATGATGTGAGCTATTAACTCTTCCAGGTCCTGCCTGAAAAACAGGTTAAACAGGTCTGGTCCATCCAGAGGCCAAGCTATTTCCTCTCTATGCTCAGCCAAAAAAAAAATTTAAATTTAGAACTTTTTGCCAAATAACTAATGAAAGGAATTATGGCGTGTTGTATGCCAAATTAATCAGCATTTAATTCTGGATTTTCTGAAAATCGAGTATTTAACAAAAAAGACAATGTTTTATTTTAATAGGACTTTTTTTAGAGTCATGTAGTAAAAAATTGCATCTGGCAACATAAATAAAAATTAAAAAAAAAAAACTAATAGAAATGATTACAATGCACATGAATAGAATGACTATATATTTCTGAATAACAAAAAAAATTTTTTGGTTTTAAGTAAATATTTCTCTTGTAATTTTTTCCTCGGTACCATACTTAGAGAAAATTCCAAGCTTTTAGCCAATTGTGCTGAGTCAAATAAACAAGTCAACTTTAGAATTTTTTTTTAAAAATTACTAATCAACAGAAATAGGTCTTATTATATGCCAAATTAAACAGAATTTAACTGCAAATTTTATGCCAATAAAGAATATAACAAATTTGCAAGCATATTAATTTTAATAAGCCTTTTACAATGTAATATGGTAAAAGAAAAAAAGATAGCACTATACAATTAAGGCTTCTTTTTGGAAAACCTGAAGAATAAAAATAGTTAAATTATACATTTATCAAAAGGAAATTTCCTCCCAAATAATATAATATTCAACCTGAAATGTGATTTTTATTTCTTTTAATGATTCTTTTCAGTATTGTATATTTTAAACATGGCCAGTGTTATACAACATGACTTGGACTTTTCACATTCACAGGTGTTCTGAACTGGTTATGAAATAAAAAAAAAACTTCCTTAGCTGCTTTTTTTTTTTGCTAAAAATCGCGAATTTTTTCTTTTGGGTGTTGAAGTTTGGTGATCTTGGCTAAGTTCAGAAAAGTTGGTGCACCAAAGCAAAAAAAAAAAAGTGTTATGTCGTCTGTGTGGCACAGCCAAGATACTGAGGGGGGGGGGGGTGAAACTTTCTATGTGAGTTTAGCAGAGGGGACGCCTTCCTGAATGCTGATTTCTGTAACAAGGAAGTCTATTTTGCTTCTGTATCCAAGACATTCATTTTCAGAGAAGGTTACAAGCTCAACGATTTTTTCCTAAAAAACAAGAAATAATAAAAGAAAAATGACATATAACTTAATGGGATGTTAAATAAAATATCTGCAACAAGTTTTAAGCTGGCCTCCGATCTAGCAAAACTTGGAAAACCAATAAATCAGTCGATCGAAAAATTGCTAACTAATGGAAGTAAATCTACAGAAATGAATTTGCTTCCATATTCAAGACCTTGTTTATTTTCAGAAAATAATACTAGATCAAAGTTTTAGTGGAAAAGTAATAAACAATAAAATAAAGATTAATGTATATCTTAATGCGATGTTAAAATATCCACAGCAAAGATTGTCTTGATTAATGTTGTAGGCCGACCATACGATGTAGCATAACTATGAAATTCATATGTAGCATAACTATGAAAAAATGTATCGATCCAATATGTTGGACCAAAACTGCAAAAAACACTTATAGCACAGAGAACGGAGATAACGTGTCAGCCATCTGTGTCGTGTTTGCTTCAGTGAAGCATAACTAATTAAATGCACCTACACCCAGATTTTCTAAGAAGAATGTGTTTACTTCCAGTTTTGATTTTAAGAGTGGGAAAGATGCAAAGAATGCTGGTAAAAATGATAAAAATAACCTGGGAATACAAAAAATAGGTTTATGACAGAACAGAGTGTGAAACAGAAAAAAAAATGGCAGTATGTATTTTGTAATTACTTCCAAAATCTGTCGTTTTTAAAAATAGCAGTGTTTTTGTTAATTTTTAGGAGATTTTTCAAAAATTTAAGGAAAAATTTGTTGATAATAGTTCAAATCAAACTTGTGAGCTTAAATCAGACGGTTTCTTCAGCAAATAGGAATATTAACAAGCAAATCGGCAATACCATTTAGTGCTTCTAAGAAATGGCAATCAGATGGCTTTATCAAATTATTTATATTGTAGTTTAATAAAATATGTAATGAATTAAAAAAAATATTATTTTTGAAGCCCGAATTGTATATTTTTATGAGATATATATATATTAAAATGGCAATTTTTATTTTTAAAAAATCGATATTTTTTGTTGTACTAAAAACAGATACATCAGGCCCTTTGGCCTGAAGCCAAGCATACTAACCAATCAGCAACTGGAACATAAAATGAGTGCTGCTTAGAGATAAAACAATCCATTGGGACAACTATAAGCATGATATACAACTTGAATGTTTTTTAAAAATTAACTCTGCCATTATAGAACTTATACATCAATGCTAAAGTATTATATTGGGTTAATGCAAAAGTAATGGGAAAAAATGTAAACCACACTTAGTCTGTATTAGAGGTCCTGTATAGTTAGAGGCTGGCCATCTCGGTGATTCACTGCTATTGGTTGATTGAGTCACGTGGTTTATGGACGCATGTTTTGTCGTACTGTGAGACGAAAGCCTATGAGTTAGTGTATGTACCAAGTTAAAACTTCTCATTTGTTATAGTTTTTATATATTTCTACCACTTTTTTTGTCTATAAAAGCTGCCATATTTTATGAATGCCTCACTGCACTGCAATTGGGTGTAAAAATTTCACTCAAAGAAATAAATTACTGAATATTTTTTTTTACGAGAAACTCCATCATAAGAAAGCAATCAGCTGCAAAAGTGAAACGAGCTAACTGAAAACCAACAAAATATTTCTTTTAAGGTTCGTTTGAAAAACGAACTAATGCTTCCACTTTGTCATCTGCCTATGCCAGTATCTGTTCATCTGTCTGTTCGTCTCTCTGTTAACTGTTGTCTGTGCATCTGTCTTTCCACCTGTCTGTCTGTCTATAAATAATAAACTTTTTTACTTTTAGAGATAAATGAAAAATTCTTTTTGGGTTGGATAGGTGTCAAACAAATATTGCGATTCGCAATTTTGAAAATTTTCAATAGGTTTAATAGCACCCTCTAGCGGTGGAAAAAGATGCAAAATGCTAAAATTTTAAACGAATATTGCAAACAAACTATTTACACTGGAAATCTGAAATTTTGGTGGTAGAGTGTTATGGTCAGAAGGTTTACATTGGCAATAAGACTTTGCCGTCTTAGTCAAAAGGGGGTGAGAAAATGAAACCCTTTAAGAGATAAATGGAACGATATATATATATATTTTGATTACAGGCACTAACAAAATATTAATGATTTAAACAATATTTGATAATCTCAGCGTTACCTGCAGACATTTAAACATCTATAAATCAATAAATGTTTTTGTGGAAAAAATTTCACTGACATACGGGATTCAAACCCGCATCTCTCCAGAAACATGCCAGAGTATTCTAACCTGTTGAACTAATACCGTCTCAGTCTTTTTTCCACTAATAATGATTATCACTCTTCCTGTGAATTGTTATGGCACCATTATATGATCTCGGGTGGTAACTATTTCTTTTTTAGTGCTCTGAGTAAGATGGAAATAAATAATGAAGTCGCATCACGCTATTTAGCATTTTTAATGATTTAAACATTTGATAATCTCAGCATTACCTGTTACTCTGGCATGTTTCTGGAGAGATGCAGGTTCGAATCCCGTATGTCAGCAAATTTTTTTTCCACAAAAATTTTAATATTTACATTTTTCGAATCCCCATCAATTGCAATTTCCATTGTTAGAGAGTGCTAAAGGCGGTAAATGAAAACTCGAAAGGCAACCTCTAGCAGCGGAAAAAAGCTGGAAAATACCAAATCTTTAAATAAATGTGACAAATGATCAATTTTTGGCTAGAAACTTAAATTTTTGGTCCTAGAGTGTAATGGTCAAGTGGTTTACACTAATAGTAATGATTTGTCCCGTTGGTAAAATGCAACTTTTCTGCTTTAAGAGATAAATGAGAAACTTTTTTTTGCACATTACAGGTACTAATAAAATATTAATAGTTTATTTTCTCATTTATACAGTAGTTCTAGTTTCCATTGTCAGAGGGTACTGAATGTGTAAAACAACTAGAAGAATGCATATCGCCTCTGGCGCATATGGGAATCTCATTTTCAAAGAGTAGGAAGTTCTTCCTTTGCCTACTTTTTCACTCCTTAAAAGTTTTAATTATGGATGTTCGTGTTGTTTTTCTGCTGAGGTCCCGCCATCCTCATGGACCTTCTACTATGGTGTATAAACTGACATGCTCCTGTGAGACCTCTGTACAAGCAGCTGCTTGAGGGGTTATTTATTTATTTTTTTAATGTATGATGGGGGAAATGCACATAGTAGTATTTTATTAGTAATTATAAAACATAAAAATTATTTATCTTCTAGTTCTTAAATGTAAAAACTTGCTTTTCTCTCGTTCCTATGAAAATAGTGGGCAGATCATTGCTGTCAGTTGAATTTCTACCATAAACAGATCACTTGAAACATTCGTTAAAAGTTTTGCAGTTTCGATATTTAGTTATCTCTAGGTCTGTAAATGGTAGCTAGGTAGTCACTGGAAGGAGAGCTATGCACCAATCCCCTGTGATGATGCATAGAACCGGCCAGGCCTAGCACCTAATGTCCGACCCCGCCTTCTCGTGGTGCAGATCGTTAGTACCTTTCAAAAGAGATACTCTCTTGTGGAAGTGAACGGAAGGGGAGGACTGCCAGATTAGTGTGGCCTACTGATCTGGACAACTATGGCTACTTTTCTTTTTTTTTCTACCCTGCTGAGGAGTGGTCAACCACACAGGGTCCTGGTGCTGACCATATAAACCAACTGGACTGGACAGATACATGGCTCTGAGCTTGATTATGGATCCTGATTTAGCTGCACTGGTGGGCTTCTATGGAGGGAAAATCTTCCGCTGTGTTTTCTGTTTGTTTGTGGGTTGACAGCTCCAAGTGAATAGATTCACAGGATATGTTTATCAGCTGGTGGATAATCCTGAGCAGAAGTCATTGCAGGCACCTGAACTCTTTGCTTCTATTGGCATCGTCAAATTCTACATTGGAGGAAGTCTTCCAGTGTAGATGGCTTCAGCCTTTAGTGGTGGGGGAACGAGTCTTTGCCCCATGTCTGCGATTAGGGGGCTGTTTGATATTGTCGGCATTCCCTCTCTCAATAAACATAGTTTCTTTAAACATACCACTAACCATTTTCTCTCCATAGGTAGTTGGAATGTGAGGACTCTGCACAGAGCTTTTTCTCTTGATGTCCTCACACAAGAATTCCACCATTATAATTTAGATATTCTCGGCTTGCAAGAGACCAGATGGACAGATAAAGGTCAGATTCTTAAAAATAATCTTAAATTTCTCTTTTCAGGGAGGGACGACAATAAGCATCACCAAGGCGTGGGTCTGCTTCTCAGCAGACACGTTAGTGATGCTCTTCTAGGATATGAGTGCATTAATGAAAGGTTTCTTACAGCAAAATTTCAGACAAGTGTTAAAGACCTGAATGTTATCTGCTGTTATGCCCCCACTGAGGATGCCGATGAGGATGAGAAGGATGGGTTTTATGAGCAACTTCAGGATATTTTGAATTCTGTCAAGAAAGGAGATATTACCATTGTTCTTGGTGACTTCAATGCCAAAGTTGGTACTCTGACCTTTGAGCAGGAGTAATAGACCCTTTTGGTATTGGTGGCTGCAATGGCAATGGGCAGCGTCTCCTACAGGTAAGTAAACTCAATGGTTTCAGAATAACTAACACATATTACAAACACCGCGACATACATAAATACACATGGGTTTCACCTGATGGGTTGCATAGGAATATGATTGATTATATATTAATTAACAGCAAATGGGCTAGTTCTGTTAGAAATACCAGGGCATATAGGGGAGCTGAAATTGGATCTGACCATTACCTTGTTAAAAGTGTCTTACAACTTAAACTTAAAAAGTGTTGTGCTAGGGTTAAAAAATTTGCTTTTAATACTGAAGCTCTGAAAGACCCAGTTATAGCCAAAGCTTACCATGATAGGTTACTTAGTCATTATGACAGTCATGGTATGCTTACTACAGAAGTTGAGGAAGAATGGGATCATTTTAAACAGGCTTTTTTGGACACTAACAGTACTCTTTTAGGAAAAAAGGAGCAAAAGAGACAGAATTATCTGAGTGATAAGGCACTTCAGCTTATTTCAGAAAGAAAGAACTGCAGGAATGTCCTTAATCAATACCCTACTAGTACTAATAGAAAGCATTACAGAGAGCTTAATAAACATGTAAAAGATCAGTTAGCTGCTGATAAGAATCTTTGGCTTGATGGTTTGGCTGACAAAGCCGAGGAAGCAATTAGACAGCACAACAGCAGAGAGCTGTACCAGATAGTTAATGTTTTGTGTGGTAGAAAATGGACAGGTATACAGGGATTGAAGGATAAACAAGGTAAGGTTATAGAAGGTGAGGATTCTGTCATGGCTAGGTGGGCTGAGCATTTCAGTGATATTCTGAACAATGCGGTTATTTCTATTCCCATTGTTTGCAATGAAGATAGATGCATTGGTGGCTTTAATGTTGGCCCTATAACACAATCTGAAGTTATTTTGGCTGTTTCTAAACTTAAACTTCATAAATCCCCAGGGGTAGATGAAATTACTACCGAAATGCTTAGAGCTGGAAATGTTTCGGTTACCACTTGGATGACTGAAATTCTGAATATCTTTTATGATAAAGGCATGGTTCCTAAGGATTTTACCAGAGCTATTGTTATCCCTATTTTCAAAAAAGGTGATCGCAGTTCTTGTAATAACTATAGGGGTATTAGCCTACTCTCTGTTCCAGGTAAAGTTCTTTCCATGATTGTGCTTAATAGAATTAAGAATCTGGTTGACAGTCAATTGCGTGATGAGCAATGTGGATTCAGAAGTGGTAGGGGATGTGTGGATCAGATATTTTCACTTAGGCAGATTCTTGAGAAATGTTTAGAGTTTCAGAAACCTTTGGTTGCCAGCTTTGTTGATTTCAAAAAGGCTTTCGACTCTGTTGATCGTCATAATTTGTGGTTGATTGTGAAATCATATGGTATACCTGACAAGTTAGTTAACATAATGAAAGCTCTCTATAATAACACTGAGTCATGTGTGAGAGTTGGTAAGGCTTGTAGCAATTGGTTTAGCATTACTTCTGGTGTTCGACAAGGGTGCATTTTGTCTCCTTTTCTCTTTAGCTTGGTTATTGATTATGTTATGCGAAATTCACTTCAAGGGAAAGATTTTGGCCTTAAATGGGCTGGAGATACGAAAATTTCTGATTTAGATTATGCTGATGATTTAGCCCTTTTGGCAAATGATGTTGATGAGATGAACTCTTTCATTCGAGCTGTTGATGAGACTGGTAGTAGAGTAGGTTTGGTTATAAACAGAGAGAAAACTAAAGTGATGAAAATTGGTCAGGCAGGCTGTGATTCAGTTAATCTGAATGGTTGCAGTCTTGAGCAGGTGTCACAGTTTAATTATCTTGGGAGCTATGTAACAGATAATGGTGATGTGCGGCATGAGATTAATAGACGAATAGGGATTGCTGCCGGAACTTTTAAGAATCTATGGAGAGTGTGGAGAAATAGGCGTATACACCTAAAGACTAAAATTAGGCTGTATAATAGTTTGGTTCTTTCTAGGGTTAGTTATGGTAGTGAAACTTGGACACTTTGTAAACAAGATAACAGGAAACTAGATGCTTTTGATTCCAGATGCTTATGCAGTATCTTGGGCATTAGGTGGTTCAACTTTGTAACTAATGATGAGGTTAGGCAAAGGAGTTTGCAACCTCCTTTAAGCAGCATATTGTGCAGAGAGAGACTCCGTTGGTTTGGCCATGTTGCCCGTATGAATAATTATAGATTGGCGAATAGGGTTATGAACAGTGTGCCTAAAGGCCTCGGAAAGAAGGGGAGACCTAGGATGCGGTGGGCAGACAATGTCAAACAGGACCTTGTTAGAATTGGTGTGCAGTGGCCAGATGCAGTAGATGTAGCTCAGGATAGACTTGCTTGGAGAACTAAATTGCACGGTCTGGTTGGACCTCCGTAGCCCATGGCTGCTTGAGGATGATGATGATGAATGCTATAAATTAAAACTACCTTTGGATAGTAACCAACTAAAAAAGAGATTTCAAATTATCTCTTAAAACATAACCATTCCGTTTCTTAGCTACATTGGGGCGGGGGTGGCTCAGTCGGTAGCACGCCAGGCTCGTAATCTGTAGTTCCCAGGTTCGAGTCCCAGCTGGGTCAGCGTTGAGATTTATCTCTGCAAAATTCCCTGCCCTGCCCACGGTCAGTAGGGGACACCGATGGGCTTGGAAAGGCCGCCTTCCGTCAGATGGGATGTTAAACCGTGGCCCTGTGTGCGGGAGAGCCATACCCTGTGCACGTTAAATAACACGCTGGATGGCCTTGACGGGAGGCTACCATCTGTCTCCCAACAGCTGTTCCAGTGGGTCTCCTCCCCCAACCTTCTCTGAGCCTTCGGGGTCCTTGTGACCTGGCCATTTAGCCCATGGTGTGCAAAAAAGTGTCGCTCAGAGGTAAAACAACCCAAATCTTACCCACATTGGGTTTAGGGTCAACTCATTGTTGTCAGTGGAATTTTCAAGACTGTCACATCACACGACAAAAATTTCAAATTTCTAGCATAAGTACATTGTTTGCATATTCGTTTTAAATTTTAGGATTTTTTAATTTTTTCCCCACCGTCAGAGGGCACAATTATAGCATTTGTGAAATATGCAAAATGCAAATTGTAATATTTCATCAATATCTGTCCAACTCAAAAAGAATTTTTAATTTATCTCTAAAAACATACAATTTTCTGTTAAAACTAAAAAAATTACATTCACCTCCCCCCTGGATCTAAGGGGTCAAGTGATTGTTGCCAATGGTAACTTTGTAACCTTCACATTTCAACACCAAAATTTCAAACTTCTAACATAATTACATCATTTGGAATATTTGTTTGATGTTTTGAAATTTTCAACTTTTTCCACCGTTAGAGGGCGCAGTTATAACTTTTGGGAGATTCAAAAAATGCAAATCGTAATGTATCATTAATACCTATCTAACAAATTTTTTTTTTATTTATCTGTATAAACAAAAAAGTTCGATGTCTACAGATGGACAGACAACATGGTGAAATTGTCTTTTTCTTTAAAAGAAAAAGCCCTTAATTTTCCTTTTCCTTTTTTAGTCATTTTCTAAAGTGCTGCCAATCATGAACACTGGAATCTGTATTAAATATTACTCTACCCTTTTCCGGAATCCATAAATACCGTGCAATGCCATTCAGCTATGCACGCTAAACTATCTGAGCGATGACAAAACATGGCGTCCAATTCTGAGATGGCCAACCTCTACCTATATAGGGCCTCTAGTCTGTATAAGTGGCAACAGGCAGTTTACAATGTCAGCTCCAGATGTGTATATTCATTCCATTGTGTTGAATGAATTCAGAAATAGTGTCAGTGTCCAAGAGTGTTTGCATAAACTGTGCAAGCTTATGGGGACAAAGTTATCTCTAAAAGCACTTTTTACCAGTGGTATGGCAGGTTCAGTCTGGTGACTTTCAGCTCAGAAACAAACCTCAAAGTGAGCAGCCAGTGGATTTGAACGATGACCATTTAAAGGCACTGCTGAGTGAATATCTATGTCAGACATCCAGAAAATTCACACAGCTACTAAACACCAATAAATCTTTTGTCATTCGACATGCAAAAGCTGGTTTATATGAAAACTGGATACCTGGATACCATATCAGTTGTTGTAGCAGAACATAGTGGTGCACTATACTGAATGTGCTTCATTGCCTGCTTGGGAAAAGTCTGATTTTCTTGACTGAGTACAAGGAATTAAAAGTGGATCATTTATGATAATGTTGTCCATAAAAGATCATGGTGTCAAACAGGAGAATCATCCCAGACTATGGCAAAATTGAAACTACATTCTCATAAAGTGATACTGTGTTGTGGTGGGAATGTAGGGTATCATCTGCTATGAGCTTTTAAACCAGTCCCAAACCATCAACTTGGATGTACATCATGATTGAGCAGTTGCACTGCTTAAGTGCAGCACTGAAGGCCAAACCTCAGCCGATGGTAGTGGGTGGGTGGATGTTACATAGCAAGATGTGCCAGGCAGGAGGAGGAGGGTGTGTGTTAAAGTTGTGGCATCTGTCTCTGAAGGTGAAGATTTCGAAGGTTTCTCGGAAACTACGAGTTTTGGAGTGGAGGGAGATGATGAACGTGGAGTGGAATTGTGGGACTACCTGGTGGCCTTCAAGGACAAATTTAGCAAGGGGGTGCATGGAGTTTTGTTTTTAATATTCTGTTTAAGCTCAGCAATTTTCTGCTCTAGGGTGCATATAGTGCAGCCAATATAGAAAGAGGAGGTTAGGGGAATGAAATAAATTTCTCTTTTGCCAGCCTGATCAACTGAATTTCTGTCATGCCTAAGAATTTTAAATAAATTGGGTGTTTTGAAAGGAACTTTAAGGTTAAAGGGTTTTAGGAGTTTGCTAACAAGATGTGCAATGTTGGAGAAGGTAATGGAGAGAGTGAAGTTATGCTGGGTTAGAGGGACGGTGGTGATTAGGCTTGTACAGCTTAGTTCCTGCTGCACAAACCTAATTACAACACCTCAACTGCCCAGCTATTGCTCCTTTGAACATAGTGACCAGCACAGCATAGGTGAAAATGGCTTTCTCCTCTTTGCCTTTCATTGCTGACACAGAAATGCATCCAAAGTGTTCCAGGCAATGAACTCAAGGTCTCAGCTACTCAGTGACTTTTGCTCCAATACATGAATCTTGAAATGTACTTCTGCTGCAGGACTTTTTTCAGCCAAAAATGTCTTTATTTAAGAAAAAGGTATTATTTTTACCTATATAACATTTTCATATAGAATCATTTTGCTTGGAGCATAACACTGCCCTGATGACTGCTGAAAACAGTTGAAAGTGCTCAGCTTCTGCAATCTTGTAACTCGCCCATTTCAGTGCCTAACCTATATACACATGTTAATAAATCTAACCAGCAAAAAAGCATTATTCTTTCTTATACATTAATATGAAATTATATAAACATAATTGTGTGTGCTTTTGCCTTCATATTTTAAATATTTGTTTTTATCTCTTTCATGGTTGAAAATTTAATTGAATAGCCCATAAATTAGTACAAATATTTTATTATTTATGCAACTAATATTTTTTCTTTATGATTTTTAGTGGGATTATACCAAGGATCATTGGTGAAGTTCTTACTCTATGGTTAGCAAGCACAGCCTCATTTTTTATTAATACTTATGTTGTGGAAGAAAAGGTATGTGTTTTAAAGAAGCACATTTCTATAATTACTTTGGCTTCTGTTAATACAAAAATCAAGTAAATGATTTTCATAATTTTTTCTTCATAATATCCAAGCCTACCCAAATAAGAATTAATCAGATTATTATTGTATTTGCTGTAATGTAAATTGGCAATTTTATTTTTAATGTTTAAATCTTTTACAAGAATTCAAATATGCAAATATTTTAAATTTTCAGTGGATGGCAAGTTTTTAAAGGAAATCTCTTTCTAAATTTTATTTTCTTTTTACAAAAGGAAATGGTAATAAAAGGAAAGAATTATCGTAATTTTAGTTCTTTATACAGAAGATGTGCCTCTTCCCTGATTCTCTAATCTGTTCTTGAATGTGGGCTCTCCTAGACAGTAATGCCCATCTGGTCAGATAAGACTTCAGCTGACCATTTCCAGCCAAAACACTAGATAATAGTCACTAAATTTTATCTAAATGGTTGTATACAACTTGAACCTATATTAACATCTAATTCCAAATCAGATTACCTAGAATTCATGTGCCTTGAAGCTTCAGGGTAAGGGAAGTCACATTCATAGTTTAGAAAGCTTTCTTGATCTGTGAGTCATGATTGGCATGGCTGCCTTTTATAAATTACTAGCTGAAATCCACCCAACACTGCCCAAGTGTCGCTTTTAATCTATATTTATTTTCATTGTACTAAAGGTAAGAGTTTTTTAAGCACTGCCCCCCAACACTTTAGCTCAGATTCAGCACGAAGAAAATTTACGTTGTTTGCTTGGGCCATTGCTGACATCAGCACACTCTCATAGCCTATGGATTAATTTCTACCTAAATTATAGAGATTTTTATTTCTGTTAGGACAGATTTTCTTCCCTATGATTCCTGTGATACTTGACTGCAGGGTCCAAATTTCTTGCATGGCTTACTCTTTTTGCCCCGGTAGTTGGTTTAAAATTCAGGTTCCTACTTGGCCCATGGCTTCATTTCTACAGAAATTGTCACAACTCTGGTCTCACCTTTAATCTGCATATTCTGTTTTTTACTGCACTAAAAGTTGTTTTGTGACTCCCCCCAATATTTTAGCACAGTTTCAACAAAAGAATTTCCTGGTGTTGCAAAGGTCATTGCTGACTCAACATGCGCTCTCATAGTCTGTGGTTTTGTCGCAAACTATTGAGATTTTTATTCAACAGATTTTGGTATTCTGTGATTCCCAATGTATTTGGCCGAAAGGTCCAAAATTTCATACGTGTGTTCCCCCCTGCCTGACCCTATGTTGGTTTAAAAAATTAGGTCCCTAGCTACAATGGGACATCTTAAAATAATGCTTTTGGAGATGTGGGTAATCTGGCAATGGTAGCAGATTTAAATGATATTTTGAGTCACAGACCAGGGAATTACCACTCTTGCGTCGATCCAATTTTTTTAGAGGAAAAATTGTCTTGAGTCGGGTGGGATGCGAACTCACAGCCTCTTGATAACATGTCAGGTGCTCTGGACCACTGAACTACCAGCTGCCGATCAAGATCTCCACTAATTAATGATGTGAACATTTCTACCCTACATTATGCATTCCACTATGTTACATGTAGGCACTGTTCCAGCAATCAAGCCTCAAGTGGCAAACAACAAGAATGCCATGAAGATTGAAAGTATTTTCACAAGTGATTAAATATGAATAATCTTGATATATCTGGTTCACAGAACAGGGAATTACCACTCTTATGTCGATCCAATTTTTTTAGAGGAAAAATTGTTTTGAGTCAGGTGGGTTACGAAACCATAATTTCATTAGTCTTGAATATTTTGAGTCTTATATTCACAGTTAGGGAGCAGTAAATGGTAACAGTAAATTTGACAATGATTATCGTTTTCCTAAGGAATAGTGTGGTAAATATTTTTGCTTCTAGGAAGCCCCCCCTTTAGGACTTTTGACTTGAAATTTGGTACTGTAATCCGGACCACAACCAGAAATTTTCACTGAAAATTTTAATCATCAATGATTCCTGATGAATTATGGCTGCCACAGACACACACACACACACATTCTTTTATTATATAGATTCCATTATTTAAATATAAATAGTTCATAATATTTCTATTATTACTTAAATTTTTCCCTTCGCTTTTTTTCTAAACTTTTTAGAGTTACAAATAACGCATAATATATATGCTTCAATTTTTGGTGAATTCAAGACTAATGAAGTAATGTCCCCAAAATATTATCTTGCTTTAAAACAAAATAAAAATAAGAGCTGAAAAATATATAACCTAATGTTGGGGGGGAAAAAACTGAAGAAATTAAAAATATTTTAAAACATGTAAAGTTTAATTAATGAAGCAGTGAAATTGAGAATGTATCTCTTTTGGTTCAAGTTACATTAACCTGTTGAGGACTATGTTTTTTTGGCCATTGCAGTACCCTAGGGCCCGAGTTTTTTTTTTTTTTCAAAAAAAAAAATGCAAATTTGATGTGTGAGCAATATTAATGAATATATTCATCTATGTGGTTGAATAAATATATGATAAATATCCATTTAACTTCCTAAAAGTCTCGGGGTTCCTCCTTTCAAAATTTAAATGTCCATGGTGATCCAAGACTATTGGGCCTCGTAAGAGGCACTTCACCCTCAACAGGTTAATAATAAAAAAAATAAATACCCCCTCAAGCAGCTGCTTGCCACAGAGGTCTGACAGGAGCCTGTCAGTTTATATGCCATAGTAGAAGGTCTGAGAGGATGGCAGGACCTCAGTACAAAACGACAGGTACACCATGCCTTATCCGGGGCTCGAACCCAGGTCCCTTAGATCAGTAGCCAAGCGCGCTAACCACTCGGCCATGGGACGGCATCAGGTTAATGCTGTGGTAATAGTTAAATTTTGGACAATGACAATATTTAATTTAAAAATTTAAATTCTTAATAATCATGAAATTACTTTCAGTTTAGTTAAAAATATCACTAAGTCATAAAAAAATAAAAAATAAACACCTTTTAAAAATATAATTTTTCAGTGTGATCCATAATTGATCTCATTTGAAACAGTCGAGTTTTGACGACAATTTTGATGAGTAATGCAATCTACTTTCATTTCTGTTAGTTTCAAAATGGTTATATATTTTAATCTCAATATATATTTAGGAGCAATAAAAAAGGATGCCAGAAACAGCAAAGTAAAAAAAAAGTTTCAAAAATTGAAAGTCTACTGAAATATTTACCAGAAGATATAATACTGGAAGAGATGTGCATATTGCTCAATAATGCAACTTTTGGTAATAATGAAAAATCAATACCTTACATAAAAATTTAGAATGCATTATATCTATGTTAGACAGGAAAAATAAATAAAATTCTTAGAACTCAACCAATCAATAATCTGCTTATCGTACAACAGAGGAAAAGCATAAACTAATGCATTACTTCATCTACTTTATGGTGACTCAAGCATTGAGTGCAATGCTATGCAAGTGAATTATTTTTAAAGTTTTGTAAATTTTTTCCAGCTATTCAACAGGTAAAAAAGTATATGGTTTTACATTTCCTTTTTAACATTTATTAGAAACAGTAAAAAAAAATTGCTAGTTTCCATTGGGAAAAAAAAATACAGCCTTGTGCTATGGAAATGTTTTATTTTCAAGTCACTGGAAATGGTAAAAGATTAATTGCCCTCCCAGACAAAAAAAGGGCTAATAAACAATTAAAATAAGTATTGTTTAAATTAATACTAAAGAACAGAAGGATTAATGAGAAATACCAATCGCCAAAAATGTTTTGTGAAAGTGTCTTGACCAGCAATTGCTACTCTTAGTATGTGGCACAGTAAGCAGTAACCAAGCTGAAATCTGAAACAGAAAGGACCCTGTGTTTTGGCTGGAAATGATCAGCTGAAGTCTTATCTGACCAGCAGGGCCTTAATGTCTAGGAGAGCTCACATTAAAGCAGAGATTAGGAAGAGAACATCTATATAACAGTCTGAGTCTTGTATACTTTTTGATATTATTGCTAAAGGTTACCAAGAATCAATATGTATTCATCATGCATTTATTAATAATTGTTATAGTGTATAAATTCTGAGAAATATGGGAATTTATTAGTTTTTGTAAGTGTTCAGGATTTTTATTCATCCAAATCATAATTTTCGTTGTGCAAGGTTGGCAGCTGTATTTATTACTTTGTAGAATAGACATAAGATTTCACAGCTCATTATTGATTTAAGAAATATTCATCCACTATCAAGCTGTGTATAAGTAATAGGAAAAAATGGGTGTAGAGGAAAAATTGTCTTGAGTTGGGTGGGATATGAACACATGGCCTCCTGATGACATGCCAGATGCTCTGACTACTGAGCTACCGGCTGCTGATATGCTATATTTCATCTGGTCAGTCTGTCTTTTAAGGGCATTTGGGGACTCTATTCTTCAGAGCCATCCTGGTCTTGTGCACACAACCAGCCACAAGGGCATCCTGTTTGCTATTTTTTTTGTGAGCAAATCTGAATCTGCCTCACTGTTTGTCCAGGATGGCTCTGAAAAATGGAGTCCCCAAATGCACTCAAAAGACAGTAATTGACCAGATGGAGTATAGTATAATAACATCAGCAGTAGAGAAGAGATTGATCAGTGGCTGGTGGCTCAGTGGTCAGAGCACCTGACATGTCATAAGAAGGTTGTGGGTTCAAATCTCACCCATCTCAAGACAATTTTTCTTCTACACCCATCTTCTCCTGTCATTTATAAATATCTTGATAGTGGATGAATATTCATTAAATCAATACTGAGCTGTGAAATCATATGTTTAAATACAATAAACTACTGATCAAACCAAAGGCGAGGCAGATTTGCTCACAATAAAAAATAGCAACCAGGATACCCTTGTGACTGGTTGTATGCTACAAAACGGATGGCTCTGAAGAATTAGAGTCCCCAAATGCACTCAAAAAACAGTGATGACCAGATGGAATATAGCATAACATTAGCAGTAGAGGAGAGATGATCAATGGCCTGTAGCTCAGTGGTCAGAGCACCTGACTTGCAATCAGGAGGTCATTGGTTCATATCCCACCTGGCTCAAGACAAATTTTCATCTACACCCATCTTCTCCTGTCACTTATAAATAGCTTGATAGTGGATGAATATTCAATATTGTGTAGAATGAAAAAAATTGCAAAAAAAAAAAAAATCTGATACAAATAAGAATAGTTTTTAGCTGATAAATTATATTTAAATTTCAACAGAGCTAAGCATATGCAGTTTAATTATGAAATGCTGTAAAAAAATAAGTAATAGTAATACACAGGTAAATATGTTAACTTAGAATAAATGAAGAATTAACTGGTAAACCTGAGTTTTAGCATAAGAGACCTAAATCCATAACTTTATGACTGCCACAAAGCTAAATTTTTTTTGCTGATTATTCATTTGATCTAAGGAAATAGGGTACTTTACAAAGTTCTGCAAATAAATTTTAGCCATGGATTGTGAATTTCCATTTAAAAGACTTCATATTTTGTGTTTTCTGTGTCTTGTGTATTATTTTTTCCTAATTTTTTAAAATTATTTTTACATATTCTTTCTGTTTTAGACTCTAAAAGGATATGTGAAAGCTTCAATGTTGGTAAGTAATTATTATATGTTGGGGACATTTTAGTTTATGTAGTTTTTCAAATGTTTATTTTGAGTCATATTTCAAACTTAGTCTTTTCAGTCTAAAATCAGATAGTGATTTCTTTAGATATAATTCCACATAGTTTCAGACATCTCTGGCAAGTGACTGACCAAGCAGAAATATAATTTTTTTCTTTTTTTATATATTATAGTAGTAATTCAACCTACTTTTGTGAGTAATTCGTTTATTTAAGAAAACAATGTGTATATGCTGATTAAATTTATTCTGATTTTCCCAGTGACCAAGCAGTGCACTTGATTGTAGAGCAAAAGGATCTTATTTTGTAATGTGTGAAGCATAATGCTTTCTTTCTGATTTATATTTTCTTTTTTTCTGAGGTTTTGACTTGCACAAATCACTGTAGTATATTACTGACTAGCTCCTATCAGATTTCCATGGTAAACAGATTACCTGAAGCAAAATTTATTTTGTTAATATCATGTATACATGTTGGAAAGTTCAGGAACACCCACTGAAAAGGCAGAAAGAAAGTGCTATAGGTGTGAAACCAATGTAAAGAAGGAAAAAGTACCTAGGCTGATTGAATAGGTGTAATTTTCTGTGCTCGTAATAGTGAATTGTGTGACTTCACTACCAGAATTTTGAAACTATGATAGTAGGGCAAAAAAGTCAATTACAAAGTTTATAGTGGAATTTACTTACTAAGAATCCTTCATAAAAATTATGGGTCAGTGGGTGAGATAATTACCCACTGAGGAGCTGGATATATGAAAGTGCATTTCACTAAGGACTGGGAAACCCTGTAGCACATAATGGGACAGTGGTAAAATACAGGGACAAGTTTGATAAATAGTAGACTGATGACAAGCTTAACCACTATGTATAGATTTTATATGATTGCATGGGACAGATAGAATATTCATTCATGTGTTGGTGAAACATTATCACCAGTTCTTCCACAAAAAATTAAACGTACTTGTACTGTTCAGTGTAGCCTTGTGCCCACTAATTGTTAAAATGCATTCCTGAATGGGATGTAGGAGGTTAGCTCAAGCTTAAGCTGGCATGGTGCTGGTAATCACAAAACAACTTTCAGTGATCTGCTCTAGCTAATTTTAGAACCATCACTAAAGGGGTTGGGGTATCATACTAATTAAATTTTAGGTAGCCCATAGGGAAAAAAATCTGTTGGTGTTAGGTCTTACTTCTGTGGTCACTCAATAAGACCACCAATAGCCCATGATCTTGTGGTAGGTTGGGAGTGGCTCAGTTGGTAGCACATCAGGCTTGTAATCTGAAGTTTCTAGGTTCGAGTCCCATGTGGACCAGTGTTGAGATTTATCTCTGCAAAATCCCAACCCTGCCCTTGGTCAATAGGGGACACTGATGGGCTTGGAAAGGCTACTGTCCTTCAGATGGAATGTGAAGCCATGGTCCTATGTGTGGGAAAGCCATACACTATTCATGTTAGAAAACATGCTGGATGACCTTAATAGGAGGTCCCCCATCTGTCTCCTAATAACTGTCCAGTGGGTTCCCTTCCCTCAATCTTCTCTGAGCCTTGGGTCCTTGTGACCTGGTCATTTAGCCCATTGTGTACAGAAAAGTGCTGCTCAGAGGTAAAACAATCCATAATGTTGCAGCAATTAAGAAGTTATGAGCAAGTACTGTACAGGTGTACTGTGTGATAAGATCTATCTACGAGACAGTGAATGCAGAAGAACATCATTCAAAGAGTATATTATCACAGAACAGCTGAAGATACTGCTGTTCAGTGAGAATATTTTGGAAGAACATACACTGAGGAGCCAAAACATTATGACACCTGCCTAATGTGATGTTGATCCCCCACGTTCTGCCAAAACAACTCTTACCCGGCGAGGCATGGATGCTATAAGATTTCTAAAGATATCTTGTGATATCTGGCACCAACATGTTACCAGCACATCCTTTAACTCTTGTAAGTTACATGGTTGAGCCGCCTCAGATCAGATATGCTGTTCCAACACAAATCAGAAATCACCCAGACATCAATCCAATGCTTGAATGGATTGATGCCTGGGAAATTTGGAAGCCAGGGTAATATCTGGAAGTCTTCCTCATGTTCTGCGAACCATTCTTAAACAATCCAGGCAGTGTGGTACGGTGCATTATCCTGCTGAAAGAATGCACTACTAGAGGGATATACTGTTGCCATGAAAGAATTTACCTAGTCTGCAATGATGTTTAGGTAGGTGATAAATGTCATAGTTTCTTGCACGTGAATGACTGGATCCAAGGTTTCGCAGTAGAACATTGCCCAAAGCATTACACTTCCTCCACTAGCTTGTTTTTGTCCCATGGTGCATTCTGGTGCCAACACTTCCTCAGGTAAATGACGCACACCTACCAGGCTGTCCATATGGTGCAACAGAAAACAAGATTCATCGGACTAGATGACCTTCTTCTAATCATTTAAGGTCCAGTTTTGATGCTTGTGTGCCCATTGTAGGCATTTTCAATGGTGAACCAAGGTTAGCATGGGCACTTGGAGTAGTCTGCCGCTATGCAACCCCATTTTCAACAGGGTTCACTGTACTTTGTGTTGTGATACATTACTCCTGTCACCAGCATTTAGGGGCAGGGGTGGCTCAGTCAGTAGCATGCGAGGCTCGTAATCTGCAGTTCCCAGTTTTGAGTCCCAGCTGGGTCAGCGTTGAGACTTATCTCTGCAAAACTCCCCGCCCTGCCCAAGGTCAGTAGGGGACACCAATGGGCTTGGAAAGGCTGCTGTACGTCGGATGGGATGTTAAGATGTGGCCCCATGTGTGGGAGAGTCATACCCTGTGCACATTAAAGAACATACTGGATGGCCTTACGGGAGGCTACCATCTGTCTCCTAAAAGCTGTTCCAGTGGGTCCCCTCCTCCATCCTTCTCTGAGCCTTTAGGGTCCTTGTGACCTGGCCATTTAGCCCATGGTGTGCAAAAAGTGCCACTAAGAGGTAAAACAACCCGCTCACCAACATTCAAATTACGGGTGAATTGTGCCACAGTATCATTTTTCTTGGCTTGCACCATATGGGATAGCCTTCGCTCACCTCTAGCATCAATGAGCTGTGGTCGGCCCACACCTTGCAGGCATTTGGTTTTTCCCTCCTTGGACCACTTTTGGGTACCACTGACCATGGGTACTAACCACAGTCAGCCTTGGTTAGTACCCACGGCTGACTGTGAGCACCCCCCAAGCCTTGCTGTCTCAGAATGCTCTGACCCAGTCATCTGGCCATTACAATTTGGTCTTTGTCAAACTCACTTAAGTCTGTTGCCTTTCCCATCTGAAGAACATGAATATCACTGATTAACAGAGTTCAGTATCAGGTATTTATACTGTTTCATGACCTCCACACACAGTCATTTACCTGCAGTTGCTTTGATTTGCATAAAGAGGCACTGGTCATAATGTTTTGGCTCTTCATTGTATACCATGAGTGTATTATGTGATGTGCCACACCAGACATTTAACAATAATTATACCTGACAATAGACTTCTGATCTCCATTGGGGATTATCCATTCTCTAGTTATGTACATTGTTCCTGCTGTGACATCTATTACCTGTGAGTGTGGATTCATCTGTCTACAGAATGTTCACTGTTAGTGAGGGCTATGTCTGCTGACATCTTAACCTTTAAAGCGTCCAAAGAAGGTTTACTGATTTTTAAAATTAGGCTTCGAATTCCTGCTAATTATTCAGAATTTCTGTTATTATTCAGAATGATATATGTATCCATCAATTACTGCAGAATAAAGTTTAGTTATTTTTCTGCTGAAAAAGTTAAAAAGTATATTAGCCACAATTTTTTGCATTGTGAGAAACCTGACAGTTTAAGGGTTAAGGATAAAAATTATAGGGTACATGGCTATTGGGGTACCACATGCCCCACATGCAATAACGATATGCAATGATATGGGTGCTTGTAACAATATTTCAAATTAGATGACAGGACTTTTCAGACCAATGATAATATTTTTTATGACTTGGAGCAAAATCAAATGACAGCAAAAGGAGATTATTCTTTCATAAAGAGTAAAGTTGAATTTCACAGTGTATGGTAATACAAAGACATTTGATTAAGCAGTTGAACCTACTGCTGTGACATTCAACTGCAGTTTAATGTCACAGCAGTAGGGTTAAATTTATAGTTTTTTCTAATGCCATTTCATTTAGAATAATTAAACATCAGTCTTTTCAGTTTTCTGAATTCAGAATTTTTTTTGTTTTTGTTGTATTTTTCTTTTTCTTCACATTTATTAGCCCTTTACCATATTGGTCCAAATGGCAGGTAGGAGGTGATGAAGAGGAAAAAATAGCATTGTTGGATGAGTCCATTAAAATTTAGGGCATTTTGGGCTGGTATGGTAGTAAAAGGGTTAATTGTAATTTAACTATGATGGAATGCAAAATCTACATTTATTACAGGTGCTCTGAAACTTAATTAACTCCAAACTTTTTGTTTTAGTATCTTGCAAGTGCTCTCACATATCCATTTGTTGTGGTGTCAAATGTTGTTGGAGTTAATAACTGTAGGTAAGTTAAAATATGATTGTTTTCAATGAACTAACAAATTTTAATATTTTATGCATTTATTTATTAAACTAACAAACAGTTTGAATAATTTTTACTTTGAATGGTACAATTTTGTTTTTGAAAGAAATGTTAGGTGCTAAGAGATGTAGCTTCCTTACACTTTTTTCGACTTTCACTGCTGATATAAAGTTGCTGACTACAGTTTAAAGTAAAAATAATGTGGATAGTATTAAATTTTTAAAGTTGAAGAACAATAATTTCTCTATGATTGGTAGTTTTTTTTTAGAATATAGAGACTAAAACAGATTAAATACATGCAAAAGAATAGTACAAATATATTTCTTTGAATTTCATTACAGAAGTTTAATCCATTGGTTACAAAGCAAACTCTCTGCCAGCAGAGTCCCATTCATATACAGTTGACTCTGAGTTGGCTGTCTATTATGCCCCAAAAAATTTGGCGATTCACAAAAGTTTGTCAAATTTAGTAGAGTGTAAATATTATGTGTATGTTTAGTGTAAAATTATAAACCAGTGGGATAATTAAGCATTGTCCATATCTTCAGTTATTTTTCATAAGAAGTGAAACTAATTTTGATATAGGTTGATTTTATTGCACTATTTAATATACATTAATATTCATCATCATCATCATCCTCAAGCAGCCATTGGCTACGGAGGTCCAACCAGACCGTGCAATTTAGTTCTCCAAGCAAGTCTATCCTGAGCTACATCTACTGCATCTGGCCACTGCACACCAATTCTAATAAGGTCCTGTTTGACATTGTCTGCCCACCGCATCCTAGGTCTCCCCTTCTTTCTGAGGCCTTTAGGCACACTGTTCATAACCCTATTCACCAATCTATAATTATCCATATGGGCAACATGGCCAAACCAACGGAGTCTCTCTCTGCACAATACGCTGCTTAAAGGAGATTGCAAACTCCTTTGCCTAACCTCATCATTAATTACAAAGTTGAACCACCTAATGCCCAAGATACTGCGTAAGCATCTGGAATCAAAAGCATCTAGTTTCCTGTTATCTTGTTTACAAAGTGTCCAAGTTTCACTACCATAACTAACCTAGAAAGAACCTAACTATTATACAGTCTAATTTTAGTCTTTAGGTGTATGCGCCTATTTCTCCACACTCTCCATAGATTCTTAAAAGTCCCGGCAGCAATCCCTATTCGTCTGTTAATCTCATGCCGCGCACATCACCAGTATCTGTTACATAGCTCCCAAGATAATTAAATTGTGACACCTGTTCAAGATTGCAACCCTTCAGATTAACTGAATCACAGCCTGCCTGACCAATTTTCATCACTATAGTTTTCTCTCTGTTTATAACCAAACCTACTCTACTACCAGTTTCATCAACAGCTCGAATGAAAGAGTTCATCTCATCAACATCATTTGCCAAAAGGGCTAAATCATCAGCATAATCTAAATAAGAAATTTTCGTATCTCCAGTCCATTTAAGGCCAAAATCTTTCCCTTGAAGTGAATTTCGCATAACATAATCAATAACCAAGCTAAAGAGAAAAGGAGACAAAATGCACCCTTGTCGAACACCAGAAGTAATGCTAAACCAATTAGTACAAGCCTTACCAACTCTCACACACGACTCAGTGTTATTATAGAGAGCTTTCATTATGTTAACTAACTTGTCAGGTATACCATATGATTTCACAATCAACCACAAATTATGACGATCAACAGAGTCGAAAGCCTTTTTGAAATCAACAAAGCTAGCAACCAAAGGTTTCTGAAACTCTAAACATTTCTCAAGAATCTGCCTAAGTGAAAATATCTGATCCACACATCCCCTACCACTTCTGAATCCACATTGCTCATCACGCAATTGCCTGTCAACCAGATTCTTAATTCTATTAAGCACAATCATGGGAAGAACTTTACCTGGAACAGAGAGTAGGCTGATACCCCTATAGTTATTACAAGAACTGCAATCACCTTTTTTGAAAATAGGGATAACAATAGCTCTGGTAAAATCCTTAGGAACCATGCCTTTATCATAAAAGATATTCAAAATTTCAGTCATCGAAGTGGTAACAGAAACATTCCCAGTTCTAAGCATTTCTGTAGTAATTTCATCTACCCCTGAGGATTTATAAAGTTTAAGTTTAGAAATAGCCAAAATAACTTCAGATTGTGTTATAGGGCCAACATTAAAGCCACTAATGCATCTATCATCATTGCAAACAATGGGAATAGAACTAACCACATTGTTTAGAATATCACTGAAATGCTCAGCCCACCTAGCCATGACAGAATCCTCACCTTCTATAACTTTACCTTGTTTATCCTTCAATCCCTGTATACCTGTTCGTTTTCTACCACATAAAACATTAACTATCTGGTACAGCTCTCTGCTGTTGTGCTGTCTAACTGCTTCCTCGGCTTTGTTAGCCAAACCATGAAGCCAAAGATTCTTATCAGCAGCTAACTGATCTTTTACACGTTTATTAAGTTCTCTCTAATGCTCTCTATTAGGACTAGTAGGGTATTGATTAAAGACATTCCTGCAGTTCTTTCTTTCCAAAATAAGCTCAAGTGCCTTATCACTCAGATAATTCTGTCTCTTCTGCACCTTTTTTCCTAAAAGAGTACTGTTAGTGTCCAAAAAAGCCTGTTTAAAATGATCCTATTATTCCTCAACTTCAGTAGTAAGCATACCATGACTGTCATAATGACTAAGTAACCTATATTGGTAAGCTTTGGCTATAACTGGGTCTTTCAGAGCTTCAGTATTAAAAGTAAATTTTTTAACCCTAGCACAACACTTTTTAAGTTTAAGTTGCAAGACACTTTTAACAAGGTAATGGTCAGATCCAATTTCAGCTCCCCTATATGCCCTGGTATTCCTAACAGAACTAGCCCATTTGCTGTTAATTAATATGTAATCAATCATATTCTTATGCAGCCCATCAGGTGAAACCCATGTGTACTTATGTATGTCGCGGTGTTACATTAATATTACATGATACATAAATCAAACATGAAAAAGGCAAACATAAATGTAGCTTTTATGAATAATATGGACATTCAAGCAAGATGTTTTGAAGTAAGTGTGTATAAATAATTTACTGCTAATGGTTACTATCTGTAGTTGAATTATAATTGTCTCTGAAGCAATTTTGCCTCCCATCCTTCATCCTTGCCTCTCTGAGTCTTCTTGAGCAGTTACAGTGAAGGTCTGGCTGGTACTGATTAATTTGTGTACATACCTCAATAGCTATTTTATTTATTTGTGATATAATTTTTATTTGACATGATAGAGGAATAATGCACTTAGATTTTTTAACACCCATTTGCATAAAAGTTAAGCCTTTTAAATATTAATATAAAAATTTGTAACTGTATAAGGGCATTTCATTTTGTTGTTTATATATATATATATCACTGTATCTTTGATTCTGAATCAACTGTATTTCTTTGCAGTTTAGCTGCTGGTATGCCACCTGATATGCCTATTTATACAAGTTGGACAGATTGTTGGTCACATCTTAGTGCAATAGTAAGTGTTCATAGTAATATTTATTTTGTGCACTTTGTTAAACTAAGCTGCATATTACAATTGTATTTGAAGGATGGTACTTATGTTTAAATGTAAAATAGCAAAGATTTGTTATTTGTACAGTGTATTGGATCTACTGTACCAGTATGCAATTGAATTAAGCTTGATCATTTAGTCTTCTGATACTTAACTAGTATCTTATATACATGATGATTGATTTTATGAATAATGATGTTTAACTAAAGTGTAATTAGCTGCTTCCAAACAGTGTGCTATAAAAGGAAAGGACTGAAAATTCCTCCTTTCCTTTTATAGCACACTGTTTGGTTTTAGCACACTTGTTGTGCAATGTTAATTATCTCAGTTTTGTGTTTTTGTCAGCTCTAAATGAAGTTACCTTTATTCAGACATTTCTCATAGCTGCTCCTGTCAAATCTCTGTGGCAAGCAGCTGCTTGAGGGGATTTTTTTTTCAGCATTGTTGCATTTTAATAATATATAAATCATTCAGATTTTCACATACCTGTATTTCACAAAATAATTGTATTCAACAAGTTTTTAGCTTCCACTGTTGCTTTTGTGTTCAAATTATCAGAGTCTGTGAGAGAAATTACTGGTACTTAGTGGAATTCCTGTACTTTTCTAGCTCCTTCTTGAGAATCCATGTGAAGCAATTAGTTCAATAATTACCATCTTATATGTCTAACCAGCCAAGTGCTTGACCTTGCACTAAATTCAAACTATACCTATCCCTCAATTTACATGGTACTTGATTTACTGGGTTTCAGCTTTACATAGTCAAAAAATGCAACCTGTTTTGTTTTACATGATTATAGACTCTTTTTTACATGGTATGGATTGAAAATTTTTATATATGTTGATATGATACATATTGTGAAGTAGCAGGGGTATAGCACCAAGGGAGCTTATTATTAAGAAAGCAAATGAAATGGCTGAATTTTTAGTGAAACATTCAACAGCTATAACTTCATTAAAAATAACTTATTCAAAATATGCACCAACAGATTCAATACACTTATGCCACTGCAAAACAAGTACTTTAAGCCATTGGTAAAAAAAAACCCGAGTTCCTGGAAGCAATGAATTCTTTGAAGGCATTTTGAACTGTTGTCTCATTGTTGAATGTTTTCCCCACAGAAGTGATCAAGATGCTTGAAGAAGTGATACTAAGTTGGTGATAGGTCTGGTGAATATGCTTCATCAATCCAATGCTCAATTGGATTGATGTCTGGGAAATTTGGAAGCCAGGGCAATACCTGGAAGTCTTCCTCATGTTCCGCGAACTATTCTCAAACAATTCAGGCAGTGTGGCGCGTTGCATTATCCTGCTGAAAGAATGTCCTACTAGAGGGATATACTGTTGCCATGAAAGCAATGTCGATGGGTAATGTTCTGCTGAATATGCAGTCTGGTGAATATGCTGGGTGAGCAAGAGTCTCATACTGTAACTGATGGAGTTTCTGGACTGTTATTTGTGAGATGCAAGGTCGAGCATTATCTTGGAGCAGTTGAACATCATGCCTATTGGCCAATACAGGCTGCTTCTTGCATAATTTGTTGCACTCTTTTTGGAGTTCTGCATAATATTTCTCTCATTAATTGTTTCACCCACTTTTAGTAATGAATAATGATAACACTGGCTGCAGACCACCAAATGGCAATGCTGCAGGCTACCAAATGCTCACCATAATCTCCAGGCTTGGGCTTGTATTTGGATGCTTCCATGACATCCAGCCATTGAGCAGAATGTCAGCAATTGTCATATAAGATCCATTTTTTCATCACGCATTACAATTCTAAGCAAAACGGATCCCTTTTGGTTTTGTGTGAGAAGGGAAGTGCACACTTCAAGTCAACATGTCTTATGAATGTCAGTAATTCACACAGAACCTACTTATCCAACCTTTTTCACTTTCCCAATGGCTTCTAAGTGCCAGGAAACTTGAATAATGCATGCCCAATTTGCCTGCTATGTTTCATACAATTTGTCATGTGTTGGATTCAATTAAAGCCTTCAATTGATCTTTATCAATTGTTTCTTTTGATTGACCATGTGGCTTATTTTGAAGGCTGATGTCACTGGATCGAATTTTTCAAACCAACACCATGTTGTCCATTCACAAGCTGTGCCTTCCCCAAATGCTACATTGATGTTGCGAGTGGCCTCCACAGCATTGTGTCCCAGTTTAAACTTGTATAAGAAAATAACACGAATTTGACTCTGATCCGTTGTTCCCTTTATGCTCTTACAATCCACTTAGTACAAAATCTACTGGCAAAATGGTTACTATATTAGAATAATCAGGCTTCATATTTTTAATAAAATGTATCACAAGCACCATCTGGTAATATTTTCAGCCCTCAAAACATTGAAAACTTCATTCATCTGCAAAATCGGCCATTTGATATACAACTATTGATTGTTATCCCAAAGCAGAAATCCCCTAAATGGTGTTAACTGATATATTTATTTTCAAAAATAAATGAATAATAGTAAATTCTTATATTAATAAAATCATCTATAACAAGTCATATTTATTATTTTTGGATAAAATTATATTCCTGCTTTGTAATGCAGTCTGTCTTGCGACATGCAAATGAAGCCTGTTTTGAATCAGCAGCAAGATCTGAGTTTTTTCTATGCTTAATTTTTCAGACTATTGGAAACCATGTTTTTTCTCATTTTTTTCAACAAGTTTAACTTTGTAGACTATTATACAGGCTAAATACAACTACTGATTCATATGTTATTTAATAAAATGTCATATAAATAAAAATTTTACAAAATCACAAAGTTTTAGTGCAAATGCTTAATTTTAATTTATATTCAGTTCATAATTTTTGTCTTCAAATTCGTTAATGTACATTACATTAAATGTGAGTATTTTTCATTATGAAAAAGAAATGTATGAAAAATTAATCTAAGCTTCTCTGAATTTGTACAAATAAAGTACAGAATAATCTTTCATTAATGCTTATTATTACTGCTTAACTAAAATTTCAGATAAATATGACGTATATTTTATTCATAAGAATTTTTTTAAACCTATCTCCCCCATTTTCCCATACATTGTTGGTTTTGATATGTACAGTTTTGATTTGCATGCTGATTTCCCAGAACCTATCTACCATGTAAATTGAGGGTTGGGTGTATTTCCAATTTAATAAAGATATGTTGAAGAAAAAGGAGTGTCAATAATATCCCCTCCAACTAGGCCTCAGCATATGAATCCTGCAAAATACTGAAGTTATAATATTGATAAACAAGTCTTCAGATGATTGTTTTGGGAACATACATTGATAATGTCTGCCTCATTTGGAAATAAACTTAAATACTTAAAAACTTCATAGAAGAATTAAATAAGTGTTATGAATCTATCACCTTTCACACTTTAGGGAAAAATAAATCACTATATTTTCTAAAAAGAACTAATGATCATTAGGTACAAATGTATACAGGACATCTTGACATTATACCTGAAAATTTGTATCAATGCAATAATAATCTTAGTGTCAGAAGCAGGTTACCCAGTTGCACCAATCTAGTACAAAGTTGTAAATTTATTTTAATGAAATCTAAAATTTGACGTTTAAAATAATTGAATATATTTGCTTGTTGATTCCACTTGAAAAAGTGAGGCTAAGCCTTAAACTCAATTCTCTTGTGTTTCTGTGGACTGATCACGAAATGGTTGCATCAGTGTAAGTAGTGTCAAACTATTGTGTCAAGTGTGTATGATTTCACTGTTGTTTTGTAAATAGATTATTGACCAACTTTGGTTTCACTACTGCTGCAATCCTCTTTAGTTAACCAAACTTTCAGTGCTTTTTAAACCTTAAGCAGAAGAAATCAATTTTGATCATTAGCAGAAGTTACATCATCCAGTGAACTAAAATTAATCTGTATAATAGTTTGTCCTTCTTTAAAGTTATGGTAGTTTCACTGCCAATGCAAGCATTATATGGGATATTATGCTCCACAGGTAATGAAAAGGTTAAGCAGGATAATGGGAAACTTGGTGGCTTCTGCAGTATGTTGGGCATTTAGATGGTTTGACTTTGTAAGCAGTGATCACGTTAGGTGAAGGAGTTGGCAACAACTTTTGAGCAGCATATTTTGTAAAGAGAGACTGTGATGGTTTGACCTTGTTTTCTGTGTCATAGCTACAGATTAGGGAATAGGGTCATTGAACAATGTGCCTTAAAAGCATTGGGAAAATGAGACCTAGAATGCAGTTGGCAGGCAGTGCATGTTAAAATTGGGCTACACTGGCGAAATGCAGTACATATACCTCGGGACACATTTTTAGAGGAATAAATTGCACAGTCTGATTGGACTTCTGTAGTCTATGGTTGCTTGAAGATTTTGTATGCATGAATATATATTGAAAATCTAATATTTGATCTTTTATTTAAGTTGTGTAATGAATTAAAACCTTAGGATCTAATAAATAGTGTATTCATTATAAGGTTTTTGGAGGTGGGGGTTTATGCAACAAGATTTAAAGAAAACTGTAATCAGTTAAGATCGATGTTTGAATAAATGTCTCAGTATTGAATGTATATATAATTTGCTAATAGGAAGTATTTTCAACTAAATGTTTATTTAAGCTGTAATATTTCTTCCCATGCTAAATATCTAATTTCATAATTCTATGTTGAAATGCATATTGTTGAGAGTTGGGTTGGGTTGTTTTACCTCTACGCGGCACTTTTTTGCACACCATGGGCTAAATGGCCAGGTCACATGGACCCCGAAGGCTCAGAGAAGGTTGGAGGAGGGGACCCACTGGAACATCTGTTGGGAGACAGATGGTAGCCTTCCGTCAAGGCCATCCAGCGTGTTCTTTAACGTGCACAGGGTATGGCTCTCTCGCACATGGGGCCACGGCTTAACGTCCCATCCAACGGACGGCGGACTTTTCAAGCCCATCGGTGTCCCCTACTGACCGTAGGCAGGGCGGGGAATTTTACGGAGACAAATCTCAACGCTGACCCAGCTGGGACTCGAACCTGGGAACTACAATTACGAGCCTGGCGCGCTACCGACTGAGCCACCCCCGCCCCAGATTGTTGAGGTTAGCCTTCATTCTGAGAGTAACTTTTGTCTTATATTTTATGGTTTTTAATTTAGATATAAACTGTTTTGTGACAAAGGATTCAGTATTAGATTCAGACTATTGTCCTGCAATTAAAATTTTATTTAACCCTTCAATGCCCATAATGGCCCAAAACGGCTGAAATTTGAAATGGACTCGTCCAAATAGTGCTACTCCTTTGTGTTTAATACCCTCCACCATTTCTGTAATTTCCTGGGTGTTAAAGGGTTAATGCAATGAAATATGGGAAAGGTAAAGATTACTTTCATATTACATGGATCCACACAATAAATTCTTGTAAAATGATTGCACATCTTTTTTGGCTGAAAAGTTAGAATAAGAAGTAATAATAGCTTTTTTACTAATTTCTTTCCTTAGATTTAAAAGTTTGCATTGTAATTCAATTGAAAAAGTTTTTAAGCAGATTTTTAAACCAAATGGCAAAAAACAGATCTAGTTAGACTGTTATCTGAGCATGTAACATTCATTGTATTTATTTATTAATGATGGATATCAAAATTGTGTAACATTGTTTCATTTTCTGACACATGCATTTATAAATCATAAGCAAAATATTTTTGTATAATTATCTCTAATTTTAAATTAATAGGGTCAGTTAAAGAGAGGTTCAAGCATATTGTGGCGATATTACCAAGGACCTTACATGCTGGATAGACAGGGCAAACCTGCATTTGTCAGTCGAGGAAATCTCCGTAGTCCACACGATAGGTTATAGAAGTAAGTTAATTTTTGAAAATATAGTTGTATTGAATTCTCTGTATGCATATGCTGTTAAGTAATTGAAAACCATTGGCAATGCAAGTTTCAACAATTCACATCCAACTTGAAGGATATCAGTGTAAGTAGGAATTCATAAAAGGAAGGGAAGCTGTGAAATAGTTGCCCAATATCACCTTTTAAATTATGTTTTTTGGATATCTAGATGGAATGGCTAGTGGAACCAGTAGTGAGGATTGATCATATTAAAAAAAAATTATTAATTTACACTAAATGGCCATTTGATTGGGTACAGTTCCATGTTATGTCAATAATAACTCAGAGTTACTAGGTAACTTCTTGCATAATCTTTTAAGAAAAAAAAATGGGACTGAAGATAATTGAAAGATATCAATCAAATCTACTTAAATCTTGTTTTTGAACAATATGCATCAGAGTTATGGAAGCTGAAACATTTAGCAAGTTATCTCGTTCTGCAAAAAAAAAAAATGAAAATTGGGAAAAATTAACTGCATTGCTATACAAACTGTTAAAAATATCCTTATACATACTAGTAAAGTTTTGTATAATAGTTATTGCTTTTGTCTTAATTTGTTTTTATTAATTTTTCAGAACAGCTATTTAAACTGTAATTGCTGATGGTTAGATATTTCAATTTCTGTAACTCTCCAAATGCCAAATAAATATCGATAAAAATTTAGATTCAAATAATTTGAGATCTTCAATCTACATTCACTGAATAAATATAGAGGAAAAAATTGTTACTAACCAACTGTAACACTCCAAAGATTATTAACTTTTCAAGTTGGACCTTTTGTCTGATCCAAATTTATTCAAAATTCTGGATAGCTTTGTCGGGCACCAGGCAATTTTAACTTGCTAAATAAAGTTGAAATAGGGTTCGTTAGGTATTTGTCTAGCATTACTTATCAAATAAGAATTCAAAAAGGATTGTCAAGTTTAATTAAAGTTTAAATATAATCCAAAAAATTAAAAAATCAATTTACGTTGCTCAAGAAAAAAATAGCAAAAATTCAAAAGTTTCTAAAACAAAGTCTATTTCCAAAAAATTTAAGACTCACCATCAATTGAATGAATACAAAAGTTGAGAGTTGTTAGTACTATATCTACCTAAATCTCTATTAACATCATCATCATCCTCAAGCAGCCATGGGCTACGGAGGTCCAACCAGACCGTGCAGTTTAGTTCTCCAAGCAAGTCTGTCCTGAGTTATATCTACTGCATCTGGCCACTGCATACCAATTCTAATAAGGTCCTGTTTGACATTGTCTGCCCACTGCATCATAGGTCTCTCCATCTTTCTGAGGCCTTTAGGCACACTGTTCATAACCCTATTCGCCAATCTATAATCATTCATATAGGCAACATGGCCAAACCAACGGAGTCTCTCTCTATGCACAATATGCTGCTTAAAGGAGGTTGCAGACTCCTTTGCCTAACCTCATCATTAGTTACAAAGTTGCACCACCTAATGTCCAAGATACTGCATAAGCATCTGGAATCAAAAGCATCTAGCTTCCTGTTATCTTGTTTACAAAGTGTCCAAGTCTCACTACCATAACTAACCCTAGAAAGAACCAAACTATTATACAGTCTAATTTTAGTGTTTGGGTGTATACACCTATTTCTCCACACTCTCCATAGATTCTTAAAAGTCCCCGCAGCAATCCTTATTCGTCTCTTAATCTCATGCCGCACATCACCAGTATCTGTTACATAGCTCCCAAGATAATTAAACTGTGACACCTGCTCAAAATTGCAACCATTCAGATTAACTGAATCACAGCCAGCCTGACCAATTTTCATCACTTTAGTTTTCTCTCTGTTTATAACCAAACCTACTCTACTACCAGTTTCAGCAACAGCTCGAATGAAAGCTCTCATCAACATCATCAACATCATTTGCCTAAAGGGCTAAATCATCAGCATAATCTAAATCAGAAATTTTCGTATCTCCAGCCCATTTAAGGCCAAAATCTTTCCCTTGAAGTGAATTTCGCATAACATAATCAATAACCAAGCTAAAGAGAAAAGGAGACAAAATGCACCCTTGTCAAACACCAGAAGTAATGCTAAACCAATTAGTACAAGCCTTACCAACTCTCACACACGACTCAGTGTTATTATAGAGAGCTTTCATTATGTTAACTAACTTCTCTGGTATACCATATGATATCACAATCAACCACAAATTATGACGATCAACAGAGTCGAAAGCCTTTTTGAAATCGAAAAAGCTAGCAACCAAAGGTTTCTGAAACTCTAAACATTTCTCAAGAATCTGCCTGAGTGAAAATATCTGATCCACACATCCCCTACCACTTCTGAATCCACATTGCTCATCACGCAATTGACTGTCAACCAGATTCTTAATTCTATTAAGCACAATCATGGAAAGAACTTTACCTGGAACAGAGAGTAGGCTGATACCTCTATAGTTATCACAAGAACTGCGATCACCTTTTTTGAAAATAGGGATAATAATAGCTTTGCTAAAATCCTTAGGGTTACATTTGCTTTTAGATAGTTACATATGTAGGGAAAAAAATAGTTACATTTTCAGGGAAGTGGTGTTTGCAAGCCAGAAAACGGCCATCACTCCAATAGTGAAAGCAGCGTATGAGTTTTATTTTGGATGCAAGATTGCAGGAAAGGCTGGGCCCCACATATATGCTGCAGTATGTGTGCAAGAAATCTTACAAAGTTGCTGAAAGGTGAAAAAGTGGTGATTCCGTTTGCTGTTCCTGTGGTTTGGAGAGAGCCAAGCAATCGCGCAAATGACTGCTACTTCTGCATGGTTCCTCCTGTTTCTGGAGGCATCACAAGGAAAAAGAAGTGGACATTAGCATACCTGAGTATACAATCTGCTCTCTGACCAGTTCTGCATGGCGAAGGCCATTCCAGAACTTCCAAAAGAATTTTCCATCGATTCAGACGATGAGGAGGGAGGCGAACCGATGTCGGGTTCTCTGCAGCCTTCGGTGTCTAATGATGATCCATACGTCTGCCACGGTGCATCATCTGTACCACACATTCTCACCAAAGAAGAAATGAACGATCTTGTTTGCAATCTGGAGCTGTCCAAGGCCAAAGCAGAGTTACTTGGATCAAGACTTAAACAATGGAATCTTCTCAAGGAAAATGTTCGAGTGACTTTGTTTCGAACTCATAATGAGCAGTTTGCACCTTACTTCAGAAAGGAAGATGACCTTGTGTTCTGCTCCAATGTAGATGGTCTGATGAATGCCCTCAGAATCAAACATGACCATCAAGAATGGCTAGTATTCATAGACTCCTTGAAATTGAGTCTCAAGGCGGTGTTGCTGCATAATGGAAATTGGCATCCATCCATTCCAGTCAGACATGCTGTCTACATGAAAGAAACCTATGACAATCTAAACCAGCTGTTGAACTGTCTTCAATACAGCAAGTATGGCTGGCATCTCTGTTGTGACTTGAAGGTAGTGGCTCTGTTGATGGGTATGTAGCTGGGATATATGAAGTACTGCTGTTTCTTATGTGAATGGGACAGCCAAGCAAAGACTTTGCACTACGTGAAGAGAAACTGGCCTCAGGAAATCTCTTAAAGGTCGGAGAGAAAAATATGGAACACCCAGCACTGGCATAAACGCACAAAATCCTGCTACATCAAACTCTGTGTGATGAAAAACTTTGTAAAAGCCATGGACCGGACTGCATCAGCTTTCAAGTATGTGGCTGACAAATTCCCTTGACTCAGCAAACTAAAAATTAAAGAGGGAATTTTTGTGGGTCCTCAGATCTGTGAGCTGTTCAGAAACCAGATGTTTGACAACCTGCTGCAGGGTGATGAGAAAAAGGCTTGGAATTCATTTCATCTGGTGTCATCTAAATTCCTCAGGAATGTCAGAGCAGACAACTACAAGAAACTGGTTAAGGACTTGGCTGCAATGTCCTTAAAGATCCACTTTCTCTATTCCCACTTAGATTTCTTCCCAGACAACTGTGGCATGGTTAGTGATGAGCACGGTGAATGTTTTCACCAGGACATTGCAGCGATGGAGAAACGATACCAGGGAAACTGGTCCACTTCAATGTTGGCTGACTACTGTTGGACATTCGTCAGAGATGATCCTGAGCAGCTGTACAAGCGATGGGCAAAGTGATGTCGGAAGTAGAAGCGGAATTTTACTGATACATGTCCTATGTACGCATTACTCTATTATAAAATAAATTGTTGCGGATATCTCGGAAATCATAACCAATTTTGCATTTTCATTGTCATATTCATGTTCAGCACCTTGAAATCTTAAAGAAATGGCTACTTTTATCTCAGAGGCATGACTTTTATGAAAATTTGTTGCCCAGTGTTATTTAAGCATTATATCATGTAGTTAGTCATTGGAAATGTATCTGATTGTAATTGAAGACTCTGGTCAAGAAGGCACTTTTCAGGTTGGTGCACTAGACCAGACAACAGGGAAATGTCAAGAGACATGGTATTTTTTTTTAATCAATGCATCTTTAATCAGGCATAAGGATTCATGTTGGAGTACTTTTATATAAAGGAATAAAGTTGGCTAATATTAGGTCATACGAAAGTTAGATTTGCATAACAGGTGGAACGTACAGTAATAGAGACTTAACAAAGCATCAAGTTATAAAGAAAGCTGAATCATATCCAGAATATTCTGGTTAACATAAGATGTTAGTTAAAGATCTAGGACCTTGTGTTGACTGTTGCTCATTAGGATAAAATTTCGTCCTAGCAGCACACATGCTATGCAGGTAGGACAGTATAAAACACCTGTGAAGAATGCAAGTACTCAGTGTATTATCCATGCTTTATCTGGGCTTAAAAACTGAAATCCCTTTTTTTCTATACCCAAGGATGTTCACCACTTGGACACTAAGATAGAAAAAAGAAAAATTATCATAAAATAAACCTTAGAAAACCAAGTAGATAAACTTCAGTATGTTTCTTATGAAGAAACATCTTTTAAGTGACTGTCTGTTGCACTTAAAAGCAATGCTAAGTGTTAAATTGCTGAGTCTGACTTCTTCCATGCATCATCTCACTGGATTGATGAAGACTTTCCATTTAAAAATAAAATTTTCCTCAAGCAGGCACTTGTCATAGAGGTCTGACAGTATAATACGTGAATAGAGAAGATCTACAAGTGAGGCAAAACCTTCAACAGAAAGAAATATCCATACTTATTGGAGGCTTGACTTGGTAGCCAACTGTACTAACAACTCTGTTGCTAGGATGCTCATCTAGTTAATATGCATTCATAGCTGGATATTAGATAAGTCATTTTATGACTTATGTATTTTTCCCTTTTGTTGGGGATTGATCAGCTTTTGTACAACATAATTGCTAAATTTGTGACAGATATGATAAAATATACTAAGATAGTCATGTTGAATGGTGAATGAAAGTTGACCAAGAGAATTTAATGTGTAAATGTTTTAAAAAGTATGAGAAAAACTTTATAATTATTACATATACTGAGTAATTATAATTATTGACATATACTGAGGTAATGGTTCATTTGACATATACTGAGGTAATGGTTTTCTTTGGTTCAAGTTTCCACTAAATAATTATAATTATTGACATATACTGAGGTAATGTTATGAACGAAAGCAAAGGATGACCTGTATAACAACTCGTGAGTCGCATCCCCATCTCAGCATTTCCAAAAATACATTTAACACAAATATATATATATGCAACAGCAATAAAAAAATACAATAATAAATAAATTAGTGGGACATACCAATGCAAAGAAGAAGCTTAAAATTTAATGAAGATATAAGCAAAACAAAAAGTTGTGTAAAGTTTGAATATGCTAATCAGTTTTTATTTGGTTTTGTGGTTTGCTCAGTCATTAGTATTCCAGGTGCATAATTTGCAATTCTTTGGTTCAAGTTCCAAATGTGCCTGCATTGAGATTTAGCTTTAATTCCCACTCTGCCCTTAGTGAGAAAGGGGACACAATAAGCTTGGGAAGGCCTTTGTTGTATGGCACATTAATGATCTCATGTGCAGGAGAGCCTTACCTTTACACATGAAGGAACATGCTAGAGGGCCTTGATGGGAAGAAAACTAATCAGCAATTGTTGCTTGCAGCAGTTTGCTTTACAGTACCTCATTCAAAAGCAGGTTGATATTTCATTTTATGATTTGTTAAACTCTTTATAACATTTTTTCACATTTTCTACCTTGGTGAAGGTCATGACCATGTGTAATGAGATGTCTGTTACAGAGTACTTAGTCCCATCATTCGCATTATAACAAACTTTTGCTGTACTTGACCATACAGTGACTTTATTACTTCATTTTTTAAAACTTTGATATGTGTTACGTTAAAAAATATTCCACATTTTTCAAAATAATATTTTTTTATTTAACAGATTAAGGTTACAGTTTGGCCCAACTTGTGAGACAAACAACTTTTATTCAAGTCATTGGAGGCTTGTGGTAACAGAATATGCTATGGATCATCAAATAAATCACTGCCAGTCATTAGTTGAAATGAGCAGTGATGTCTCCTGAAATTGTTGTTAAAAAAATTCATTGCAAATTACATAGGAATTTTTATGAACATTTTCCAATTATTAATATTATGAAATGTAGAATTTTAGATATCTTATATAAATTGAATATAGATGTACAAAGAGAAAATAGTAAGAGCTTTTGTTTTTTTCTGAATGCCCCTTTTGTTTTCTAGCTACAAACAAAATTAATACCCACTTCTTAGCTATGTATAAAACGTGGACAATTTTAAAATAAAATATTCAAGTAGTTCTAATTGACAGTTTAGTATAAATACCCCTTTTAGTATATTGTAGTGCCATTGCACACTATTGTTCTGTATAAACTCTGATTATTCTAGAATGTTCAGAGATAGGTAATTTAAAAATTGAAAGTTTAGTAGAAGGCAATATTTTCTTCAAGGTTATATCTACAATATAATCCTTTCATAGATGTTACATAAAGACACACTTTCATAAGTTATTTGCAAAGATGCACTAATTAAAATCTTTTCTATCATATATGTTATTGTTTTTACCATTTTATTTGTTCTACAATTATGTAGAAATATGCTCTTCAAATAATAAACTGAATTCATGTCCATTTCTAGTATAAATAAAAAGTTTTAATCCTGTGTTTTTGGAAAATTGCAATATTTTCTTTTGGAAATTTACTTTTTCTCAAAAGTGGGAACTAAAAATCTCTAAAGCCTTTTACATGTGAAAAATGTTATTGTAAATGCCTGTTTTCCTTTTTTCTTTTCACATTGATTATTTTGTTTTAATGCCTAGAGAAATGATCTGAATACTGAAATTAGTATTTCCTCACAGTTGACCACAAAAGGTTAACATATTCATTTATGATTTTAATAGTAAAGGAAAATACAAGTTTACCTGCTTGCCCAAAATTGTTTGGAGAATTAATTGTCATAAGATTTTATTGTTTGATCAAGTAATTATTTGTCACTGGATGAGCTACTTAAAAAGAAAAGGATAATAAGAAAAAATAAAAATATTATGTCTATATCAGATGAAAGTTCCAGTAATAGGCTACTTTGTTTCACATATTGATATTTAAGTGAATTACTTGCTATGTAATTCACTTAAATATCAATATGTGAAATTAGTGCTGTATGAAATCTGAATCATTAATCTCAGTGAAATCTGAAATCTGAATTTTAAGTAATTTTTTTTTTGTTATCAAACTGTAAATCAGTCTAAAAGTGAAACCTCTCAAACAATTAGGGACAGGTTACATATCACAGATCCCTAGGCACATAAGGAGCACTTTCTTGTATACAGTATTTTAGACTTTGTCATTTTTTTCCTTCTTTTTTTTTTGAAAATCTAAAGAATAGAAGTATTGTAATCAAAATGGGTGTAAGGATCTTAAATATTAATAATGCAATTTTGTTAACAAATGCTCTAAAAATTGCCAGGCTCATTATCTGCAGTTCTCATATTTGAGTCCCAATTGTGCCTGCATTGAGAATTTTCTCCATTAATATCCACCCTTCAATTGGAAATGGGTCATTGAGGAGCTTAGAAAGGCTGCCATCCATGGAATGTTAAACCATGCCTAATATGCAAAAGAGCCATACTATGTGCACATTAAAGAATGTACTCCATGGTCCTGACAGGAGACTTTCATCTGTGTTCTGTTCCCTAACCTTCTGGAGTCCTTGTGACCTGGTCATTTAGCTCATTGTGTGCACAGAATTGCTGTTCATAGGTATGTCTGCTAATAAATGAATATTATATATGATTTATTATATTTAAATGTAGAATAATATATAAATAAAAGTATTCTCTGCTATTGAACACTTTTATCACTATAATCCTTATCTTTTTTAATTTTCAAGAGAGAATGCATTTGATTGCTGTTGAACTATGGATCCTCACAAATAATATTGTACTCTTTTAAGTTTACAAGGGAATTTGAATACAAGGGAATTTGAATAAACAAAATGTAACACTAGAATGCTGATACCCCCACTAGTTTGACACCCTTAGGCAAGTGCCTAATATGCCTTTTGGGAAAGCCCTCTAATTGGTTTTATTTTTTTACCAGTTTCAGTGTCTTTTGCTAGCTGTTTGCCAGTGAGTTTATGGATAAGCCAAAACATTTGTTTCCCTCATATTTTCTCAACTTAGTGGTCAAGCTTAATAAAGTTATGTATTAAATGAATACTTGTAATGTGGAGAGTGTCATAATCCATTAATAATTCACCCCATTTTTTCCTTTAAAAAGTATAAGTATGTAAAAAGTTGCTCCATTATATCTCCTCAACACCATGCTTGATTGTTATAAGATGTATTAAATGAAAGCTTATACATGTAATAATGAAAGTATTAGCATAATGAAACATAGGAAATGTTTATTTTGCCTTGAAAGCAGAATTAGTGTTTTTAATGACAAGGTTCCCTGTAAAGTTGTCAGTAAAAAAGCAAAAATAAAATTGAAACAATTTTGTGGGCCTAAAGGAAAAAAGTAAAAAAAAAAAAACTGTGAATCATGAAACCACATACTCAGTTCATAATAATTTCAAAGAAGCATAAGTGCCAAAAGGGATTTCTTTTACTCTTTGAAGAGAAATGCTGCTGACACCCTTTTTTTGATATTATTTGTATTGAGTAATGAGTTCATTGTTGGTAGTATGATTAACTTTTACTTTTGGAGCCATATGTAGGAAGATAAAGATTTTCATAGTTTTTCTTAAGTTTATTTTGTTTGGCACACATAACTAAACAGACATGCTAAATAAGCATAGATTTTAGTTGAAAAGTAATATTGCAGTTTCCTTAAATTTCATTTATAAATATATTTCACATTTCATAGTACCTGAAATAAATCTTAACTTTATTCTTGTGTTTATTTTGTATATGTACACAACTCACTGCTGACATTTACACCCAACTGGTAAAATATCAGCTAGGATGCTGTAGACTCAAAAATCATTATGTTAATAAAGTAAAAATTTCCTTCTGCTCAGTAACTGATGTTTTCTAATAAGATCAAACTGTATAAAGTGGTATTAAATATATGTTTTATTGAATGTAAAAGTTAGTTTCTGAAGATTTTGCGTAAAACAAATGCATTTTACTAGCAGCTGTGAAGAGTTAACAGTATCCATTGTGTAAAGTATTCTGTTACCTAAGAAAGTATATTCAATTAGCTATAAATATGTATTGGCCTCATAAGTATGGTATTTGACATTTTTGTAGAGTTCAGACATGTATTAAGTGATGTAGGTGTTAAATAATGAAAGAAATTTCCATGTCAGATAAATTAGTGCTTGTCATTAATGATAAGCTTTGGAAAGATCATTTTAAACATATTTCACAATATATGATTAACAAAATTGATTTTCCTATTGTCTATCACGCAAACAATTTGAAAGTCGTGACTGAATTTAATACAGATTGTAATTGATTATGTAAGATAATTCAGACTAGGCAGCTTTATCAAAATGTGTTCACTAAAACTAGAACAATTATTTTCTAATTTCAGCAAATACTCTTGCTGCTTAAATTACATTGTGTAATGACCATGGACATTTAAATTGTAGCATTTACTTTTATATGCCATGGTAAAATTTATGTTTTTAGCCTGATGTGGATAAATTTTGTAAAGAGTGCTGGAGCTATCAAAATGTAAGAAGAAATAAATGAACCATTTGAAACTTACATTCATTTATTAATGTTTTATGTATCAGTTACTTTGTTGCTTCTACATCCCTGAATATTTTTAGAGTTTTTAAGTAAAAAGACCGTTACCAATTTTTATATTTCCCATAATTCCTTTTGATCACACACTAAGCTATAAGAGTCATTTTTGTATCATTCTATTTGTGGCAGATGTTTATGAGTGAAACACAGTGATAATTCCTTTATAAAGAATTACAATGCAATAAATACATAGGCATAATTTTACAATTTATGTAGTCTAAATGATAAAAATAATGTCATTGAAAAATTGACCACCAAGAATACAGATAAGAATGGTCTTGGGTAACCAAACTAAGGAATCTACTACTTTCAGAGAAATAATGCTGTTTAAACTACTAATCACTTGGGGATGTCACTCATCCTTCTTAAGACAGTCCCAAATTTGAATCCTTTGTTCTGTGAGCAAGGACAATGTTCAAGATGCAAAATATACAGAATTTTATCATTCTTATTTTTTAAATGGAAAAAATAATGATTGAAAGTATAAAAATTTCCATTTTGACAACATTGAAAAATGGATTGGAAGTGTAAACTCTGAGCATTGTAACTTCTGTTTGTCAGCACTGTGAATGCAGTTGGGCATGCTTCATCATGTTAAAATTAAAATATTTATGCAAATAGCAGCTAAATTTATAATTAGTTCTCTTTTCCACTTTCTGGTTCTGACCCTATCCAATAACATTTTGTATATAGTTATATATATATATAACATGAATATTACCACTTTTATTAAATGTTACATATTATATTGTATTGGGTTTACATCATGTTGCCTTATGAAATTGGAATTTTAAGTAGAACGAATTCATGTGCCCTTGAAGAATGCCCATTTGATAACTGTTTCTAGAAAAAAAAAGTCCACATATGGTAGATTGTATATTTAAGATCACATGAGTTGCCTAGATGCAAAACCTCATCTTTCCACTTTGTTTAAAAATATGGTATAAAGACAGCATTGGATTTGCTATATAGCAATCCATATCCTGATAATATTGGAAGGTATAAAAACAGACATTTTCATTACCTTGAAAATATGGGGTACATGGTGTAATCTGGGGAACTAAATATTTTTCTAATTTCTTGGAAAATCTTTGAAAGTTGAAATGTGTTTTGCATCGTGGAAACTGATAGATATTCTGATCAGTAAACTGCAATTACTTGTAACAGAATATAAATTTTTAGTTGCTATATAAAAACCTTGAAAAAATATCTCCAAATTTTTATTTTTATTCAGTTTGATATAATTTTTAGTACAGAAATTGTATAAATTATAAGAATCACACAAAGTAATTTAATTTTTGTACTTGCTTTAAGGTATTCTAGAAAGCATGAAGTGTTGCAGAAATATGGTACATAGCTTATTCAGTCACATTTTCATTGTTAAAATTTTCCTTAAATTAACATAATTGCTATCTTACATACACACCTATATACAACTGTTCCTCTGTGCAGAAAATGACGTAAATTTGTACTTTATATTACAACTACAGTTTGTGGATTTTTATTCATGAGTACAGCAAATATATCCAAAACTGCAAAATAAGTGCATGCCATTCCTCCTGCAACTCCAGTAATCATTATTTGGAAAAAGAAGACAGCCTCCCATATTGTTATTTTCCTGTAAACAAACAATAGTACTTATTATTTTAATAGTTAATATTACTTATTATTTTAATAGTTAATTATATACAATAAATAATGTCATGCATTTTTATTAAAACTCCAAAGTTTTATCAAATTAAAGAGGGTCCCGTTTACATCAGAAGAAAGCTAAATTAGAAGCTCTGTAACTTTTAAAATAAAGATTCTGGAAAAATGAGACTGAAGAAAAAAAGTCAAATACTTTGATTTGATTCTCGGTGATATTCATTTAGTATTCCTGATAGTCAAGTATTGGTTGTAGAGTGGAAGGAGTAGTATCCAGATACTGAATTTGGCACTCGTATTTTCTTTCTAATGGATTATGGTCTGGCTGTGGTTTTATGGCACTTTCAATTCTTCTGTCTGCTGAGGTCTGACCTTCCTCACAGATCTTCCTATGGCACAGAAGTGGGTTACCACTGAGTGGCACTTTTTTTTTTTTGTAATGGGCTAAATGGTGCCCTCAGGTTTCTTGTGCTCTGGCAAGAAACCCGAGGGCTTGGAGAAAGTTGAGGGAGGGGACCCACTGGACAGCTGTAGGGAGACAGATGGTAATCTACCATCAAGGCTGTTCAACTTGTTCTTTAACATGCACATTGTATGTCTTTACATCCCATCTGATGGACAGCGGTCTTACCAAGCCCATCGGTGTCCTCTACTGACCAAGGGCATGGTGGGAAGTTTTATGTAAGTAAATCTCAACACTGGCTCGAACCTTGGAACTTCAGATTACAAGCCTGGCACTATACCAACTGAGCCACCCTGCACAGCAGAGGGAGTTGCTAAGTTGGTAGTATTCCAGGCCTCTAACCCAAAGTTTCCAGGTATAAAATACATTGGATTTTTTTGTACCTACTACTGCAATGCTTTTGATGAGAAAGGGACACTGATGGACTTTGAAAGACTGCCATCTGTCAGATGGGACATTAAACCATATCCCCATGTGTAGAAGAGGTGCTTGTAAAAGGACACACTTGATGGCCTTGATAAGAGGCATCTATTTCTCTTCTAACAGTCGTCTAGTGCAGTGATTCTCAAACTTTCATGTTTCACGCACCCCCTGGAAATGTGTATGTAACTGGTGTACCCCTTGTATAGAAGATAAAACTAGAGTTATAGTATAACAATGGGAATAAAATTATGATATATATACACATTAAATTTTTCATTCATAAATTACTTATATCGATAAACACAAAAAATGATATTTTTGCACAGCAGTGTTGCCAACTTTAGCGACTTTGTTACTAGACCTAGCGAGTTTTGAGTTCTAGCATCGTATCCTATGTTGAGAACCCCCTGATCTAGTGGATTCATTTTCCCTACTTATCTCTGTCCTTGTGACCTAGCTATTTAGCCCATTTTGTGCACAAAAGTGCTGCTCAAGATAAAATAGTCCAATGACTTGTTAGGTCCTTGTGACAAATGGGTTGTTGGGGACATTTCCTTTTTCCCCCTTATATTTAAAGTAATGAAATCTAAAATATTTAATAGTACTCAGCTTGCCATAAGAATAAATAGCATTGTTAGGTTTTGCAACTCTTTAGTTTTTGCATGTTTTCCAAAATCCTTAGCTTTTGTGACACAACAAGCAGAATGACTTAATAAGCCCCCCTTTTTTTTCCCAGATTATTTTAGTTTGAGTCTGGCTGAATGGGTAGCTTGCTTGGCTACTGATCAAAGAGATCTGGGTTCGTTCGAGCCTCGGGTAAAGCATGGATGTTTGTGATGCCTTTCTGCTGAGGTCTCTCCTTCCTCACAGATCTTTTTTTATGGCACATTAAACTGAAAGACTTAAGAGACCTGTGACAAGCAGCTGCTTGAGGGAGAACTTATTGAATTAGGCATGAATAACTGAACACAACATGCCGCAAATATTATTAGGTTGTATTACACCTCAGGAGATCTGCTTAGCCATGCTGACTATAAATAAATGAAATGAGTGATAGTGACTACCCTGCTGTATCAGCCCATCAGATGTTTAACTTTCTTATACAATAGTAACCAAATAATGCATGTTCTTGTTAAAAGTTACCATTGAGGAACAATATTAATGTTGAATTGTATACTTGCAGTGTCGTTCACTTGTCCCGTCAAAACTCTCATCTCTGGATTACAAATTCCATGTGTATGCTTCTGCCTAGGACTCAGGTGGTGAGGGTGATGGAATCTTTCATCATCAGTCCCTCCATATGTGCATAGGGGCCATCAACACCTCACTGGTCCAGAGTCTTGTTGAGGTTGATAAACCATTAGTAGTTGTATCTACACTTATAAATTGCGATCACTGCCAGGCCATCCGACTTGGTACTGCATTTTTTGGTTGGAAGTGTCATACCATTCACCTGAATATCATTTGTCCTTTTGATTTGCATGTCCAAGGCTACCTTAAAGACCTTAGCATCAGTCTCGATAGCTTTGCTCAGATGACATCTGAGTCACTTCCACCAGTGCTCACTGTTTCACATTCTTGTGATTTTTGACCTTTGCTGGACTTGGAAAACATTCCTGCCCAACTGCATGTATTGGTAGCTTTTGCCAGCTCAGGTGGCTTGATGTCCATATAACCGGTGAGATGAGCCATAGCATGTTGTGACAACCACAGCAGACGGGATCGCAGTACGGTGTTCCATCTTTACTCTAGAGTTTCATGCCATCAAGCTTGAACCACATAATAGTGGCTAAACATCATTGTTGAAGTGTGCTTTACATCGACTTTGTTCGCTACAGGCTTTGATTTTTGAGGCTTGGGCCTCGCCCTGTTCTTTTCAAGATTCTCCATTGTTTGGTCACTACTTCTACCATCCTTTTCTGTTGGGTAGTGTTGACTTCAGGGGCAATGATTTGGCAGATGCTGCTGCCAAGTCTGCTACACCGTTCACCAGTTCTCTACTGCTAGCTCCACACTTGGACATCAAGCAGCATTTTTCCATCAAGCTATGCACCCAGTGGCAAAGAACAGATATTAATTATTCAGATTAAGTCTAGTCGAATCCTGGCAATCATCTTTTCACATGAATTGCAAGGAGGAAGTTGTACCTGCGTGGTTTTTCACAGATCATGGCTTTTTAATGGATTCTTCGCGCAGGTCTATGGAAAGTTTTAACCCTGCACCAGATTTTAATCGATTGTATTCCTTTTAATCTTGAACGACGTGTATATTTTAGCTCTTAATCATTTACTATCCTGGCCTCTTACACTCGGTCACTTTTTAGATGATCGTTCACGGACATGTGAGCTAAAATAAAAATTAAATTCGATGTCAAAGCAGGTAGACAAGTTAGAGAATTCGTATGAGATGACAGTATTTTCGGGGGGGGGGAGGAGGTTATCCCTGAACAAGAGATTTAATATTCGGATGGGGCGGGGGTGGCTCAGTCGGTAGTGTGCCAGGTTCGAGTCCCAGCTGGGTCAGCGTTGAGATTTATCTCCGCAAAATGCCCTGCCCTGACCACGGTCAGTAGGGGACACCAGTGGGCTTGGAAAGACCCGTCCGTCGGATGAGACGTGGCCCGTGTGCGGGAGAGCCATACCCTGTGCACGTTAAAGAACATGCTGGTTGGCCTTGACGGGAGGCTACCATCTGTCTCCCAACAGCTGTTCCAGTGGGTCCCCTCCCCCCAATCTTCTTTCACAATACTGAGCCTTCGGGGTCCATGTGACCTGGCTGTTTAATCCATGGTGTGCAAAAAAAGTGCCGCTCAGAGGTAAAACAACCCAACCCCTCTTTCCAATCTTCTCTGAGCTCTCGGGTTCTTTGTGACCTGACCATTTAGCCCATTGTGTGCAAAAAAAAGGTGCCGCTCAGTGGTAAAACATCCCAGATACCACCATGTTGATGATAAAAAGGCCCCTTTTCTGGAAATGTTTCTATTTGCACCACAAAAGTTAAACAGTATATGGTTTTTCACGTACATGTAAAATAGTGCTCCTCAAAACTCCCCGTCCTGTTTCGGTCCTAAAGAGGACATCGATGGGCCGTGGCCCTCACCCAACCTTCTCTGAGCCCGCATGATCCTTGTGACCTGGTCGCAAAAAAAAAAGGTGCCGCTTAAATGGTAAAACTATTCAACCAGTTAACATAAAATAGTGTATTTTTTTTACACCTGACCACAGTTTAAAGGTCCATTTTACTGATGTTTATGTTTTAAAACCTTTCATAGTACTTTTTTCTTCGGTATAATTTCTTACCTTTCTTTCAAGTCTGGTCTACTTTTTCTGCTAAGAAGAATGTAAAACAAAGGAGGAAATACGAACGTCAAGAGCGTGATTGTTGATCCACCAATCAGATTTAGGATCTTGTCAAAGTGTGGTATTGTGTAGGCGATGATCAATATTAATATAATAATAGAAGTTCTCACAACACATCGCTTCCAGTTGAAACCTAGAGAAATTAAAGGAAAAAAAAAAAGTAAAATTATAAATCGAGGATATTTGATACAATTTTTTGAAATTTATGTTTTTATAGTTAGCTAAACGGCAACTACTTAGGTAAATCAGCGAATCATGAACCAGTGGAGGATCCTTGGTCAATATGCGCTTACAAGTTTATATCAGTCACTGCGAAAGGGAAAATGGAAATGGATCAGTCTTTTTAGAACCGTTACTAATTTTTAATTTCCTCTAATGAGAAATTTGAAAAATTCCGAGATAGGAGATAATTTCTTGTAAAAAAAAAAATCAACCTAAAAAAGTTTATTAGCCATTAAATCTCTGTAAGACGATTCCCCCCCCCCCCTTTTTTTTTTTTTTCAAAAATTCCTACAAAGAAGTCTGCAACATGTTCCTCCCCTCCCTCCCTCCCTCCCTCCCTTGGAGTTTTGTATTTTTTTAAATAAAATATTTTCTTCTCGGTTGGCTGGGGCATAAGAACGATAGCTGACCAGATCTTGATTGAGAAACCGGAACATATCACCTTTCTAAATTTTTATTTAAAGTGTTTTAAAAAAAAGTCCCAGTTTCTGTTTTTCTGGAGTATAAAACTCAAGAAAAATGTTCTTAATATAATTTAAGAACCCAACTGTTCTAATGCAATTAGGAATAATAAAAGTGTATGATTTGTTTTTACTTGTGTTTATAAAGAAGGTAGTTTTCTTTTGTTAAGTTTTTCCCCCCCTTTTAATCACAATATCCTAACATATGCAAAACATATTCAAACTGAACAATGCTTGATTATACCTGCAAGGTGTGAAACATACAGCTGTTTATATATAAATTGTATTCATCTTGCCTGCGACAACTTTATAATATGAAAAATATACTATTCGAGCTTTGTTAACTAAGAATTTGGAATAATTAAGACTATAAACTTAATTTCCGAAAGCCATGGAACCATTAGCAATGGTTACCATTTTAAATATGTAATTAGACTGTGCTGAGCCAATGGTTCCATGAACATATGTTTATAATTAATTGAGTCTAAAGTTTATGATTACAGTTATTTATATTTTTATGTGTAAAACTTGAATTTGATCATGAACTTAATAGACTTTGTAATAAAAATGATCTAGTTCATAGGCTCTGACTCTAGAAACGTATTAAGGCAGGGGAGGAGAAGTTCCTGGATCGATCCCGAACTAACCACAATTCCGTTCAGGCATATCATTTTTTTTAAAACTTTTTTTTTTAAAACTATATCCTCTTCCTTCAAGGGCCAGGTCTGGGTCAACGTTGATATTTATCTTCGCAAAACTCCCCACCCTGCCCGCGGTCGCTAGGGGGTACTGTCTGTCGGATGGGACATTAAAACGTGGCCCGTGTTGGGAGAATCATACCATGTGCACATTAAACAACACGCTGGATGGCCTTGACGGGAGGTTACATCTATCTCCTAACAGCTGTTCCAGTGGGTCTCCCCCCAATCTTCTCTGGGTCTTTGTGATTTAGCCCATTGTGTGCAGAAAAAAAAGTGCCGTTCAGAGGTAAAACAACCGAATCCCTCAACACCTCTAGGCTTCCAAAGGCAACCACCACCCATCGGATGAGACGTTAAGCTGTCGCACCGTATGAGGAGAACCACATCCTGTGCGCTTTAAAGATGACGCTGGATGGCCTGGACGGGAAACTCCCTTCAATCTCCTAATAGTTGATCATATTAATCCAATGGTTCCCCAACTTTCTCTTGAACCCTTGGGGTTCTTGTGACTTGGCCCATTAGCCAATTTAAGCTTATTTTATGCAAAAAAATGATCCCCTTGAAGCAGTTGCTCTAACGTTATTTCATGAAATTTGATCTGTAGTGTCTCACATAATACTACATAAATGATATGCAACCAGAAATATAATTGTGCATGTCAATAACATTCTTTTAATATTTACTTTAGAGGACTTAATTCGTTCCTTTTCAGATCTCCTAATCTGAAGGCTTAACGAAACTTCGAGGCTGCATATTGTGTTCATTAACGAGATTTTGCAATATATTCTGTATCTCTGGAACTGTGAGTCCAATATAGTTTTGATACTTTATTATAACATATCGTCCAATATCAACTACCATTCTACTAGAAGTCATTTTTTTTTTTAACTTGGATGCAATCCACTGGCACCATTATCATTAACAACTTTTCTAAGTTTTTTTCTTCTATTGTACCTAGTTTTTTTATTAACCTGTAGATAGATATATTTTTATCATCATTCATATATTTTCCCCCCTAATTGCCATTTATTGAGCGATGGTGGCTTTAGTCGGTAGCGCGCTTGGCTAGTAATCTGTAGTTCCAGGTTCGAGTCTCAGCTGGGTCAGCATTGAGATTTTTCTCCGCAACCCCCCCGTCCTGCTCACAGTCAGTAGGGGACACCGAAGGGCTTGGAAAGGCCGCCGCCCGTCGGATGGGACGTTAAGGCGTTGTCCCGCATGCGGGAGAGCCACACCCTGTGCACGTTAAAGAACATGCTGGGTGGCCTTGACGGAAGATTACCATCTGTCTCCCAACAGCTGTTCCAGTGGGTCCCGAGGCAGGTCTTCTGTGAGCCTACGGGGTCCATGTGATCTGGTCATTTAGCCCCTGATGTGCAAAAAAAAAAAGTGCCGCTCAGAAGAAAAACAACCCAACCATTTCATTGCGCTAAAAGAAACAGACTTAGTAAGTAGCGAATCGGTTGAATAACTCTTGATTTACTCACTGGGTTTCACTCCAAAAGTTTCTTCAATTTCAAGCGCCACAGGATTCACCATCAACAGAAAAGCGAGAAGAATGTGAGAGGCTAGAGAAACTTCGATGACTGTCTTTAGACGTCCTGGAGACACAGATAGAAGAAGGTTTGGAGAGACATTCTGACCCAAGACTGCGTAACCACCTATTGTGACCGGTAAATAAAACAACAAAAGACCTGAAAAATGAAAAAGAATCTGTTATTAGTTTCTGTAAATAATCGAATTTCTGCAACTGCCGTACATCTCGTCAGCATACAGTATCGGGATCGTAAGTTTTCTGAACATTTTACATGCTCGTAGGAAATGCGGTAAATTCTCTGTTGTCCAGTGCTCAAGCATCCGGAATTCTCATGCAACTGGCATAAATTTCAAATTGAATGTTTGAAGTTGGTACGGCAAATTTCAGTGCACGTGGTAGCTCTCCCGGTTGGCGTCGCCTTTCACGCATTTTACATATGCTCAAGAATGAAATTCTAGTTCAGTGGATGACGACGGACCTGAGATGACCTTGATGAAATGCCATCAGAGTTTCTACAACCTTACCAGTAAGCTACATTGCACATGTAGATTCATAGAATTTTTTTCCCCTGAAATTAAAATTTAGCTTAGTTTTACTATTCTCCTTTTCCGGATAATATTCTTTGTCTTGTGTATGCTTTTCACCGACTTTACCTATAAAAAATTCTCTTTTACATTTCGCTAGTAGGAAAATATGGCTCTATCGATAGTCAGCTCCATCTGACGACCAAAATTACAACTCTTTCCATGGTGGCTTTCAGTGAAGCAGTTTCCGAAGTTTTTGTTAAGTGCAATGGTTTTTTTTTTATATCTGAGCGGCACTTTTTTTGCACACAATGGTCTAAATGTCCAGGTCACAAGGACCCCTAGGACTCAGAGAAGGTTGAGGAGAAGGAACTTATTGGACAGATGGTAGCCTCCCGTCAAGGCCATCCAGCAAGTTCTTAGTGTGCCAGGCTCGAGTCCCAGCTAGGACAGAGTTGAGATTTATCTCCGCAAAGCCTTCCGCCCTGCCCTCGGTCAGTAGTCACTGATGAGCTTGGAAAGGCCACCGTCCGTGTGATGCGACGTTTAGCCATACCCTGTGCACGTTAAAGAACATGCTGAATGACCTTGACAGGAGGCTACCATCTGTCTCCTACAGTTGTTTCCAGTGGGTCCCCTCTGAATCATCGGTGTCCTTACCATTTAGCGGATTGTGTGCAAAAAAAAAAGTGCAGCCCAGAGGTAAAACAATCCCAGCTCAGTCATTTTCTTAAAAGCGAATATTTTTGAAAATCGAGATTCAGACAGATTCCAATCATATTCTTAGTTTTATCAATCACATTTTATTAAGATAAGAAGTTTTTCAGGTTTGAATTTGACTCCCCTATTGAGGAAACATATTCCCATGTTTCTGTCCAGCACCTGTATATATATTATAAATCCTACTCACCGCAAAATCCAAGCCCAGTGGCCTTTGGAAACTGATGTCTGTCTGCCATGTCGTTCTGGATGGTTGGGAAGAAAAAAACTCCTCCAAAAGAGAAAAGTATTGTGCCAAAAGCAAGAGAAAATGATTCGAAGTTTGGAGGCTGACGAGGCGGTGCTTGGGATGAAGATGATGGCTCTGTAAGGATGCTGGCGAAGAGACAGGCACAGGCAAGGGCAGCCGTAACAAGAGCTCCGATTGCAGCAAACCTAAGGGAGAGATAAAGGACAATGAACATGCAATCACTTTCATAGAATTCGTCAGTCATTTTTAGGGTGTGAGATTTTCTCAGCAAATTTCGATTATAGAATTTAGATGATTTTTATAAGAATACGACAGTTGGGTCTCAGTCGATATATAGTGTAAAATGTAATCTTTTCACTATTGTTTCTCACTTCTGAAGAGTTTGTTTGGGTTGTTTTACCTCTGAGTGACACTTTTTTTTGTACACCTTGGCCTAAATGGTCAAGTCACAAGGACCCCAAGGGCTCAGAGAAGGTTGGGGGAGGGACCCACTGGGCAGCTATTAGGAGACGGATAGTTGCCTCTAGTCAAGGTCATTCCAGCGTGCTCTTAACATGCCTAGGGTATGGCTGTCACACACACACACTGGATAATGGCTTAACGTCCCATCCGACGGACGGTGGCCTTTCCAAGTCCACCGGTGTCAGGGTGGTAGTTTTGCGGAAATAAATCACACTTTGCCCCAGGCGGGAACTGCAGATTACAAACCTGGCGCAGTACCAACTGAGCAGCCCCGCCCCTTAAATGTAGACGTTTTATCAATAAATTTCTCTACTATAAGTATGTTTACTTTGAGTGGAGTAGCGTATTTGGACTCTGCCGATAATGTGTGTGTGCGCGATTGAGTGTTTAAGTGAAATGTTAGGATTGACTCTGATTTTCGTACAGGTCCATAAAAAGTAAAAGATGTGGCAAAAAGGGAACGAGATTATTAAAAAATCAAAGCTGCTCTCTATGAAAGTACTCACCGTTATCCCTAATTCACTTCTCAGCATCTAAGCTTCGAAACAGTTTTGGACGTCCTCTTTGGAAATGATTTTTAGGTACTCTCTATCGTAGGCCTTTTTATCTGCTCGTGGCGGGGGTGACTCAGTCGGTACCGCACTACAAAATTCCTCTTCCTACCGAGTGTGGGAGAACCATACCCAGTGCACATTAAAGAACACGCCTTCGTGGGAGACTATCATCTGTCTCTTAACAGCTGCACAGTGGATCCCCCAGTCTACCCCGAGTCCTCGGGGCTCTTGTGACCTGACCATTTAGCCCATTGTGTTGTTTTACCTCTGAGCGGAACTTTTTTTGCACACAATGGGCTAAATGGCCAGGTCACAAGGACAAAGGTTGGGGGAGGGGACCCACTGGAACAGCTGTTGGGAGACAGATGGTAGCCTCCCGTCAATGGCCATCCAGTGTGTTCTTTAACGTGCACAGGGTATGGCTCTCTCGTACACGGGGCCACGGCTTAACGTCCCATCCGACGGACGGCGGCCTTTCCAAGCCCATCGGTGTCCCCTACTGACCTTGGGCAGGGCGGGAGCTTTGTGGCGATAAATCTCAACGCGGAGCCAGCTGGGACTCGAACCCGGGAACTACAGATTACGAGCCTGGCGCGTTACCGACTGAGCCACCCCCACTCCAGCCCATTGTGTGCAAAATAGTGCCGCTCAGAGGTGAAACAACCCAATTTTATGTGCTGCAGTTCCCAGGTTCGAGTCCCAGATGAGCCAGCGTTGAGATTTTTCTTCACAAAACTCCTTGCCCCTCGGTGAATAGGGGATACTGATTCTAGTTCAGTAGAAAATCCATTGGATGGGATGTTAAGCCGTGGTTCCGTGTTTGGGAGAGAGCCATTCCCTGTGCACGTTAAAGAACATGCTGGATGGCCTTGACAGGAGGCTACTATTTGTCTCCCAACAGCTGTACAGGCGCATGGTGTGCAAAAAAAAAAAAGTGCCGCTCAGAGGGTTGGGTTGTTTTACCTCTGAGCGGCACTTTTTTTTTTTTGCACACCATGAGCTAAATAGCCAGGTCACAAGGACCCCGAAGGCTCAGAGAAGGTTGGGGGAGGGGACCCACTGGAACAGCTGTTGGGAGACAGATGGTAGCCTCCCGCCAAGGCCATCCAGCGTGTTCTTTAACGTGCACAGGTATGGCTCTCCCACACACGGGGCCACGGCTTAACGTCCCATCCGACGGACGGCGGCCTTTCCAAGCCAATCGGTGTCCCCTACTGACCGAGGGCAGGGTGGGGAAATTTTGCGGAGATAAATCTCAACGCTGACCCAGCTGGGACTCGAACCTGGGAACTACAGATTACGAGCCTGGCGCGCTACCGACTGAGCCACCCCCGCCCCCGTGCACAGGGTATGGCTCTCCCGTACACGGGGCCACAGCTTAACGTCTCATCCGACGGACTTTCCAAGCTCATCGATGTCCCCTACTGACCGTGGTCAGGGCGGGGAGTTTTGCGGTGATGTCTCAACACTGGGACTCGACCTGTAAACTGCCTGCTCGAGCATGGCGCGCTACCGACTGAGCCACCCCCGCCCCAATTGTCGAGCCGAATGAGATACGAACTCACGACCTCCTGATAACATGTCAGGTGCTCTGGACCACTGAGCTACCGGCGGCGCTCAGAGGTTAAACAACACTACCAACCCTCTTCATTGGCCGAAGTTCTAACGTATCATCCGATGAATGGCGGCTTTTCTCACCGTCGGCAGAGATGGAGTATGATCGTATATTCTTCTTAATTGAAGTCCTCTTTAAGTCTACGGGAGCTAGGATAATGATACACCGAAAACGCTACTTACCGAAATTCTTCCAACCTCCCGAACCACATGAGTGGGCAAAGAATTGCAGCCAAAAGGAAAATCCAATAGTTGTAAGAGAAAGGCAGAACGGGCTTCGTCAAAGACTCTGCTATGTGAGAACAGAGCAATAGGTACACTGTAGCAATGCCCAGCAAGGTAATGTGCAAAGCTACGGTTACCGTGTATCTGTAAGAAAGAAATACTTTTAATTGCACTGGGAACTGATGTTTCAGTGTAACTTAAATATATACTGGTAAATACGGAATATAATTATGAATAATATATACGGAATGTTAAGTAAATACTGATAGGTAAGATGAATGCAATCATTAAAATACGTTTTGTGCTCTGCACATGTTGTGCAGCTCTAGATCCACATTCGAAGTTACCTAACTTTGAAAAGAAATTTTCACGAAAACATATCACTGAATGTAGGTTAAAAATCTGAATCAAATCTCTCCAGCCCTTGAGTGTCAACAAAAAAAAAATAATATAAATACTCTCTTAGAAATTAGTCGTGTATGGGTGAGATCCAGATTTTCGGGGGGGGGGGGGGGGCGAAAATCGGGTCGTACAAAATCTCAAACTTGTCTATCTGCTCTGATATCGAAAACAGTTATCTTTGTATAATTTTTATTTTAGCCCCATAATATACGTCCGACACTGAAAATAAATTTAAAAAACAACTATAAATTTTCATTCCTTATGGAATAAAATTTTAACCATTCATTTTAGTTTCTCCTTTTTTTCGATCCGTTGGAATATTTTAGAACTTTGGGAAACTCTAAGTCTTATTGTTTGACTCCCCCCTCCCCTGAAGGAAAATCCTGGGTACGTCCCTGGTGTGGTCGCATACTCTGAGTTGGTGTGCTTTCAGAGCATCTGCAGGTGTACACAGATTTTTTTAGTATCGGGCGCGAATAGAAAAAATGTGTTTGGGCGCCGGATATCCGGGGGGGGGGGGGGGCAAGGGCTCCTTGATACATCAGGCCTGGACAGCCTTGAACAAAAGGAGCGAAATTAATTATACATGAACATGCAATTGATTTTAAATTTAATTAACGCCACTTCTTTTAAAACCAGTTAAAATATTTTTCCATTAGGATTTTATTAAAATATTTGAGAATAGTGTAAAATTAATTACCTATTTTTAAAAATAAATAACTACCAGTCGAATTTTTAGAAATATCGAAATAATTAAATTTGCTACATTTTTAAAAATTAGATCTGTTACTGCAGTGTCCACGCTTGTTATATCAATGTAGCCTTAGGGGGGGGGGGGGGGGGGCAGTCTGCGAATAACACTTGTTTCCTAATTAATAAAATTACTAAAATATTCCATCGGACGGAAAAGAAAGGAAATATTAAGCCGTCGCGTGATCTAGTGGTTAGAATGCTTGGCAACTAATAAAATGGACTTGGGTTCGAGTGTCTGTAAGGCATGGACGTTTGTGTTGTCGTTCTGCTGAGGTCCCGCCATCCTCACAAACCTACTACGGCGTATAAACCGGCAGGATCCTGTGAGACCCCTGTCGCAAGCAGATGCTTGAGAGGGGGGGGGATTTTTCCTGTGGTCCAATAGTTGGCGAACAGAAAAAAAAAATATTATCTGTAGGTGAATAATTCGAAGGTTGAGCAATGAAAAAAATTGTTTATTGCATTTTACTTGTCATATGCCTTGGTGGAAAATAATAATAAATATTATTATAAAGTTTATTTTTAACATCAAAACTTAAGTCGTCGAAGCACTGGATCAATTAACTGCCGAATATTCTGCTTGAATGACGCTGTAGTTAGTCGAATGATTTTTATTTCAATTTTCGTCTTTCTTCCTTTTAAAACACCTTTCACTTTTCTACATCCAGTTTACAAAAAAAAATTATCTACTTTTCACATGGACAGAATTAAATTGTTAAAAGAGACGGAGCTTGTGCGTGCTTGCCTCTACTGCATTGTGGTTAAGTGTAAACTAATGACCGTTGTGTTTCAGATGTTAAAATTTTTTTACTGAGGCCCTCAGATTCAAAAAATATCTTATGCAGCTGGTTGACAAGCAAAAGTTGTGTGCCACTCACTCTTAAAGGCTTTCCTTTAAGCGATACACATAAAGCTGTTATTTAACTAGGAATACAAGGGTCTGTCCCAACTTTGGTGTAAAAGGTAGCCCTTGTCACACAAACTGGGAGAGCTGGGTACCAATCTCCAGTGATGATCACAGCTCCGACGAGGCCTAGCACCTAATGTCCCGGGACGGGGGTGGCTGAGTCGGTAGCGCGCTAGGCTCGTAATCTGTAGTTCTCAGGTTCGAGTCCCAGCTGGGTCAGTGTTGAGATTTATCTCCGCAAAATTCCTCGTTCTGCCCACTGTCAATAGGGGACACCGATATGCTTGGTAAAGGCCGCCGTCCGTCGGATGGGACATTAAGTCGTATCGGCCCCGTGTGCAGGAGAGTCGTATCCTGAGCACGCTAAAGAACACACTGGATGATCTTGACGGGAGGCTACCATCTGTCTCCCTTCCCCCAACTTTCTCTGAGCCTTCGGGATCCACGTGGCCTGGCCATTTAGCACATGGTGTGCAAAAAAAAAAGTTCTGCTCACAGGTAAAACAACCCAACTACCTAATGTCCGACTCCGCCTTCTTGTGGTGCAGGCCGTTAGTACCTTTCAAAAACAGATATTCTCTTTAAGAGGACTGCCAGTTCAGTGTGGCCCACTGATCTGGTCATCTGTGGCCACTATTTTGTTTTCTACCCTGCTGAGAAATGGTCAACTTTACAGGGTCCTAGTGTTGCAATTGAAAATTGATATCCGGGGGTGTTTTACCACCAGACACCAACTTTCACGTTTCTAGCACTTATAGATAAAGGTTTGACCCCTATTTGATCTAAAATAATACATCTGAGGTAAATTTCGTTTCATTTCCGATATGTACGACCCGGATTACCCATAGGTGCAAATTTTCAGAGTCCTATCATTTCTGCATCCTAATTTCAATTAGCATACAATACCTCTGTCAGTCAGCCAATCACTCACAATTATCTATATATATATTAGATGAAGTGAAAGGGTAAGGAAAGGAAATGAATTGAGTCAAGTGATGAAATAGTATCTGACCTCATCCAAGGTCCCACTGCTCTTAGTCCCATGGCTGGATAGGGATATCGGAATTTTCCTCGGTACTCTTCCCATCTTTCCTCCATCAGGATCCAGCAACGCCCGAGGATGAGAGCCGCGTAGAAACTGTTGATCGAAGACAAGGCAATCGCCAGCAGACCCAGCCATCCTATGGGGAAAGAGAATTCCTTCAATCGGAGAAATTCCTCTCTCAAACGTGAACAGCGTCGTTAAATCCCAAGAGAAATGTTAAACACCAGCGGCTTATTCTAAACGAGGCCTGCGGCTTACGAAACAAATAATCAGTATATCGAAATATCCAATTTTTTGACCAAATGTTTTTTTAGGTGTATAACTGAATGATTTCCCAATTCATAGAAGTCATTAAAAATGCATATTTATTACACCAATACAAATACCAAAACAAAAGACTTGTTTAACAACATGACTGTGTGCAATAAAAAAAAACAGTGCCGCTCAGAAAAGGAACAACCGAATATCAACCAGCCTAACCCCACTATATATTACTAGAGGCTCTCACAGATATAGGAGCCTGAGGGAAGAAGAGGGTAGTTACTCACCCCCCCCCCCCCCTTAGAAAAATTGATCGAAAAATTAATTTATGTTGAATAATAGGTTTACCAAAAAAAAATATTTTTTTCTTTAAATATGATAAATGTAAATTTTTGTTATTTTTCATACTTTATTGTTGGGAGTATTCATTTTATTTATTATCGCAAAAAAGAAATGTTTTTTCGTGTGTACTCTCAAAAAGAAGTTTTTTTTTTTTCGTTTTATTTGCGGGCATCCTTAACTTATATTAAGGCATGATACGAGACATGGGCGTCCGCAGAAAATTTTCCAGGGGGCGGGGGGGGGGGCAAAGCTTGAAGACGTAATTACATCAGTAAATTTTTATTTAATTATTTAATTTTTTTAGGTTTTTTTTCACAAATAGATTATAGAATACAATATTGCATCAATACAAAAACACACATAATGTATATAAATTTATTACGTTTAAATTGTTACGATTATAATTTGTGGGATTTTTTACTCGATCCCGGGGGGGGGGGGGGGCAAGTGCCCCGCTTGCCCTCCTCTGCGGACGCCCATGATACGAGATCCAGCGTTTGAGAATGCTAATAAAGGAAACGGAGCAAAAAAAATTATTAAATTTGTGCATATTTCATGCATTTTTTTGAGTAAAAGTTTGAAGACCTTTAAAACGGAGGGGAGAATGTTGTAACAGGAATCCAGTGTCTTCCACCACCCTCCCTCTTTTTTTTCCCTACATCAGGGTCTGAGGTTATGTATATACGATTTCATATTTACAACTGCATTCATTAATGAAAGGCTCCATATAAATATTTCTATGTTACATTATTTTATTTTCGCTCCCCTCCCCGGCTAGAGATATTTCGTCCCCTCCCCCCCTGTAAAAAATTTCCACCTCGTCCGTGTTCACAGACGGACTACATTGGAAAACAAACCACTTTATTGAGTTGAGCGAAGTTGTTCCAAATCAAAGACCATCGATTATTTCCACGATCGCAACAATTCTTCCTACTTTTTTACGGGGAATAAGAAGAGCGACTTGCAATCTTTCAAAAAAACAGAAACAGCTCGTGATGAATGTTTGGTAATCTTTTCTTCTATGAAATCATCGCTCAAGAATTCTTTTGACGTTGGAGTTCAAGGTCAGAAGTTTTCTTTGTTACCGTTGAGCCATTCCTCATCTGTTCTTTTGGGGATGACAATGTCTCATCTGTCTGGAGGCTGACAGGTGAGATGTTGCATCTCTTGGGAGGAAAGAACTCAGAATGATTCTCTCTTTGTCAAGATCAATTATTTCATAACTGAGGTTGCTCAACTGATAGACAAAGTGTTTTTTTTTTCCTTTCTAAATTCTCTTCACTCAAAGTTCGCTCAACCGGTAAAGCAACAGACTCGTAATCTTTAATCTCAGTTGTGACAGCGTTGAGATTTCCCTCTGCTAACTCCCATTATACTTTCAGTCAGAAAGTCGGTGTTCCCTACTGACCGTGGACTGGACGGGGAGTTTTGCGGAGATAAATCCCAAAGCTGACCCACTTAGGACTCGAACTGGGAATTGCAGATTACGAGCCTGGCTCGCTACCGACTGAGCCATCCCCGCCCCTCCGAAATCAAGATTTCCTGATAAATGTCAGGTGCTCTGACCCCTGAGTGACCAGCCGCCAAACAATCATCCGCTATTTTGGATCTAAAGCCTTACACCATGGGTTCAGTCTTAAGAAGCAGTGTTGGACTGCATTTGGAGACTCCATCCTTAACAGACTCCCAGGCAAGTGCACACGATGGGCACTAAGCGCCCCTTAGGGAGCAGTTCTGACTCCGTTGGAAAGACTGATCTAACTAACACTTGCACGCAGCGCCCTGGTATTTTGGTAACTAGTAAATTTTCAGTTGAGATCCAACGGCTTATTGAAGTCAAAATAAATGAACAGTCGTAAACTCGAATTTTGATTTTATCAGAATACTGGAAATAGTTGGGTTGTTTTATTTTGCCCAAAAATGTGCTCTGAGCTGCACTTTTTTTTTTGCACACGATGGGTTAAAGGGCCAGGTCACAAGGAACTCGAGGACTCAGGGAAGGTTTGGGGAAGGGGATCCACCGGACAGTTGTCAGCCTTTTGTTAAGGCCATCCACTGGGTTCTTTAACGTCTAAAGGGTATGGTTCTCCTGCAGACAGGGCCATAGTTTAACATACCATACGATGGACGGTGGCCTTTCCAAGCCCACTGATGTCCCTTTCTCACGAGGGTAAAGGTTGAGCAGATATAAATCTCAACGCAGGAACTCGAACTTGGAAACTGCAGATTACTAGCTTGGTACACTGCAGACTGAGCCAACCTCCTCACTTGGGAACTGCACATCACGAGCCTGGTACGCTAGAGAATGAGCCAACCTTCACCTCTGGAAAACTGCAGATTACTAGCTTGGTACACTGCAGACTGAGTCAGGCCTTCCCCTGGGAACTTCAGATCACGAGCTTGGTATGCTATAGACAGCCAACCTCCTGCTCTGGGAACTGCAGATCACGAGCCTGGTACACTAGAGACTGAGCCTATCTTCACCTCCGGGAAACTGCAGATTACTTGCTTGGTACACTGCAGACTGAGTCAGCCTCCGCACTTGAGTACTGCAGATCACGAGCCTGGTACGCTATAGACTGAGTCAACCTCCGCCCCTGGGAACTGAGAGTCAAGCATTTGGATGGTTACAAAGCGGTTTAAAATCGTTAAATGCAATTTCAAATAGATGGAATGAAAAAAGGGAGTAAAAAATAGAGTCGAAGTTGTAAGTCTTGTTCTATTGTAAAGACTTGAATTTTAAAATAGCACACACTAGAGAAAGTGGGATGACAGTTTCCTTGTAGGAAATATAAGGAAATTTGGAAATACAAAGGTCGAAATCTATTTAGAACAAAAAGGATTTTTTTTTAACAATTTGTGTAGACAGAGACCTGCCGATAATATGCCACAAGGAAATGCGCTTACAAGTTGAGGAAGAAATGGTGGCGAAGTCAACTTTATCCATGGCAGCGATTTCCATAAATATTTTGCGTAATATTATTACAGGTTGCCTTAGGATATTTTGAATAACTGAATGGAAACAATGGCTATCGTAATAATAATTAAATATGTATTTATTTAGGAGTTTTGGTTTTTTATTGTATTTCTGTAGAAGTTATATTTATTATTATATTCTTTAGTTAGATATATCATAAAGCAACGTGAGATAATATTATACTATAAAATATAAAAAAAAAAAACCCTACCAATCATGATGTTATCTAATTCTTTGTCATGACAATACGTTAGACCAGTGGTTCTCAACCTTTTATGTTTTATGCTTAACGTACCCCCTGGAAATGTGTATGTACCTGGCGTACCCCTTGTATAGATAGATAAAACTATAGTTATAGTAAAACAATGGGAATAAAACAAAACATATATATCAGTGGTTCTCAACCTTTTATACTTCACGTACCCCCTGGAAAGGTGTATGTAACTGGCGTACCCCTTGTATAGATAGATAAAACTATAGTTATAGTAAAACAATGGGAATAAAACAAAACATATATATCAGTGGTTCTCAACCTTTTATACTTCACGTACCCCCTGGAAAGGTGTATGTAACTGGCGTACCCCTTGTATAGATAGATAAAACTATAGTTATAGTATAACAATGGGAATAAAATAAAACATATATATCAGTGGTTCTCAACCTTTTATGCTTCACGTACCTCCTGGAAATGTGTATGTAACTGGCGTACCCCTTGTATAGATAGATAAAACTATAGTTATAGTATAACAATGGGAATAAAATAAAACATATATATATCAGTGGTTCTCAACATTTTATGCTTCACGTACCCCCTGGAAATGTGTATGTAACTGGCGTACCCCTTGTATAGATAGATAAAACTATAGTTATAGTATAACAATGGGAATAAAATAAAACATATATATCAGTGGTTCTCAACATTTTATGCTTCACGTACCCCCTGGAAATGTGTATGTAACTGACGTACCCCTTGTATAGATAGATAAAACTATAGTTATAGTATAACAATGGGAATAAAATAAAACATATATATCAGTGGTTCTCAACATTTTATGCTTCACCCTGGAAATGTGTATGTACCCCCTGGAAATGTGTATGTAACTGGCGTACCCCTTGTATAGGTAGATAAAACTATAGTTATAGTATAACAATGGGAATAAAATAAAACATATATATCAGTGGTTCTCAACATTTTATGCTTCACGTACCCCCTGGAAATGTGTATGTAACTGGCGTACCCCTTGTATAGATAGATAAAACTATAGTTATAGTATAACAATGGGAATAAAATAAAACATATATATCAGTGGTTTTCAACATTTTATGCTTCACGTACCCCCTGGAAATGTGTATATAACTGGCGGACCCCTTATACCTTATACCTGGAAATGTGTGTATAACTGGCGGACCCCTTGTATAGATAGATAAAACTATAGTTATAGTATAACAATGGGAATAAAATAAAACATATATATGTATACACACATTGAATTTTGTATTAATAAATTACATATATCGATAAACACAAAAAATGACATAAACAATTTCACAAATCTTATAAAATTATAAACATTTTACTGGTAATCAGTGAAATGGTTGCGCTTGTTTACGCTTTCACAGTTCATCAATGGTTGGGGTTATCTGGCTAAGGTAGAGTCTCAAGTCATCTTCAACATCCAGCCTGTTCTTATATTTATTTTTTAAAGCAGTTAAAGATGAAAAAACCAGTAACAGTGTAGCCAACTTAGCGACTTTGTTACTAGATCTACCGACTTTTGAGCTCTGACGGCGTACCACAAAAAAATTTTACCGTGTACCCCACGTTGAGAACCCCTGCATTAGGCCATTGCAATTATTTATATTAGATTTTGTGTAAAATCAATGAAGATGTAGTTTATAATTAAAAGCTGATATGCATGCCTTAAAAAAGGAAATACAATAGAATGATAGAGTTATTTATAAATAGTCTTATAAGAGAAAATACAATGGAATGAAGAAATGCATAGAGAGAACAAATGATTGATTAAGTGTTAATAAAAAAACAGTGATAACATGATAAGTTCGACTGGTATGCATAACATAAGAGAGATATCCAACCTGTTCCCGCCATCGCATGTGGTAGAGCCAACACACCCATTCCCGCCATTAATGAAGTGATAAATATAGCAGCTGTCCAAATGGAGAATCCAGATTCCGTTTTCAGCAATCCAAGAGGCAGACTTTGATCATCATTAGAAGATTCCCCCGCATCGCCACCAAATGTTTGATACTTCGTCATGCAGAGCAGGAAGACGACCTAAAGAGTCCCAGTTTCTTCTTCTATATATGCGTAAGAGATTATGAGAGGTTGGTATCTTCCTATTAGGTTGGGATCTGGTATGACGATGCTTGAGAGCTGTATTGGCCTCCCAACTGTGTCTGTATCTGCTACCAGTTTGTTAGCGATTGGTTTCAATCTGACAGCTGTTAGGATGCAACATCTGGCGTATCAGAGCTCAGGTACTTGTTCTGTTGGTTTCGTTTGTACACGAGCCAGTCCTTCAAGGTAGAGGTAGTGGTGGCAATGTCAGTTTTCCTCATCATATGCGGGCTGGTTAGCGTGTTGGATATGCAGCTGCGGTTAAAACAAACGTTTCTACATTCTTAATAACAGATTGAATATCAGAAATGAGTTTAACGCGTTTTATCATTTTCGAATCTCAATTTCCGTGTTCTTAGGTGACGTATAAAGAGAAATCTGGGATTTTTATGTGTGCAAAGAATGCCATTGCTACAGCCGTTGAACAAAAAGAGGGAGGAAAACAGAAAACTGTTGAAATATTTCTGAATATTTAAAAAAAGAATTTACCAAATTTTTAAACACAAATAACCTACCGTTTAAAATTTAAGATATATAACCACACTTTCTTCGGCGTGGGGGGGAGAAACCAATTTTTCTGTAAGTATCTAGGCTAGGTATCATATAGATGACGGTAGAGATCTTTTTCAGTTAAAATTTTAGTGTGTTAACATTCCACTTTCTATTTAGTTTTAAAATGCTAGTAATTAATTTATATATATATAGTCATTGATATTTTAATGCAATCGTAATAAATAAATTTATTTTAAACAATCTAATTGCATCGTTTTAATGTTCAATGGCAGGCACATTTGTCTTCAAAATAGTTTGAATACCTTCCCCTTCGTGCCTATTTTTTCTTTGCTGCATTTCTGACATTTCAGCATTACGGAAGGTACAGAGCATAATGTCGCTTATTAACTGAAAGAGAACTTTTTTATAAATGGAACTCAGGGTCCTTGTGACCTGGCAATTTAGCCCATTTTGTGCAAAACGGACCTACTGAACAACTGTTGGGAGGCAGATGGTAGCTTTCCGTCAAGGCCATCCAGTGTGTTCTTTAACGTACACAAGGTATGGCTCTCCCGTACACGAGGATGGGGCGAGAGTAGCTCAGTCGGTAGCGCTCCAGGCTCGTAATCTGCAGTTCCCAGGTTCGAGTCCCAGCTGGGTCAACGTTGAGACTTATCTCCTTAAAACTCCCTGCCCTGCCCCCGATCAGCAGGGGACACCGATGGTCTTGGAAAGACCGCCGTCCGTCCGATGGGACGTTAAGCCGTGGATACGTGTTCGGGTAGAGCCATACCCTGCGCACGTTGAAGAACAGGCTAGATGGCCTTTACGGGAGGCTACCATCTGTCTCCTAACAGCTATTTCAATGAGTCCACCCCAACCTTTTCTGAGCCTTCGGGTTCCTTGTGACCTGGCCCATGGTGTGCAAAAAAGTGCCGCTCAGAGGTAAAACAACCCAACCCGTACACGAGGCCACTGGTTTAGCTTTCCATCCGACGGACGACGGCCATTCTAAGCACATAGATGTCCCCTACGGACCGTAGTAAGGGCGGGAAATTTGCGGAGACAATCTTAAAGCTTGCCTAGAGTGGGACTCGAATCTTGGAACTGAAGTTACGAGTCCGGCGCGCTACCGACAGAGAAGCCACCCCCGTCTCTGAGCAATGTTGTTCTTTTCTTTTCTTTTTAACCTCTCTTCCCATTACTTTTCGTTCGCCACTTATCCGTTTGTTTCAAGGCTTATGAAAACGGTTCTTTCCCCTTCGATGAAACTGATATCTTCTCACTGATACTGACGAATTCGTATCAAATGAAACCTTCTCACACAGAGAGTTGAGGCGAGGGAGGACAAGTCTTTTCCCCCAGTCTGAATCCCTCTATCTGAATTCAATCCCTAGTCTTTTCCCCCAGTCTGAATCCCTCTATCTGAATCCAATCCCTAGTCTTCTCCCCAGTCTGAATCCCTCTATCTGAATCCAATCCCTAGGCTTTTCCCCCAGTCTGAATCCCTCTATCTGAATCGAATCCCTAGGCTTTTCCCCCAGTCTGAATCCCTCTATCTGAATTCAATCCCTAGTCTTTTCCCCCAGTCTGAATCCCTCTATCTGAATCCAATCCCTAGGCTTTTCCCCCAGTCTGAATCCCTCTATCTGAATCCAATCCCTAGTCTTTTCCCCAGTCTGAATCCCTCTATCTGAATCCAATCCCTAGGCTTTTCCCCCAGTCTGAATCCCTCTATCTGAATCGAATCCCTAGGCTTTTCCCCCAGTCTGAATCCCTCTATCTGAATCGAATCCCTAGGCTTTTCCCCCAGTCTGAATCCCTCTATCTGAATCCAATCCCTAGGCTTTTCCCCCAGTCTGAATCCCTCTATCTGAATCCAATCCCTAGTCTTTTCCCCAGTCTGAATCCCTCTATCTGAATCCAATCCCTAGTCTTTTCCCCCAGTCTGAATCCCTCTATCTGAATCCAATCCCTAGTCTTTTCCCCAGTCTGAATCCCTCTATCTGAATCCAATCCCTAGGCTTTTCCCCCAGTCTGAATCCCTCTATCTGAATCGAATCCCTAGGCTTTTCCCCCAGTCTGAATCCCTCTATCTGAATCGAATCCCTAGGCTTTTCCCCCAGTCTGAATCCCTCTATCTGAATCCAATCCCTAGGCTTTTCCCCCAGTCTGAATCCCTCTATCTGAATCCAATCCCTAGTCTTTTCCCCAGTCTGAATCCCTCTATCTGAATCCAATCCCTAGGCTTTTCCCCCAGTCTGAATCTCTCTATCTGAATCGAATCCCTAGGCTTTTCCCCCAGTCTGAATCCCTCTATCTGAATTCAATCCCTAGTCTTTTCCCCCAGTCTGAATCCCTCTATCTGAATCCAATCCCTAGGCTTTTCCCCCAGTCTGAATCCCTCTATCTGAATCCAATCCCTAGTCTTTTCCCCAGTCTGAATCCCTCTATCTGAATCCAATCCCTAGGCTTTTCCCCCAGTCTGAATCCCTCTATCTGAATCGAATCCCTAGGCTTTTCCCCCAGTCTGAATCCCTCTATCTGAATTCAATCCCTAGTCTTTTCCCCCAGTCTGAATCCCTCTATCTGAATCCAATCCCTAGGCTTTTCCCCCAGTCTGAATCCCTCTATCTGAATCCAATCCCTAGTCTTTTCCCCAGTCTGAATCCCTCTATCTGAATCCAATCCCTAGGCTTTTCCCCCAGTCTGAATCCCTCTATCTGAATCGAATCCCTAGGCTTTTCCCCCAGTCTGAATCCCTCTATCTGAATCCAATCCCTAGGCTTTTCCCCCAGTCTGAATCCCTCTATCTGAATCCAATCCCTAGGCTTTTCCCCCAGTCTGAATCCCTCTATCTGAATCCAATCCCTAGTCTTTTCCCCCAGTCTGAATCCCTCTATCTGAATCCAATCCCTAGTCTTTTCCCCAGTCTGAATCCCTCTATCTGAATCCAATCCCTAGGCTTTTCCCCCAGTCTGAATCTCTCTATCTGAATCGAATCCCTAGGCTTTTCCCCCAGTCTGAATCCCTCTATCTGAATTCAATCCCTAGTCTTTTCCCCCAGTCTGAATCCCTCTATCTGAATCCAATCCCTAGGCTTTTCCCCCAGTCTGAATCCCTCTATCTGAATCCAATCCCTAGTCTTTTCCCCAGTCTGAATCCCTCTATCTGAATCCAATCCCTAGTCTTTTCCCCCAGTCTGAATCCCTCTATCTGAATCGAATCCCTAGGCTTTTCCCCCAGTCTGAATCCCTCTATCTGAATCCAATCCCTAGTCTTTTCCCCAGTCTGAATCCCTCTATCTGAATCCAATCCCTAGGCTTTTCCCCCAGTCTGAATCCCTCTATCTGAATCGAATCCCTAGGCTTTTCCCCCAGTCTGAATCCCTCTATCTGAATCCAATCCCTAGGCTTTTCCCCCAGTCTGAATCCCTCTATCTGAATCCAATCCCTAGGCTTTTCCCCCAGTCTGAATCCCTCTATCTGAATCCAATCCCTAGTCTTTTCCCCCAGTCTGAATCCCTCTATCTGAATCCAATCCCTAGTCTTTTCCCCAGTCTGAATCCCTCTATCTGAATCCAATCCCTAGGCTTTTCCCCCAGTCTGAATCTCTCTATCTGAATCGAATCCCTAGGCTTTTCCCCCAGTCTGAATCCCTCTATCTGAATCCAATCCCTAGTCTTTTCCCCCAGTCTGAATCCCTCTATCTGAATCCAATCCCTAGTCTTTTCCCCCAGTCTGAATCCCTCTATCTGAATCCAATCCCTAGGCTTTTCCCCCAGTCTGAATCTCTCTATCTGAATCGAATCCCTAGGCTTTTCCCCCAGTCTGAATCCCTCTATCTGAATCCAATCCCTAGTCTTTTCCCCCAGTCTGAATCCCTCTATCTGAATCGAATCCCTAGGCTTTTCCCCCAGTCTGAATCCCTCTATCTGAATCGAATCCCTAGGCTTTTCCCCCAGTCTGAATCCCTCTATCTGAATCCAATCCCTAGGCTTTTCCCCCAGTCTGAATCTCTCTATCTGAATCGAATCCCTAGGCTTTTCCCCCAGTCTGAATCCCTCTATCTGAATCCAATCCCTAGTCTTTTCCCCCAGTCTGAATCCCTCTATCTGAATCGAATCCCTAGGCTTTTCCCCCAGTCTGAATCCCTCTATCTGAATCCAATCCCTAGGCTTTTCCCCCAGTCTGAATCCCTCTATCTGAATCCAATCCCTAGGCTTTTCCCCCAGTCTGAATCCCTCTATCTGAATCCAATCCCTAGTCTTTTCCCCCAGTCTGAATCCCTCTATCTGAATCGAATCCCTAGGCTTTTCCCCCAGTCTGAATCCCTCTATCTGAATCCAATCCCTAGTCTTTTCCCCCAGTCTGAATCCCTCTATCTGAATCGAATCCCTAGTCTTTTCCCCCAGTCTGAATCCCTCTATCTGAATCGAATCCCTAGGCTTTTCCCCCAGTCTGAATCCCTCTATCTGAATCCAATCCCTAGGCTTTTCCCCCAGTCTGAATCCCTCTATCTGAATCCAATCCCTAGGCTTTTCCCCCAGTCTGAATCCCTCTATCTGAATCCAATCCCTAGTCTTTTCCCCCAGTCTGAATCCCTCTATCTGAATCCAATCCCTAGACTTTTCCCCCAGTCTGAATCCCTCTATCTGAATCCAATCCCTAGTCTTTTCCCCCAGTCTGAATCCCTCTATCTGAATCGAATCCCTAGGCTTTTCCCCCAGTCTGAATCCCTCTATCTGAATCCAATCCCTAGGCTTTTCCCCCAGTCTGAATCCCTCTATCTGAATCCAATCCCTAGTCTTTTCCCCCAGTCTGAATCCCTCTATCTGAATCCAATCCCTAGTCTTTTCCCCCAGTCTGAATCCCTCTATCTGAATCGAATCCCTAGGCTTTTCCCCCAGTCTGAATCCCTCTATCTGAATCCAATCCCTAGTCTTTTCCCCCAGTCTGAATCCCTCTATCTGAATCGAATCCCTAGTCTTTTCCCCCAGTCTGAATCCCTCTATCTGAATCGAATCCCTAGGCTTTTCCCCCAGTCTGAATCCCTCTATCTGAATCCAATCCCTAGGCTTTTCCCCCAGTCTGAATCCCTCTATCTGAATCCAATCCCTAGGCTTTTCCCCCAGTCTGAATCCCTCTATCTGAATCCAATCCCTAGTCTTTTCCCCCAGTCTGAATCCCTCTATCTGAATCCAATCCCTAGTCTTTTCCCCCAGTCTGAATCCCTCTATCTGAATCCAATCCCTAGTCTTTTCCCCCAGTCTGAATCCCTCTATCTGAATCGAATCCCTAGGCTTTTCCCCCAGTCTGAATCCCTCTATCTGAATCCAATCCCTAGGCTTTTCCCCCAGTCTGAATCCCTCTATCTGAATCCAATCCCTAGTCTTTTCCCCCAGTCTGAATCCCTCTATCTGAATCGAATCCCTAGGCTTTTCCCCCAGTCTGAATCCCTCTATCTGAATCCAATCCCTAGGCTTTTCCCCCAGTCTGAATCCCTCTATCTGAATCCAATCCCTAGGCTTTTCCCCCAGTCTGAATCCCTCTATCTGAATCCAATCCCTAGTCTTTTCCCCCAGTCTGAATCCCTCTATCTGAATCCAATCCCTAGTCTTTTCCCCAGTCTGAATCCCTCTATCTGAATCCAATCCCTAGTCTTTTCCCCCAGTCTGAATCCCTCTATCTGAATCCAATCCCTAGTCTTTTCCCCAGTCTGAATCCCTCTATCTGAATCCAATCCCTAGGCTTTTCCCCCAGTCTGAATCCCTCTATCTGAATCCAATCCCTAGGCTTTTCCCCCAGTCTGAATCCCTCTATCTGAATCGAATCCCTAGGCTTTTCCCCCAGTCTGAATCCCTCTATCTGAATTCAATCCCTAGTCTTTTCCCCCAGTCTGAATCCCTCTATCTGAATCCAATCCCTAGGCTTTTCCCCCAGTCTGAATCCCTCTATCTGAATCCAATCCCTAGTCTTTTCCCCAGTCTGAATCCCTCTATCTGAATCCAATCCCTAGGCTTTTCCCCCAGTCTGAATCCCTCTATCTGAATCGAATCCCTAAACTTTTCCCCCAGTCTGAATCCCTCTATCTGAATCCAATCCCTAGTCTTTTCCCCCAGTCTGAATCCCTCTATCTGAATCCAATCCCTAGGCTTTTCCCCCAGTCTGAATCCCTCTATCTGAATCGAATCCCTAGGCTTTTCCCCCAGTCTGAATCCCTCTATCTGAATCGAATCCCTAGGCTTTTCCCCCAGTCTGAATCCCTCTATCTGAATCGAATCCCTAGGCTTTTCCCCCAGTCTGAATCCCTCTATCTGAATCCAATCCCTAGGGTTTTCCCCCAGTCTGAATCCCTCTATCTGAATCCAATCCCTAGTGTTTTCCCCAGTCTGAATCCCTCTATCTGAATCCAATTCCTAGGCTTTTCCCCCAGTCTGAATCCCTCTATCTGAATCCAATCCCTAGGCTTTTCCCCCAGTCTGAATCCCTCTATCTGAATCCAATCCCTAGGCTTTTCCCCCAGTCTGAATCCCTCTATCTGAATCCAATCCCTAGTCTTTTCCCCAGTCTGAATCCCTCTATCTGAATCCAATCCCTAGGCTTTTCCCCCAGTCTGAATCCCTCTATCTGAATCCAATCCCTAGGCTTTTTCCCCAGTCTGAATCCCTCTATCTGAATCCAATCCCTAGGCTTTTCCCCCAGTCTGAATCCCTCTATCTGAATCCAATAGATCGTCTGTGGCAGGGAGGGCCAAACCTTTCGACTTTGAGATCCACTTTTAAGACAGGAAATCTTTCGCGATCGACCACAGTACATAAGTCATAATAATGATTTAACACTGCTCGACAAGCCAAGCATGAAGTAACGAATCATACTAAAATTACACGTTTATACTAGAAGTATACACTTTAACAAAAAATCCGTTAAATCTAGCTGTAAATTCTCTCACAAACAGTAAGCCAATGTGTCACAACCACCACTGTATCACAGTAACCAGTACGTTCACATTAGTGTAAGCTGATTTTTGGTTGTTTTACCTCTGAGCGGCACTTTTTTGCACACCATGGGCTAAATGGCCAGGTCACAAGGACCCCGAAGGCTCAGAGAAGGTTGGGGGGAGGGGACCCACTGGAACAGATGTTGGATGACAGATGGTAGCCTCCCGTCAAGGCCATCCATCGTGTTCTTTAACGTGCACAGGGTATGGCACTCCCGCACACGGGGCCACGGCTTAACGTCCCATCCGACGGACGGCGGCCTTTCCAAGCCAATCGGTGTCCCCTACTGACCGTAGGCAGGGCGGGGAATTTTGCGGAGATAAATCTCAACGCTGACCCAGCTGGGACTCGAACCTGGGAACTACAGATTACGAGCCATATTTCTCGGTAACATTTTCAAATCCTTATGGACTTACGACGCATATTAATACCATCTTTACAACATTGACCAAAAACTTTACTAAGTGTTGTCTGAGTGGATTCTTCCTGGTTTTTCCAGCACCTCCTACAGTAGAAGGCCGTACAACTAAATTATGACGTCAGCATGAAAGATCAAGACATTTCTTTATATTTAAGATAGATAGATAGATGAATTTTTATTTCAGATGATGTTTACAGTATACAAAAACGTTTTGCATCTATTATTATTGCCGATGAATTTTAATACCAATTTTAATACTAATGTTTATTTTCAAATATCCCATTTTAAAAAGAAAAATTATTCTTATTTATTTTTATTATTATAACGCTGTTGGGTACGATTAATTTTTTGCTAAATAATGTATGTTTATAAAAAATGATAATAAATATATAATGTTTAGATTTTGAAACTACCTATGCTGAAATAAAAACTTAATTGCACGGCCATCTGTTGTAGGATGTTCAGGATTTTCCCATTGTTCTATCTACTACCTGGTTTTGGCAAAACAGTCTTTTTTGCGACCACAAGGACTATACCCCCCCCCCCCGACAAAATCATCATCAACTGAGTTTTTTTTGCCGCCCAAGGAGATTTTTTTTTGCCACCGAAATAAATTTACTAACTTGCCGCTTCAACTTGATTTATTTTTTTTACAGTCCGAAGCATTGTTAATTTTTTTTCGCCATTTCAAATAAATTCATCTTTTATGCTGCCCTAAGTGACCAATTTGATTTTACTTTAAAAAAAATAATAATAAAAATTTTCCTTTTTAGGCGCTTCAATTCAATTTGGTGTTTTTCTGGAACTTACACACAGCTTAATAATTACAGAACTTAATAAATAATTTGCAGCCAAATTTCTTAATTCTCGATATTCAAAGTATTATATTTTGAAATTGGAATAGTACAAGGTCCGTCAATTGTTAAGGTTATATAATCGATTTAAAACAGGTTTTTTTATGAGAATTTGTCTTTCCTCCATTAAAAAATATGTTACCAGAATTATAGCTCGGAATGTGTTATAGTCTGACCACCCCTAAATGATCTCTAAAAGTAGAGATTTTTTTTCCATGATAAAATATATTATTGAAATCAAAAATTTTGTTTGAATAATAAATTGGATAATTTAAAATTTCTCCTCATAGATGGCGCCACATATAACATCTAGCAAACAGTTAGGTTTTCCGCAACCCATAAGTTTTGGGCTTATTTTTTAATCATTCCTGGATTCTGTTAATTTGAATACCCAAAATTAATCTCTTCTAGTGATTAGCGGTATTAGCTGCGTAACAAAGGGATCTAGGTTCGAGTTATGGATAAAGAATAAAATTTTTTTGTGCTTTAGATCAGGGCTCCGGAACCGGCGGCTCTGAACCTTCAAAAAAAAAGTGGCTCTTGATGCTTTTTCGTTAAATATTCAACTCTGAATTTTTTAAAATGATTTTCATTAGAAAAAAAGCACGAAATGAAGTTGTCAGACGATAGTTTGAAAGCACTGATATAACTGAAATATTCTAAATACACTCGGAATTTGATTTAGTCGAGAAGATTTAAACTCAAAAGTCACCCTCATGAGTGGCTGATTTTTCAATAATTCTTTTCAGTAGTTTTAGAATAAATACTTGAATATACCTCTTTTAAAGTTATACGTTATGATTTTATTTTTGTAATAAAATAATCTGCGGCTTCATTTTTCCTGTTATGGTTCTTGACCGGATAAAGATTTTCATTTGCAGCTCTCGAAATTTGTTGGTTTACCTTTTTCTTGCTGATGTGGCCCTTGATGCAAAAAAAGGTTCCCGCCCCCTGCTTTGGATTGTCGTTCTTCTCCGGTCTTGCCTTCTTCATATCCGTTCTCTAAGGAGAATCATATCCGTTCGAGCAGGGTCGGACTTTGACCTTCCGAAGCTGTGGCAAATTTGAGAGGTCCCAAAAATTTGGAAGTCGAAATATATATAGAGTCCGGATCTAGAAAAGTTGAAACACAAGCGAGCCAGAAAAATAAAAAGATTATAAAGACCGTTTAACAGTATTTATAAAATAAAATAAAAAAATGCATCAAACATAAATGCAGTTAATAATTTTTGCTTCTCTCACTGTTACTAGGATTCTGAAGAGGGGAGGGGGAAATTAAAGGGAACATTAATAAATGAACACAAAACTTAAGTGGTGAAAACATTATTTTATCATTGGTACGTGTAGATCAACAGTGTTTGCACAAAAGATTAATTTAAATTTGAAAATTATTTATTCGTAACAGAGTAAAACTTGAAATGCATTTCTTTGAGGCCCCCTCATATTCCGAGGTTGTAGCTTAATTAATTAGCTTATGTATAAGTCGAGACCTGCTCTCATCCGTTGTTTTAGGCAATGTTATTTAATCATAATTTGTGGCTGTTTGTGTCGTTTTTCTGCTGAAGGCCTGCCATCCTCTCAGACCTTCTACTATGACATATAAACTGACAGGCTGCTGTCAGACCTCTGTGGCAAACAGCTGCTTGAGGGAGTATTTATTTTTTTTATTTATTTATTAGTGGTTTTTTTTATCTAACTATTATAATCTATTATTATATACTGTGAGGAAGCAGAGGCAGACTGGCACATTTTCTTGGACCAGGTAGAGCAGAGGGGTTCGGCATAAATGAAGGACAAGAATTTTATTTGTTGAATGATTTCAATGTGTATTCTATTGATAGTTCGTACTTACCGATTAATATATATAATTTTTTCTGTCAATTTCATCCAACTTCTGTCAATCTCATCGACAATTTCCTTCGTGGATGATTAATTTCTGTTCGTCCACATTAACCCAAGAACTTCTGGACAGTGAGTCCAGAAGTTCTTGGGTTAATGTGGTCTCACAAAAAATATTGATACCATACTAAGCATTATACCTAACATCCAACGCGACAATTGTATAATGTGTAATATTAGAATTATTATTATTCAAAGCAAGTCATGCTCCTATGAGCCCCTGGCAGTCCGCTTGCTTGCTTGCTTTACATCACAGAAATTGGGAGGTCCTTTTTCAGGCTTTTCCACCCCTGGCAGTCCGCCTGAATACGGCCACCTTTATACAAGGGGGCCTGAGCAGCCTTTGACGAAAGGACGACAGAAAGAAAGAAAATCAAATATGGATGAAATTTTTTAGACATTTATTCTGTCTACTTTTAACTAAAATCTGTTTGTTTAAATCACATAAAATAATTCATTCATTATGAATGAATATTTATGAAAGTTTTAAAACTGTTTACGATATTTTTAACAATTTATAGCTTCCAGTGCGTTTTTAAAAAAGCAGAAATATAAGGGCAGAATATTTCTGAGATCATTCCTTTGAATTGAATCAAATCAATAATTGAATAGTCCTGCATAAGATTCCTTGTATTTATGCAGACTCATTCAGACAATTTTTTGAGCCTAAGATTATTCCTTTATTATTGCATTGTCTAGAATTGGCTTGACCTAGTTCAGATCACAGAGGCCGACTGAGCACAACTGCTGGCAGCGCCACCTTTAGTATCGGACGTTATTTTCATTTTCCCGTCAGTTTTTCAAAGCGTGTGGACCTCTTCTTTGCACATCCACAGATAACTAGTTATTAGCTTCTTTTTATGTTGATGTTGCATGTAACATCCAATGCGGCATATATGTAAAGTAAGAATTATTATTGCAAACAAAGGCCTCGCTTTGATAAGGGTCCGGAACGCTACAGTGCCCAGCAGTTTTGCGAGTCCGTGCCAGTTGACAGACTTTTATGTGACCTTAAGTGTGTGTGTGTGTGGGGGGTGTAAAACTCGCAGGTCTGCCTTCGATCAGTAGGGGTTTGGATAGACCGCCGTCCGTCCGTTGGACGGGAACTAAAGCCGTTGCCCCTTGAGTGGGATCATAATTAGGTTCACCCTAAGAGTCTTATGATGATCATAACAACTTCATTTGCAACCTGAAACTATTTTTCATTGTCAGTCGGTAATTTAATATCTGCTTATTAAAATTTAAATTATTCTTGAATAATGTAGAGAGAGCTTGTTAACCAAGCGTTGCCCTGTTCCGTAAATAAATTATATAAACATTGGGAAAGCTTCAGCATTTTGTTACGTGAACCGTAAATATTCATAACGAAGTTTCAGACATTAATGAGACGCTCGCTGACATTTCTTTTAAAAGATTTTATCTCCTTTGTCGCAAACCCATTTTTTAAAAATTAGTTCACTTGGTGAACATATTGTGAAGACAACTTAGTACTCCAGTTATGATGCGTACTCCATTGAAAGTATCACGCTCTCCTCACAAGTTCCAGCTGGGTCAGCGTTGAGATTTATCTCCGTAAAATTCCCCGCCCTGCCCACGGTCAGTAGGGGACACCGATGGGCTTGGAAAGGCCGCCGTCCGTCGGATGGGACGTTAAGCCGTGGCCCCGTGTGCGGGAGAGCCATACCCTGTGCACGTTAAAGAACACGCTGGATGGCCTTGACGGGAGGCTACCATCTGTCTCCCAACAGCTGTTCCAGTGGGTCCCCTCCCCCAACCTTCTCTGAGCCTTCGGGGTCCATGTGACCTGGCCATTTAGCCCATGGTGTGCAAAAAAGTGCCGCTCAGAGGTAAAACAACCCAACCCAACCTCACAAGTTGCAGACAATTAATTATGAATTCGTGTGTACTTCAAACAGATATATTTATATTTAGAAAGAATATTTTTTCCTTTCTGGCACACATTTATTCTCTTGCCACTCACTCACACTTCTCAGATAATGTTCGAAAATGAGCATTTGCACAGGAATTTTTTCAAAATTCCGGAATTCCAGAAGAAGCATAAAAGCCAGAAACAATGAGAGATAATTTTCAAGATTAATACTACCATCAAATATTTTGACAAAAGTAAAAGGATGGTTCGGCTGTTTTACCTCTCAGTAGCATTTTTTTGTACACAATGGGCTAAATGGCCAGGTCACAAGGACCCCGAAGGCTCAGAGAAGGTTGAGGGAAGAGGACTCACTGCATACCTGTTGGGTAGCCTCCCGTCAAGGCCATCCATCGCGTTTTTTAACGTGCAAAGGGTACGACTCTCCCGCACACGGGGCCACGGCTTAGTTTCCCATTTGATAGGTGACATGATTTTCTAGCCAGTCAGTGTCCCTATTGACCAAGGGCGGAGTGGGGAGTCTTGCGGAGATAAATCTCAAAGCTGACCTAGCCGGGACTCGAACCTGGGAACTACAGATCATGAGCCTGGCGCACTACCGACTGAGCCACCCCCAGCCCTCGAGCACTGGGAGAGAGTCTTGAAAATTAATGCTTTGAAAGGGAAAGTTACGACAACTTTTAAATCTTTTGAGAAATGCAAAATAAAAATAATTTAACATCATTTAATTAAATATCGTGGGTCCAGCAGATTAAGTGGTATTATTATATAACTTTTATAATATTATTATTAAAATTTGCTTCCTCCTACGGATAGATGGAAGTATGAAAGCTCAGGGCAGTTTGTTTTTGCTACATAAAAGACAGCAAAGAGTTAAGGACCATTCCCAGTTTATAGGAGCCTTCTCATACAAGAGCATGAGTAGTGGTGCCCCAGCCTAGCCGGTTTTGACCTTAAAAAGTCCCCAAGGTCACGGCCACGCGCACTTTCGGTCTCGACATGTCTTACACATCCTTTTACACATTTAGGTTATTGGTTTATTTCTGGTTATATATCTTCTTTCCGGTTCTTTCGCCCCGTTTTCATCCTTTACACATCTTGTCAAGCCATCTGGTCTCACCATTTGCCTTGTATCCTATGGACCACGTTTTGCTGACGGATGGTTTGCCATAGAATCCATTGTGTGCCAAAAGAGTGCCGCTCAGAGGTAAAATAATCCAACGTGGAGTGCTCTTCCCCAACTTTCAGGTCAGGTCACAAAACCCCAAAGGCTCAGAGAAAGTTAGAGAAGGGAACACACTGGACAGCCAGATGGAAATTTTCCGTCATGACTATATATATATATAATTTTCATGCGAAAATTTATATTTAATTTTCGTTTTGAAAGTAAATTCCAGCAAATTCAAAAACGTTCAAAAACTAATTATAAAGAAACCCAAACTTGAAGTTACGTATACTAATTCTAATGAAAACAAAATTCTAAGCATTAATTATAAAAATTAAAAGTTAATTGTCAGGACGCAAAATTTAGAAGTTAATTCTGTTGAAACAAAATTTAAATTAATTGAGTATCATAATAAAAACAAACGAAAAATTCATAGTTTATTTTAATAAAAACAAATTCGAAACTACCACCAGAAAAGTTAACCAGATGATTATACGAAATTTTATCGCAAAAGTTATGAGTAAACAAGTTGCAATTGAGGAAAGTGTTGACTTCAAAATGAATTTCAAAATAAATGCCAATACCTTCGAGTAAGTGGCTCTCAGCTGTCTCGCTGCACACTGAAATGTTTCGTCAGTTCCCTATTTCTATTCTCTATCACAATTAAGCTAATCACATAAAGGATATGAAACTTCCGCTCCTTTTGCCATAGAATAAATTCTAATGTACCAGAAGCCACATTAAAACAATGACATTTCCTCTGCCGACATCCGCTTGGTGTATCACGTCTCTTCCTCGAAGAGGGCATGACCCCAACCTCAACAAATAGCAGCAGTAAATCCATGCTACAAGATGAGAGTGATTGGCCAGGAGTCTAATCTACATTACAGGGAGTCTGCTCCTGTCGCAGCGGTGATTAGTGATGGGAGCATCCCAGTGATGAGGATGGAGACTGAGATACGTGCTCCGCATCAAGTGGGAGAGGATGAAGGATGGTGCTGAGGTCTTTTGAGGCCTGCAGCTCAGGAGACATGGAGGAAGGTTCCTTTTTTCCTGATTTGAAGAATGACACTAATTGAATTGCTCGATTTAATTGCAAAAAAAAAAGGTGCTGTTACATTTCACAAACGTTCTTATGTACGTGCGCTATTATTGTTAGTTGTCTGCATTGTTTTAACAAGTTTATCAAGATGTTTATGAAGAACGTTTAATTCTTTTACTAGACACGCAGCAACAAAATACTTTTATTTTTGTTTCTGGGCTGGAGTAAGGAAGTAAAGGAAAAGTTCTAAAAGTTCTGGAAGACTCCAAAGATTTAGAACAGGGGTGTATCTGCCAGTGGTTAGGTGCCTGACGCAGAAAAATATTCGGGAGAATGAATGACTGCGGTGGGTGTAAGTCGGTCTGATTGAAACGAATGGGTTAGAGCATCATTCCATCTTTTGTTTCATGATTTATTCTTGCCCGTTAATGAAATATATTATGTTTTCCCTCTGTTTCTAGTCAGGTTTTAAAACTACTGTTACAAAATACGTGTATAATAATATTACCTTATTACACTAGTGTCAATCCAAGTTCAGCAACAAATGCAAAAATCGGCATATCTGAGGCGATAATTGACAATAACAAAAGTAAGATTTTTTACATAAAAATAACTTGATATTTTTTACGTCTTGAGATTTTTTACATAAAAAACGACGCTGAGTTCAAATCTGCACACGAAATTTATATTAAACCCAATCGCGAATGGGAAACAGGTCGGTATATAAAAGCATCTCATTTGTACGTGGGCGTCAGTTCGTGTAAGAGTCTTGACTTACGACAGAGATAGCCAACAGATAGTGGCCTGAAGTAACGCTTTGAGTGAAGAAATGAGGTGGACCATTGCTATAAGACTTATTCCTGGACATCCGAGGGCCACGTTGATCAAGGGGCATTCCTAAATGCAAGGGGCAGTAGAACCCATACACGCCAGTTCGCTTTCGATCTTGTTGCAACCATGGGAAGAGCTGTATCCCTGCAAAATGTGCCCAGAAGGTTTATTCAAGATGGTGAGATGTGTGGGTGTCCCTTTAACATCCGGCCATTACAGAGCCCGACTGAATTGGTCTCGACAGCATCGCAACTGGACTCAATGTCAATGGAACAATATTCTGTTTACCGATGAATCCTGATTTAGTCTCCTAACCGATTCCCAAAGACTATTGGTCTGGAGACAATTCTGGAATCAGATATCATCCCATTAACAACCGGGAAAGAGGCAGTTTTGGAGTTGGTGGTGTGTTGTTGCGGGCAGGCATCACTCTCAATGGCAGCACAGATCTTCATATCTTCCCAGGAGGGACTGTAACAGCTGTAAGGCATCGCAATGAGATTCTATGTTCGCCCTATGTCACATCAATGGGTCCTAATTTCATGTTAATAGACGATAATGCTCGCTTGGTGGACCAATACCTTGAGAGTAAAACCATAGTCCGTATGGATTGGCCTTCCCGATCACCTGACCTAAACCCCATAGAAATGTTTGGACGCTCTATGACGACTCATTATCGGTTGCAATCCTTCTCCCAGGAGCTCCGATCTGCTTTATGCATTAATGGCAATTTCTTCCTCAAACCCTTATTTTCAGCATGACGAGTCAGTGTGCAGCCTGTATCGTTTTTCGAGTCATCACACACCATATTAAAAATATGTTACCATTGAACTTTTACCATCAATTATGAAAGTTATTAATTATTATTAAGTCTTAATTCAGTATTAATAGCGGTAATTTTTACCTCGCAAGATTATTCAACATAATTTCAAATATAAGTGCCATATTATAATCAATAAATTTGAATCTTTATTGATTTCATTACCAATCGTTATTACTTATTTATTATTATTTTTATCATTGTTGATTATAACGGCTTACCGAAATCCCTCAGTAATTGCAAAACTGTCAAGAAAGTTTCACGTTGAGGTAATCATTTTCTAATTTGAATATCTCATTAAATATTCATGGATATTCGTTTGTTTTTCATGTATTAATGGGATATATGTATGATCATGGATTTCAACTGTAAGTTTCAGTAAAATCCAACGAAGGACTTGTTTGTAGTTCGTGTTTATTTGTGAGTACCGTTGTATTTTGTCGCTTTCGTTCCTTTTGTTAAAATCCTTCAGCGAGGTCGGCCGCGATCAGCAACATTGTTAACAGGAGAGTGGAAGTAGAGGAAAAATTGGCAACCTGCTATCCCAAACAACTATTATCTGATATCTTTAATTAATTTAATGAGTTCCAAGACTAGGACTTATATCTCGAAGTCTAGTGCCTGATAGGCAATAACAAAAGTTAAAACAGATAAACCCCAAAGGGGCCACAAGGGCAAAACGAATTTGCTAAAAAAGCACAACTAAAAGGTAAACATGCGGGTGTCAAACATCATAATCTTTGGACGCTTGAATTGGCTTAAAACCAAGGGATCATAATCAGTCAAGGATCTAATCATATCATAAGGATGATCTCCCATTGGCTCAAAAAAGGTGTTCGCGAGCTTCCGAATATGAGTGTAAACATGGTCAGTGCTCAAATCAGTGTAAATGGTCTTTTCACAAACCATGGAGCACTGACCATAGATCTGAGGATTTTATTTTGGAAGCTTTGAAGCCTCCTGACATTGGTGTTGGTAGTGTTGCCCTATAATGGTGAAGCACATGTCTGGACTAGTCGCAGAAGAGTCTTGTATAGAAATAATTTCTTTTCTGGAGGCAGTTTTAATCTCCACCCGATCAGGGAAGCAAGTTTACACCTGATGATCTGAGCTTTCAAAACAACTATTATTTCGTGTACAGATTTAAAAGTAGTACTTGGTGTTAAAATTCTACTGGTAGTTACTTATTTCAGAAAATAAAAACAGAAACATTTAACAATACGTTAAAGAAATCGTAACAAAGAACTATTTTATTTGCTAAAATAAAAAAAATTCAAGAATAAAAATTCTTAATATATTTTTACATTCATAAATTTCTCTCTTTTTGTCACAATCATTCAAGAGCAAATTCTCTTCTTCATTTTAGAGCTGATTCTGTTTTGGTGGTTCAAATTTTCCTGCATAGAATTCAGGCAACCAATAACCTATTAGAGTATTTTTAAAAAAAAAGCAAATAGATGGAAAATATATTTCTGAAAAATTTTCTCGGAAATATTCATTTTCCTCTTGATTATTTGGAAAGTCAATTCACGATGCATTGGCATCTTTTCTTCGGAAGATCGAGTCAAGAAAATAAGACAGAAAAGAAATAAGACCGCACAGAAATAAGATTAATGAATGTCAAGGAAATGTCATCCCTTTCTCGCTGCTAGTTTCGTGACATCGACGATTATTTCTTTTTTCTTTGTTGACTACAGCAATTGGCCTGAAACTTTCTTGACAGTTTTATAATTACTGAGGGATTTCGGTAAGCTGTTATAATCAACAATGATAAAAATAATAATAAATAAATAATAACAATTGGTAATGGAATCAATAAAAATTCAAATTTATTGATTATAATATGGCACTTATACTTAAAATTATGTTGAATAATTTTGCGACGTATAATTACCGCTATTAATATTGTACAAAGATTTTAATATCATTAATCAAATATTATTCATACAAGCTGTTAATTTTCTCTTACTGTCGTTATTGAATACACTGTTAGATACTATTGGAGAATTACTTCTTTAATGATTAATGTGATAAATGATATCAATAGGTATATGAATTATTAATGATTAATAATGATCAATAGATTTATGATGCATTACAAAGGGAATAATTTGGAAAAATTTGACGGAATTGACTGAGTTGATACAGTATTGAACGAAACACTCTTCCAAGAGAGCATTTTTTGCCAAATTGCGAGATTTATGATTTTCCCTTCATTTTATTGGTTGCGCAAATTTGGCAAGATGGCCAGGTCACAAGGGCTCAGAGAGAGTTGTGTGTGTGGGGGGGAGGGGGCCCTACTGAAGAATTATTAGGATGGTAGTCTCCCGTCAAGGCCATCCAAAGTGTTCTCTAACGTGCACAGGATATAGCTCTTTCCTGCACATGATACCACAGCTTTAAATCCCATCCTACGGACGGCGGTATTTCCAAGACGATAAAAGTCCCCTTCTTACCAAGGGCTGAGGGGGTGGGGGTAGTTTAGCGGAGTTCAACACTGACCCAATCGGGACTCGAACTCGGGAACTGCAGATTACGACCCTGGCGCGCTACCGACTGAGCCAAATCATCGCCTTATTTTATAGAATCTTGTAAGAAACTCTTCTTACTTATTTCACTAAGTATTTTAAATACTATCAAGCTGTTTTTAGTCAACATCTTAAAGATAGGAGTAGAGGAGAAATTGTTTGGGCAGGGTGGGATCGGCACCCACGTCCTCCTGACGTCTGGCATCTGGTGCTCTGATCGCTCAGCTGCTGACCGCCAAGCAATCTCTCTTCCACCGCTGATTTTATGCCATTCCCACCCGGCACAAGATAATTTTTCCCTTTCCACCCATCTTTAACCTGCTGACTAAAAAGAGTGGATAAAATACTCAGTGAAATCAATGATGAGCTGTGAATGTCTTTGTATTATTCTTACATATTTTGCTCACTACATAGGTTTCTTCCTAAAAATTCTGTTCTGACTGTTAAAACTAGCTGTGTCCAAGAGGGAATAGGGGGGATGTTTTTTTTTACCTCTTAGCCGAGTTGGGTTGTTTTACCTCTGAGTGGCACTTTTTTGCACACCATGGGCTAAATGGCCAGGTCACATAGACCCCGAAGGCACAGAAAAGGTTGGGGGAGGAGACCGACTGGAACAGCTGTTGAGAGACAGAGGGTAGCCTTTTGTCAAGGCCATCCAACGTGTTCTTTAACGCGCACAGGGTATGGGCTCTCCCGTACATGGGGCCTTGGCTTAACGTCCCATCCGACGGACGGAGGTCTTTCCAAGCCCATCAGTGTCCCCTACTGACCGTGGGCAGGGCAGGGAATTTTTCGGAGATAAATCTCAACGCTGACCCAGCTGGGACTCGAACCTGGGAACTACAGATTACGAGCCTAGCGCGCTACCGACTGAGCCCTCTCAACCACTGTAGCAAGCAGTTGCTTGAGGGGGGAGGGATTTATTTTTATTTATACTGAAATAAATTTTTATTATCCAGTTGAAATAAATTTTAGAAAACAAATTTTATTCCCCGTGACGTTGGCAGATGCTTTTGCCTTTTCTCTGTGTTGCGAAAAACTCTTATTTTTGTAATCAGCAGAGGGAGGGAATGTTAGGACAAGAAGAATTAATCAAAAGCAATAATGCTAAACGGATTAAGGCAAAGAGTAAGTAAGGTTCCTTACTTAATTTTTATGGAGGACTGGGGATTGCATTGAAGACAATACACAGTAAATATCCTCACATACGTTAATTACATTGAAGACAATACACAGTAAATATCCTCACATACGTTAATTACATTTAAGACAATACACAGTAAATATCCTCACATACGTTAATTACATTGAAGACAATACACAGTAAATATCCTCACATACGTTAATTATATTGAAGACAATACACAGTAAATATCCTCACATACGTTAATTACATTGAAGACAATACACAGTAAATATCCTCACATACGTTAATTACATTGACGACAATACACAGTAAATATCCTCACATACGTTAATTACATTGAAGACAATACACAGTAAATATCCTCACATACGTTAATTACATTGAAGACAATACACAGTAAATATCCTCACATACGTTAATTACATTTAAGACAATACACAGTAAATATCCTCACATACGTTAATTACATTGAAGTCAATACACAGTAAATATCCTCACATACGTTAATTACATTGAAGACAATACACAGTAAATATCCTCACATACGTTAATTACATTGAAGACAATACACAGTAAATATCCTCACATACGTTAATTACATTGAAGACAATACACAGTAAATATCCTCACATACGTTAATTACATTGAAGACAATACACAGTAAATATCCTCACATACGTTAATTACATTGAAGACAATACACAGTAAATATCCTCACATACGTTAATTACATTGAAGACAATACACAGTAAATATCCTCACATACGTTAATTACATTGAAGACAATACACAGTAAATATCCTCACATACGTTAATTACATTGAAGACAATACACAGTAAATATCCTCACATACGTTAATTACATTGAAGACAATACACAGTAAATATCCTCACATACGTTAATTACATTGAAGACAATACACAGTAAATATCCTCACATACGTTAATTACATTGAAGACAATACACAGTAAATATCCTCACATACGTTAATTACATTGAAGACAATACACAGTAAATATCCTCACATACGTTAATTACATTGAAGACAATACACAGTAAATATCCTCACATACGTTAATTACATTGAAGACAATACACAGTAAATATCCTCACATACGTTAATTACATTGAAGACAATACACAGTAAATATCCTCACATACGTTAATTACATTGAAGACAATACACAGTAAATATCCTCACATACATTAATTATTTTTTCACGCAGTGACCAGAACTGTTGAGACCCTTTCCGAAGCCCTGCCGATAGAAAGACGAGTCCTGCTCTAGAAGCCATGTTCGAGTCGCACTTGGGCCTCTCTGCAAAATTTCCCGCATAGCCCTTATTCACTAGGGGACACCGATGGGCTTGGAATGGGCCGTCCGTCGAATGGGACGTTAAGCCGTAGTCCAGTGTACGGGTTGGGTTGGTTTTTTTACCTCTGAGCGGCACTTTTTTGCACACCATGGGCTAAATGGTCAGGTCACAAGGACCCCGAAGGCTCAGAAAAGGTTAGGGGAAGGGACCCACTGGAATAGCTGTTAGGAGACAGATGGTAGTCTCCCGTCAAGGCCATCCAGCGTGTTCTTTAACGGGCACAGGGTATAGCTCTCCCGCACACAGGGCCACGGCTTAACATCCCATCCAACGGACGGCGGCCTTTCCAAGCCCATAGGTGACTCCTTTTGACCGTGGGCAGGGCGGGGAGTTTTGAGGAGATAAATCTCAACGCTGACCCAGCTGGGACTCGAACCTGGGATCTACAGATTACGAGCCTGGCGTGCTACCGACTGAGCCCCCCCCCCCCCCCCCAAGTGAAGGGAGAGACATACTCTGTGCACTTTAAAGAACACGCAGCCTGGCCTTAAGAGAGGCTACCATCTGTCTCATAACAGCTTGTTCAGTAGGTCCCCGTCCCCCAACCTTCTCTGAACCTCCGTGGTCCTTGTCCCCCCGTAGTCCTCTGAACCCCCGTGGTCCTTGATTAAGGCAAAGAGTAAGGTTCCTTACTTTAACGTATTAGGTTTTTTACCTTATTGTGTGCAAAAGAGTGCCGCTCAGAGGTCAAACAGCCCAATCCGTTATCCTGCACTTCTATCTGTTAGTGAGTTGTACTGGTTCCGACATCCCATTGCAATCAATCTAAAAGGTTCATCAGTTTGCATCCACATGAATCTCTCAGCATCCCACATAGGGTAAACGCCATGTTAGGCAAATACAAGTAGATCAATCGAGCGACGATTCGCTCGTGAAAATTAATTGCATTGTATGGAAATCACTGAAATATTATGACAGGGAATAGCCTCAGTCGTACGCGCGGATATTTGGAGGCTTTTTGTCCTTGCTTGATGTTATTTTGACAAATAATTGAAATAAATAAATATCCCCTCAAGCAGCTGCTTGACACAGAGGTCTGACAGAAGCCTGTCAGTTTATAACAAATACGCCATAGAGAAAATCTGTGAGGAAGGCGAGACCTCAGCAGAAAGCACACACAGACATCCATGCCCTTACCGGGACTCTAACCCAGGTACCCTTGATCAGCATTCAAGCACGCTACTCATGTGGCCACAGCTTACAAATTATTAAAATAGTACAAAATATATTTTTTAATACCCTTTCAAGCAGCTGCTTTCTACAGAGGTCTGACAGGAGCCTGTCAGTTTATATGCCATAGTAGAAGGTCTGAGAGGATGGCAGGACCTCAGTACAAAACGACGGATACATCCATGCCTTATCCGGGGCTCGAACCCAGGTCCCTTAGATCAGTAGCCAAGCGCGCTAACCACTCGGCCACGGGACGTATTTATCTTTGCATTTTCATACGAAGCAGGAAGAAAGAACATTGGGAAGAATACTGATTTACGAAATTTATGATTAAAATTAGGTTTAGGGTTTTCTTGAACACGGAGGGGGCGGGGGTGGCTCAGTCGGTTGCGCACCAGGCTCGTAATCTGCAGTTACCAGGTTCGAGTACCATCTGGGTCAGCGTTGAGACTTATATCCGCAAAACTACCCGCCCTTCCCACGGTCATTAAGTGACACCGATGGGCTTGGAAAGGCCGCCGTCCGTCGGATGGGACGTTAAGCCGTGGCCCCGTGTGCAGGAGAGAGCCATACCTTGTGCACGTTAAAGAAACACGCTGGATGGCCTTGACGGGAGGCTACCATCTGTCTCCCAACAGCTGTTCTAGTGGGTCCCCTCCCCCAACCTTCTCTGAGCCTTCGGGGTCCATGTGACCTGGCCATTTAGCCCATGGTGTGCAAAAAAGTGCCGCTCAGAGGTAAAACAACCCAACTTCGAGATAGCCATTATGATATAGTGGCGAAATACTTTGGGAAAGGTTTCTTTTAAGTGACTGATTTCGAAGACTCATGTGAGCCAATCAGACCGTCTGCATGACGGAAGTGATAATGCCGATTGCTGCTTACTGAGCGCCAGAGCGCAGGCTGATGACAAATTAGCGGATTAGCGTTGGATTCCTTCTCGTCCACCCACCCACAGAGTCTTTTAGTGACGTCGATGGCTTTGTTGGCGGATGTTAATTACGTCACACAATGGAGTGTCAACGATGGATTCGAAAAGGGGGATCGACCGCAACTTTTTTTTGCGGGGGGGGGGGGGGGGGGGGGGCTCCGTCGGTAGCGCGCCAGGCTCGTAATCTGTAGTTCCCAGGTTCGAGTCCCAGCTGGGTCAGCGTTGAGATTTATCTTCGCAAAACTCCCCGCCCTGCCCACGGTCAGTAGGGTACACCGATGGGCTTGGAAAGCCGCCGCCCGTCGGATGGACGTTATGGTTCTTCCGTACATACAGCCAAAGCCCCATGTACGGAAGAACCATACTCTGTGCACGTAACTAACTACCCGTCATGCTGGATGGCCTGGACGGGTAGGTCTGTCTCCCAGCAGCTGTTCCAATGGGTCCCCTCCCACAACTTTCTCTGAGCGTTCGGGGTCTTTGTGATTTGGCCATTTAGCCCATGGTGTGCAAAAAAAAAAATCCCGCTCAGAGGAAAAACAACCCAACCCGGGGGGAGGGAGTTATCAAATCGTCCACATTCTCCGTGAATGATGTCACGTGAGCAGCTGCATCTAAATCACCTTTCACGATTTTACGTCCGAGCCCCTTACACTCGGACATCTTTTATCCGATGATTCACTTTTAACTACTGTTTTCGAATTTTTACGCTTTACCGGATATTATACTCGTTTATAAATTTTCTCTTTTTTAGTGGATTTTTACCTGCTTTTTCCATGGGTCCTATACACCCCTTGTTATTGTTGATTTTACACTTGTTGTTTTCTTTTATTCTTTTTCTATATATCGTTTTTATGCTGTGTTGTTTGTGTCTCTTTTAAATTTGGTTGTGGGTTTCATATCTTTTACCCTTTTAATCGTTTGTTTGGCGCAATATAGCCTTAGTTGCTATTGCGCCAAAACAACCCCAAACAACCAACCAAAAGCATCTAAATCACCACGCAGATTTTCATATAAGTTGTCGTCGTAGTCGTTGAAATTATGACCAAATGACGAACTTACCATACGCGAAGTGAGATCAAATACTCCTAATACGGGCCAGAATCACTGGTGCGCTAAAAGTTTTAAATCATTTTAATTTCCAAATTTGCCGTCCAGTGGCTAGGTGGTTAACGCGCTTGGCTTCTGATCAAAGGGGCCTGGATTGGAGGATCGGGTAAAGCATGGATGTTTGTATTTCTCTTTCTGCTGAGGTCCTGCCATCCTTAAAGATCCTCTACTATGGCATATAAAATGACAGGTTCCTGTCATACCTTTGTGGCAAGCAGCTGCTTGAATGGGTATGTCTTTTAATACAATTTATTTCTTATGATTTTATCAAATTAATTATTAACATTTAAAGAAAAAGAGCAACCTGCACTACTTTAAGATAATTAACTTTAAATACTCATAGTATATATATATATAATATATATTAAAATTTGTTTTTTTGTTAGTAAACTGTCCGGACCCGTTTCGTGTAAGCTCTGATAAAGTTACTTATACCATATCGGGCCCGGACAGTGTACATACAGAAGAATTAATTTAAAAATATGGTAATTTAACTAGTTTCTTCTTTAAATTCAACTAGTAACTTTGCTTCCTTTAAAAATTAGGTAACTGATTTAAAAAATTGAGATAATTAGTAATTTCGAAATGAATAAATAATTTAATGTTGTTATAGCTTGTTAAATTTTATAAAAATCAACAATGAAAAACCTTATACATATTAAATTTCTTTCCATTCTTCCGTTCAACTGCAGTCCGGGGCCGGGCGTATCTAGAAGGCCCAAACAAGAGAGTTGCCCTTGGCTGCTAATGCCTAGCACGATTTTAAAGAGAAATGAATATTTTTCGGACTTCTACAACCTTTGAAATTAGCAAGAACAAAATAAATTTACGAAATATCGAAACTGAAAAATCAGAACGCGCTATGAGCTATTTTTCTTTCAGTTGATTATTAGATTGTAAAGCAGCATACACTGAGTAATCATTGAATTATGATCAACGCATCTCATGTTACGAAAATGGGACGTCATATTCAAAGCTCTGTAATTTCGAATGAATTGTCGAAAATCCAAAACTCCAGAGTCCCGAGGATGAGGATTTGAAACTCTGTGGTTTATTGATCAGTCATTAATGGTATCTTAATCTATGTAATTTATTTTGCACTAAAATTAGGACAATTTTATTTTATACGATCTTTGCAATTATGATTCAAAGAGCATATATTTATATAGAGCAGTGGTTGTGAGAGGGTGTGCCGAAGAATTTCGGATTTTATTGGGGATAAAAGGAAATTTATAAACTATTTCGTTGCTGCTTTAGGCCACTGATTCTTCATTTTACTTTTTCGTACCTCAATGCACGTTATAACTTGAACAGAATAGCTCTGCTTTTAAAAACGACTCCACGGAAATGGCTATTATTGAAGGCAAACCGCGCATGCGTGAGTTCTCTTGTAGTGTTGCCAACTTAAATTTTTAATGTGACGCGAGTATTCACGGCGAAAAATATTACGCCGTGAGCAAAAAAATTTGAGAATCACTGATATCGACAATTTAAGTAAATGAGAAAGCTAATAGGACCAAGTAGAGAGCCTTGTGGCACACCTTTTTAATATCTTTTAATTTATATTTATTTCTCCAAAATTTTACTCTCTGTTAAATAACTTTTGAATCATTTATAAATATTCCCTCTGAACCCACATGTTTACGAGAGAAATGCTTACGGTCTAGTGCAGTGTTTCGCAAATTGTGTGCCGCGAGAGATTTTCAAATTCACACTAGATATTCCAAAGATTTCATTTTCACCTGATTTGTGTTATCGACGTACTTTAATATCGACGTGTAATCGATGTGCTTTAATAAAAATCTTTCAGATTTTATCAACTGGGATCTTGTAAGTATTTATCAAGCTTTTGAGCCAAGAATAATGCAAATTTGTTCGCAGAAGCAAGCTCATACATCCCATTAAAATATGTTCATATCTAAATTTTAAATAAAATGCATTTAACGAAACTTCAATTTTCCTCTTTTTAGGTAACCACCAAAATTCTTTTTTAGGTGTGCCGCGGAAAAAAAATTTAGATTCAGTGTGCCGCAGAGTAAAAAGGTTTGCGAGAAACTGGTCTAGTGGAAGACCTTTTTTAAATATCCCCCACCTCCGAATAAACATGCTTTTTATTCACTTTTATTCATACTATGCAAAATATCTTAATAAGATTTTCTGCGCATTGAATTCCTTCCTAAAGTGAAACTGGTTGTTTCTAAAATTTTGGTCTAAATTAGAAAATTTGTTAAGTAAGGTTAAGTTTTAGGAAATTTGTTAATTTCTCGAAATGTAACTTTAGAAGAATGTGGAATTATAAAAAAATGCAAAACTGGAAAAGAAAAAAAAGTTCGTTTTCTGAGTGAACTGAAATCTTTCATGTAGTCGAAAGCTTCACATGGGAGCAAACCATTTTTGTTTAATGTGAAGTGCAAGTTTTTCTGAAAGAATTTAATATTGATTTTTCGATTCTACCGAGACAAGATTTGCTCATGTTTGGTTGTAAAAAAGTTCTTAATCAAATTGTGTTCTGGTCTGCAGACGAAAATGAAGCAAAATATCTTTCTTTTTCAGTGTCAGCTCTCTTTGTTGACTCACTAATAAAAAATAGCAATGAGGTTTTAACGAGAGAAACACGAAAAACTGCAAAAGAAACACAAAAAAAAGCAAAAGAAACGTGACATGTGTTCAATCTTTGTAACGGAGTTCTCTTAAAATCAAACTGAAACACAGGACATGATAGACAAGTATATAGGCTCGGATGTAAAAACTAAAGGGGAGGGGGGGGAAAGAAATCCAATCGAGCAGTAAAAAATTAATATAGGGGGGAAATAAGATGCAATCGAGAAGAAAAAATTAAAAAAAGAGGGAAGGGGGCAAGAAACTACTCGAGTTGTAAAAAAAAAAGAGTATCAAGGAAAGAGACTGGATTCCCATTGCAATTTAACATTTTACCTTCCACTTTAGTTTTCTGTAAAAACTTTTCTTGAAAAATTCATGAAATGTACATAACTTTCAAAAATTTTACATCTATTACGGCACCTTTGCCCCCCCTACTAGATCGGATACTGTAAGTATATATATGCAATTTAAAATAGAAAAAATATTCCTTAGAAAATAAATATTCGAGTTCAACATTTTGACGTTTTAATCTTCGTCGGAACAGAAAATACCTCTTTGAAAAAACCATATTCACCTTTTTTCTACCTTTTAGATTTGGTTTCTAGTGTTTTCGCTTAACATTCGCCTACTAAGAGCTAAGATGGACACTTTAGTTGTGTAGGAAACATTTTACTGTGTAGCAAAGAGCGGCTGACATTATAACAGACAGAGCTGTCGGTTTTATTAGGTTAGTTCAACCAAAGTGGCCTGAAAGTCTGTTTGTTACTCGGCGACAAATAGCAAACGAAATTAACGCGCTAATGAAATTTCCCTGTGGAAGAGGAAAACCGAAAGAAAAGATAACTAGGAATCCTGTTGTCCTCTGCTCAGCATCCGTCTGAAATAGAAACGGTAAACAAACATTCGGATGGCAGTTAAGATGAAATTAACACATGTCTCTTATTGAGGTTTGTCGTAATTACTCAGGACCACGTGTATGACCTTCAAGGAATGTCACTGAATACTGTTTAGTTTACAAACAATCCTCGTTGACAATTTCGAGAAGAATTGGAAGAAAAATGGTTTATTTTTGATAAGCATTTTATTTTCTGAAATTAAACTTTGTTTTTGTAATTCTTGAACGAAATTGTAGATGTAATGAAAAGAAGTAAAAAAATAAATAATAATAAATAAAATATTTCTCTTCATACATTACTCAGATTTTTTCTCTCTCTCTCTCATAAGAGAAAGGTATATGTAAATTTTTTATTATTTTGCAGGTAATTGATAATGCATCAAATTTCCCCTGTCTATTGGCGCTAATCGAGGAAGTGTGGAGGGGGGCTGATTTTTAGATTTGACAGGGAATGAAAAATTTCTTAATACGTCTCTGAGTTAAGTGATACTTCAATAAAAATTTATGCACCGTTATTTTATGATAGAGATCATACATTGCTCGTTAAAAATAAGGCACGGATAACTCCCTCCTCCCCACGTCTTGTGTCGATACCATCCGTTGAGGAACATTGGTATGCATGACTCATTAAGGTAGTGTGTCATTGAAAGAATGGAGTGTGACCAATCTCCAGTCAATTTTCCTATGTGACTCATTAAGGTAGTGTGTCATTGAAAGAATGGAGTGTGACCAATCTCCAGTCAATTTTCCTATGTGACTCATTAAGGTAGTGTGTCATTGAAAGAATGGAGTGTGACCAATCTCCAGTCAATTTTCCTATGTGACTCATTAAGGTAGTGTGTCATTGGAGGAATGGAGTGTGACCAATCTCCAGTCAGTTTCCCTATAATTGACAGTTTACGTGAGTGTAATTGCAATTTTCTTGATAATTCTCTGTAGCAGAGACGTACCCACGATTGGGCTGCAAGGGTCCGAATCTCCACGAAATTCCAGTCATCTTATACGAAATCCCAAACCTGTCTACCTGCTTTGAAATCCAAAACATTTGTCTTTGTATAATTTTATTTTAACCCCATATTTTATGTCCAACATTACATACAATACAAAAACTTTAAGCAGTTATTCCACATAGAATAACTTTTTAATCTTTCCTCTCCGACGGAATGTTTTAGTAATTTGGAAACTCTACTCAAGACTTGTTTTCAGATCCTTCGTCTCCCATCCCCAAAACTAAATTCTTAGAGTCTTCCAGAGATTGAATTATCGGACCCCCTCCCCCCTCACAAACAAAATTATCGAACTCCTCGAAACTAAATCCTGAGTAGGTGCTGCTCTGTAGTAAGGATATTTTAGTCAAATCTTTAAGCACATTAGTTGTCAACTAGCAGTTCGTGTATTTTCTTCAGATTTTCCAAATGTGAACCTTAAAGGAAATCTTTCTTTTGGTGTTTGTTGTTCGCGCTCAGTGCCAGCAATTCTTCCTGTCTAAGGTTTTGCGAATCATTACCCACGTTGTCTTCTCTTAATCCAACTTCATCAATTCCATATTCGCTAGTGTCTTTTTTTCGTTAGTGTCTCGTATTCAATTTCTCAAAGAGGGGGCGCGCTCGGTCTGTAGTGTGCCAGGCTCGTGATCTCAGTTCCCACGTTCTAGTCCCCCTGGGCCAGTGCACAGATTTTATTTCTTCCAACCCCCACCATTAATAGTGAGACAGCTCGTCTATCGGATAAAATGTTAAGCCGTGGCCCTATGGTTGTTAAAGAATACACTAGATGGCCTTGAAGGGAGGCTATCATCTGTCTCCCAACAGCTGTTCCAGTGGGTCCCTCCCCCCAACCTTCTCTGAGCCTTCGGGGTCCTTGTAACCTGGCCATTTGGTGCAAAAGCTGCTGCTAACTAATTCAAAAGAGTTAGCATAAAAGATTTTAACCCAAGCATATTCAACTTTTATTCTGGTGTATTATCGAGAAAGTGTTTGAAAAAGTGTAATGCCTGTGGGGAAAGATCGTAAAATATTTTTAGAAATCATACACCAGGGAAAAAAGACATGGAAGACGCATTAATTTTCTCGAATTTTCAAAATGCCGAAAGCTTCTAGGTTACTTTTGGTTCAACTTTCTGTTGGCCAATGATAGAAACGACCATTGGATACGAAATTATGAGGTAGGCATTGGAAAGGGCTTCATCATGCACTCAGTTCATTGCCTTGAAAGATTTAGAACTTCATAACAATTGGAATCTCGTTGTCAGATGTAGTCATGGCACAGAAATAAAAACATTAACAAAGAATGTGACGTAAGAATGTATTCACAGGCTACTGAGAAAATTTCCATGATTCCGTATTTCATTTAGATATTTGTGGCATAAAAATAACATTGATTTTCGGGGCTTGCATTGATATTTTACCATTGGATTAAATTTAAATTTATTATCAGTAGTTGTATTAAAATTGCATTGATTGTCCGTTGTCTGTTTGATTTATTCATTGCCTGTTGAAAGAGGGGCAGGGGTGGCTCAGTCGGTAGCGCGCCAGTTATCTGCAGTTCCCAGGTTCGATTCTCAGCTGGGGCAGCGTTGAGACTTATCTCCGCAAAATTTCCCGCCCTACCCAGGGTCAGTAGGGGACACCGATGGGCTTGGAAAGGACGCCGTCCGTCGGATGGGACGTTAAACCATGACCCCGTGTGCGGGAGAGCCATACCCTGTGTACGTTAAAGAACACGGTGGGTGGTCTTGACGGGAGGCTACCATCTGTCTCTCAACAGCTGTTCCAGTGGGTCCCCTCCCCCAACCTTCTCTGAGCCTTCAGGGTTCATGTGACCTGGCCATTTAGCCTATGGTGTGCAAAAGAGTGCCGCTCAGAGGTAAAACAACCCAACCCTCATCCAACAGTTTATTGCACTATTGGATGTGAATGAACAAGAGTGTTGGTTTCAAGAAAATAGCGCGACCGCCCATACTGCAAATGACACAATGGTCATGTTGCAGGGATCATTGATTTCAAAAGATTTGTAGCCCCCAAGATCTTATTCCTCCAGTTTTTTTTCCTTTGGGGATATCTCAAATGTGTAGCGTTTCAAAGCAATCCTCACATACACTTGAAGACACACATTGAGAGATTTTAAACTAAAAGGAAACAAACATTACGAAAGGTGGCTGCAAATGTCATGAAACTGGTACGAACCTGCATCCAGGAAATATATCTTGGCCTTCTGTCGTAAGAGGTGTTGGTCTGACGCGTTTCGTGATCCAATTGTTTGGTCACATCTCCCGAAGTTTTCATGATATATTTTTTCTTCACTTTTTGAGAAATAATGGCTAAAGTTGGATGAACATAAAAAAAAATCCCCTGAGATGCGAATGGAATTACGAACTTGGTTGCCTAAGCTAGTAATTCCCCACAGCCACACTCCGAATAAAGGTGTGCGACCTCCCCTGAACTGCCGCAAATACAACCGCCACAATTCAGGGTGGATTGGCTGGCAGGGGAACCAACCAATCATTTTACATCACATTCAAGTTATCTCAGTGTCTCGCAAACTGTGTGCCGCAGCACAGTAGTGTGCCGTGAGAGATTCCAAGTGTGCCGCGAGAGTTTTTCAAATTGACACTAGATTATTCCAAAGATTTCATTTTGACTTGACTTGTGTTATCGACGTGCTTTAATATCGGCGTGCTATCGACGTGCTTTAATAAAAATCTTTCAGATTTTATCAACTGGGATCTTGTAAGTATTTATAAAGTTTTTTTCCAAATTTTGGTATTAAGTTTTGATTATTTCAAGCCATAGAATGGACAAATATTTAAAACAAACACCGAGTTATGAATTAAAGAACGAGAGCAAATCTTCAAGTAAAACCAAGCTGATGACTTCAACAAAGCGCAAATATAATGACGATTATATAGAGTTTGCTTTTATTCTTTTTTAGATGTGCCGCGGGAAAAAAATTAGATTCAGTGTGCCGCAGAGTAAAAAGGTTTACGAGACACTGGGTTATCTGAAAAAGTGACATTTAAAAACACAGATTGCTGCCGTTTGCTCAACAAACGTGCGTAAAATAAGTAATTGCTAAAGTTTTTATCAATTGATGATGGTAAAACACTTTGACAACCGCCGACAGATATGCCAAACTCCTAATATCACATATCTTACTACAGTCAAGTAATAATAATGAATTTAAAGACAGTTTCTGGTTGTATGGTTTCCTTTTCTATCTGTTGCTGTCAGCTCAGCTGTAGAGTAGAGATATTTCATTCTTAAACATGGCGTCATAGAAAGTGACTCATTATTAAAAGGATGGCTCAAAATTGCCTAATACTAAGTGGTAATTTTAAGTAATTTTTGGATTGTTAAACAATTTCTTATGGTAAGCAATAGTCTGAAGTTGGACAAAACACTAAATGAGAAAAAAAAAGAACATATTTTTATCGGCATGAAAATGTAGGAAGTTTTGAGGTTCAAATTCCCACCTAAAGAGATTTCGAAACAGTTCTCAAATTGGGTTGTTTTGTCTCTTGTGACCGGAACACCTGGTCACAAGGATCTCGAAGGCTCAGAGAAGGCCGGGGGCAGGAAATCCACTGGACAGATGTTGGGAGACAGAGGGTAATCTCTAGTTAAGGTCATCCAGCGTGTTCTTTAACGTACAAAGGATATAACGCTCTGGCACACGGCGCAACAGCTTAAAGTCCTTTTCGACGGACAGTTCTCAGTGATAAACTTTCGTAGATCGTATAATCATATTCGATGTACCGGGTAATAATTTTACCCCTAACCATCTCCATCATACAGATATGCCAATGTGGCATGAGTAAGAACAAAATATATAAGTAAACCACCCTTAGGTGGGCCCCCTAAGGGCAAACATAAGAAAAGCTAAAAATAGCAGTAAAATTGTATAAGAAATCTAAAACGGGTAGGTCTCCTCAGAGAACGCTACCTTTTTAGGCCTCTTGTACTTGTTCAAAACAGTATGATCGTAAAGAATCAGAGAAGAAATAATCTCATTGGGATTATTGCTTACAGCCTCAAAAAATCTTTTTGAGGTGCGTTTTATATGTGTATATATATATGGTCGATACCCAGGTCTTTATGGAGTTGTATGTTAGTGACAAACCAGGGGGCATCAACCGCAGTTCTCAAAATCTTGTTCTGTAAGACCTGAATCTTACGAATATTGGTGGGTGTATCCAGGTCAAATAGAGGTCGAAGTGATGAAGAGGTGCCGAAGCCACCTATTGATTTCTAGTTGAAGATATTACTGTTCGCTCCTTCTGAAAAATCCACCAGTTTGGATTCCCATTGTTAGGAACACCGAAATTTAGAGAATGTAAAACTTTTCAGCCTACATTTTAAGCTGCATATTTATACTAGAAACTTAAAATTGGTAAACAGATAACGGGTGTAATGGAATATTGGCAGTCTGGATTGGCTTACCTGCTATCCCAAGCCTGTAGTCCGGAATTCAGAAAAACCTTCTAAACATAATAGTGCAGTGAAAAAGAAAAAAAAATCACAGAGAAATATTCACTTTGAAATTAAAAAAAAACAACAAAAAAAAAACGTTAGTGGTAGTCAAAGTGTTTATATTAAAAGAAACTTAAATATTTGAAATGTTTGTTTTCAGATTTAAATAAAGAATTAATTTATGTCTAGAGTAGTATTATAAAATAGTATAATTCGCATTTTTGGAAAATTCCGATAGTTTTAATTTCGCAATAAAAGAGAGAAAAAATCTAAAAGTTTTACTGATTCTGGAAATCTTAAATTTTCACGATGAAATGGTTTCCAGTGACAGCCTCAACTGATTTCTCTTTGGGATGGTAGAAAAATTTTATTGCTTTGTTTTTAGTTGAACAGGTAACGAAAAAAAAATTCCCATTTGGATTTATCCAAGTAAAATATAGTTTTAATTTCGATCAACGGCTGGCGATAAGGAAAGAAATTAACAACTTTATTCTCTTTGAAAACGTGAATCCGCTTTTGCCAGAATTTAGTTGGTTTTTCCAATTATTTAGCTTAAGCGACTGGCAATATAAATATTTGCAATATTTAAATCGAGAACTGTTTCCAACTTTGTGACGTTTTGAATATTTAACAACAGCAATGCCTAACGTTAGAATTGAACTCAGAAGTTGATTATAATTTGAATAAGAAGTATTATTTCACGCCATTTAATGCAACAGATGTATAATTGAAAAGCTAATGTAAATAATTTTCCAGTATCTTTCAATTTTCCTAAGACTTGCTCTGTTGCTATTAAATATTCAAAGTCCATCACTCTTTAAGTAAATGTACAAAGCGAACATTATTGAAAATCGGGATTTAGATAGATTTGATTGAGGTCTTTATCTTCCGTTACATTTTCTCATAATACGCTTAGTTCAGAAGTAAGAGAGCTGCGAAGTTACCTCGCGCTTATATAACATCGAGGGATGTGGTCATAATTTATTGAACACTGAGTGTAGTGGCTTGAATATAAACTAATCGATTGCTGTGAATACGGAAGAATGTTAAGAATATAATATTACTGGAACTAGTATTTTTACATTCCGATGACAAAAATGAGTTTTATTTTTTTACGTTTTTATTTATAATTAACCCTCCGATCTAGGGGCAGGGGGCAAAAGAGCCATAATCGACGAAAAAATTTTTGAAAGTGGTGTATAGTTCATGAATTTTTTAAGAAACCGTTTTAGAGAAAACTAAAGTGGAAATTAAAATATTAAATTGCAATAAAAATCCAGTTTCTTTCCCTGACACTCTTTTGTTTTTTCACAACTCGAGTGGGTTTCTTGCCCACTTCCCTCATTTTTTAATTTTTTCTTCTCGATTGCATCTTATTTCCCCATTTATTTATTTTTTACTACTCGATTGGATTTCTTGTCCCTTTCCCCTCCCCTTTATTTTTTACAACCGAGCCCTATATACTTGTATAAACTGACTAAATAAAAATAAATAAATACCCCCTCAAGCAAGCTGCTTGCCACAGAAGTCTGCCTGTCAGTTTACATGCCAGAGTAGAAGGTCTGAGAGGATGGCAGGACCTCAGCAGAAAAACGACACATACATCCATGCCTTAACCTGGGGCTCGAACCCAGGTCCCTTAGATCAATAGCCAAGCGTGCTAACCACTCGGCCACGGGACGGCTGACTACTACTTGTATATCATGGCCTGTGTTTCAGTTTGATTTTAAGAGGACTCCGTTACAAAGATTGAACACATGTCACGTTTCTTTTGCTATTTTTCTTGTTTCTTTGCTATTTTTCGTGTTTCTTTTGCAGTTTTTCGCTAGTTAAAAATTCATTGCTATTTTTTTATTAGTGAGTCAACAAAGAGAGCTGACACTGAAAAAGAAAGATATTTTGCTTCATTTTCGTCTGCAGACCAGACACAATTTGTTTAAGAACTTTTTACAACCAAACATCAGCAAATCTTGTCTCGGTAGAATCGAAAAATCAATATTAAATTCTTTCGGAAAAACAGAAATGGTTTGCTCCCATGTGAAGCTTTCGACTACATGAATGATTTCAGCTCACTCAGAAAAGGAACTTTTTTTTTTCTTTTCCAGTTTTAAATTTTTTTTATTCCACATTCTATTAAAGTTTACATTTCGGGAACTCTCTTAACAAATTTTCTAATTTAGACCAAAATTTTAGGAAAAACCAGTTTGTCTTTAGGAAGGAATTCAATGCGCAGGAAATCTTATTAAACTGTTTTGCATAGTATGAATAAAAGTGAATAAAAAGCATGTTTATTCGGAGGTGGGGGATATTTAAAAAAAGTCTTCGACTAGACCGTAAACATTTCTCTCGTAAACATGTGCACGTCGATAACACAAATCAGGTCAAAATGAAATCTTTGGAATATCTAGTGTCAATTTGAAAATCTCTCGCGGCACACAATTTGCGAAACACTGCACTAGACCGTAAACATTTCTCTCGTAAACATGTGGGTTCAGAGGGAATATTTATAAATGATTCAAAAGTTATTTAACAGAGAGTAAAATTTTGGAGAAATAAATATAAATTAAAAGATATTAAAAAGGTGTGCCACAAGGCTCTCTATTTGGTCCTATTAGCTTTCTCATTTACTTAAATTGTCGATATCAGTGATTCTCAAATTTTTTTGCTCACGGCATAATATTTTTCGCCGTGAATACTCGCGTCACATTAAAAATTTAAGTTGGCAACACTACAAGAGAACTCACGCATGCGCGGTTTGCCTTCAATAATAGCCATTTCCGTGGAGTCGTTTTTAAAAGCAGAGCTATTCTGTTCAAGTTATAACGTGCATTGAGGTACGAAAAAGTAAAATGAAGAATCAGTGGCCTAAAGCAGCAACGATATAGTTTATAAATTTCCTTTTATCCCCAATAAAATCCGAAATTCCTCGGCACACCCTCTCACAACCACTGCTCTATATAAATATATGCTCTTTGAATGATAATTGCAAAGATCGTATAAAATAAAATTGTCCTAATTTTAGTGCAAAATAAATTACATAGATTAAGATACCATTAATGACTATTCAATAAACCACAGAGTTTCAAATCCTCATCCTCGGGACTCTGGAGTTTTGGATTTTCGACTATTCATTCGAAATTACAGAGCTTTGAATATGACGTCCCATTTTCGTAACATGAGATGCGTTGATCATAATTCAATGATTACTCAGTGTATGTTGCTTTACAATCTAATAATCAACTGAAAGAAAAGAACTCATAGCGAGTTCAGATTTTTCAGTTTCGAAATTTCGTAAATTTATTTTGTTCTTGCTAATTTCAAAGGTTGTAGAAGTCCGAAAAATATTCATTTCTCTTTAAAATCGTGCTAGGCATTAGCAGCCAAGGGCAACTCTCTTCTTTGGGCTTTCTAGATACGCCCGGCCCCGGACTGCAGTTGAATGGAAAGAAATTGAATATGTATAAGGTTTTTCATTGTTGATTTTCCTAAACTAACTACACGCTATTTATTTAACTCAAACAGCATTAAATTAAATAAATTATTTATTTTGAATTTATTAATATATAAAAATCAGTTACCAAATTTTTAAAGGTATTTTGCCAGTTGAATTATAACATGTATAACTCTAATTAAATTTCCGTATTTATTAATTAATTCTGCTGTCTGTACACTGTCCGGACCCAGTATGATATAAATAACTTTACCAGAGCTTATACGAATAGGTCCGGACAGTTTATTAACAGAGAACTAATTTTTAATACATATACTGGTGATCCAAAAGTAACAGAAAAAGTAAAAATGCAATAATTCGAAAAGTATAGACAGTAGCACGATGCGGTTTTCGCAGAAATTCACAGAAAGAGGATTTTTTTTAATAACGAAAAATTTAATTGCCAGAATAGTTACACTTGTCACCGACAGATGGCGCTGTAGCGGACCCGGAGCTGCTGCTTGTCGCTATTTAAACAGATCCGCGGCCGGCCTGGGACTGCTGTTGTCACTGTATGATCTTTGATCTTTTGCCGCACCTCAAACGGTGCAAGACTGCGAACATTGATCAATCTGACTTTGCCGTGAGGTACGTAAATTTCAGATGTAGTGAATACTGAAGTTAAACTTTCAGCATTTAACGTTTATTACCGAAATTAAACATTCTGCCAAGGTGAGGCATGTTATCGTTACGAGATTAAGCATTTTTTGTTACGATGTATTATCAGAACTCCGAATGTGCAAGTGCGGCTTTGCGCACCTATCATTCGATGCAGGGTATTAGAAGTGGAAAGGGACCGATGTCTTCTTCCTCGCTGATAACTATGATGAAAAGGTTTGAGGACACTGGCAGTTTGGCAACTGAAGCGCCACCTGCGGTGACAAATGTAACTATTTTGGCAATAAAATTTGTCGTTATTAAAAAAATCCTATGTATTTCTGTGAAAACCGCATCGTGCTATTGTCTATACTTTTCGAATTATTGCATTTTTACTTTTTCTGTTACTTTTGGATTGATTGATTGATTACACTTCACAAAAATTGGGTGGTCCTTCTTCAGGTTCAGGCTTACCCATTTAAATTATGTGGAAATATTACTTTTGGATCACCCGGTGCATATATATATATAGAATTGTTTATAGTTAATTATCTTAAAGTACTGCAGGTTGTTCTTTTTCTTTAAACGTTAGTAATTAATTCATAAAAGAAATAAGAGCAAATTATATTAGTCAATTCTAAACTAAATAGTCTGTAAAACCTTTAACAAATTTAAATGATTTAAAACTTTTAGCGCTCCAGTGATTCTGGCCCATATTAGGCTATGGTGAGTTCGTCATTTGGTCATTATTTAAACGACCACGATGACAACTTAAAGGAAAATCTGCGTGGCGATTCCGATGCACCTGCTCACATGACATCATTCATGGAGAATGTGGACGAGATGACAAACGAGACATCCTCCTCTCCCCCCCCCCACAAAACAGTTGCTGCCGATCCCCCTTTTCGAATCCATCGCTGACGCTCCATTGTGTGACGTAATTAACATCCGCCAACAAAGCCATCGACGTCACTAAAAGACTCTGTGGGTGGGTGGACGAGAAGGAATCCAAAGCTAATCCGCTAATTTGTCATCAGCCTGCGCTCTGGTGCTCACTAAGCAGCAGTCGGTATTAGCACTTCCGTCATGCGGACGATCTGATTGGCTCACACGTGTCCTCGAAATAAATCTTCCTCCAAGTATTCCATCACTCTTTCATAATGGCCATCTCGAAGACCGAAAGAATTCCGATCAAGGATTGTTTACTTGGCATTAACAGAGAAAGACTCCTCACGAAGTTTGCAAAAGGATATATCCACGCGTTCTTCTACTTCTTTGTTCAGAATCACGTGGTATAATATTGGAACATTTCGAAGCAGGGACGTAACCAGGATTTAGACTTGGAGGGTGGGGGGGGGGGGAGTTTGGCCAATTTACTTTCGAGGGGAAAATGAAAGAATAAAGGCTTCAGTAGGTTTCCCAGATACTAAAATATTCCAACGAACAAGACAGGTTAAAACGTTATTCTATATGGAACAAGTTTTTTATTTGTTTTCTAATCTATTTTTTGGTGTCGGATATAAAATATGGGTCTTTAATAAAATTTTACAAAGGCAACTGTTTTGGATTTCAAAGCAGGTAGACAACTTTCAAATTTCGTGTAAGACGATCGGAATTATTGGGGTGGAACTGGTTTCACCCCCAGGGGACTTCCGTGCTTCCAAATAATGTGAACTGAAAGCCATATTCCAACTTTCTGACTGAGCATTTTACGGTAAAATAGCAGTGGATACAAACTGTAGATTTATTCAGATTACGATTTATAACAATGTTCCTTTTATGCTGCATTTGAAAATTCAAACTGAACGCTTACTATGATGCAAACAGCATGTTCAGCCTCAGTACTTCACCATGTGAACCTCTGAAGGTTCTGTGACTGGTAGCGGTGTTGCGTCCCCTACTCCATCGCCCATGAAACTTACTTTACAAGAGGGTGGAGGTTGCTCGGTGGACAGTGCGCCAGGCTCGTAACTTGCAGTTCACAGGTTCGAGCCCCGCTTAGCAGAGCATTGAGATTTATCTCCCAGAAGACAAGTCTTGACTACCGACCTTCCTCGGTCACTAGGGGACATCATCGATGGGCTTCGAAAAGCAGCCGTCCGTCGTATGAGACGTCTGTGTGCCAGAGAGTCATACCCTGTTCACGTTAAAGAACACACTGGATCGCCTTGACGGGAGGCTACAAGATGTCCAGTGGGTCCCCTTCCCCCAACCTTTTCTGAAGCCTCGGGATCCTTGTGACTTGGACGTTTAGCCCATTGTGTGCAAAAAAGTGCCACTAAAAGGGAAAAGCAACTTAACACATTTGCTTCACAAAATTTTTAAGAAGTTATTGCACATCAGACTCAAAAAATAATATATGGATGAATAATTGACAAAAAAAAAATAGTGAAATATTTCAATTTGTTTAATAAGTGTTGGTTTATAACAGTTATTATTTGTGTTTCAATTAACTAGCTATTAGCATTATTATATTATAATAATTTGAAGAAAATTATTTTAACTGGAATTCGTCTGTTAAATCTTGAAATTACTAAAATATTAAGTGAATAATTTGAAAGTTGTGATTTCGATAAATTTGACTGAGATAGTCAATTTAACACGGTTACATTTCTCTATAATAATTTCTTTCCAAGTCAGGAATTTCCATTTTCCGGACATAGAAATGACAAAATATTTCTGGAAATATAGCGTATATTATTATCTGGAAAATAATAATAGTAATGAGTTAGTTGAAGAAAATAACCATTTCTCATCTCTCTAGACTCAAAATCGAAATATTTGGAGTTCGATATTAATTATTTCAATTCATAATTATCAGTTGTATCAAATTAAGCAAGCACAATTTAAGTCGCAATACTTTTCGCAATATAGTGTATTCACTCATTGTTTTATCAGAGGAACAACTTATATGCAATATATATACACAGTCGTATCAGAATAATATGACCACCTACCATACTATATGTATGGTAGGTGGTCATATTATTCTGATACGAATGTGTATATTACACTAACTTTGTCGTAAGCTTAAATTGTTAGGGTGGTGTGCCTTCTGATAATGTAGAAATATACGCAGAAGGTGTGAGGTAGAATATTGTATTCATTCCTTAGGATCTCGATCGGCTAGGGGGCGAGGGTGGCTCAGTCGGTAGCGCGCCAGGCTCGTAATCTATAGTTCCCAGGTTCGAGTCCCAGCTGGGTCAGCGTTGAGATTTATCTCCGCAAAATTCCCCGCCCTGCCCACGGTCAGTAGGGGACACCGATGGGCTTGGAAAGGCCGCCGTCCGTCGGATGGAACGTTAAGTTGTGGTCCCGTGTGCGGGAGAGCCATACCATGTTCACGTTAAAGAACACGCTGGGTGGCCTTGACGGGAGGCTACCATCTGTCTCCTAAGCCAACCTTCTCTGCGCCTTCGGGGTCCATGTGACCTGGCCATTTAGTCCAATGGTGTGCAACCCAACACAATGTTCGGCTAGGGTGAGTCAGGAGCGCCATTTTTCTGCAGAGCACTGCCTAGCAACAAGAAGGGCAGTTCCGTCGCCTTGTTTTTGCATCAACGATTTTGTTTCATTAATAGGTGTGGGAACACTTGAAGGCTTGGTCATAGCCTTGCTAGTAGGATTGGGAACACTTGAAGGCTTTGTCATAGCTTGTTAGAAGGATTGTGTTGGGTTGTTTTACCTCTGAGTGGCACCTTTTTGCACACAATGGGTTAAATGGCCAGGTCACATGGACTCCGAAGTCTCAGAGAAGGTTGGAGGAGGAGACCCACTGGAACAGCTGTTGGGAGACAGATTTGTTCTTTAACGTGCACAGGGTATGACTTTCTTGCACACGGGGCCACGGCTTAACATCCCATCCGACTGACCGTGGGCAGGGCGGGGAGTTTCGCGGAGATAACGCTGACCCAGCTGGGACTCGAACCTGGGAACTACAAGATTACGAGCCTGGCGCGCTACCGACTGACACCCCCGCCTCGAGTAGGATTGAGAATACTGCTGTCTTGATTTTAGTGGCTTGCCATGCAGCAGTCTTTCTTCCTGTAAATGATTGTGCACTGTAGTGTTTGAAGTGTGAAATAAAGGTCTACATATGAATATAGCATACATATTAGTAGAGTACAGTTATTTAGGCAACGGAGTAGTGCCATTCTGACAACATAAGTTAGCAGTGCAAAGTACCCAGATGTTAAAAGCTCACACACACAGGGAGGAAGTAAGAACGTAAACCCCTATACATTCATTCCACCGACCCCTTAGATCTGGCCCTGTTTTTATACAAAGGGGCTAATTGTCCGTGCTTGAAGGACAACAAGGGTCCGAGAAGTTTGCGGTAGGTGGATGTTTCCTGTCAAAGCCATCCAGCATGTTCTTTCACTTGCACAGCTAGGACAGTTCCTCATCCGGGTATTGACTTAACGTTTCATCCTTTTCAAAGTACGAAGAAACTGTATGTAAAGGCAAAGGCAAGTGGAAAAGAAATAAGATATTCTCTCTTGTTTTTTTCTATAAGTGGTAGTTTAATCTTATTTCAAAAACGTTACAACCTTTATTTATAATCATCATTTTTGTTCCTTATTTTCTGTTACACTCATGTTTTGAGAGATTGTTTCTAGTAAGTAATTAAAAATAGAAGAATCCAGTACTATTGTATAATCAACTTTTTTTATGTGTGAAACTCAAGATAAATGTTTAAATACAAATTGATTTGTATCAGATGCGTAAAGCAAAATCTGGGGGCCCTGCCCGCAAGAAATGTCTCGGGTCGGATTTAGGGGAGGGGCCATGCCCGCAAGAAATGTCTCGGGTCAGATTTAGGGGAGGGGCCATGCCCTCACAATTTGAGAATGCTCGTATGGGTAATGGAGGTCAAAATTGATTACTCTTGGATATATTTAAAGCATTTTCATGAATTAAAAAAAAAAAATCGATCCCTAAAACAAAGGGGGAAACGTTGCACTGCAATGGAATTTTCATTCTCTTGGGCACCTCTTTTATCTTTATTTGGTTCGATTGCGTTGTTCGACCGCTCACCCCCTTACACCCCTTTACTCTTTTTTCTAGCTGTTGGCATGCCATGAATAATTTTTACGATCTGGTATTAAGGTGCTGACAAGTTTCAACTAAATTATTTTAAATATGATTCATTTTCCCCTCTATAAAAAAATTAAAATTTAAATCACAGCTACTATATATATTAGTTTAATCACGATTTTAGCTGTATTTACACAATAAGGTCTTTGCAGATCATCACAATAACTTTTACATAGATTAAACCCCACTTACATAAACTAAATCAAATACCTTTACATTAGACTAAAGGTTATTAATACAAGGCAAGATAAATATATAGTATGTCAGCAAAGTAACGATGAAGCCAGGTTTAGCGCCAAAGGGCATAGCCATAAGGCTACACCTGTATTAACTTTCTTAAACACACCAATGCTTGTGATGATCTGCAAAGACCTTATTGTGTAAATACAGCTAGAATCGTGATTAAACTGATATTGAAAAACTAGAAGAATACAGATCGTCGCTAGCGATTATTTGTCCTATAATAACGCCAAAAGTCTATCTCATTTATCCCTTAAAATGAAAGAGTTGGATTTATCTTACCCCTAGGGTTAAGGAGCAAATCATCAGACGTATATAGAATAAAATAATTTATTTATTGTTACCCTATTGTAATATTATTTAAAGTTTTAAAATTAAGGAACTAAATTGATGAGAATATTAAGCAACCGGTAAAATGTTAACCAATTGTACTATTAGAAATAAAAATGTCCATTCTTCGAATAGCAGATAGAAACCAGGCTGATAATTTTCCCTTAGTCCCGTTATCTATTATTCCGTTCATCATCATCAACAGAAAAAAATTCGAAAATAATTTTTCATTAATCTCTCAAAAGGAAGAAGTTGCATTTTCCCTATCGTGAAAGGACAAATTGTTGCTGCCAATGATGAAGATATTAGGGTGGTGAATAAGCGAGGACTCGAAGCTGTTGATTTAGCTACGATTCTATTCCAATTCTTAATCTCTGTAAAGATTGCAACATTTAGAAGCATTGTGAACATTCCGCAGCCGAAAAGTTGCGTTTGTGTTCGGCAATATTGAGACATTTGTTTGTTGAGTCGTGCAAAGATCGAATAAAACCTGGCGCCATCTGGTATTAGTTACTGACATTTTAAATGGATATCAAAAGGCAAATATTTGAAATAAATAAAAGAAATATTATTTAATTTCAATTAATGAAAATTATTTGTAATTGAAATTGGACTGTATCCTGCAACTGAGCCTTAAGTTTTACGGGCCATCAATAAAATTTAGCAATTATTTCTAAGATATAGGCAGAATGACTAATATTGTATATTGTATTAAAAATATTAAAGATAAACTATTTATAATAAAAAAATAAATACCCCCTCAAGCAACAGCTTGCCACAGAGGTCTGACAGGAGCCTGTCAGTTTATGTGCCATAGTTGTTGAGTTGTTTTATACGCCATGATTGGTCTTTGAGGATGCAGGAGCTCAGCAGAAAAACAACACGAACAACCCTTACCCAGGACTCGAACCAAGGTACTTTACTTATATCAGTAGCCAAGGGTGCTAACTATTCGGCCACGGCCATCTAAAGAACAAAATTTGTTAAATACCATTCACTCATATAAAAAACGGGTAGAAAAAGTTGAAAATTTCTAAACTTTAAATTAATATTCGGATCAAATGATCTGTTTATGATAAAAATTTGCATACCATTTGCATCACGTTTTTGCACACCATGGGTTAAATGGCCAGGTCACAAGGACCCCGAAGGCTCGGAAAAGGTTGAGGGAGGGGATCCACTGGAACAGCTGTTAGGAGACAGACAGTAGCCTCCCGCCAAGGCCATCCAGTGTGTTCTTTAACGTGCACAGGGTATGGCTCTCCCGCACACGGGGTCACGGCTTTACGTCCCATCCGACGGACGGCGGCCTTTCCAAGCCCATCGGTGTCCCCTACTGACAGGCGGTAGGGAGGAGAGTTTTGCGGAAATAAATCTCAATGCTGATACAGTTAGGGCTCGAACCTGGGAGCTATAGATTACGAATTTATTAGAAACAGTTCCATGTTATGTGAATAGCAACTCAAATAGGGAACTCTGTAATTTCTTAAATAAGCTTTTTATGAGAGAGAAAAATATGACTGAAGAAAATTTCAAGATCTCAATTAAATCTGATAAGATAAATCTTAACAGAGGCGCATTGTGGGATCGAACCTGGAAACTACAAATTGCAAGTCTCACTTGATACTGACTTAGTCATCACCAATTATTTCTGAAAATTCGGATTTATTTTCATAAATTTTACGTTTAGTTTTAAACTTTTAGGTTCGTTGTTTGCGTAAAAATCTCCCGAGGACCACAAATGGACCACTAATTGTATATCACCCTTTATAGGTAGGCACTTTATAGGTATCACCCAGTTATAGGAGGACACCTTGATGATCTCGGAGTAATATCTCGGAGTCCTTTCGGTAAAGAAGCTCCAGAGCTCAACACTTTAGGACCGTTTGCTTCATCACGTCCCTTCTTTGATTTTTGATAAACCCTTATCCATATAATGCGACTCAGTAACTGAAGGATGATTAATTATGGCGGGGGTGGTTCGGTCGGTAGCGCGCCAGGCTCGTAAACTGCAGTTCCCAAGTTCGAGTCCCAGCTGAGTCAGCATTGAGATTTATCTCCGCAAAACTTCCCGCCCTGCCCATGGTCAGTAGGGGACACCGATGGGCTTGGAAAGGCCGCCGTCCGTCGGATGGGGCATTAAGCCGTGGCCCCGTGTGCGGGAGAGACATACCCTGTGCACGTTAAAGAACACGCTGGATGGCCTTGACGGGAGGCTACCATCTGTCTCCCAACAGCTGTTCCAGTGGGTCCCCTCCCCCAAAATTCTCTGAGCCTTCGGGGTCCAAGTGACCTGGCCATTTAGCCCATGGTGTGCAAAAAAGTGCAGCTCAGAGGTAAAACAACCCAAAAAATAGCAGTGGAAGCAAACTGAAGATTTATTCAGATCACGATTATAAAGCAATGTTCGTTTTATGCTGTATTTGAAAATTAAAACTGAACGCTTACTATGATGCAAACGGTCCATTCCTCTTCAGTACTTCGGCATGTGAACCTTTGAAGGTTCTGATGCGTTTCGTCCCCTGCTCCATCGCCCATCGAAACTTACCTTTCAAGGGGACTGGGACTGGCTCTGTCGGTGACTGTCAGAAGGGATGGCAGTTTAAATCATTTTAATCAGTTTGCACTGAGAAGTAAAAAAAATATATTTTTTTCATTCCTATTTGGAAATAGCATCGATAATTAATTTCCTTTGATGACAGAAAAAAATCGATTAATGTATTTATATTTTTTCTGTATGGAATATAGTCGACAAAGTCATCTTTTAGTTTTAGCCTATCCTTTACAATTAGCCTTACTTTTAACGCTTAATAACTGAATTTTAAAGGTGACTCGTAACTCAGTTATTTGGTCTAGTGGTTAGCACGTTGGGTTTGCAATCTGAAAATCCTGGTTCAAATCCACATTGTCAAAAAAAATTCTGATTTGTGAACAATTCCAATCCTCTCCCAAATGGGCATGATTGTTACCTAGGGCCGTTTTAGGCTCGGTATCAAGCCATGGCTCGTTTGGGGGGGTCGTGAGATTGGTTGGTTCCCCTGCCAGCCAAATATCACCTTGAATTGTCGCGGTTGCCGGTTGTATTTGCGGCAGTTCAGGGGAGGTCGCACACCTTTATTCGGAGTGTGGCTCTGGGGGAATTACTAGCTTAGGCAACCAAGTTCGTAATTCCATTCGCATCTCAGGGGATTTTTTTTTTACGTTCATCCAACTTTAGCCATTATTTCTCAAAAAGTGAAGAAAAAATATATCATGAAAACTTCGGGAGATGTGACCAAACTACTGGGTCACGAAACGCGTCAGACCATTTCTTATCTGTCTATTTAGTACTATCGTACTGTCTATATTAAGGTTTATTTATAAATGAGCCATATTTAGTAGGTAAATTATTCGTATATATATTTTCTAATAAATATACGAATAATTTTTCTTCTGAATATTTCTGAACATTATTATAAATAGTAGCCCACCAGTAATAAAATTAGGAATAAATTTCTAAGAGTTTTTCTCGACATAGGTAAACTTACGATGACGTCATAACTTGAACCACCGGCCTTGTAGGAGGTGTTACATCACCCCGACGTGAATGAGTGTCCGCGCGTGCATCACTTCTGCTACTCTGATTCGTTATATCGAAATTCGAGCGACGCAGCGAAATTATACTAGCTTGTCGTAAATGAGCTTTTTTTTTTATTTCATATTTGTGATATCATTTTTAATTTATTTTTTGCATTCCACTTACTGACATGTGATTCTGGTCCTGTGGTGAAACATTATTCATGATTGAGAACTGTCATTCAAAAGGAGCTCATGTTCCAGTTAAACGAAAGATAAAATTTAATAACACGAAAAAACATTAGCAACCGAAATATTATTTTTTCAAAAATGACTAAAATGATCTACCGATTTTCTGATCCCAATTACTACTCATATAATACTAATTTCAAACCGGATGTCTTAGATGTGGTAGTAGTTGGAACTTTCTTCCCCATTTACAGATTAAATACGATTAATGTATTTAACTCTGACCACATTCCCGTTAATATGCAACTTTCTATTACCTCACAGAAAAATCCTACAGAACTGATTTACACCAACTGGGATAAATTTACTTCTCTTGTAAATGAATCCATCACTGGAAAATGCAACTCATTCAATCTACGTACTATCACGCAGGATATCGAGACTTTTACTCTGATTCTAACTGATTCTAAGGTAAAAGCGAGTAAAGTTAAAAAGAGTTTACCAGTTCATTACTCGCTTCCTGCTCCCATTTTAGCACTTAGAGATAAAAATAAATCACGGCATAAATGACAGAGAAATAGGAATGAAGAAGATAAAAAGTTATATTACCAACTAAAAGAACAAATCAGAAATGATATTAAGGATTTTAGACAAAATAGCTGGAAGGATAAAATCAACAACCTTTCTGTGCATGATAACTCCATATGGAGGTTAACAAAATCTTTTAAAAATCCTAACGATAATCTCCCACCTATTCATGGTTTCCAGGGAGTGGTCTTTAGCGATGAAGAGAACGCGGAGGCTTTTGCCATCTCGCTGGAGGATCAATTTCAGGAAAATCATGATCTCGCTGATGAAGACACACATGAAGAGGTGGAGGATGGATCTTCAGATTCTTACAACTTCCTCTCGTTAATATTCTTTTTACCACACCCAAGGAAATTGAAGATGCAATAAAAAAAACCTTAAGCGAAATAAGGCCTTAGGTCCAGACCTCATAACTAACAAAATGCTGAAAAAACTGCCAAAAAAAGCGATTGTTCATTTGTGTCTCCAATCTCCTCATTAGATTCGGTAACTTCCCGAATATCTGGATGAATGCTCATGTCAGAATGATCCTAAAGCCAGGGAAAAATACAAGTTTCCGCCAAAGTTACTGCCCAATCAGCTTGCTTTCGTGTTTGGGCAAGCTGCTTGAGCGCGTCTCTGACTCTCTTAATCAGAATCACATCATACCTGATTCGCAATTCGGCTTTAGAAAGATGTCCACTGAGCATCAGATCCTCCGTGTAGTTGAGAAGATTGCTTAATCCTTGAATAAGAAGGAAACGTTTGCCTCAGTCTTTCTTGATGTGGCCAAAGCCTTTGACAAGGTTTGGATAGATGGTATATTGTACAAATTTGTCAGGGCTAAGGTTCCATCAGTAATTATCCAATTTGTACAGTCATAACAATCGTACATTTCAAGTACAGATTAAAAAGAGCCTTTCTACGATACATCCCATCGAAGCTGGAGTACCACAAGGCTCCCTTCTTGGACCAGTGCCCTTTTCCATTTATCTTTATGATTATCCTGTTACTGACAGGATCACTACTGCTATGTATGCAGATGACATTGCTCTTCTCTCATCCTAGCTGAGCGCATCTATCGCTATTAATAGATTACAGCAAGACCTGTAAATGGAAGATTGGAATCAGTGTTGAGAAAAGTGCTTCTCTTTTATTTACCACCAAAAGAGTCACTAACCCCCAGACTATCAACTTTTTCGATACACCACTTAACTGGCAGAAAACTGTTAAGTGTGTGGGCGTTACCTTTGCATAGCAAGCTCAGATGGGACAAGCACATTGAAAATGTTCTGCAAAAATCAAACATGATTCGATGCCAACTTGGCCCATTGGTGGGGAGGAATTCTATCCTCTCCATTGATCATAAGTTTCTACTTTACCATACAGTTCTTAGACTTGTTATAGCATATGCAGCCCCTATATGGGCTAACACGACAAAGGGAAATATTAAGAAACTCCAGATCAATCAAAATAAAATCTTGAGACAGGCCGTAAATGCCCCATGGTTTGTGACCAACAGACAAATACTTGGTGAATTAGGCGTCCAACATATTTCCACCCATATAAAGCAGATCTGAAAGAAATTCTTAGAAGCTGTGGACACGAATCCTCACGATTTCATTACTAACATTTTAAAGTATGATCATGATCCTAAAGCAGATTCAAGAGGGCTACACCATTGGTTTTCGATCAGGAACGCTTTATGGTGGTTCTCAACCTTCTATGCTTCACGTACCCCCTGGAAATGTGTATGTAACTGGCGTACCCCTTGTATAGATAGATAAAACTAGAGTTATAGTATAACAACTGTCATTTTTAATTTGTTGGTAGATCTAGCGACTTTTGAGCTCTTACGGCGTACCCCAAATAATTTTACGACGACCCCCACTTTGAGAATCCCTACTCTAGATAAATGTTTAAATACACATTGGTTTGTGATGATACGACAGAAAATAATAAATATCGCATGTTTACAATTAATGACATTATTTTTGCCACTGGCTCTTGCGGATTTTAAAAAATTGCGGCTGATGTAATTTACATGTGCTAGATTTTCCACTTTTACCAATCTTTTCCTTTCGTTATTTTATAAATTTACCAGTAGTTTTATGAAACAAAAAATTCCTAATCTCTTCTGTGAACTTTTCCTGACTTACTGATACCTTGAACTTATCACGGTAAACTTGTGACACAATGATTATATTTTTTAAGCCTACATCCGAAACATTTGTGTGTGTTACTGAATTCTTTGAATAAATAAAGTTGGATGAAAATTATTAAAGTTATCTTTCTGATTATCGCCATTTTAAAGAATTCATTACACCAAAAGGTCCATATTTTTAAGTCAAGAGAGAAATTTTCAGCTCAGGTGCTTAAATTATTCAAACATTAAAAGCCAGAAGAGAGAGATAAAACTATGAACCCAAAGTTGTTCTTTTTCGTGTTCAGGTTGGGTTGGGCTGTTATTCCTCTGAGCGGCACTTTTTTGCACACAATGGGCTAAATAGCCAGGTCACAAGGACCCCGAAGGCTCAGAGAAGGTTGGGGGAGGGGACCGACTGCAACAGCTGTTGGGAGACAGATGGTAGCCTCCCGTCAAGGCCATCCAGCGTGTTTTTAACGTTCATAGGGTATGGCTCTCTTCCGCACACGAGGCCACGGCTTAACGTCCCATCCGACGGACGGCGGCCTTTCCAAGCCCATCGGTGTCACTTAATGACCGTGGGAAGGGCGGGTAGTTTTGCGGATATAAGTCTCAACGCTGACCCAGCTGGTACTCGAACCTGGGAACTGCAGATTACGAGCCTGGCGCGCTACCGACTGAGCCACCCCCGCCCCCTCCGTGTTCAAGAAAACCCTAAACCTAATTTTAATCATAAATTTCGTAAATCAGTATTCTTCCCAATGTTCTTTCTTCCTGCTTCGTATGAAAATGCAAAGATAAATACGTCCCGTGGCCGAGTGGTTAGCGCGCTTGGCTACTGATCTAAGGGACCTGGGTTCGAGCCCCGGATAAGGCATGGATGTATCCGTCGTTTTGTACTGAGGTCCTGCCATCCTCTCAGACCTTCTACTGTGGCATATAAACTGACAAGCTCCTGTCAGACCTCTGTAGAAAGCAGCTGCTTGAAAGGGTATTAAAAAATATATTTTGTACTATTTTAATAATTTGTAAGCTGTGGCCACATGAGCAGCGTGCATGAATGCTGATCAAGGGTACCTGGGTTAGAGTCCCGGTAAGGGCATGGATGTCTGTGTGTGCTTTCTCTGACCACGGGGGTTCAGAGAAGGTTGGGGGACGGGGACCTACTGAACAAGCTGTTAGGAGACAGATGGTAGCCTCTCTTAAGGCCAGGCTGCGTGTTCTTTAAAGTGCACAGAGTATGTCCGCCCCTTTTCGGGGGGGGGAGGGCTCAGTCGGTAGCACGCCAGGCTCGTAAACTGTAGTTCAGAGGTTCGGGTCCCAGCTGGGTCAGCATTGAGATTTATCTCCGAAAAATTCCCTGCCCTGCCCACGGTCAGTAGGGGACACCGATGGGCTTGGAATAGGCCGCCGTCCTTCGGATGGGGCGTTGAGCCATGGTCCCGTGTGCGGGAAAACCATATCCCGTGCACGTTAAAGAACACGCTGGATGGCCTTGACGGGAGGCTACCATTTGTCTCCCTACAGCTGTTCCAGTGGGTCCCCTCCCCGAACCTTCTCTGAGCGTTCGGGGTCCATATGACCTGGCCATTTAGCCCATGGTGTGCAAAGAAGTGTCGCTCAGAGGTAAAACAACCCAAAGCAGTGGAAGCAAACTAAAGATTTATTCAGATCACGATAATAAAACAATGTTCGTTTTATGCTACATTCGAAAATTAAAACTGAACGCTTACTATGATGCAAACGGTCCATTCCTCTTCAGTACTTCGGCATGTGAACCTTTGAAGGTTCTGATGCGTTTCGTCCCCTGCTCCATCGCCCATCGAAACTTACCTTTCAAAGGGACGGGGACTGGCTCTGTCGGTGACTGTCAGAAGGGATGGCAGTTTAAATCATTTTAATCAGTTTGCACTGAGAAGTAAAAAAAAAATATTTTTTTCATTCCTATTTGGAAATAGCATCGATAATTAATTTCCTTTGATGACAGAAAAAAATCGATTAATATATTTATATTTTTCTGTATGGAATATAGTCGACAAAGTCATCTTTTAGTTTTAGCCTATCCTTTACAATTAGCCTTACTTTTAACGCTTAATAACTGAATTTTAAAGGTGACTCGTAACTCAGTTATTTGGTCTAGTGGTTAGCACGTTGGGTTTGCAATCTGAAAATCCTGGTTCAAATCCACATTGTCAAAAAAAATTCTGATTTGTGAACAATTCCAATCCTCTCCCAAATGGGCATGATTGTTACCTAGGGCCGTTTTAGGCTCGGTATCAAGCCATGGCTCGTTTGGGGGGGTCGTGAGATTGGTTGGTTCCCCTGCCAGCCAAATATCACCTTGAATTGTCGCGGTTGCCGGTTGTATTTGCGGCAGTTCAGGGGAGGTCGCACACCTTTATTCGGAGTGTGGCTCTGGGGGAATTACTAGCTTAGGCAACCAAGTTCGTAATTCCATTCGCATCTCAGGGGATTTTTTTTTTACGTTCATCCAACTTTAGCCATTATTTCTCAAAAAGTGAAGAAAAAATATATCATGAAAACTTCGGGAGATGTGACCAAACTACTGGGTCACGAAACGCGTCAGACCATTTCTTATCTGTCTATTTAGTACTATCGTACTGTCTATATTAAGGTTTATTTATAAATGAGCCATATTTAGTAGGTAAATTATTCGTATATATATTTTCTAATAAATATACGAATAATTTTTCTTCTGAATATTTCTGAACATTATTATAAATAGTAGCCCACCAGTAATAAAATTAGGAATAAATTTCTAAGAGTTTTTCTCGACATAGGTAAACTTACGATGACGTCATAACTTGAACCACCGGCCTTGTAGGAGGTGTTACATCACCCCGACGTGAATGAGTGTCCGCGCGTGCATCACTTCTGCTACTCTGATTCGTTATATCGAAATTCGAGCGACGCAGCGAAATTATACTAGTGCGTAGTTTTTTTTCATGAGTTCCATGTCTACAGGACACATCCTGTGATTCTTTACTACCGAATTCTCCACGAAAACTGTCGTTAGGTGAAAAATTCTTTATGCAAATTCAGAAAATTCATATTATAACAGGCCTAATTCGTTCCAAGACCATCGTAAATTGATCTTAAAACCCTGGCCAGAAAGGAAGGGGGGGGGGGGGAATGTCAAGGGCCATTTACCCTGAAATCCAGCTCTTAATATTACTAGAAATCAGTTGGTACCTTCTGGGGCAGGCGTGTGCCAGGCGTGTAATCTACAGTTCCCAGGTTCGAGTCCCTCTGCGCCAGCTTTTGGGTTGTTTTACCTCTGAGCGGCACTTTTTTGCACACTATAGACTAAATGGCCAGGTCACATGGACCCCGAAGGCTCAGAGAAGGTTGGGGGAGGAGACCCACTGTATCATCTGTTGCGAGACAGATGGTAGCCTCCCGTCAAGGCCATCCATCGTGTTCTTTAACGTGCACCGGGTATGGAACAGATCGGTCAAGGGATGGGTTGTTTTACCTCTCAGCGGCACTTTTTTTGCACACCATGGGCTAAATGGACATGTCACAAAGACCCCGAAGTCTCAGAGAAGGTTTGGGAAGTGAACCCAGTGGAACAGCTGTTGGGAAACAGATGGTAGCCTCCCGTCAAGGCCATCAAGCGTGTTCTTTAACGTGCACAGGGTATGACTCTCCCGCACACGGGGCTACGGCTTAACGTCCCATCAGACGGACGGCGGCCTTTCCAAGCCCATCGGGAAAATTCATGGAACCAGAGCCTTTCATACTGGATCAGATTTAATAATTAAAAATAATAAAGAAAATTTGATAATTAAAATTCATACTGAATAAGAATGAATAATTAAAACCATATTTATAAGACGTTGAGACCACGAGCGACTGTGTCATAAGGCATGTCATTTTAAATCTGTGGTTTTTGGACTGAGAATTAAAAAAATATTTTTTTTCCATTCCTAATTGGAAATAGTATCGATAATTAATTTGCTTTGATGACGGGAAAAAAATCGATTAATATATTTATATTTCTCTGTATGGAATATAGTCGACATAGTTTTAGCCTATCCTTTACAATTAGCCTTACTTTTAACGCTTAATAACTGAATTTCAATGGTGACTCGTAACTCAGTTATTGGGTCTAGTGGTTAGCACGTTGGATTTGTAATCTGAAAATCCTGGTTCAAATCCACATTGTCAAAAAAAAAAAAATTTTTGTTCTGATTTGTAAACAATTTCAATCCTCTCTCTCTCTCCAAATGGCATGATTGTTACCTAGGGTAGAGGCCCACATGCCTCTTTCGCCCCACATGTGGGGCGAAAGGACAAATTGTTGCTATCAATTGAAACCCGTTGACCACCACAATCTATCACTAAAATATCAAATTTCTAGCCGAAATAGATCGTTTGCAATACATATTTGTTCACGTTTTCAAATTAACGATTTTTTCACCGTCAGGGGCGCCATTAAAAATTTTGGGAATTGAAAAAGTGTGAATCGGTACAACCCAAAAAGGATGTTTATCTGTAAATACAAACAATTATCTCTTACAACGGAAAAAAAGTCGTTCACCTCTTCTCTCCCCTTCGCGAAGGGTAAGGTCAAAGATCATTGTTGTCGAAGCAAATTTCGCGATGTTCATAGTTGACCGCCAATTTCGAATTTCCAACATAATTACATCGCTTGCAAAATTCATTTAAAATTTTCGCAAATCGTAAATATTTCATCAATACCCATCCAACCCAAAAGAAATTTAACATTTATCTCTAAAAACAAAGAAATTGAATGTCTTCAGACGGACAGACGAAATGAAATTAATGACTAGCCGTTTCTGAAAAGGAACTAAAAATAAACACAAATAATTTCACTCCCTCGCAGCACCGTTAAAATGTCTTCACGCCCCAGTTGGGGAACCCAGTAATGGGTAATGAAAACATGTTTCGGGGGAGGAGCGAGGGAGGCGGATGGGGGGATGAATGGTTAACGCGCTGGACTAAGGATCAAAAGTACCTGGGTTCGACTCAGGATGGAATTTTAATTTTTTTTTCTAAAAATAGGTAATGAATAAATATTTTAAAGTCAACCAATAAGTAAATAAAACTAGTGGTACAGTCGCTCAAAAAAATATCCGAACACTATGATTGATTACAAATTCAGAAAAATATCTGGCAACGAATTTTTTAGAAATTAGTGATATCACTAATCTCTAAAAAAATCGTTGCCAGATATTTTTTCAGAATTCTGTAATCAACCATAGTGTTCGGATACTGTTTTGAGCGACTGTACATTTTGCATAAATGCTTAAACAGTTGCTAAATATTTCAGAAGCAAAAAAAATTGAAATGTATATATTTGGATGGGGGACTGAGTTTCCCAAATCTCCCCTTAAATACCCCCCTGGGAAAACCCCTGCATTAGAAGGATTGATCAGTGTTCATCGATCCTTATTAGCACTCTTATTAAATGATAATAAGAGAGATCATTTCTTAACGTTCATCTAGATCAGAGGTTCCCAAACTTATTTGTCCTACCGCCCCCTTTTCAGAAAAAAAATTACTCAGCGCCCCCCTGGAAATCTACCTTCTTTAAGCAAACAAACAGAAAGATGCAGTGACAAATTTGCGTTCTTTTAGGAATCCATATTTTTACCTACGTCTTACAACATATTAAAGAAAGATGTTGTTGTAAATAAGACACCTTGAAGCTTGAAATTATAAAATTATTTATTAAAATCAACCATAGTAACATTCGCATTGCACACAGAAAATTAAGACAACGAAGGATAATTTTATGGGTTTATTTGGAAAATAATCACTACGACTTTAACTCTTATGGTTACACAACAGATGAAACATGTACGAATGGTTTTTCAAAAATTTCTATCTTCCCTTCTTTCTTTATGCTTCCAACGCCCCCAATTGCATCCGAGGCTACTACCGACCCCCTGGATCGTTTCAGCGCCCACCAGGGGCGGTATCGCCCACTTTGGGAAACACTGGTCTAGAACATTATTAAATTTCTTTTCTGTCAACTCCACTTTCCTATTGACCCCTAAACAGAATAATAATCAGCTGACAGCTTTCAATATACGCTTATTTTGAAGTGATGTGCAAAGTCATCATGATTCCGATGATTGTGTCATTGAACTTTTACCATTAATATCTTTTTAAGGCTGTTTTACCTCTGAGCGGCACTTTTTCTCCACACACACTGGGTTACACGGGAGGTCACAAGAACCCTCAGGGTTCAGAGAAGGGTTAGAGGGCCCACTGGACAGCTGTTGGGAGACAGATGGTAGCTTCCTATCAAGACCATCCAGCGTTTTCTTTAACATACAAAGGGTATGACTGTCCGCTCACGGCTTAACGTCCCATCCAACGGATGGCAGGCTTTCCCAGCCCATCGGTGTCTCTTGATGACTGAGAGCGTTGACATAAATCTCAACGCTCGACCAACTGGACTTGAACCTGGGAATTGCAGATGGTGAGCCTGTCGCGCTACCGACTGAGCCACCCCTTCCTCCTCCCATTACATGATGAAGATTTCTGTCGGTGATTACTAAAACTCCTTGTATACGGAGGGCAGCTGCGAGCCGGGCGAAAACAACATGTGTCTAATCAAGTCCCGCACTCGGAGTTGCATTCTGGAAAGGTCCCCACTACCGTGAAACGTGGGCGTACCTGATTGGATCGTGGGAACGTTACAGCCCAGAAATATATCACATGACCACACTGGGGGTGGTTTCAAACACTTGGACTTGACTGTGACAAGTTTCAAATCCACGTGTGCAGGATAGCCATACGCTAAGCACGTTAAAGAATACTTTGGCCTTGACAATAGGGTATGGCTGTCTCATGCACACGTGGCCATGGTTTAACGTCCCATGAAACGGACGACGATCAAATCCATTGGTGAACTCTTTGTCGTCGAGGATTTGGGTTGGGCCAGGTCACATGGACCCCGAAGGCTCAGAGAAGGTTGGGGGAGGGGACCCACTGGAACAGCTGTTGGGAGACAGATGGTAGCCTCCCGTCAAGGCCACCCAGCGTGTTCTTTAACGTTGGGTTGTTTTACCTCTGAGCGGCACTTTTTTGCACACCACGGGCTAAATGGCCAGTGGTAATAACAGTACTCTTTTAGGAAAAAAGGAGCAGAGGAGACAGAATTATCTGAGTGATAAGACACTTGAGCTTGTTTCAGAAAGAAAGAACTGCAGGAATGTCCTTAATCAATACCCTAATTGTCCTAATAGAAAGCATTACAGAGAACTTAATAAACGTGTAAAGGATCAGATAGCTGCTGATAAGAATCTTTTGCTTGATGGTTTGGCTGACAAAGCCGAGGAAGCAGTTAGACAGCACAACAGCAGAGAGCTGTACCAGATAGTTAATGTTTTGTGTGGTAGAAAACGAACAGGTATACAGGGATTGAAGGATAAACAAGGCAAGGTTATAGAAGGTGAGGATTCTGTCATGTCTAGGTGGGCTGAGCATTTCAGTGATGTTCTAAACAATGTTGTTAGTTCTACTCCCATTGTTTGCAATGATGATAGATGCATTGGTGGCTTTAATGTTGGCCCTATAACACAATCTAAAGTTATTTTGACTATTTCTAAACTTAAAAAATAAATAAATAAATAAATACCCCCTGAAGCAGCTGCTTGCCACAAAGGTCTGACAGGAGCCTGTCAGTTTATATGCCAGAGTAGGAAGGTCTGAGAGGATGGCAGGACCTCAGCAGAAAAAACGACACACACATCCATGCCTTACCCAGGGCTCGAACCCAGGTCAGGTCCCTTAAATTTCATAAATCCCCAGGGGTAGATGAAATTACTACAGAAATGCTTAGAGCTGGGAATGTTTCTGTTACCACTTGGATGACTGAAATTCTGAATATCTTTTATGATAAAGGCATGGTTCCTAAGGGTTTTACCAGAGCTATTGTTATCCCTATTTTCAAAAAAGGTGATCGCAGTTCTTGTGATAACTATAGGGGTATCAGCCTACTTTCTGTTTCAGATAAAGTTCTTTCCATGATTGTGCTTAATAGAATTAAGAATCTGGTTGACAGGCAATTGCGTGATGAGCAATGTGGATTCAGAAGTGGTAGGGGATGTGTGGATCAGATATTTTCACTTAGGCAGATTCTTGAGAAATGTTTAGAGTTTCAGAAACCTTTGGTTGCTAGCTTTGTTGATTTCAAAAAGGCTTTCAACTCTGTTGATCGTCATAATTTGTGGTTGATTGTGAGATCATATGGTATACCAGACAAGTTAGTTAACTTAGTGAAAGCTCTCTCTAATAACACTGAGTCGTGTGTGAGAGTTGCTGAGGCTTGTAGCAATTGGTTTAGCATTACTTCTGGTGTTCGACAAGGGTGCATTTTGTCTCCTTTTCTCTTTAGTTTGGTTATTGATTATGTTATGCGAAATTCACTTCAAGGGAAAGATTTTGGCCTTAAATGGGCTGGAGATAAGAAAATTTTTGATTTAGATTATGTTGATGATTTAGTCGTTTTGGCAAATGATGTTGATGAAATGAACTCTTTCATTCGAGCTGTTGATGAAACTGGTAGTAGAGTAGGTTTGGTTATAAACAGAGAGAAAACTAAAGTGATGAAAATTGGTCAGGCAGGCTGTGATTCAGTTAATCTGAAGGGTTGCAATCTTGAACAGGTGTCACAATTTAATTATCTTGGGAGCTATGTAACAGATACTGGTGATGTGCGGCATGAGATTAACAGACGAATAGGGATTGCTGCCGGGACTTTTAAGAATCTATGGAGAGTGTGAAGAAATAGGCGTATACACCTAAAGACTAAAATTAGACTTAAATAGTTTGGTTCTTTCTAGAGTTAGTTATGGTAGTGAAACTTGGACACTTTGTAAACAAGATAACAGGAAGCTAGATGCTTTTGATTCCAGATGCTTATGCAGTATCTTGGGCATTAGGTGGTGCAACTTTGTAACTAATGATGAGGTTAGGCAAAGGAGTCTGCAACCTCCTTTAAGCAGCATATTGTGCAGAGAGAGACTCCGTTGGTTTGACCATGTTGCCCGTATGAATGATTATAGATTAGTGAATAATGTTATGAAAAGTGTACCTAGAGGTCTCAGAAGGAGGGGGAGACCTATGATGCGGTGGGCAGACAATGTCAAACAGGACCTTGTTAGAATTGGTGTGCAGTGGCCAGATGCAGCAGATGTAGCACAGGACAGGTATGCTTGGAGAACTAAATTGTATGGTCTGGTTGGACCTCCGTAGCCCATGGCTGCTTGAGGATGATGATGAAGAAACACCAGATGGCGCTGGGAAACTCCACGGCAAAGAATGCGATTGCCAGACGCCTAACATTGTTTACTTCCCATGAGTTTGGGGCGATGATGCAAGATGTCGGGAGAAATGGAAAATCTGGGGGTTCTTTCTGACAGGGGGGCGTGGCACTATCGAAAAGAGGACTTTCTGCGGCTGAAGGGTCACAGGTCATTTCTCGCTCAACTGGCCTATCTACTACTTGTGCCAGGCTCCTAATCTGCAGTTCCCGTGTTCGAGTCGCAGCTGGGCCAGCGTTGAGAATTATCTTCCTAAAATTCCCCGCCCTACCCACGGTCAGTAGGGGACACCGATGGGGTTGGAAAGGCCGTCGTCCATCGGATGCGATGTTAAGCCGTGGTACCTTGTGCGGGAGAGCCATACCCTGTGCACATTAAAGAACATGCTGGATTGCCTTGACGGGAGCTACCATCTGTCTGCAAACAGCTGTTCCAGTAGGTCCCATTCACTCAACTTTCTCTGAATCCTCGGGGTCCTAGTGACCTGGTCATTTGCCCTTTGTGTGCGAAAAAATGTGCTGTTCAGAGGTAAACAACGCAACTTTCCTTTCCAAACAAAGAGTTATTCGAAACAAAAACAAGATGCCAAAATACAGATGTGTTTTGCATTCACCTTCAATATTTTCGGGATATATTTTGCCAAGAGAAAACAACAAATGACATTCCGTTCACATTAAGCATGCAGGAAGTGAATCCTCGACGAAAAGTGACTTCGATGAGACGTCCAACTTCTTTCTGGAACGTCACTTCCGCTTGTCGTCATTTCCCCTTCGTTGTTTCGCATGAGGTCATCATGTCTCATTCCCGTATCCCATTCCTGACATTATGCCTCCATTTCGCAGCATTACAGGCATCCTTTCTCTTCAGAGTTATGCGATGGACAGTAGAACGTTTCTCCACTAATCTGGAAAGATGTTCTTCCATCTTTCTTTCGCTTAAAAGCTTTCTGCGTCACTCGTGACGTAACCGACTGCATTGCTACGTCACTGAAGGCTTGTTGATGGCCTTTTTCACTGAGAAACGAGAAAGTCTAGTTGGCCTCTCCGTGCTCTTACAGGAAATGCAAATGGGGTGACTTTAGATAAATGGGTGTTATATCTTGGTGAAGGTCGGAGGTATGAAAAGTGTACAGTTGGGTGGGTAAAATATCGAAATTTTTATACGAAATTCTTTCGCACGACTAAAGTCATCATCATCAGAGCAATTTTCAAATGGAAAAATTTGTGTTCTTTGACCATTCAACAAATATTAAAGAAAACATAGGTAGATTAATATGTGGTGGGATCATAGATCGTGTAATGATATGCGATGTTCCAGGTAAAACCTTACCCATTACCATCTCCATCTGAGAATATGTCCAGTTGGCATAAGTAAAACCATATAACAAGTTAACTTCCCGTGGGTGGGCCCCTAGAGAGTAATAAATGTGGTGGAAACTTTACCATTAACTTTTTAATTATTCGCATTTGTTTATGGGTGGGTAGATTTATTTCTTCCACGAATATTCACAAATGATTGCATATTTCATTTTGCCTTTATAATAATTTAAATTTCTATGAAACAAACAAAATGGCGTCCACAAGCTAATCACGACTCGATTTATATATTGGGCAGTGACCTAAATATTGGAAATTGTGGCTTCTACAATAACAGTAATTAAAAGGATTTATAGTATGGAAATAGAAGAAAGCACGGAATTTGATGTTTACCCAGTATCTTGGACATGAAGTGGTTCAACTTTGTAACTAATGATGAGGTTAGGCAAAGGAGTCGGCAATCTCCTTTAAGCATCATATTGTGCAGAGAGAGACTCCATTGGTTTGGACATGTTGCCTGTATGGATAATTATAGATTAGTGAATAGGGTTATGAACAGTGTGCCTAAAGGCCTCAGAAAGAGTGGGAGACCTAGGATGCGGTGGGCAGACAATGTCAAACAGGACCTTGTTAGAATTGGTGTGCAGTGGCCAGATGCAACACATGTAGTTCAGGACAGATATGCTTGGAAAACGTAATTATACAATCTGTTTGGACCTCCGTAGCCCATGGCTGCTTGATGATGATGATGTTAAACCTTGAATCAGGCCCGGATCTAGAAAAACATCAGGGGGGGGGGAGGTAAGAAATACACTCGAGCCGAAAAATGCAAAAGGAGAAAGGAGAGGCCAAGGGACCCCCCCCCCCCCCCTAGATCCAGCCATTCCTTGAATGTATTACTAAATTACGTTTTGGTGTGTTGCCATGTTTTGTCTATCGTTTTTTAAAGAAAATTTTCATAGGTTGGGTTAGGTTGTTCTACCTCTGAGCGGCACTTTATTGCACACCATGGGCTAAATGGCCAGGTCACATGGACCCCGAACACTCAAAGAAGGTTGGGGGAGGGGCTCACTGGAACAGCTGTTGGATCGTTAAACGTGCACAGGGTATGGCTCCCCCGCAAAGGGGGCCACGGTTTAACGTCCCATACGACGGACGGCGGCCTTTCCAAGCCCATCGGTGTCCCCTACTGACCGTGGGCAGGGCGGGGAGTTTTGCGGAGATAAATCTCAACACTGATGCAGCTGGGACTCGAACCTGGGAACTACAGATCGTGCGACTGGCGTGCTAACGACTTAGCCACCCCCGCCCACAAATTTTCATAGGGGTTCAACATAAAAATGTATATTGCTTACGATTCCATAGTCTGAAAAAGTTTAAAATGCACTGGCCTGCATGTAGGACGGAGATCACTAGAAGTCCTACTGGGCCCTCATATCTACTAAATTTATTCTTTTGTCTATGAGAAATCCCTCAACCACCACCATATTTAGTAAAATAAAAGTTAAGTAATATTTTTAAGCAAATAATTTTTTGCCTGGTTCCAGGAATTGAAATTTTAAACTTTTCATCACATCATCCCAAATAAATTTTAAAAAAATGCCAAAAAAACGCATTAGTTTTGCTGTCTAATAAATTACACTCAAAGCTATCATAATAACGGAAACGTAATTTATTTCAAACTAAATTCAAAACAAAAATCGCATATTACTATTTCACTTGCTCTCATTTCTTAAGTAATGGCTGCACATACTTGCGTAGTTCTGTGGACAGAGGGAGCTGCTGTATGCCATAAGGGAGTTGCCAGATGTCATACAAGCATTTTCTCATCACAAATCTGAAAAGGTGCTTCAGTTTCGGTATTAATCCAGTGACGTCACAATTCCATCCGTATTCAACTGGTTCTTTAGTGAAATTTCTCAATGGCAGCAATACAACCTGAAGGCATGGTACGAAGTATCACGTTAATGATCATCGACAATCTATAGACGTCTAACTGCAGCTGTGTTTCTGTTAGGAGTTTGGCAGCAACAGAATCCAATGGTTTAGCTTCCACTAGTTTTATCAACAAATTTCATTAAAATACTACGTAAAATATTGAAATCCAAATTTGCATTTCTTCTTGAACAACTTTGCTCTGTATCGCAAAAGGTGCTCGTTGAAACTGTTCGATCTGTTCTCCCGAAAGAGAACAGATCGATAAAGCGAAGGTGAGATACGAAAGTAATCTTTGTTTGGTTGGTGTGATGATGGAAGTAGAAGAGAGGGACGCTATGGATGAATTCGAGGCTGCCTATCTTTTCACCACAACTTAAATTTGATGACATAATGTCTGTGGGATGATCAGAGAATTGATATGAATCTTTCGGAAACCACACGTCTTTTACTTATTCAAAATACTATTTCAGTACTTCTGATACTATTTCAGAATTCGTGATGTTTAACTCAAAGCACATTTTGTACAAGATAATGGCGGTACTGTCACAAAGAGCAAACATACTTGTACTTTATCTGAGAACATTCTCTCACACTCTGATTTGTTGGTCTTTTTTTATTGAGAATGCTCTTTTATTGTGCTTTTTTATTGAGGTGACAAAATATTAAACATGACCGATATATTTAGTAATAAAGAATCACAAGAAAACCACCTGTAGGCAAGAAATATTTGAAAGAAAAAAAAAAGATTGTCCTGAGTGGCATTCGAACCCGAGTCTTCCAGAAATATGCTACGTCATAACCACTAGAAGTTAAATTATCGAGAAGATATTACTACCATCATGTATGGAGGATTGCCACCCGATTCTGATAATGGATGGCGCTCTGGCGAATCAACGAAAATTGCGGGAATGCTTATATATATATCACTTTTTTGAAGAAATGGTTAGTTTCTGCACATATAATAGAAATAATCATATAATAGAATCCACACCATAGTCATCGGTCACTTCATCCATGCACACCATAGTCATCCGCCATTTCATCCACATCATATTCACGTCACTATCGATGCACGCCATCATCGGCCACTTCATCCATGCACACCATAGTCATAGGTCACTTCATCCATGCACACCATAGTCATCCGCCATTTCATCCACATCATATGCACGTCACTATCGATGCACGCCATCATCGGCCACTTCATCCATGCACACCAAAGTCATCGGTCACTTCATCCATGCACACCAAAGTCATCGGTCACTTCATCCATGCACACCATAGTCATCCGCCATTTCATCCACATCATATGCACGTCACTATCGATGCACGCCATCATCGGCCACTTCATCCATGCACACCATAGTCATCGGTCACTTCATCCATGCACACCATAGTCATCCGCCATTTCATCCACATCATATGCACGTCACTATCGATGCACGCCATCATCGGCCACTTCATCCATGTACACCATAGTCATCCGCCATTTCATCCACATCATATGCACGTCACTATCGATGCACGCCATCATCGGCCACTTCATCCATGCACACCATAGTCATCGGTCACTTCATCCATGCACACCATAGTCATCCGCCATTTCATCCACATCATATGCACGTCACTATCGATGCACGCCATCATCGGCCACTTCATCCATGCACACCATAGTCATCGGTCACTTCATCCATGCACACCATAGTCATCCGCCATTTCATCCACATCATATGCACGTCACTATCGATGCACGCCATCATCGGCCACTTCATCCATGCACACCTTAGTCATCAGTCACTTCATCCATGCACACCATAGTCATCCGCCATTTCATCCACATCATATGCACGTCACTATCGATGCACGCCATCATCGGCCACTTCATCCATGCACACCATAGTCATCCGCCATTTCATCCACATCATATGCACGTCACTATCGATGCACGCCATCATCGGCCACTTCATCCATGCACACCATAGTCATCGGTCACTTCATCCATGCACACCATAGTCATCCGCCATTTCATCCACATCATATGCACGTCACTATCGATGCACGCCATCATCGGCCACTTCATCCATGCACACCATAGTCATCCGCCATTTCATCCACATCATATGCACGTCACTATCGATGCACGCCATCATCGGCCACTTCATCCATGCACACCATAGTCATCGGTCACTTCATCCATGCACACCATAGTCATCCGCCATTTCATCCACATCATATGCACGTCACTATCGATGCACGCCATCATCGGCCACTTCATCCATGCACACCATAGTCATCGGTCACTTCATCCATGCACACCATAGTCATCGGTCACCTCTGTTAAATAGCGATCAGTTCACCAGATCTCAATACAGACCATGTAAAGCTGCTAGACTCTCAAAGGTATATAGCCTAATTTGATTTTGCAATCTGTTAGTTGGCGGGCTTCGTTTGAAGGAGAATCTGTCGCTGTGTTTTTTGCCTCCTTTTTGTGTTTACAGAGCCATGTGAACAGATAAACAAGATACTTTATGTTAATTGGCAGATGATCGGAATCAGAAGCCATAGCAGGTATTTGAACACTTGAAATTAGTTGTTAGATTCTCAAACCTAAACTGGATTACTGTGCATCACTCTCTGACTTGCTAACCTTTTTTCTTTTTAATGAGAATGCTATTAAACGCAAAGGATTGGGTTGCTTTTTACCTCTGAGCGGCACTTGTTTTGCACATAGTGGGCTAAATGACCAGGTCACAAGGACCCGTAGAAGGTCGGGGGAGAGGCCTACTTTTGGGAAACTGATGGTAGCCTCCTGAAAGCCATCCAGCGTGTTCTATAATGTGCACAGGGTAGGTCTCTTTCGCATAGGGGGCCACGGCTTAACAATCCATCTGACGGATGGCGGCCTTTCCAAGACTATCGGTGTCCCTTAGGCAGGGTAGGAGTTTTGCGGAGATAAATCTAACCTCTGGCCCAGGCGGAACTCGAACCTGGGAACTGCAGATTACGAGCTTCGCGTGCCCTTGACTATCCACCCCCCCACCCCTAACGACAAAGTAGATGAGAAACTATTAAATGTACTATAGGTAACACGTAGTTTCCATGCAATGGTTAAGACCTACTCGATGGCTCAGTGGTATAGCGTTTGCTCGCAATGTCCTGGGGTCCGGGTTTGGCGTGGTCGTTTTTTTTGTCATATATGTTGTGACTGTCCCTCAGTAAAGAATTGTTCATTTCTAAACATGTCATAAATATCGATTGTTCTCCCATTGGGAGGGGCATAAAGCAAGCATTGGCTATAAGCCCCATCAACCGAATTGTTTTAGGGAGGGGGTGGCTCAGTCGGTAGCGCGCCAGGCTCGTAATCTGTAGTTCCCAGGTTCGAGTCCCAGCTGGGTCAGCGTTGAGATTTATCTCCGCAAAATTCCCCGCCCTGCCCACGGTCAATAGGGGACATCGATTGGGCTTGGAAAGGCCGCCGTCCGTCGGATGGGACGTTAAGCCGTGGGCCCCATGTGTGGGATGGGTTGGGTTGTTTTACCTTTGAGGGGTACTTTTTTGCACACCATGGGCTAAATGGCCAGGTCACATGGACCCCGAAGGCTCAGAGAAGGTTGGGGGAGCGGACCCACTGGAACAGCTGTTGGGAGACAGATGGTAGCCTCCCGTCAAGGCCATCCTGCGTGTTCTTTAACGTGCACAGAGTATGGCTCTCCCGCACACGGGGCCAAGGCTTAACGTCCCATCCGACGGACGGCGGCCTTTCCAAGCCCATCGGTGTCCCTTACTGACCGTGGGCAGGGCGGGGAATTTTGCGGAGACCGTGTGTGGGAGAGCCATACCCTGTGCACGTTAAAGAACACGCTGGATGGCCTTGACGGGAGGCTACCATCTGTTTCCCAACAGCTGTTCCAGTGGGTCCCCTCCCCCAACCTTCTCTGAGCCTTCGGGTCCATGTGACCTGGCCATTTAGCCCATGGTGTGCAAAAAAGTGCCCCTCAAAGGTAAAACATCCCAACAACCCAACCGAATTGTTTTTTAAAAAAATAAGACCATAAAAAAGGAGAAATTTTTGTTTATACTGGAAAGACGACCAGAGTCGTTTTGGTTCGATCTGTCACTCCCCCCCCCCCCACAGCTCTTTATTTTTCTCTAGACCCGTGCCTGGTTACATATTTATTCATATATGCAAAATGACTGAAGAGTGTTGCCCCGCAGCCCATGCTATTGATTCTGTTTCTGAAGCAAGAAGAATGCAACTTATTGCAATTCATATTACTGACTTAAAACTAGTTTACACTTACTTGCTGTGGAATAAATGAATCACAAAAAATTATCTGAAAAATGCTTCATTTACTTGCTACTCTAACTTCTGAGAGAGTGGACTCTTCGAAAGGAGTGTTTTTTAGTAGGTAGATTAAGGAAGGGAGACAAGAAAAAGGTTAATCGAGAAATAAGACACAGAAAAAAACACACAGAAAAAAAAAATCACAACTGGAATGGTGCCAAACATAGAATTGGTAACATCTGGGACTCTGTTCCTTAGCCATCCAATACTTAACTAACTTCGAGGCTACTTCTCTCTATTGGATGCCAACGTCATCGTTGACGTCACATAGAGCAACATCACGTCGTTAGATTGGCTTCACATTCTTCTGTTGAAGAGTTTGAAAAACGGACTCAGTTAATGTTCTCTTATGATGTTATACTGAAAGGTTTCCGGACAGAAGTATTTTCCTCTCGTCTAACACGAACGTCTATTGCTTCTGATGCGTTCGTCTTATTTTGCTGGAATTCCAACTTGTTAAGGAAATGTTTCTGAAAAACGCTGTAGATCGGTTGGGGTCGGTTCATAAATTGTGCTTACGATATATCTGATTTATCCGTGAGTAAACTCAATGGAAATTTATGTAAATATAGTATGACGAGGGAATAATAAATTAAAAACCTAAAATTTTTCTTGTTATCAGAGAAATGATTGTACAGTGGCTTAAAAAAGTATCCGAACACTATGGTTGATTACAGGGTTGTTGGGTTGTTTTACCTCTGAGCCTCACTTTTTTGCACACCGTGGGCTAAATGGCCAGGTCACAAGGACCCCGAAGGCTCAGAGAAGGTTGGGGGAGGGGACCCACTGGAACAGCTGTTGGGAGACAGATGGTAGTCTCCCGTCAAGGCCATCCAGCGTGTTCTTTAACGTGCACAGGGTATAGCTCTCCCGCACACGGGGCCAAGGTTTAACGTCCCATCCGACGGACGGCGGCCTTTCCAAGCCCATCGGTATTCCCTACTGACCGTGGGCAGGGCGGGGAATTTTGCAGAGATAAATCTCAACGCTGACCCAGCTGGGACTCGAACCTGGGAACTACAGATTACGAGCCTGGCGCGCTACCCACTGAGCCACCCCCGCCCCCCATTCTTGAACTCCAAACGTGTTTATTTTAAAGCAGTCTCTCTGCGCGAGGAGGAAACGACACTTTAACGCCTGATTGGTTCAATAAATTAAGTCGAAATTTTAAATTTTGCCGTATTTCCACCGGGCTTTCACCTTGCGATGAATCAATTAAGTGTAAGCCTTCTTCACAGATCTCCTCTATGGCCTACTACACTGACAGCATCCTCTCAGACAAAGATGACAAAGAGCAACTTGAGGGGGGATTTTTTTAAATATTCATTTGACACAGAGCGATTGAAGAAAACATCACCTAATTATTTAAAAGGCGTCTGACTCCGCATCCTTAAAAAAAAAAATCCCGACGTTTTCATTGAAATAAACCTTGATTGAAAATCGCCTTCTTGTTAAATTTTCACTTAACTTAAAGGAAGGAACTTAAACTTTCAGTCATTTCAGAACCTATACTTTCAAAACTTAGTGAAAATTATGATTAAGAGATTATATTTTACATTCACGAAGGATCTAAATTAGGGGTGTCAAACTCCTACGAGTACGCTGACAGAAGTCATTATAACAACAGGGACTGTGAATCAAATTAATCGAAACCATACCGATTGTGGATCAAACTAATCGAAATCGTAGCGATTTTGGATCAAATTAATCGAAACCATAGGGTTTGTGGATCAAATAAATCGAAATCATAGGGATTGTGGATCAAATTAATCGAAACCACGGGGATTGTGGATCAAATTAATCGAAACCACAGGGATTGTGGATCAAATTAATCGAAACCACAGGGATTGTGGATCAAATTAATCGAAACCACAGGGATTGTGGATCAAATTAATCGAAACCACAGGGATTGTGGATAAAATTAATCGAAATCATAGGGATTGTGGATCAAATTAATCGAAACCACAGGGATTGTGAATGAAATTAATAGAAACCACAGGGATTGTGGATCAAATTAATCGAAACCACAGGGATTGTGGATCAAATTAATCGAAACCACAGGGATTGTGGATCAAATTAATCGAAACCACAGGGATTGTGGATCAAATTAATCGAAATCACAGGGATTGTGGATCAAATTAATCGAAACCACAGGGATTGTGGATGAAATTAATCGAAACCACAGGGATTGTGGATCGAATTAATCGAAACCACAGGGATTGTGGATCAAATTAATCGAAACCACAGGGATTGTGGATCAAATTAATCGAAACCACAGGGATTGTGGATCAAATTAATCGAAACCACAGGGATTGTGGATCAAATTAATCGAAACCACAGGGATTGTGGATCGAATTAATCGAAACCACAGGGATTGTGGATCAAATTAATCGAAACCACAGGGATTGTGGATCAAATTAATCGAAACCACAGGGATTGTGGATCAAATTAATCGAAACCACAGGGATTGTGGATCAAATTAATCGAAACCACAGGGATTGTGGATCAAATTAATCGAAACCACAGGGATTGCGGATCAAATTAATCGAAACCACAGGGATTGCGGATAAAATTAATCGGAATCATAGGGATTGTGGATCAAATTAATCGAAATCATAGGGATTGCGGATAAAATTAATCGGAATCATACCGATTGTGGATCAAACTAATCGAAATCGTAGCGATTTTGGATTAAATTAATCGAAACCATAGGGATTGTGGATAAAATTAATCGAAATCATAGGGATTGTGGATCAAATTAATCGAAACCATAGGGATTGCGGATAAAATTAATCGGAATCATAGGGATTGTGGATAAAATTAATCGAAATCATAGGGATTGCGGATAAAATTAATCGGAATCATACCGATTGTGGGTCAAACTAATCGAAATCGTAGCGATTTTGGATTAAATTAATCGAAACCATAGGGATTGTGGATAAAATTAATCGAAATCATAGGGATTGTGGATAAAATTAATCGAAACCATAGGGATTGTGGATCAAATTAATCGAAACCATAGGGATTGCGGATAAAATTAATCGGAATCATAGGGATTGTGGATAAAATTAATCGAAATCATAGGATTGTGGATCAAATTAATCGAAATCATAGGATTGTGGATCAAATTAATCGAAACCGTATAGTATAATTAATCGAAACCGTATTAATTAACTAATTAATCGAAACCATAGGGTATGTGGTTCGGATTACTAATTAAAACCAATCAGAAAATGTTATTTTTTATGGTTCCTTAAAAACACTCCTCATAAAAATATGAAAAGCACGCCCAATACCAAATACGAAATTGTTTTCATATTTTTAGTGAAGAAAATTTGTAATTTAAAAAAGAACCAAAAAGAACTGTTGTTGAAACTGGGACATCTGAGAGAAAGATTCTTTTTTTAACCTCTTGATTGAATTAAGTTTTATGAAAGAAAAAAGAAAATAATTTCAAATTTAATTTTATAATATGATCGCACCTCTTATTGATACGAGATTTCTTTCACCATTTAACTTATTTCCCTACCTTCATGTGGATATGATAATTATATAACATTTAATCGTACAATTTTTAAGTGAATTTTAATCATAATGAAACGTACCAATATTTAAATTTCCACTAAAATGTATAAGTATGTGTTTGAACAATTGATGTTTATAACGCTTTAAATCAATTTTGCATTTGAGTGTCGATCAAAGGATCAAATCATTATTTTCGGTATTCACTTTGCAGCATTAGAAGGAGTTATTAAAACTTTTCGGAAAATCCGAAAATCCAAATATCCCATAAATAGGTCTCATACTCAAACAGAATTGATAATTTATTTTAAAAAATATAAAAAGTTAAATGTCCACAAATGATCAGACGAAGAGACAAACGACAAAATTAAAATTCTTCTTTCTTATCCTAAAAAGCAGTCGACTATGACCAGTTTATCTGCAGAAACTGACATCTCCGATCCAAGTCCTGTAATATCCAATGCTCTTTGTTGATTCCTGTTCCCAATTCCGATCAGATGCTCTTTGGTGATCCTGTTCCCATTTAGGTTTCTTTTCAATGCCTCATCTCTCACTCTTTGCACCATCATCCATTGAGTGACGTGTCCTTGTTCCTCTTTTCAGAGAAATTTTTCTCTCTACTTTCAGAAACGATGACCTAGAGAAAAAGATGGAGATATCATCCTGGAGGATGCTGAAGAATTTCGCATCCTGATATTCTCTCTGCATGGGATCTTGTCGATCCAACATTTGCGTCTCCCTTAACAAGCCTCAGCTGTTTCTTTGATCTGTTCTGTGACATTCACCCGCTGGATCCCTCACCTCCCACGGAGCAATTCGATTGGTCAAGAGAGACGCGGAGAACGAACGAGCGAGGCCGAGGATGGGACGATCGTTCACTTCCTCTCTCTCTCTCTTCCCGTCTCTCTCCGTCATCGGTTCACGCGCACCTCGCTCGGCGCGCGAGCGAGCGAGTGCGAAGTTACCCTCGCGCGCCAGTCTGGCAAGCGAGTCGACCGAAAAGGCGACCTTTTCCAGGTAGTTGTTGCCAAGCTGGCTGTCGTAGTGTCACCTCGTCGTGCCCCCCCTCCAGGAGGAGCAGGATAGTCGTTCACCATCCCTCTCCACTCCCGTTCCTCGGCTCTGTGAAAGGCGTGCGTTCTTAAGAACGTGCGTCGTGGTGTGCTTCGACTATGGGATGTGATGATTTTCCGTGATTCTAAAGGAATGGCCACTGCGAATCCTTCGTCGAAGAATGTGGGTACCTTGACCATGGACAAGGCTGCCTTCCTGCTCATCCGTATTAAAAAGGCTTTTTTAAAGAAAAGAAATAAAGGGTAAGTGATGACAACCCTTTTTATTTTAGTTTAATATTTTTCAGGTGTTGGAGTCTGGTTTTTGACTTGCGTGGGTGAAGTTCGTTATTTTGAATAGTGTACTGGAGTTAAATTAAAGAGGTCATTTAATTTTTAATTTAATTTTTAAATTTTGATTCATAATTGAGTCAAGAAGTCATCGCAATCCTTGGAGTAAAAGGAGATGAAGTTGGAAGAAAAATCTTAGATATTGTTTTCCTTTGAAGATCAATTTAATGGAACAAAAAAAAAATCTACAAAGTGTTAAATATAATTTTATTTTCGAGAGGAAAATTATCTTGATATAAAATATTTAAATTTCATAATTACTCAGATGTATTTTTTCAGTATGATGATTTTTTGTACTGTTTTATCTTATAAATACGTTTATGCACGATTAACGCTCATCACATTAAAATGCATTTTTGTGTACACAAAAAGACAATATTTAGATAAACAGAAAACAATTTTCCAGGATATTGATTTCAAAGAATATAAAAGTTTTTCATACACGTTTTAACAACCGAAGATAAAAAAAAATATATATTTACTATCAGATTTTACAATATTTTCATACAAACTCAGGTAAGTTCTATATTGATAGTTCCATAACATTGTTTATTCTAATATTTTAATATGACGTGTAAATGTTGCTATACTACTTTAAATTCATATTTAGGTTTTGAAATAATTTTTTCCCCTATACCTGAAAAAAATGAATGTGACTATAAATGGGAAAAATAAATATAATAGATTAAAAGCGATGGAAAATTAAAGAAAATAAAAATGATATTTAATGCTTGCAAAAACGCTTTCTCTACTATACATTATAAAAGTGCGAAAATATATATATTTTGCCAATATCCTTATTTTATCATTACCTTTAAATAAAATATCGAATAGCAATATTTGATGAGATGTAACAGGAAATTAGTACTGCGGTTTTAATCTTGTACTTATTTTAAAAGTTGTTTCATAGTTAACTAAAATGCTTAATTATTTTTTATGTTAATCATTCGGCAGAATGTTATCATTTACCGGAATGCTGCTAAGTCTTTTAAACTTATTGAATCATATTTGTGTTAAAATGTAGATCATTGTTATGGCGGCATACTCAGTAGGTACATTCTTATGTTAACGAAGGAATCCAAGTTTGGCAGTCTGTTTGAAATTGACAAACTTTTTACTTAAGCCTTTTATAAAACAAATAGCGTAGAAAGAAAATAAAAGATCTTCAAATCTCTTTCAAGTCCGGTTTTCAACAATATTCGTTCAATATTTAAAGAGTTATTGAAGTTGGAATATTGATAGCAACTTTGCTTGGATTTTTTCACCCTGGAGTGGCCCTTTTATGCTGTGATAATGTACTAAATAGCCAGGTCACTAGAACCCCAATGACTCAGGGCTGAGTAACGGGAGAAGTGCTGAGACTGAGATTCCATGGATATAGATTCCACTCAAGGTCATCCGCGATGTTTCTTATTGTATACAAGGTGACCTTCGTGCATACAGCGCATGGCTTAATGCTCTACGAAAAGGACAGTTCCCTTTCCAAGTTCATTGGTGACTTCTTTTCATCGAAGTAAGTGATCAAGTTAGAGGAGCAAATGTACTACTTAGACAGTAGAGACTCTTTTCTGGTCACTTTAGATTTTGAGTCTGGAGCGCTATAAACTGAACGAAATCGCTGCTGCATACTTAACAGCAGTAATGCCAATTAAAATGTGATCTGAAAAATTGATTCAAACAGGTTTGAATGAAAGCAATTATTTTGTGACTTAATAAATTCCTTGATTTGAATCACTGAAAGATCAAACTCCCTATTTCTGATATTCATGATGCCACGAGTATACTCTAGTTCTCTTTGTAAGTTTCTTAATGTTCTCTTCAGTTAAAGGTTTTGAAGTAGTTCATATATTTCCATCTAATTCAAGACACTGCAAGCGGGGAACTTCCTTGCAATGATAAATATCTGAGTTGTGTACTTCGTGTAGGAACGTTCATATCGTTAAAGACCTTCGTTGGTGAACTATAGTTTAGTGGTCATTGCAGCTGATATGTCATCAGGAGACCGTGGGTTCGTATTCCACCCAACTCGAGACAAATTATCCTTTTTTTAATAGTTTCCATATTGACATCCAGAAATATAAATGAAACGTATATTCATAGTATTTATTTTAATTTACCAGCGGTAGATGTACATGCAGTATAAATTTCCGCCAAAAAACGACGATTTTTGCAGAATAAGCTAAATGGTTTAATGTGTATTTTTCATAACACTTTAAACAAAAGAAATGCTTTTTAAAATTAGAAGAGGGACTGGGCTGGATTGAGATTTTGACTTTATCATCAGTTTAAAATTTTCAACAAAAAAGTTGAATTAAGAAGTTCCTGATTTCTGAATTGACTTCCAACGTTCTTTCAAAGCACAGTTCTGAAAATTCTCTTGTACGTGAGTTTGAGGAAAGAAAAGGTAAATGCACTTTTGAATAATTCTTGAAACACCGGAAGTCATTATTCTGCGTTCAATTATATTTGCCACACAACTTGATTGTCACTAAAATTATATCCTACATCACCGATACAATTTGAAGTGCAACCCGTTTTCTTTCTTTACTCTTATTTAGTCCACGGATAAATTGATAACAAGTTTGCATTTACTGAGTTTTTAATTATGTATTACACTTACGAATTTAAATTGTTGACTTTGTTTAATACCCGTGTAAAGGATATTAAAATTCAAAATAAGAAAAACGGATAATTTTGTTGAATTATTAATAAATGGAAAGATTTTTGCAACCAAGGATATATGATACATTACCAAAAGTGGCGGACCAATTTCATATTACATAAATGGAAAGTCATATTCAAAGTTCCTTAAATTTGAAAATAAGCTTTCTATGGAAAAAAAAGGGCAGTAGAACTAAATTGATGATTCCAAATTCTTCATGGGGCGGGGGTGGCTCAGTCGGTACTGCGCCAGGCTCGTAATCTGCAGTTCCCAGGTTCGAGTCCCAGCTGGGTCAGCGTTGAAATTTATCTCCGCAAAATTCCCAGCCGGGCCCACGGTCAGTAGGAGACACGAATGAGCTTGAAATAGGCCTCCGTCCGTCGGATGGGACGTTTAGCCTTGGCACCGTGTGCGGGAGAGCCATACCCTGTGCACGTTAAAGAACACGCTGGATGGTCTTGATGGGAAGCTACCATCTGTCTCCCAACAGCTGTTCCAGTGGGTCCCCTCCCCCAACCTTCTCTGAGCCTTCGGGGTCCATGTGACCTGGCCATTTAGCCCATGGTGTGCAAAAAGTGCCGCTCAGAGGTAAAACAACCCAATACAAATTCTTCAAACCTCGACTTCCAACAATATTCGTTTAACATTGGAAGAGTTAGAGACACTAAAGCATTTGATATTCATAGAGTTAGAGACACTAAAGGATTTAATATTCAAAGAGTTAGAGACATTAAAGCATTTAACATTATTGTGAATAGTCAAAAGAATCTACCTCAAGATTTAAGTAAAGCACAAATAAAAACTTGAAACAAATCACTTACTAAAAGAAGGAAAATTTAAATGTTCTTGTAGGGATTATTTCAGTTAAGTTGGGTTGTTTTATCTCTGAGCGGCACTTTTTGCACACAATGGGTTAAATTTGACCAGGTCACAAGAACCCCAAAGGCTCAGATAAAGTTGAGGGAGGGGACCCACAGGACAGCTGTTAGGAGACAGATAGAAACTTTCTCTCAAAGCCATCCAGCGTGTTCTTTTATGTGCACAGGGTATGGATCTCCTGAATACGGGGGTGGGGGTGGGGTGACTCAGTCGGTAGCGCTCCAAGATTGTATTCTGCAGTTCCCAGGTTCAAGTCCCAACTGAACCAGCGTTGAGATTTATCTCTACAAAACTCCCGCCCTCGTCACGGTCAGTAGGGGACACTAATGGGCTTAAAAAGACCGCCGTCCATCGGATGGGGATGTTAAGCCGTGGCCCCATGCTCTGAAGAGCCATATTCATTGAACGTTAAAGACACGCTGGATGGCCTTGACGGGAGGCTACCATCTGTCTCCCAACAACTGTCCAGTGGGTTTCTTTCCCTTAACCGTCTACGAGTCCTCGGGATCCTTGTGATCTGGCCATTTAGCCCATTGTGTGCAAAAAAGTGTCGCCCAGAGGTTAAACAACCCAACTTTATTCTGTACACGGGGCCACAGCTTTACGTTTCATGCAACGGACGGCGTCCTTTCCAAGCCCATCGGTGTCCCCTAGCGACCGATGGCAGGGTGTGGAATTTGGAGGAGATAAATCTGAAGGCTGGCCCATACGGGACTCGAATCTGGGAATTGTAGATTACGAGCCTGGTGCGCTATTGTCTAAACCACCCTAACTCCAATTCTTTCAGTTAACTTCAGTACTGAAGAATTGTTTTTGGACGAACGTAAGGAGCAGACTATGCTATTAAATGCTTCGGATTTAAAAAAGCATTAAAAGAATATTGTTTTTTGAAAAAAAATCTATATTTACCAATACTTGATTACTATTTTTTAATTTTTTTTCCAGTGGCATTTTTGCAGGAATAAGTTATCTAAGGAAGTTAGGGAGCTTTCAATCTCTTTTTATTTACATAATTGAGAGTGTCCAAATGATTTCGAAAACGCAAACTTTTGAAACTACGCTCATAAATATTTCTAATTACTTCATTTTATTACGGGTAGTGTTTAATATTCATTAGATGACAAAACTTAGATTTTTCTTAAAACCGTTTCAGATTAAATATTTGTTTAGTGAAATTCAATACTGTGAAGCGATGGAGAATTTACAAAAGATTAATCAAAGACCAAGTTATTTAGGTGATGAATTGCTTTCAAGTTTTACTCGAAAAACTGCGCAATATGCAGTTGACTCGGAATAATTTGGAATTTCATTTCAACTACCACTGAAAGCAGAGGATTTTGCGTTTATATTAAGAATTATTAAAGGGTAAGAAATTTCTCTTTGAAATAAAACACGTCCTTGAAGTGGTAAAATCAAAGTGATTATAAACTAGAAGTCGGCTTCTGTAATGAGTAGAGAATTGAAACGATGGACTTTACAAAAGCGTAATCAAAGACCAAGTTCTTTGAGTGATGAATTACCTCCTGAAAATTCTACGCCCTGCCCTCGGTCGCTAGGGGCAAAGGCCGCCGTCCGTTGCTTGGGACAGGAAATAGAGTTCCATGACCCCCCCCCCCCCAAACGTTCCACTATTTAAGATAGTACTACATTATACAGAGGGTGCCACGTTTGACCCATCTACTGTCTATTCATGCCTTCACTTTAAAAATAACATAATTGCAGAGAAAGGACCTGTTATAATGAGCAAGACATATAAGCTGATAGAATCAGATTCGTCTAGTTGTCTAATCATTGAGGTGTAGCGTGAAACTTTTGAATTTTGCGCATTGCCTAAATATAATAGACAATCATTTTAGTGAAATTTCCTTCAAATAATAAATGCCAAACATATACAACACCAAAACATTGATGGTTAAATTTTAAATTTAGAATGCTAAGTTTTGAAAAATCCTGCCTAACGTTTTGGACTGGAGGGAGCTAATGTGGTGGAGACTCCCAGAGGCTTTTTCATCAATAAGCCAGCTTAATAGGGGATTCCACTCCCGTTCAGCGTGGCCCTCGACTCGTCCTTTCCATCGGAGCTGCCACCCTTCGGAGCCCCAGCAGTACCAGCCACCCGGGACCCCAACTTCTCAGAGGTTGCAGCGGAGAGCCTGCAAAACTGGGGGCCCCAAACCCAGCCTGCAGAACCCTCATACAGTCTGTCCATTGGGGCTGCGACCTACTGTGGCACGCCAGGAACACTTACTGAGCAGGGACCCCAACTTCTCAAAGGCACCCTAGGCTCCTCCACCACCTTTTGTATTCATTGCCTTCTGATCCGGGATGCCTAAAGTTCTTGTGCGGAGACTCTTAGTTTGGCTGTTCCATCAATAAGTCCGTCGACCGGAGATCCCACTCCCAGTCGCGAACCTTCTACTTCTACCTCTCCATAAGAGCCGACTCGCCGTCCCACAGCGTACAGACCGCCTTCCACTTCGGGGTTGCAACCTAACCTTCTCTGATGCCAGGATGAATCCGTCTAATTGGGTGCACTAAGCCCTTTCAACGGACCCTCCACTTCACGGCATCTCCAGCACAGTTGCTGGCTGCGTACACGCCAGAGGACCGAGAGGCGACCCTACTTCTCAGAGGCACGTTAGGGGCCCCCCCCCCCACGACAAGGTGGTCCCCACTTCGGGGGTAGTAAAACTGTGGCTCCGTGTGCAGGATTATGTTGGGTTGTTTTACTTTTGAGTGGCTCTTTTTTGTACACAATGGGCTAAGATGGGCCAGGTCACAAGTACCCCAGGAGCTCAGAGAAGGTTCGGGGTAGGGGGCCGAATAGACAGCTTTTAGGAAACAGATGGTGGCTTCCCGTCAAGGCCATCCCAGCGTATTCTTTCTGTAAAAGAAATCTGGGACCGTCAGTAAACTATTTGGGATGTTACGGGGTGATGGTGAAGCTCAAAACGAGGTAAATGAAGATTTTAACAGAAAAAATGGAAAACGAACTCATACGAGTTGGATTTGCTTGTTTTATCTCGGAATGACACTCTTTTTGCACACAATGGGTTAAATGGCCAGGTCACGAGGACTCCGAGGGCTCAGCGGAGGTTGGGGGAAGAGGACCCACTGAATACCTGTTAGGAGACAGATGGTACCATCCAGTCGAGACCATCCAGCGTGTTCTCTACAAGTTATGGCTCTCCTGCACAAGAATCATGGATTAACTTCCCATCCGAAGGATACGGGCTTTCCAACTCCACGAATGTCTCCTTTCTCATGAGAGTCTCAACGTTTTCCCGCGAGAGTCTCAATGCTGCATGTGACAGTCTCAACGCTGCCCGTGAAAGCTGAACGCTGACCACAAGAGTCACAACGTTGCTCATGAGAGTCTAAACGCTGCCCACGAGAGTCTCAACATTGCTCATGAGAGTCTCAACGTTGCCCATGAGAGTCTCAACGTTTTCCATGCGAGAGTCTCAACGTTGTCCGTGCGAGAGTCTCAACGTTGCCAGTGTGAGAATCTCAACGCTGCCCGTGTGAGAGTCTAAACGTTACCAGCGTAAGAGTCTCAACGTTGCCCGTGTGAGAGTCTCACCATTGCAGTTGGTACTTGAACAAGGAAATGCATCATTTCTTATTTTGAACACAGAAGTCGCCTTTGTAAGAACTTCGTTATATGAGAATTTGAACCAAATATATTAATCTGTAGCCTGTTGTCAGCTAGAAAAAGAAATTCGTTTAAATAAGTACTCGTAACCGATGAAGATTATGCGGTTTTAGTTCTGAGGGCATTTTTTTACACACAATGGGCTAAATGGCCATGTCACAAGACCCCGAGAAGGTCTGGGGGAGGGGCTCACTGTTGGGAAACTGATGATAGCCGCCAGTCAAGGCCATCCAGCGTGTTCTGTAATGTGCATAGGGTATGTCTCTTTCGCACACGGAGCCAATGCTTAACATCGCATCCGACGGACGGCGGCCTTTCCAAGCCCATTGGTGTCGCCTACTGACCGTAGGCAGGGCTATGAGTTTTGCGGAGATAAATCTCAACGCTGATCCAGCTGGGACTCGAACCTGAGAACAACAGATTACGAGCCTGGCGCGCTGATGATTGAGCCACCCCCGCCCCTACCGGTGGAGACTTCTGGTTGAAATCTTCATAATAATCTTTATCTTACCCTTCTTTAAAGTTAAGGTGAGTACTTCGTCCAAAAATTGAATTAAGTACAAGCTTTACATAAATGTATTTACATATATGTATTAGAAGAAGGAACTCCGTATGCAGTTGTTCAGATAATTTCATTAGCTTAACTGAACTCTAATAAACCTCTGTAATACTTACCTCCGATATTTGCGAAACTTTAAAATAAATAAATAAATAAATACCCCCTCAAGCAGCTGCTTGCCACAGAGGGCTGACAGGAGTCTGTCAGAAACTTTGCATTTACGAAATGATACATGGTACTTGTTCTGCTAAAAATGATCCTTTCTATAATGATATCTATAATTTTAAAAGGTGCCTGTGTGTGGTTTTGAGTCTGTGTGTTTTGTAACAGCCATAACTCTGCGGGAAATCATAGTCGAAGCTTCAATTTTCAAGAGACTATTTCGGAAACGAGTTAGATGCAAGATATGCATACAAAATGTACGGTAGTTGTCAAATTAAATTACACCAGTGGTTCGGATTGCAGTGCGAAATGGGTTGGGTTGGGTTGTTTTACCCCTGAGCGGCACTTTTTTTGCACACAATGGGCTAAATGGCCAGGTCACATGGACCCCGAAGACTCAGAGAAGGTTGGGGGAGGGGACCCACTGGAACAGCTGTTGGGAAGACAGATGGTAGACTCCCGTCAAGGCCATCCAGTGTGTTCTTTAACGTGCACAGGGTATGGCTTTCCTGCACACGGGGCCACGGCTTAACGTCCCATCCGACGGACGGAGTGCGAAATGTCAAGTCCAAATTCGAAGAGGGGTAGGGGGCTTGTTAGAGGCAAATATATTTACCATTCTATTCCTACTTGAAACGATAATCGCTGTTAAATTTCTTGTTGCCATTTATTGCTTCCTAACTGTGAACGTGAGTCATAATAATATTTAAATCTGCTGCCAGATTCCCCATATTTCCAAAGGCATTATTATTTTAAGACTTCGCATTGCAGCTAGGACCTTGATTCTTTTAACCCGACAAGGGGTCAGACAGGGGGACCCGCCTACGAAATTTGGGATCGTCTGGTCAAATACATCGGGAACCACAGAGTATAAAATTCCCGATAGTTTGCGAGGAAGTCACGGCCTATGAGAACGCGCACTGACGAAAGAAACACTTGAGTTGGGTTGTTTTACCTCTGAGCGGCACTTTTTTTCACACCATGGGCTGAATGGCCAGGTCACATGGACCCCCAAGGCTCAGATAAGGTTGTGGGAGGGGACCCACTGGAACAGCTGTTGGGAGACAGATGGTAGCCTCCGGTCAAGGCCATCCAGCGTGTTCTTTAACGTGCACAGGGTATGGCTCTCCCGCACACGGGGCCACGGCTTAAAGTCCCATCCGACGGACGGCGGCCTATTTCAAGCCCATCGGTGTCCCCTACTGACCGTGGGCAGGGCGGGGAGTTTTGCGGAGATAAATCTCAACGCTGACCTAGCTGGGACTCGAACCTGGGAACTGCAGATTACGAGCCTGGCGCGCTACCGACTGAGCCACCCCCGCCCAGGAAACGACTTGAGCAACGCCGGACATTTCTTCTTGTTGAATCAGTGCTAAGTGTCAAGACAACCTTTAGTGCACTTAAAAGCAAAATATACCAATTAGAAAAGTGATTCCCTGGCAGCCGTGGATATCTTTCAGCCAGTTTAGATATAAAACATCATCATCATCATCAATATTGTTTTATTTAATAATAATGACCACATTTATCTTAGCAACGTTTGCCAGTAGACAATCTTCGATTAACTAAGAAAATCGAGAAACATATTCTCTAATTGTGACAAAGTTCAATAGTTTTTTCGAGATTGTTTTAAATATTTATGTACAGTCGCTCAAAAAAGTATCCGAACACTACGGTTCATTACAAAATTCAGAAAAAATTTAATCAAAGTTCAGTAACACCTATCAGATGTTACTGAACGGGGACCGTTTCAGTAACATCTGATAGCTCTGTATGAAACTTGTAAGTGTGATTTCCCCACAACTACCATCAGGGGAATATGATTGCCGTAGACATCTAAGCATGAAATGATATTTGATCGCCTCAGTTAGTTTTAGTAGGGATGAAATGAAATGTAATTCAGTTTGTGAACTCAGTTGCAACAGCTCTATTTCGTCGCAGATTATCCGAAGAAACCTTTTAGGTTGAACTTCAAAGGAAAGCTCCTTCAGAGCAGATGACGTCAGTAAGCCATTGAGTGAACCCAGTTTAATTCCCAGACAAGTTGGCCTGAGCCTCCGATATGAAACTGGGCGCCTGGGCATCTCTTTCATCAAAACGAAGTACATGAAAAAATGTTAAAACGTGTAAAATTTAAGGAAGTTAAATTGTGCAAAATTTCATTACAGGTAGTTAATTTCAAAGATGTAAAAAAATAATATATTTCTTAGTTTTGATAATTTTAAAATAATTACTAACTAAATGGAAGGACTAAGTTTATGAACAAATGGAGAACTAAGATAAATGCTGATAAAAGGTTGCATTGATCTTTGCAAATAAAAGGTTACACCATGTTCCGAATTTGGAACTTTTTCATAAGCAAATCGTCTGGATGGATACTGCTACTTATCTCGGAGGTAACACTGCACAGAAAGCTTGATTGGACGCATCATTATAAGAAAAAGTATCTGCAGCACAAAAGCAATGCACAATAAATTGATATCCCTTTTTGCCGGGCACTCAACGCTTTCATTGGCAAACAAGGTGTTTAGGTACAAGATGGTTATTCGCCTTATTCTCCTATATACATCTCCAACCACGAGCTACTGTGAAGAAATTAAAATTCAGAAAATCTCAAAACAGATCATGTGACAGATTATCAATGCACCTTGGTTCATGAGTCCTTTCATCATCCAAAGGGATCTTTGTATTCCTTCAGTTCGCGACTGCACTAGAGATGCTGCAATTCAGTTTTTTGAAAATGCGACAGATTATCAATGCACCTTGGTTCATGAGTCCTTTCATCATCCAAAGGGATCTTTGTATTCCTTCAGTTCGCGACTGCACTAGAGATGCTGCAGTTCCATTTTTTGAAAATGCGACAGATTATCAATGCACCTTGGTTCGTGAGTCCTTTCATCATCCAAAAGGATCTTTGTATTCCTTCAGTTCGCGACTGCACTAGAGATGCTGCAATTCCGTTTTTTGAAAATGCGACAGATTATCAATGCACCTTGGTTCGTGAGTCCTTTCATCATCCAAAGGGATCTTTGTATTCCTTCAGTTCGCGACTGCACTAGAGATGCTGCAATTCCGTTTTTTGAAAATGCGACAGATTATCAATGCACCTTGGTTCGTGAGTCCTTTCATCATCCAAAGGGATCTTTGTATTCCTTCAGTTCGTGACTGCACTAGAGATGCTGCAATTCAGTTTTTTGAAAATGCGACAGATTGTCAATGCACCTTGATAAGTGCGTCATTCCATCATCCAAAGGGATCTTTGTATCCTTTTACTGTTCAAGATTGCAATTCAGTTTTTTGAAAATGCTATGGAACATCCGAATCTGCTCATTTCAGAAGCTGTTAAGTACGATCACCTCAGCCAGCAAAAGTTGAAGAGGCCAAGATCCATCCTCGTATCAGATCATTTCTAGTTTTTTTCTCTAGTTGATCATGAAAATCAAGTAATAGCCTTTGGAATCTGTTTCTTTTCAGTTTATGCCTCTTTACATTTGAACCTTCAACGCCACAGGCACATTTCATATGGAAGAGTTATCTCTCTGAATGAACCAGCTGGTTTTATATAGGTATCTTTGCCTTGACCTTTTGTATTCGTAAACATAATTCGATATCTTTATGATACGTCAGTAAAATAAATTCAAATCGTCGTAAACCGTCAAAATGATAAAAATTGTCAAATGGACTGTTATCTTAAAGATTCGCATTAAATCTATTAAATCGTACATCTATAAAATCCATTTAAGATTTAAAAAAAATTGTAGATGTGGAAACTAAGTTAAGAAAAATAGCATCATCATCATCATCATCAACATATTCACTAAAGTTTAACTTCAAAATTTCCGATCATGTGCTGTCCATGGCTGAGTGGCGGTTAGCGTTGTTGTCTGCGGATAAAAGGAGCCCGGGTTCGAGATCAGATAATGTAAGGATCAACATCCATGCATCAATCTGTCATATCTTTCTGCTGAGCTCTCTCCTTACTCACAGATCTTCTTTGATCACTAATTTAAGGATTCACTAATTTCTCTTTGTATTTGGGAAATGTTTGTTAAGAATCGTATTGCTGCTTTTTAATTATCATACGTCTGTAACGTTGTGATCATCAGGCCCGTGGCTCGGAAAAACATTGGGGGAGGGGGGTGGGGGTGGCAAAGTACTGGATTTTCTTTACAGTTTACAGGAAAACATTTTACCCTTCGTTTTAGAGGTCTTTAAACATTTCTTGAAAAATGTGTGAAATGCATAAAAACTTAGGTATTTCTGACTTGGTTCGTCAAAAGCGTTTCTGAAGCAAGTTCATGTTTACTTCTGGGCTTTAACTGGTAAGAGAGATGCTCATGAATAATAATGCGAAGTTAACCGACGCTGTTAAAATTTAAACTTTTAGAGTAACAATGAAAACATATATTTTTCATTTTTATGGTGGTTAGCTTTTTAAAATTTTTTTTTCGTGTTTAAAAAAGTGTTGCTTCGCTAAGGAAAGGCAAGCAGTACTTTAAATACTTCCAAGGACCGACAGTCACTAGAGTATTATTTTCGCTCGTAATCATCAGACTTGTTCAGACACTTTCTTAAAAGTCGGATCTCTTTGGATCTTAAGCTCCGAATACACGTGCAGACCTTCCGCTTCGTCTTTGCGCCTCACGGCACAAGTATCGAAAAATGATAGCTGTCACTTAATAACACTGAACTTGTGCTGGTGGCACACCGTCAGATGTTTCTTAATTTTGTTAGGAACAAACTGAGAACCTTACTTATTTACCCTCTGAGTTCTAAATTATATGGGGGTGGCTCAGTCGGTAGCGCGCCAGTCTCGTAATCTGTAGTTCCAGGTTCGAGTCCCAGCTGGGTCAGCGTTGAGATTTATCTCCGCAAAATTCCCCGCCCTGCCCACGGTCAGTAGGGGACACCTATGGGCTTGGAAAGGCCGCCGTCCGTCGGATGGGACTTTAAGCAGTGGCCCCGTGTGCGGGAGAGCCATACCCTGTGCACGTTAAAGAACACGCTGGATGGCCTTGACGGGAGGCTACCATCTGTCTCCCAACAGCTGTTCCAGTGGGTCCCCTCCCCCAACCTTCTCTGAGCTTTCGGGGTCCATGTGACCTGGCCATTTAGCCCATGGTGTGCAAAAAAGTGCCGCTCAGAGGTAAAGCAACCCAACCGAACCCTCTAAATTATGTTTTCATCCAAAACATTACTGAAATGTAACGCTATGATATCCCATAAATATTCGACCTGGTGGTTCCTCAAGGATGTCGAGATAGATCTACATTGAATATTGGCAACACTAAGCGCCCTTGGTCAAGTCCAAAGCAGGTAAATGTGCAGTCAGTCTAGCACAGCGAATTCATTTCAGTTGGTTAGTTGTTTTACCTCTGAGCGGCACTTTTTTGCACACCATGGACTAAATGGCCAGGTCACATGGACCCCGAAGGCTCAGAGAAGGTTGGGGGAGGGGACCCACTGGAACAGCTGTTGGGAGACAGATGGTAGCCTCCCGTCAAGGCCATTCAGCGTGTTCTTTAACATGCACAGGGTGTGGCTCTCCCGCACTCGGAACCACGGCTTAAAGTCCCATCCGATGGACGGCGGCCTTTCCAAGCAAGTCGGTGTCCTGTACTGACCGTGGGCAAGACGGGGAGTTTTGCGGAGATAAATCTCAACCCTGGTCCAGATGGAACTCGAACTTGGGAACTGCAGATTACCAGCCTGGCGCGCTACCTACTGAGCCACCCCGCCCCATTCGTTTCAGTAATTTCGTTACTTCGAAGAGAGACCAGTTACAAGAGAAATCAGAAGAATTTGCATAAATTAAATTTTGATTTAATAAAAAAGAGAGAGAAGCTTTTGAAGAGCTTAGAATAAAGCTTCTTAGAAGTATTGGGTCATATTGCTTCTCAATAGAAAACGCTACCTGAAAGGTTTTTTTTATATAAATATGCTAATTATCTAGTTGTATAGTGCATGAAAAGGATCTAATTTAGTCTAATTAACTTTTAAACTTTATCTCCCTTTAAGCTCCATTTAGATGATGATTTCGAGAGAAATCCTCAGAGGAGGTTTCGTTCAAAAGATTCTGATGATTAGCTGTGTTTTCTTTTAATATTTCATTTAAATGTAATGAAAAATAATTTAAGATCTCAAAATCTTTTTAACACGTTGGCTGCCACCATACAAACAGTAAAATACTTCCCCAGGGACCATAGTAAGAAAATGGTAAATAAGAGTTCCTTGGGTAAAAAAACAACACCTTTATTTCAGATAAATGGTACATAAACGTTAAGGAGCGGGGGTGGCTCAGTCGGTAGCGCGCCAGGCTCGTAATCTGTAGTTCCCAGGTTCGAGTCCCAGCTGGATCAGCGTTGAGATTTATCTCCGCAAAATTTCCCGCCCTGCCCACGGTCAGTAGGGGACACCGATGGGCTTGGATAGGCCGCCGTCCGTCGGATGGGACGTTAAGCCGTGGCCCTGTGTGTGGGAGAGCCATACCCTATGCACGTTAAAGAACACGCTGCCTTGACGGGAGGCTACCATCTGTCTCCCAACAGCTGTTCCAGTGGGTCCCCTCCCCCAACCTTCTCTGAGCCTTCGGGTCCATCTGACCTGGCCATTTAGCCCATGGTGTGCAAAAAAGTGCCGCTCAGAGGTAAAACAACCCAACAACAACATAAACTTTAAAAAGTAAAAGAAAAAAATGTAAGTTCACCGATGATCTCATTGACAAAAATTATCGTTTTGCAACTAATGAAGTTTTGTGAAACAAGGAAAATACATTTATCACAAGCATGGCATTTTGTTGAAACTAATTTTCCTTGTTTGATGGCAGTTTAGTATCTATGTATTACTAGGCCTTTCCCTGTGGGCCACAACAGAGTTACAAACTGTTACTGATAAGCCATGACCCACCACGTTCCATTGAAAGAGTTTTGACGTGAGGATCCACTGTGATCCTCATGGCACACAAGTGAATTTTTTCTGGGGTTCACCGTGATCCTCATGGTAACCAACGCGTTAAGCATGATATTCCTGAGATCTCTTGGCTCATAAAACCGAATGATTGCGATGCCTGTTCGTCTGTCTGTGAAGGACTCGAGATTCTGCACCGATAGGCTTAGAAAGACCGCCATCCGTCGTATGAGGCATTAAGCCGCGGCTGCATATACGGGAAAGCCATATCCTGTCCAAGTTAAACAACACGCTGGGATGGCCTTGACGAGAGAATACCATCTGTCACCAAATAGCTGTTACAGTGGTTCCCTCCCAACAATCTTCTCTGAGTCGTTGGGGTCATTGTGACCTGGCTATTTAACCCACTGCGTGCAAAAAAAGTGTCGCTCAAAGATAAGCAACCCAATCCAACTCTTTCTCCTGGAGATTTCAACCTATCGATTTCAAATTTTATATTTCGGGGCATTCTCATCCCACATTTTGACCCTGAAATCGTAACGTTTGTGACTCACTAATTAGGACCACTACGCATTTGAGTGATTTATTTCTTTACAAATGACGATTTCTTTACAAAAAGATTAAATTGGATAAAATACGTTAGAGACTTTTATCTCTTTATAGGGAGTACAGTTCCAACATTACTATGAACTTTTAATATTCGAATATAATAACTCTGCACGCCTATTAAAATTAATTTTACAATTTTTGGTAACTTCGCAGTTGAATCCTGAGACCACATTGTGTGATATTGATTACTGATCTAAGTGTAAGGTGAAATTTGGGCAAAGTATGTTATTATTCTTCAAGTTTTAAAAGTGGTGTTATTTATTTTCAAAGAGTTAACATTTTATCTCGATTTAGAATTTTGATAGATTAAAAAATAACCTCCGTGATTTTATTTGAAGCAATAATATTTGCATTTATAATTAAATGAAAAAAGGGGTGGGAGTCGCTCAGTCGGTGGTAGCGCGCCAAGATTGTAATCTGCAGTTCCCAGGTTCGAACCCCTAACAAAACTGATAAATCATTCCAATACCAAGCCCCTAACAAAACAATAATCCATTCCCCATTATTATAATGTTTACCATTATTATAACTTTGTGATTATAGATCCATTCCTGTACCTGCTTTGTGATTTATAGATATAGAGCTATTTAATGATATATGTGGAAACGACACCGTCCGTCGAATTGGACGTAAAGCCGTGGCTCGGTGTACAGGAAAGCCACATCCTGTGCACATTAAAGAGCACACTGGGTAACAGTGAGCTTCTATCTAACCGCTACCCAGTGGCTTTCCTTCCCCAGTATTTTCTGAGCCTTTGGGGTTCTTGTGACATGGCTATTTAGTTTGCTGTGTACAAAATGGCTGCTTAGATGTAAAACAACCCAAACCAGAAAATTAAGGGAACTTTCTGGTAATGATATTACTAATAGTCCACTTGTCCTATTGCACCGACAGATCTGGAAATGAGAATGATTATCATGTTATTTAGTTACTATTGGAATGATTTCTCAGTTTTGTTAGGGGCTTGGTTCTGTACGTCATTACGGAGTGTGAACTAATAGCTATGTATGCTGTTGATACCCTGTGAGTATAAGTTTTTATTTTTTCTGAAATTTCGATGTACTTTATGCTTTTTAATAGAACGGTTGAATTTTCACGAAAAACTTTTTTGCATGAACAATATACGAAGATACAAAATGGAGGTCGAGGGCGAAGTTCTGTACAGGCTACATTAATAAAACTAAAAAGGTAATTAAATGGCCGAATTTCAAACTAAAATTTAGGTTAATATTATCGGAATCTCAAAAACATTTTCTGGGTATATGGTTAACTTAGTTGGGTAACACGTCAGGCTATAATTACTATAAATCGAACGGAAAGCATATATTTCAGAGAGATCAGAGATCAGAAAATTACAATACGGAGCAGCGGGTAACATGTTGATGCCCATAATCTCCTTCATCGAACTCACAGAGAAGAAATAGTGCCTATACGGTATTGACAAATGTGGAAAACATTGATCCACCTAAAAGTTGAAATGGCAGGGATCAGAGCCCGAAGGCTACAGTTACATCAAAGCGGTTCTAGCCCTCTTGAATCCGTGTTCCTTGATGACGTCGTATTTCACTAGCACAGAAATAATGGGGAATGGATTGCTCTCAGCTCTTTTTCGAAAATTAGCTTGATAATTCCATGATAAAGTCTTTGACATATGGGATATTATGGCGGCAGTGTCAACTTGAGTTGCAGACATATCTTGGTGCTGCAGTAAGTGATCTAAGGTATCGGTTTTGAAAAAGTTATAAATTCTTGATCTTGTCTTCATCCCTAAACAGGTGCTGCGTACAAGTACTGTAGGATACGTCTGAAAATAAGTCTATAGAGAAGTATTTTGTTTTCAATCGTCAGTGCAGATCTCCCACATAACAGTGTGTTTAGTTATATTTAACCATCTGTGCTTTCATGATGACTTCATTAACATGGTTTGATCATTTTAATGTTTTTCTGCAAAACAATCCCAAGATATTTGCAGAGTCGCAGCAGTCAATAGATGTATCGAATATTTCGGTACTGGGAGGATATGCACTCTTTTTACTGGTGAAGAGTTGAGTTTTTGTTGGCATTTAGTACACTACATCTGATAGAGAGTTAACATGTGTTGCAATCGACGTATAGCAAAGTGTACATTCAATGATGAGGTAATCATCGCTGTATCGTCCGCGTATAGAGCTAACACGTGGTTGTATATATAATATAGATAAATGTTAACAAGCATAGGCCCCAATACTGAACCCTGAGGCATTCCAGTTAAGATCTGCTTTGAAGTAGAGAGTCTCCAACCATGACTTTGAAAGTGCATTTTCTGAGAGAGTCTGAGAGGAGAATTTCACACCAATAAGTTTTTAAATGAGATCATATATCCAAATCCGGTCAAACGCTTTGGCAACATCCAAGAGCACAATAGCAGAATATTCGTATTTATTCAAAGCTTCTGACACTCTTTTCACCACTCAGAGATTGATGTACAGTAGAATGAGATTTTTTAAAGCCAAACTGTTCTGGATGAATAACATTTGTGCTGTCCAGAAAAGTATCAATTTTATTTTGAATAATGTTCTCAAATAATTTTGCAAGCAAAACGGCAAGCTGATAGGTCTGTAGTTTTATGAAAACACAGGACCTTGGAATGATTTGTGAATCATGGAAATTTCTGCGTGTTTCCATTCATTTGGGAATTTGACAGACTCAGAAGTTTGTTGAACATTAATGAACGATTAATGTAAGAACTTTCTTTGGTAGATTTCTTAAAGCTGTATTTGTGATTTTATCATAAGCAGACACTTTCTTGGTTTTCAGATTCTTGATAATATGTCTAAGTTCACCGACACATGCATGCTTTAATGTGGAAGTTGGTTGCTTATTTAGGAAAGAGTTCACTTCTTTATTCGGATGCTGAATGAATGTATCATCCACATCGTCATAATTAGGAGTGAACTGGGTTTCTAAAACATCAGCAAAATCTCTTTTCCAGAACTCTTTTCAAATCATCAGGGTTGGGTTGGGTTGTTTTACCTCTGAGCGGCACTTTTTTGCACACCATGGGCTAAATGGCCAGGTCACATGGACCCCGAAGGCTCAGAGAAGGTTGGGGGAGGGGACCCACTGGAACAGCTGTTGGGAGACAGATGGTAGCCTCCCGTCAAGGCCATCCAGCGTGTTCTTTAACGTGCACAGGGTATGGCTCTCCCGTACACGGGGCCACGGCTTAACGTCCCATCCGACGGACGGCGGCCTTTCCAAGCCCATCGGTGTCCCCTACTGACCGTGGGCAGGGCGGGGAATTTTTGCGGAGATAAATCTCAACGCTGAAAATCATCAGGGAGAAATTTAGCTATCATCGCTTCACGGTGAAGACAACAATGAATGAACTTACATTCTGGTGCAACAACGTTTTATACGACCTGCTAGTCCTGTGATATAACCACTCATTGCTTTTGCTCCGTCAGTACATGCAGTAATACAATTTTCCCATTCAAGGTTGTTTTCGGAAAAAAAATGAATCAATCATATTAAAAAAATACTCACTCGTAGTAGAAGTTTTGAGAGGCTTACAAAATAAAATATCTTCAAATATTGCATCCTGGAATTTTCCACGCACAAAAACAAGTAATTGAGTTAGCCCAACTACGTCTGTCGATTCATCCACTTGTATGGCAAACCACGGGCTATACTGAATAGCTTGAATGAGTTGGTCTTTAATATTACAGGCCATATCTTTAATTCTCCTGGAAACTTTGTCGTTTGACAAAGGAATGATTCTGACAAGGTTTGCAGTTTTTTGACCACACATACAAGAATCTATTTCTTCCGCTTCTGGAAGAATGAGTGACTCGCCTATTGTGTGAGCCTTTCCGGCTTTGGCAATTTGAAGGCTTACTTTATAAGACGCTTTAGATGCCTTTTCATTTTCTTCTACACCAGAAAAATGCTTAATTACGGTTTTATATTACTCAAGTCTTCCAAAAGACGTTCAAAAAAGCTTAAGGGCTTATTTTTTAAATGCTCATGTTTTGTTTCCAAATCTCGTCGTAAAAGAGAAGGTTTCATAGAATTTTGTGACAGGACTTCAGAGCAAAAAATGCACCGTGGATTTGGTTCTACTAAATTTCTTGTCCATCTAAAGCCAAATTGTAAATATGATTTATGATATTTACTCTTTTTAAATTTTTTGTCACTTGATTATTTATACATTTAACGTTCTTTTAGTTACTGCTGAATCCACCTCTTTACTCACATTGGATGATGACGTAGTCGTAGATGTAGAAGCAATCGGTTCCGAGTTACTTTTCTTCTTAGTTATCCATTTATCCATGTTTCAAAGCACCTCAGAAACACGTTCATTTAACTTCACAGTAAACTGGAGACTAAAAATAACTTTAAGCACAGAAAGTGAAAAAAGAATTATTTGTTGTCAAATACATAGAGCAGTAAGAAGGCCCATTCACTCACTTAGAATGGGTGTTTTGACTGGACGATCAGCTGTTCGGGTAGGTTCGGCTCTCAGGTAAGGAATGGAGGATTGACAAACGTGTACAGACATGAACTACAGCGCCACATTCCGTCACTCAGTTCTCAGAAATTAATCAGTAGCAGTGTTGCCAACTTAGCGACTTTTGAGCTCTCACGGCGTACCCCGAAATATTTTTCTGCGTATTCCACATTAAGAACCCCTACTCTAGACCACTGGAAACTTGGAGCTTTTCGTGATGTGATAAAATGTGATGGGAAGGTTAGAAATCCTTCAACATTGGGCTTCATGTTTTTCGTACTATTAAAAATATAAAAATATAAAGATCTCTTTAAAATTACAGTGGTAACTATTTATTTTCAAAAAGAGTTAGTAATTAGTTTTAGAAGTACAGTGGACCTTCGTTATAGCGCTGCTCACTATACCGCGCACTCGGTTTTAGCGCGGGCGATGTTCGCGATAAGTTATAGTGTTTGTTTTCACATATTTTCAAGCGTACCTTATGTACGTAAATAAAATAATAAATATATGTACTTATTAAGATGTATAACTATGTTATGTGATTTTTAATAAAACACTTAATAAATAAATTGGTTTTTTATTAAAATGCATAATATATATATTGTTGATGGGATGTTTCAGTATATAGCTCAAATCGTTCTGAGTAAATTTATTGTGTCGCCACCGCGCAGCTCGGTATAACGCGGTTCACCTTATAACGCGGGTGTTGTTTCCCGCCCGACATGCGCGTTATATCGGGGGTCCACTGTATAGTATTTTAACTCTTGATTAATTAAGTCGATTTCAACTTTATGATATCCGATTTCCCTTCTCTTTTCCCTCCCTTCGTTTGATTGCTCTTTGGAGCCGATCTATCTAAGTGGTCCTGACGTGCTCATTGCCTGATGTTTCCAAATGCCACTCCCCAGAATATTCCTCCCATAGGATACTAACGTGTATTTTGTTGGCTAGAGAGGATAACAAGAAACTTCCATCAAGATTCTCGATATATCTAAGTACTCTGTAATGAAGGAAAGATTTTGCGAAATTATTCCACTAGTCTTGGTCGTTATTATTCTTATCGAATGAAAGCCAAGAGGACTTTCCTTTTCCTAATTAAAAATAAAGATGCATTTTTTTTTAAAATTCTTCATATGCATTAAGTAGAAAAATAAATTCGTCTGAGTTTAACGCATTCAGTTTTGTGCATTTTTTTATCATTATTTAAAATCGTAATCACTGAATGGTTAACAAGGCGCAGTTTTAATTATCAGAAGTTTAGATCTCGCGGCAGTTCTCCTTTAGTAACTTACAATAATGATATTCTGTCAGAATCCACTACCTTTTTCTCTTCCAGGATGACTAAAAAATATGGGTCAATAAAAAAGGTTTTTCGATGACTGGAAGTAATTTATTTTGGAGTCCGTGATAATCTTTGTTCAAGAAACCAATATTGAAACGTTAGAACTAAAATAGAAGCCAAAATCGATTTTCTGTGCTGAGCTTCATCTGTTATCATTTGTGTAACCTTCCAAGTTACTCAACTTCGTCTGCAATTATGTAAATGAGATCCAAGTGATGTCAGAGTATAACATCTTGGACTCCAAAAATATCGTTTTCCGATAATATCAGTCGAAGTTTTAGAGGTATTAAAAAAAGAATTAAACCGACGTAAAAACTACAAGTCATTTCAATATATTGACTAATATTCAACTGCTTTTTGCAATGGAAGCTCCGTGCTGTAAGTCATTTGCGAAATATGTTCAGTAAAGCAGAATTTTATTATCTGTCGCATTTTAGTTTCTGAATATTATTAATAGGAAGAAAGCTGCTCTGAATATAAGTTTGATTAAATCATATAAAAATGATATAATTAATTTACTAATGAATTAGTAGTAGTGGGGGGCGAACTCATGTCGTAACCCTGTATCTCTCCATGTCCCGCTGTAAAAAAAAAAGAATTACTAGTGCAATTACTTTACAGAATAGATAGTTTCATTTGGTTTTATTTATTCATAGAATTTCGTATTTTATTTCAGTTGTCCTGTTGTCTTAGTGATTTGCGCAATTCTAAGTGAAGCAAATATTTGTTGGATTGTTTTATTTCTGAGCAGTAATTTTTTTGTCAAATATCTAAATAGCCAGGTCACAAAGGCTCAGAGAAAGTTGGGGAAGGGGATCCGCTGGACAGCTATTAAAGATGGAAGTTTCCCGTCAAGGCCATCCAGCGCCTTTAATGTGCGCATGGTATAGCTTTCCTGCATACGGTCACAGCCATCGCGATAGACGTACGTACCTTGTCTGAACGACTGTAGAACAAAGGGAAATTAAATATAAGTAAAGTTTAAGCAACCTAATTTATTTAAAAATAACTACAAAATCTTTAAATAAATATAGTGTAAAATAAGGTAATTTACTTGCCACGATTTTATTAAAATATTGTCGAATATTTTAGAATTTATCACCAAATATTTTAAGGAGTTTTTTTAGGAGTTTTTATTTTATTTTAAGGGGTATTTTAAGGAGTTTTTTATTTTAACCAATAATTTTAAGGATAAAGAGCTACCAGAAGAATTTTAAATTATAACGTTGGTAAAGAAACATGCATGTATTTAGGTATGTAAACAATAATTTTATGTTATGTTAATGTAGTATCTGGGCCATCAATAATAATTGTTATATTTAATTGTTTAATTAATTAAAAAAAAGGGGTTTAGAAGTTAGCATATTAATTCTTGAGGACGTTTATTTTAAAAAGTAAAAACAATGATTGGATTTGCAAAATGTTCCATCTTTCACACCTCCTAAAATGCTAAATGAACATTTTTGAAAATCAAGATTTAGAGATATTTCAATGAGATCTTTAAGAAATCTCCGGTGGCATTTGTTCATATAAACGCTATTAAATATATTAGGGATTTTCGAATGTGTCGTTACATCAAAATCTGGTGGTTTCATACTTATTTGATGTGTATGTGATCAAAAGTTTTATGCAACTTCTTGGTTTTCAGAAAATATTGGAAAGTAATCTAAAGGCGGCTTCACTGCACGCTGATTGATATTGCGCAGAAGCAGAGCACAGAGCAAAATGATCGTGAGAGGTAGAAATGGGAAAGCACTAAGTAGTATTAAATGATTGGTGGGAAAGAGCATACAGAACATTTTTCACATTTAAGCGATCTGTAGAGAGAAACTTGACAAGCGGGTACTGATTGGTATCATTGGATCTCCATCTTTCGACCTTGCAGTTGAAAGAGCGAAAAGATTGCAAACGGTATCATAGCAACAGAGACAGCATCTTTCACAGCATGGCGACCGCCTGCCATTCCTCAGACTCATTTTGACAGCTTTAGAAGGTTTCGTTTGCCATTTACAAATTGGTTCAGAAAAGAAAAATACTTCAGCTTTTTTTTACGTCTTTTTCAAGGGAGAATTCATATTATATCTCTGTGAAATCGATATAAAAAATTGGCCACAGTGTCTTGTCAGATGCTGGAAAACCGTGTTTAATGGCTTGGTTTTTCATAAAGACATTTATAAAATAAAAATGATTTTTTTTAATCCTTGTACCCATAACAATGATTAAAGAGAAATGTTATCAGATTATTATTAAAATGTAATTAAATTATTACAATGCCTGTAAATTTTTTAACTACTCATAACAATATTATAATAATGGTATTTCAAAAGATGTGGTCTTACAATTATAGAATCATCAATTCGTGAGGAAGCTATTATTATTATTAAAAATTTATTTGATCAATTTTAAATTTGCATTCTCAATTAGTTTCTTGCACAATCGTTGGAAATATTTTTTGATAGTATTTAATTATTGTGAAATTTGAGTCCATTTTGCGAAAGAAAATTCTTACGAACTTGTAGTTATTTCTTTCTGTGTCTAACATACAATGGTTTATACAGCACGTTTAGTATATTGATTTTTTTTAAAATCTGATGTTTATTACTCTTCTGGTCCCATAAGTTTCTGTATATCAAGTTGAAAATAATAGTAATGATTTACTATTCATATTGGCTCTAAATTTTATTATGTTATTTATTCAAATTAAAAAATAATAAATACTACCGTATTTTATTTCAAATATTGTTATCCATATAAAATATATTTAATAAACGTTCTGCAAATTAAATATTTCATTTACGCCACTTTGGGGATTATTATGCTGGGCTCGAACCCAGGATATTGGATGGTGATTTCCGTTTTTCTGTTGTAACATAATTACAACCATCTACGGTAAGTTGGATGTTAAATTAGAGAGCTATTTGTATCTTCTCATTGTATGTTTAAGGTATTTCTAACGTTTGTTACTACCTTAAACAGGCATGTAAGTTTCCAGCACATTCTATCGATTTTATAAGTACCACTTTTAGTATCTATTTTCAAAGTCCCTTGCTCCTCTCCCAGCATGTGGTCCCAGCAGTCCTTTTACAACAATGAAGTTTCCTATACGTGTCGTGTGACTGTTGCTAAGGGCAACCCACGTAACTATTCAATGTAACGATTTTTTGAAGGCATCCATTTTGTGTGCGGAATGCACCTGTCCCTCATCCATTGCTCATCAGAGCGTACGTTGTTAAGACGATACTGAAAGTGCAGATAATAAGAAACTTTTCAACTCCTACGACCTCAACACGCAGTTTTACATTTTTCTCTTTCTTTCAGTTCGTTTTGTGTTTCTTTTTTCTTTCCTGGGAAGTCTATCTTCATTCTTTTTATGATTTAAAATTTTTGTTTGTTTTTTCTGCCTTCTCTTTAAGTTTCTTATTTTTTTTAATTTAATCCAAAACCTTTGAGTTATAGTTCCGTTTATATATTCAGTGTTTTGACCAAACTACTATTTACTATTGTTTAAAATGAAAACTAAACCAGCTAATACCAAGAGTTTACGTAAGCATCTGGAATCAACATCAAGGTTTCTGCTCTCTTGATTACTAAGTGTGCAAACCTAACTATCGCAACAAACTTTGGGGCAGAAACAAATTATGGTTTAGCTTAATTTAAAACTTTAGCCTATATTAAGTACATCTACCTATTTTCCAGTGCCCTCCACAGACTCTAAAAACCTTCTCCAGTGTTGCCTTCTTCTCCGCATTATCACATTATGCACATTGCCAACATCGATTACGCAGCTCCAAGGATAATGTAGCTGAAAACTTTCAAGCTTGTTCAAGGGCATAATTATTCAAAAGGACTGGAGTGCATCCTCCTCTCACTAGGTTTCATGATGTATATGCATTTATCTAGCCGTCCAGTAGCCAAGTGGTTAGCACGCTTAGCTACTGATCTAAGGGACCTCGGTTCGAGCCCCGGGTTAGGCATGGATGTATGTGTTGTTTTTCTGCTGAGCTCCTGCCATCCTCTCAGACCTTGTACTTTGGCATATAAACTGACAGGCTCCTGTCAGACCTCTGTGGCAAGCAGCTGCTTGAGGGGGTATTTATTTTTTATTTATTTATATGTATTTATCAGGCTTGTTGGGTTGAGTTGTTTTACCTCTGAGCGGCATTTTTTTGCACACCATGGGTTAAATGACCAGGTCACATGGACCCCGAAGACTCAGAGAAGGTTGGGGGAGGGGACCCACTGGAACAGCTGTTGGGAGACAGATGGTAGCCTCCCGTCAAGGCCATCCAGCGTGTTCTTTAACGTGCACAGAGTATGGCTCTCCCGCACACGGGGCCAGGGCTTAACGTCCCATCCGACGGATGGCGGCCTTTCCAAGCCCATCGGTGTCTACTACTGACCGTGGGCAGGGCGGGGATGTATTTATCATCAAGCCTAACTCATTGCCAGCCAATAAATATCTCAAATAGAATAGTTCATCTCATAAATATCATTTTTCAACAGGCTAAATAATCAGCATAATCTAAGTGTTTTCAGCCGACGCTGAAATCCCTAGGCAGTGGCTATGCATTCATAAAAACCTAGAAACGAAACCGAAAGTTTGCTGGAAAAGGAGTATCTGATTCACAAAACGAATTAAAAACACAGTTGTTATGTGAAAAAACGAAAAACTACAGTAAAAGAAGGGAACTGATTTTTCTTCACTGAGTATTGCGTGTATTTTATGTTTAAACTATATAACGGGATAGCAAACCTTTCGATAGATGAACACAATTCTAAATACCGGCTCGGCTCTTATGCTTTCGATCATGCAAACCTGAAATGGACTTATTTCCTAGGTGTAGGAAAATGGGACTGAATTTGTTAGATGTGAAATTTGCAAAAATAATGCTGCTGTCTGTTCAAATCTAGAAGTCTAAAGTTCAGAATTGCCCATAATTCGGCAATATTTATAAAAATTCTCAAAACAAAATAGTGAAAAAGAAACTAATTGGATTACAATTCTTCAGAAATGTTATTGGATGGCACTGCTTTTGCTTCCTGAACAAATTCGTGAAAGTACAGTCGCTCAAAAAATATCCGAACACTATGGTTGATTACAGAATTCAGAAAAAATATCTGGAGCGTGTAAACAACTGTACACGCTCAATATTTCTGTGAGTGGGCCCACACGATACAGGTTTTTGTGAGGTCACACGATCCAGGTTTTTGTGAGCTCACACGATCCAATGTGCTGTGAACATTAACCGCAACCGCTCCAGTTTGCTGTGAACGGTAACTGCACACGCTCAATATTTCTGTGAGTGAGCCCACACGATCCAGGTTTTCGTGAGCTCACACGATCCAATGTGCTGTGAACATTAACCGCAACCGCTCCAGTTTGCTGTGAACGGTAACTGCACACGCTCAATATTTCTGTGAGTGGGCCCACACGATCCAGGTTTTCGTGAGCTCACACGATCCAATGTGCTGTGAACATTAACCGCAACCGCTCCAGTTTGCTGTGAACGGTAACTGCACACGCTCAATATTTCTGTGAGTGAGCCCACACGATCCAGGTTTTCGTGAGCTCACACGATCCAATGTGCTGTGAACATTAACCGCAACCGCTCCAGTTTGCTGTGAACGGTAACTGCACACGCTCAATATTTCTGTGAGTGGGCCCACACGATCCAGGTTTTCGTGAGCTCACACGATCCAATGTGCTGTGAACATTAACCGCAACCGCTCCAGTTTGCTGTGATCGGTAACTGCACACGCTCAATATTTCTGTGAGTGGGCCCACACGATCCAGGTCATCACTGTGGCAGCATTCCGTCCAACACGAGCACCGATGTCTCGGTACGATAATCCGCCTTCCCGTAATCCTTCAATTCTCCCCCAATCAAAGTCGGAAACCTGGTCGTATGGATGCCGTGTTCTTCGACGGGGCATACTTTATCCTTTAGTGCGCAAGAACTGCGAGCAAACACAATTCCAGTGCTTTACACTGGCTCTTTGTAATCTCCTCTTATACCACTTCCAGGGGATATTACTGTCACACATAAATGTGCGTATGTGCTGCGCTTTGAATCATTTACTCGTCCTCCCATGAGCTACCCATCTTACATTTTTCGGGACAATCTGATGAGTTCTTCCTTGTGTTGCACTTTTAATGGCCTGCAGTGTAGTATGGCTCAGTCGCTAGCGTGCCAGGCTCGTAATCTGCAGTTCCCAGGTTCGAGTACCAGGTGAGTCAGCGTTGAGATTTATCTCTGCACAACTCCCCGCCCTGCCCACGGTCAGTAAGTGACACCGATGGGCTTTGAAAGGCTGCCATCTGTCGGATGGGACCTTAACCCGCGTCCCGTGTACGGGAGAGCCATACCTTGTGCACGTTAAATAACTCGCTGAATAGTATTGACGAGAAGCTACTATCTGATACCCAACAGCTGTTCCAGTGGGTCCCTCCCCCAACCTACTCTAAGCCTTCGGGGTCCTTGTGACCTGGCCATTTAGCCCATTGCGTGCAAAGAAGTGGCACTCAGAGGCAACACTCATATATACAGAATATACCTACTATATTTATCTACTTACCTAAATTTCTACTTATCTTCCTACCTACCAACTCGGGGCGGCGGTGACTCAGTCGGTAGCGTGCCAGGTTCGTAATCTGTAGTTCCCAGGTTCGAGTCCCAGCTGGGTCAGCGTTGAGATTTATCTCCGCAAAATTCCACGCCCTGCCCACGGTCAATAGGGGACACCGATGGGCTTGGAAAGGCCGGCGTCCGTCGGATGGGACGTTAAGCCGTGGCCCCGTGTGCGGGAGAGCCATACCCTGTGCACGTTAAAGAACACGTTGGATGGCCTTGACGGGAGGCTACCATCTGTCTCCCAACAGCTGTTCCAGTGGGTCCCCTCCCCCAACCTTCTCTGAGCCTTCGGGGTCCATGTGACCTGGTCATTTAGCCCATGATGTGCAAAAAACCGCCGCTCAGAGGTAAAACAACCGAACCCAACCCTCTCCTTTTTCTGAGAGGAACTTAGACACACTGTTCATAACTCGAAAACATTATTTTGCAATTATTTTTTCAACCACCACAATTATTTTTTCTCCGACTTCTTTATCTAACCTCATCATTACTTATACATATAATTAAATCCCCTAATGCCAAAAGATAATTGGCCAAAAGCTTTTAGAATTGTAATCATCAAGTTTCATATTTTGTTACTTAGAAAGGGCCGAAGTTTCATTACAATGTAAATTTTAAAAAGGACCAAATAATTGCTATATAGTCTCAATTCAGTCTTTAACTATATACTCCTACTTCAGCGCACTCTCTACGACACTTAATAGTTTCAGTAGCAAAGTCCATTCTTCTGTTGATCTCGCGTTGCAGATTTACCAGTGTCTGTTACACAACTCCCGAGATAATTAAACAGAGACTCTTGCTCAAGAGTGCAGACATTCCAAATAACTGAGAGCACTCCCTGCTTGACCGATTTTCATCATTTTAGTTTTCCCTTTGTTTATCACCAACTAAGAATCAACCATAGCGTTCGGATACTTTTTTGAGCGACTATACTCAATATATGATACAAATTTTAATTGAATTAAAGACAATGTCTCTCCTTAATGTATCATCTACATCTATCTATTATCGATTAAAAATAAATAAATAAATACTCCCTCAAGGAGCTGCTTGCCACAGAGGTCTGACAGGAGCCTGTCAGTTTATATGCCACAGTAGAAGGTCTGAGAGGATGGCAGGACCTCAGCAGAAAAACGACACAAACAGTCATGCCTTACCTGGGGCTCGAACCCAGGTCCCGTAGATCAGTAGCCAAGCGCGCTTTTAGCTATATAAAATCCATCATTTCTTAAAGCTATCATCTCCATCATTTATCTACCAATTATCATCTTTCTCTCATTTATCATCATTCCATCATTAATCAATTTTTTCTTTATCATCATCATCATCATCATCATCATCATCATCATCATCAAGCAGCCATGGGCTACGGAGGTCTAACCAGACCGTGCAATTTAGTTCTCCAAGCAAGTCTATCCTGAGCTACATCTACTGCATCTGGTAGATGCAGTAGATGATAGATCACACCAATTCTAACAAGGTCCTGTTTGACATTGTCTGCCCACCGCATCCTAGGTCTCCCCTTCTTTCTGAGGCCTTTAGGCACATTGTTCATAACCCTATTCGCCAATCTATAATCATTCATACGGGCAACATGGCCAAACCAACGGAGTCTCTCTCTGCACAATATGCTGCTTAAAGGAGGTTGCAAACTCCTTTGCCTAACCTCATCATTAGTTACAAAGTTGAACCACCTAATGCCCAAGATACTGCGTAAGCATCTGGAATCAAAAGCATCTAGTTTCCTGTTATCTTGTTTACAAAGTGTCCAAGTTTCACTACCATAACTAACCCTAGAAAGAACCAAACTATTATACAGTCTAATTTTAGTCTTTAGGTGTATACGCCTATTTCTCCACACTCTCCATAGGTTCTTAAAAGTCCCGGCAGCAATCCCTATTCGTCTGTTAATCTCATGCCGCACATCACCATTATCTGTTACATAGCTCCCAAGATAATTAAACTGTGACACCTGCTCAAGACTGCAACCATTCAGATTAACTGAATCACAGCCTGCCTGCCCAATTTTCATCACTTTAGTTTTCTCTCTGTTTATAACCAAACCTACTCTACTACCAGTCTCATCAACAGCTCGAATGAAAGAGTTCATCTCATCAACATCATTTGCCAAAAGGGCTAAATCATCAGCATAATCTAAATCAGAAACCTTCGTATCTCCAGCCCATTTAAGGCCAAAATCTTTCCCTTGAAGTGAATTTCGCATAACATAATCAATAACCAAGCTAAAGAGAAAAGGAGACAAAATGCACCCTTGTCGAACACCAGAAGTAATGCTAAACCAATTGCTACAAGCCTTACCAATTCTCACACACGACTCAGTGTTATTATAGAGAGCTCTCATAATGTTAAGTAACTTGTCTGGTATACCATATGATCTCACAATCAACCACAAATTATGACGATCAACAGAGTCGAAAGCCTTTTTGAAATCAACAAAGCTAGCAACCAAAGGTTTCTGAAACTCTAAACATTTCTCAAGAATCTGCCTAAGTGAAAATATCTGATCCACACATCCCCTACCACTTCTGAATCCACATTGCTCATCACGCAATTGCCTGTCAACCAGATTCTTAATTCTATTAAGCACAATCATGGAAAGAAATTTACCTGGAACAGAGAGTAGGCTGATACCCCTATAGTTATCACAAGAACTGCGATCACCTTTTTTGAAAATAAGGATAACAATAGCTCTGGTAAAATCCTTAGGAACCATGCCTTTATCATAAAAGATATTCAGAATTTCAGTCATCCAAGTGGTAACCGACACATTCCCAGCTCTAAGCATTTCCGTAGTAATTTCATCTGCCCCTGGGGATTTATGAAGTTTAAGTTTAGAAACAGCCAAAATAACTTCAGATTGTGTTATAGGGCCAACATTAAAGCCACCAATGCATCTATCATCATTGCAAACAATGGGAGTAGAACTAACTACATTGTTTAGAACATCAGTGAAATGCTCAGCCCACCTAGCCATGACAGAATCCTCCCCTTCTATAACCTTACCTTGTTTATCCTTCAGTCCTTGTATGCCTGTCCGTTTTCTATCACACAAAACATTAATTATCTGGTACAGCTCTCTGCTGTTGTGCTGTCTAACTGCTTCCTCGGCTTTGTCAGCCAAACCATCAAGCCAAAGATTCTTATCAGCAGCTAACTGATCCTTTATAAGTTTATTAAGGTCTCTGTAATGCTTTCTATTAGGACTAGTAGGGTATTGATTAAAGACATTCCTGCAGTTCTTTCTTTCCGAAATAAGCTCAAGTGCCTTATCACTCATATAATTCTGCCTCTTCTGCTCCGTTTGTCCTAAAAGAGTACTGTTAGTATCCAAAAAAGCCTGTTTAAAATGATCCCATTCTTCCTCAACTTCAGTAGTAAGCAAACCATGACTGTCATAAGGACTAAGTAACCTATCATGGTAAGCTTTGGCTATAACTGGATCTTTCAGAGCTTCAGTATTAAAAGTAAATTTTTTAACCCTAGCACAACACTTTTTAAGTTTAAGTTGCAACACACTTTTAACAAGGTAATGGTCAGATCCAATTTCAGCTCCCCTATATGCCCTGGTATTCCTAAGAGAACTAGCCCATTTGCTGTTAATTAATATGTAATCAATCATATTCTTATGCAGCCCATCAGGTGAAACCCATGTATACTTATGTATGTCACGGTGTTTGTAATAAGTATTAGTTATTCTGAATCCATTGAGTTTACTTACCTGTAGGAGACGTTGCCCATTGCCATTGCAGCTACCAATACCAAAAGGGCCTATTACTCCTCCCCAAAGGTCAGAGTCAGTACCAACTTTGGCATTGAAGTCACCAAGAACAAGGGAAATATCTCCTTTCTTGACAGAATTCAAAATATCCTGAAGTTGTTCATAAAACCTATCCTTCTCATCCTCATCGGCATCCTCAGTGGGGGCATAACAGCAGATAACATTCAAGTCTTTAACGCTTGTCTGAAATTTTGCTGTAAGAAACCTTTCATTAATGCACTCATATCCTAGAAGAGCATCGCTAACGTGTCTGCTGAGAAGCAGACCCACGCCTTGGTGATGTTTATTGTCGCCCCTCCCTGAAAAGAGAAATTTAAGATTATTTTTTAGAATCTGACCTTTATCTATCCATCTGGTCTCTTGCAAGCCGAGAATATCTAAATTATAACGGTGGAATTCTTGTGTGAGGACATCAAGAGAAAAAGCTCTGTGCAGAGTCCTCACATTCCAACTACCTATGGAGAGAAAATGGTTAGTGGGATGTTTAAAGAAACTATGTTTATTGAGAGAGGGAATGCCGACAATATCAAACAGCCCCCTAATCGCAGACATGGGGCAAAGACCCGTTCCCCCACTACTAAAGGCTGAAGCCATCTACACTGGAAGACTTCCTCCAATGTAGAATTTGACGATGCCAATGGAAGCAAAGAGTGACTTCTGCTCAGGATTATCCACCAGCTGATAAACATATCCTGTGAATCTATTTACTTGGGGCTGTCAACCCACAAACAAACAGAAAACACAGCGGAAGATTATCCCTCCACAGAAGCCCACCAGTGCAGCAAAATCAGGATCCATAATCAAGCTCAGAGCCATATATCTGTCCAGTCCAGTAGGTTTATATGGTCAGCACCAGGACCCTGTGTGGTTGACCACTCCTCATCAGGGTAGAAAAAAAAAGTAGCCATAGTTGTCCAGATCAGTAGGCCACACTAATCTGGCAGCCCTCCCCTTCCGTTCACTTCCACAAGAGAGTATCTCTTTTGAAAGGTACTAACGGTCTGCACCACGAGAAGGCGGGGTCGGACATTAGGTGCTAGGCCTGGCCGGTTCTATGCATCATCACAGGGGATTGGTGCATAGCTCTCCTTCCAGTGACTACCTAGCTACCTCTACCGTTTATCATCTCTCATCTTCTGGGACTTCCCTATGATCTATGCATCACATATCAACTTCATCATCATCATCATTAGTTCATTAAAATAAAAATGTTATTTACAGCATATATTTTTAATACTCTTATTAACCCAAGAGTATCTAAATCGCTCTAGTGTCGTACATTGACGACTCACATATCATATTCCTATCATCTCTGTATCACATGTCATCTACCTATCATTTCTTTATGATATATCACTAGCATCTCTCTATTTGCAAATATCAATTGTGCACTAAAGGTTTCGATGTCAATTGAATTTCCATCGCATTAAGAGAGAAATTCTCATTTGAAACTTTTCGGCTACTTCATGTAATGCAATTATGTTAATATATTTGCAATTAATTATTAACTAGCTGTTGTGTAACGTTAGATCGATTGTCGCTTTAAAGCGAGTTTGTAAAAGGCAAATACTGTTTGTGAACAGAAGATAAACATTTGTACAAGTAATTTATTCATCAAGAACGAGAATTGTTTGTGTTATTGAAGGAAAAATAACCTACCAGTAATTAAATAGGTAAAATTCAGAACTAGTGCAATCAAAACTTTCCTTTTTCATCCAAGTGATAAAACTTTCCAATCTAACACGTGTTTTTTTCCTCCACCTCATTCCTACTTCTACTGCCTTCCCCTTCTTTGCTTGAATTTCTCTGTTTTTTACCCCCATCAGGTTCCTTGTCACGTTAGTGAAGCTCGCCGAAATCCCCCGTTTTGCATATGTCCTCATGCGAATAGTTTGCTTCCAACGTCTTCATATATCGCATCAATTGCATTTTTATTCCTTTTCCTCCCAACGGCAGAACCAAAAACAAAATAATCTTCCCATCCTCCAAACTTTGTTCTATTTCTTCCACCGGAAGTGAGAAATCGATACCGTTTCTCTGCGAGCCATGTTGCACTAGGTGAACTTCCCCGTCCCTTCAGCACAAACACGCCTCTCCAAGTTTGTTAGTGCCGAATCATTCGTTGGCAAAGGAGGAGCTGGAGCAAAGGCGGGAGGGATGCTATCGGAAAGGGTTGACTGTGGGGTGGATGCTGCGGCTATAGTTCCTTTGCCTCCCCAGGAAATGGGGTCGTGTATTTATTGGATGGTGCAGCCGACTCATTGGCAAACAGCAGGAGAGGGCTCCCATGGATGACTCATAAAGTTAGACATCAGTGTTACGAAATGGGGCGTAAAACTCTGACCTTATTTGATAAAGAAGAGCAAAGGGCAGAGATAAATGAAAACATGGTTGGAGGCGAAAAACGCAATGCGGATATTGAACAGAGAAGAATCGTATCCAAAGGGGATTTTGCTACTTCATCTAATTGGAGAACTTAGGGACTTCAAATACACTACGTTTCCAAACTTATTGGGACACGTAAAGTGCCTCCGAGAGTCCCTTTTTTGCACACAATGGGCTAAATGGCCAGGTCACAAGGATCCCGAGGGCTCACAGAAGATTGGGAGAAGGATACCCACTGGACAGCTGTTGGGAGACAGATGGTAGCCTCTTGCCAAGGCTCTTGTGTGGATCTCCCGCACACGGCTTAAAGTCCCATCCGACGGACGGCGGACTTTAAAACACCACCAGTGTCCTTATTGATCGACGGCAGGGCGGGGAGTTTTTGCGGAGATAAAGTCTTAACGCTGGCTCACATGGGACACGAACTTGGGAACTGCAGATTGGGAGCCTGGCGCGCTACCGATATCCATTTTATGTGAATGGAATGTCCCATCTCAAAGCTTCCCCAAATTTTAAAAATAGTTTTGCCGAAATATATTGCTAGAGATAAATTGAAATTTACTCTCATTAAAGATGAATTTTTAATAATATTATTTTAGTGTTATTTTAAGTTATTCAGTTGGAGCATTTAACAGAAATCATTTCTATTACGTTTATTCTTAGCACTTCAACATTGACAACATTTGACCGACTGACAGGTGATGATCGCGCTAATTCTAACCAGAATGCAGAAATGGTAGAGCTTTGAAAATCTGAAAAATGCACCATGGAGCAATCCGGGTTGTAGATCGGGAGAAAAATCAGGGGTTTGACCTCCGATGCGTCCTTCAAGGTCAAAAAGAGGACATGTAGTGGTCAAACTTTGATCTCTACATGACCTGTTTTTGATCTTATTTGACGGGCACAGGATATGTCTATCCCGAACGCGGACCACATCATAACGTCCTGTTGGACGGACGGCGGCTTTTTCAAGTCTATCGATGTCCCCTTCCTGATCGAAGAGAGCAGACTGGGGAGTTCTGGAGAGAAAGGCGCAACGCTGGCCCAAATGGGACTCGAACCTGGGAACTGATGAACGCATTAAGGGAAACTGTTCCGATGCCGCCTCGATGGTTCAGTAGTATAGAGTTGACCCGCGGTGACACTGTGACTACCGAGTCCTGGTATGGTTCGAGTCCTGGTATGGATGGTAGTTTGCTCTGTCCTATCTATTGTGATTGTTCCTCAGTATCAAAATCTGTTCCGTTATTGACATGTCATAAAAATTCTGTGTTCTCCCATTGGGACATAAAGCGTAGAATTGACTATAAGTCTCAGCATCCAAATTGAAAAAAAAAACAAACAAACAAAAAACTGTTTGATGTCGTCATCAATATCCTCAAACATTTTTCAACAGAAAAAATTTCCATCATTTTTTTATATGATACGAATCTTTTGCATATAAGATACAAGTTTTGCTATTTTTGGGCAACAGAAAACGTTCAGCTTCTTGGCATTTTTCAATTCTGCCATCTGGAGGAGAGGGTTAGAATGCACGAAGATATCCAGAGGAAACATTTGGTTGACTGACGATGATGATGATGACGACGACATCAAAATTGTTGTCATCACAATAACTATTTAAGAAACCTTGACAAGTCCTCCCCTCCTCTCCCCTCACTAAATAAGACCGAACCCGGACAGGGTCGCCTAGATACACCAGCCCAGACAACCATTGTAAAAAGGTAGAGAAATTAAATAGGTGTCAAGCTATTATTTCTCTAAATTTTAACAATAAACTATTTATTTTTAAGCTGAATGAAACAAACTAATTTATTTATTATGATTTTATTAAAATATTCATGAATAATTCAAAAATAAGTGCTAAATTTTAAAAAATAAATAGCTAGCAGTTTTTAAAAAATATTTTTAAATAAAGTGTTGATGCGATTTAAATTTATTTTTGGATTGTACTCAGGTCGCAAATTTTCGTCTACTCCAATTATTCTGTTTTACATTTTTATTCCTTCTTTCCAGTGCATTGTCCATAACCAGTCCCCGTTCTTGTGGGTGCCTAAAAAACGATTTCGACAATACATATCTGTTCAACATTTTTAAACTTCGGCATTCTGAGCAAAAACGCATTTCAAAATCCCGTTTCTCTCGTGAATGCTTTCCTACATATATTTTCTGCTATTTATTTTTCTCTCGCTTATCCGTTCCTGATCCATAAAAACATCCCGTGTCCCATTCCTCAACATCTTCCGTCGTTTTATCAGCACCGAAACGGGCATTGCTCTTTTCCCTTTGAGTCGAATAAGTCCAAGAAAGGCGACGAGCGCTAACAATACATCATCTCTCTGACTCTTATCTTCCGTGAGGGATTTGTCTCGACTAAAACCTTTCTGTCGACTCAGCTTCTCCCAATCCAACTCTCTCTCTATCTCCAATGGATTCACGTGTTGTACGAATACATTTTCAGAGCTTAGAAGGTATTTTCCTTCGTCCATAATCTTTTACCTCTTTTTCCAGTTGCTCCATTCGTTTTCGCGGCAAATGACAGACTCCTCAGTAAATGCTCCCTGAATTGATCGATCCACCGATTGCACGGTCACTTGGAGATTCGCTTGGAAGTTTTCTTGTTTGTTTTTGCGAGTCGCTTTTCTCCCCCAACCGTTTTAGTTCGAATGCATCATTTCGAAGACAACTGTCTCTTCACGGTAAAGAAACAAATAACTTGGAGCACTTTCTCTCACATTTCTTCTTTGTCAAGGGACGGCTGAGCCATTAATATTTCTGGGCAGACGGTCGGGACAGTTTCGATTAATTCAACTCTACACAGTCGTATCAGAATACTATGACCACCTACCATACGCATACTATGGTAGGTGGTCATATTATTCTGATACGACTGTGTATGTTGTAACAGATTGAGGCATATATTGAAAATTAGGAACCAATTAGAGTCACCTAATAGTATCAGGCGTGACAGAAGAATTGACAAAATAGAATTTATATTTTAAAATGTGGTAATTAATTTAAAAACATTCACTAATATTTTTATAAAGTTTAGGAAATAGATTATTTCATTTCACATTATTCTAAGCTAAATACAGGGGTTTATCAAAATAATGGAAACACCGATGGCGATTGCAGCACACGCACATGCGCCGTATGCATATCACAGGGACAATGTTACCCGTGATGTCAGGCATATAAAGTGGAGAAGTACAATGTAAGCCACAGGCGCAGGTGAAACAGCTGTTGTGGTGTAATTGCCGACAATGTCAGATCTCAGTGACCTCCAAAAAGGCATTGATCATTGGTGCGCGTCTTGCAGGAGCTTTAGTAACTAGAACGGCGGAAATAGTAGGTGTAACACGAGGAACTGTATCTACAAGTAAAAGTACTGTAAGGTAATCTTATAGTTAAAGTTTAAATAAATCAACTACTTACGAACATCAGACGTTTAATTTATCCTCATTTGTTTCACAGCTGTTGGGCCCTGTCTTTAGGTAGACGGTCCTAAAACAGTACGAAATTCTTTTAATTTTAAAAATTACAATTTTTTTTTCTTATATTTATCTAAAACTGCACAAGAAACAATAAGAAAAAAAATAAATAAATGAAAAAATAAACAATAGGAAATAAGGAGTTTTAATTACAGTTCTTTTAGGTTCCAAATAACTCAGCATAACCTTATTACTTGAGCATGTTTTTGTTTCTCGTACAAATCCCAAAAAGGAAAAAAAGGTTATACAAAGATCAAGTGACGTCACGTGATTAGGTGTTACTGAGGGCTCAGCCAAGGTGAAGTCAGTGACAGCGATTTTCGCAACTCCAGATATTGAGGGATAATCTGCAGAAATTTTAGTGTAATATTATTGCAGTTACTTTAGAATATAACTAATAAATGAATGAAATATTAATTATAATATTTAAATAGTAATAATTAAGCACATATACATATAAGCGTTTTTCTACATTTAATTTTATGCAAATTCGGTAAAAGCGATATATTTAATATTCATTTGGCGTATATCATAAAGCTACCTGCAGTAGTATTATTCAAAAATTTTAAAATGTCACCCTCTATGACACTTATAGTAAATGTCTCACTTTGAAGTAATGAGGCTTGCAGGTGCTTTAGATGTTATGACTGCAGAGTTGATTGCAATTGAAATGGCTATAAGGTGGTGTTTTGAACAACCCCAGTATAATTTGGTTTTACTGGATCCATGCCAATCAAAAAATAATGGAAATTTTACAAAACATCCTTGAAACCATCAATCAGATATTTGAAAAAGGATCCACAATTACTTTGCAATGGATCCCTGGACATGTAGGTGCCCAGGGAAATGAAATTGCTGATTTTTAGCAAAGTCGGCCCTTAACAATGAAAAATACCTTCAGTTGCAAATTGGTAATTTATGTGTTTCTAAGTTGAATAAAGAAAAACTAAAGGAGAGCTTTCTACATCCCTTCGAAGTCATCGCTGAAAGAAAGATCAATCATCGACAATGAATAGAGAAGAATATTCTTCCACTAAATGATCTGCACCTTTCAAGAAGAAATCTGTGTGCATCACCAGACTCAGAACAGGTGCATTACTCTTGAATGCCTCACTTTTCAAGATGAGAAAAGTTCTTCCCACCCAATTGCCAGACGTGCAACGTAAAGGAAACGGTGATTCATGCTCTGCTGAACTGTACTGTTTACTCGATCCAGAGAAACAACTTAACAGCAAGATTAGAAAAAGAGAACATCTTTGAATTAAGTCTGCACACTTTGCTTGGACAAGAGGATCTGACTAAGCGCAAAGTTTGCTACAATGAAACATCATTTAACACTGATGGATAAGCATCATATGAATCTTTTCCATAGGATTATTTAAGCGTTTTTATTATGGTTATGTAACATAGTTTCGTTTCGCGTTATTCAATCTTGCCATCTATAGTTCCCAGGTTCGAGTCCCAGCTGGGTCAGCGTTGAGATTTATCTCCGAATAACTCCCCGCCCTGCCCACGGTCAGTAGGGGACACCGATGGGCTTCTGAAAGACCGCCGTCCGTCGGATGGAACGCTAAGCCGTGACCCATTGTGCGGGAGAATCATACCCTGTGCATGTTAAAAAACACGCTGGATGACCTTGACGGGAGGCTACCATCTGTCTCCCAACAGCTGTTCCAGTGGGTTCCCTCCCCCAACCTTCTCCGAGCCTTCAGGATCCTTGTGACCTGGCCATTTAGCCCGTGGAGTGCAAAAAATTGCCGCTCAGAGGTAAAACAACCCAAAAACTTGATTTATATCAGTTTTACGAAACACCTAGTTCGCACAAAATTTCTGTTTTCATTCGTACCCAGAGGGTCTGCAGAAAGGAGTCTTGTTGCAATACGCAGGAAATCTTCCCTGCGCCTCAGCTTCTGACTTAATTTCTTCAAACGAAAGCATACACTGCGATTTCTCTGCCCCTGTGTAATTCGCCATTCGTTGCTCTCCTAAGAAGTTTTCTTGTGCACAGAAGGAAATGCAGACTCATGATGCAAATTGATGCAAGTTCTTCTTCAGCAACGTGATCTATTTTCTTTGTCGTCTTTACATTAGAGAGAATCAAATTTATTTCCACGTGATTCCAGTAGCATTGACAAACACTTGCATCACGTATTTGTTAAGTCGGAATTTACATTTGAAAACAATTGGTTTTCTAAAGAAAAGCTAAAAATATTTCTCAGGGTAGTTTTATTTTTATACAATGTTTTTAAATTATGCGATCTTTTTATCTTATACGAAATATTTGAATTAAATGAGATTTGAGTGCATTCATTTCTTGTAACTCCTCTGAATGGCTTTTGTTTGACCAAAGCAAAGCAATGGTAGCTGAGCATGCTGGTCTCGTCTCTACATCATGCCGTCAAGTGGAGCCCTTGGTTGAGGAGAAAATAAAATGCGCATAAAATTCAATCGATTTAATTCGCTGAAATTCAAATAAATATCTATTTATTTTTAAACTACGTACAATAAAATAACTTACTCATTATTATGGAATTAAAATATTTATATTCCGAATAATTAGTAGCTACCAATTAATTTTAATAGAAAGAAATTATTAAAAAAATCACATATTAAAAATTAATATATCTATGGTTGCACTGTCCAGAATAGTATGATTAGGAGGTTTTGACTCAGTTTAAGATGGCAATGATCTAATCTCGGGATGCTTATTTATAAAGTTTTTTGGGGATTTATTACGGAAGGGTGACATTTTAACGCTTAACTACACACGAGAGGTTTTGTAACGTACCTCTACACAAGAAAGGTCTTAGAGACCAAATGCTGTAAATTAAAAAAAAATTAAAAAATACCAGTATTCCTATATGGCCCTAAAAAGTAGAAAATAAACCTAAAGCATATCGATGGTGGAAGAGACGGGATTGGATGGAAGTCGGGTTTCAGAGTGTCTGATAGTCGAAGAACGAGGTAGGTGAGTTTAAAGCCTATTTTTTGAATTGCCAACTGTGATTGAGTTCGGAAGAGAACGGAAGAAAAAAGATATCAGTTTGAAGTACGAAGTTATACTAGTGAGGGTAGACAGGGCAGTGCTCAGAAGATCTAGATACATCTGGCACAGGGAAGATCTGTTTGCTATTTTCTCTATCCATGTCATGATGGCAAAAAGAGGAAAAAATTAACAAAATTAGAAGGAAAAATAACAACCCAGAAAATTGGCTCTTCCAATGATAATGCTTGCAGAAGCTGAACCTGGATTAAATGAAATCCCAAACATCAACCGTCAACAAGATATGACTAGCAGAATAAAATAACAAGATCGGAAGAAAAAACAGCAACCCAGGATATCAATCCCCCCAATGATAATGAAATCCTTTCCCCTTTCTATCTGATCTCATTTGCTAGCCTTCCATTGCCTTCTTGTCTCAAATTATTCAATGGAATGCTAGATCCCTTTCTAATAAGAAAATTGCGCTCTTGGACTTTCTCAAATATAAATAGGTCGCTGCTTTGGCCATACAAGACATTGGCCGCTCCAAAAATATTGACTATTTGGAAATACCGGAATATGTAAACTTTACCACTAGAAAAGATCTTCACAGTCAAGAGGTTGGTTTGGCGTCACGGGCGCTGTGTCAACTTGGATCCTCAATATCCTTGTTTGTAGCGACTCAGGACACGGAACAGAGTCAGGTTTTGCCAAAGGCGGGATTTTACGCCTTTGGCAAAACTTACGTCCCCAATGATAATTATCACTGGGGGCGTAAGACATTATCATTGCGGGACTTTACGCCCCCAATGATAATGAACACCATGAAGAAGCTGAACCTGAATTGCACGACGTCCCAAGCCTCAACTACCTACAGGGCGGCTCTGAACTATCATCAAGTGCCACAGTCTGCATTATTAGCTGCAAAACTGCTTCCCTGACCGGTATTGGCATGCAAGCAATAAAAAAAGAGTTTACTTCTTTCTTTCATATCCAAATAAAGCTCAGATTCACTCGCAACGAAGACGTATTATTAGGATTAGGCAGACCAGAGACTATAGCTCACAGCAGGAACTTAAAATTATTGGGGGCCATCCTATTAAATTGCGATATCCAAAAGAGCACAGATTTAAACTCCAAGGCCTAATCTTAGGAGTTCCCACTAGGATTTCAAATAAAGAAATTCTTGAATGCCCCAAGCATCAAGGTTGGTTGGGTTGTTTTACCTCTGAGCGGCACTTTTTTGCATACTATGGGCTAATGGCCAGGTCACAGGGACCCCAAAGGCTCAGAGAATGTTGGGGGAGGGGACCCACTGGAACAGCTGTTGGGAGACAGATGGTAGCCTCCCGTCAAGGCCATCCAGCGTGTTCTTTAACGTGCACAGGGTATGGCTCTCCCGCACACTGGGCCACGGCTTAACGTCCCATCCGACGGACGGCGGCCTTTCCAAGCATCAAGGGGTAACGGATGTGTACAGAATGATGATTTGGGAAAAAAGTTCAATCACCCTACAGTATGTAAGCACTCCTAACACTAAAGTAATTCTTTCATTTGAAAAACAACGATCTTCTAGAGGAAATTATCATACACGATTTCCATTTCGCCCTCCAAGCTTATATTCCGCCACCTCTCCAGTGCTTCAGATGCCAACGATTCGGTCACTCGTCCTTCGCGTGCCGTAGTCGAAAAAGATGCAAGCACTGTACTGAACCACACTACCATTCCGAATGTTTGGCCTGAATTTCCTGCTGCCCCAACTGCGGTGGCAGACATCCAGCCACTTTACAAAGGATATCCTACCAGAGAAGAGGCTATCAAAGTCAGAAAAATACAAGTAGAAATGAATATCACATGGGCGGAAGCGGTAAAAATAAACGGAGTGGTACTTATATCTCACATAATCCCATTTTCGGCTGCAAATTTGAGCTCTTCCCCGTCGCAACCAGGTCAAACAGTCTTCATAGCAGAAACCTATAATCGCCATTGAAGCAGAAACTATCGCAGATCATCCCGAAAACATTTCCTGCTTTAAACAGACCTACAGATTACAATCGCAGCCCAGCAGCCAGAAGTTCTGCCTCCAGCCATCGGTCTCATCTTTCTGAAAGTGCAAATGATCAGGAAATATTACCGTTCCTCGTGAAAAAATTCCAATCCCACATTAATAGCATCTTGCAAGAATTCATCAACGATCTAATGTCAGTTATTGCACAAGCGATTACTGAAAGGGAGATCTGTCGGTCAAGGCAATCAGAGTTAAAGAGCCGCAGTCCATCGCCAAAGGCTATCGTTGAAACTGAATAGTAGTCTTTTCCCTTTTCTATCGGATCTCATTTGCTTGCCTTCCTTTGCCTTCTTGTCTCAAATTAGTCAATGGAATGCTAGATCCCCTTCTAATAAGAAAATTGTGCTCTTGGACTTTCTCAAATATAAATCGATCGCTGCTTTGGACAAGAAGCTTGGCGCTGCTCGTCTTTGGATCCTCAATATCCTCGTCTTTGGAAGACATTTTAAAATACCGAAATATGTGAACTTTTTCACTAGAAAAAATCTTCGCAGTCAAGGGGTTGGTTTGGCGTCACGGGCGCTGTGTCAACTTGGATCCTCAATATCCTTGTTCGTAGCGACTCAGGACACGGAGCAGAGTCAGGTTTTGCCAAAGGCGGGGCTTTACCTCTATAGTACTGTTCAGCTGCGACGGTGGGTGGTGGTATAACGAGGCATATTAGACATAACTATTGCAGCGCAAACCAGCATTGCACTTGGCCATCCTCTAATCATGATCCTCCTGGACCTAAAGAGTGTCTTTGACTCTGTCTGGGTTGGGTTGTTTTACCTCTGAGCGGCACTTTTTGCACGCCATGGGCTAAATGGTCAAGTCACATGGACCCCGAAGGCTCAGAGAAAGTTGGGGGAGGGGACCCACTGGAACAGCTGTTGGGAGACAGATGGTAGCCTCCCGTCAAGGCCATCCAGCGTGTTCTTTAACGTGCACAGGGTATGGCTGTCCCGCACACGGGGCCACGGCTTAACGTCCCATCCGACGGACGGCGGCATTTCCAAGCCCATCGGTGTCCCTAACTGACCGTGGGCAGGGCGGGGAATTTTGCGGAGATAAATCTCAACGCTGACCCAGCTGGGACTCGAACCTGGGAACTACAGATTACGAGTCTGGCGCGCTACCGACTGAGCCACACCCGCCCCGACTCTGTCTGGCAGGAAGGGATGATCTACAGGCTTAAACAAATTGAATAAAAAATCAACTTTTAGTATTCTTCACTAATGCAATATAATTCAAAGAAAACATTTCATTAAACTGGGAAACGCTGTATCAGTTTCTTTCAGTTGGCACTGATGGATTGCCGCAGGGCTCCGTTATCTCATCTTTATTATTCAACATATATCTGAATGATTTAAAGGAAGAAATACCCCCTAGAGTGCACTATACACAATTTGTAGACGATATCTGTATGTGGACATTCGGACAATATTTTCACACCATTCAAGAATTGGATTGTTTTACCTCTGAGCGGCACGTTTTTGCACACCATGAGCTAAATGGCCAGACCACAAGGACCCCGAAGGCTCAGAGAAGGTTGGGGGAGGGGACCCACTGGAAGAGCTGTTGGGAGACAGATGGTAGCCTCCCGTCAAGGCCATCCAGCGTGTTCTTTAATGTGCACAGGGTATGGCTCATCCGCACACGGGGCCACGGCTTAACGTCCCATCCGACGGACGGCGGCCTTTTCGAGCCCATCGGTATCCCCTACTGACTGTGGTTAGGGCGGGGAAATTTTGCGGAAATAAATCTCAACGCTGACCCAGCTGGGACTCGAACCTGGGAACTACAGATTACGAGCCTAGCGCGCTACCGACTTAGCCACCCCCGCCCCACACGATTCAAGAACGACTACAAATAGCCCTGAACTAGATTACTCTATATTGCGAGAAATGGGGTTTAAAACTTGAACCTGACAAATCAGTAGCGTTACCAATTTACAAAAAAGGCGAGGAATAAATATTAAACCAGAGGAGAGGAGAAAAGAATAAACAAGTCACTCCCCACAAATATCTAGGAGTAGTTTTGGATGAGAAGTTCAATGGAGCCGAACACATCATTTACATGCAAAATAAAAGCAACCAGTATTAACAGTTGGGTTGTTTTACCTCTGAGCGGCACTTTTTTGCACACTATGGGCTAAATGGCCAGGTCACATGGACCCCGAAGGCTCAGAGAAGGTTGGGAGAGGGGACCCACTGGAACAGCTGTTGGGAGACAGATGGTAGCCTCCCGTCAAGGCCATCCAGCGTGTTCTTTAACGTGCACAGGGTATGGCTCTCCCGCACACGGGGCCACCCAGTATTAACAACCTTCTGAGAATGGTGCATGGACCTAAATGGGGACCCTCGCAGGACCAAATGATCATGCTGCACAAAAATCTACTTCGATGACGCCTGGATCATTGATAATGATACTTCAGTCCAACAGAATATAATTGAAAAAATTCAAAATAGAGCCATTAGGATATGCAGTCTTCACATTTCCTATTCCCACATTACTATCTACAGCAGGTGTTGAGCCACACGCCATGTGAAGAAAATATTTACTATTTCAACACTATATAAGACTTGCTGCAACACATGGTACACATCAGCTTATTGGCAAAATCTGAAAAAGTTCCAAAAGAGCTAAAGTCATAGCTGAAATCAAAAATCACCCATTATATCCAGAAGTCTCATCACTTATAACAATAAAAATATAACAGATTATTTACCAATCACACGGAGGTGGGAATTTCCTACCATTAATCTAAGAGATTATGATAAAAATGAAAAACGAAGCCCTGGAACAGAAATTAACAAACAGATTATGAAGGAAATTATCTAAAAGAGCAAAAGCGACGATCTCTGCATTTTCACAGATGGCTCTAAGAAACTGGATTACAATACCACTACTGGTGTTTACTTCTGTCCCACTCTCAACCTGAAAGAGGGCTTCAAACTAAAAAATAACCTTAATATAATGGATACAGATATTACAGCCATCATTGAAGCTCCGAAGTTTTTGAAAAATCTTAAAGATAAAAATATCTCCATATTTACTGACAGCAAATCAGCACTGACTGCACTAACAAAATATGCCTACGAAACCCAAGAAGGAAATTTAGCTACGAAACTTTTAGATGAAATCAATACCCATATGAAAATTAATCACAATAGAATCACGCTAAATTTGACACCCAGTCACTGTGGTATAATAGAAAATGAAGTGGTCGATCAATTAGCTAAAGAGGCCCTTGACAGCAACATAATCAACATTGAGTAGAGTACTGACAACACTGAGCTCAAAAGGAAAAAACGAAGTGAAAATGAAAGAATTTGGAGCATTCTTCTTACAACAGACACTCCACAGAGAAAACCACAGAGCCAGAATATGCAGAAATCCCATTAAAAGTGACTTAAAGAAAATTAAAAAGCAACAGCAAACAAAAATAACCAGAATGGTAGCAGACCATACCCTTCAAAAAATACTATGTTTACATTAAAAAACAGACTCACCCAACTGCGCGAAATGTGAAGAAGTAGAGAACAGGGAACACATAATCATTGGGTTGTTGGGTTGTTTTACCTCTGAGCGGCACTTTTTTGCATACCATGGGCTAAATGGCCAGGTCACATGGACCCCGAAGACTCAGAAAAGGTAGGGGGAGGGGACCCACTGGAACAGCTGTTGGGAGACAGATGGTAGCCTCCCGTCAAGTCCATCCAGCGTGTTCTTTAACGTGCACAGGGTATGGCTCTCCCACACACGGACCACGGCTTAACGTCCCATCCGACGGACGGCGGCCTTTCCAAGCCCATCGGTGTCCCCTACTGACCGTGGGCAGGGCGGGGAATTTTTCGGAGATAAATCTCAAAGCTGATCCAGCTGGGACTCGAACCTGGGAACTACAGATTACGAGCCGACTGAGCCACCCCCGCCCCACACATAATCATGAAATGTCAAAACTTTATAGCAGAAAGGATATTTTCCGAGAAAACTTCAGAAAATTAACTGGCAAAGAATTCACCCTTCAAAATGTTCTGGACTATCCCTCCACAACTCACTGATAATGCCTAGCTGGTCTTTGCTTTTTGCTTTTCTTAAGAAGATTGGAAAGTATCAGGATATCTAAAGAAATGGTCAATACTTTTACATTGTTTCGTTCCCTCTGGCTGATAGCGTCAAATCACGTTTTGAATATAAAAGCCAAATTTTGCCCACACGGCCAAGAACGATTTCTAACCCTCAGCCTAGAAGATCAAACTACCCTTCAAGCGCCCCTTGAAGACAACGGAGTTTAACAGATGACACCTTCAGAAGCCTGCCTGCCTCACCATACCTTCTGCCCTTTTGCAAATTCTTACCTTCTTTTACTTTCATTCTGTTCTATCTTTCCCCTTTTCAATCTGACACGGGAATAGGGGGTTGTTATACACCCATCTTTCCTGGAGTGAATTAGGTAATTAAAAATTAAAAAAAATATCGATGGTGCAATCAATCACTGATTCCTCAAACTTCAAAGGAAGATAGGGCGCCGGCAATCTCGTTATGCAGATAAATCGGCACCCATATCTCTTTTAAAGTGAATACGAACTCAGAGACTGATTCCACCATCGATATGCTTTAGCATCTACTTCTTAGAACCATATAGGAACATAGGTATTTATCAAAAATTTCAACTTATTTATATTTTTTGTCACTGAAAACGCCTACCGTCAAAAACTTTCATTTGATATATGACTTAAAAACACTGACCACATTTTCTCTCTTATTTTTAATGACATTTGAGGCAGCGCATGACATTGAAGATGTTATAAGCTTGAATTTGAGATGTGACTCATTAAAGTTCTAAACCGGAAAAAATTCGTCTCTCCTTTTTATCAGGGGGAAGAGGAGGAGAAAAATTCGAAATAGTTAACGACCGTCATTCTACGAACTTTCATTCGACACCTAACTCGTAACTGTCGGCCGTCGCTTTCGGAAGAAAGAGTAGAACGAATTTCACTTTTCATTCTTTTTAGAGGGAGGGGGAGAAAGCATGGGGGGGGGGTCAATTTTTTATGCGTATGACACTCCCCGCGTCACAAGCTTTGATGTGACATATAAATAATTCAGTTTCCCCATCGCGTTCGAAAGATAAGGTGAAACAAAGTTTTGTCGAATCCCCAAACCCACAAACTGACAAACCGACAAAATGTCAAAGTCAAAAGCAATAGAAAAAATAAATATTGGTCAGATAAAAATATCAGAAATTAATGGGAATGATAAAATAATACTCAGGCGGCTTTGTATTATAATTTTTCGTTAGGAAATCCATATTAAAATAAATAAATAAATATTGAGTGTACAAAATGTATTAAAATCGAAACATTACTCTATAAAATGAAAGAAAACGCTTATATTATAAATTAAAATGTTAAAAATATATTTTAAAACCAAAACAATATATTCATAATTTAAAACTTTTTTCTGATTTAAAAAATTAACATTTACGTACTCTAGAATACGATTCCCAGTTGGGTCAACGTTGAGATTTATCTCCACAAACTCTCCTCCCTGTCAGCGGTCAGTAGGGGAACACCGATGGGCTTGGAAAGACCGCCGTCCGTCAGATGAGACGTTAAGACGTGGCCCCATGTGCGGAAGAGCCATACCCTGTGCACGTTAAAGAACACGCTGGATGGCCTTGACGGGAGTATGGTCATCCAGCGTCTGTCTCCCAACAACTGTTCCAGTGGGTCACCTCCTCCAACCTTCTCTCAGCCTTCAGGGTCCTTGTGACCTGGCCATTTAGCACATTGTATGCAAAAAAAGTTCTTCTCAGAGGTAAAACAACCCAACCCAACTAGAATACTGCAATTTATCCTATGCGAAAAAACTAACCTAAACAGATATTGGGTGTTACGGAGTGAGATGTTCTTTGACGACCGCCAAGCATAAACTGAAGGATGATGCAATCTCAAAATCGATGTTGATCAGCTTTTAATGATGTCATTTAAAGGTAGTGTTGGCGGGAAATCGTTCGTCGCGAACAAAAGCAATTTTATAACAACATTTAGTTTCATTAAAGTCTCTCCGATCTGATGCTTGGAGTTAAGGGTTAATTAACGCCTCCAGTTGGACAGGAATCAGGGCACAGTGTATCTGTTCAACATACAATGCCCCTGCTAAAATATTTAATTAATGTGCGAAGCGGTGATGGCTCAGTCGGGTGGGTTGTTCGATTGTTTTACCTCTGAGCGGCACTTTTTTGCACACCATGGGTTAAATGACCAGGTCACAAGGACCCCGAAGGCTCAGAGAAGGTTGGGGGAGGGGACCCACTGGAACAGCTGTTGGGAGACAGATGGTAGCCTCCCGTCAAGGCCATCCAGTGTGTTCTTTAACATTGGGTTGCTTTACCTCTGAGCGGCACTTTTATGGACACCATGGGTTAAATGACCAGGTCAGATTACAAACCTGGCGCGCTACCGACTGAGCCACCCCCAGGGGCGGGGGTGGCTCAGTCGGTAGCGCGCCAGGCTCCTAATCTGTAGTCCCCAGGTTCGAGTCCCAGCTGGGTCAGCGTTGAGATTTATCTCCGCAAAATTCCCCGCCCTGCCCACGGTCAGTAGGGGACACCGATGGGCTTGGAAAGGCCGCCGTCCGTCGGATGGGACGTTAAGCCGTGGCCCCGTGTGTGGGAGAGCCATATCCTGTGCACGTTAAAGAACACGCTGGATGGCCTTGACGGGAGGCTACCATCTGTCTCCCAACAGCTGTTCCAGTGGGTCCCCTCCCCCTGCCTTCTCTGAGCCTTCGGGGTCCATGTGACCTGGCCATTTAGCCATGGTGTGCAAAAAAGTGCCGCTCAGAGGTAAAACAACCCAACAACCCAACAAGGACCCCGAAGCCTCAGAGAAGGTTGGGGGAGGGGACCCACTGGAACAGCTGTTGGGAGACAGATGGTAGCCTCCCGTCATGACCATCCAGAGTGTTCTTTAACGTGCATAGGGTATGGCTCTCCCGTACACGAAACCACGGCTTAACGTCCCATTCGACGGACGGAGGCCTATTTCAAACCCATCGGTGTCCCCTACTGACCGTGGGCAAGACGTGGAGTTTTGCGAAGATAACTCTCAACGCTGACCCAGCTGGGACTCGAACGTGGGAACTGCAGATAGCGAGCCTGGCGCGCTACCAACTGAGCCACCCCGCTCAGAAGTAAAGCAACCCAATGTATGCTATATCAATGGTAATATAAGTTCGGAGCTCTATAATTTCAGAAATATGCATTTAATGTAAAAATGCGATTGAATATAAATTAAAGATCATAATCCAATCTATATAAATATCAATTTTTCAACAATATTCTTTCAGTGTTTAAACAATTATGGAAGTTGGAATATTTTACAATAAATTATCTTATTTTATAAAGTATCACTCATAATTTTGTAATATTGAAATAATCATCATTATCTAAGTTTTTATTAAAATCTGAGGTAAATTTTCATTACGTATTACTACTGTGATACTGAAATAATCATTATGCAAACTATCGTAAAATGTAGAAATGGTTTCGTGGAAAAAGGTTTTGCTGACGTGCGGGATTCGAACCCTACGTTTCTCCAGATACATGTCAATCAAATAACTAAAATGTACAATTATTTTAATAAATGGTTTGAAACAATTCTTATTATCTCAATTTAAATTAGTTTCTTAGGTGAATAATTACAATACATTACTGTTCTGAACATTAATGTCTCAAAAGACTACCTCAGAATTTAATAATGTAAGTATTGTTTCCAACCATTTAATAAAAAAGACACATCTGATCAAATGTTTATGACTACCTACACCATACCTTGTCGTATGGATCATGGCACAGTTCCCAAATTTCAAAGTTGTCATTTTTATGTGAATAGTTCACGTTGAAATGGGTTTTTGAAGTAAACAGCACACATATTTTGAAAGAGTCTCTTGAAAGAGTCTAGTTGCTATAACACGCTACTAACAAAGATCACAACCATTTTCCAAATAACGGTTTTCACACCTGGGGCGGGGATGAAAGCGTTCAGGGGCGGGGGTGGCTCAGTCGGTAGCGCGCCAGGCTCGTAATCTGTAGTTCCCAGGTTCGAATCCCAGCTGGGTCAGCGTTGAGATTTATCTCAGCAAAATTCTCCGCCCTGCCCACGGTCAATAGGGACACCGATGAGCTTGAAATAGGTCTCCTCCGTTGGATGGGACGTTAAGCCGTGGCCCCGTGTGCGGGAGAGTCATACCTTGTGCAGTTCGTTAACGAACAATGTGGATGGCCTTGACGGGAGGCTACCATATGTCTCCCAACAGCTGTTCCAGTGGGTCTCTTCCCCCAACCTTCTCTGAGCCTTTGGAATCCTTGTGACCTGGCCATTTAGCCTATAGTGTGCAAAAAAGTGCTGCTCAGAGGCAAAACAACCCAACGCAGTATCTTCAAATGTACCGGTAGGTTCATCAACTAATACAAAAATCATGAGTCACCAGATGGAGACATTTTGTTTAACTTCGAGTTAAATTGCAAACATTGTTGATATTGGATTTGGAAAGTCCCATTTTGTGGAGGAGAGTCTCCAGGAACAAGAAAACAGGTATCGCATTTGATATTCAAAACATTCAAAATAAACAATCTATAAATCCACTGATCCCGAGACGTGAACTGAACTCAGAATAACGCGTTCTTTGAACTTTATTTCAAAACATGAGGAACCTTACAGAGGAAAAAGTTCTCTTATTTTGTTTGCAAAGGAGGAAAGGATAATATTTGGGAAAAACTAAGTCAATTCGAGATAGAACGAATCACCAGATGCAGATAGAAAGATTAGAAGAGGAAAAATCGTGCCTTTCCATCCCACCGATCCATTATTATACCGAACAAATATTATTTGCATATATATTGGATCAGTTTATTTATTTGGAGACTTTTCCTGTGAGTTTCAAGAATAATATGTCAAAATGTGAAATACTGCACCGAATCATACTTAAAAATTTATCAAATGACAAAATAACAATAGCTGAACTGGACAAAATATTGGTGAATTATGTAAAACTAGCAGATCAAATTGTTTATATTGAGTATATATACACATTTATGGAGTATATATTATGCAGTATTCGATTACGAAGGCAATTTTTTGTTTGGACCGAAACGTTTTTTGGATGTTTGAAAAACGAAAAACTGAAACGACTGATAAGTTTATTTTTTTGATGGATTTATGAAGATCTGATGATTGCTGCCTGCACTTTATTGAACCCATTATCATTTTTAATTGCTGCCAATGGAGGATAAAAGTTTTTAAATTTATATATCGATGACTGAACGTTAAATGATATCCAGGAATCGTCATGAAACTTAAACGATTTTATTCTCTTACATTGGCTATTTCTTGCAGTTCAGGCACAGGGCAGAACGACTTGCTTGCCACTTGTTGGGCAGGTAGTGTCGCTCAAAAAAATATCCGAACACTATGGTTGATTACAGAATTCAGAAAAATATATATGGCAAAGATTTGTTTTTTAAATTAGTGATCTGGAAACCTTCGTGTCACGTGACACGAAGGTTGCCAGATGACTAATTTCTAAAAACACCGTTGCCAGGTACTTTTTCTGAATTCTGTAATCAACCATAGTGTTTGGATATTTTTTTGAGCGACTGTAGTTTACTAACAAAAAAGAATGATGTTTTCCTAATTTTAAATTAAGGTATTAAAATTGTAATATTTAAAATTAAGATTAAACTTTAAATTCGAAGATTTATAATCAATTTTAAGTTATTCAACAAAATTTTAAATAAGTAATAAAAGCTATTTCTCTTCGTATATTTTTTGAATTGGGAAATTAAATTCCAGAAATATTTAAATGTAAAAATAATAGCGAGAATTTGTATTCAATTATTCAATTATGTAGATATCTTATTGTCTATAAGAGAGTCCTCTGCTCGTCTTCCTATACATTACACGTCATTCACAGATGTTACAAATCTCATATACTGCCTCACATGTGGAAGGAGAGCTCGCACTCATTCAAGTTGTTCTCCCTTTAAGAAAGGTACTCCTGTCTTCTGGGGCGGGGGTGGCTCAGTCAGTAGCGCGACAGGCTCGTAACCTGTAGTTCCCAGGTTCGAGTCCCAGCTGGGTCAGCGTTGAGATTTATCTCCGCAAAATTCCCCGCCCTGCCCACAGTCAGTAGGGGACACCGATGGGCTTGAAATAATTCGCCCGCCGTCAGATGGGACGTTATGCCGTGGCCCCATGTGCGGGAGAGTCATACCCTGTGCACGTTAAAAAATCCGCTGGATGGCCTTGATGGGAGGCTTACATCTGTCTCCTAATAGCTATTCCAGTCAGTCCCCTCCCCCAACCTTCTCTGAGCCTTCGGGGTCCTTGTGACCTGGCCATTTAGCCCAGTGTGTTGTCGTTGTTTTACCTCTGAGCGGCACTTTTTTGCACACCATGGGCTAAATGGCCAGGTCACATGGACCCCGAAGGCTCAGAGAAGGTTGGGGGAGGGGACCCACTGGAACAGCTGTTGGGAGACAGATGGTAGCCTCCCGTCAAGGCCATCCAGCGTGTTCTTTAACGTGCAAAGGGATGAGTTCTCCCGCACACGGGGCCACGGATTAACGTCCCATCCGACGGACGGCGGCCTTTCCAAGCCCATCGGTGTCCCCTACTGACCGTGGGCAGGGCGGGGAATTTTGCGGAGATAAATCTCAACGCTGACCCAGCTGGGACTCGAACCTGGGAACTACAGATTACGAGTCTGGCGCGCTACCGATTGAGCCACCCCCGCCCCAGCCCATTGTGTGCAAAGAAGTTCCGCTCAGAGGTAAAACAACCCAACTCCTGTCTCCCTCTGTAGCATTTCCAAAAATTATTTTCTGCTGCCGATGCTTTGAGGGTCTAGTTTAAACTGCTTCGTACAACCAATCTGAATCAGAATAAAGACAGTTATTATTGTTCTTCACGTGAGATTTTCATACCAATATTAGATACACGTGCACCACAAGAGATAGGTAAAGTGAAAGAAAAAGGAAAACTCATTGAGGAAGGGATGAAATTTATGGGTGTTTGTTAACACGTTGGTGGGGCGGGGATTTAAGTCGGTATTGCGCCATGCTCGCTATCAACAGTTCCCAGATTTGAGTCTCGCCTGAGCCAATGTTGAGGTTTATCTCCGCAAAACTCCTTGCCATGCACTCGGTTAATAGGGGACACCGGTGGGCTTGGAAAGGCCGTCGTCCGTCGGATGACTTTCGAGTCATCCGACGTTTTTTAGCCGTGGTGCGGAGTGCAGAAGAGACATACTCTGTTCACAATGAAGGACACGCTGGATTGTCTTGATGGTAATCTATCTCCTAACAGCTGTCCAGTGGGTCCCCTTCCCCCAACCTTGTCTGAGCCCTTGTGGTCTTTGTGACCTGGGTTGGGTTGTTTTTACCTCTGAGCGGCACTTTTTTACACACAAAGGTCACGAGGACCCCGATGGCTCAGAGAAGGTTGGGAGAAGGGGAACTCACTGGAACAGTTGATGGGAGACAGATGGTGTCTGTCTATCTTATTATCTATCTTATCCTCCCGTCAAAGCCATCCAGCGTGTTCCTTAACGTGCACAGAATATGTCTCTCATGCACACGGGGCCACGACTTAACGTTTCATCCGACGGATGGCGGCCTTATCCTGTTTCGGTCAACAGGAACCGAATTCCTTAACAATAGGAAATCATTTCCTGTTGTTAACCGAATAACAACAGGAGGTATGACTGTTGTTTTTCGGTTAAAATAACAACAGGAGGTATGACTGTTGCTTTTCGGTTAAAATAACAACAGGAGGTATGACTGTTGCTTTTCGGTTAAAATAACAACAGGCCGTCGTCCGACGACCTGTTGTTATTTTAGAATATATGTACGAAATACATATATTCTAGACTAGAAAGTCTAGAATATATGTATTTATATTATATTCATGTTTTATTCATTACCTATAGATAGGCTACAAGTACTGGAAAGAATAACGGAAACAGTTTCATGTTATCTGAACAGAAAATCACATTCATAGCTCAGTAACTTCTTCAATATGATTTTTAATATGATTCAATATTCTTCAATATGAATTTAACAACACAAATACAATTAACACGCTAGAATTTTCAATTTCGGTCGTGTTGAAAAACACCCACTCCAACACAAAAAATATATTCAAGCGATACTGATAAACGCTTGTAACCAAAAGTTAGCTAATATAACCTACCCTTTTACTAACTCTGAGGATGCTTAACGCATTTTCTAGTAGTTTTTAAATATCTTAGACTAATGTAAGGTTTAATTAAATTAATGAGACCAAGGAATACACTCAGTGCTCATTAAATTATGACCACTTCTCTCCATGTCATGTGGGGTGGGGGTGGCTCAGTCGGTAGCGAGCCAGGCTCGTAATCTATAGTTCCCAGGTTCGAGTCCCAGCTGGGTCAGCGTTGAGATTATCTCCGCAAAAATTCCCCGCCCTGCCCACGGTCAGTAGGGGACACCGATGGGCTTGGAAAGGCCGCCGTCCGTTGGATGGGACGTTATGCCTTGGCCCCGTGTGCGGGAGAGCCATACCCTGTGCATGTTAAAGAACACGCTGGATGGCCTTGACGGGAGGCTACCATCTGTCTCCCAACAGCTGTTCCAGTGGGTCCCCTCCCCCAACCTTCTCTGAGCCTTCGGGGTCCTTGTGACCTAGCCATTTAGCCCATTGTGTGCAAAAAAAGTGCCGCTCAGAGGTAAAACAACCCAACCCAACTCCATGTCATGCCAGAACACTCCATCCACATGAACTGCGATTTCTTGATAAGAAAGATTGCCTTCTCTCATGCCAACAATATGCCTTGTCAAACTCGCTCACCTCGAGATATGGAGCTCACAGCAGACTGCATGGCATATCTTAACAACACCTGCAAAAGAACTGATAAGCTCAACATGGCTACAGCCCTGAAATATCTGTGTGAAGAGTCCTGTCACACCCTTTGCAGAATGTTCTCATTAGCCTGTAGCCAACATGACTGCACCAATTGAGATTGAAACGCTAAATATTTGTTCTGTAGGTGCTAAACATCCCCCATACAAGTCATAGACCTTACTCTATTCCTCCTTTGCGTTCTGATTTTTGTGAACAGCAGTGTAAATTGGTATAGATATATAAAATATAAGTATGAATTAAAACTAAATGAGACAAACTTTGGAGAGGTAAATGCTCTCCTAATTTATTTTTTAATAAGATATGATCAATCAAATAAATGACTCTTCAAGCAGATGCTTGAAACAGAAGTCTGATAGAGACAGAAGTCCCATCTCTAGCAAACTTTCATTTTGGTTTGTCTTGGAAAGGTTATTAACTGCTCTCCGGTTTCAAAAGTTGTGTAAATTTACTTATAACCTCCTGACTAACTGCTGCTTAAAATTTCTGAGTAGTTACCTTTATGTTTGCCTAGTGTTCCAGATTCAAAATGCTATAACTTTCACATATCCATTATATTGAGAATAAATTTTTTCCGCTTTAATGAGGGAGAAATAAAAATGAATCAAACTTAGAAGTGAAACCAGGGGAGAATTCTAACATGTTTGCTATGATTAATTTATGCTCATTACTTTATGAATTTGTTTGGAAGTTCCAACTGCGACCCATTGTAATATCATAAAGCATAAGGTCAAGAGATCATTTTGAATAATTTCCAGGTCTTTGCAATGCAATGCAAGAGCCAGTTCAATCCAATACCAGGAAAAGCATTGTATAGTAATTGCTATTAGAAAGTTAAACATGAATGTGAATATTTTCCTAACCACTTGGATAACATTTATTTCCCAAAAGAGGAAGCTTTACAAGTCTCTACCTCCAACATAAATGGAATTTGCCCTTTTGGAATATCTCCATGGGATGCCAATAAAATATCAAATTTTAGAATCTGCACGTGACACGAAGGTTGCCAGATCACTAATTTCTAAAAAAAATCGTTGCCAGATATCTTTTCTGAATTCTGTAATCAACCTTAGTGTTTGGATATTTATTTGAGCGACTGTACATTAACTTTTCTATAACTTTCAATTTTCCTAAGATTCACACTGTTGCTATTAAATATTCAAAGTCATAAACTCTTTAAATGCAAAGCGAACATTATTGAAAATCGAGATTCAGGTAGATTTAATTGAGATCTTTAATTTATCTTCCGTTACATTTTCTCGTAATACGCTTACTTTAGAAGTAATAGAGATTCGAAGTTAGCTTCCGCTTATGGAGAGAGGTGGTCGTCGGTTAGCTTCCGCTTATGGAGAGAGGTGGTCGTCAGTTAGCTTCCGCTTATGGAGAGAGGTGGTCGTCAGTTAGCTTCCGCTTATGGAGAGAGGTGGTCGTCAGTTAGCTTCCGCTTATGGAGAGAGGTGGTCGTCAGTTAGCTTCCGCTTATGGAGAGAGGTGGTCGTCAGTTAGCTTCCGCTTATGGAGAGAGGTGGTCGTCAGTTAGCTTCCGCTTATGGAGAGAGGTGGTCGTCACTTAGCTTCCGCTTATGGAGAGAGGTGGTCGTCACTTAGCTTCCGCTTATGGAGAGAGGTGGTCGTCAGTTAGCTTCCGCTTATGGAGAGAGGTGGTCGTCAGTTAGCTTCCGCTTATGGAGAGAGGTGGTCGTCAGTTAGCTTCCGCTTATATAACATGGAGGGAGATAGTCATAATTCAGTGAGCACTAAGTATATGCAGCATCGAATCTAGGGGAGAGGCAAGGGAGTCATAAGAAAGATTGCCTTCTCTTGATAAGAAAGATTGCCTTCGATTTATATACTATAAATCGATTGTTATACTATAAGGGATCGATTGTAATATCATATCTATAAGAAATCGATTGTTATACTTCGATTGTTTTACTATAAGTGGGGGGGGTCTTTCAGGAGTCTAATAAAGGTAATAGAGGCAAAATTATTAAACTTATTTATATTTCATGCATTTTTCAAGAAAAGGTTTTAAAGACCTGCAAAAATGCAGGGTGAAAAATCTCTCCTCCCTCCCTCCTTTTACATTTTTCAAGATCGATTGTGTTTCTTATTCCCCCCCCCCCCTTCTCTCTCTCTCGATTCTGTTTCTAAATCCGGGCCTGAATAGATGAAATAATGCAGAAATAAGAGTAGGCAAAAATAGCTGTGAAGCAAGGCTCGCCAGTAACTAAGGCCGTGACGTCAGTCGTCTGTTGGTCGATGTAAGTTCCAGCTTCGCAGAATGTTAATCAGCCACCGGTCGATTGGAAGAAGGGGGAGGGGAAATTAGAGACGAAGCGGCTTAGAAATGCGAAGAAGAAAACTCCCCAGAGGAAATTAATGGCTGGAACCTAAAAATTTTTCTTTCTGGAAAAATCTGGCTAACATTGAATGCAAAATTTGGAGTATTACGCAAGGGAGGAGGAGGAGAGGCAAGGTCACCTTGATACTTAAGCCTATGACATCTGTTTTAGTGACGTCACCAATGGAGTTTTTTTTAAATAGAAATTCTAATATAAAATTATTTTGGTTGCTTAGGGTTAAAATATTGTTACGACAGAAGGAATCTGGCAACCGAAAGCAAAAAGTTTTAGCCAACGAATAAGAACTTTGGGAGAATTTGGAGAAGAAGAGTGGAGCGTTAACGGTCGTTTTGTATTGTAACGGTTGTTGTGTTGTAACGGTCGGTGAGTTCGAAAATGGACGGTGAGCTGTTCTGAGACAGTGCGCGTAAGTATCAAGAAGTAACTTGATGTGTTGTGTATACGCGGAAGGATAAAAGTGGGATCTTTTATCGTTAAGTATCAAGAAGTAACTTGATGTGTTGTGTATACGCGGAAGTATAAAAGTGGGAACTTTTATGGCTAACTTCGAATGTCTACACGGACTGTCTTTTTGTTCGGCTAGTGTGTGAAAAGTTATTAGCACAGGACGAGAATTGGTTTACGAGTGAAGATCTTCGGGTGACCTGGTAAATCAAATAAAAGGTAGTATTTAGTAAAATACACAGAGCTGATATTGTGTGCTCTACGCAGGAAGATTGATGACTTGTGCATGTTAATAGTTGATTTGTTAATAAGATACTTCATCCATATTTCCTTTGTAACAATTTACCTTGTATTGAATTTGGTTTTGAAATATAGCTTTTAATACTCACGCTCAGTGGCTATCCATTTTTGTAATCCGCAACAATATTTTAACCTTGAAAGGTATGGTTGTGTTTATTGCCCCTAAAACCTCGATTGTGTCTCTTGCTCCATTGACTCGAGGGGGGGATGGCATGTAACGCAATCGAGCCAAAAAAATGTAAAGGGGGTGGGGTGGGCGCAAAGGAATGGGTTTTGAATGGAGTCTGTTTTGCAGGTCTTTAAAAATTTCTTGAAAAATACAAGAAATATTCATCAGTTTAATAAATTTTTGCCTCAATTTCCGTTACTAGCCTTCTGAAAGGAGGAGGAGGAGGCATGGGCACTTCTCCCCCCCACTAAATCCGACCCTGCAGAAATGCAACTGATTTAGGGGTCGTCAATTAAGCTATTTATTAGTGATTAAATGGAATAGGGCGAGGTCATATGGAATGCCTGAATTTTGTTACCGAGTCTATTTTAACTTTGCTGATGTTAAATGGAGCAATCGTGTATTATTCGAGTTCGAACCCAAATGTGAACGGTCTGTGGCAACGCTGGAAAGCGCGGGTAGGCAGAGGTGGATTTCGTCTGACACGCCGACTTTAGAAGTCACGTGTTCAAAGAGAGGTAGTTAAAAAACCTCTCATTGGACTGCGACTCCATAGTGGTGATGACGTCGCTTTTGCCGTGGAGAGCGTTTTCATTAGTAAAAAAGAATATTGACATGAATAAAGTATTAATTCTCTTTAAACATAAAATTTTAATGGGTTGGGTTGTTTTACCTCTGAGCGGCACTTTTTTTGCACACTATGGGCTAAATGGTCAGGTCACATGGACCCCGAAGGCTCAGAGAAGGTTTGGGGAGGGGACCCACTGGAACAGCTGTTAGGAGACAGATGGTAGCCCCCCGTCAAGGCCATCCAGCGTGTTCTTTAACGTGTACATTCTCTCCTGTACACGGACCACGGCTTAACGTCCCATCTGACGGACGGCGGCCTTTCCAAGCCCATCGGTGTCCCCTACTGACCGTGGGCAGGGCGGGGAATTTTGCGGAGATAAATCTCAACGCTGACCCAGCTGGAACTCGAACCTGGGAACTACAGATTACAAGCCTGGCGCGCTACCAACTGAGCACCCTCGCCCCAAAATTTTAATGTATTATTTAGAAAGACTATTACCATTATTTATATTGTTTAAAAATTTAAATTATTTTGGTACCATTTTTATTTCTTTGGGGTTGTTTCAAGACATCTTTATAGCAATTCCAAAATCTATGTCAGGTGATAGAAATGAAGGCAAATTTCTGTTTCATTTTTAATTTCTTTAAAATAAGGTAATTTTTGAATTTTAACCTGTAGTCAAATTGTTACATTAAGTATATCGTTTTTGATTAACCTATTTTAAGAAATTTTGATGTCTATAGCTAGGATTATTTTGCATATTATATAGACCATTCCAACTGTTATGTTTAATAATCTGCGATTTTAAAACAATTTTAACATAAATGATCGTGAATTTGATGACATGTTATGACATATTGCTTCGCCGTTGCGAAGTGGATTATATTCCTTATTTTAACTGAAACAAATTTCAATACCTGGAGTGCTTAAAAACGAAAACATACATTTTTAATGCGTAATGAATTGGGGAAAACATTTTTTAAGTAGTCAATGGATATCGATTAAAAAAAATCCCCATTTTTTTAATGAATAGTATGAATTTTCAAAAATCATTAATTTCTGCATCTAAAACGTTTGGTCAAAATAACTTGAAGTAATCAGCCTGATTCAGTATATTGTTTTGCCACTTATATAATATTGAAGTTCTCAATTTGGTTCATTGAATCTCAGGTATCCAAAACCCTCAAAGCACGGAACTCTCAAACGCGCATTTCGTTCCTGGGTAAAACCATAGAATTTCCTCAGTTACTCTTCCGATGTATTTTTTTTTGGTTCCAGTTGATATATTCCACCACAAAAAAATTTCTTTGTCAGGAGTGATATGGCAAGCTCTCGACAACAATTGTAACAGAATACGAAGTCCAATCTTTTTAGGTGCAAAAGCAATTCCTTTGGGTATCGTATGAACTGTGTTGCCCCTGGCAACGCTATCCATATCTTCCAAGTTTTGATGTCTGGAAGAAAGAATTCTGCTTCACGTCAAGAGGAAATGAGACCACTTATGGGGAACACAAAGATCACCCACGAAGGGTAAACAAAAGTCGTCTGCAGTCTTGGTAACAGATTCAGAGTTGTAATTTTAAGGAAAGTATTTGTTGATACAGAAAACATGACTACACCTATACAGTAGGTCAGGGGTTCTCAACGTGTGGTACGCGGTAAAATTTTTTAGGGTACGCCGTGAGAGTTCAAAAGTCCCTAGATTTTTATTCCCATTGTTTATTCCTATTGTTATACTATAATTAAAGTTTCATCGATCTATAAAAGGTGTACGCCAGTTACATACACATTTCGAAGGGGTACGTGAAGCATAAAAGGTTGAGAACCACTCATATATATGTTTTATTTTATTCCCATTGTTATACTATAACTATAGTTTTATCTATCTATACAAGGGGTACGCCAGTTACATACACATTTCCAGGGGGTACGTGAAGCATAAAAGGTTGAGAACCACTGATATATGTTTTATTTTATTCCCATTGTTATACTATAACTATAGTTTTATCTATCTATACAAGGGATACGCCAGTTACATACACATTTCCAGGGGGTACGTGAAGCATAAAAGGTTGAGAACCACTGATATATGTTTTATTTTATTCCCATTGTTATATTATAACTATAGTTTTATCTATCTATACAAGGGATACGCCAGTTACATACACATTTCCAGGGGGTACGAGAAGCGTAAAAGGTTGAGAACCACTGATATATATGTTTTATTTTATTCCCATTGTTATACTATAACTATAGTTTTATCTATCTATACAGGGGGTACGCCAGTTACATACACATTTCCAGGGGGTACGTGAAGCATAAAAGGTTGAGAACCACTGATATATGTTTTATTTTATTCCCATTGTTATATTATAACTATAGTTTTATCTATCTATATAAGGGGTACGCCAGTTACATACACATTTCCAGGGGGTACGTGAAGCATAAAAGGTTGAGAACCACTGATATATATGTTTTATTTTATTCCCATTGTTATACTATAACTACAGTTTTATCTATCTATACAAGGGGTACGCCAGTTACATACACATTTTCAGGGGGTACGTGAAGCATAAAAGGTTGAGAACCACTGATATATGTTTTATTTTATTCCCATTGTTATATTATAACTATAGTTTTATCTATCTATATAAGGGGTACGCCAGTTACATACACATTTCCAGGGGGTACGTGAAGCGTAAAAGGTTGAGAACCACTGATATATATGTTTTATTTTATTCCCATTGTTATACTATAACTATAGTTTTATCTATCTATACAAGGGGTACGCCAGTTACATACACATTTCCAGGGGGTACGTGAAGCATAAAAGGTTGAGAACCACTGATATATGTTTTATTTTATTCCCATTGTTATATTATAACTATAGTTTTATCTATCTATATAAGGGGTACGCCAGTTACATACACATTTCCAGGGGGTACGTGAAGCATAAAAGGTTGAGAACCACTGATATATATGTTTTATTTTATTCCCATTGTTATACTATAACTACAGTTTTATCTATCTATACAGGGGGTACGCCAGTTACATACACATTTCCAGGAGGTACGTGAAGCGTAAAAGGTTGAGAACCACTGATATATATGTTTTATTTTATTCCCATTGTTATACTATAACTACAGTTTTATCTATCTATTCAAATGGTACGCCAGTTACATACACATTTCCAGGGGGTACGTGAAGCGTAAAAGGTTGAGAACCACTGATATATATGTTTTATTTTATTCCCATTGTTATACTATAACTATAGTTTTATCTATTTGTACAAGGGGTACGCCAGTTACATACACATTTCCAGGGGGTACGTGAAGCATAAAAGGTTGAGAACCACTGATATATATGTTTTATTTTATTCCCATTGTTATACTATAACTATAGTTTTATCTATCTATACAAGGGGTACGCCAGTTACATACACATTTCCAGGGGGTACGTGAAGCATAAAAGGTTGAGAAACACTGATATATATGTTTTATTTTATTCCCATTGTTATACTATAACTATAGTTTTATCTATCTATACAAGGGGTACGCCAATTACATACACATTTGCAGGGGGTACGTGAAGCATAAAAGGTTGAGAACCACTGCAGTAGATTATAAGCAATTGTAAAGGAATGTCTTGGATAAAATTCAATACCTTTATTTTTTTTATCCAATGACATCAATTTTATAAAATTGATGTTCACTAGAGTATATGTATTTATATTATATGAATGTTTTATTCAGTTACCTATAGATAAGTTACAAGAAAGAATAACGGAAACAGTTTCATGTTATCTGAATAGAAAATCACATTCATAGCTCAATAACTTCTTCAATATGATTTTGAATGCAAAATATGTCTAAAGATAAATTAAAGATCACAATCAAGTCTATCTAAATCTCCTTTTGAAACAATATTCGTTTAGTATTCAAAGAGTTATGAAAGCTGAAATATTTAACAGGATACAGAAATTGACCCCAAAATTTAATTAAAACATTAAGTAAACAGATCTTAGTTGACCCTAGTAGAGTTGCGGGTTGCATTGCACCAGGTATTCTACTAGAGTGTTTGTTTTAATATTTTAAATTTTGGGGTCAATTTTTTGTAGCCTGCTAAATATTCGAGCGCTCAAAACTCTTTGAATGCTGAAGAAATATTGCCTAAAATCGAAATTTGCATACATTTGATTGAGATCTTTAATTTATCTTGAAACATACGTTTCTTTAAAAAACAACATATCGAAGATGTTATTGACCTCTGAATGTGATTTTCTATTGATATAGCATGGAACTGTTTCCATTTTTCTGTCCAGTAGTATATATTCTAGCTAATATTTTCTTTTACGTTTAAAAAAAATGCTCTTGGAAAACACGTAGCATTTGTTTTTATGCTCTGCATTTTTCACTAGTGTTTATGCACCAATTTTAATAGCAACTTGAAACAAATACATTTACCATACAATTAAGGAATAATTATTTTTCATGCGAATGTAAAACTCCCTAATTTTCAATATAAAAGTTTTGTACAAAAAATAGTACTTTAGATTCTTTAAATCTTTTACCTACTGCTCTAAGATATCTCTGTTGAGTTTTTTAATTCTACAGTGAAAATTTTTATACGATTTTGTTAGACGTCTTTGAGTTCGATTGCGTTGTCTCGAATCAACCTAAACAAGCATTATCCCTTAATTGTTCTGCACGTGTAAAAAAATGAACAAAGAACCCAAGTGACGAAAGTATCCTATAGAATTCAACAGATACTGCAATAAGGGTTTAAGAAACAAGTTGAATTGGATTGCTTTATCTCTGAGCGGCACTTTTTTGCACACCATGGGCTAAATGGCCAGGTCACATGGACCCCGAAGGCTCAGAGAAGGTTGGGGGAGGGGACCCACTGGAACAGCTGTTGGGAGACAGATGGTAGCCTCCCGTCAAGGCCATCCAGCGTGTTCTTTAACGTGCACAGGGTATGGCTCTCCCGCACACGGGGCCACGGCTTAACGTCCCATCCGACGGACGGCGGCCTTTCCAAGCCCATCGGTGTCTCGGGGTCCATGTGACCTGGCCATTTACCCCATGGTGTGCCGCTCAGAGGTAAAACAATCCAACCTGTAATCTTTCCCTGGGTGAAGAGAAATAAAAGTGCGTCCGTTTCTGCACTCAGTCCCCCAAACGTGACTCGTACTTTAGGGAAAGTGAGTGCATAAGCGGGCAGATGAACACAAACTCATTTCTTTATATGCAATATGTGATTTAATATAAATTAAAGATTCCAAATTAAATCAATTTAAGTCATGATGTTTAAATAATTGACTCAGTATATTAATAGTTACGGAAGTTGAAATATTCAACAACGGTTCGTTCCGCAAATATCGTTGGCAATTGGAGAAAAGAGATGCAATCATTATAGAAATTTCTCAAAAATCGCGTATGCATTTTTAGTGAAGTTTAATGTAAAAGTTATTATATTCAATTTAAAAATTTTCAAATCTGTTATTTTAACCGACATTGCTCTTGTTTAATGTCCCAATTTCCATAAATTTTAGATACCAATATCATTGTGAATTGAGATTTAGATAGTCTTAATTGATATTTTTTCGTTCAGTTATGTTTTTCTACAATAATAAGCTTATTCAAGTAGTTACTAATGTGATTCCAGTATAGCAAGAGTCTGAGTGAATTTATTATATATTTAATTTTATTTTTTGAATATGTGGAGTTACAGAATTGTAACTGATATAGGCATCCAGCTAAAATACTTTTTTCCTAAGTTGAAATTTTTCTTTTGCTTATAAGGTTGGGTTGTTTTTCCTCTGAGCGGAACGTTTTTTGCACACATGGTCTAAATGGCCAGGTCACAATGACAGGGGAGGGGGTGGCTCAGTCGGTAGTGCGCTAGGCTCATAATCTGCAGCTATCAGGTTCGAGTCCCAGCTGGGTCAGCGTTGAGATTTATCTCCGCAAAAATTCTTCCCCCCTCTTGCCACGGTCAGTAGGGGCACCGATGGGCTTGGAAAGGCGGCCGTCCGTTGGATGGGACGTTAAGCCATAGCTCCGTATGAGGGTTGGGTTGTTTTACCTCTGAGCGGCACTTTTTTGCACACCATGGGCTAAATGGCCAGGTCACAAGGACCCCGAAGGCTCAGAGAAGGTTGGGGGAGGAGACCCACTGGAACAGCTGTTGGGAGACAGGTGGTAGCCTCCCGTCAAGGCCATCCAGCATGTTCTTTAACGTGCACAGGGTATGGCTCTCCCGCACATGGGGCCACGGCGTAACGTCCCATCCGATGGACGGCGGCCTTTCCAAGCTCATCGGTGTCCCCTACTGACCGTGTGCAGGGCGGGGAATTTTGCGGAGATAAATCTCAACGCTGACCCAGCTGGGACTCGAACCTGGGAACTACAGATTACGAGCCTGGCGCGCTACCGACTGAGCCATCCCCGCCCCTCCGTATGAGGGAGAGCTATACCCTGTGCACGTTAAAGAACACGAAGGATGGCTTTGACGAGAGGCTACCATCTGTCTTCTAAAAGCTGTTCCAGTGGGTCCCCTCCCCCAACCTTCTCTGAGCCTTCGGGGTTCATGGGACCTGGCCATTTAGCCTATGGTGTGCAAAAAAGTGCCGCTTAGAGATAAAATAACCCAACCTAACCTACAATGACCCCGAGGGCTCAGAGAAGTTGGAGGAGGGGACCCACTGGACAGCTATTGGGATATAAATGGGTAGCCTTCCGTCAAGGCCATCCAACGTGTTCTTTAACGTGCACAGGTATGGTTTAACGTTCCATCCGACGGACGGCGGCTTTTCCAAGACTCTGCGGCAGGGAGGGGAGTTTTACATAGATAAATCTCGACGCTGTTTACCTATAGGTGACTGCCTAAGAATTAGGAATGGTTAACATTTGCATCTGGTATTCACGTTAATATGTGTGGCCATCTGTTGGAATACCGTTGCTTCTTACAATATTAATTACACGCTTTCGGTACGGGAATATTCGAAATGTATTCCAAGTTGGGGTGCTGGCGTGAAAAGAACTGTGGAGTTGATTTTTCTAACAGAATTTATTTTAAAATCAACTTCTTTAAAATGAAGAGAAATGACAAACAAAATGTTTCTAGAGTGCATTTGTTTCAACCTTCCTATATAAAAAAAAATTCTTGGTTTTCATTACAGAATCTTTTGATAAACATTCTCCAATTACATTAACTTTGACCAGATAAATTGCTCTTCGTTCTATTTAGTTATCGGTTTTAATTTCTAAGGAGATTAAGTTAATAGCAGTGGGTGAATTCACCGCATTGCTCATGCGGAAAATGAAGTTTGAACAAACAGAAGATGAACGAAGTGCTCTAGCTCTAGGTTTATAATGTTTAATGCCAAAAGAAGAGAATAGCCATGGTGTGGGAATTTCGTCTTATTAGTTTTCCTGGATGGGGGGGGGGGAGAGGATTGCTTTAAACCGCAGCTCAGGTATCATTTATCGGGGAGGGGGAGGAGAGGATGACGGATGGCAAAGGGAAGGAAATTAAACTTTACGACGAAGATTCGTAATTGGAACATTGGTTGAACATCTGTCGTAGAGTCTGGGAAATGTAAACAACGGAAGCTAGGCTTTTGGGAAGTTTACGAAAATTGCATCACGAAAAGGAAGTAGCGAAAGTGATTTTGTAAAAGAGTAATGAAAATGAAATAAAAAGCTAATGGTTGCTGTAATTGGACGGTTACCAATTGCCATATACTATTCGCAGTGGAATTAAATTTTCTAAATATATAATAATAAATTAAGTTATTCGATGGCAAAGTAAGATTTATTAATTTGTTTAGAGCAAATGTAGAGAATATAGAATTATGGGAAAATTTTGACATTTTCTGAAAATTCTTACATGGTTTGGTTGATTTCACGATACTATGTACAATCAAAGATCTAATTATAACATGAAATGGACAGTTTCATGTTACATCAATAACAAGATTTTAAAGAAAAAATGCCACTTGAAATCAATTTTTAGATCTCAACTAAATCTCATTCGGGGTTCATGTGTTTTACTTTTGTTGTTGTAGGCTTGGATCTCTTAATATTAATTAAAGATATCAATATCAGCTGTGGAAGCATTTACAGCAAAAAAATCTGGCGAGACCATTAAAGTGCAAACGAAATGTAGCCGAGACTATAGAAGTTTTACTAACTTCTTTGAGAAAGGAAATGTTACTTTTCATACATACCAGCTGAAGTCAGAAAAGAACTTAAAGGTAATCATCAAGAACATTCCCGATGACATCCCCTGTGAAGAATTGGCTCAGGAATTGTCCGGAATGGGTTTCATGACCTTTAAAGTTTCTCAAATTAAGAAATACAGAGACAAGACTCCCTTACTTATATTTCTCATTGAGTTGGCAAAAACAGATGCCAACAAACAGATCTTTAACCTGAGTGATCTTTTCCATCTAAAGATCACAGTTGAGTCCTTTTAAAGGAGGAAAGGATCAACACAATGTCACAAATGTCAGCGTTATGGGCACACTCAGGGTAACTGCTTCAACACCTCTAGATGTTTGAAATGCACTAGCAACCATCTTACTACCAAGTGTGCCAGGACATACAAGGCTGGTCCACCGACCTGTGCTAACTGCGGGAAAGATCACATCGCCAATTACAGAGGCTGTGAGCTCTTTCCCAAACTTCCCAATAGAGGAGTACCTTTGTAAAAACCCAAAAAGGGTAAAAATAAGGTACCCCATTATGTGCAACCCAATAAGACCTACGCACAAGCTACCAGATCCCCTGAAGAGATTCCAGGAAAATCTAACATTGCTCCATCAGTTACTAAACCTTCAGAAAAAGGGAAGGTCACAGTTAACGTTCCAACTAAAATGAGCAAACGAAATGAGGAGGAAACGTTTGACTTTGCTAAGGAAGTTAAAGATACCCTGGAATTCGTCAGGAAATTGAATTTGGGTAATATATTGCTCAAAGTTAAAATATTTCGTCTTAAATCTAAGATGGCTAAGGATTGGATTGAGAGGATCTCAGTAGGCATCCAAGCCTTTGATTTTGTTGCATCTCTCTTGGATGGCTAAGGATTGGACCGAGAGGATCTCAGTAGGCATCCAAGCCTTTGATTTTGTTGCATCTCTCTTGGATGGCTAAGGATTGGACTGAGAGGATCTCAGTAGGCATCCAAGCCTTTGATTTTGTTGCATCTCTCTTGGATGGCTAAGGATTGGACTGAGAGGATCTCAGTAGGCATCCAAGCCTTTGATTTTGTTGCATCTCTCTTGGATGGCTAAGGATTGGACTGAGAGGATCTCAGTAGGCATCCAAGCCTTTGATTTTGTTGCATCTCTCTTGGATGGCTAAGGATTGGACTGAGAGGATCTCAGTAGGCATCCAAGCCTTTGATTTTGTTGCATCTCTCTTGGATGGCTCTCAGTCCAATCCTTAGCCATCCAAGAGAGATGCAACAAAATCAAAGGCTTGGATGCCTACTGAGATCCTCTCAGTCCAATCCTTAGCCATCTTAGATTTAAGACAAGGATTGGACTGAGAGGATCTTAGTAGGCATCCAAGCCTTTGATTTTGTTGCATCTCTCTTGGATGGCTAAGGATTGGACCGAGAGGATCTCAGTAGGCATCCAAGCCTTTGATTTTGTTGCATCTCTCTTGGATGGCTAAGGATTGGACTGAGAGGATCTCAGTAGGCATCCAAGCCTTTGATTTTGTTGCATCTCTCTTGGATGGCTAAGGATGGGACTGAGATGATCTCAGTAGGCATCCAAGCCTTTGATTTTGTTGCATCTCTCTTGGATGGCTGAGGATTGGACTGAGAGGATCTCAGTAGGCATCCAAGCCTTTGATTTTGTTGCATCTCTCTTGGATGGCTAAGGATTGGACTGAGAGGATCTCAGTAGGCATCCAAGCCTTTGATTTTGTTGCATCTCTCTTGGATGGCTAAGGATTGGACTGAGAGGATCTCAGTAGGCATCCAAGCCTTTGATTTTGTTGCATCTCTCTTGGATGGCTAAGGATTGGACTGAGAGGATCTCAGTAGGCATCCAAGCCTTTGATTTTGTTGCATCTCTCTTGGATGGCTAAGGATTGGACTGAGAGGATCTCAGTAGGCATCCAAGCCTTTGATTTTGTTGCATCTCTCTTGGATGGCTAAGGATTGGACTGAGAGGATCTCAGTAGGCATCCAAGCCTTTGATTTTGTTGCATCTCTCTTGGATGGCTAAGGATTGGACTGAGAGGATCTCAGTAGGCATCCAAGCCTTTGATTTTGTTGCATCTCTCTTGGATGGCTAAGGATTGGACTGAGAGGATCTCAGTAGGCATCCAAGCCTTTGATTTTGTTGCATCTCTCTTGGATGGCTAAGGATTGGACTGAGAGGATCTCAGTAGGCATCCAAGCCTTTGATTTTGTTGCATCTCTCTTGGATGGCTAAGGATTGGACTGAGAGGATCTCAGTAGGCATCCAAGCCTTTGATTTTGTTGCATCTCTCTTGGATGGCTAAGGATTGGACTGAGAGGATCTCAGTAGGCATCCAAGCCTTTGATTTTGTTGCATCTCTCTTGGATTGCTAAGTGACCGGACTAAAGATCCTTCATCTATTACAATCCCTTGTTTTTTTTTACCATTTCAAGCGTACAAAGATATTGGTGTTGAAACTCACTTGTTTTACTTTTTCTTGTGTTTTTTCAAAAAATTTGCTTTGCCCTTGTGGCCCCTTTGGGGTTTATGTGTATTAACATTTGTTATTGCCAATCAGACACAATTTTAGACTTCGAGATATAAGCCATAGGCTTGGAGCTCAAAACTTAATTCAAGATATCAGATACAACTTTCTAATAGCAGAAAAATGGGAAATTTGATCTTTTTACGAGATCTTCAGGGAAGATTGTCAGGAACCGATACGGAGAAAAAATTCTCTTCATTCCAGTTACATCAGCCACGGGCGTCACGTGTACATGACAGCTCCTCAAAACTCTATATCCGTTGTGTTAGGTCATTTTCTGTTCAACAAATGATCGCGAAATTTACCGAACACCTTTTCATTGTTTATAATGGTGAAATATTTCTCTGCTCTGGGCAAAATTCGCTTAATTTCCTTATACGAATTCAGTTATACACACTCGTATGAGAATAATATGACCACCTACAATAGTATATGTATGGTAGGTGGCCATATTATTCTGATACAACTGTGTACAGTACTAGGTAAATAATTTTAATATAATCCAATAAAATTTTGTCTGATTGCACGAGGCGAAATTGGCTCAATCGGTAACGCGCCAGGCTCGTAATCTTCAGTTCCCAGATTTGAGTCCCTACTGGGCCAGCATTGAGACTTATCTCCGCAAAAATTCTCCATCCTGTCCTCAATAAGCAGGTTGGGTTGGGTTGTTTTACCTCTGAGCTGCACTTTTTTGCACACCGTGGGCTAAATGGCCAGGTCACATGGACCCCGAAGGCTCAGAGAAGGTTGGGGGAGGGGACCCACTGGAACAGCTGTTGGGAGACAGATGGTAGCCTCCCGTCAAGGCCATCCAGCGTGTTCTTTAACGTGCACAGGGTATGGCTCCCCCGCACATGGGGTCACGGCTTAAGGTCCCGTCCGACGGACGGCGGCCATTCCAAGCCCATCGGTGTCCCCTACTGACCGTGGGCAGGGTGCGGAATATTTGCGGAGATAAATCTCAACACTGACCCAGCTGGGACTCGAACCTGGGAACTACAGATTACGAGCCTGGCGCGCTACCGACTGAGCCACCCCGGCCCCTCAATAAGCAGGAGACACCGATGAGCTTGGAAAGGCCGCATTATAGAAATCTAATTGTTTATGAACAATTAATTTAATTATTTGTATATATATCAATTACAATAGTGGTTCTCAACCTTTTATGCTTCACGTACCCCCTGGAAATGTGTATGTAACTAGCGTACCCCTTGTATAGATAGATAAAATTATAGTTCTAATATAACAATGGGAATAAAATAAAACATATATATATATCAGTGGTTGTCAACCTTTTATGCTTCACGTACCCCCTGGAAATGTGTATGTAACTGGCGTACCCCTTGTATAGATAGATAAAACTATAGTTATAATATAACAATGGGAATTAAATAAAACATATATATATATCAGTGGTTGTCAACCTTTTATGCTTCACGTACCCCCTGGAAATGTGTATGTAACTGGCGTACCCCTTGTATAGATAGACAAAACTATAGTTATAGTATAACAATGGGAATAAAATAAAACATATATATCAGTGGTTCTCAACCTTTTATGGTTAACGTACCCCCTGGAAATGTGTATGTAACTGGTGTACCCCTTGTATAGATAGATAAAACTTTAGTTATAATATAACAATGGGAATAAAATAAAACATATATATATCAGTGGTTCTCAACCTTTTATGGTTCACGTACCCTCTGGAAATGTGTATGTAACTGGCGTACCCCTTGTATAGATAGATAAAACTATAGTTATATTATTACAATGGGAATAAAATAAAACATATATATATATTAGTGATTCTCAACTTTTTATGCTTCACGTACCCTTGTATAGTTAGATAAACTACATATAGTATAACAATGGGAATAAAATAAAACATAATATCATCATCATCATCCTCAAGCAGCCATGGGCTACGGAGGTCCAACCAGACCGTGCAATTTAGTTCTCCAAGCAAGTCTATCCTGAGCAACATCTACTGCATCTGGCCACTGCACACCAATTCTAAGAAGGTCCTGTTTGACATTGTCTGCCCACCGCATCCTAGCTCTCCCCTTCTTTCTGAGGCCTTTAGGCACACTGTTCATAACCCCATATGCCAATCTATAATCATTCATACGGGCAACATGGCCAAACCAACGGAGTCTCTCTCTGCACAATATGTTGTTTAAAGGAGGTTGCAAACTCCTTTGCCTAACCTCATCATTAGTTACAAAGTTGAACCACCTAATGCCCAAGATACTGCGTAAGCATCTGGAATCAAAAGCATCTAGTTTCCTGTTATCTTGTTTAAAGAGTGTCCAAGTTTCACTACCATAACTAACCCTAGAAAGAACCAAACTATTATACAGTCTAATTTTAGTCTTTAGGTGTATACGCCTATTTCTCCACACTCTCCACAGATTCTTAAAAGTCCCGGCAGCAATCCCTATTCGTCTGTTAATCTCATGCCGCACATCACCATTATCTGTTACATAGCTCCCAAGGTAATTAAACTGTGACACCTGCTCAAGACTGCAACCATTCAGATTAACTGAATCACAACCTGCCTGACCAATTTTCATCGCTTTAGTTTTCTCTCTGTTTATAACCAAACCTACTCTACTACCAGTCTCATCAACAGCTCGAATGAAAGAGTTCATCTCATCAACATCATTTGCCAAAAGGGCTAAATCATCAGCATAATCTAAATCAGAAATTTTCGTTTCTCCAGGCCATTTAAGGCCAAAATCTTTCCCTTTTAAGTGAATTTCGCATAACATAATCAATAACCAAACTAAAGAGAAAAGGAGACAAAATGCACCCTTGTCGAACACCAGAAGTAATGCTAAACCAATTGCTACAAGACTTACCAACTCTCACACATGTCTCAGTGTTATTATAGAGAGCTTCCATTATGTTAACTAACTTGTCTGGTATACCATACGATCTCACAATCAAATACATAACATATATATAGTGACTTTTGAGCTCTCATGGCGAACCCCAAAAAATGTTACCGCGTACCCCACGTTGAGAACCCCTAAATTACAGTATTATAATATTAGTTTTTTTTTATAAATTTTATTATTACGAATAAAATTCTGTTTTCATTGCATTATTGTACAATATATTTTCCGTTCACTTGTAAAGCATCATTTTTTTTATTCTCCATATGAAATCATTTTACCTTGTGTTGAATGGTGTCGGATTTTGAATTATTTTTACACGAAACAAACTTTAAAAATACGTTGGATGGTCTTTGAATAATAAACGAAAAAAGTTAAATTTTTATGGAAAGGGGTTTAAAACTGGATTCCCGATTTCCAGTGTTATCAGTCGGGTTGTTTTATTCTCTGAAAGGCACTTTTCTGAACACAGTGGGATAAACGGCTAGGTTTGAAGGACCCAAAGGCTAAGAACCACTAGACAGCTGTTAAAAGACAAATGGAAACATCCCATCAAGGCCATCCATTGTGCTCTTTAACGTGCACAGGGTATAGCTTTCTTGTAGCGGGTGTGTGTGTGTGGGGGGGGGGGGGAGGGGTAGCTCAGTCGGTAGCGCACCAGGCTCGTAATCTGCAGTTCCCAGGTTCGAGTCCCAGCTGGGTCAATGTTGAGATTCATCTCGCAAAACTCCCCCTCCCTGCACACGGTCAGTAGGGGACACCGATGGGTTCGGAAAGGCTGCTGTCCGTCGTATGGCACGTTAAGCCGTGGCTCAGAGTGCGCAGAGAACCATACCCCATGCAAAATAAAGAACACTCTGGATGGCCTTGACGGAAGACTACCATCTGTCTCCCAACAGCTATCCAGTGAGTCCCCTTCCCTCGACCTTCTCTGAGCCCTTGGGGTCCTTGTGACCTGGCCATTTAGCCCATTGTGTGCAAAAAAGCGCCGCTCAGAGGTAAAACAACCGAACTCTTGCAGACGGGGCAACGGCTTAACGTCCCATTCGACGGAGGGTGGCCTCTTGAAGGCCATCGGTTCTTTCTTTCTTCCCGAGGATAGAATTGGAGTTAGCGGAGATAATTCTCAACTGAAGCATAGTTGAGACAAAAACCTGGGAATGGCAGATTACAAGCTTGGCGCTGTAACGAAGTCCCAATCCCTTCGCCCTAACGTTAAACAGTAATTAGAATTTTTAAACTCTTATAACCGAAGCGATTTCAGTTGTTCCTGTTCTTCATAACAGAAACTACTTCTCAAAATCAGTTTAGCTAAGCAGCCCATGAAACAATCCTAGCCAAGGGGCTGCAGTCGAAGTAACAGCAGAGCGATGCATTTGTGAAGCCACAGGTCATTTCAAACCCCAACTTCGCTTTCAATACGAGTTCTCTATTAAAATAAATGATCCCTTCCATTGTTTGCCCTTTAGGAACAATATCAGATTGAAGAGTCTCTCAACATTGGCTTCATTTCCAGCAAAGTGTAAAAACCCATCGATTCTTCCTAGCCAGGAATAACTGGAACCAATCAATAGTCCTTGACGCTTTCAAGGGCGTGGGAGGCCCGCGAAGCGAGGTCAGTCCATCCCTCGGACCGCTCTCCCTTATCATTCCTAACATCTTTCATCTATTTATCCCCCTCAGATAGCATCGGAATAGAATTAGGAGCTCCGTTTCTTGTTTACTGCTAGAAGCTTACATACCTGTGCATGAGACCAAATGGCTTCGGTTATTACCTGCTCTTGGAATGGGATAGCTATTTTGTTCTGTCGAGATATTCCCTTTCTCATGCCAAAGATGTGTAACGGAAGCGGGATCTCATTACGCCATGCTAATAAGGAGACCACCTGCGAAACGAAGAACGGATCGAGTAGCAAATGCGCGAGCAACATTCGCGAGCAAATTACTGGAATTCGACCGAGCATTGTTTTCTATTTGTTTTGATGATATCTAGTGCAGCAGTTCTCAAAGTTGCTTACCTTAGTACCCAGTCTAAACCTCTCAAACATTTTTCGACCCAACTTAAATCACGCAAAAAATCGCGGTCTAAAACAAACCTAAAAGGTTTTGCGACCCAACACAAAACTAAAACATTTTGCGACTCAACACAAAACTAAAAAAATTTTGCGACTCAACACAAAACTAAAAAAATTTTGCGACTCAACACAAAACTAAAAAAATTTTGCGACCCAACACAAAACTAAAAAATTTTGCAACCAACACAAAACTAAAAAATTTTGCGACTCAACACAACCCTCACAAAATTTTTTTACCAGTTCCATCAAAAAAGTTTGTTACCCACTTTAAACCTCACATATTTGCTACTACACTAAAACCCAAAAATACTTTGTGACCCGCCATTAAACCTCAAAAATATTTTTAGGGACTATACATTAAAGTTTGCAAAATTTTACAACCGAACGTAAAGTTTACAAACATTTTAGGATACAGTCGCTAAAAAAAATATCAAAACACTATTGTTGATATTTTTTTGAGCGACTGTACATATTAAACCTCACAAAAGTTTTGCAATGCACTTTAAAGCTCAAAACGTTTCCGATTCACCTTTAAATCTCACAAAAACTTTGGGATCCAAGCTGAACTTGGCACAAATCTTGCGGCATACTAAAATGAACTACGACTAAACAACAGAAACGTTTTTAGACCCATTTTAAACATCAGAAATATGTTGCGAACCACATGTAATTATTTTACGACAAAAATTATAAGAGTAATATTGCTGAAAATTTGTTAAAAGTGTTACTCCATTACAAATATTTTTAGTGGTATGAATGATGTTTTGAAATACAAAATGAATTGCTGTCAGAATCGAATGATGTTGATTTCGGTCTTAAATCTGGTTCAGTACACAATTTATTTCTCCATTTAATTAAAAAAACAAACAAGCTAGAATCTAAAATAAAAATTAATCTCAATATGTAGTCATTTAAAGGGCGTTAGATAATTATTGTGGATAATAAGAGTTAAAAACCTCTGATAGTATTGAAGCATTGTGAACTGCATTCACAATTTATTCACTTTTAATTTCTTGCACTACCAATCTTTTCACGCAACCCTCAGTTTGACAATTGCTGACGTCTTTTCGTCAAGTCCGTTCCCTTTTCCTCTCCTTCCAGTACGTCTTTTCGTCAAGTCCGTTCCCTTTTCCTTCCAGTACGTCTTTTCGCCAAGTCGGTTCCATTTTCCTTCCAGTACGTCTTTTCGTCAAGTCCGTTCCCTTTTCCTTCCAGTATGTCTTTTCGTCAAGTCCGTTCCCTTTTCCTTCCAGTACGTCTTTTCGTCAAGTCCGTTCCCTTTTCCTTCCAGTACGTCTTTTCGTCAAGTCCGTTCCCTTTTCCTTCCAGTACGTCTTTTCGTCAAGTCCGTTCCCTTTTCCTTCCAGTACGTCTTTTCGTCAAGTCCGTTCCCTTTTCCTTCCAGTACGTCTTTTCGTCAAGTCCGTTCCCTTTTCCTTCCAGTACGTCTTTTCGTCAAGTCCGTTCCCTTTTCCTTCCAGTACGTCTTTTCGTCAAGTCCGTTCCCTTTTCCTTCCAGTACGTCTTTTCGTCAAGTCCGTTCTCTTTTCCTTCCAGTACGTCTTTTCGCCAAGTCGGTTCCATTTTCCTTCCAGTACGTCTTTTCGTCAAGTCCGTTCCCTTTTCCTTCCAGTACGTCTTTTCGTCAAGTCCGTTCCCTTTTCCTTCCAATACGTCTTTTCGTCAAGTCCGTTCCCTTTTCCTTCCAATACGTCTTTTCGTCAAGTCCTTTCTCTTTTCCTTTCCTTCCAATTCGTCTTTTCATCAAGTAATGCAAAAGATAAATTATTGATGTTTTTAGCTGTGTTGGATCGTGTCTTAATTTTTATTGGAGTACTTTTGCTAGCTTAGTCAAGGCCCGGATGTAGGAAAACATTTTGTAGAAATGCTCGATACTAAAATGAACCACTACTATGGTGAGCAAGTTTCGATTGATAGAAAAAAGGCATATTTCAGTAAATGTTTCAGTATGTTTTCAGTAAATTATTTCCCGTTCTGTCAAAGTTCTTGTCAAAGGCATTTCCTGCGATACTTTATTACTGAATTATTTACATTACTCTGTGAGCGTAAGTGACAAATATTACTTCCATCATGTGAGGCAGATTGGATGCCCGATTGCCGATACTGATGTCGCCAGGGGCGGAATCAACGACAAATATAAAATGCGGAATGCTTCAATATAAGGGCTAATGATAATAATTAATACAAAGGGTTGGGTTGTTTTACCTCTGAGCGGCACTTTTTTGCACACCATGGGCTAAATGGCCAGGTCACATGGACCCCGAAGGCTCAGAGAAGGTTGGGGGAGGGGACCCACTGGAACAGCTGTTGGGAGACAGATGGTAGCCTCCCGTCAAGGCCATCCAGCGTGTTCTTTAACGTGCACGGGGTATGGCTCTCCCGCACACGGGACCACGGCTTAACGTCCCATCCGACGGACGGCGGTCTTTCCAAGCCCATCGGTGTCCCCTACTGACCGTGGGCAGGGCGGGGAATTTTTGCGGAGATAAATCTCAACGCTGACCCAGCTGGGACTCGAACCTGGGAATTACAGATTACGAGCCTGGCGCGCTACCGACTGAGCCACCCCCGCCCCTTAATACAAAGGCTAAAATCAGTTTAATTCATTAGTTCATTCAAACCCAGAATATGGAAGCTTAATATGGGAACCTTACTATCAATATAATATTGAAAAAGTTCAAAATAAATTACTAAGATTGCTTCATTCTCTACAAGGGTACCGGAATGTGACTACCATCTGTCTCCTAATAGTTTACAATGGGTCTCCATCCTTTTCTGAGCCCTTGGGGTCCTTGTGACCTGGCTATTTAGACCATTGTGTGCAAAAAGTACTGCTCAAAGGTAAAACAACCCAATCCAGTGGTATTTAAAAAAACTATTCTTGCAAAATATGTGTCATTTATATTATTCTTCCGCTTCCGCTGAGAATATAAATTTTTGTTTATTATTTTTTACTGATTTATTCGCCGTAAATTCTTACTTGACCAAATATCGTTTTCGTTTTAATGCAATGTTAGTAACAATCCTACCCTTCTGGGCATTCATCGATTTTTTCTTAAGTGAAATAAGCAAAAGCAGAACTAGAGTCATGCGATGCATTAAATATACCTCCTCAAGCAGCTGCTTGCCACAGAAGTCTGATAGGAGCCTGTCAGTTTATATGCCAGAGTAGAAGATCTGAGAGGATGGCAGGCCCTCAGCAGAAAAACGACACATACATCCATGCCTAACCCGGGGCTCGAACCCAGCTCCCTTAGATCACTGGCCAAGCGCGCTAACCACTCGGCCACGGGACGGCTGATGCATTAAACAGAAATCTAATTCTAAAATACAAAATTGTGGAGTTTGAGATGCATACTGTTCGTGCCAAAATGTTTTTCCCAATTATTATGCTCGCCTTTAAAAAAATATATTTATGCGGATCTCTCCATTTGGCAAAAAGCACTAAATGTGCAATACTTAATAACAGAATATCATCATATTATATAATAGCTGTAATTCCGGAAGAACGAACCGGCGGAAGAACTGGAGGGCGGACACGTGTGACGTCATCGATGGCAGATATTGGCAGTTTCCTTGTGGTTCCGTGACTACTTGAGCGAACGGTCCCGAATTTGATGGGGTGGTTCAGATTAATTCTGACGCTCTTGGTGTAACGAATGGAGTTCTTAGCTGCTGTGGGTAGGAAAAGAACCCTTTAGAGGCGCCCCAGATTTCTGGAACGCTGCCGTCGCCTGCCTAATAAATGCAGTTATCGATCGACATATGCTTAGTGTGAATAAACTCATCGAAGAGTTTCGCCCCAAACGTTTGGTGTGGGTTGGGTTGTTTTACCTCTGAGGGGCACTTTTTGCACACCGTGGGCTAAATGGCCAGGTCACAAGGACTCCGAAGGCTCAGAGAAGGTTGGGGGAGGAGACCCACTGGAACAGATGTTGGGGGACAGATGGTAGCCTCCCGTTAAGGCCATCCAGCGTGTTCTTTAACGTGCACAGGGTATGGCTCTCCCGCACACGGGGCCACGGCTTAACGTCCCATCCGACGGACGGCGGCCTTTTCAAGCCCATCGGTGTCCCCTACTGACCGTGGGCAGGGCGGGGAATTTTGCGGAGATAAATCTCAACGCTGATCCAGCTGGGATCGATCCTGGGAACTACAGATTACGAGCCTGGCGCGCTACCGACTGAGCCAACCCCGCCCCCCTCGCCAAAGGAAAAGCACGGTTAAGTGAAGAAAATCTGAAAGTAAGAACTTTGTGGATTTGAGCCTGGCAACACCAAATTACGAGCCAAGAGTTTGGAGCCAACGACTAACCCTCCCCCATTTCAGTAGGCAGCACTATCTTTGCCTCTCGTAGAATCTCCACTATCTGTAGCAGAATATACATTGTCTAGAAAAAATATTGTTGTTGTTGGTATCATGGCACAGTTGCCAAAATTGAAAGTTTTCAGTTCTGTGCTCATAGTTCTTAGTGAAATGGGATTTGAAGAACTGATCTCGGTCATCTCTCTCAGATGATGAACTGTAGCAGCGCTGTTTTGTCCTCCTACAGTTCGAGCCAACAAACGCCTGTCCCTCAGAGTCATTATCATTCCGCATTGCACTGACGGACGTTTTTTGAGACCGTTGCCATTGTCTACACACTTCGGATATTTTGCTCCGTGATTTTCCGCTAAGTTCTGTCACCTCCTTAAGGATGTTCCCAACATCGTATTCCAGCGATGAGCCCCCTTTTGTTGGGCGGAGGTGGCTCAGTCGGTGGTGCGCTAGGCTTGTATTCTGAAGTTCCCAGGTTCGAGTCCCGCCTGGGCCAGCGTTGAGATTTATCTCCGCAAGACTCCTCGCCATGCCTTAGCTCAGTAGGGGCAGCGTTCCGTCGGATAGGACGTTAAGCCGTGGCCACGTGTGTATCAGAGCCCTATTAAAGAAAACGCTGGATGTCCTTGACGGGAGGCTGTCATCTGTCTCCCAATAGTTGTCGAGTGGGTCCACTTCCCCATTCTTCTCTGAGCCTTTAGGGTCCTTGTGACCTGGCCATTTAGCCAGTTGTGTGCAAAAAAAAAGTGCCGCTCAGAGGTGAAACAACCCAACCCCCTTTCGAAGTCATTCCAAACAGCCGTTGTCTCCCCTGTCACACTTGAATTTACTTTCCACTATGCCTTTATTGCTCTTATAGGACGACGTAGAATGCCTTAGTACGAAAATTTGCATACTTTTGCAGGTTTCATGCTACTTCGTGCACGTTGCAGGGTTAATTATAATTTTGCAGTGTGCATTGCTCTTAGCGTTGCTGATTTTGTGACCTGCTTATTATGCTATATAGAAGTAGTATAACCTAATATATAGAAGTCACCAAATCCCAGACAAATTTATAGGAGAATTAGATCGACGTCACGATCTATTTCTCCACAGGTTCAAGTTTACAAATCGCTCAGGTGGACAAAGAAGGCAAAAACATCGCTTTCCAGACCCGCAACAAACTACCATCCCATGCTGGGGAGCACTTGAGCGAAATTTGAAAGTTTCGTGACCAAGACGTGGAAATATAAAAATGCTACTGATGCATCTTCACAGAGCTTTACTTGATTTTCGTGAGTGAAGGAAATGATAGGAATCATTACTCACGAAGCACAATCGTGATGTCATCCGCCTCCATTAATCCATTTTGAAGTGGGATCCATTATTATAACACACGTTATTTGAGGATTTCAGTAAGTCAGACAACTTGCACATATATTATACGAACCCAATCTAACTAGAATGCCTTGGGGTTCCTTCCACTCTGCGCCAAGGGATGCTATCAACAGTTCCAACTGCAAGTCACGTTTTAAGTCGGGCATCAGTAGATGTAGAGGTCACGTGACATGCACACTGAACTGTTCATTTGGGAGGATGTAGAGTAAAAAGAAAGGAGTCAGTTGCCATGGAATTAGACAATGAAGCTAGGTCGATTTTCCTTTGAAACGCTTCCTAATATTTTTTTTTTTTTTTAAATTTAATGTAATAAAATATTATTGGTAGTTTCAAAAATCAACGATTTGAAGAAAAAGTGTAGAACTTTATAAATTAATTTTTTCAATTTTAAATGTATACTTTCTCAAATTTTCACAGAAAGATAAATTCTTAAGTTCGTACTTTTGCGAGAAATTTTTTGACCTTAACAAAGAAGACTAAAAACAATAAATATAAAATGAATACCCCCTGAAGCAGCTACTTGCCACAGAGGTCTGACAGGAGTCTGTCAGTTTATATGCCATAGTAGAAGGTCTGTGAGGATGGCAGGACCTCAGCAGAAAAAAAAACAACGAACATCCATGCCTTACCAGGACTCGAACTCAGGTCCCTTAGATCAGTAGCCAAGCGCGACAACCACTCGGCCACGGGACTGCTCAAAGAAGACAAGTAGAAACAAATTAACAGGATAACATGAGTAAGGGAAAACTGACAGCCTGAAAAACAAATTGCTGTTTATTATTTAATTAATGTGACATTTAAAATAATAAATTTAGCAATGTGTTTAAAGATAATATTTGAAAAGTATCAATTGTTTTACTTTGTTTAAAATTTAATTTTCATATATATAAGGTGCCCAAATCTTTTGAATTTGTAGTAGAACAGTAGAATTCAGTATTGAACTATGATAAAAATAGTTTATTTCAAACACAATTTTCAGTTAAATTTTTCATTTAAACAAATAACTACCGTTTAATTTTTTTCTAATTTACTTATAATTTTAGCAGTTCTTTTCGTTGCTATATCTCTTTGACTTTTTTTTTCACATATGTTTTCGTCTCATTTTCTTCCACCAATGTAAATAGATTTTCACTTTGAAGTTGAACTAATACTGGAGTGAAAAAAACTGATCCGCAGAGAACGAAGAAATCTCATTGACACTCATTTCTTAATTTTTTTTTTCTTTGTGTATGCGTCTCTAAGACACGCAGTGGAGTTTTTTCTTCATAGTTCTGCCTGTCGAAGATTTATAGAAAGTCGAAAAACGTGATGAATGTTCCTAACTTTTCGAAAGAGCCTCAGGCATTTGTCACTGCTCGATCATAGTTTTCGATTTACCGCTTCAAGTTCCGCAGATCTATCTAAACTTTTATCGTGAGTTTAAAAGCAAAAATACAATGTAATAGAAATTTTTAACACACTCTAAAGAATTTTTATTACTTATAGATTATTAATGAATATTTCTTTTTTCAGTGTCTAAAACTAAAATAATGAAATAAGATTTAAATTGATCAATTTTACACTTTGGGAAAAATATACCACCACTATTTTTACTTAGCAAAAGTACTAATATTGATTTATATGTTATTGATGTATATTATATGTAAACTATATATTTCTCTCTCCTCAACATAATTTACACCAATAACATTGAGTGAAAGAAAATTGACATTTTGGTAAAATAAAGAATGGAGTGTACATACCAGAAACACTTTTTGTATAAAATGGGCAAAAATAGTAAGCTTCGCCACTGGTTATGGCCTTTTCACACGCTGCATATAATTTGAAAAACCGTATCACCGGTCACCAATTGATTGGCAGGTTATTGACCAATATTCTCTGAGAAAGTGGAAACGTCACCATGCGCATGCGTATAGTCTCCGTTGTTTGCCATACGCGTTGGCTACTGAAATTCATTGGATTATTTGCACTTTGAGCCATTATTAGTTAGCAAGCAAAATAAAATTGAGGCACATAATCTTCAATAACCTAATTTGGGCACCATTTACTCCATTAAATATTTAAAATAATAGAACTAAAAAGGGATAAAATCCCATCAAACTTTGCTAACCATTATTAGCGATAAAATTATTTTCGCGCATTATGATCTTTTCATGCAAATAAGGGACAAATTAAGTTCTAAAGTTTATAAAACGAACTGATGATTAAGGATATCCTTGGAGTAATTAACCTGTTGTGAAATAATTAACCTGTTGCGTAACTTTAATTACCTGAGAAGGGAATTTAAAGTAAGGTTCAAGAAAGGCGTTAATTTCATTTTTTTTTTTCTTCTTCGTTAAATCAGTTTACGTGTTCTTGATGAGCTGTTTCCGAAACGCCAGGAATGCACTTCCTTTAAACTCTGTCACACAGATAGCGTTTTGAGCGCTTCAGAGATTTGAGCATTTACAAATTTTTCTGGTGTTTTAAAAGTAACGTTTAACAATAACGCAAGTGACCTCACAGGCAGATTGCAGCATGTTCAAACGCTCCACGTTCCTGTCTGGTCATCTACGGTCTTGGTAATAGTTTAATATTTCAAAATAAATTGAAAACGTTTAAAACGCCGTCTATATGACCATACTTCAACATGGTGTTCATTTTGCAAATACGGCTTAGAGCGTGTGAGAAAAAAAATTAGCCGCAGATGAGTTTCACAGAGAGATCTTCTGTTAATAGAGTTATCAAGTCACACGTTCATGAAATTTACAAAATCAACTTTAAACACTATTCATAAATTCAAAAATTACATTTAATGAATTGGAGGCAGAATCCTATTCTTACCTACCATTTTAAAAATAATTAAGTGAAAATTAATATGTCGAGACACATGCAATAGTCAGCAATTTTCAAAATAAAAGGTTTCGTGATAAACTATCATTAATGGTATTGATATTAATTCAAAGAGATGAAAACAGCGTGAGTTCATAAATAGTATATATGTTACCGCTAAAGTGCAGAAATCAGTTATTCTACAGATTATCTAGGTATTGTGCAGATTAACTAGGGTGATCCGTTAACGTGCGGAAAATTGTTTCATTTCTCAAATTACCTAGGTAATCTGCAAATTACCTGGATAATCTGCACATTACCTACTAGGCACTCGTTAAAGTGAAAATAAGATCTTTGCTGGAATAACAGGAACGTTTCTGTACGCTTAAATTAACATAATGTTATTTATCTAGTGTCCGAGAGTAGAGTTGAAACCAGGGTCATCCCTCTGTCAACATGAATCAGTCGTCCGAATTATAAAAAACGCCCCCAAAATGAGCAGGCCAAGTGAGAACGAATCATTTTAGTGATTCGTTATCAAGAATGAATCACTTTACCGATTCGTTCTCACTTGGCCTCCGCTCATCCGGGGCGTTTTTTGTAATGCGGACGAGTGAATCACGTGACACGAAGATTCATATTCAAGAGATTCACCACTATGAGAGAAACAAACTTTTGAACTTTAACGATACGGAAGCTGTTAATGTGCACATTACCTAGGTAAAATGCGGAAAACTCTTGATTCCGCACGTTAACGGAGCAAATCAGTTAATCTGCAGATTAGCTAGGTAATGTGCACATTAAAGGCTTTCGAGCTTTAGCGGTAACATATATACTATTTATGAACTCACGCTAAGTTTTCATCTCTTTGAATTAATATCAATACCATTAATGATGGTTTATCACGAAAAGCTTATTGTGAAAATTGCTGACTTATTGCATGTGTCTCGACGTATTAATTTTCACTTAATTATTTTTAAAATGGTAGGTAAGAATAAGATTCTGCCTCCAAGTCAAATCATGAAAAGGACGATTTAATATGTTTAACTAATTCTCAATGCTTAAACCACAATGCTGTCAATATTCAGTTCCTATGATGAAATAAAATCTTTTACTTTGTAACATCCAACAAACAAACTAAATAATATTGAATTTCATTTGTTTTAGAGGAGTACCTTAATAATGCTTTTATACCTTATAGATTCGAAATATCTAACGTTGATCTCTCTTGATAGAGGAGTCAAAGTAATTTTAATGTTGATTCTCTTTCACCACCGGAACCAGACTCTTCTTGAATATGGGGGCGGAGGTGGCTCAAGTCGGTAGCGCGCCAGGCTCGTAATCTGTAGTTCCCAGGTTCGAGTTCCAGCTTGGTCAGCGTTGAGATTTATCTCCGCAAAATTCCCCGCCCTGCCCACGATCAGTAAGGGACAACCGATGGGCTTGGAAAGACCGCCGTCCGTCGGATGGGACGTTAAGCCGTTGTCCTGTGTTCGGGAGAGTCATACTCTGTGCACGTTAAAGAACACGCTGGATGGCCTTGACTGTAGGCTACCATCTGTCTCCCAACAGCTGTTCCAGTGGGTCCCCTCCCCCAACCTTCTCTGAGCCTTCGGGGTCCATGTGACCTGGCCATTTAGCCCATGGTGTGCAAAAAAGTGCCGCTCAGAGGTAAAACAACCCAAACAAAACCCTACAACCTTTTGAATCAATTAATAACAGTCCTCTTATAGAGTATCACACAACATTAATTTAATACAATATATCCTTATTTCTTCACTACACCTTTTTGTTTTTCTTCCACAAATCTTACTATTCAAAGCATCAACGTTTTAAACAGTTGATAACGTATATGTCACGCTGAAGCATATGCGAGCGTTCATGACTCATCTGCCATAAGCCTATTGTAGCATGTTCACCTGTCGTAACAATATGTTCAAGATGTCGATCAACTTTGTCAAAATATTGATTTTCAAAAATATTCTTCCAATATTTAAAGAGTTTTTGAACCTGAAACATTTGAAAAAGGGCCATTCTATCTCTCTAAAAATCATCTTCAGAATTGCATATTCTGTAGAGAAACATAAAAATATCCTTAAATTTAGTAAATTATTGCGAGTTTGAAGATATAATTTTTGTTTAATTTTTAATGGACGCGCTTTTGAATCACAAAGCGATTGTTCAAGATTTCAGTTAACGTTGAAAATATTCAATAATTATTAATGGAAATTAAGATTTAGAGTTCGAAAAATTCTTATTTTTTTAGCACTTTCCACCTAGTCTAAACGGGATTCAGATATTTCGCATCAATATGGCCAATTGTAAGGATTGAACGTTAAACGTAATTATCTCCAGGATCATGACTTCATATAGGAAATGAATGGGTTGTTGTGGGTTGTTTTACCTCTGAGCACACCATGGGCTAAATGTTTTTTGCACACCATGGGCTAAATGGCCAGGTCACATGGACCCCGAAGGCTCAGAGAAGGTTGGGGGAGGGGACCCACTGGAACAGCTTTTGGGAGACAGATGGTAGCCTCCAGTCAAGGCCATCTAGCGTGTTCTTTAACGTGCAAAGGGTATGGCTCTCCCGCACACGGGGCCACGGCTTAACGTCCCATCCGAAGGACGGTGGCCTTTCCAAGGCCATCGGTGTCCCCTACTGACCGTGGGCAGGGCGGGGAATTTTGCGGACATAAATCTCAACGCTGACCCAGCTTGGACTCGAACCTGGGAACTACAGATTACGAGCCTGGCGCGCTACCGACTGAGCCGCCCCATAGGAAATGAAAGTTAGAGTGGTGTTTAATATCCCAAAGGCTATTTTCCCTATAACTTAAAATGATTTTTCGATATATATGTCATCTCAGTATAAAGCTAAATAATTTATTATATTAATATAAATAAATTTGTTAACACGGAATTAAACACTGTTGTTCAATGCAGATCATGGATTCTGACTCAATGCACTACCGGGCATTGAGCCATGTTCTGCTTTAGAGAAGTTGTTCAAAAGCCGATGACAATAATAAATGAAATATACCAGAAAGGATTGGTACAAGAAACGACGAGATCCGAATAGCACATTTGAAACACTCAATCAGTTACGAATGGATATTGGACTTTTAAATCTCTGTTGGCAGGATAATTTGCAGCACTTGAAATAAGCAACTTTAGGTGACAAGTTACATTTTGAAATACCTGAAGTTTTTTTAATGTTATTGTTCAATGTAGAAAGTTTACCCGATGGAAATATTTAAAATTAACTACATTGATTATTGAAATAATTATTTGCCGTGAGTGGGATTCGAACCACGTCTCCCAGAATCATGCTAAGCATCATAATCGTTAGAGAACAAAAGATTAACGTTTTCTTCAACAATCTGACATATAAATTGAGTCCATTGATTTTTCTGTTTACAAATTATTTTTAACGCAGTAAGTAATTTCATTTTTTTTACAATGTGTGTTATTATTGCTCAATTAATAAAAACCATATTTATTATGGGTGACGGTACGTGTGGATAATATGCTAATTAAAATAGCTAAAAGATAAATTTTGCGTAAACATGCTTTTAAGGAATGAATGAAAAAGTGTTTTAAGTTCCTTTTGCTGTTGTTTGAGCGTTAATAAATCTCTTCGGGAGTTTCTAGCGGAAACACATTAAGCCCTTGACGTTGTTTAACCTAAAGAGGAGCCTCCTACGTTCCTTCCTGGAGGTAAAATTCTGGTGAATACTAATGAAGAATGTCATTAATATTAAAAGCTCTCTTTTTATGCCTCCCATAAAATCACCGATTTTACGAAATTTGGCTCTAGTTTGCAATTCATGAATGATTTAATAACCCACACTTCTTTTAACTCAAAGCAAACAACGCTGCTTTTTTTTTCCCACATGTGTGTTTTAAAATTAGCAACTTGTCTTATCTGGTTTAGATTTTGATGCAATAATTGAATAATTTCACAATAAGGCATTAGGAGTTTAACACAAACCATGTCATTCAGATTAACAAAGTCGAGCAATTATATTTTTATTTATATTTTATGTTATAATTAATAATGATGTTCATATTTCCAGAATATCATTCAGCGTTATTGCAGTTAATACACCAAAAACTATTATTCCATCATTTTTTTGTCGTTTTGACATTAAAATGCGCCAAAAACACTTATTTTCCATTTCATAATTAAAATACCAACAGTACTTAAAGGAGCGTAAATATTTCATCAGGAGTACTGGAAGGTTTCATTATATAAGTGGGTTAGATCAGTGATTTTAAAAGGGGGGGGGGCGCTACCGCCATTTAGTATTCAACCACTTTTATACTGGAAAAACCATTCTGTTTTAACGAAGGGGACGTTAGAAAATAATATTTGGTGAAAAGAGGCGTTAGAATATTTTACATGGTGAAAAGGGGCGTTGGAACGTAATACTCGGTGAAAGGGGGCGTTGGAATACTGGACTGGGTAAAATGGGGCATTCGAACATAATACTTGGTGTAAAGGGGTGTTAGAATATAGTACTTGGTAAATGGAGGGGGGTTATAATATAGTATTTGGTGAAAGGGGGTGTTTAGGATATAGTAATTGGTAAAATGGGTTGTTCGAATATAATACTTGGGAAAAGGACCGTTAGAATATAGTACTTGGTAAGAGGGGGTGTTTAGAATATAGTACGTGATTAAAATGGGTTGTTAGAATATAATACTTGGTGAAAGGGGTTGTTCGAATATAATACTTGGTGAAAAGGACCGTTAAAATATAGTACTTGTTAAAGAGGGGGTGTTTAGAATATAGCACTTGGTTAAAATGGGTTGTTAGAATATAACAAATACTTTATACTTAGATAAGCATCTTACGGTGATCTTATACTTGGTGAAATGACGTAGTGAAAGGGGACGTTAGAATATGGTACTTCGTAAAATGGGGTATTAGAATATGACACTTAATAAAATGGAGCGTAAGAGTATAATGGGTGAAGGGGGCGTTAGAATACTTGGTAAAATGGGCGTTTGAACATAATACTTGGTGAAAGAGGGCGTTGGGTTTAGAAAGGGTTGGGAACTATTTGTTCATCTGAAGAAGTCAGCTTTCTACTTTGAGGAACGTTTTACAGAGATCGGTAGCAGTGATTGGATTATTATGTTCATGTGAAGAATCACAGATTGGGTAATAGAATTATGAACAGTGATCTAAAAGCTTGAGGGGAAGGGGCAAAAATGAGATGAGTGTATAGTGTGTATAATGTATTCATGATCTAAGATGTGAACAGTGTATCCACATGGTTAATTTTCATCTTTTTTATCCAGAAAAATTCACTGTAAGCTGCTCTTAGAACTGGTTGGCAACCAATAAAAAAAATCAATAGAGGTTCTTTAAGGAAACTAAAAATATATATATTGGATCTATCTTCTTATGGGCACTGGATCTTTCAGCTATTAGCAGTCATTAGGCTTAGAAAAGAAACATTTTTTTTAGCTGATGGCCTTGCAACGTTTATTGATGAAGCTGTAAACCGACAGAAGGCACATCTCTATGGGAAAAGCCAAAGCTGTTTGCTATTAAGCCTTCTCCAAGAGTAATGCGATTTTCCTGAAGCAGTAACACTCAACTGGGACGGACCATCGTCAAAGACATAATAACGGTCAAGGAAAAGGTTTGTTTTTACTTATTCCTTACGTCGACGTGACGGCAGAATGGAATAAGACAAGTGCAGTCAGTTTTACGATCCATTCTTAGTTCGTAACGTGACATCGGAAAACGTTTATGTTTCGGATGTTGTCGATAATCAATAGTTACGTGTCGTCAAATGGATCTCAAGAGACTGGAGCTTGAAAGGGGAGAAGAGATTTAGGTAGAGACAAAGAGTGGAATCGTGTCGGTTCCTTTCTTTCCGGAAGACAAAAAAATTGTTCATTCTCTCACACCTTATAGTATTTCTGTTTATTTATTCGCTGGTCGATATTGAAACCACGTGTGAACGTGCAACCAGTGTCGTAATTAAGGAGTGAGTTAAGTTCCCTCCTAGCTACGTCACTGGTTGCACACACTCTCTAAAAGTGACGCCTTTTCAACGATTTTTGAAAAGTTATTGACATGACTGTAAGACTATGATGAAAAGACTTTAGAGGATGTAGCATGAAGACATGAGTCAATCTGTTCAAGACCAAGTAGTGAATTATTATTATACTAATTAAACCTACGCCAAAAGTTTTGGCGCGAAACGTATTTCCATCGACAATTTCATTCACAGTTTCCCCAACTCCAGTCACAATAAAATCCCGCTAAAAGTTTGGCCCCAAACACATGTTCAATTGATAACTACATTCGCACTGTTCACGCATACTCTTCCTAACGTACTACTCCATTAACAGGGTAGGCGACAGTTGTTTGTGGATTGTTTTACCTCTGAGCGGTACCTTTTTGCACACCATGGGCTAAATGGCCAGGTCACATGGACCCCGAAGGCTCAGAGAAGGTTGGGGGAGGGGACCCACTGGAACAACTGTTGGGAGACTGATGGTAGCCTCCCGTCAAGGCCATCCAATCTGTTCTTTAACGTTGAGTTGTTTTACCTCTGAGCGGCACTTTTCTGCACACCATGGGCTAAATGGCCAGGTCACAAGGACCCGAAGGCTCAGAGAAGGTTGGGGGAGGGGACCCACTGGAACAGCTGTTGGGAGACAGATGGTAGCCTCCCGTCAAGGCCATCCAGCGTGTTCTTTAACGTGCACAGGGTATGTCTCTCCCGCACACGGGGCCACGGCTTAATGCCCCATCCGACGGACGGCGGCCTTTCCAAGCCCATCGGTGTCCCCTACTGACCGTGGGCAGGGCGGGGAATTTTGCGGAGATAAATCTCAACGCTGACCCAGCTGGGACTCGAACCTGGGAACTTTTGCCTTTTTTTATTACGAGCCTGGCGCGCTACCGACTGAGCCACCCCCGCTCCATCATGTTATTGACATCCGCCTTTCTAAGAGAATTTTAAAATTAGAAGATAAAATATCTCTTTGAAAATACTATTGAACTAGAAGAGGAAATCCAGGTTTGTTAAAAAGAATTAACTGAATAGTAAGGATTTCATTGAAGAATTCTGTGTTCTTTTCGAAAACATTGAATATAAGTAGGCAGGCAGCAGTTGAGATCAGAAAGGAACTCTCGTGGGATTATGTGCCGATTGTATTTGCAATCGGGAAAAAGATATTTTCCGTTTCAAAAACACATTTGCTGAAAAAGGACCAAACTTGATTTAATATTCGCAACGCTACGAGTTTTAAAAAGCAGTCAGTATTTGCAAAAGGTAGAACACTGATTTGCTTTATTGGAGCTAAATCTTGAGGTAAAAATTAAAATAAGTTTTATTTTAATAAAAATACACATTTCTTTAACTATCCTTATAATAGAAAGGGCGGGGGTGGCTCAGTCGGTAGCGCGCCAGGCTCATAATCTGTAGTTCTGAGGTTCGAGTCCCAGTTGGGTGAGCGTTGAGATTTATCTCCGCAAAATTCCCCGCCCTGCCCACGATCAGTAAGGGACACAGATGGGCTTAAAATAGGCCTCCGTCCGTCAGATAGGACGTTAAGCCGTGGTCCCGTGTGCGGGAGAGCCATACCCTGTGCACGTTAAAAAACATACTGGATGGCCTTGACGGGAGGCTACCGTCTGTCTCCCAACAGCCGTTCCAGAGGATCACCTCGCCCAACCTTCTCTCAGCCTTCGGGGTCCTTGTGACCTGGCCATTTAGTCCATGGTGTGCAAAATAGTGCTTCTCAGAGGTAAAACAACCCAACCCTTATAATAGAAATGTAACAAACTGAAATATCATATTAAAATAAATATTTCTTTAATTTTAACGAATACTGTAATTTTCTTTCTGATTTCTTGAATATACTCATACAAACTCAGTGTGAGCAGCACATCCAAATTCATGAGTTTTTATGAGGGCTGGGGGTGGCTCAATCGGTAGTGCTTCAAGCTCATAGTCTGCAGTTCCCAGGTTGGACTTCCACCTGGACCAGCGCTGAGATTTATCTCCGCAAAACTCCCATGCTGCCCTTGGTCAGTAGGGGCTAACTATGAGCTTAGCCAAGGTTGCCGCCCGTCGGATGGTGCGTTAAAGCCGTGGTTCAGTGTGCGGGAGAGCCATACCCTGTAGAAGTTGAAATAACACGCTGGATGGTCTTGACGGGAGGCTAACAACTGTCCAGTGAGTCTCCTTCCCTCTCCACCTTCCCTGAGCCTTCGGGGTCCTTGCGACCTGCTCATTTACACCATTATGTGCAAAGAAATGCCGGTCAGAGCTAAAACAACCCAATCTGTTAGTATGAGCAATACTAAATTTCGTAGTGTTCCTTATGAAGAAAACATTGGAGTTTTATTCTATTCTGAAACTTAAAACTGCTTGCGTTGATCCGATGATGACTTTCATCTGAGCAAAGATCCGCTTCCCAACGTTACAGATGGATAACCTCGTTGCAAAATATCGAAATCCAAATGAACAACAAGCTAGGCGTTAAAATTTGTTTTTTAACGTAAGCTTCTATAGCATTAAGAAGTTTCTTATTCTAGCTGAAAGTTGGTAACACTCATAGAAGGATTACGTGCCAAGAAAGCCTTATATTATGCTAGATAGACGTTTAGCGACCGTTATAAAAATGCACATACGAGATGAGAAAAGGGTAAAAAAGCATTGCCTATGAATAAGAATAAAACTGCAAATCGGAGGAGACCTAACTGCAGAAATGCATATCAGTGAGCGGCTCATTGTCATTCAGTGCAGCTCTCCGAACACCAAATTTAGCAACTCCTGGTGAAGTAACAAGGTTTGGGTTTCTGCTTTGATGAATGGGGCAAAGGAGTCTGAGCTCTGACTGTAAAGGAGACAGAGAAACTTAATGCCCTGAGGAGATGGGGACTGTCAAACATAATCTCATTACATTAGACAGAGAAAAGTTTAAAGGGACTTTTGTGACTTGGCACGAATGGGAGCTGGCAGGAAGTCGGTAATTTTATTGTGAAGCCATTAAATTGTAGGAATTTTTCAACCACAATTATTAGCATATAGTTGAGGAATTCAGTTCTGATATTTGATCATAGAAATTTGATCATTTGAATCTCTGAAGAGTTAAAATGGTTTGTTACATGCCACGAAGATGACAATAACACAAATAATAATCTGACAGATCTAGTCAGTCCTGTCGACCTATTCCCAAGCTCAAAAGAATTCTTTACTTTTGGTTCTTTAATTTTAAGGGAGATCCAAATAATTCTAACTTCGTTTCATAAGTCACAGTCTTGGAGGAATTTCGGTGCCATAATCAGTAAATTAAAGTTTTTTTTGAATGATTTACAAAAGATTTCGATATGCATCGGGGATAGGTATCAGAAAAAAGCGACGTAAAACATGTACATGGTTGCATTTTTGGTCTTTAAGAATTTGACTAAGTGATGTGGATGAGATTACAAATGGCATTAACTTTGTTCATGCGGTGCAAAACGTAAAATTAGGAATTATGCGTTGTAACATGTAACTTAAACAAATACAGTGGTTTTAGAATGGAACATTTTAAAACATGTTTTCCCTACCTAGAATTAATTTTAGAAAAAAAAAAAGAGATAAAGAAAGATTTTAAAAAAGGGTTAAAAAGATAAAAGGAGAAAGAGAAGTAAAGAAAAGAAAAAGGGTTGTTGTTGGGTTGTTTTACCTTTGAGCGGCACTTTTTTGCACACCATGGGCTAAATGGCCAGGTCACAAGGACCCCGAAGGCTCAGAGAAGGTTGGGGGAGAGGACCCACTGAAACAGCTGTTGGGAGACAGATGGTAGCCTCCCATCAAGGACCATCCAGTATGTTCTTTAACGTGCACAGGGTATGGCTTTCCCGCACACGGGACTACGGCTTAACGTCCCATCCGACGGACGGAGGCCTATTTTAAGCCCATCTGTTTCCCTTACTGATCGTGGGCAGGGCCGGGAATTTTGCGGAGATAAATCTCAACGCTGAACCAGCTGGGACTCGAACCTGGGAACTACAGATTACGAGACTGGCGCGCTACGGACTGAGCCATCCCCGCCTCCGAGAAAAAGGGAAAGAAAGAAAGAGAGCAAGAGGGGAAAAAAGAAAAAGGGAAATAGATATTAAAAGAGAGAAAAGATAACAAAGAATGAGAGGAAAAGGCAAAAAAGAGGGAAGAAGAGATGTAAAAAGTGAGAAAGGGAAACAAAAAACAGAGAAATAAAGAGATGTAAAAAGGAAAAAAAATAAAATAAACAGAGAGAAAGAAGCATTAAAAGAGAAAAAAGATATAGAGATATAAAAAAAAAGAAAAAGGGAAATAGATATTAAAAGAGAGAAAAGATAAGAAAGAATGAGAGGAAAAGGCAAAAAAGAGGGAAGAAGAGATGTAAAAAGTGAGAAAGGGAAACAAAAAACAGAGAAATAAAGAGATGTAAAAAGGAAAAAAAATAAAATAAACAGAGAGAAAAAAGCATTAAAAGAGAAAAAAGATATAGAGATATAAAAAAAAAACGAAAAAAGAAAAGAAAAAGTGAGAAAAGGAAAAATATGTACAAAAAAAGATAAAAAGTGAAAAGTTATAAAACTGAAAAAAAGATATAAAAAGAGAAAGATATATGAAAAGAGAGGAAAAGAGAAAGCAAGAGATATAATAAGATAGAGAAAGGCAAAGAAAGAGAGAAAGACATAAAGGAAGGAAAATAAAAGGAAGAAAATGTAAAAAACGAAAAAAGGAAGAGAAAAAGAAAGGAGGAAAAATGAGAGAGAATTGCTTGGAAACATTTCAATGCATTTTAAAGAATACTTTATATATTTGAGGAGCGAGATTTGGTTGGGCTGGTTGGTGAGGATATTGAGGGAAAATCAAAGATAGGGAACCTGAGCTTCTATCTTTGATTATATTGGATATATTTGATTGTATTTTGATAGGAGATATTCCCGGTTTCTCCTTTTGAGTAATCGAGCTAGAATTCAGCAAGAGCAATACATGCTATTCATTTAATGCAAAGATGCTGCATATCCCGACCTGGAATGTGCAATAATACAAATATTATTTTTAAACTGCGTCGCAACGACATAAGAGCAGTTAATATTTCTAGGTATACTATATTTCTATAATTCCTTGGCGAGAGACTTTCATTGGATCAATGTGTCGGCGATTCTCTTGCATCTGAAATTTAAATATTGCTCTTGGCATAAATTTCGTTGAGCCATTTGTTTTATTGTATATTGTTAATAAATTGGTTGAGTTGATTTATATCTAAGCGGCACTATTTTGCACACAATGGGCTAAATGGCTAGGTCACAATGACCCCGAGGGCTCAGAGAAGGTTGGAGGGAGGGGACGGACCCACTGGGCAGCTTTTGGGAGAAAGATGTTGGCCTCCCATCAAGGCCATCTAGCATGTTCTTTAACGTGCACTGAGTATGGGCTCTCCTGCACACAGAGCCACGGTTTAACGTCCCAACTGACGGATGACAGCATCTCCTGCCCCATACTGATCGAGAGCAGGGCGGGAGTTTTGCGGAGATAAATCTCAACGCTGGCCCAGGCGGGACTCGAACCTGGGAACTGCAGATTAGGAGCCTGACGCGCTACAGACTGAATTATCCCCTTCCTAGTAAATTGATTCCTAAGAAATAATAATAATAATAATAGTGCTCTGAACTTTTGAATTCATTAAGAATTATTTATTCTTATTTCCCCATACAAAACTTATTTTCCATCACTATCTATTTTAGGAAAAAATGATTCCCTCTCATTCTCTGACAGGATGTAGCTATCGTTTCAGACTGGCAGTCATTTCTCGCTTGCCAATCACACACTCTTCGATATTGTTCCGTCTAACCCCAACGATGTAGCTCAGTGATGTTGTCTCAGCTCTTCACTCTCAGTTCATCTCATTTCCTCTCGTCATCAGAAAGGTTCTCCAGCATCTTACTCTTCCATCGACATCACTGGATGCGGATCTGACATCACCAAACATCTTAATCTCCTTTAACGAAAATCAAATGCCAGAGATCATCGCTGGAAACTGTTTAATCATCGGATTACTTGCTTAGTGCATCGGAAGAATAGTGATTAGTGCGGGGTTGGGCTAAATTAGTAGCGCACTATGTCAGAGCAAAGCCTTCTATATCATACTTACGCCTGGACAGTGCAACAAGAGGAGAATTGACTTTGTTTTTTCAGATGTATAGCTGATTTTTTAAAAATTTGTTTTTAAAATTCTACAGGTATTAATTTTTAAGAATATGGTGACCATTTTAAAAATATTCATAAAGATTTGAATAAATTCATATTGAGTAAATTGTTTTATTTTATGCAGTTTAAGAAAAAATAGCTTTTAACTCAAGTTTAGACAAATTAAATGACATAATTTGAAATTACTTAACCTCTTTGCACAACCAGCTATTTATAACACACCCACCATAGACAAATTAGTGAATAATTTTTTTTTTACATATATCTAATATACTAAAATAAAACTGGTAGTTTTTTGATTTGTAGTTTTAATTAATTTAAAATATTAGTAAATATTTTAATTAAATTGGAATAAGTTAATTATTCTGTGTTATTTAAAAACAAATAGCTAGTAGTTAAACTTAAATATATTAAATTATTTAGATCTTTACGCATATTTGATTTCATCCTTTCGTTCAAGGGTTATCCGGGTCCGGTATATCTAGATGGCCCTGGCCAGGCTCGTAGACTAATGTTCCTTGGTTCGAGCCCTCGCTACGTATATGTCGAGACTTTCTTCGCCTACTCCCACATTATCCTCAATGAAAGAAAGGGATATCAATGGGCTAGGGGGCGGGAAGAGGTGCTCAGCCAGTAAGCGCGGATTGCTCGTAATCTGCAATTTCCAGGTTCGTGTCCCAGCTGGGCTAGCGTTGAGATTTATCTCCACGAAACTACCGGCCTGGCCCTCAGGCAGTGGGGGACACCGATACGCTTGGAAAGGACGTCGTCCTAATTGGATGAGACATTAAGCCATGGCTCCGTGTGCGAGAGAGTCCATACCCTGTACATGTAGAGCTCTCATATATACATGTATAGCTCTGACGTAGGGCGCTACTAATTTAGCCCAACCCCGCCCTAATAATCTTGCATTTGATGGCACTAATCTGGATGGGTTGGGTTCGGTTGTTTTACCTCTGAGCGGCACTTTTTTGCAGACCATGGGCTAAATGGCCAGGTCACATGGACCCCGAAGGCCCAGAGAAGGTTGGGGGAGGGTACCCACTGGAACAGCTGTTGGGAGACAGATGGTAGCCTCCCGTCAAGGCCATCCAGCGTGTTCTTTAACGTGTACATTCTCTTCTGTACATGGACCACGGCTTAACGTCCCATCTGACGGACGGCGGCCTTTCCAAGCCCATCGGTGTCCCCTACTGACCGTGGGCAGGGCGGGGAATTTGGCGGAGATAAATCTCAACGCTGACCCAGCTGGGACTCGAACCTGGGAACTACAGATTACGAGCCTGGCACGCTACCGACTGAGCCACCCCCGCCCCCTGTGATGAACGAGAGTTTAGCATGATGAATGCGAAGCAATCAATTGATAATGATGCACTATGAGTTAATCCTGATGAATGAGAAATAATCAATTGATAGCAACGATGCATAATGATGAATACGAAATAATAAATTGATAATGATGATTCAGAAGAATTCATTATGATGAATCAGAAATAATAAATTGATAACGATGATGGATGAGAAGTAAGCAGATGATATCGATGATGCATGAGAAGTAAACAGTTGATAATTATTTTTGGTCCATATAATGCTAAATCTCGTGAATCGCCACTGCCCATTGTTTACATTTCGTACATTAACGTTTTCACTTCTTGCATCTTACGCATCATTTATTATTCCCAGTTTGAGTCCTAAGCTTCTTCATTGTACTTTGCTCGTATCTTACACATTATCCATTTCATAAACATCTTACATTACCATTATTCAATGCTTATACCTCGTGAATCCTTGTTACATCATCATTACACTTTACTTACAAATACTGCACTGCAATTATCCATCTTTTGATCCACCGTCACTAGAGCTTACATCCCATGCACCATCATTGTCCATTACTTAAGTCTCGTGCATCATCATTGTTATCATCTGCTTACTACTCATGCATCATCGTTATCAATTTATTACTTCTCATTCATCATAATAAATTCATCATGAATCATCATTATCAATTTATTACTTCTCATTCATCATAATAAATTCATCATGAATCATCATTATCAATTTATTACTTCTCATTCATCATAATAAATTCATCATGAATCATCATTATCAATTTATTACTTCTCATTCATCATAATAAATTCATCATGAATCATCATTATCAATTTATTACTTCTCATTCATCATAATAAATTCATCATGAATCATCATTATCAATTTATTACTTCTCATTCATCATAATAAATTCATCATGAATCATCATTATCAATTTATTACTTCTCATTCATCATAATAAATTCATCATGAATCATCATTATCAATTTATTACTTCTCATTCATCATAATAAATTCATCATGAATCATCATTATCAATTTATTACTTCTCATTCATCATAATAAATTCATCATGAATCATCATTATCAATTTATTACTTCTCATTCATCATAATAAATTCATCATGAATCATCATTATCAATTTATTACTTCTCATTCATCATAATAAATTCATCATGAATCATCATTATCAATTTATTACTTCTCATTCATCATAATAAATTCATCATGAATCATCATTATCAATTTATTACTTCTCATTCATCATAATAAATTCATCATGAATCATCATTATCAATTTATTACTTCTCACTCATCATAATAAATTCATCATGAATCATCATTATCAATTTATTACTTCTCATTCATCATCATGCATCGTCGCTATCAATTGATTACTTCACATTCATCACGATGAACTCATCGTGCATCATTATCAATTGATTGCTTCGCATTCATCATGCTAAACTCATCGTGCATCATCATTATGAATTGTTTACATCTCATTCATCTTTATAAACTCATCGTGGATTATCATTATCAATTGATCACTTCACGTGATCATTATCAAATGATTAGTTTTCAATGATAATGATAAACGCATCATACATCATTATGAATTGGTTACTTCACATTCATAATGCTAAACTCATCATGCATCATCATTATGAATTGTTTACATCTCATTCGTCATCATAAATTCATCATGCATCTTCATTACCAATGCTTCCTTCTCATTCATCATCATTATCCATTGTTTAATTTACATGCAACATTACTCCGTGCAATTATTTATCGTTATATCTCTCTTCCTCCTTTCCTTCTACATAATTATCCATCATTTTTACCTTTTTATCGTCTCGCTTCAGCAAACCAGACTCTTTGGATTCCCTCTTTTATCAGAAAACATAAAGAATTCTTTTCAGATTCAGAGATTTCTTATTAAAGGATATAAAAGCTTTTTTGCTAGACTCATAATACAAAACCTCCTTTAGTGCACTTCAATAATCTTCTCTTAAAAAATAAGGGAAAAAATCGATAAAATTCTAATTAAAGCTAAACGAGCTCGCTATTAATTTATTTTTTTTTATCCCCAAGGACCGATTGTTATTAGAAAAAAATCTCTTTCAAATTACGTCAGATATTCCTACCAGAAAGTTTTTAATTAGAAATCTTAGAGACAATTTGTGTCCGGATTACAGAGCAACAAGAGGTATGTTCATCCGCTCTTCTCCCATCAGTATGAAATGGACGCAGATGCTCCCGTCTTCCAATTCGGTGCCATCCTCCCAAACAGCTCCTCTCAGGCGTCTACGATGGCGGTAATTAACTCATCAGCGTTGCCTTAGCAACGGGATAAGCCTCCCGAAGGATGAGGAAAAATGTGGTGACTACCGCTATGAAAGGACTAAAGATTCGGATAGTCGTACTGTTGGCATAAGAGCTGCGGTCAAAGGTGATAATTAATGAGCTGACTTCGACATTGTGGTTGACAAAACGCTTAACTCTACAAAATCACTGATGCATATAAATCTAATATCATGAATAATACATATGTACACTAACTTTCAGCATATATTAGGGCACTTCCGTGTTATATAAATGGGCAATCTCACTTGAAGATTCTTAATTTCATAAATAAGCATTTTTCGGACAGATGACTAGCGATAATTTGAAGATTTAAATTATCTGAATATTAATTTTGAACAATATCAGTTTAACACCTAAAGGTTTAAGGGAGCTGAAATATTTAACAGCATATCGTTATGTTTTAATAAGATAAGAAAAACAAATATAATAATATATAAATATAAATAACAGGTTTCTTTAAAAAATGTTTAAAATCATTACACAGATTTGTAAAGTTATATTCATTTTAATAAACTATATTTCTACCAATTATTATTTGTGTTTATTCAACTCTTGAGGTAAATTCTTACCAATAGGAAAGCGCATGCTGTTGAAGGTTTCAGATTTTATCACTCAGTATGGAGCTACAATTGCTCAAATCCGAGTGGGATAAATAATTTTGATCGAGATTTGATCCAGATCTTAATTTGTTCCTGTGGCATTTGTTGATAAAAGCTTTTTTTTCAAAATTAGGAAATTTCACTTTCACATGACTTGAAAGTGTCCCAATACACGTTGCATGGCAGTGTATATATTCAATTGTGATGTTTATTAGTTTATTTATTTCGATATTAATATTTCGGAAGAGAAAATAACGCTAAATATGCTTTGAATGTCGATTTCATTCATTAAGATGTGAAAGTAAGCAGTGAAATAATCAAAATGAAATAAACCAATCAAGTACAGCAAATTAATATACATTCAACCGAATCTGTTGGTAAATTGTAACTGGGACGGCAGGGTTATTTTACCTCTGAGCGGCACTTTTTTGCACACCATGGGCTAAATGGCCAGGTCACATGGACCCCGAAGGCTCAGAGAAGGTTGGGGGAGGGGACCCACTGGAACAGCTGTTGGGAAACAGATGGTAGCCTCCCGTCAAGGCCATCCAGCGTGTTCTTTAACGTGCACAGGGTATGGCTCTCCCGCACACGGGGCTCCGGCTTAACGTCCCATCCGATGAAAAGCGGTCTTTCCAAGCCCATCGGTGTCACCTACTGACCGTGGGCAGGGCGGAGAATTTTTCGGAGATAAATCTCAACGCTGACCCAGCTTGGACTCGAACGGGAGAACTACAGATTACGAGCCTGGCGCGCTACCGACTGAGCCAACCCCGCCCCACCCCCAAATCACAAGGACCCTAGGCTTCAAAGAAGGTTTGGTATAGAGGATCCGCTGGATAGCTGTTAAGAGACAGAAGGTAGCCATGAAGTCAATAGAAAATTTTATTTTCCATTCAATGTTTTTGTGCTACCAACTTTTTTCGCGACTCCTCCAGTTGACGTCTTTTCATGAACGTCCCCTCACTCCAAGATATTCAGGAAATGGATCTGAACGTTTGGATTTTCTTTGTCCTAAAGTAAACGATATAATACTGATATTGTTATCAGTGGTGGCAAATGCCTAAACTGCTTGGTGGGGCACTTTTGCTAACTTTGACAGGGCTTTGACAGGATGTAGGAAATGTTTTGAGGAGAGTTGAATTGGGTTGTCCAAGAGCCTCGAGGGTTCAGAGAAGATTGGGGGAGATGACCCACTGGACAGCTGTTGAGAGACAGATGGTTGCTTCCCTTCAAGGCCATCCAGTGTGTTCTTTAACGTGCACAGGGTATGGCTCTCCAGCACACGGAGTCACGTTTTAACATCCCATCCGACGACGATGGCCTTTCCAAGCCCATCTGTGTCCCCTACAGATCAGAGGCAGGGCGGGTGGTTTTGCGAAGATAAATCTCAACCCTGGCCCACCTGAGACTAGAATCTGGGAACTGCAGATTACGAGCTAGGCGCTTTACCGACTGAGCCACCCCCACCCTATTTTGAGGAGATGCCTGATACGGAAATGAACTGTTAGGGTTATTACATTTCGATTGGTAGATACATTTCGATTGGTAGAAACCGTGTTGGTAGGTTTGAGGAGAGTTGGATTGGGTTGTTTTATCTCTGAGCGTCACTTTTGTGCACATAGTCACATACCCAGGAGTTCAAAAAAGGTTGCAGTAAGGGATCCACTGGTCAGCTGTTCAGAGAGTAACTCCCGTCAAGGACATCCAGAGTGTTCTTTAACGTTCTCAGGGCATTTATTTCTTGCACACGGGACCATTACTTAACCTCCCATCGAACGGTTGAAGGAAGGCTTGGGTTGGGTTGTTTTACCTCTGAGCGGCACTTTTTTGCACACCATGGGCTAAATGGCCAGGTCACATGGACCCCGAAGGCTCAGAGAAGGTTGGGGGAGGGAACCCACTGGAAGAGCTGTTGGGAGACAGATGGTAGCCTCCCGTCAAGGTCATACAGCGTGTTCTTTAACGTGCACAGGGTATGGCTCTCCCGTACACGGGGTCACGGCTTAACGTCCCATCCGACGGACGGCGGCCTTTCCAAGCCCATCGATGTCCCCTACTGACCGTGGGCAGGGCGGGGAATTTTACGGAGATAAATCTCAACGCTGATCTAGCTGGGACTCGAACCTGGGAAGTACAGATTACGAGCCTGGCGCGCTACCGACTGAGCCACCACCGCCCTTGAAGGAAGGCTTCCATCTGTATACTATCACCATCTGTATACTATCACCATCTGTATACTATCACCTAACCAACAGATCGTCTACCCAACTTTGAGTATTGGGGCCCTTGTGACCTGGTCAACTGAGTTTACAAAATTATCGCTCAGAAGTAAAACAGCCCAATGTGGTAATAAAGGCGAGAATATCCGTTTTCGGTTGTTGCCATTGCTTTTGCAAATAGAAAGCAATATATTTTTCATTTATTTATTTTTGATGGAATAATTGCGTAACTATAAACATTTAAGACGAATAGGATTCAAATATGCCATTTCGATTTAACAACTTGCAAAATGAAAGTGAATTTTGGAACTCTCTAGTGCTATAAGCATTGCTAAAAATGAGACAGCTGTTTCATTTTGCCATGCAATGCCACTTAAAAGATGTTGCATTTCTATTTGTACCATGTGTATCCATAAGTATTAACATGTACATATGGCTACACTTGCTTCCACGTTGATTTATTTTCTGAAAAACCCTTCGATTTGATAAATAATCACCAAAACGTTTTGTTTCATAGTTAAGGTTTTCACTTTAAACTAAAGGATTTGTCATCAGTGATTTTTACGTTTAATTCCCCAAAGCGCAAAATTTCACAAATAGTGAATTATATTTCCGTAGACGTGCAGAGTTATTGGTTGGGTGATATCACCTAAGAAATAATGTTTGAGACCTAATGCCCCACAAATGGGTAACTTTTAATGGAAATCTTAGGAGCCATTTTATAAAAGGATTCATAACAGTACCCTCCCTTCCCTAACTCTCCATACTTACATCGTCCTAAATGGATACTTAACAACACAATTAAAGTCTCGTATTCACAGTCATTAGTCCGGATGTGAATATCGCTAAATATAAAATTTCAACTCACCAGTCTAGGCCGAGGAAAATTACCGCCCGCGGTTCGCATGCGGCCAGTCAACTCTTTGTGTACGGCCCGCCAACTACTGACCACAAATTTGTAAAAGAGAAAAAGAAAGGAAAAGACGGCAAGAAGTCCAATTTTGGGGACGCAAATTCTCATTAAAATAATCAATTTTACTAAAATTATACTGCTTATATTGGGGTTCGAGTCCCAGCTGGGTCAGCGTTGAAATTTATCTCCGCAAAATTCCCCGCCCTGCCCACGGTCAGTAGGGGATACCGATGGGCTTGGAAAGACCGCCGTCCGTCGGATGAGACGTTAAGCCGTGTCTCTGTGTGCGAGAGAGCCATGCCCTGTGCACGTTAAGGAACACGCTGGGTGGTCTTGACGTGAGGCTACCATCTATCTCCCAACAGCTGTTCCAGTGGGTCCCCTCACCCAACCTTTTCTGAGCCTTCGGGGTCCGTGTGACCTGTCTATTTAGCCCATGGTGTGCAAAAAAGTGCCACTCAGGGGTAAAACAACCCAACCCAAGTGCATATTTTCATTTTAGATTTTTTTTTTGCGTCATTATCTACCCTAATAATTATATATATATATTTCACTCCGATTTCATTTTTGTGCAGAAAAGAAATTAGGATCCAAGAGTATTGGATCGCAGCAAGTCTACTCTGCACAAATAGGAACTTTTAAAAATTCAGAAAAACTATTATTTTTATTTTCTACATTGTGATTTACACGTCCTATTCTTTGTTTGGGATAGCAGGAAGCCCATTGTTGAAGGGTTTCTAACCTTCCCATCATCACTCCGATTTCAGTTTTCTATGCGACCCTTCAGATAAAAAGTTCGCCCACACCTGCACTAGTCTGACCTTATCAGGCGCTAGAGTCGAAAGCAAATCGATTTTTATCGTCATCGCAATACTTATAATAATAATCTTTATTTTGTTCCGCCAGTCAGTACAATATACATTTACGTAGCATAATTATCTAATAACAATTAACAGATACATGAGAAAAATCGGGAAGTGAAATAGCTGAGAAATATCAATTAAATTAGAAAAGGGAAATAACAATCCTATTGAAATATTAGTGATTAATAGGAAAGGCGAAACAAAAAAGGAGAGCATAGTGAGCTGAAGCTCAGTTGATGCTCCCTATTTCCTTTATAGGTAAATTATGACAACAGTATTGTATACAATAATTCAAATAGTACAATAATTCAGTTGTATAAAAGATCAAATAGTTGTGAGACATATTATACTGATATATAGAAGTTTTCATTGCTTTGTAAGCAAACGTTTAGCCATACTTCTGATAATTTTTGTCATTTAAAGGTGTTTCAAATAGAATTATTCCTGTTAAAATGCAGCAGGTTGGTTTCTATTTTTCAGAAGTTAGTAATTTTAAACTATTCTATAACATTTCAATAAAGTTATAAATAAAGGAAATCAATAATAATTTAAAGATTACGTATTTGGGTCCAAAAACATTAAATTACAGTTTATGAAAATATTACCAGTTGTGGATAAACCGCTTTTAAAGCAAGAGTTGGGTTGTTTTACCTCTAAGCGGATCTTTTGTTTTGCACATAATGGGCTAAGTGGCCAGGTCAAAAGGACCCTGAGTTCTCAGAGAAGGTTAGGAGACAGATGGTAGCCTTCCGTCAAAGCCATCCAGTGTGTTCTTTAACGTACACAGGGTATGGCTCTCTCCCTCACACTGGGCTACGGCTTAACGCCCTATCCGACAGGAGGCGGGGTGGCTCAGTCGGTAGCCCGCCAGGCTCATAATCTGTAGTTCCCAGGTTCGAGTCACAGCTGGGTCAGCATTGAGATTTATCTCCGCAAAACTTCCCTCCTTGCCCACGGTCAGTAGGGGATACCGATGGGCTTGGAAAGGCCGCCGTCCGTCGGATGGGACGTTAAGCCGTGGCCCCGTGTGCGGGAGAGAGCCATACCCTGTGTACATTAAAGAACAAGCTGGATGGCCTTGACGGGAGACTGCCATCTGTCTCTCAACAGTTGTTCCAATGGGTCCCCTCCCCCAACCTTCTCTGAGCCTTTGGGGTCCTTGTGACTTGACCATTTAGCCCATAATGTGCAAAAAAGTGTCGCTCAGAGGTAAAAAACCAACCAACCTATCCTACGGATGGCTGCCTTTTCATGCTCCTCGGTGTCCCCTCCTGACTGAGGACAGAGCGGTGAGTTTTGCGGAGATAAATCTCAACGCTGGGCCAGGCGGAACTCGAACCGGGGAACGCAGATTACGAGCCTGGCGCGTTTTTAAAACAATACTTAGTAACTGTTAAAATCTAATAATTCTCCATTTCCATGATTTTGGAGTTTTTGCAGTCATTATTAAATAATAAAATTGCTGTTGCAGTTTTAACCTTCGTGAAACAAAAAGTTGAAACTCATTCCATAATTGAAAAATCCTTTTTTCTTTCCCAAGAGAACCTTGGCGTCCACTTCCTCTAAACCTAAAGAGACGCAATGTGCTAAAGTAACAGTGATAAATTTATTATAAGACTTCTGTGCATTTCACATGGGAGTGCAAGACATGAACCTATGATGAAACACAAGAAACTGACGCCATCTGTAATCTAAGTGGCAATTTTTTTTCTTCTTACAACCACCAGATGAGTGAGATGAATACAATATCTCTCAGGACTAGGAAGAAGTTGCATTCTCGAAGATGGAAGGAAATTGAGAAGAATGAAGAGATATCAGTAATAAAAAAATACTCCTACAGCAAAATTATTTTCCAGTTGACGTTAAGTGGATGATGCCTCGATGCCAGTAGATTAGTTCTTGAGGAAATGTAGAAATTTTTATTGAAAATATCCAGTTCAGTAATTGTCACGATGCAGTTTTATTTTATTTACGGTAGTGAATTACAAAATGTTTTGAATCTGTTCCATTGCGAAATATATTGAAGGCACAATTTAGCATACACACCGCACCATCCACAAATCTGCCCTACTCTGCCACAATAATGCGGCCAGCCGAATCCCTTTTGGGGCTATAAATAGGTCAGTACTATACCTGTTTGTATAGCATACCTGCGACTGTTATGATGGGTAAAAACGGCGATTTGAGCGAGTTCGATCGTGGGCAGAGTCGATGCGAGGAAAATGGACTGTTCCACATCCACCACTTCAGAACGTCTGGGATTTCTACGTGTGACTGTCACACATGTGTACCAGGACTACACAAAACTGGACCGTAGATGTTCGAGGTGAGCACCACCTCTCCGTATCGTGACGTTGGGTCATAGTGTGGACGATAACGTCAGCATTCAATGACGGGGCAGCTACGAAGGTTTGTGAAAAGACCATTCGACATATGATGTCGTGACTGGGCTACGGAAGACGAAGCCCATGCTACTACCCTTGTTTAGAGCACATCAACGGACTGTGAGAGGGGCGGGGATGGCTCAGTGGGTAGCGCGCCAGTCCCGTAATCTGCAGTTCCCAGGTTCGAGTCCCAGCTGGGTCAGCGTTGAGATTTATCTTCGCAAAATTCCCCGCTCTGCCCACGGTCAGTGGGGACACCGATGGGCTTGGAAAGGCCGCCGTCCATCGGATGGGATGTTAAGCCGTGACCCCGTGTGAGGGGGAGTCATACCCTGTGCACGTTAAAGAACACGCTGGATGGCCTTGACGGGAGGCTACAATCTATCTCCCAACAGCTGTTCCAGTGGGTCCCCTCCCTCAACCTTCTCTGAGCCTTCCGGGTCCTTGTGACCTGGCCATTTAGCCCATGGTGCGGAAAGGTGCCGCTCAGAGGTCAAACAACCCAACCCGGACTATGAGGCTTCAGTAGGCGAAGGAACATCGCCCATAGACTGTGGAAGACTGAAAAGGGTATGGTCTGATGAATCCAGAATGATGATGGTCTGATGAATCCAGATCACACGAGGCCATGGACCCCAACTCTCATTGGATTGGATTGTTTTACCTCTGAGCGGCACTTTTTTGCACACCATGGGCTAAATGGCCAGGTCACATGGACCCCGAAGGCTCAGAGAAGGTTGGGGGAGGGGACCCACTGGAACAGCTGTTGGGAGACAGATGGTAGTCTCCCGTCAAGGCCATTCAGCGTGTTCTTTAACGTGCACAGGGTATGGCTCTCCCGCACACGGGGCCACGGCTTAACGTCCCATCCGACGGACGGTGGCCTTTCCAAGCCCATCGGTGTCCCCTACTGACCGTGGGCAGGGCGGGGAATTTTTGCGGAGATAAATCTCAACGCTGACCCAGCTGGGACTCGAACCTGGGAACTACAGATTACGAGCCTGGCGCGCTACCGAATGAGCCCCCCCCCCGCCCCCCCAACTCTCAAGTCGGGTTATTACAGTCCAGTGGAGTGGTGTAATGTTCTAGGGTGTGTTTACGTGGGACAACCTTGGGGTCTCTTCTACATATTGAGACCATCTTTACACCACAAGGCTATCTTAATATAACTCGCTGACCACTACACTCGCTCATGGAAGAAAATGCTCAGTCTCATTGCTCCCGTTTGGGGAAGGACTGGTTGGAGGAAGATTCCAGTGAGTTCACAACCCTCGAATGACCCTCTTACTCGCAGGATTTGAACCCTATTGAGTATCTGTGGGAGGAAGTGGAGCGAAGCATGCTAGCTCGAAACTCACCACTGGCAGCTCTCGGGGCTTTACGGATGACTGCTCTGTAATCATGTTCCATAATACCATCCGTGACGTTTCCAACACCTGGTAGAGTGCATGCCGCGACTTGCTGCTGCTGTTGTAAGGCGAAATGTCCACCCACACGTTATTTGGTGGGTGTGAATAAGAAATTGCCCTTTCCGTGTATAGCGAATTGGTTAATTTTCTTTTAGTTCTTTTTTTACAAGTAAAGCAAGGAAATACTGATAAAATATTCAATTTTTTTTGGTACAATTATTTTAATTCCAAATATATATTTTCGATATAATTTTTTTAGGTATCATTTTTTCAATTGGTGGTTGCTAGTCTCAGCGTCGCTCGATATCCTTATGTGAGATCAGCGTAAGATAATCTGAAAAAATAATTTTTTAAAGAACAGGCAAACATTGAAAGGCACGTGCTCATCTAACAAATAACTGGTTAAAGCTTCTTCTCGAAGAATACATATATACTAGTTAAACCCACGACAAAAGTTTGGCGCGAAACGTCTGTCCGTTGATAACTCTTCCCATCAATAAGTTCATTCCCCCTCTCCAGCCACAATTGGATGCAGCCAAACGTATACCCATTCATAACTTCATTCATAGTTTTCCACACGTACTACTATAACAGCGTATCTTGTGAATGAAGTACCACCGAACGTACAACGTTCGATGGTACTCCATTCACAAGTAGGGGACGGGAGCGCCCCCTAAATGAACTAGGGACTCTATTCAACCATGATATCTGATCTCTTAACCAGTTTTAATGTTTAAATTGTGTAGTCAATGTTTTGTAGCCTGTTAAACACTCCAGCGTTCATAATTCTTTTTAATACTGAACATATATTGTTTAAAATCGAAATTTAGAAAGATTTTGATTGAGATCTTTAATTTATCTTTAGACATATTTTTCATTTAAACTAGTATTGAAGAAGTCGTTGAGCTCTAAATGCAAATTTTTTAATTCAAACATGAAACTGTTTCCATTTTTCTGGGCGGGGGTGGCTCAGTCGGTAGCGCGCCAGGCTCGTAATCTGTAGTTCGCAGGTTCGAGTCCCAGCTGGGTCAACGTTGAGATTTATCTCCGCAAAATTCCCCGCCCTGCCCACTGTCAGTAGGGGACACCGATGGGCTAGGAAAGGCCGCCGTCCGTCGGATGGGACGTTAAGCCGTGGCCCCGTGTGCGGGAGAGCCATACCCTGTGCACGTTAAAGAACACGCTGGATGGCCTTGACGGGAGGCTACCATCTGTCTCTCAACAGCTGTTCCAGTGGGTCCCCTCCCCCAACATTCTCTGAGCCTTCGGGGTACATGTGACCTGGCCATTTAGCCCATGGTGTGCAAAAAAGTGCCGCTCAGAGGTAAAATAACCCAACCCAACCCTTCTCTGAGCCTTCGGGGTCCATGTGACCTGGCCATTTAGCCCATGGTGTGCAAAAAAGTGCCGCTCAAAGGTAAAACAACCCAACAATCCATTTTTCTGTTCAGTGCCTGTAGCTTATTTGTTGGTAATTGAATAAAAGCATTCATGTAATAATATAAATAAATGTAATGTGGTGAATTATAAAAAAATGCAATAAAGATGTTGAATTTTTATCCAAGATATTTGTTGAAATTCACTTTTAATTTATTATAATTATCCACATTTAAACTTTCATTTCGAATTAAAAATTTTGTGGTAATTTAAAAATATTCGATAATGAATTAAAAATTTAATAATAAATTAATAAAACACGATTTATTAGTTATTAATCGTGATTGCTTCATAAGGCATGGCCCAAGTGGTATAAGAGATGGTAAAGGCTGTGCTGTGAGTGTCACGGAGAAGGAATTCTCTTAAGCGAAGTTCCAGCACTTCTCTACTCTTTCCATTCATCGAAGAGGATATTGGCCTCATTATGTAAGAAGTCCAGTTCGAGTCCCCACGCGGTTGCATTTAGATTTTCTCCGCTTTCCCCCCGCTCTGTGTTAGTGAGAAACGGGAGAGCGATGGATCCGATAAGGTCATTGGATGAGAGATGAAACCACGCAAGAACCCATAACTAGCCCACCTAGCTGATCAGGCCAGAAGAGATGTCGTACATCAGAAAGTTCAATTTGAAAAAAAAAAAGGTATTTGATATCTGATATTTTTAAGTACTTTTTTGAGCTCCAAGATCAGTGCTTATATCTCGAAGTCTAATATAGTGTCTGATTGGCAATAACAAAAGTTAAAACAGATAATTCCCAATGGGGCCGGGGGCGGGGGTGGCTCAGTCGGTAGCGCGCCAGGCTCGTAATCTGTAGTTCCCAGGTTCGAGTCCCAGCTGGGTCAGCGTTGAGATTTATCTCCACAAAACTCCCCGCCCTGCCCACGGTCAGTAGGGGACACCGATGGGCTTGGAAAGGCCGCCGACCGTCGGATGGGACGTTAAGCCGTGGCCCCGTGTGCGGGAGAGCCATACCCTGTGCACGTTAAAGAACACGCTGGATGGCCTTGACGGAAGGCTACCATCTGTCTCCCAACAGCTGTTCCAGTGGGTCCCCTCCCCCAACCTTCTCTGAGCTTTCGGGGTCCATGTGACTTGGCCATTTAGTCCATGGTGTGCAAAAAAGTGCCGCTCAGGGGTAAAACAACCCAACCTAATGGAGCCACAAGGGCAAAATAAATTTGCTAAAATAAAGCACAAGTAAAATGTAAACATGCAGGTGTCAAACACCATAATCTTTGGACGCTAGAATTGGTTTAAAAATAAGGGATCCTAATCAATCAAGGATCTAATTATATCATAAAGATGATCTCTCATTGCCTCAAAAAACGTTTGAGCGAGGTTCCCAATATTAGTGTAAATGTGATACTTTAACAAAATTTATTTAATCAATGTGAATGAACTGATTAATTATATAAAGATTAGAAATAATTAACTTAATATCTCTAAATTTAAAGCGGTAGAAATATTTTGTTTAATATATATCTTTATTAATTACTAGGGTGTTACTTCTAATCTGTACATTGAGTTTTCCATCGCACTAAAGGTTATTTTTTGAGTTTCCCCCTTCCCGACAGTTTACCACAGATTCAACAATCAACATGAAAAATTGCCCAGAGTTGCTCAGGTCGTTGGTGACGTCAGCGCGCGTTCTCATAGTCCGTGGCTTCGTCACAGTCCCATATTTTGTACGCTACTTGCCCTTTACTGAACCCATGAGAGGTTACAAAAAATCAGGTCCCTAGCTGCAATGACGAAGCCTTAAAATAATAATGCCTTTGGAAATATGGGGAATCTGACAACGGCAGCAGATTTAAATGCTATTATGACTCTTACGATCACAGTTAGGGAGCAGTAAAGGAAAACAATAAATTTCACAGCGTTACAGTTTCCCGTAGTGGTAAATACTTTTGCTTTCTAGAAAGCCACTCCCCCACCTCCTCTTGGATTACGAATTTCAATTTGGCACTTCAACTGAGACCACAAACAGAAACATTCACTGAATGTTTGAAGCTTCTACCAAACTTTCTCGATAAGTCATGGCAGTCTCAGACACAAATACAGACATTTCATATTATTATAGATTGTAGAAAATTTTTTTCTTAAATAGAAAACTACCAGTTGAAATTTAAAAAATATAATTCTAAATTATTATCTAGAAATTTTACTTCTGTTAGTGAGTTCTCTGAATTTGGTTTTATTTATGTGGCTCTGACAAATATTCTTTTGTGCATGTTAAAGAACAAATTGAATGACGGCAACAGAAGGCTCTTCTCCTACCTAGTCTTTGGGATCTTTGTAACCCGGTATATTTTGCCCATTATCTGTAAAGAAAAAAAGCTGCAGCTCACAGGTAAAACAACTCTCATCTTTCACATACGATTTACAAATGAGTTGCCGCTAAAACGTTTCACGTTTCTAACTAAAAAATTTTAAATTCGATCCAATATTTTTGCAGTTGTTTAGTGCGTCACGAAACCAATGATCACCGTCCCTAGCTGCTCTTCTTTAATTCAACTCGGCATTTCCTGACTCTCAGTGTGGCAACTTTCGAAGAACATACAGAGAAAACGTTTGAGAAGCGCATGCGTAGACGTAGGCAAACAAATCCGAATTCCGAGAGTCGATAATCTCTATTTAAGGTCATTAGTCTCAACATTATTCACGTTTCTAATTACAATTATAGAGACCTATGCACGCATAAAGTGTTTAGCTGTCAGCAAACTTGATACCAACGCTCATTTGATCACATAATAGCCAACGTTCTTTGGATGCCAATGCTACGTCGCCGGTTGTTAATGTGAATTGTTTTAGATCTCGCACTTCAATATTTTGCTGAAGCCGTTCACCTCTTGTACTTGATTTTCGTAATCACTTCAGCTGTGACGAGTTAAAACGTCGCTGTGGAGAATTCTTTCATTTGATGAGTTCATTCTACATTAAAAATCGATTAAAAAACTTATCTCTTGTTCTTCAAGTTATTGTTTCTGTCCCTTCAGAGCCGAGGTATTTACGAGAGGATTTCTTTATGTTTTGGGAATAAACAGTTCTAAAAGTAAAAGATTTAAAAGATTGGGTTGTTTTGGGTTTAATGGAGCAACGGCAACACCATTTTGCGCCAGGGTTCTTTTATTTACATAAAATGCTCTGTAGGCATTAGGGTGCAAAAAATATGCACATTGACTAAAAACACTTCAACTGCTAGCACATTATATCCATCCATTACAGATGCTTTAATGTAAAGGGAGCTCAGTCGGTAGCGAACCAGGCTCGTAATCTGCAGTTCCCAGGTTTGAGTCCCAGCTGGGCCACCGTTGAGATTTATCTCCGCAAAAGTCCCCGCTCTGCCCTCGGTCAGTAGGGGACACCGATGAACTTGGAAAGACCGCCATCCGTCGGATGGGACATTAAGTCGTGGCCCCGTGTGTGGGAGAGCCATACCCTGTGCACGTTAAAGAACACGCTAGATGGACCATCTGTCTCCCAAACGCTGTCCAGTGGGTCCCTTTCTCCAACCTTCTCTGAGTCTTCGAGTCCATGTGACCTGGCCATTCAGCCCATGGTTTGCAAAAAAGTGCCCTAAGAGGTAAAACAACCCAAAACAACCGTCATTATTCCATTATAGGATGCAAATTGGTAGACCGATTAACACGGATGGAAATATGGCAAAATATAGATAAATAATAGAATAAATAAATAAAAAAATAGACACACAATATTGCATAAATCACGTTCCGCTTTTATGGAATCCTCAAACGTATCCCTAATCGAAAATCGCCAGATCGATCCTATTTTTGCGAACTCAATTATTGTTTCACACTTTTCATCAAAGAGTGAAAGAAAAAAAACGAATTACTGAGATATCGGTTTACAAATCGACAATGATTTCACAAAAACTGGAACACATCACATTATCTTCCGGTAACTAATTAAGAGATTTGCAGTTATTAATCAAAAGTCGTTTTGTTCAACTTCCATGCTGCAAGGCATTTTCATTTTCTGAGATTGAACTTCGTCCTCGTTTCGTGTGTCGCTTGAAGTTTAAAGGCAAACTAACTCAAAAGTAATAAAACAAGTTTTAATTACTTCTCCTTCTGAAGTCAATGGTGTAGAAATACGTGTGAATTTAAAAAAAAAACAAGAAAAAACTTTTGAAATCAATAAAGTTTCCCGTTCGCAAAGCACGCAGGCAGTTTTTTGCAATCTGTGAAAGCAATTTCTGCATTTAATATTGGAGTCTGAAAATGGAAATGACACAATCTGCTTTCCATTCGATTAGCGCCTGAATTTAGAAATTGGGGAAAGAAAAAATTTAACAGCTTCTACAGAGGGTAAGGAAACGATGGAATGGCGAAAAATATCGATTAAACAAACAAATATATCTAGAAAAAATGGTTTTGAAATATTGCTAAGGTTAAAAGTAAAATATTTTAAGTGCAAAAGTAAAAATATCCGTATTTTCAGTAAAAATATTCACAAAAAAAGATATAATTTTTCTTATTTTAATATTATTAGTTTCTTTTTCACTAGAATTTATTTGTATGAATTGTATTCAGAGTAACTTGCTGTGCATTTGTGAGGTTAATTTTACCCCTTTATGTTTTTTGCTATGAAACTGTACTCTCTTTAAGAAAGGGGACTCGATCGGCTTGGAAAGGATTTATGTATGTTCGATGGATCTTGGACCCTTATGAAGAAAAACAATATTCTGTTCACGGTATAAAACGTGCTGGATGTCATTGATGGGAGGCTTTCATCTGTCCCGCAAATCTTATTCCTCTAATCAACTGGGAACCATAGGGGTCTCTGTGACCTGGTCGTCTATCTATTTTTGTGTACAAATGGCCACTCAGAAGTTAAACAACCCAACGTTCTAGTGTTGCTTTGTACGCTACATAAAAACTGCATTGCTAACTCACAAGCACGCCGGAGCGGGGGTGGCTCAGTTGGTAGCGCACCAGGCTCGTAATCTGTAGTTTTCAGGTTCGAACCCCAGCTGGGCCAACGTTGAAATTTATCTCCACAAAATTGTCCGCCCTAGTAGGGGACACCGATGGCCTTAGAAAGGCGGCCGTCCGTCGGATGGGACATGGATGGGCCGTGGTCCCGTGTGCGGGAATGCCATACCCTGTGCACGTTAAAGAACACACTGAATGGCCTTGACGGGAGGCTACCATCTGTCTCCCAACAGCTGTTACAGTGGGTCTCCTCCCCCCACCTTCTATGAGCCTTCGGGGTCCTTGTGACCTGGCCATTATAGCCCATGGTATGCAAAAAAGTGCTGCTCAGAGGTAAAAGAACCCAACTCACAAGCACGCCAAGGTCTAGTCTAGGGTAACAATGAGTAGCAGACACTGGACCAAATATTAGTAACAGGCATCTATTTCTTTCAACACCAATCAAAATATACAGAATTTGACTGGATGTCAGGGAACCACATCTTATGCGCTGCAGTTGGTTCTTCAAATAATTTTTGTTATTAATTATTTGAAGAAGGTATTCCTCCTATACAAAGGATAGTGATAGCCCAGATGTTCTTTCAGGCTGGTCGTGGTTTTCCATTTAACATATAAGCACATACAGGAAGACACAACCATCCTATCCCAAGACTTGAATCCAGTCTGCTCCGCCAACAGCAGCAGTGTCATCATGATCCATCAACTGCTCCATCAAGGCAGCTTTAAGCAGCTTTCCTTCCATGTACCTTCTTTATCCTTACAAAAGAAGAAGATGAATTTGAAAAAAAAACTGTGTTTTATCTCTGTAGAGTACGTACTTTGTTTTCCACTCATTGAGCTAAATAGCCAAGTCACAAGGACCCCAATCTACTGAGTATAGAAAGGATCCATAGAACAGCTATATAAGCCTATCACAAAAGCGATGTTAGCGCTCTTGTCGAACAGCGGACAAATTAATTTTGGTTGAATATTAATATATTATAATAATTTTAAAATTAAACTAGTTGGTTTTTTTAAAAGCCAGCAACTAATTTTAGATATTCTACAATATTCTTTCATAATCTTAATTAACAAATTTTCCTATTTCACTTTTTCTGTAAAAGGAAATAAAAAAAACAAAACAAATAATAGTCAGATAGAGAATTGCAAAGCAAGATGTTCACACACTTTGAAAGTTTGTGAAAAAATTAGAACTAGTGATTTTGTGGTCTAGCTATTGTCTTAGAAAAAAGACATCTGATGGTATTTTTATAACTAATTGCCTTCTATTATACCAATCAATAAATTTATCGCAAAGTTCAAAATAAACCATTTTCACCCTTAAGGGCAAGTTCAGGAGTCCTATGTAATGTATTAAGTTCGCCAGAAAATACGTCATAATCTTGATAAAGTTTAAAAAATCTTATCCAGTAGAGAATCAAATAATTTGTAGAAGAAAATAATGAAGTAGTCGTGATAAAATTGCACACTTTGACGAAATTCTAAATTTTTCTAAATCCTACAAAAATTATGGGCTATTTTATTAATGCCTATGAAATCGATAACAGATGAAATTTATAATGAGTACCTGAATTAAATAAAAATTCATTAATTTTAAAATAAAATTGATTTGAAATTTATCTGAAATTTTTGCGAAACTTCTCATGCTGATAAAAAAAATTTCAAAATTGATTACGAAATTTTGAAAGCAAACTTACTAATAATTCTAAAGGTAAATAATATGAAGGTAGATATTTACAAATTGCTGTATGAAATACATAAAAACGATTTTTTTTATAATAGAAATTTTAATTTAAAGAAAATTAAATATATGTTAATATTTCAAAACGCAGTATGAAAACTGTTAAACGTACTATCATCCTCCTCCTCCTCAAGCAGCCATGGGCTACGGAGGTCCAACCAAACAGTGCATTTAGTTCTCCAAGCAAGTCTGTCCTGAGCTATATCTGCTACATCTGACCACTGCACACCAATTCTAACAAGGTCCTGTTTGACATTGTCTGCCCACCGCATCCTAGGTCTCCCCTTCTTTCTGAGGCCTTTAGGCACACTGTTCATAACCCTATTCGCCAATCTATAATTATCCATACGGGCAACATGATCAAACCAACGGAGTCTCTCTCTGCACAATATGCTGCTTAAAGGAGGTTGCAAACTCCTTTGCCTAACCTCATCATTAGTTACAAAGTTGAACCACCTAATGCCCAAGATACTGCGTAAGCATCTGGAATCAAAAGCATCTAGCTTCCTGTTATCTTGTTTGCAAATGTCCAAGTTTCACTACCATAACTAATCCTTGAAAGAACCAAACTAGTATACAGTCTAATTTTAGTCTTTAGGTGTATACGCCTATTTCTCCACACTCTCCACAGATTCTTAAAATTCCCAGCAGCAATCCCTATTCGTCTGTTAATCTCATGCCGCACATCACCATTATCTGTTACATAGCTCCCAAGATAATTAAACTGGGACACCTTCTCAAGAGTGCAGCCATTCAAATTAACTGAACCGCAGCCTGCTTGACCAATTTTCATCACTTTAGTTTTCTCTCTGTTTATAACCAAACCTACTCTACTACCAGTCTCATCAACAGCTCGAATGAAAGAGTTCATCTCATCAACATCATTTGCCAAAAGGGCTAAATAATCAGCATAATCTAAATCAGAAATTTTCGTATCTCCAGACCATTTAAGGCCAAAATCTGTCCGTTGCAGTGAATTTCGTATAACATAATCAATAACCAAACTAAGAAAAGGAGACAAAATGTACCCTTGTCGATCACCAGAAGTAATGCTAAACTGATTGCTACAAGTCTTACCAAATCTCACACACGACTCAGTGTTATTATAGAGAGCTTTTATTATGTTAACTAACTTGTCAGGTATACCATATGATCTCACAATCAACCACAAATTATGACGATCAACAGAGTCGAAAGCCTTTTTGAAATCAACAAAGCTAGCAACTAAAGGTTTCTGAAACTCTAAATATTTCTCAAGAATCTGCCTGAGTGAAAATATCTGCTCTACACATCCCCTACCAGTTCTGAATCCACATTGCTCATCACGCAATTGCCTGTCAACCAGATTCTTAATTCTATTAAGCACAATCATGGAAAGAACTTTACCTGGAACAGAGAGTAGGCTGATACCCCTGTAGTTATTACAAGAACTGCGATCACCTTTTTTGAAAATAGGGATAACAATAGCTCTGGTAAAATCCTTAGGAACCATGCCTTTATCATAAAAGATATTCAGAATTTCAGTCATCCAAGTGGTAACCGAAACATTCCCAGCTCTAAGCATTTCAGTAGTAATTTCATCTACCCCTGGGGATTTATGTAGTTTAAGTTTAGAAACAGCCAAAATAACTTCAGATTGTGTTATAGGGCCAACATTAAAGCCACCAATGCATCTATCATCATTGCAAACAATGGGAATAGAACTAACCACATTGTTTAGAACATCACTGAAATGCTCAGCCCACCTAGCCATGACAGAATCCTCACCGTCTATAACCGTACCTTGTTTATCCTTCAATCCCTGTATACCTGTCCGTTTTCTACCACACAAAACATTAACTATCTGGTACAGCTCTCTGCTGTTGTGCTGTCTAACTGCTTCCTCAGCTTTGTCAGCCAAATCATCAAGCCAAAGATTCTTATCAGCAGCTATCTGATCCTTTACACGTTTATTAAGTTCTCTGTAATGCTTTCTATTAGGACTAGTAGGGTATTGATTAAGGACATTCCTGCATTTCTTTCTTTTTGAAATAAGCTCAAGTGCCTTATCACTCAAATAATTCTGTCTCCTCTGCTCCTTTTTTCCTAAAGGAGTACTGTTAGTTTCCAAAAAAAAGCCTGTTTAAAACGACCTGGAAATAAGTGAAACGACATAAGATGAGTCATTGCAAAAACAATATTTGACTACGGCATGCTATTCCCCAAGAGCGTTGTTAAACTCAATTTGTGTCTCCTGCACATCTATTAGAATTTTGGGAAGAAAAGGCGAGACAGTTTGCTAACCAACTCCATGAATAACCTCGTTTATCGATTGCAGCCAAAGATAGATCTGTTCATTACATGCCTTGTTGCCACAAGCATAAAAGATGATAACGATCCGAAAACGGTGAGAGAGTCTCCTCCTCAAGCACGAGAGACGTTCCCAAATTTATGAATAGAATTCATGAAATTCTAGATTATCATTCCTCGAACTTAAGAGCGTACTTTACACGTTTTCAGCCCACAGCTCTGTGTGATACAGTTTCTTCTTTTCTGATAGTTGTATCAATATTTAAAGTGGATAAAATAACTGATGGGTTATAAATATCTGAAAGAGTTGGAAAAATAAATTACACAAATATTAAATTTTGTTGGTTTCAGACATTGCAATCTTAATCAATATCCCAAAGTTGAGATTTATCGTCGCTAATCCTCATCCTGCCTTCGGAGAGAAAGGGGACGGCGATGAGCTTGAAAAAACCGCCGTTCCTCGGATGGTGTGTTAAGCCGTGGCTTCGTGTGCGGGACAGCCATACCTTGTGCACGTTAAAGAATACGCTGAATGGCCTTGACGAGAGGTTACCATCTATCTTCTAACAGCTGTCCAGTGGGTCCCCTTACCTAAACCTTCTCTGAGCCCTTGGGAGTCCTTGTGACCTGGCCATTTAGCTTAGTGTGTGCAAAGAAGACCAATGAAAACAACCGAAACAGACGTAAACAATTACAAGGTACGACATTTTTTGAAACCTACAACTATAACCGCTATTTCCACCAATAGAATATCACTAAAATACATTCCATTAACAAACTATTGAGACATTTCCATTAAAAGGAAAATGTGTCAATAGTTTTGTTAATGAATTATTACGTAAATATTGTATTTGTGATTTATGTTTTATGTAAATGGTAGCTAAATTAAAAAAAGTCGATACCTTGAATCGAACCCTCTGTCACTTCTCTAGAAGCAGTACAGTGTCTCCATTTCCCATGAATCTGTTATAGTCGTTGTGGCAGTACAGTGTCTTCATTTCCCCTGAATCTGTTAGGGTCCTTGTTTCAGTACAGTGTCTTCATTTCCCCTGAATCGGTTAGGGTCCTTGTGGCAGTACAGTGTCTTCATTTCCCCTGAACCTGTTAGGGTCCTTGTGGCAGTACAGTGTCTTCATTTCCCCTGAATCTGTTAGGGTCCTTGTTTCAGTACAGTGTCTTCATTTCCCCTGAATCGGTTAGGGTCCTTGTGGCAGTACAGTGTCTTCATTTCCCCTGAGTCTGTTAGGGTCCTTGTGGCAGTACAGTGTCTTCATTTCCCCTGAATCTGTTAGGGTCTTTGTGGCAGTACAGTGTCTTCATTTCCCCTGAATCTGTTAGGGTCCTTGTGGCAGTACAGTGTCTCCATTTCCCCTGAATCTGTTAGGGTCTTTGTGGCAGTACAGTGTCTTCATTTACCCTGAATCTGTTAGGGTCCTTGTGTTAGTACAGTGTCTTCATTTCCCCTGAATCTGTTAGGGTCCTTGTGTTAGTACAGTGTCTTCATTTCCCCTGAATCTGTTAGGGTCCTTGTGGCAGTACAGTGTCTCCATTTCCCCTGAATCTGTTAGGGTCCTTGTGGCAGTACAGTGTCTTCATTTCCCCTGAGTCTGTTAGGGTCCTTGTGGCAGTACAGTGTCTTCATTTCCCCTGAATCTGTTAGGGTCTTTGTGGCAGTACAGTGTCTCCATTTCTCCTGAATCTGTTAGGAACCTTGTGATCTGGCCATTTGTCTCATTGTCTTAAAAATAAAAGATGTCGCTCAATGTAAAACAACTCGGCCCATAATCATGCAAGTCGGAAGGAATATTTTCAGGGTGGCGAGCAAAAATCCAATAAATGTTTCAAAGTAAAAATATTTAGATGGGGCTATTCATTAACGAGATCAATTTCGAATACAGAAATCATGCAACTATGATGCAATTAAAGGTACCCAAAGACAAAATAAAAAAGGGAACTTATTAGTGGAAATAAATGGAATTTTTTTCATGTTGATAAATAAAAATAAATAACATGCTTTCGAAAAGAAAAAGGAAAACGGAAAAGTGAAAACTAAATATTACATTTCGTTGAGCAGAAAAGAGCATTAATTTTTTGTGTACTTGATAGTATTCAACATCAGTATAATTTCTGATACAGTTTTCCCAAGAAAGATCACCTGCCCGTCTTGCATCCCTCCCGGCATCCAAGTCCATAAGGATGGCTCATAACTGCTTTAATGCACATAAAGCAAAATGAACCATTTCGTTTAATGCCCAAGACCTCAATAAAAAATAGCCCCCACAAAAAAAATATTTTAGGGCATAGATTCTTTTGCATTTTCTCGAAGGTTATTAGCATAATTAGAGGCATAAATCTTGAAATGGAATGAATTTTCAACAGAATATTTTTTGAGAAAACTTTGAAATTACTTATGTTGCTTTTTATTTAATCTGCGGTCATTAAATACTCCAAAAGTAGAGAAATATTTGCAAAGCAGGAAAGAAAACGACCAAAATACTGACATTCAATCTCGAAGAGTTTTGTGATCAAATATGGAAATGATGAAATATTCATTTCTGTCATAAAAGGTTCTCTGTATAGCGATAATTAAAGGGCGTTTTGGGTTTTTGGGTTGTTTTGTCTCCGTAAAGCACTGTTTCGGACACAGTGGGTTAAATGGTAGGGGGCTCAGAAAAGGTTGGGGCTGAGGGGACCCACTGAACAGCTGATGGGAGACAGATTGTAGTCTCCCATCAATGCCATCCATCCAACGTGTTCTTTAACATGCACAGTCGCTCAAAAAAATATCCGAACACTATGGTTGAATGCAGAATTCAGAAAAAATATCTGGCAAAGATTTTTTTAGAAATTAGTGATCTGGCAACCTTCGTGCCAGATCACTAATTTCTAAAAAAATCGTTGCCAGATATTTTTTCTGAATATATATGTTCAGTGCACATAAAGCAATTATATATGGTCCTCCAGGTTCGAGTCCCAGCTGGGTCAGCGTTGAGAGTTATCTCCGCAAAACTCCCCTCTCTGCCCACGGTCAGTAGGGGACACCGATGGGCTTGGAAAGGCCACCGTCCGTCGGATGGAATGTTAAGCCGTGGCCTCCTGTGCGGGAGAGCCATACCCTATGCACGTAAAGAACACGCTGGATGGCCTTGACGGGAGGCTACCATCTGTCTCCCAACAGCTGTTCCAGTGAGTCCCCTCCCCCAACATTCTCTGAGGCTTCGGGGTCCTTGTAACCTGGCCATTTAGCCCATGGTGTGCAAAAAAGTGCCGCTCAGGGGTAAAACAGCCCAACTCGAAGAAGACCATCTTTGACATGCATAACATCGCGAATCGAACCCTCAGACTTCAAAACAGAAGCGGATTATTTTGTAGATGGTGCAACAATTCAAATAATAGGGTGGATTGGATTGTTTTACCTCTGAGCAGCACTTTTTTGCACACAATGGGCAAAATGGCCAGGCCACAAGAACCCCGAAGGCTCAGAGAAGGTTGGGGGAGGGGACCCACTGGAACAGCTGTTGGGAGAAAGATGGTAGCTTCCCGTCAAGGCCATCCAGCGTGTTCTTTAACGTGCACAGGTATGGCTCTCCCGCACACGGGGCCACGGCTTAACGTCCCATCCGACGGACGGCGGCCTTTTCAAGCCCATCGGTGTCCCCTACTGACCGTGGGCAGGGCGGGGCGTTTTGCGGGATAAGTCTCAACGCTGACGCAGCTGGGACTCGAACCTGGGAACTACAGATTACGAGCCTGGCGCGCTACCGACTGAGCCACCCCCGCCCCAAATATTAGGGTGGAGTGGGGGTGGGGGGTTGAAAAAAAATGTGATAGTTTTCCATAAATTCAATCTGCAAAATTCTGAATCCGCAAGTAACGAAAGAGCAATGTAAAGTAACATGTTAAACATTCGTTACAACTATAAGTTGCAGGAAAAAAACAATGACAGACACAAGTTAATCTGACATCAATAAGAAAGCTAAAAATACATATCGAAATGTAAGCTTCCCTGACAGCTTTCTGTAGAAAGCCAAAAGCTCCTCTGCACACATTTCCCTTTCGCTGCCTTTGCATCAGCCTCTTCCTCCTCTCGCTCGAGACAAACGAAGCGTGAAGTATTATTTCCTCTTTCTGCCACTTCATTGCTTAAGTATTAATCCTGACAACATCGAACAAGAAGAGAAAATGATGTATCTTTCCCCAAACTTCATCCTGAGCATCCTTAAAAGCCAAGGCATCCAGCTCCATGGTGACTGCCTCTAACATCCCGAGATGCAGAAGAAGCGAGGCTTCAAACACTGACACATCATAGTTGAGTGCGTGTGAGATTGTTTCACGTGTGTAAGGATTAAGGTTCCATTTCCTCTAGTTTTTCTGCTTTTGGGTTTTCAGTATTCGCCATCTTGGGATGAAGGAAGGAAAAAAGGATCATGTTGAGGTTGGTCGGCACTTTCTGTAGCATCTCCCAATAACCTTTGATTTGCGCTTCTAGCGATGTTGGTCGATGTGTCGGAAATCACTTAGAGAACGTCGGGAGTGAACGCCCACGCCTGCTTTGCTCTCTCTTCTTTTGTTTGTGCTCGCCCTTACGACATCAGTTGCAATCTTCTTGCTTCATGCATAATCGATGAGGAAAAAACATTTTGGTCTCGGTTTCTCCGCTCTGATACTTTTTCTGCTTCTGCTTCGTTTTATTATCGTCTTATTTTATCCCAACACTGAAAAGAAACTAATGGATTCCATCCCGCAGCAGAAATTAAAGGATCCCAACACGCATCAGAAATCGAAGGAGCCTGTCTCGTATCATAAACTGAAGGAGACCATCACGTATCGGAAATTAAAGGATCCCAACACGCATCAGAAACCGATGGAGCTCGTCCCGTACCATAAACTGAAGGAGACCATCACGTATCAGAAATTAAAGGATCCCAACACGCATCAGAAAGCGATGGAGCCCGTCCCGTACCATAAACTGAAGGAGACCATCACGTATCAGAAATTAAAGGATCCCAACACGCATCAGAAACCGATGGAGCCCGTCTCATACCATAAACTGAAGGATCCTAACAAGCACCAAAAACTGAAGGAGACCATCACACACCAGAAATTAAAGGATCCGATAAAGCCCCAGAAAGCGAAGGATCCCATCTCCGCACCAGAAATTAAAGGATCCCAAATAGCACCAGAAACTGAAGGACGGGTTGGGTTGTATTACTTCTCAACTGTTCCTTTTACACAAAGTGGATTAAGTATTCAAGTCACAAGGACCCCAAAGATCAGAGCTGGGAAAGGAGGATCTGCAAGACTGGTCTATTGCAGAAATGACGGAAACTAGAGATGAGAGAATTGTCGTGTGCGCCCAAATTGACCCCTGTCCAGTGGTTATGACGGCTTTGAGCTCAGTTAAAATTTATATTTCTAATTTTCACGTAATTTTCTAAACAAAAAATAGTAAAACAAATTTCGTTATAATTTCAACTTTTTAATCAGTTTTTTTGAATCGATCTGTCTCGTAGATCCACTTTCTCAGCTCTGAGTTGTAGCGTCATTTAGTTCCGTTGTGTGTTGGGACTTTTCAGTAAGTGTAGTAAGAAATGATTCTGGGATTTAGATACACCCCCCCCCCTCTTCATTCACCCCCTTCAAAACTTCTTGCCAGAGAGTATTCTGTTCCATCGAAGTTGAAATATAAACCAACATCTAATTTATTGACTGAATAATTTATCGCCAATGAATAAATATTTATGCGTGGAAAACGGCGTGCAGATTTTTTTCGTAAACAACCACCTCTCAATTTACACTATTTATCATCATAATAATCATCGTCATCCTCAAGCAGCCACGGGCTACGGAGGTCCAACCAGACAATGCAGTTTTATCCATACGGGCAACATGGCCAAACCAACGGAGTCTCTCTCTGCACAATATGCTGCTTAAAGGAGGTTGCCGACTCCTTTGCCTAACCTCATCATTAGTTACAAAGTTAAACCACCTAATACCCAAGATACTGCGTAAGCATCTAGAATCAAAAGCATCTAGTTTCCTGTTATCTTGTTTACACAGCGTCCAAGTTTCACTACCGTAACTAACCCTAGAAAGAACCAAATTAGTATATAGTCTAATTTTAGTCTTTAGGTGTATACGCCTATTTCTTCACACTCTCCATAGATTCTTAAAAGTCCCAGCAGCAATCCCTATTCGTCTGTTAATCTCATGCTGCACATCACCAGTATCTGTGAAATAGCTCCCAAGATAATTAAACTGTGACACTTGCTCAAGACTTCAACCATCAGATTTTCATCACTTTAGTTTTCTCTCTGTTTATACCCAAACCTACTCTACTATCAGTCTCATCAACAGATCGAATGAAAGAGTTCATCTTATCATCATCATTTGACAAAAGGGCTAAATCAACATAATCTGGGTTCCGGAAAATCGCCGTGTAAATCGGAACCGTACAAATCGAAACCGAAGTTTCTTCATACTTATTGATGCGTGGAAAACGGCGAGCAGTTTTTTTATTAATACCTTTTTATTAATAAAGCCGTCCCGTGGCCGAGTGGTTAGCGCGCTTGGTTTCTGATCTACGGGAACTAGGTTCGAGCCCCAGGTAGGGCATGGATGTGTGTGTTGTTTTTCTGCTGAGGTCCCGACATCGTCACAGACCTTCTTCTATGGCGTAGTAAACTGACAGGCTCCTGTCAGACCTCTGTGGCAAGCAGCTGCTTGAGGGGGTATTTATTTTATTTTTTTTATTAATAAAAATATTATTTATACCTATGTCTAACAATTTTTAGTTTAACAATAATAAAAAATGCATGTGATATCTTTTTGTATTTTACAACAATTAGCACTCAAGCAGCTGTTTGCCACAGAGGGTAACCAGAATTACTCAATGTCAACGCTCGCTATCAAATTTGCTGACAAAATTTAAAAGACGGATATTTATGAAATGAATATAAAATAAAAATGAAGTATTTGTATCATTACTTCTGCTTTATTTTGTAAAATTCGTATTTATTTAGTATTTTATGAAAGAGTGTGCTTGCGAATCAGCTTCATTTATCCCATATAACACTCTACAAAGGTATACTTATTACACTGAAAATGAGATAAAACACGATTTTAACTAGTCTGAAAAATTCAGTCTAGAAAAGTTCTCTCTCACTGCCGATTCAAACAGACTTCATTAAGATGTTGCGGGACAGATTACATTTCAATGGTAAGAATATAACTTTAGCGAAAAAATATAAACATAACTTGTTACAGATGACAACATTTATTAATATAAGAATTTAATGTAATTGATTTTTTTCTTGAAAACGATAACAACTAAAACCATTTAGTTTATTTTTTCTTTGGGATGACAGTCTAATATTCTGCATTGACGCTATATCAATGCTGTTTCATAACATGCACTATGTCTACATACATGAAAAATCTTGATCGATACCGTGCAAAACCGGGTCTATGATTTTGTAAAACTGATTGAATTTTTCTGACAGTGTAAAACCGTGTCTCTGAGCGTCTAAATCGAAATTGGTTGTCTTTTCTTGACCGTGCAAAAACGAATCCGTTTAAATCGACAATGCCGATCTCCTTCTACTTTATGTGTGTTGTCAAATTTTAAAATATGTGTTTAGAAATGCTTAACATTATTAGTATTTATTATTGTTTATATAATTTCTGTTTAAATTATTCTTCCATAATTGTTTAAATACTAACTTAACGTCCAACCCAACAGAGGGCGTACTTTCCTTACGACGAATGTTGTTGAAAATCGAGTTTTAAATGGATTTGATTCTGATCTTAAAATTGACTTCAGTCACATCTTTCATTAAATACATATTTTAGAAGTTATAGAACTTCGAAGTTATTTCCATTGAGTTAAGAGAATAGAAGTTGAGCTTTCCACTGATAGCATGGAAATTAAATTAAATTTTTGGCAATAAACTAATAAACTAAGTATTCAAAAGAGTGAGAATTTAGAAGCGGGTTCATATCATTCTCTCTAAATACACATTAATATTGAATATTTTTGATTATATATAAGAACAAAATTCAGCTTAATAAAATACAAGACTTCAATGTATAAATTATTATAAATTTCCGAATAGTAGGTAAAATATGGAAAAATGTAACAAATGATCATAAAATTTCTTATACTTTTAATACTTTTCCAAAGAAATATTAAAATGTTGACAATTATAATAAATTAAAATATTAAAAAATATTTAAGACTGCAAAAATGTCAAACAACTAGATAAAAAATGAATTATTAGATATCTTAATTGGTAACTGGTATGATATTCAAATATGTAATTAACAAAAATGTTTATATTTCATTAAAAATTATTTGTGGAATATTTGATGTACAAAATACGATTATTCAAATTTCTTCGGATCAGCTTATAGCATTGCAGGTCACTATAATTAAAATATTGTTACGACAGAAGGAATCTGGCAACCGAAAGCAAAAAGTTTCAGCCAACGAATAAGAACTTTGGGAGAATTTGGAGAAGGAAAGTGGAGCGTTAACGGTCGTTGTATTGTAACGGTCGTTGTATTGTAACGGTCGGAGAGTTCGAAAAAAAATGGACGGTGAGCTGTTCTGAGACAGTGCGCGTAAGTATCAAGAAGTAACTTGATGTGTTGTGTATACGCGGAAGGATAAAAGTGGGATCTTTTATCGTTAAGTATCAAGAAGTAACTTGATGTGTTGTGTATACGCGGAAGTATAAAAGTGGGAACTTTTATGGCTAACTTCGAATGTCTACACGGACTGTCTTTTTGTTCGGCTAGTGTGTGAAAAGTTATTAGCACAGGACGGGAATTGGTTTACGAGTGAAGATCTTCGGGTGACCTGGTAAATCAAGTAAAAGGTAGTATTTAGTAAAATACACAGAGCTGATATTGTGTGCTCTACGCAGGAAGATTGATGACTTGTGCATGTTAATAGTTGATTGGTTAATAAGATACTTCATCCATATTTCCTTTGTAACAATTTACCTTGTATTGAATTTGGTTTTGAAATATAGCTTTTAATACTCACGCTCAGTGGCTATCCATTTTTGTGATCCGCAACATTTGGTGTCAGAAGCGGGATAATTTATTGAATGCCGTTAACTAGAAGTATGGATGAATTAGTAAAGTTGTTAAATGACTTGAAAGCCGATATGAAAGCCGATATAGCTGCCCAAAGCGATAAAATAGGTGACTTGAAAGCCGATATGGCTACGCAGATGACTGATATGGCTACACAGATGAATGACATTAAAAGTCAAAATAGCGAAATGGCCGCACAAAATAATGAGTTGAGAACTGAGATAGTTTCTCAAAAAGATGATTTGAAAGCCGAAATGGCCGCACAAAATAATGAGTTGAGAAATAAAATAGGTGACCTGGCCGCACAAAATACTGAGATGAGAGCTGAAGTGGCTTCTCAAATTGATAAGATTTCTGATAAGTGTAAGGACATTATGACCGAACTAAATAGTGTAAAAGATGATCTTGATAGTGTTAAGTTAGATTATAAACACGAAATTGAAATTGTAAAAACTGATTGTGAACGCCAGTTTCAGATTTTGAGAAATGAAATGTTACCTTCTGCCTGTGATAATAATAATTCTAGTGGAAATAATGTTATTACACATATCGCTAAAAATACAACTAAACCTTCTACATATGATGGTCAATCATCTTGGACAGTATTTAAAACACAATTCGAAGTTATCGCAACAGCCAATGAGTGGAATGAATTCCAAAAGGCCAGTTTTCTTGCAGCTTCCTTAAGAAATTCTGCTGCGGAAGTTTTGCAGTCTGTTCCAGAAGAAAAACGACTTGATTATCAAAGTCTAGTTTCTGCATTAGAACTAAGGTTTGGTGATAGTTATTTAAAACAATATTACGTGACTCAATTTAAACATCGCATGCAGAAAAATGGTGAAACTTTGCAAGAGCTTGCTAGTGATATTGAGCGTCTAGCTAGATTGGCTTATAGTAACTGTCCACCAGAAATTCAAGATAATTTAGCTCAATTACAATTTATTGATGCTATTGCTGACCCTGACACTCGGCAATCTCTGAGGATGTTGGAAGGTGAATCCTTAAAGTCAGCTGTGGTACATGCTATGAAATACGAGTGCTCCAGGCTTTCCTCCCGAGCGAACAAACGTGCAGTGAGATTTGTGAGTGCAGAAGAAACTGTAGAAAAGGATAATGAAATGAAAGAACTAACCAAAGCCATACTATCCGTTTTGAAAGATATAAAAGGTTCTTCTTCAAAACCTACAACAGACCTCCAGTGTTGGAATTGTGGCAAGACCGGACACATTCGTACCAACTGCACTAGGAAACGAATGAGGAGTCCAAGTACATCAACTAGACAACAGGATCAGAGAAACAGAAAATTTATCAATCTTGCGAAGCAAAGGCTGGTTGTTGATTGGTTGGCCCCAGGGGAAGTCGCCCACGTTTCAACATTGCATGGTGATAATAATGGATTAGTAGCTGATGGAGCCATAAATGGAATACCTTGCCGTATGATAGTCGACACTGGTGCAAATGTAACTTTACTCAGAACGGATATAATAAAGAAAATAATACCTCACCCAAACTTGAATACTACACAGTCTAGAATAAGCCTACAAACGGCCACTGGAGATCGTGCAAAGGTTCATGGAAAAATAGAACTTAATATTCGAGTTGGTAGCTGTCTGGTTCGCCATCCTGTTTACATCGCTGACATCTACGACGAATGCATATTAGGCCTTGATTTTCTTAAGAAACATGGATTCAACATTAGACCCAGTGATAACCTACTCATCTATGAGACAGAAGAGATTCCTCTGCTTAGCCGGACGACTGATTCTTTATCAAGCGTAACTCCAATATTAGTGACGGAAGACACAGAGATCCCAGCACAAAGTGAAGTTATAGTCCGTGGACATCGGGCGGAGACTTCTGGGGCCTTCCGATTGGCAGTTACTGATGCCTCTGGTAAAGGAGCTTTGGCTCATAATATCCTGGTTGCAAGGACTTTAGTCAGAATAGATAAAGAACAGATCCCTATCAGAGTGATGAACTGTAACAAATCCAATAGAATGTTAAAAAAAGGTGAGGAATTAGCAATATGTGAAGCTGTTACCTGTGTAACAAGTATAAATAAAATAGAAGTTACCGATTCATATCAAAATCATACAGACATCCCGTCTCATCTTACTGAATTATGGAGAGAAACAAGACAAATATTAACTGAAAACCAAGCTGTTAAGGCCGAGAACCTATTAAAAGAATTTTCTGACATTTTTTCTGCCACATCAAATGATTATGGCCGTACTAACCTGACAGAACATAAAATCAACACTGGTGATTCTCCTCCAGTCCATCTGCCGGCAAGAAGGCTTCCATTGGCAAAAAGAGAGGAGACGGAACAACTCATAAAGGACATGGAAGCTCAGGGCATTATAGAACCATCACAGAGTCCCTGGACATCACCAGTAGTTCTTGTCAAGAAAAAGGATGGATCTACACGATTTTGTGTAGATTATCGCAGATTAAATGACGTAACAAAGAAAGATTCCTTTCCTTTACCCAGGATTGACGATACACTAGACACTTTATCTGGGTCAGAATGGTTCTCAACATTAGATTTAAAGAGCGGCTATTGGCAAGTTGGTATACGTCCTGAAGACCGTGAGAAAACGGCTTTCAGTACAGGGAATGGACTTTGGCAGTTTAAGGTGATGCCATTTGGACTCTGTAATGCACCTGCCACATTTGAGCGACTAATGGAGTCAGTGCTCAAAGGTTTGTCTTTGGAGGTCTGCCTGGTTTACTTGGACGACATCATAGTTCTTGGAAGAACTTTTGAAGAACATTTGAGAAATCTTCGTCAAGTATTTGAAAAACTTAAGGCAGCCAAGTTAAAATTGGGACCGACAAAGTGTAAACTGTTCCAGCAAGAAGTTCATTACCTTGGTCATGTGATCACTACAGCAGGGATTAAGACTGATCCTAGTAAGATAGAAGCTGTAAGAGACTGGCCTCCACCACAAGATGTTCATCAACTTCGTAGTTTTATTGGACTTTGCACCTACTATAGAAGATTTGTCAAAGGTTTCTCCAACATCGCAAGGCCATTACATCGTCTGACAGAAGAGGGCCAGCGGTTTATGTGGACCACCGAATGCGATATAGCCTTTCAACAGCTAAAGAAAACTCTTTCCACAGCACCAGTGCTAGCGTACCCACAAACTGGAAAACAATTCGTAATAGATACTGACGCAAGTAACACAGGAGTTGGTGCTGTGCTTTCACAAGAACAAGACGGACAAGAGAGAGTTATTGCATACTTTAGTAAAACTTTATCCAAACCAGAGCGGAATTACTGTGTAACACGCAAAGAACTGTTAGCAATAGTAAAAGCAATAGAACATTTTCATCATTATCTCTATGGCCAGAAATTCCTTATACGTACTGATCATGCTGCACTTAGATGGTTATTAAACTTCAAAAACCCTGAAGGACAAATCGCTAGGTGGATACAACGGTTACAAGAATACGATTTCTCCATCGAACATCGAAGTGGTAAAATGCATAAGAATGCAGATGCTCTTTCCAGGCGCCCATGTATTGACAACTGTAAACATTGCTATAATGCAGAACTGAAATTTGAAACTAAAGAGATAATGCCCATAAGACAAATAGTATCGACACAAACAAACAGTGACACCCCTAACATCTGGAATCCAATTGAAATCAGGAAGGCTCAACTAGATGATGAAGACATAAAACCAATATTAGAATTGATTGAAAAATCTGATGTAAGACCTAATTGGGAGCAAATCTCGAGGTATAGTCCAACTACTAAAAGTTACTGGGCACAGTGGGACTCCTTAAAAATGGAAGACGGAGTATTATACAGAAGATGGGAGAATCCCACTGGACGGCTGATCCGTTGGCAGATAATCCTTCCTCGATCCCGAGTGGAACTTGTGATGAAAGATGTACATGATAGTGCCACTGGAGGACACTTCGGTGTTAATAAGACATTAGCCAAAGCCAGGGAACGATTTCATTGGCTGAAAAGTAGGGCAGACGTTGAGAGATGGTGTAGGCAATGTGAAGCCTGTGCAGCAAAGAAAGGCCCTAAGACTAGGAGTCGGGGTAAGCTGCAGACGTATAACGTTGGTGCCCCTTTTGAAAGAATAGCCATTGATGTAATGGGTCCGTTTCCTAGAACTGATGATGGAAATCGATATTTATTAGTGGTAATGGATTATTTCACAAAGTGGCCTGAGGTATATCCCATCCAAGACCAGGAAGCAACAACAGTGGCTGAGATGATAGTTAATAACTTCATTAGTAGGTATGGAGTACCTTTACAACTCCACTCTGATCAAGGACGGAATTTTGAATCCAATGTGTTTAAAGGCATCTGTCAACTATTAGGCATTCAGAAAACCAGAACAACTCCTTTACACCCTCAGTCGGATGGTATGGTTGAAAGGTTCAATAGAACAATTGCTCAGCATTTAGCATTATTTGTGAACGACCACCAACGTGACTGGGATCGCCATGTACCACTCCTTTTGCTGGCATATAGAACGGCAGTGCATGAGACAACTGGACAGACACCTTCCATGATGCTTTTTGGAAGAGAGTTACGTCTTCCCTGTGACCTTTTATATGGTCGGCCCGAAGCAATGCCTGTGTCCACTCCACAATACGTACAAGAATTGCAACAACGACTAGAAGAAATCCATCACTCCGTTAGACATAACATCGACATAACAAGTGACAGAACCAAAACAAGATATGACAGTAAAATAAATGGAACTATTTTCAATCAAGGAGATCTTGTCTGGCTATACAGTCCACATAGAAAGAAAGGACTATCTCCAAAACTTCAGAAACCTTGGGAAGGTCCATATACAATAGTTAACAGGATTAATGACGTGGTATATCGCATTCGTCGACGTCCAGCTACAAAGTGCAAGGTGGTTCACGTGGATCGTTTAGCCCCGTTTCATCGAAGAACTGAAGAAACTTTGGAATCCAGAATTGTTCGGGACGAACAAGACCTAGGAAGGGGGCAGTGTTACGACAGAAGGAATCTGGCAACCGAAAGCAAAAAGTTTCAGCCAACGAATAAGAACTTTGGGAGAATTTGGAGAAGGAAAGTGGAGCGTTAACGGTCGTTGTATTGTAACGGTCGTTGTATTGTAACGGTCGGAGAGTTCGAAAAAAAATGGACGGTGAGCTGTTCTGAGACAGTGCGCGTAAGTATCAAGAAGTAACTTGATGTGTTGTGTATACGCGGAAGGATAAAAGTGGGATCTTTTATCGTTAAGTATCAAGAAGTAACTTGATGTGTTGTGTATACGCGGAAGTATAAAAGTGGGAACTTTTATGGCTAACTTCGAATGTCTACACGGACTGTCTTTTTGTTCGGCTAGTGTGTGAAAAGTTATTAGCACAGGACGGGAATTGGTTTACGAGTGAAGATCTTCGGGTGACCTGGTAAATCAAGTAAAAGGTAGTATTTAGTAAAATACACAGAGCTGATATTGTGTGCTCTACGCAGGAAGATTGATGACTTGTGCATGTTAATAGTTGATTGGTTAATAAGATACTTCATCCATATTTCCTTTGTAACAATTTACCTTGTATTGAATTTGGTTTTGAAATATAGCTTTTAATACTCACGCTCAGTGGCTATCCATTTTTGTGATCCGCAACAATATCTATATATTTTAAATCTCTCGAATAAAGAAAAAAGTTATAGCAAATGGATAGCTTATAAGGAACACAAGGGTTGGATTGTTTTACCTCTGAGTGACACTTTTTTGCGCACCATGGGCTAAATGGCCAGGCCATTTAGCCATGGTGCGCCCAAAGGCTCAGAGAAGGTTGATACGAGGGAGAGGACCTGCAGGCTGTTACGAGCTCAATGTTATTATGTTACGCTGTTACGAGACAAATGGTATTCTCCCTTCAAGGCCATCTAGCGTGTTCTTTAACGTGAACAGAGTATGGCAATCCCTCCCAAGGGAACACGGTGTAACGTCCCATTCGACGGACGGCGGCCCTTCCAAACCCATCGGTGTCCCATACTGATCGAGGGAAATTTTGTGGAGATAAATCTCAACGATGGCCCAATTGGGGCTCGAACCTGTGAACTGCAGATTACGAGGTTGGCGCACTACCAACTGAGTCACGGCGGCTCAGGAGACAGAGGGGCGGGGGTGGCTCAGCCGGTAGCGCGCCAGGCTCGCAATCTGTAGTTCTCAGGTTCGAGTCCCAGCTGGGTCAGCGTTGAGATTTATCTCCGCAAAATTCCCCGCCCTACCCACGGTCAGTAGGGGACACCGATGGGCTTGAAAAGGCCGCCGTCCGTCGGATGGGACGTTAAGCCGGGGCCCCGTGTGCGGGAGAGCCATACCCTTTGCACGTTAAAGAACACGCTGGATGGCCTTGACGGGAAGCTATCATCTGTCTCCCAACAGCTGTTCCAGTGGGTCCCCTCTCCCAACCTTCTCTGAGCCTTCGGGGTCCATGTGACCTGGTCATTTAGCCCATGGTGTGCAAAAAAGTGCCGCTCAGAGGTAAAACAACCCAACCCAGGAGACAGATGGGAGCTTTCCTTCACGGCCAACCAGCGTGTTCTTTATCACGAACAGAAGGCACGGCTCAAAGTCCCGTCCAATGGACGGCGGCCAATATAAGTCCGTCAGTTCCCCTTTCTCACCGACAGCTGGAGGGGAGTAAGTGGGAAGAGTATCTAAGCATTCAGAGAGGGAATCGAACCGGGAATCGTCAGATAACGAGCCTAGCGCACTACCAACCGAACCAACCATACTGATGAATTGCTGAGATGCATCTCTTAGGACTCCTTACTGTATTTCATCTAATTTTAAAGATTTTTATACATATTTTATGTCAATAACATACCAGTATATTTCAAAAACAGCTTGCAGTTTAATAGCAATATAATTTGTATTTAGCGCAGCATACATTCCAACTAACCTATTTTTTTAAAAATCCGCCATCTAACTTTTAAAACTACACACATTCAAAACAAGTTATGCCAACGAAAAATTACAATTCCACAATTTTGAAAAATAAACTGTTTTTGGTAAAATTTTACCAGAGATAGTTAATTAACTCTATCCGTGGATTTTTTAACAACATTTGTTGAGTATTTCAAGAATTAAAGCAGCTGAAACGTTAAACATCAACTTTGCCATTCATAAGAATTTATCTTAAATTTAAGCTCGAACTGCATTTATGTTCAACCTTTTATTGAAATAAGCGTTTTCTAAAGGTTTTTATAGTAATTCTCTAAAAGGTATCAATGTTTAGGAAAAAATTTTGAACGACCGAGGCTGATGTTTAAGAATATTACTTGCTAACGTTTTAAACATTAAATAAAATTATTTAATTCAAGTTTAGAGAGATTTTAATTCAAATCTTTAACTTATCTCTAGTAACATTGTTTCAAGAAAAATGTTTTTTAAAAATTACATAATTTCAAATTTATTATTATTCTTTTCTTGGAATAAAAATGCTGGTAATGCCTACCGCTTTTAAATTTGGCTATTTAATTTTAAATTAGTGCTTTAGAGTATTTAAATAATTTATATCTTTTACGTCAATGTATTTTGTAGAGAAATAAATGTTTTTCGGAGTTTGCATTTAAATTCTACGACATTCTACGAAATCTATTCACCCTAACTTGTGTTCAACAGAAAAATCAATGTAACCAATGGGTGAAGGAACGAAAAGACAGTGACAGTACCAATCCTAAACCAGTTTGAAAGGGAATGCTGTAACTGAGAGAAAGAACAGTTCTCTAACGTTAGTTCCCTTTTCTTGGGCCTTAGGCTGAGCACACAACATACCAGGCATTATTTCATGGATGGTTTGCGACCAGAGATCTCCACAAATGTTACAGTGTTCGGAGACCATCTTTCGTGGAAGTACTGAAGGGGAAATGCTTTAATTTCCACTGTAAAAGGATCCTTCCTTCGAAGTGGAAAATGCAGCGTCTGAGGGAAATGAAATTGCGAGTGTCTCGTTTCAATCAGATTGGAAAAAAGACTTTTCTCTGGCTTTATGATAATAATAAGTGGAATGTTTTCAAACTATTTGGGATGAAACATTCCTAAAGTACTTGGGAGAAGTAAAAAGAAAGGTAATTAAAGTACTTCAAGAACAACAGTCAAATGCTGGGGAATATTTGCTTAAACATATTTTCAGTTAAATGTACAAAGAATCTGCTTGGTAATGTTACGAATTTTAGAAATCAAAAGAGTCAAAAGAACGTATGTATATTAAATATATAAATTTTGTTTGCAATACTGAAATATACTAGCAACAAGAAATCCATTTTTATACAAATAATAAAAAAAAATTTAACTTGCATCAGAGAATAGCAATTAAAATAACTAACTACCAACGCTAATTTACAAGAGAAGTATTTACAATGCAAATATTGCATTAATATTACACGAAATTAACTCCTCAATATGCTCTACTAAGTAATTAGGCTTAAGAATTTATACTGACAAAAATATCTCAATAAATGTTTTCTTTCTTTTTCAGCCTTTATCAGTTTTAAAATTTACATCTGCTAAAATTCCCTTACTTTTCAATAAATACCGAAATATTTCGATCCCTGAGAATACCCTGGACAGGAAAGATGTTCCATGTTCTATGTTGCCCACAACTTGGTGAGGCATTAAGAGCACTTAGATGTATGGAACAAAAAGACCATTAAATGTATGGATCAAAAAGACCATTTAATGTATGGATCAAAAAGACTATTAAATGTATGGATCAAAATTATGGTGTTTATATATGAACCAGAAATTGGCCAGTGAACTCTACGAATTACATTTGGTTCCATAAATTAAGGAAAATCCCTATGCTAAGCCAATAGAAAAACTTATTTTATTCCAAAATAAGTTTTTTGTTTTGAAAAATGTGTTAGAAGATAAAGATCTTAATCAAAAAAATCAATATCTCGATTTTCAACAATATTCGTTCAGTATTTAATGAGTTATGGAAGTTTGAATATTTTGCGATAACAATGCCAACCACAAAAATTGACTTCAGAAGTTAATTAAAACTTAGTAATAGGTATTGTATCAAAGTGTTCAATAAAATAAGTTTGTATTTTAGAACTTTGTGTATAGAATTCTTTCACTATTCTTCAGTTTTGTATAATTTCTTAAGAATGGCATTGATATTGTTACATATTCAAACTTCCATAACTCATTAAATAAAAATAAAAAATAAATACCCCTCAAGCAGCTGCTTGCCACAGCGGTCTGACAGAGCCTCTCAGTTTATATGCCAGAGTAGAAGGTCTGAGAGGATGACAGGACCTCTGCAGGAAAACAACACGAACATCCATGCCTTACCCGGGGCTCGAACCCAGGTCCCAGTAGATCAGTAGCCAAGTGCTCTAACCACTCGGCCATGGTACTGAACGAATATTGTTGAAAATCGAGATATTGATTTATTTGATTGAGATCTTTATCTGCAATCACATTTTTCAAAACAAAAAACTAATTTTTTAACTTATAGAGCTTCGAGGTTAGTTTCTCATTGACTCAACGTAGGGATTTTCCTTAATTTATGGAACTTATAAAAATTGGTTTCTGGGGGTATTAGAGGTCGTAGATCTCAGAAATGTTGTTGAATTTTGGTTGTAATTCGAGATCAAAGGTTAAATAAAAATCTATCAGTGGAAGAGGGCTTGCAATTAGCGCCTGGGGGTATTTTGAGTCGTAGATCTCAGAAAATATAGAACCAGTGTAAAAATGTAAATTTTGAATGGACACCAGATTGACACCGAATACAACACCAGAATTCGCCTCTGTTTAACCTCGAATGCGACGTCGGATCTGAAAATCCCTCTGATTTCTGAGTTCCGCTGCCGGAAATAGTCCAGTTCACCAATTCTTATGTCTAGAGCACCGGTGTACTGGAATTTGACCTATGACCTCGAAAGATCCATCGCATCCAAAATTTGGCATATTTTCTGAGATCTACGACTGAAAATACGCCCCCCCCCCGGCGCCAATTGTAAGCACTCTTTCACTGGTAGATTTATATTTAACCTTTGATCTCGAATGACCCATCACAACCAAAATTCAACAACATTTCTGAGATCTACAAACTCTAATACCCCCAGAAACCAATTTTTAGTTCTCTAGCACCGATAGGTCTAAATTTCACCTTTGACCTCGAAAGACCCTCCGAATCCAAATTTTCTTAACCTTTCCTACATCTACAAACCGAAACACACCCAGGCACCAATTTTCACGTTTCTGGCACTCGTAGATCAAGGTTTGACATTTACGTGACCTCTAATTGACCTAGAATCGAGATCTAAGACTCGGGTTATCCCAAGGTAAAAATTTTCAGAGCTGTACTATTTCTGCATCCTAGTTAGAATTAATGTGATCCCTAGTCAGTCATCTGTCAATCACGCACCATCGCCTCTATATGTGTGTGATGGATAAAACTTACGTTGTTTGATCAAAAAAAATATATATAATGTATCAATCAAAATAATAAATAATATATATATGACGTTTGGATCAAAATAATAAATAATGATATATGTAATGCATGGATCAAAATAATAAATAATGATATATGTAATGCATGGATCAAAATAATAAATAATATATATATGAATCGAAATAATAAATAATAATGTATATAATGTATGAATCAAAATAATGGCGTTTATAGAGGGTATTATATAAATGGATTCGAAATAGGGTAGTTGTGGAAATGGATCTGAAACAGAACTTACAAAACTGATTCAGAAACAGGATAGCTGTAGGAATGGATCAAAATTAGGGTTTCTGTATAAATGGATCAAAAATAGGGTAGCTATAAAAATGGATCGAAAACAGAACATTTTCAGGAATAGATCAGTAAGAGAGCAGATAGAGAAATGGATCGAAAATAGAATAGTTTTAGGAATGAATCGAAAATATAATAATTTTATGATTGGATCAATAATAGGATAACTACAGAAATGGGTCGAAAATAGGGTAGCTATAGAAATGGATCGAGTGTAGAAAAATTATAGGAATGGATAGGAAATAGGGTAGCTGTAGAAAGGGATCGAGTGTAGAATAATTATAGGAATGGATAGGAAATAGGGTAGCTGTAGAAAGGGATCGAGTGTAGAATAATTATAGGAATGGATAGGAAATAGGGTAGCTGTAGAAATGGATCGAGGGAAGAATAATTATAGAAATGGATAGGAAATAGGGTAGCTGTAGAAATGGATCGAGTGTAGAATAATTATAGGAATGGATAGGAAATAGGGTAGCTGTAGAATGGATCGAGTGTACAATAATTATAGGAATGGATAGGAAATAGGGTAGCTGTAGAAATGGATCGAGTGTAGAATAATTATAGGAATGGATAGGAAATAGGGTAGCTGTAGAAATGGATCGAGTGTAGAATAATTATAGGAATGGATAGGAAATAGGGTAGCTGTAGAAATGGATCGAGTGTAGAATAATTATAGGAATGGATAGGAAATAGGGTAGCTGTAGAAAGGGATCGAGTGTAGAATAATTATAGGAATGGATAGGAAATAGGGTAGCTGTAGAAATGGATCGAGTGTAGAATAATTATAGGAATGGATAGGAAATAGGGTAGCTGTAGAAAGGGATCGAGTGTAGAATAATTGTAGGAATGGATAGGAAATAGGGTAGCTGTAGAAATGGATCGAGTGTAGAATAATTGTAGGAATGGATAGGAAATAGGGTAGCTGTAGAAAGGGATCGAGTGTAGAATAATTATAGGAATGGATAGGAAATAGGGTAGCTGTAGAAATGGATCGAGTGTAGAATAATTATAGGAAATAGGGTAGCTGTAGAAATGGATCGAGTGTAGAATAATTATAGGAATGGATACGAAATAGGGTAGCAGTAGAAAGGGATCGAGTATAGAATAATTATAGGAATGGATAGGAAATAGGGTAGCTGTAGAAATGGATCGAGTGTAGAATAATTATAGGAATGGATAGGAAATAGGGTAGCTGTAGAAATGGATCGAGTGTAGAATAATTATAGGAATGGATAGGAAATAGGGTAGCTGTAGAAATGGATCGAGTGTAGAATAATTATAGGAATGGATAGGAAATAGGGTAGCTGTAGAAATGGATCGAGGGAAGAATAATTATAGGAATGGATAGGAAATAGGGTAGCTGTAGAAATGGATCAAGTGTAGAATAATTATAGGAATGGATAGGAAATAGGGTAGCTGTAGAAAGGGATCGAGTGTAGAATAATTATAGGAATGGATAGGAAATAGGGTAGCTGTAGAAAGGGATCGAGTGTAGAATAATTATAGGAATGGATAGGAAATCGGATAGCTGTAGAAAGGGATCGAGTGTAGAATAATTATAGGAATGGATAGGAAATAGGGTAGCTGTAGAAATGGATCGAGTGTAGAATAATTATAGGAAATAGGGTAGCTGTAGAAATGGATCGAGTGTAGAATAATTATAGGAATGGATAGGAAATAGGGTAGCTGTAGAAAGGGATCGAGTATAGAATAATTATAGGAATGGATAGGAAATAGGGTAGATGTAGAAATGGATCGAGTGTAGAATAATTATAGGAATGGATAGGAAATAGGGTAGCTGTAGAAATGGATCGAGTGTAGAATAATTATAGGAATGGATAGGAAATAGGGTAGCTGTAGAAATGGATCGAGTGTAGAATAATTATAGGAAATAGGGTAGCTGTAGAAATGGATCGAGTGTAGAATAATTATAGGAATGGATAGGAAATAGGGTAGCTGTAGAAAGGGATCGAGTATAGAATAATTATAGGAATGGATAGGAAATAGGGTAGATGTGGAAATGGATCGAGTGTAGAATAATTATACGAATGGATAGGAAATAGGGTAGCTGTAGAAATGGATCGAGTGTAGAATAATTATAGGAATGGATAGGAAATAGGGTAGCTGTAGAAATGGATCGAGTGTAGAATAATTATAGGAAATAGGGTAGCTGTAGAAATGGATCGAGTGTAGAATAATTATAGGAACTAGGGTAGCTGTAGAAATGGATCGAGTGTAGAATAATTATAGGAATGGATAGGAAATAGGGTAGCTGTAGAAAGGGATCGAGTATAGAATAATTATAGGAATGGATAGGAAATAGGGTAGATGTAGAAATGGATCGAGTGTAGAATAATTATAGGAATGGATAGGAAATAGGGTAGCTATAGAAATGGATCGAGTGTAGAATAATTATAGGAATGGATAGGAAATAGGGTAGCTGTAGAAATGGATCGAGTGTAGAATAATTATAGGAAATAGGGTAGCTGTAGAAATGGATCGAGTGTAGAATAATTATAGGAATGGATAGGAAATAGGGTAGCTGTAGAAAGGGATCGAGTATAGAATAATTATAGGAATGGATAGGAAATAGGGTAGATGTAGAAATGGATCGAGTGTAGAATAATTATAGGAATGGATAGGAAATAGGGTAGCTGTAGAAATGGATCGAGTGTAGAATAATTATAGGAATGGATAGGAAATAGGGTAGCTGTAGAAATGGATCGAGTGTAGAATAATTATAGGAAATAGGGTAGCTGTAGAAATGGATCGAGTGTAGAATAATTATAGGAATGGATAGGAAATAGGGTATCTGTAGAAAGGGATCGAGTGTAGAATAATTATAGGAATGGATAGGAAATAGGGTAGCTGTAGAAATGGATCGAGTGTAGAATAATTATAGGAATGGATAGGAAATAGGGTAGCTGTAGAAAGGGATCGAGTATAGAATAATTATAGGAATGGATAGGAAATAGGGTAGCTGTAGAAATGGATCGAGTGTAGAATAATTATAGGAATGGATAGGAAATAGGGTAGCTGTAGAAATGGATCGAGTGTAGAATAATTATAGGAATGGATAGGAAATAGGGTAACTGTAGAAATGGATCGAGTGTAGAATAATTATAGGAAATAGGGTAGCTGTAGAAATGGATCGAGTGTAGAATAATTATAGGAATGGATAGGAAATAGGGTAGCTGTAGAAAGGGATCGAGTGTAGAATAATTATAGGAATGGATAGGAAATAGGGTAGCTGTAGAAATGGATCGAGTGTAGAATAATTATAGGACTGGATAGGAAATAGGGTAGCTGTAGAAAGGGATCGAGTGTAGAATAATTATAGGAATGGATAGGAAATAGGGTAGCTGTAGAAAGGGATCGAGTGTAGAATAATTATAGGAATGGATAGGAAATAGGGTAGCTGTAGAAATGGATCGAGTGTAGAATAATTAAAGGAATGGATAGGAAATAGGGTAGCTGTAGAAAGGGATCGAGTGTAGAATAATTATAGGAATGGATAGGAAATAGGGTAGCTGTAGAAATGGATCGAGTGCAGAATAATTATAGGAATGGATAGGAAATAGGGTAACTGTAGAAATGGATCGAGTGTAGAATAATTATAGGAATGGATAGGAAATAGGGTAGCTGTAGAAATGGATCGAGTGTAGAATAAGTATAGGAATGAATAGGAAATAGGGTAGCTGTAGAAATGGATCGAGTGTAGAATAATTATAGGAATGGATAGGAAAGAGGGTAGCTGTAGAAATGGATCGAGTGTAGAATAATTATAGGAATGGATAGGAAATAGGGTAGCTGTAGAAATGGATCGAGTGTAGAATAATTATAGGAATGGATAGGAAATAGGGTAGCTGTAGAAATGGATCGAGTGTAGAATAATTATAGGAATGGATAGGAAACAGTGTAGCTGTAGAAAGGGATCGAGTGTAGAATAATTATAGGAATGGATAGGAAATAGGGTAGCTGTAGAAATGGATCGAGTGTAGAATAATTATAGGAATGGATAGGAAATAGGGTAGCTGTAGAAATGGATCGAGTGTAGAATAATTATAGGAATGGATAGGAAATAGGGTAGCTGTAGAAATGGATCGAGTGTAGAATAATTATAGGAATGGGTAGGAAATAGGGTAGCTGTAGAAATGGATCGAGTGTAGAATAATTATAGGAATGGATAGGAAATAGGGTAGCTGTAGAAATGGATCGAGTGTAGAATAATTATAGGAATGGATAAGAAATAGGGTAGCTATAGAAATGGATCGAGTGTAGAATAATTATAGGAATGGATAGGAAATAGGGTAGCTATAGAAATGGATCGAGTGTAGAATAATTATAGGAATGGATAGGAAATAGGGTAGCTGTAGAAATGGATCGAGTGTAGAATAATTATAGGAATGGATAGGAAATAGGGTAGCTGTAGAAATGGATCGAACATAGGCAGCTACAGAAATGGGAAATAAGGCTTCTACAGAAATGGATCATAAATAGGATTGCTTAATCCATTTCTCGATGTTTTGTCAGTTGAAATGTTTTACATCAATATCAAGTGACACCTGACATGTCATCCGGAGGTCGTGGGTTCGGATCCTACCCGTCTGGAGAAAAAACTTTTTCTTCAAATTAGAAATCAAAATGAAGTGTTTTCAACTCCTTTCGACAAAAATAAGATAGCTTTAGAAACAGATATAAAACTTGTACTTAAAAAAAGAATCGAATGCTATGATTGATGTAAATGAATGATCAAATGGATAATTATATAAATATTTAAAATTTTGAACATTCATATTAAGGAATCAAAATTAAGGCAATTTTATAAATAGCTAAAAGCCACAAAGTGCACCTCATTTATTGATCGATTTTCATTTATCTAAAGTATTGTTCTTTGAAGCTCATTTAAAATGTTAAAGAATTGAGACATTGCGTGAAACAGACATATGTGATGGACTCCATTCCTTACAAAATAAATTGCATGTTATAATCCATATTCAGATTTGGTTGAAAATGCACCGCGCTCGTTTTCCAGAAGGAAAACTTTCTTTGATGTCAACTCATTTGAAATGCACGCTTTGAGTTGAATACACAAAGAGAGACTTGGGAGCAAATTTATTTCAGCAAATGGAGCTTCAGCGCACAGTTCGTTTGTCTCCTTTTTATCAGATACTCGCAAATCATCAAAAGGCAATTCAAAACGGTCGTTTCGTTGCTGCATGATAAATTTCAACTAAATGGCCTGTTTTTTTTTTTCGTTTTTCTCTTGGAGTTAGCAGACGGAAATATCGATTTTTCCCAATTTCACTAAATGTTTACCAGACGTATAGAAATATATACAGGGTGTCTCAAAAATATAGGTACAAACTTTTAGGGGAGGTAGATAACATCTAAAGGAATGAGAATTGCATAGGAACCCATAACCGGAAACGTCACCGTAAGTCTATAGGCGGCGCTGTTCATCAGTGCGCTAGAGGGGAAATTTCGGATTTCCTCATTCGAGCGGTAGTCGGCTGACGAAGAGCATGCAAAGGTATTCGAACAGGGAGCTGGTAGACATGCAGTTTGTGCATGCAGTAGCTGTACCTCTGCTACCACTTTCCCATGACGTTTCCGGTTATGGGTTCCTATGCAATTCTCATTCCTTTAGATGTTATCTACCTCCCCTAAAAGTTTGTGAGCAAATTTCTCAAAAATAGAGGTATTTTGAGATATCTTATATTCGAAGTTGTTCGAAAGCTTCCGTTAATTTTATAAATAGTATGGACTAAATAAATATTTCATTTAATGAAATTTATATAATTAGTATTCAATTTTTTCCATGGTTCTATCAAAGAACGTATAAGGAAAAGAAGTTCAGCTTTGACAAAGCGTAAGTGGCGACCTCAAGTGGTGTTTCGATTCGTATCGTGCATTTGTTTAAGCTGGGAAGCAAACAATAAGGGGCAAAGGAATTATGCATCAAAAAATTTATATTTTAAAAAAGGAAAAAAAGTAACTGCACTTTGTATTTGAAAAAAATAATATCATGATTTTAATAAAGGTTTATTTTCTCCATTGGAAGCTTTCTTGGCTACATAGAAACAGGGAACAGAATTGATATTAATATACTCTGCAAGGATATCAATGGGAAATTGTTACATAGGAAAAGCGAAGAGAATGGAAGTTGACAGTAACATGTAATTACAAAAGCGTTCGTCCCCTGTAATGTTCGTTTCACCTCTACGCCAAATGCACGATACTCGATTTTACATTAATCTCTATGGAAGCTTAACTTCTTCTCCCTCTACATTCTTTGCACAGAAGCACTCGACGGCAGAATACGTGGGAAATAACACATATAGAATTATTAAGGTATAAAATAGTGAGAATAGAGGTGATAACAATCTTAGCGGTAGCATTTTTGGACACTAATAAAAGAATTTTCTTGTGTCTAGAGAGCGATTTAATTTGCTTTAGATATCCCAATAGACAATGCTTCAGACTCATAGCTCTAATGTGGAGTTGTTATATTTGAAGAATCTCCCATCCAGAGCGGCCTGGAAATCCAATTAATGGTCAACATGAATCGAAATTTGGTGTACATAGAATACCAACATGCGTTAAAGAATGGCAACAAAACCGAATTTAGTTCACACTCCCTTTCTACCAGGGACAGAGGTTGCGCTGTGAAATGATATTCAATCCATCAACTGCTCAATGTGAGCTCCGTTATGCGTTAAGGCGTCGCTCCGTGTGTGGGAGAGCCATACTCTGTGCATGTTCAAAAACACGATGTATATCTTGGGTTGGGTTGTTTTACCTCTGAGAGCACTTTTTTGCACACAGTGGGCTAAATGACCAGGTCACAAGGACCCCAATTACTCAGAGAAGGTTGGGGGAGGAGACCCACTGGAGCAGCTGTTGGGGGACAGATGGTAGCCTCCCATCAAGGCCGTTCATCGTGTTCTTTAACGGGCTTAGGATATGTCTCCTCCGCACACGGGGCCATGGCTTAACGCCCCATTCAAAGGACGGCGGCCTTTCCAAGTCCATCGGTGTCCCCTAATGACAGTGGGCAGTGCGGGGGGTTTTGCGAAGAGAAATCTCAACGCTGACCCAGCTGGGACTTGAACCTGGGAACTGCAGATTACGAGCCTGGCGCGCAACCGACTGAGCCACCCCCGCCCCACGATGTGCCTTGACACGAGGCTACCATCTGTCTCCTAGTAACTATCAAGTTGCTCCCCTTTCCCCAAGCTTCTCTGAGCTCTCGGAGTTCTTGTAACCTAACTATTTAACCCACTGTATGCAAAAAGTGCCACTCAGAGGTAAAACAACCTAAGCCTAATGGCATGACGATGGAAATGTCTCCAATTTCCTGTGTAGTACCTGTACTTATCTTTTATCAAGTAACGCTTTGAAACGGAATGTTAATTTTCTAACATTCTTTCAAAAGAAATTAAACTATTTCCCCAGTAACAAAAAGGAAAAAAAAACAATGTTATCGAATTTTCTTTTTTATTTTATTAGGTTTTTTTTAATGTTGGAAAAATAAGGAATGGGGAAAAAAACTACCCTCTACATTCTTTATCAAAACATCTCTTGGTCTGTCAACTTCCTAAGTTCAGTAATGGTCCTTCTTTAACGAGTAGGAAGTTCGATTCAATTATCTGCTGATGTAAAAGGCTTAAGATAAAAGGAATCCCTCAAAGGAAATGGAAGCTTAGGTAAAGAAAGAAGCGAACTTTTTTTGTTCTCAGCAGCAGAGACCGAAGTTGATTTGCCTTTTAACTGGCAATTATGTTTGGGAATTGCAGCTTTTTTATAAAAACTAATTTGGATCGAAAAGGTACCAGCTGGAACTGGATACTAAATGAAAGAAGTATATAAGATTTTTACTTATATGAAAACTGATATTTATTCATAAAGTTTTAGTTTAAAAATGGTAATTTCGAAAACAAAATATTTAGGTTTAATCAATATTTAACCCATGAAAATATACATTCAATGTTAATTTATAAATACATCATTAAAGTTTATCAAGCTTGGAATATTCACTTATTTTCCAAAATTTCCGATGTAAAAGAACAACAGTTTTTAGGTTTAAATTTCGCATTTTTTTACATTTTTAATTGAATGAAATTTTTAACAAAATATAAAAGTAATGTTTAAATAATAATGTTTTTCTACAGGAATTTTATAGAAATATTTGTTTCTCATCGCAGGTATTTTAACCGATTGTCAAATAATTTAGATTTAGTAACATTTCTTTTTATTTTATGAAGTTCAAGTCTGACATATATTTATTGCTCAAAGAAACCTTCGACAAAGTGATCTATTACGAAGGTGTTTAGAAAGAGAGTTGTACGGAGAATTGGGTTGGGTTGTTTTACCTCTGAGCGGCACTTTTTTGCACACCATGGGCTAAATGGCCAGGTCACATGGACCCCGAAGGCTCAGAGATGGTTGGGGGAGGGGACCCACTGGAACAGCTGTTGGGAGACAGATGGTAGCCTCCCGTCAAGGCCATCCAGTGTGTTCTTTAACGTGCACAGGGTATGGCTCTCCCGCACACGGAGCCACGGCTTAACGTCCCATCCGACGGACGGCGGCCTTTCCAAGCCCATCGGTGTCCCCTACTGACCGTGGGCAGGGCGGGGAATTTTGCGGAGATAAATTCAACCCTGACCCAGCTGGGACTCGAACCTGGGAACTACAGATTACGAGCCTGGCGCGCTACCGACTGAGCCACCCCCGCCCCAATTGTACGGAGGAAGTTCAAAAGTTCTTGACACGTGTCTCTAGATTTTCCCTCGTTCCTCCGAAGTTAATGAGTTGCGACTGTTTGAAAGCTTGTCTAAACTTGTCATTAAGTGTTAAAAACAAAGACCATATCATTTTTTCGCTCTTCACTGGCAGCGCGTAAAGTTCGGTCTGCGAAATCTTTGCGTTGTTGCTAATGGAGCCTACTGAAGGCGGAAAATTTTCACAAAAATTGTATGTTCACGAAACCTTGCAAGTTACGGCCTCTCTGGAGCAGGAATAAATCAAACAATTTTTTGCCGAAATTTTCATATTCCCGGAACACTCTTGAAACTGTCGTACGAGAAAATCCAAGTTCGTTGACAATTTCGGAGATCGAGTGTACCATCCGTCGGGCATCTACGATCTGCCCTCTGTCAAATGCATCTAAATCCCGCACCTTTCCCATTACACTTCTCACGACAAATGCTTGGGGAAGCCAAAGATGACAGCTATATATGACCAGAGTTTCAGCCACGCATGCGCGGAAATGCGGGACTTGCGGTACTCTATTTGGATAACATCTCATGTCCCTAATTCAACGGCACTTCAGTATATATGACTGCTTAAAAATGTTTTCTACAAGTTAAAAAAAAGCAATGATTCGCTATAGGACGAAATTCGTTATACGACGATGGTGTAGATTCTAACGTGTGTCGTATGACCGGGGTACGACTGCATTCCCCAAAAGTAGTACCACCAAGCGTTACAGAATTGGCGTAGACGTCTGCAACGTTGCATAGATGTTGGAGCGGAGTACTTTGAAGGACAGTAAATGTTTTGCTGAAGTAACTGCAATGATTTTGCTCTGCAGATACATGTGAAGAACGTTTTGAGTTGGGTTGTTTTACCTCTGAGCGGCACTTTTTTGCACACCATGGGCTAAATGGCCAGGTCGCATGGACCCCGAAAGCTCAGAGAAGGTTGGGGGAGGGGACCCACTGGAACAGCTGTTGGGAGACAGATGGTAGCCTTCCGTCAAGGCCATCCAGCGTGTTCTTTAACGTGCACAGGGTATGGCTCTCCCGCACACGGGGCCACGGCTTAACGTCCCATCCGATGGAAGGCGGTCTTTCCAAGCCCATTGGTGTCCCCTGCTGACCGTGGGCAGGGAGGGGAATTTTGCGGGGATAAATCTCAACGCTGACCCAGCTGGGACTCGAACCCGGGAACTACAGATTACGAGCCTGGCGCTACCGACTGAGCCCCCCCCCCCCGCCCCCAAAGGACGTTTTGAATGCCCCTCCTAAAACTTATAGTTTATACTATTATAGTTGTTATTTAATAAAGTTTATCTGCATATTTTAAAGGGATCGTTTCGTAAAGGTTGTTAGGACTGTGATGATAATAAACGTAATTTCTCAAAATGATTTATCATAGGCTTCTATTTTCCTCCAAAGGGTTGTGTTGGATTATTTTATATCTGAAGATCCTTCTTTTCAACACAATGGACCTGGGCATAAGGACCCCACGGGCTTAAAGTTTGGTAAGGAAAGGGAGGATTGAAAGGATATGTAAATAAATAGATAAATAAATACCCCCTTAAGCAGCTGCTTTCCATAGAGGTCTGACAGGAGCCTGTCAGTTTATATGCCATAGTAGAAGGTCTGTGAGGATGGCAAGACCTCAGCAGAAAAATACCACAAACATCCATACGTTACTCGAACCTAGGTCCCTTAGGTCAGTAGCCTAACGTACTAACCACTCGGCCACGGGACGGCTGAAAGGATATGTATATATATTAGTCGAGAGATGCAAGCCTTCTGTTGGACCACCTAGCGCATGGCTGGGCAAGCTCTACCAGGTGGTACAAATAGAGAGTTGTTAATCTTCTAGCATACGACGTCCTGGTTATCGTCCCATTCGATGGACAGCAGCTTTTGCAAATTCTTGTTTAAGAAAGAAATAATTTAAATTGGTAGCTGAAGATAATTAGTTTATTTTATTTCCGGTAGTTATTTAGTGAAATGTGTCCTACCAAGGCGGAACGGAGAAAATATTAACTAAGCAGAATGAGAATTTTGCAACACAAAAATTATGGATCATGTTGACTCCGTTAATCATCCATCTCTTTTCTTCAGATGATCATCAGAAATATATTTATGGTTTTGGTAGAAATATCTGAAAGACGGAATTTTTCCAAAATAATTTTCAATACCGGATCTTACACTTAAGAAACTCACAAAATGGGGACGGAATTTTAATTTTTAGGAATCCTTGGAGTCTATCGCGCCTTATTATATTATGGTTAAAGATCATGAAAACTGACTATATCTTTGTATACGCCTGTATTATTGCAGCAAAAATTTGGTATTTTGCGTATCAATTTTTAAGTTTAAGTTGTTATTTGAAGAAATTAAGTTTAGTTATGTTTTAGTTTCTTTAGTTTGATGAATAAAAATAATATCCTTTGTGATTGAGTATTCAATAAATATTTGCTTTTATGAAAATCCGAAACCAAATTCTCTGAATCCGCACCCTAATGAAATGTGCTGCACACACCTCTTTGCTCAGATCGTTATTATCACTACCATTTCCCCATAAAACGATCTTCTTCAAAGTTATGAAATATCCAATATCGCTTTCCATTGTCATAACAGAATTAACATATCTCAATTGTTTTTGCAGTGTATATTCTCCTCTCCCTGTAAAAAAGAAATGTTTTTTTCGCTTCACAAAAAACACGAAGTCTGTTTGCCTAACGATCACTTAATTCTGTCATCAAGTTTTAATGAGGTCAACAATAGGCTCTAATAATAGCGCCAAATATAATTCAAAGCTAATTTCCTTGCATTATTAATCACCAGTGATAACTGCAAACATTGGCTGTTTTAAGAAGAAAAAAGATTCTTGTTGGATGATTGAATTATTTTGAGCGTCTTAAAATTAATTGGCATAAAAAAGCAGATATTTTTCATTAGCCTTGTTTGAAATATGAATTATTCAAATCGTTATTCTAGAATAAAAATATTGATTTTAATTCCGGTAATTTATTAGTCAAACGTTGATGTAGCAATTTAACATATGCAAAATAAATAATGGAAAATTAAAACCACAAATTCAAAATGAGTTAATAAGACTAATTAATATTCAGCAATTACGTCCTAAAGTACGTTCAAGACAAGTTATGCATCAAACATTCGTTTTGTTACTGATCAAGCCATAATTGATTATTATAACTTTTTAAATAGCCCATTTAAAAAAAAAGGAACATAAGTTAAAAATCGGAATCAAATGACTCTAAAACTCAATTTTAAACAATATCACTTTAGCATTTAAAGAGTTACTGAACTGAAATATCTCAGAGCAGCATCAGCAGCTCTAAACGTTTTCCTAAAAACTGTCAAAAACTCAAAGAAACAGCACACAGGTAGGAGTCGGGCGAAGGGTCCAAGAGGGGTAGAATTGATTCTGGAAAATCGATTAAAAAATCTATGTTGATTAATCCCCAGTTAATCTATTCACAAAGAATGTTTTTTTTTTCCTTAAGGAAACGTAACCTTGAATATTTACACTTTCTTTTGTTTTGCAAAGCATGCCGTTTATTTTTGCGTATTAATACGAAAAAAAAATATTTTTTTTGCATTTTCAAACATAAAATTCCAATTTTTTTTGTGCTTGTTTTCGGCCATCTTTAGTTGTATTACGGTATGATATAGGCGTGATGATTGTATTCGCTACTGCGCTTATTAAAGAAAGACTTGACCTAAACTTTTTCTATCAAGAGATATTGATTTTTCTCTCCCGGCCCCCTCTAAAAACATTCCTGATTCCCATCTCGAGCAGCCAAACGTTTTAAGAAACACATATTTCGGAATAAAAGATTAAATATAAGAAATGTCATTCAAGATTAAGTTCACTTTGAGATCAAGTTTTGCGAATGGTAACACTGAAGTTATGAATACTGAGCTTCCATAAAACTCTTTAAATGTTGAACGAGTATATTGTTGAAAATCGAGATAACAGATTTTAGACTGAGCTCTCTACATCCAGGGCAGAGTGGGGGTGTAGCGGAGATAAATTTCAATGCAGACACAGTTGGGGCCCTGTCACGTCCCTCTAATTTATTTATTTTTATTTATTATTGTATTTTGGTTGTTTTTGTATATATATATGTGTGTGTGTGTGTTAAGTGTATTTTTGGAAGTGCTGATATGGGGATGTGACTCATGAGCTGTTGTTCGGGTCTGAGCTGGCTGACTTGCGTATGCTCACCGGACGAAAAGCATTTTTACGACTATTTACACCTAGCCTCTGGTGAGAGTGCGGATACATGTGCAGCAATAATGAACAACAGTAGTGAGCGTCGCTATCCAACTGGAAAGACTTTTGAACACGCGTCAAGGGACAACGCTCTTGCTCAACAACAAAACCCTTAAGGACAAGGTACGATTCTGTGTGAACCAAAGTACGGTTCTGTGTGAACCAAAGTACGGTTCTGTGTGAACCAAAGTACGATTCTGTGTGAACCAAGGTACGGTTCTGTGTGAACCAAGGTACGGTTCTGTGTGAACCAAGGTACGGTTCTGTGTGAACCAAGGTACGATTCTGTGTGAACCAAGATACGGTTCTGTGTGAACCAAGGTACGGTTCTGTGTGAACCAAGATACGGTTCTGTGTGAACCAAGGTACGATTCTGTGTGAACCAAGGCACGGTTCTGTGTGAACCAAGGTACGGTTCTGTGTGAACCAAGGTACGGTTCTGTGTGAACCAAGATACGGTTCTGTGTGAACCAAGGTACGATTCTGTGTGAACCAAGGTACGGTTCTGTGTGAACCAAGGTACGGTTCTGTGTGAACCAGATTGTAGGCAAGGATTTAATATCCTTTTGCAGAGTTTGAGGTATGTAAAAATAATTTCTGATACGCAGTTTTCCACCTCCTTGTATGAAGTTTTACAGTAGCAAAGCAGCAAAGGCCCACTGAATCGAGCGCATCCCCAGCACGTAACTGTATACAGGGTGATTCAAAACTTATCGTTCAAATTTCGTGGGGAGGTAGGGAATACGTCAGGAAACCGATTTCACATAGGAAAGTATGTCCGCAAACGTCATCTACATCAACAAAATGGACAAGTAAAGTGAACACAAGGAAACAGTACAGTTAAGTGGTAACGAATGTGACTTTTATTCCAGATATTAAAGATGCATATCCGCTAGCTCTTGATGCGTAAAACGATTCATCTTATCACTAGTAAGTCAGCTCGTACACTGATGACAGCGGGAGTGGTCGGGCGAGCTGTACACTGGTTGGGTACACACAGCGGCCTCTACATACGCATGCGTACATTTGCGGACATTCTTTCCTATGTGAAATCGGTTTCCTGACGTATTCCCTACCTCCCCACGAAATTTGAACGATAAGTTTTGAATCACCTTGTATAAATGTAAATAAACTGTGTCGTCCATATTTTACTCTCGTACTTGGATTGTTGGACACCTTTCAACGCATCACTTAGCGCAGCAAGTCTGAAGCAAATGTCGGTACGGGTGTAACATCCACGAACCTGTCATTTTACCTAGTAAGGGTGAGGATAATTAAGGGGCTAGTTGCTCTCCTCTGCTGAAGAGCGAAATTTATGCCATTTAGCCCAACACGACATTCGGCGCAGTTCAGTCCGCAGCATTATACGTGGCGAAGTAAGAAATTGTGTCCCCCCCCTACAGGCCCGACCCGGGAACTTCAAATTACGAGCCTGGCTCACTATCGACTGAGTCACACACCCTCCCCCAGTGGTCTCTTGAAATCATTATTTCATACATCTGCTGTTTACATTTACTAATTATTTTGTATCTGTTATGGTCATTTACATTTTCCAGGGATAAGAATAGATAAACACAACCGATCTTAAGAGGAGGAGATGGCTCAGTTGGTAGCGTGCCAGGCTCGTAATCTGCAGTTCCAAGGTTCTCACCTAGGATAGCATTTAGATTAATCTCCGCAAAACTCACCCGCCCTGCCCTTACTCAGTAGGGGACAGCAATGGTCTTGGGAAGGCCGCCGTCTGTCGGATGGGCGTTATTCCGTGGTTCCGTGCGGGAGAGCAATACCCTGTGCACATTAAAAAATATGATATAATATGAACCTTGACGGGATTCTACCATCTGTCTCATAATAGTTTTCAGTGGTCTCCTCACCCCAACCTTCTTTGAGCCCTCAGGGTCCTTGTGACCTGGCCATTTAGTCCATTGGGGGCAAAAAAGTGCCATTCAGAGGTAAAACTACCCAACAGATCTTATGGAAATAAGATCAGTTCCAAAATTATCAATCCCTAAACATCAAAGAAATAATAAAATTTTCCACTATTAAACATTTCAGTTTAATGAATAATTAACGGGCAGAGGCATATCGCATTTTTTTATGCTAAAATATTAAAAGAAAAAGCACTTGAAAAACAGTTCTGGCGAAATTCACCCAAGAGACACCAGCGCCTAAACGAAATACGGAGAACAACAAAAAAAAAAAAAAATTGGCATTAACCCTAACAGAGAAATTAGCTTCTCCATACATAATAACGCTTCATCAATTTCCTGAATGGATCCTGAAGATTGAATAGTTCAATTAATTTCCTGCAAAGTATTTCCAACAAAATTGGATGTGCAATCCGACGCTGCTTCCAATTAACAACAATATATATATATATCGAAGCATCATCTCGAGGCAATGAACAATGGGCTCGAGGGTTTATCGGATGCCTGGGAGGAAAGGATGAATAATTAGCGGGAAGAGGATGAAAACGATAAAAATAGAGAGATGAAAGAGAACACAGATGCCAGTGAAAGGGGTAAAACAAGATAAGAAAATCTGTTTAAAAAGGTACTTGCTGAGCACAGCTAAGCTCGATGGGGAAGGAAAAGAAAGATTTCAACAGTAAGCTTTTCTAATTCCTCTTGATTGGACTGATAAGCGCTGACTTGTTTTGGAATACGTAATGAGTTTGAAAAGTAGGAGGTTCAGAAGAGGGGATTCTGATGAGAGAATCAATTTCTTTTGTGTTTCTTACATGCCATTTAAAAAAAACGGGAATGATAGAGAAAAATTCGATCTGGGTCTTGTGGAAAATACGACGAAACTATCTCTTCGGAGCACATTTGAGTTCCTAAAGTTGCGTAACTTTAGGAACTCAATGTTGCATTTAGAGGAGTGATCTATAGTCTTACGCTGGAGGGGGGGGTTGTTTTACCTCTGAGCGGCACTTTTTTGCACACCATGGGCTAAATGGCCAGGTCACATGGACCCCGAAGGTTCAGAGAAGGTTGGGGGAGGGGACCCACTGGAACAGCTGTTGGGAGACAGATGGTAGTCTCCCGTCAAGGCCATCCAGCGTGTTCTCTAACGTGCACAGGGTATGGCTCTCCCGCACACGGGTCCACGGTTTAACGTCCCATCCGACGGACGGCGGCCTTTCCAAGCCCATCGATGTCCCCTACTGACCGTTGGTAGGGCAGGGAATTTTGCGGAGATAAATCTCAACGCTGATCCAGCTGGGACTCGAACCTGGGAACTACAGATAACGAGCCTGACGCGCTACCGACTGAGCCACCCCGCCCCTTTTCTTACGCGGGAGGGGGGAGAATGTTACGCCAACGTAACGTTCTCTCCCTCCCTCCTTACGTAACGTTATGTTTACATAAACTGTACGTAAAGCTAAAATTTTACACCTATTCAATTATTTTCCCTTTTCTTATGACAAATATTAACTAATTTATTATTGTTTTTACAGAATTGCAGGGTTGAGTTGTTTTACCACAGGGCGAAACTATTTTTCACACAATGGGCTAAATGACCAGGTCACAAGGACCCCGAAGGTTCAGAGAAGGCTGGAGGAGGGGGACTCACTGGACAGCTGTTGGGAGACAGATGGTAGCCTCATGCCAAAGCCATCCAGCGTGTTCTTTAACGTGCACAGGGTATGGCTCTCCCGCACAACGGGCCACGGCTTACCGTCCCATCCGACGGATTGTTTGCAAAGAAGTGCCGCTCAGAGGTAAAACAACCCAACTCCCGTCTCCTCTCTGTAGCGTTTCCAAAAATTTACGTAACATGGACGTAACATTTTACGTAACATGGAGTGGTTAAAACGTAAACTATATTGTTACGTAACATGGAGTGATTAAAAGTTCACCTGGTGTTACTTGGAAAAGGAAGCATTGGGCTGAAATTAAAGATCAGTGCTGTTTTATTTTTGGACGATCCCATTTAGAAAGCTTTTTTAATTCGTTAATCATCAGAAATTGAAGTTTCCTTCATGTTTTCACCAAGTCCTTCTGACTAGGTGCTCTATTAATGGATTAATGTTGTTATTCTACACGATTGGCGAACTGTGTGCGTAAAGGTCTCAAAAAGAAAGGAGGAGCCGTCGGTGCGTGTATGCAGGGATGGATCGAGGGATGGATCTAGGGTAGGAATGAGGCCATGATCCCCTCCCCCCCTCCTCTTTGAGAATGCTAGTAAACGGGAAGGAGGAAAAAATATATCAAACATATACATATATATTACTTTTATTTTTAAAGAAATTTTTAAGTATTAATTAAAAGGAAAAGGTTGATAGCAGAACGACGATCCGATCTTACTCCCGTCTCCCCTGACACACACACACTCACACACTTTTATCTTTTCCACGTTCTGGCCTGCATGTGAAGACAAAGTGAAACAGAAACTTCTTCCAATTGGTTTCAAGGGAAGAAATGAAACAGCTGCATCATTTGGGCGACACATTTTATAGCTTGGTGTGAACCGATATAACCTATGACAATTTGAAAATTATGTACTCATTTCTATATTGATAATTTTCCATATTTAAATTATTGTATCTGTACCTGAAGTGTTGAAGAGCATTCAATAGACATTAATTTTTATATTTAATAGAGAGAAAATATAAAGCATTTTATTTTATAATTTAATATTCTGGTTATATTAAAAAATAAAGCATTTTTATTTTATAAATAACGAGAACTTTTTTAAATTAAGCTATTGGATTACTAAAAACAAATAGAGAAAATATTTGTTTGGAATAATTTTAACGACATTGGACCATACTTAATTACGTTTTCAATTTTTTTCTGCTTTGTTAAAAAATAATTTGCATTCCTCTTAATAATCTAGCCAGTGCGCTGTTTCAGAAGCACGGATGATAAACTTTTTCGTAGAATACTTTGATAATGATGGCCTTTATTTTTATAAAGCAACTACATCAAGAAACTTAAAATAACAGAAGGATTAATAACATAATTATCTTCATTAAACTTTTTTAATCTAATTAATTAATTTTAATATATAATTATAATATTTTTTGACTTTCTTGTCTTATTTTCAGTCAAATTAATTGGAAGAAAATTACAACTCTTCGCTTTTTTTCTGTAATATTTGTGTTGACCAAATGCATGAAATCTGAGGAATTAATCAAAATGAAGGTAATGAAAAAATGTACTTGGCGGTAGCAGATTTGGTGTTTCATTATTTCGATGCATTTATTGCATGACCAAAAAGATTAATATTTAAAATAAAAAAAATTACCCGTACTCTTATTGGTTTTTTTCATTCAAGTGCTTTAATTTGTTTGCCTCTTCTAACGAAAATAGATTTCAAAATTTTTTATCGGATAATGTTTGAAAAACCTGTCAACGCAATTTGCACTATCTACATATATGTTTAAAATAAACTTCTTTAAAGACAAAATATAATTCTGTTACCACGAATGAAAGACCAAGGCGGACGTTGATTCAATCATTACCTGTTTTGTCAAGGTTCGAGCCCCAACAGTACGTACGTTTAGATATTCTCCGCTAACTCTCGCTCTGCCAAAGTCACCTTGAAAGACCAGTTCTGGACAGCTGTTAAACAAAAGGAAGGATGGGAACTAAATCAGCATAAAATTTATTAAAAATAAAATCCAATTATTTTTAAATCAAGTGTAATAAAATAATTTGTTTTTCAAACAATATTAAAATATTTATAAACATTTTAAAACTGAATTCCTGAGTTTTAAAAATCAATAACTACTAGTTAAATTTTAAACAATAAAATTTTAATTGAAACCGCTACATTTAAAATAAACTTCATTTTATTGTTAAAACATAATAAAATAGAGGATGCTTTAGCAGCACCCTCAGTGAGAAAGGGAGCATTGATAAGATTTGAAAATTTTGATGCATAAAATAAGAAGTGCTCGGCTTTAATAATTGGTGATTTATTTACCTACGTATTGTAACTAAATCTCTAATCCCCATTTTTCTTCCGGTGAGAAACGGGACATAGATGGGCTTGGTAAAAGCTGTCTCCCGTCAGATGTGACGTTGAAAAGTTGTCCCGCGTGCAAGAGAGCCGTACGTTGTACACGTGAAAGAACACGATGGATGACCTTGACGGGAGGATTCCATTTGTCTCCGAACAACTCTTCGCTTTATCCCCTTCCTCCAACCTTTTCTGATCCCTCAGGGTCCTTGTGACCTGTTCATTTATCACATTGTGCGCGCGAAAGTGCTCCTCAGAGGTTAAAAAAAAACCGAAGAACATAACATTTTACTTCCCATCATTTCGAATCGTCTGCTTTCTTCTTTTCAGATTCCTGTTTGTAAAAATAGATCAATTTGTTTATTTATCAATTGAAGAAATTGTTATTATTTCTCCATATTTGGCTCAATATTATTTCACATAGTTTTAGCTTTTGACACCAATCTATCACGATTTGTCACCGCGAAAGGTACAGGCAGATTCTCTTAATGCAAAATGAGAGGAGGAATTTTAAACTTCAGTTAAAATACTAAGAAATCTGAAGCAAGTCGATTTAAGATATTTGGTAATATTAGAATGCTTTAGTTATATTACAAACACCCGTTAAATTTAAAGCTGCGAAACGCATTTCTGACCATTCTAATGATCATTACATTACTTGGAAGACAACGAAATCGGACAACAATGGCAGTTATGACTGTCACAGTCAATAATAATAATAAGGATAACAATAATGGCAATTCAGAGGAGCGAAGCTCGTGCAATGGTAATGGCACTACATTACGTGGAAAGCTAATGGGTCTACTAGTAATGTAAAGCCTTTGTTTAGATGAGCATTTAATGTCAGAGGTTTGGTTTAAAATTTCTAATGAAGGTAATTTCGAATATCATTTGTATGATGCATTAGGCAGAAATATTGAGTACATTTACAATGAAATGTATTTGGGTTGAGTTGTTTTACCTTCTAGCAGCACTTCGTTTGCACACAATGGGCTAAATGACCAGGTCACAAAGACCCCCGAGGGCTCAGAGAAGGTTGCGAGGAGGGGACCCATTGGGCACAGATGTTAGGAGATAGATGGTAGCCTCGTGTCAAGGCTATCCATCGTGTTCTTTAACGTGCAAAGGATAGGACTGTCGAGACCACGGGTTAATATCCCATTCGATGGATGGCAGCCTTTCCAAGCCCATCGGTGTCCCCTACTCACCGAGGGCAGGGTGGGGAGTTTTGCGGAGATAAATCTCAACCCTGGCCCAAGTGCGACTCGAACCTGGGAACTGCAGATTACGAGTCTGTCACGCTACCGACTAAGCCACCCCCGCCCCTCAAAAGTTAACAAAAAAAAACGAATTTTCTTTTAGTAAACATAAATGGTTATTTTCTGTTTTTTTTTTAAATGTTGATATAACGAACGCCAGAATAAAAAAATATTAACTATAACGAAATTTTTTCTCTACCCCTTCCGATTTACTGTTTCTATGTCTTTATGTAAAAATATTTCATTTTAATGAATACCACTTTAACGAAAACATCAGTTTAACGAATAAAAATATGCAGATCATATTTTTTTGGAATCAGGATAAAACGAAATTTGTAAAAGGAAAATTTTTAAACATTAGGTACAATGTAGCATCTGGCAACGCCCCAACGATTTAAACGCTCTGATATATCTGACCAATCAGAGTGCTATAAATCACATGCTACTGTATATCGCCCACTCGCAGTTTCGCTGATCTCATTGCTCTCTACATGTGACGGCATAATGCTTTGAAGCGGCGTTCCCACATTATCCTAGCATAAAAGGGGATTTTCAAACTTGGAGATGTACGCAATTGTGATTGTATTGCGAATAACGATATCATCAGCAAAAAGCTCATTCGAAACAGTTTCAATCCACACGCTTTGTTATTATCATTCGTCAAATTTCAGTTGTTGGTTTACCTTTTAGTTATTTTTAGTGTTTTAGTTAAGTTCGTTAATTTGCTTAGTTTCGTTATCAGCTGCCAATATGATGCGAAATATATTACGAAATGGCGCGAAGTCTTCGCCGTTTCGTAATGAAACGGGAAGACATTACGGACAATGTGTTACAGAATTGCATTTAAGAATTCACAGAGTGATGCTTGTTAGAATAGACAGTTTAAAAAAAAATACCGAATTATTTTAATAAGTAAACTCTAATACACTGTTACTTTTTCCCTAATGATAATTTTTCAGTATGTAACTATCATTGCATTTGTTTTATTGATTTACAGTACAACGAATATATTCTGTTATTTTCTTATTTGCTTTCGTTCAGTAGATTCACAACACGATTTTAAATAAATTATATAGTTGTGCATAAATAATTATCTTCAATTTTTACTAAAATATCCCCAAAAATAAAACTATGTGTAAATATATAAATAGGTGTGTTAATAAGTAATTTATGTAATTATAAAATAAACGGTGGGTTTTATTCGAAGAAAAACACATTTATTAAATATATAATTGTGACAATTGTTATATTGAGTTTTAATATTGCGAATACTATTTTTGGTATTCTATAAGGAGAAATCATCTAAGTAGATGGAAGAATCGTAATATATTTTAAGCTGGCACTTTCTCTGAAAGTTCGGATGATTTACAGTTTTGTTCCGAGAATGGAAGAGAAATGGATGACTCCAGAGAGGATGCTGTCAGACGCAATGGATAGTGCATTTTTCGGCAAGGTGGCTTTCCCGCACTAGTAATGGTTATGATAGGAAGTGTGTTTCACAAGCCTACTGTAACCATTACCCGTAATACACTGGTGGCAGCTAGCATTGATGTTAGGAACTTTGAGATCTACGCCAGTATATTTCAAATGTTTTCAGATTATTTTTCTTTGCTTTCTCAATAAATTTCGATATACTAGGATTAAGATTTCAAATAGTATTTAAGATAAAATATTTTGCGTTTTTCAAATACTACACATAAAACTGTTTTACAGAAAATACAGTTTATTAGAGTAATCGCTAGAATTTTAATAATGTATTGCCAAATATTTTCTTTAATATTCATTCCTTTAATATTTAAAATTTTTATTTCTTTAATAAAATACTTTCTAAAATTTCGCGTTCTGTTACTGAATGCGAAAAAAGATTTGCTATTGAAATTTCTATTTTTCTATTGTGGCTGTTTTTAGTTCAGCAGTCTTCAACGAAAGAGATTATGCCCACCAGAGGGAGTTATAGGGCTTTTGGTGGCTCTTAAAGACTCACTAAATGCTAATCACATATTAAGGAGATATGAAATATGGGTGGTAAACTTATTTCAAACGAAAAAATGCAGCAGAAGTGGGTGGCGAATCAAAAGTGGTCCAAAAACACTGAAATGTTTCTGGACTGGAGATTTGATGAAAAGAAATGTGTTAATAATTAATCAAACACTCATTTCTTTCCATATGTCGGCATCGTAACCAATCGGAGATGAAGGGATTAACACCCAACTAGAAAATGCTCAATTTTTTAACAAATTGGTTCATGAAACAATTTTTTACAAACTCGCTTTCAAAAATCCTGTTACAATACGAAATCAAGACATAAAATACTTTCTACTGGTTATATCCATGGAAAACGTTTAGCGCGTAATGGAGAGATAACTCTTTAATAAGTTCATTCACAGGTTTCAAAACTCTAACCACAATCCCGCCTCAAGTTTGCCGCCAAACTATGTCGATCGACCACGTCATTCAAAGCTGTCCACTCATACTATTCCATTCGAAGGCAAGCGACGACAGCGCCCCAGAAATCTCGAACATTTTTCGAGGGATCACTCCTGACCCACAGCAGCTAGGCACCTCATCTGTCACACCAAGAGGGTCAGAACTAAGCGGGACCACTCCACCAAATTCGGGAGAGATTGGTCAAGTACCTTGGAAATCACAGGAAAATTTCCAATTTCTGCCACCGATGATGTCATATGTGTTTGTTGGGGACGGGGATGATTCAGTCGGTAGCGTGTCAGGCTCGCAATCTTCAGTTCCAGCTGGTCCAGCTGGGTCAGCGTTGAGATTTCTCTCCGCAAAATTCCCCCGCCCTGCCCAGTCAGTAGAAGACACAGATGGGCTTGGAATGACCGCCATCCGTCGGATGGGACGTTAAGCCGTGGTCCATGTATGGGAGAGCTATATCCTGTGCACATTAAAGAACATGCTGGATGGCTTCGACGAGAGGCTACCATCTGTCTTCCAACAGCTGTTCCCGTGCGTCCCCTCCCCCAATCTTCTTTGAGCCCTCGGGGTCTTTGCGATTTGGCCATTTAACTCAATCAATTAATTTTATTTCATCATCATATACAATTTATAACATAGAAAAATATGAGTGAACCCAAAAACCACATGGTTTGTCTGGGCCACTAAAGGAAATTAATACAAAAATCAATAACAACTTACTCACTACAAAGATTGCAAACAATATGTGTCATTTTTCCGATATATGTACAATGAATTTTTACTTTACATTTGATTATTTAACATAAGTGCAACATCTTCCAAAGAAAAGTGAAAGCGTTTTAAATTCTGCTTAAACATATTAAAATTTTTTTCACTTCTAATTTCAAGAGGCAGGTGATTGAAGATTTTAGGTGCAATATACGAAAAATGCTTATGAGCAATTTCTTTTTTGGTCAAAGGAACTGAGTATTTTGGACCTTTCTCTCTGAAGTTGTATAAATCAGACTAAATGTAAAAATTAAAGCAATTTTGCTTAAAAAATATCATCACTCTAAAAACAAATATATGTCTAATTGGTAGAAATTTTAACATAGAGTAACGACTGAAATTGCTTAAAATATCAGTGTTATTTTTGCAATTAATTTTTGGATTGTTTTGGATTGTTTAAAGCCGTCCCATGGCCGAGTGGTTAGCGCGCTTGGCTACTGATCTAAGGGACCTGGGTTCGAGCCCCGGATAAGGCATGGATGTATGTATTGTTTTTCTGCTGAGGTCCTGCCATCCTCTCAGACCTTCTACTGTGGCATATAAACTGACAGGCTGCTGTCAGACCTCTGTGGCAAGCAGCTGCTTGAGGAGGTATTTATTTTTTTATTTTTTATTTTTGGATTGTTTTACCTCTGAGCGGCACTTTTTTGCACACCATGGGCTAAATGGCCAGGCCACAAGGACCCCGAAGGCTCAGAGAAGGTTGGGGGAGGGGACCCACTGGAACAGCTGTTGGGAGACAGATGGTAGCCTCCCGTCAATGCCATCCAGCGTGTTCTTTAAAGTGCACGGGGTATGGCTCTCCCACACACGGGGCCACGGCTTAACGTCCCATACGACGAACGGCGACCTTTTCAAGCCCATCGGTGTCCCCTACTGACCGTGAGCAGGGCGGGGAATTTTTGCAGAGATAAATCTCAACGCTGACCCAGCTGGGACTCGAACCTGGGAACTACAGATTACGAGCCTGGCGCGCTTCCGACTGAGCCACCCCCGCCCCTGCAATTAATTTAATAATTTTTTTGCAGAGACACCAGAGGTTTAAAAACCGAGACATAAGTCATTGCGTGCAAAAAAAGTGCCGCTCAGAGGTAAAACAAGCCAACGTGACTGCTGCCCATTTGTCCGCCCGCCCGGAATTGCGCCTATTATATAATATGATACTTGTTAAACCTACTCCAAAAGTTTGGTGCGGAAGGAATTGATAACTTTTCCCATCGATAAGTTCATTCATAGCTTTCTACAGTTGACGTACTATTCCATTCACAAGTTGGTGAGGGCAGCGCCCCCCCGCCCAAAAAAAAACGTCGGACACTTTTAGAGAGATCACTCTCGATCCTGATCACTCTCGATCCCCTACAGCTAAGAACCCGATCTGTTTCCCTAATAGGGCTACAACTAAGGGTGATCACCCAATCGAATTTGCAGCCGATCGTTGGAGTAGCCGAGGAACCACAAGAAAACTGAAATTTTCTTCCACCGATGACGTCACAGTGTCCGTCAGCCCATTAGTTCTTTGGTCCTGGATTACGGCCATTATAAAATATGATGATTATTCCACCATATTAGTTTCATTCCTTAATGAGTTATAAACATTTACATTATGAGAAAAATGAAACGTCACGAATTAACGGATCTGAACAATAATTACTCCCAAGAACTTGTATGGTTATGAAATAACAATAAAACACTTAAAATGCGACATACAATGAAAAAAAATAAATACCCCCTCAATCAGCTGCTTGCCACAGAGGTCTGACAGGAGCCTGTCAGTTTATATGCCACAGTAGAAGGTCTGAGAGGATGGCAGGACCTCAGCAGAAAAACAACACAAACGTCCATGCCTTATCCGGGGCTCGAACCTAGGTCCCGTAGATCAGTAGCCAAGCGCGCGCTAATCACTCGGCCACGGGACGGCTGCAACATACTAATGCACTACTAAAATTCAGTGTCATAGCTAAAATTCTCCTTGCAGAAAAAACAGGATCTGTAATGGTTCAGCATAACCTGAAGTCCCCTAAACTGAAAAATTACGAAGGAGATTTATTTTTAGTGGGCGTGTGGAGACCAAAAAGAGGCATTTCGTTTTAATGGACATCAGGGCACTTCAACATTTAAAATAGTCTCTATAACTGCCTTTTATTGGGTTTATCGTAACCTTCTGGCATACAGTAAATAAAATGTCGTCTCAAGCAGTTGTTGTATATATGTGTTTTTTGAATATATGGTTTATTCAGTTATACTATTAGCTTTAATAATAGACAATCACAAGTATGCACCTGTTGATGATGTACATTGAAAAAAAAATGTCATTAGCCAGGTGACTCTGAACCGACAACCTCCTGACATGTCAGGCACTCTGAGCACTGAGCTAGCAGCAGACAAGCAATAATCTGCTATTAAAGCTTTAAGCATTATACCATATATTTAGTGGGGCGGGGGTGGCTCAGTCGGTAGCGCGGCAGGCTCGTAATCTGTAGTTCCCAGGTTCGAGTCCCAGCTGGGTCAGCGTTGAGATTTATCTCCGCAAAATTCCCCACCCTGCCCACGGTCAGTAGGGGACACCGATGGGCTTGGAAAGGCCGCCGTCCGTCGGATGGGACGTTAAGCCGTGTCCCCGTGTGCAGGAGAGCCATACCCTGTGCACGTTAAACAACACGCTGGATGGCCTTGACGGGAGGCTACCATCTGTCTCCCAACAGCTGTTCCAGTGGGTCCCCTCCCCAAACCTTCTCTGAGCCTTCGGGGTCCATGTGACCTGGCCATTTAGCCCATGGTGTGCAAAAAAGTGCCGCTCAGAGGTAAAACAACCCAACCCATATATTTAGTCGTTGGAAATGTATCTGACTGCAATTGACGAGTCTGGTCAATGCCACCCGGACACAACAGGCTGGTTACTGCAATTACAGAAGACCAATTAAAAAAAATAGCAACTCTTATTATTATTAATTTACAAAAATTCGACTGGTAATTACTTATTTCTAAAAATTTGGTAATTAATTTTGAAATATTCTCAATTACTTTAATAAAATTCTTATGAATAAATAATTTTATTTCAACTGATTTAAAAAATAGTTTTAATTTAAATTTTAAACAAATTACATCACTTGAAGTTTTATGCATAATTAATAACCCTCCTTTCTTCTCTCCTACTCAAGGCTGTCTAGGCCTGATGTATCAAGGTGACCTTGGTCACGGAAAGAATTCTACAAACATTTCCATTAATATTCTCAATTCCAACCAAGGTTGCTATTGAGTTGTTTTAAGTCTGTGCAATATTTTTTTTTCCGTTGTGAACTTAATGACCAGGTCGCAAAGACCCCAATGCTCAAAAATGAGTAGAAGAATCGATCTACCGGAGAGTCTGCGAGAGACACATAGAAGAGTAGTGTGAAGCCAACCAGCTTGTCCTTTAACCTGCACATTACTCTGTTTTGCACACCGACACGGGGGCGGGGGTGGCTCAGTCGGTAGCGCGCCAGGCTCGTAATCTGTAGTTCCCAGGTTCGAGTACCAGCTAGGTCAGCGTTGAGATTTATCTCCGCAAAACTCCCCTCCCTGCCCACGGTCAGTAGGGGACACCGATAGGCTTGGAAAGGCCGCCGTCCGTCGGATGGGACGTTAAGCCGTGTCCCCGTGTGCGGGAGAGCCATACCCTGTGCACGTTAAAGAACACGCTGGATGGCCTTGACGGGAGGCTACCATCTGTCTCCCAACAGCTGTTCCAGTGGGTCCCCTCCCCAAACCTTCTCTGAGCCTTCGGGGTCCATGTGACCTGGCCATTTAGCCCATGGTGTGCAAAAAAGTGCCTCTCAGAGGTAAAACAACCCAACCCAGACCGACACACGGGTTAACGTACGATCTGGCGGACCAATACCATTCCAAGTGCATCGGTGTCCCTTTTCCCCGTAGAGAACAGAGAGAGGATTAACTGAGAAAAATCTCAAAATAGATAAGTGGGCTGGAATCTGGCAATATCTAAGAACCTGATGAGCAAGCCAATCACTCCTCTCTTTCTGCATGAAACAAACACTCCAAAGTGAATGATTTCAACGATATTCAATGCATTCATTGCGCCGCTATTTCAATGACTTAAGGAGTCATCATTCTGTAAATCGTCGCTTCAAACACGAGGAGAGACACAGGATCCAATAAAGTTCAGTTTTCTTGACTCATCCTTACTCAAACAAGTGAGATGAGACTCACAAGGCAGTTCCGCTGGCAGACGTGGCTCCCATTTTGCGTCAATATCAGATGTCCAACGTCTCGTGTTTGATGAGGGGATCGCGTGTTTCCGGAAACTGCGGATGATTTCCCCTTCAAGCAAGTCGTTGATGGGTGTCCAGATGACTTTCCAGTAGCAAGGGAAGGAGCCGGACTAGCAGAGGAGCAATGAGCAGAAGGATGAAACCATTTCAGCTCAGATACGAATTATGACTCCTGTTCGAAATTAATTCTTGTATCGTCGATAGAAAATGTGGCGAAAATAATAGATCATGGTACAATGAAACTGAGAACGTGAAAGATTAAGAGTAATGGGGAGGAAGTTGTTTTCTGAGAAATGAATATTATACAGTTTTGTCAAAAGTAATGGGACACTTACATGTTATGTGAATGGGAGGCTACATTGAAAGCTCTCTAAATTTGAAAATAAGCTTTATGCGAAAAGATTTTGATAGGTTGGGTTGTTTTACCTTTTTTTAACAATTTGGGTTAAATGACCACATCACAAGGACCCGAAGACTCAGAGCACGTTGGGAGGGAGGAGACCCACTGGACAGCAGTTATGAGACTGATGGTACCCTCCCGTCAAGGCCATGCATCGTAATCTTTATCGTGCACAGGGTGTAGCTCTCCCGCATAGAAAGTCACGGCTTAACATGACATTCGACGGACGGCGGCCTTTTCAGCCAATCGGTGTCTCTTACTGACCGTGGTCAGGGCGGGGAGTCTTGTAGAGATAAATTTCAAAGCTGGCCCAGGTGGGATTCGAACCTAGGAACTACAGATTTCAAGCCTGGCCCGCTACCAGTTGAACCCCCCGACCACCTGGAAGACTTTAATAAAAATAATAAATAAATACCCCCTCAAGCAGCTGCTTGCCGCAGAGGTCTGACAGGAGCCTGTCAGTTTATATGCCAAAGTCGAAGATCTGAGAGGATGGCAGGACCTCAGCAGAAAAACGACACATACATGCATGCCTTACCCGAGACTCGAACCCAGGTCCCGTAGATCAGTAGCCAAGCGCGCTAACCACTCGGCCATGGGACGGCTTGGAAGACTTTAGGGTCGGCTATCTATTCGAACCTATAGAAGAGTTTCTGAAAGGCCAAAACTTTTATCAGTTGTTAAAAAGTGCATAAAAAATAATTTTTTGCAAATTTTTAGCAACTTTTGTTTGACAATACCGCAAGCGAATTCGAAATAATCAAACTTAATAAATAAAACAATCAATTTAGAAGTAATAAATAGAACCTGAAGGATTCGTTGTTTGATTTGCAAATAGTCTAAGTAAGCAAATTGCTAATTACTATTGACTTCCATTAAATATCAAACACTAAAGGAATATAAAAGTAGAAAACTGAATTACAAATTCTTCTATCTAGCAAATCACAGAATGAATTCTTAACAAATAACTTCTTTTTTTTCTAATTATATAAAATGTTTATTTGGAACAATATTCCCAAAAATTAATGCAGGTGATCCGTTTCACATAAAACCGCTAAATAAACAAACGACAATAATCTAAGTTCACAGAGCCTAGACATTAGAATTTTCTTTTCTGCCCTTGGGGCTCACCTTTTGGTGAATTTTGGTGATCAGAATCCTCTCAGCTCTTCCCTTTTTCGCTGTTTATTTTTCCTCTTCAAACCTAACCATTTCTATTGTCAACATGACGCAATTTCCGCAGTACCTGCCGTTTCTTATTTGTCTCCTAATGCAATAATTACGCTTCAATTGCTGCGCGTGAACATGTCGTTTCAATATATTTACACAACTTTCTACTTCATAAGTAGTATAATAAAAATTAATGAATATTTCAATAACAAATAAATAACTTAAGGAAACAAAACGTGACGTCATATACTCATTTGCTGTTAGCGTATTAATTATTTTTAATTAAAAATATTAATTTGCTGGTGATCGCATTAGATTTTCTTGATGACTACGCGGACTGTAAGTTTAGAATATCTGTTCTGGAGCTATCACCTAAAGTGGCATTTTCTTTCTCCAGCAGGTATGAAAGAGATTATAAGTATCGTTACAAATTTACTTCAGAGAGAACAATCTATATCAAAAGAAGGTATTCTATAGGGACATTATGAGTTTCCAAAGAAGTAGACGTTATTTTCTATCCATAATCTTGAACCAATTTGCATAGGAAAAACAGATGAAAAAAGTAATATTTGTTCGTCGATCAAACAAGATTTCTATATTTTTATCATGAACAAGAGCATCGATAAAGTTGCTATTTCACCAGAGCAATACCAGAGACCAAAAATATTATTGTTTATCGCTTCATAAATATACAAATTAAACATCTTATGTAAAACCGGAGGTTGGTGAACCTTTACAGTCTTCTCCGTATTTCCCCTGCAAACAATATCACGTGATCAGCTATCCCTCTGCTGCTCCAATGATGAATTGTAGAGAAAAGAGACAGCTGTAGTTGATAGAGAGTTGAAAGCTGTTCATCTGAGCAGGAACTAATGGCCGGCTGCACAAAAGATCCCTTCTGTTAGATTGAGTCCACATTGCCGAGCTTCTGTTTGCATTGGATGTACTTTCGCTTCACTTGTGGATAAAAGATTCCTTTCAGCCATTTCCAAAACATTTGGTTTATTGGTCTTGAACAAAGTACAAGAAGTGCAGAAAAGAATATTCAAATTCTTTACAACTCGGCTGTTTTCGAAACTTTAATTCACAATCTTCATTTCACTTCTTTTTTTTTTACATTTCATTTCTTTGCATATTTTGTTACTGGTAGTATCTATTCATTTGCTTCACCAATAAACCATATGATTTGAGAATAACTGGAAGGAATCTCTTATTCCCAAATGTAGAGAAACTACATCCAGTTAAAATGGAAGCTGTTTATTTCACTTCGAAACACGATATTTGTTGGTTTGGTATATATATACACTGGTTTGTTGAAACGTTTAATCAGTTAATCTCTCGCCGCCTTACCATAGAAATTAGGAATGAATGGCAATAAATAGCAAAAAACAGTAAACTGAATTTGTCACACTATAGAGGAGAAATTAGCACTGACAATGGAAGTTTTTCAGAGAGGTTACAAATTCCTACCACGTGGCCATTACTGGAAGAAAGAAAAATATTCTTATTTCCAGCTTTGCGCTTTGAACAGCGCAAGCTCTATTGTCGTAATTCTTGAACTAAGTGAAATTAGTTGAAAGATCTGGAAAGGAAAGAATATATTAGAGTGAATAAAAGACTAAACCTATTAGAGTGAATAAAAGACCCTGGAAGACTAAACCCGAATTCAGGTAAATGAAACCTATGTAGTAGGAGGCAATAAAATAAAATCTCCAAATCTTTTCAGCGCCAGATGTAGAAGTAGATTCAATGGGAGAAACTGCGGTAGACGAAATGGCCTGATTCGACCAGAACATCGTCCGCTATATTGTTTTTATTAAATCTTCTCTCGAAATAGTAAAGTAACTGCATTATCAAAAATATTGAATTGGGTTATTTTACCTCTGAGCTACACTCTTTGCACATGATAGTACCCAGTCACAAAAACCCCCAAGACCTCAGAGAGAGTTTCGGTAAGGTGATCCACAACACAACTCTTAGAAGACATATGGAAGCGTCCCACCAAGGCCATCCAGCGTGTTCTTTAATGTTCCCAGAGTATGGGCTCTCCTGCATGCTGTACGACGGTTTAATGATCCATCCGACGGGCGGCGGGCTTTTCAAATCATCAGTATCCTCTTTCTCAATGAGGGCAGGAAGAGGGGAGGTTAGCGGAGATCAAATAGAAGAGATCGTGATTGGCGGACGATAGCTCAGCGATCAGAGCACCTGACTTCTTATCAGGAGGTCGGTGGGTTCGTATACCACTTGGTTCTACGGTATATATACACATGTATATTCCATCTACACTCTCCCTACACAAGGTCAGTAGGGGGACACCGATGGGCTTGGAAATGCTGTCGTTCGGCTGTTAATCGGTAGCCCTTGTGCGGGAGAGCCATACCCTGTGCACATTAAAGAATACACTGAGTGGCCTTCACGGGAGACTGCCATCTGTCTCTCATCAGCTGTTCCAGTGGGTCCCTTCCCCCAACCTTCTCTGAGCCTTCGGGATCCTTGTGACCTGACCATTTAGCCCATTGTGTGCAAAAAAAAGTGTCGCTCAGAAGTAAAAGAACCCAACTTAACGCAATCCCAGATTCATAACTGTTATAAAGACGCATTAAACTACCCCTGAAAATACTGTTTTGTCCCTAATAGTAGCATATTTGCCGATAGTTTTTTTTTTAAAATTAAGTACACTTTACATACTTTTCTTGACATTAAAAAATACACGTGTTCTTTGCCTCTCATTTCTGTTGAAACTGACGTCGAAAAATTTATCGAGTGATGAAAATAATACATTTTATTAACCAAAATTCTGAAGTTATATTAATCGTCAATACTGCCGACTGTTGCACTTGCAAGAACATCACAACCTGACCTTCGGAAAATTGACATTGCTAGAGTGCAAAACATGATCATCTTCTGTTTGGTCGATCTCTGATCTTCAGAGGAGAACCAAGAGCAATCAGTTGGAAATGGTTGGAAAGAGAATAAGAAACAACCTCTTTCCGATCCGATTACTTCTCTTACTGTTTGGTCTTGAATGAATCAACATCGCATTACTTCTAATGGATGGCCCTTTTACATTAACTTCTAAGCGGTTGCTTTCCTTACAACTCTTACGTTTATCTTCAATATTTAAACTTTCTAACTCCAAACCACTTGAAAGTGTAATTCCAACTGAAACAAAAACACCTTTTGACACAAAAAAAAACATTTTTTTTGTTAGTTCTACAACGCAAAGCGTTATCGGTATATATAAAATTTACTGCAAATTTTAAGTTGCAACACAAATCTAATAATACATTTGAGTTAAGTTGTTTTACTTCTGAGCGTCACTTTTTTACACACAATGGGCTGTGGCCAGGTCACAAGAACCCCGAGGGATCAGAAAAGGTTGGGGGGGGGGTAAGGGCACCCACTGGACAACTGTTGGAGGTAGATGGTAGCCTGCTAACAGTGTTCTTTAATGTGCACAGATTATGGCTTCCCGCACACACGGTAAAGGGCTTAACGTCCCATCCGACGGACAGCGACCTTTCAACTCATCGGTGTTCCCTTCCTCACCGAGGGAAAGGTCACCACCCTTGCCCTCGGTGAGGAAGGGAACACCGATGAGGTGGGGGTGGTTAGCAGAGATAAATGTCAAGCGTGGACCACTTAGGACTCGAAACTAAAAATTTCATATTTCATAACCTAAACTTGATCATTCTTTGAGCTCTATCGACTGAGTCCAATGATCCCCTCCCACTTTCCCCTCCCACTTTTATAGGTCGACTTGGTTTAAATACATATATGGTAAGAGAGAGGTGTAATTTATATTATTTTGCTAATACAAGATTATTTTAATTGCGTAGGAAAAAAGTTTGTAAATGTACATATGTTCTTTAGTTGGGTTGGGTTGTTTTACCTCTGAGCGGCACTTTTCTGCACAGCATGGGATAAATGGCCAGGTCACATGGACCCCTAAGGCTCAGAGAAGGTTGGGGGAAGGGATCCACTGGAACAGCTGTTAGGAGACAGATGGTATCCTTCCGTCAAGGCCATCCAGTGTTCTTTAACATGCACAGGGTATGTTTCTCCCGCATACAGGCCCACGGCTTAACATTCCATCCGAGGGCAGCGGCCTTTACAAGCCCATCGGTGCTTACTGAGGGCATTACTCAGGTACCCTACTTACTGAGGGCATTACTTAGGGCTACCGACTGAGCCAGCTTAGACCCAAACTGCTGGAACAGCAGCTAGCTCCTAACCGCTATGCCAGTTAAGGCTATTGTTATGTGCTTAAACGTTACATGATAATTTTTAGTTGTTAATACTCATTTTGATATATATTTAGTATTAAACAATCTCGATGAGCTAATGGTCTTAAGGTGTTTACATTGTAATAACATAAATTCATATCAGAACATAAATAATACATTCACGAAAACATTCAAAGAGAAACTCAAATTTGCATCCTATATGAGGCTTTTCAAAGCCCCCGAAGGCATCTTCGAATTTTTTGTGTGTTTGTCTAATTCTAATTCTATCCAGTCTATGCCAATAATGTGCCAAGTGAACTGGATAATTCTTTTGCTGCTTTAAAAAATGCTCCAGATGTTTTGTAAGACTTTTTTGTAAAACAATTTTACATGATCACAAACATTTTACGTCGGAATTGTTAAGTCTCAGAATTTCTGAAGTTCTACTCTATCGAAAAGGGTAAACAAATTCTTTCCTCTGTAGAATATGGAAAAAAAAGAGGATTTTAATTTTATTTTCTCATGCTATCTCAATTATATGACACACGTATTATATTAGATATGAACTTAGGTTCTTTTAGTGTTCTGCTCTATTTCACTGCCTGCATATTCAACGAAAGTCGTCATGAAAGCATTGGAGGCAATTTAATGAGTTTTGTCCCTGCATTTCTGTTGTAAGAAAGCTTTTCGTTGATTACTACTTTTTTTGTGCTTAAAGTTTACATAATCTGCTATTTCATTCCACATGAATAATCTAAATACTTCGAATTCAGTATTGCTTTTCATGTTGTTATTTGCATTGTGTTCAGAAAGGCTGTGTATTTTGAGCATTCCATCGAAGGAAATAATTTGTTATTTGTTTAGCTTTCAAATGTATTGTTACGACAGATGAACGCGCTGTAGTGGGTTTCTGAAAAACGTGACATGAACGCTCGCCTGTGCTTCTGCGTGAGATTTATGTAACAAACGAATTGGAACATAGAACCGATCTGAAATTTAAGAAAGCCAGAATTGTAATGTTGGAGTTGTGGATATGTGAAAGAGGACGCACTTAGTATATACGCGATAAGTGTTTGAAAAGAAGAAACATTTTTATATGGGGAGTGACGTGGGAGGTTGATTAGTTTGATTAGTTTTAAATCTAATGAGTTAACACAGATAATTAGAATGATTTGTGCCTGAAGTGTGGGATAAAGAAAAGGACATTTACTATAAAAATTAAGTACACTTTGATCAATTGAGTAGACAGAGCTGGTTTTAACTAGCTCTGTCTACTCAATATTTTAATTCAAATTTTTATTCATTGTAAATCAATCTCTGTCTTGAGAGTCCATCGAGGTCGAAGGCTCTGCTCACCGGTTTGGGCCCCGGTTGGACAGGCTAATACCTCTGTCTCAGAAGTTAAGGGCCCCGCTGACCGACTTGGTCCGTTGCGTTGGACAGGGCCCCGACAGTCGAGCCCAACTAAGAATTCCCACCACGGGAGCCGAGGCAACTTGGATCTACATATCCTTGTTTGTGGCTAATCGGGGAATAGATTAAATTTAGGTTTCGACTGATGGATGAGCTTTACTCCTATAGTACTGTTCGTCATTAGGTAGTCGGGGATGAGCTGTATCTATATGTTACTGTCTTGCTCCTGACCGTAGTTAGTGGTGAATATGGCATTTCCATATACTGGTATGCTTCAGGCGGAACTAGTGGGTCTTGCCTCATATATATATTTACCTGTCCTACCGCCCCCTTTTCAGAAAAAAATTACTCAGCACCCGCCAGGAAATCTACCTTCTTTAAGCGAACAAACAGAAAGATGCAGTGACAAATTTGCGTTCTTTTATGTATCTATATTTCTACCTACGTCCTACAACATATTAAAGAAAGATGTTGTTGTAAATAAGACACCTTGAAGCTTGAAATTATAAAATTATTTATTAAAATCAACCATAGTAACATTCGCATTATATACAGAAAATTAAGATAACGAAGGATAATTTTATGTGTTTATTTGGAAAATAATCACTACGACTTTAACTTTATGTTACACAACAGATGAAACATGTACGAATGGTTTTACAAAATTTTCTTATCTTCCCTTCTTTCTTTATGCTTCCACCGCCCCCCAATTGCACCCGAGGCTACTACCGACCCCTGGATCGTTCCAGCGCCCCCCAGGGGGCGGTATCGCTCACTTTGGGAAACATAGACCTAAACTGGCACAGGTGGGACTAGAACTAGGAACTGCAGATTACGAGTCTGGCGTGCTACCGACTGGGTCAACCCCCCCCCCCCCGCCCCGCCTGCAAGAATATGCAAACTTCTATTGAATAAAAAACATTGTATTTCGAATAAAAAACGTTCTGCATTGTTATAAAATAATCTATTTTAAAATAAACTGATTCGATAGGAAATGTTCTATTTTAATGAAAAGCATTTTATAGAATAGAAACCTTTCTCTATCAATCAGAAACATTCCACTTAAACGAAACAAACCTACTTCAGTTGTATACATTCTACTGCAGTCGATTGCATTCTACTTTAATAGAAAACATCCCACTTAAACGGAAAGTGTACAATAGAAAGCATTTTGCCATCTTCTCTAATCAAAGGGAACTATCTAGCTAACTGAGGAAATTAAGTGTATTGTTTTCTCGGCTACAGTGCTGTTACAATTTAAGGGCAGCGTAGAGGCAGTTAATCCCAATCGATTCTCTTGGAGATGCTGGAGAAAGATCTGCTCCAGGGCGTCAGCAACTGTCTTCCTGACACCTCAACAACTATGCCGTCGTTCGCCAGCAGAGTTGCTAGACAGTGTGTCTAGCAAATGTCGTTCTCTCTGTCTCTGATTCTGCGTTGCAAAAGCTTCAACGAATCCCAGGAGGTTTTCCATACGTATACGAGAAATAAATGCGTTCTTAAAAATTTAGTGTAAAACCTCATTTATTGGACGGGAGTCTTATCAAGATGATGGAATTTCACTTTTATTGGGTAAGGAATCTCATGGGTATCGATTGTCAGTTTTTTTTAAACATAGAAACTTGGTTCCTCTTAAAAGTTCAATTTCCTTCCCATTTTAGCTTGATCTTTAGTTTCTTAATATTTTAAAACGTTAGCCATAATCTGTTTTCACGGCAAAAGAAAATTTTATACATTAACAAAAAAAAAGAAGAAATTTTTAAAACTGAATTATTATAACAATTTATTTACTTATGTCATCACAACTTTTAAAATTCTAATAGGGAGGACAGCTGTTGAGAGACAGATGGTAGCCTCCCGTCAAGGCCATCCAGCGTGTTCTTTAACGTGCACATGGTATGGCTCTCCCGCATACGGCCCCACGGCTTAACGTTCCATCCGACTGCGGCCTTTCCTAGCCCATCAGTGTCACCTACTGCATTATTAGATCACATTTTTACTCCAAATTAAAAGGCCAGAAGCCAACACCTCCTATAACAGAAGGCCAATGAAACAAATTTATGACATCAGTTTAAGTAGTCCTGCTATATAAATAATTCTTATATTTTTCGTTCTAATATTATTACTGGTGAACTGTTGTGCAAATCTTTATACTAATGTTTATCTATAAATATGTTTTATTTAGAAAGATATTTTTCGTTTTTATGTTTTTATTATTAAACTAGCTGAACGTACCGGCGCTGCCCGGGTGTCACTTTTAATCTGTAATTCTTCTTTTCAATGCATCAAAGATAAATTTTGTAATCTCTCTCCCCCCCGACAATTTAGCACAGATTTTCAACAGGAAGAAATTTGCCCGGTGTTGGCTTGGACCGTTGTTGACGTCAGCGAGCTCTCTCATAGCCCGTGGCTTAGTTTCTGTTTAAGCTATCGAGGTTATTATTTCCTTATCACAGAATTTGTCACCCTTTGACTCCGTTTTTTTTATTTTTTTTTATGTAGAATGGAAAATGAATCTCTCATTCGAGCAGGATTATTTTTCATGTAAAACTGCGAAAAATAAAGATTTACTGTTTGGTAGAAATCACTTAATCGTGTCAGTATTGAAAGTAAGGAAGGTGTGATTTACTTGGAGAAGACTTGAAAGTTATTTCAATTGCAGCGATTGTCCACTGGGGCCCACAAACGCTTTGCGGATTTGTTAGAGATAATTTTACAAATGATCTGAAGCGGTAGGCAACGAATCCTTTCTGTAAGCGATCTTCTGATGGAAGCAGCGATAAGGCTTAATTGAGTCTCATTGATTATCGAGCAAATTACTTCAGCCGAACACCCTCCAAGTATAAAGTATCCTCCTCTAGTGTAAGGTTAAGAGGAAACTGAATAGAGGAGTTTCCCTGCCGGCTACTTGTCGTAAAAGGATGCATTCACTCGTTGAATTTCAAGTTACCATTACAACTAGAATTCCCCACGGGTGATTCGCTAAGTGATACTTTAATACAAAAGAGTTTAACTTTACAAGCCTCTAACTTCCAAGTAAAATTAACAGGGCTGACGCTCTTGACTAATAAGCAACTGGATGTGCTAAGGGTGATGTTATGTTCTTTGCTAATAAAAAACTGGTTGTGCTAAGGGTGATGTTATGATCTTTGTTAATAAAAAAACTGGTTGTGCTAAGGGTGATGTTATGTTCCTTGTTAATAAAAAACTGGTTGTGCTAAATTCTTTTTTAACCAATGAGGAATGGATGGAGCTTAGATCTTTGCCAATAAGAAACTGATTATAATGAATTATGTTAATGAAATATAGTTGATGCTAATATCTATGTTGACAATAAAAAAACTGATGAGATATAAGCTCATTTGCTAAAAAAAACTTGTGTATAATATTCATTGCTCTTCATAATTAAGGAAGTTGAACAAAATTGGAAATATATTAATAAATCCTCTTTGGAACTTGGCGAAAGTTTCAGACGATATTCAGCGTGAAATGATTCGCATATATCGGTTATTAAATTTGCAGAAGACTTTTCAATATGCAAATTAAGCTGCCGATAAAAGCAGCTTCAGGAACGGGTTCTTCTCATTTCGGATTACAGTTTTATTAAGAGGCAAAGGAGGAATCATTTGGATGACGGTGAGAGATGGAGAGCCATCTGACGGATGGAAGGAGGACAGTCTCTTAGAGAGGTTGCCACATTCCTGAATCACACGACTATTCCCTCATTAATAACAAGAGAATAGAAGTGGGGGAGCATAAATTTGGCGTCATAGGGAAAAGCATTTCTGTGGGGGGAGGGCAAAGTTATCTTGCAATTACTTCAGTATTTCAAAGACCATTGATAGCTTTTTTCATGACAAACAGTTTGGTTGCAGATAAGGGTTGGTTTATTTTACCTCTGAGCGGCACTTCTTTACACACAATGAGCAAAATGACCAGGTCACAAGGACCCCGAGGGCAACTGTTGGGAAGCAGATGGTAGCTTCCCGTCAAGGCCATCGAGCGCTTAAAGTGCAGATGCTATAGCTCTCCTTCCGCATACGGAACCACGGATTAACGTCTCATTCGACGAACGCTGTCCTTTCTAAGCCCATCGGTGTCTCCTATTGACTGTGGGCAGGGTGGGGAGTTCTGCGGAAATAACCCAACGCTGGCCCAGCTGGGACTCGAATCTGGGAATCTGGGTTCATAATCTGCAGGCTACCGATTGGCACGCTACCGACTGAGCCTCCCCGGCCCCTAGGTAGATAAGGAGGTAAAACTCCTGAAGAAGTTATTTTCAAACTAATCTGTAAATGAAAGAAACAGAAAGTTTTGTGTGACGTTTCAGTAGGAATGTAAATTACATATCTATTTGAGCAAGGTGGGAAGGAATGACACGTTTCTTTTTTCTTCTCGTTTCTTTTATTGCATAAAGGAAAAGTCAAAGAACTCACGAGTTTTTCGAAACGTGAAAAAAAAACATCTCATTTTCGAAAGTGAAGCTGAAAAGACAAGATTCGTGGCGCTCACCTCGACATCTTATAATATATGGGCTCGTGCGCACCTCACCAAGAATAAAAGGAATGGGAGGAAGGGTGTCTTCGAAAACGACATCTTTATTCGAAGTGATGATGATCGATTCCTTTCTACTGCGAGCAAAAAAAATTCTTTCAAATGTGAAGAAGACTTCTGGATTAAATATTTCTGCTCGCCTTCTAATCTTTTACGTTCTGATATAAAGTACGGAAAAAATGATTATGAGCGAAAAAAAAAATCAATGTAAGGTTTTTTTTATCTCCAGTAGGTTTAAAGTTTACGTGAATTCCATAAAGTGGATTTCAAATGCTCACAATTGGCAGGGGATCTATAGCTTATTGAGCTATGGGTTGGGCTATTTTACCTCTGAGGAGCACTTCTTTGCACAGAATGGTTAAAGGGTCAGGTCACGAGGACTCCGAAGGCTCAGAGTTGGAAGGGACCCACTGGATAGCTGTTTGGAGACAGATGGCAGCCTCCTGTCAAGGTCATCCAATGTGTTCTCTAACGTACATGGCTCTCCTGCACACAGAACCATGGCTTTAATGTCCCATCCGACGGACGGGGGCCTTTCCAAGCACATCGGTATCCCCTACTGACCGTGGGCAGGGCGGGGAATTTTGCGGAGATAAATCTCAACGCTGACCCAGCTGGGACTCGAACCTGGGAACTTCAGATTACAAGCCTGGTGCGCTACCGACCGAGTAACCCCTACCACCATTGCCCTATGAGAACGGTCGATGCATTAACTGAGCATGCTCATAGTCTCCCCAGTTCGCCATCCAAGCTATCCCACGTTTACTCTTATTACTGCAGGAAATCATGGTTAAAGCAAAAACTGAAAACCATTTCTTATTTTGCATTTCCCAAAAAAGTATTATTCTCATTGAAATGAAAAAGGGGAAAAAATAATTTAAAAAAACACGTGACCTGATTTCACAAGTGAAGCAGAAAAACCCGCCAAATTGTCACGAACACTCTATAAATAAGTGATCAAAAGAGGAATTTCGTAATAAAAATCTTAAACGAAACAAAACTGGAATGTTTTCCTTACACTTTCATTCACTGCAAATAAAATCCAATTACCTGCCATCGAATTACTCTAAACGGAATGTTTTTTCTAAACGTATGCAACGCGCTGAACTTAAATATATTAAAGACCTTTCTTTATTTTGTTAAGTTTCCTCTCAAAGCTTTTGGAGTCCTTCACTTGATGCGAAAGGAAGCAGAAATCTTCTCTCCCACACCTAAGTCAATAAAACCGATCCCCAGGAAGAAAACATCTTGGGAAATGTTTTTCTTTTTAAATTAATGATGTGATTAGAGATGTGATGATTGTCACGAAGCGCACGCGGCGGATGTTAGCAGCGGGGGAAATTAAGCGCGCTGTTATGAGCAATGAAGAGATAGTGGGAAAAGAAATAACTGCTCCTGTGCTGCTCAACCGAAAGAGACGTTAGAGACGGGAATTTCCAAAAATAGCAGTTGTTGCGTAATTGCAAATTGCCGTGAGCGAAGCAAATTATACGAAAGTTTCGTAGGCGTTTCAAAACTAAGTGGAAATTTCCATGTGACAAAATAAACATATCATATATTATTTTTAAAAATTTTTCTACCGGAAGTTTTTTCGGCAGAACGCTGAGTTGTTACTTATTGTTTCCCACCCCCTTATGTGTATTTACTACCTACAGAAGTAAAGGCAAAGATTCGTATTAGTGTAGACTTTGGAATTTCAGGATTTTTAATTTTTCAACTTTTGAAAATTTTTATCGTTTTGAACAATGCATGTTTACATGCTTATATTTACAAGAGCATACGGTTTGTTTGTAACAAGAACTGCTGTTGAACCCATGGCTCATTATAAAAGAATTTGCAACTCATAAACGAAATAATCAATGCACTGTCTGGTTCATTTCTTTCAATATTTTTGACCAAACATTTTTAGGTGCATAACAAAACGATTTTGCCAATTCAGAGTACTCATTAAAAACGTATATTTTTGTTTTCCAATCAAGGCATTTTAATCATTTATTAATAATACAGTTTTTTTTCTCAATTCATTACTCATTAGATACGTTTACGTTTTCAAGTAGAAAATGTTTCCTGCCACCCTTTAAGTTTTTTTTATCCTGCAACCTTTTAAGAATATATTTTTCCAGATGCTTTTTAAGAACATATTTTTTACCTGTGATTACTAATATTTATTAAAAGTAATTTATGTATTAATATTTGCTAAAAATAATATTTTAAAACTTTATAATGTCTCTGTATTTGAGAGGTGTTGGGTGTGGACAGAGGTCCAGGAACGCCCTAATGTCAAAAAAAAATAATCTCATTCTCTAGAACAGGAAGATAAAGAAACTTGAATACGTTTTGGTCAATTTGGATTAGCTCTGGTTAAAGAGTAAGATCATGAAAATTGACTTTATTTGTAAACCCAAACTTCAGTAAAAATTTGGTATATTTTATACTTTAGTTGTTAATTTTAAAAAATAAGTTTTAGTTTCTTTAGTTTTTTCGATGAAAATATATAATGCCCTTTATAATTAAGTGTTCAGTAAATGTTCGTCTTTCAAAAAATAGGAACAAAATTTCCTTGGTATACACCCTAATGAAATGTAATGCGCACAGCTATGGGATAATATATTGATAGATTATAGAATACCGAATAGGGTGTTTGAACAATGTGCCTAAGGGTTTCAGAAAGAGTGGGAGATCTAGGATGCGGGTTGGGTTGTTTTACCTCTGAGCGGCACTTTTTTGCACACCATGGGCTAAATGGCCAGGTAACATGGACCCCGAAGGCTCAGAGAAGGTTTGGGGAGGGGACCCACTGGAACAGCTGTTGGGAGACAGATGGTAGCCTCCCGTCAAGGCCATCCAGCGTGTTCTTTAAAGTGCACAGGATATGGCTCTCCCGCACATGGGGCCATGGCTTAACGACCCATCCGACGGACGGCGGTCTTTCCAAGCCCATCGCTGTCCCCTACTGACCGTGGGCAGGGCGGGGAATTTTGCGGAGATAAATCTCAAAGCTGACCCAGCTGGGGCTCGAACCTGGGAATTACAGATTACGAGCCTGACGCGCTACCGACTGAGCCACCCCCGGCCCCCTAGGATGCGGTGGGCAGACAATGTCAAACAGGACCTTGTTAGAATTGGTGTGCAGTGGCCAGATGCAGCAGATGTAGCTCAGGACAGACTTGCTTGGAGAACTAAATTGCACGGTCTGGTTGGACCTCCGTAGCCCATGGCTGCTGGAGGAGGACGATTGGTGGTGGAAAGCTTTCAACAATCTAACAACATAACATTTTCAACAATCTAACAACATAACATTTTCAACAATCTAACAACAATCTAACACATTACGTTTTGTGGCTTTCTTTACCAAGTTAGCATATGTCCTCTTCTATCAGTTTATGAAACAAAATTGTGGAGAAAAAGTTTTGTGTTTAGTGATATACATTGCTTCAAAAAAAAAATTCTTTCCTAAGTGTTTTTAGTTTTTGAATTTCAAGAGAAGAATCAATCGTTTATGCAGGGTGTTTATAAAGTAACTATCCATTTTCCTGAAAACGCTGACTGATCACTTTCAATTTTGTGAATAAAAGATGAAAGTTAAAGAAACTACTATTTTAAGTATTAGTTTAGATTGATGGGTGTTTTACTCTGAGCTTCGCTTTTTTTGACACAGTGGGCTAAATGGTCAGGTCACAAGGATCCCGAGAGCTCAGAGAACGTTGTGGAGGGAATCTACTGGACAACTGTTGGGAGACAGATGGTAGCCTCCCGTCAAGGCCATCCAGCGTGTTCTTTAACGTGCACAGATTATGGTTCTCCTACGTACTAGGCCACGGAAGTTACTCCCCTCTTACCAAGAAAAATTAATTGGAAAATTAGTTTTGTTATATAGTATCACGTTACCAAGATTTAATGCTGTTGCTTTTTTTATTCCTTTAAAGAAATTTAAATTTTATATTTTTACGTTTTATTTAGTTGTTAAATGTATTTTTTTTTCTTTATTATTAAAAAAATCATTTTTTACGCGTATTTTCAATAATAACTTACTTTTATGTTTTGTTCTCGGCCATCCTTAGTTGCATTATGGTATGACGTATTCATAATTGCTATATTGGCAACTGTACTCATTAATGAAAAACTCGACCTAACTATTTCTATCTTGAAACATTGATTCGTTTTTTGCCCCCACTGCCGGAAAGTTTTTGCCCTTGCGTGAAACATATCCCTCCTCCTGAAAACATATCTGCTGGCTCCCAAGCTTAGAGTGGGTCCTCAAGAGCTCGTAATTTCAATTCCCAGATTCGAGTCCCACCTGGGCCAGCGTTGAGATTTATTTCCGTAAAGCTCCCCATCCTGCCCTCGATCTGAAAGGGGTTCGGTTGGGTTGTTTAATCTCTGAGCGGCACTTTTTTTGCACACCATGGGCTAAATGGCCAGGTCACATGGACCCCGAAGGCTCAGAGAAGGTTGGGGGAGGGGAACCACTGGAACAACTATTGGGAGACAGATGGCAGCCTCCCGTCAAGGCCATCCAGCGTGTTCTTTAACGTGCACAGGGTATGGCTCTACCGCACACGGGGCCACGGCTTAACGTCCCATCCGACGGACGGCGGCCTTTTCAAGCCCATCGGTGTCCCCTACGGATCGTGGGCAGGGCGGGAAATCTGAAAGGGCACAGCGAAGTGCTTGGAAAGGCCGCCGTCCATCTGATGGGACGTTAAGCTGTGTCTTCTTGTCTGGGAGAGCCATATCTTGTGCACGTTAAAGAACACGCTGGATGGCCTTGACGTGAGCCTATCAACTTTCTCCTAACAGCTGTCCAGTGGGATCCTTCCCCCAATTCTTTTCATTTCCCCCAATTCAACAAAGAAATGTCCTCTTGGTTTTAGAGTATGCCGAGAGAGCTTTGAAGATATGCACAACAAAGACTTAGCTCTGCCTTCCAATGAGATTCGCTTACGCCCTCTGTTGGCATTTGACAAACAAATGAAGCCTCTTCCCTTATTTATTCGCTCCGCTCTGCTACAGGAGACAACAGTGTTCCGTTCCAACATACAACAGTTAGGTTCAATCTGAAATGTCTTAGGGAACCATTCTAGAAAGACGATCTTCACAGATGCCTTTGTTTCCGAGTGACTTCTCATGTCGAAGGAGTGAAATGCCGAATCGGATTAGTAAACTTCTTGATAGAGTTATTCCCAGTAAAATGAAACCTCTTGACAAAAGAGATGATTATTTGAAAGGTGAGTTGTTGTGAAGGACTGAGCCACAGAAATTCGAGCTGAATTAAAATTATTACAGAAATTTCAGCAATTATTATTCGGCAGTATTGTGAAGTGGAGTCCAAATAATTAAACAAATAATAATTGAACTTTATTTAAAAGGTAAGGCAATTCATTCGCTTGAAATGAGTAAAACTTGAAGTATTCATTTTATAAGCTAAAGGATGATTATTATTGATTATCTTTTAGTGACAAACTCTAACAGAATATAACATTCGAAACTTTCGTTCGAATTTTACCCGTTGCAATGCTTTCTATTTTACAAATTATGAATCGATCATTACAAAATAACTACATTACTTCTTTAGGTTGGGTTGTTTTACCTCTGAGCGGCACGTTTTTGCACACCATGGGCTAAATGGCCAGGTCACATGGACCCCGAAGGCTCAGAGAAGGTTGGGGGAGGGGACCCACTGGAACAGCTGTTGGGAGACAGATGGTAGCCTCCCGTCAAGGCCATCCAGCGTGTTCTTTAACGTGCACAGGGTACGGCTCTCTCGCACACAGGGACACGGCTTAACGTCCCATCCGACGGACGGCGGCTTTTCCAAGCCCAGCGGTGTCCCCTACTGACCGTGGGCAGGGCGGGGAATTTTGCGGAGATAAATCTCAACGCTGACCCAGCTGGGACTCGAACCTGGGAATTACAGATTACGAGCCTGGCGCACTACCGACTGAGCCTCCCCCGCCCCGCATTACTTCTTTAATCAGGGGCGTAGCGAAGGACTGTGGTTGGGGGGGGGGGAATGAAAATTTTCCAACTCGCAAATCAAATTTTGCCAAATGTCCTGTCGCCAAAAATGCTCCTTTTGATACGTTAATTACGTCCCGTGTTTGTCACATGCCAACACCGGACATAAGGAAAAATTTTATTTCCGAGTTGGCACGTTTGGCAACAGGTCGTCCTGTATTGGAGCATTTTTGATATGTGTTTGTTTACCGAAAAGTTAATACGTCGTCCTGTATTGGAGCATTAATGATATGTGTTTGGTTACTGAAGAGTTAATACGTCGTCCTTAAAAGTAAGACTTTTAAATAAATTATGTCTCTGTCAGGGACGTAGATAGAATTTCACTCCGTGAGGGGGGGACAACATTTTACCAAGCGGCTTCGAATTTTGCCGACTGCGTAGATTTTGCCAACTTGCCATAATTTCAGAGGAAAAATCCAAGTACTTATATCTCACCTGAATTTCACCAAGTCACTTTCAATTCTGCCAACTCCCCTAGATATTATCCAGTTGTCTCGATTTTACCAACTCTACTTAAATTCACAAAACCAATCCCAATTTCCACAACTTGCCGTAATTTTACAGAAAAATTCCAATTTTTTACATCTGCCCTGATTTTGGCAGGTCACTTTAAATTTTATTAACTCTCCTTAATTGCACAAAAACAAGCCCAATTTTGCAACTCGCCTGCATTTCACCAAGTGGCTTCGAATTTTGCCAACCCCCCTAGATTTTCCGAACTTGCCATAATTTTACAGAAACAATCCCAGTTTTTACATCTCACTTGAATTTTACAAGTCACTCCGAATTTTGCCAACTCCCCAAGATTTTGCCACCTCTCATTAATTTATAAAACCAATCCCAATTTTCACAACTCATCTGCATTTTACCAAGTGGCTTCGAATTCTGCCAACTCCGTAGATTTTGCCAACTTGTCATAATTTTGCAGAAAAAAATTCCAATTTTACATCTCACCTGAATTTTGCCAACTACCCCAGATATTGCCAAGTTGTCTTGATTTTGCCAACTCTCCTTAATTTCACAAAACCAATCCCAATTTTCACACTCGCTTGCATTTTACCACGTGGATTCGAATTTTGCCAAATATCCTAGATTTTGTCAACTCGCCGTAATTTTACAGAAGAAATATCCGAATTCTTCCATCTGTCCTGAATTTGACAGGTCACTCAGATTTTATCAGCTCTCCGTAATTGCTCAAAAAGAAACCTAATTTTTACAACTCGCCTGCATTTTTACCAAGTGGTTCCCAATTTCGCCAACTCCTCAAGATTTTGCAAAGAGTTCTCGATTAACTCTCCTTAATTTCGCAAAAAAAATCCCAATTTTTAAATCTCTCCTAAATTTTACCAAGTGGATTCGAATTTTGCTAAGTTGCCTTAATTTTACACAAAAACCAAATTTTTACATTTCACCTGAATTTTGCCAAGTCACTCCGAATTTTGCCAACTCCCCAAGATTTTGCCAAATCTTCAAAAGTTTGCCAAGTTGTCCCGATTTTGCCAAATCGCCAGTATTTTATGAAGTGACTTGGAATTTTGCCAACTTCTCTTAATTTTACAAAAAATCCAAATTTTCACAACTCACCTGCATTTTGCGGAGTCGATTCGAATTTTGCCAACTCCTATTTACTTTGGGGGGGGAGCTTCCCCCCGTAGCTACCTCCTCTCTCCAACACTCCACAAAGGCAAAGTAACTTCTCCAACACTCCACAAAGGCAAAGTTTGCTAAGATTTCAAAATTCAAATTTTTGTTCGATTAAAAAGATACGACGAGTGCTGTTGAAATGCGTCAAATCTGGTGCTTCACGCTTTTAACTGTTTGCACGCGAACACGCCATTTCACTCTCCGTGATTAGGAGGAACTGGGCAGGTTCGTTTCTTACATGAACAGCGATTCCTTCCGCGGGAGGCTTTGGGTTCGGTTGTTTTACCTCTGAGCGGCACTTTTTTGCACACCATGGGCTAAATGGCCAGGTCACATGGACCCCGAAGGCTCAGAGAAGGTTGGGGGAGGGGACCCACTGGAACAGCTGTTGGGAGACAGATGGTAGCCTCTCGTCAAGGCCATCCAGCGTGTTCTTTAACGTGCACAAGGTATGACTCTCTCCCGCACACGGGGCCACGGCTTAACGTCCCATCCGACGGACGGCGGCCTTTCCAAGCCCATCGGTGTCCCCTACTGACCGTGGGCAGGGCGGGGAGTTTTGTGGAGATAAATCTCAACGCTGACCCAGCTGGGACTCGAACCTGGGAACTACAGATTACGAGCCTGGCGCGCTACCCACTGAGCCACCCCCGCCCCACTCCGCGGGAGGCGCTTTTTGAGAATGATATGTGTTTGGTTACCGAACAAAGGAACTTCTCTGCGAGAGTAAGTGTTTTCATTCCAATACAAGCGGACATTCATGTAAAGGACAGTTTACTCATATTTTGATCAATAAATAAAGTTTTTTTTTTTCGAAAATAAAGCTGTTTGTCAACTCTATCATCTGTCTCCAGATTTCGAACAGGATACTGACTTGTGATGCTGCAGTTGCTCGAAAAATTGAACTATTGAAATTACAATTCAAGAATTGCTTATATAAATTTCCGGTGTTTGTGAATCGTGGAATTGAATTTTTTCGCCGAAATTATACTTTTAAACCTAATACTGCCGGAAGTTGTTTTCATGTACGTTAATGGGGATGTTTGATGGTCTTACCGAAAAGCTTCCATTTTTCCCCTTTTGGATCCCTCATCGTTGGCCCATGGAGCATTTTGACGTAGCCGTTTATTCTGTTACGTGGCACTGAAGTTCCGCTCAGATGTAAAACAACACAACATCAGAAAAAACTTGTTAAGCTCTTACATTTCGAGATCCTCTTCTGTAATATTTCTCACACATTTAATTGAATCATTTGTTCTTCTGATTATTGGCTTACAAAATAAGTTAATAAGAAAATTCCAAAGCCCTCAAAATATAGATGTTTCTAAACAGAGTGAGTGAGAATTACTGTTTCCAGACCCATTAATTATTGTTGTTATAGGAATATACAAATGTTATGTGAACTAAAATACTAGTGAAACTAAAACTAAACTTGTCTATGAGAATAACTGAAAAAAAAATGCTAATCAATATGGGATAAATTGGTCCCCGTGCTCTTGATATATTGGATTATTGACAACCAGTACATAAATTAATAGGGACACTAGAAAAGGAAAAAAAATCGCCATATCTATAAAGACAAGATTCTACATTTCAATTCCCTCCAAAAGTTGATTCCTCGCTCGCAGCGAACATTCAATCACTTGTTTCCAAAAATGAAATCATTTCTCAATTTCAGTTCTTTGCCTGAAGGTGTTTCTACAGATAGAGAAATCCATAAACCATTGTTTCCAATTTCCTCTGCCTCGAAATTCTAGATTTTTATTTTTTGTAAAGAAAAAAAAATCACGGATTTTTCTTGGCGTTTCGCCATCATTTGGTTTTAAGAGAACAGAGGTCTCGCCGACCGTCTTCAGAAACATTTGCCATTAAAACTACTGCTTCAGAAGTAAAAATAGAAAATTTTAAAATTTCTGAAGTAATTTTGGATTTCCTGAAGCACGACCTTTCGACGGAAAAATAACTATTACTGCAAATGTGAATATGTGTTTTTCCACGTTTAACCATCAACTGCTATTTCTCATAAGAAAGAAATTATTATAATAATACCTGAGGAAAGAAACAATTCTCTTTAAAGCAAATAATTCTTTAAGAAGTAGGAAATATATTTAGAATATTTACTCTTACATGAGAAGAAAAGAAGTGTCTTTGGGTTATTTTTATCACTGAGTTGTACCTTTCAGCACACAATAGGCCAAATGACCAGGCCACAAGGACCCCAAGGGCTCAGAGAAGGATGGGGCCCACTGGATAGTTGTTAGTAGGCAGATGGTAGCCTCCCGTCAAGACCATCTAACGTATTCTTTAACGTGCACAGACCACGGCTTAAAGTCTCATCCGACGGACGCACTTTTCCGAGCACATCTGTGTTCCCTACTGACAGATGACAGGACGAGAAATTTTGCGGAAACAAGCGTCTTTTCAATAATTTAACTTTTTTAGGATAAGAAAAACAAGTGTCTCATGAAATAGCTGAAAACATTTAGTTTCGTCGTGAGTGGGATTCGAACTTACGCTTCCCAGTTACATGCTCGGGATGCTCATTACTACGTCATCAGCGGCTAATCCTTTATTTTTTCATCTAATGTGACATATAAACTCTTCCGCATATTATTTGATTCGCTCGTGGCGACATCTATATCGAGAAACGGACAGCGAAATTGCTCATATGATGAAAGGCTGCTTGGCATGTAACTGGGAAGCCTGGGTTCGAATCCCACTCACGTCAAAAGTAAGTTTTTTTCCAGATATTTCAGGAATCTCATGTCTACAGGACATCCCTTGTGATGCTTTACTACTAAACAAGTGTCTTTTGAACGTTTAATTTTTATTTGATAAAGGAACAAGTATCTTTTGAATATATAATCATTATATGATAAGGAAACAGTTGCATTTGAATAATTAATTTTAAATAAGGAAAAAACTGTCGTTTCAGCATTTAAACTGCTACATAATAAAGAAATGTCTTTTTGACATTTAAATTGTTATATGATAAGGAAAGAACTGTCTTTGTCACATTTAACATTTATTAGAAAAGGAAACAAGTATCATCAGAATATTTAATCGTTACATGATAAGGAAAAAGTGTCTTTTGAATATTCAATTTTTGTATGAGAAGAAAATAAGTGTATTTAACTAACATATTCTCACATGAATAGAGTTAATTTCTCTTGAACACATCATTTCTACAATCTCGAAAATCGCCATGACTCGGACTGATATATCCGATAATCGTCAGATGCATGTATTTGGTGATAAGAAAATGTCATATTATCAGTTACAGATCAGTGGTTCTCAACCTTTTATGCTTCACGTACCCCCTGGAAATGTGTATGTAACTGGCGTACCCCTTGTATAGATAGATAAAACTATAGTTATAGTATAACAATGGGAATAAAATATAACATCTATATCAGTGGTTCTCAACCTTTTATGCTTCACGTACCCCATGGAAATGTGTATGTAACTGGCGTACCCCTTGTATAGATAGATAAAACTATAGTTATAGTATAACAATGGGAATAAAATAAAATATATATATCAGTGGTTCTCAACCTTTTATGCTTCACGTACCCCATGGAAATGTGTATGTAACTGGCGTACCCCTTGTATAGATAGATAAAACTATAGTTATAGTATAACAATGGGAATAAAGTAAAACATATATATCAGTGGTTCTCAACCTTTTATGCTGCACGTACCCCCTGGAAATGTGTATGTAACTGGCGTACCTCTTGTATAGATAGATAAAACTATAGTTATAGTATAACAATGGGAATAAAATAAAACATATATATCAGTGGTTCTCAACCTTTTATGCTTCACGTACCCCATGGAAATGTGTATGTAACTGGCGTACCCCTTGTATAGATAGATAAAACTATAGTTATAGTATAACAATGGGAATAAAGTAAAACATATATATCAGTGGTTCTCAACCTTCTATGCTTCACGTACCCCCTGGAAATGTGTATGTAACTGGCGTACCCCTTGTATAGATAGATAAAAGTATAGTTATAGTATAACAATGGGAATAAAATAAAATATATATATCAGTGGTTCTCAACCTTTTATGCTTCACGTACCCCATGGAAATGTGTATGTAACTGGCGTACCCCTTGTATAGATAGATAAAACTATAGTTATAGTATAACAATGGGAATAAAATAAAATATATATATCAGTGGTTCTCAACCTTTTATGCTTCACGTACCCCATGGAAATGTGTATGTAACTGGCGTACCCCTTGTATAGATAGATAAAACTATAGTTATAGTATAACAATGGGAATAAAGTAAAACATATATATCAGTGGTTCTCAACCTTTTATGCTTCACGTACCCCATGGAAATGTGTATGTAACTGGCGTACCTCTTGTATAGATAGATAAAACTATAGTTATAGTATAACAATGGGAATAAAATAAAACATATATATCAGTGGTTCTCAACCTTTTATGCTTCACGTACCCCATGGAAATGTGTATGTAACTGGCGTACCCCTTGTATAGATAGATAAAACTATAGTTATAGTATAACAATGGGAATAAAGTAAAACATATATATCAGTGGTTCTCAACCTTTTATGCTTCACGTACCCCCTGGAAATGTGTATGTAACTGGCGTACCTCTTGTATAGATAGATAAAACTATAGTTATAGTATAACAATGGGAATAAAATAAAACATATATATCAGTGGTTCTCAACCTTTTATGCTTCACGTACCCCCTGGAAATGTGTATGTAACTGGCGTACCTCTTGTATAGATAGATAAAACTATAGTTATAGTATAACAATGGGAATAAAATAAAACATATATATCAGTGGTTCTCAACCTTTTATGCTTCACGTACCCCCTGGAAATGTGTATGTAACTGGCGTACCCCTTGTATAGATAGATAAAAGTATAGTTATAGTATAACAATGGGAATAAAATAAAACATATATATCAGTGGTTCTCAACCTTTTATGCTTCACGTACCCCCTGGAAATGTGTATGTAACTGGCGTACCCCTTGTATAGATAGATAAATCTATAGTTATATTATAACAATGGGAATAAAATAAAACGTATATATCAGTGGTTCTCAACCTTTTATGCTTCACGTACCCCATGGAAATGTGTATGTAACTGGCGTACCCCTTGTATAGATAGATAAAACTATAGTTATAGTATAACAATGGGAATAAAATAAAACATATATATCAGTGGTTCTCAACCTTTTATGCTTCACGTACCCCCTGGAAATGTGTATGTAACTGGCGTACCTCTTATATAGATAGATAAAACTATAGTTATAGTATAACAATGGGAATAAAATAAAACATATATATCAGTGGTTCTCAACCTTTTATGCTTCACGTACCCCCTGGAAATGTGTATGTAACTGGCGTACCCCTTGTATAGATAGATAAAACTATAGTTATAGTATAACAATGGGAATAAAATAAAACATATATATCAGTGGTTCTCAACCTTTTATGCTTCACGTACCCCCTGGATATGTGTATGTAACTGGCGTACCCCTTGTATAGATAGATAAAACTATAGTTATAGTATAACAATGGGAATAAAATAAAACATATATATCAGTGGTTCTCAACCTTTTATGCTCTACGTACCCCCTGGAAATGTGTATGTAACTGGCGTACCCCTTGTATAGATAGATAAAACTATAGTTATAGTATAACAATGGGAATAAAATAAAACATATATATCAGTGGTTCTCAACCTTTTATGCTTCACGTACCCCATGGAAATGTGTATGTAACTGGCGTACCCCTTGTATAGATAGATAAAACTATAGTTATAGTATAACAATGGGAATAAAATAAAACATATATATCAGTGGTTCTCAACCTTTTATGCTTCACGTATCCCATGGAAATGTGTATGTAACTGGCGTACCTCTTGTATAGATAGATAAAACTATAGTTATAGTATAACAATGGGAATAAAATAAAACATATATATCAGTGGTTCTCAACCTTTTATGCTTCACGTACCCCATGGAAATGTGTATGTAACTGGCGTACCCCTTGTATAGATAGATAAAACTATAGTTATAGTATAACAATGGGAATAAAGTAAAACATATATATCAGTGGTTCTCAACCTTTTATGCTTCACGTACCCCCTGGAAATGTGTATGTAACTGGCGTACCCCTTGTATAGATAGATAAATCTATAGTTATATTATAACAATGGGAATAAAATAAAACGTATATATCAGTGGTTCTCAACCTTTTATACTTCACGTACCCCATGGAAATGTGTATGTAACTGGCGTACCCCTTGTATAGATAGATAAAACTATAGTTATAGTATAACAATGGGAATAAAATAAAACATATATATCAGTGGTTCTCAACCTTTTATGCTTAACGTACCCCCTGGAAATGTGTATGTAACTGGCGTACCTCTCATATAGATAGATAAAACTATAGTTATAGTATAACAATGGGAATAAAATAAAACATATATATCAGTGGTTCTCAACCTTTTATGCTTCACGTACCCCCTGGAAATGTGTATGTAACTGGCGTACCCCTTGTATAGATAGATAAAACTATAGTTATTGTATAACAATGGGAATAAAATAAAACATATATATCAGTGGTTCTCAACCTTTTATGCTTCACGTACCCCCTGGATATGTGTATGTAACTGGCGTACCCCTTGTATAGATAGATAAAACTATAGTTATAGTATAACAATGGGAATAAAATAAAACATATATATCAGTGGTTCTCAACCTTTTATGCTTCACGTACCCCCTGGAAATTTGTATGTAACTGGCGTACCCCTTGTATAGATAGATAAAACTATAGTTATAGTATAACAATGGGAATAAAATAAAACATATATATCAGTGGTTCTCAACCTTTTATGCTGCACGTACCCCCTGGAAATGTCTATGTAACTGGCGTACCCCTTGTATAGATAGATAAAACTATAGTTATAGTATAACAATGGGAATAAAATAAAACATATATATCAGTGGTTCTCAACCTTTTATGCTTCACGTACCCCCTGGAAATGTGTATGTAACTGGCGTACCCCTTGTATAGATAGATAAAACTATAGTTATAGTATAACAATGGGAATAAAATAAAACATATATATCAGTGGTTCTCAACCTTTTATGCTTCACGTACCCCCTGGAAATGTGTATGTAACTGGCGTACCCCTTGTATAGATAGATAAAACTATAGTTACAGTATAACAATGGGAATAAAATAAAACATATATATCAGTGGTTCTCAACCTTTTATGCTTCACGTACCCCCTGGAAATGTGTATGTAACTAGCGTACCCCTTGTATAGATAGATAAAACTATAGTTATAGTATAACAATGGGAATAAAATAAAACATATATATCAGTGGTTCTCAACCTTTTATGCTTCACGTACCCCCTGGAAATGTGTATGTAACTGGCGTACCCCTTATATAGATAGATAAAACTATAGTTATAGTATAACAATGGGAATAAAATAAAACATATATATCAGTGGTTCTCAACCTTTTATGCTTCACGTACCCCCTGGAAATGTGTATGTAACTGGCGTACCCCTTGTATAGATAGATAAAACTATAGTTATAGTATAACAATGGGAATAAAATAAAACATACCTATCAGTGGTTCTCAACCTTTTATGCTTCACGTACCCCCTGGAAATGTGTATGTAACTAGCGTACCCCTTGTATAGATAGATAAAACTATAGTTATAGTATAACAATGGGAATAAAATAAAACATATATATCAGTGGTTCTCAACCTTTTATGCTTCACGTACCCCCTGGAAATGTGTATGTAACTGGCGTACCCCTTGTATAGATAGATAAAACTATAGTTATAGTATAACAATGGGAATAAAATGAAACATATATATCAGTGGTTCTCAACCTTTTATGCTTCACGTACCCCCTGGAAATGTGTATGTAACTGGCGTACCCCTTGTATAGATAGATAAAACTATAGTTATAGTATAACAATGGGAATAAAATAAAACATATATATCAGTGGTTCTCAACCTTTTATGCTTCACGTACCCCATGGAAATGTGTATGTAACTGGCGTACCCCTTGTATAGATAGATAAAGCTATAGTTATAGTATAACAATGGGAATAAAATAAAACATACATATCAGTGGTTCTCAACCTTTTATGCTTCACGTACCCCCTGGAAATGTGTATGTAACTGGCGTACCCCTTGTATAGATAGATAAAACTATAGTTATAGTATAACAATGGGAATAAAATAAAACATACATATCAGTGGTTCTCAACCTTTTATGCTTCACGTACCCCCTGGAAATGTGTATGTAACTAGCGTACCCCTTGTAAAGATAGATAAAACTATAGTTATAGTTTAAAAATGGGAATAAAATAAAACATATATATCAGTGGTTCTCAACCTTTTACGCTTCACGTACCCCCTGGAAATGTGTATGTAACTGGCGTACCCCTTGTATAGATAGATAAAACTACAGTTATAGTATAACAATGGGAATAAAATAAAACATATATATATATGTATATAACATATATCTAACGACTTTTGAGCTCTCACTGTGTACCCCAAAATATTTTACCGCGTACCCCACGTTGAGATCCCCTATTATAGAGCAAGGTAATGTTCATTGCTATCTTTTCCAGAGTTAGTCATCTGGCCAGGCAAGTCAGTCGAAAATGTTTTTGCCACTCGGCAACTTAGCAGGAAATATTTCACGGTTCTGCATTTACCTAAAAATATTTTCACGCCACTGCAATTACCTGAAAATATTTCACGGTTCTCCATTTACCTAAAAATATTTCACGGTTCTGCATTTACCAAAAAATATTTTCACGGTTCTGCATTTACCTAAAAATATTTTCACGGTTCTGCATTTACCTAAAAATATTTCACGGTTCTGCATTTACCTAAAAATATTTTCACGGCACTGCATTTACCTAAAAATATTTTCACAGTTCTGCATTTACCTAAAAATATTTTCACGGTTCTGCATTTACCTAAAAATATTTCACGGTTCTGCATTTACCTAAAAATATTTTCACGGCACTGCATTTACCTAAAAATATTTTCACGGTTCTGCATTTACCTAAAAATATTTCACGGTTCTGCATTTACCTATAAATATTTTCACGGTTCTGCATTTACCTAAAAATATTTTCACGGTTCTGCATTTACCTAAAAATATTTTCACGACACTGCATTTACCTAAAAATATTTTCACGGTTCCGCATTTACCTAAAAATATTTCACGGTTCTGCATTTACCTAAAAATATTTTCACGGCACTGCATTTACCTAAAAATATTTTCACGGTTCTGCATTTACCTAAAAATATTTCATGGTTCTGCATTTACCTAAAAATATTTCATGGTTCTGCATTTACCTAAAAATATTTTCACGGTTCTGCATTTACCTAAAAATATTTTCACGGTTCTGCATTTACCTAAAAATATTTCACGGTTCTGCATTTACCTAAAAATATTTCATGGTTCTTCATTTACCTGAAAATATTTCACGGTTCTGCATTTACCTAAAAATATTTTCACGGTTCTGCATTTACCTAAAAATATTTTCACGGTTCTGCATTTACCTAAAAATATTTTCACGGTTCTGCATTTACCTAAAAATATTTTCACGGCACTGCAATTACCTGAAAATATTTCACGGTTCTGCATTTACCTAGAAATATTTCACGGTTCTGCATTTACCTAAAAATATTTTCACGGTTCTGCATTTACCTAAAAATATTTTCACGGCACTGCATTTACCTAAAAATATTTTCACGGTTCTGCATTTACCTAAAAATATTTCATGGTTCTGCATTTACCTAAAAATATTTCACGGTTCTGCATTTACCTAAAAATATTTTCACGGTTCTGCATTTACCTAAAAATATTTTCACGGTTCTGCATTTACCTAAAAATATTTCACGGTTCTGCATTTACCTAAAAATATTTCATGGTTCTTCATTTACCTGAAAATATTTCACGGTTCTGCATTTACCTAAAAATATTTTCACGGTTCTGCATTTACCTAAAAATATTTTCACGGTTCTGCATTTACCTAAAAATATTTTCACGGTTCTGCATTTACCTAAAAATATTTTCACGGTTCTGCATTTACCTAAAAATATTTTCACGGCACTGCAATTACCTGAAAATATTTCACGGTTCTGCATTTACCTAGAAATATTTCACGGTTCTGCATTTACCTAAAAATATTTTCACGGTTCTGCATTTACCTAAAAATATTTTCACGGCACTGCATTTACCTAAAAATATTTTCACGGTTCTGCATTTACCTAAAAATATTTCAAGGTTCTGCATTTACCTAAAAATATTTCACGGTTCTGCATTTACCTAAAAATGTTTTCACGGTTCTGCATTTACCTAAAAATATTTTCACGGATCTGCATTTACCTAAAAATATTTTCACGGTTCTGCATTTACCTAAAAATATTTCACGGATCTGCATTTACCTAAAAATATTTTCACGGTTCTGCATTTACCTAAAAATATTTCATGGTTCTGCATTTACCTAAAAATATTTCATGGTTCTGCATTTACCTAAAAATATTTCACGGTTCTGCATTTACCTAAAAATATTTTCACGGTTCTGCATTTACCTAAAAATATTTTCACGGTTCTGCATTTACCTAAAAATATTTTCACGGTTCTGCATTTACCTAAAAATATTTTCACGGCACTGCAATTACCTGAAAATATTTCACGGTTCTGCATTTACCTAGAAATATTTCACGGTTCTGCATTTACCTAAAAATATTTTCACGGATCTGCATTTACCTAAAAATATTTTCACGGTTCTGCATTTACCTAAAAATATTTCACGGTTCTGCATTTACCTAAAAATATTTTCACGGTTCTGCATTTACCTAAAAATATTTCACGGTTCTGCATTTACCTAAAAATATTTTCACGGCACTGCATTTACCTAAAAATATTTTCACGGTTCTGCATTTACCTAAAAATATTTCACGGTTCTGCATTTACCTAAAAATATTTTCACGGTTCTGCATTTACCTAAAAATATTTTCACGGTTCTGCATTTACCTAAAAATATTTTCACGGCACTGCATTTACCTAAAAATATTTTCACGGTTCTGCATTTACCTAAAAATATTTCATGGTTCTGCATTTACCTAAAAATATTTCACGGTTCTGCATTTACCTAAAAATATTTTCACGGCACTGCATTTACCTAAAAATATTTTCACGGTTCTGCATTTACCTAAAAATATTTTCACGGTTCTGCATTTACCTAAAAATATTTTCACGGCACTGCATTTACCTAAAAATATTTTCATGGTTCTGCATTTACCTAAAAATATTTCATGGTTCTGCATTTACCTAAAAATATTTCACGGTTCTTCATTTACCTAAAAATATTTCACGGATTTGCATTTACCTAAAAATATTTTCACGGTTCTGCATTTACCTAAAAATATTTCACGGTTCTGCATTTACCTAAAAATATTTTCACGGTTCTGCATTTACCTAAAAATATTTCACGGTTCTGCATTTACCTAAAAATATTTTCACGGCACTGCAATTACCTGAAAATATTTCACTGTTCTGCATTTACCTAAAAATATTTCACGGATCTGCATTTACCTAAAAATATTTCACGGATCTGCATTTACCTAAAAATATTTTCACGGTTCTGCATTTACCTAAAAATATTTTCACGGTTCTGCATTTACCTAAAAATATTTCACTGTTCTGCATTTACCTAAAAATATTTCACGGATCTGCATTTACCTAAAAATATTTCACGGATCTGCATTTACCTAAAAATATTTTCACGGTTCTGCATTTACCTAAAAATATTTTCACGGTTCTGCATTTACCTAAAAATATTTCACTGTTCTGCATTTACCTAAAAATATTTCACGGTTCTGCATTTACCTAAAAATATTTCACGGATCTGCATTTACCTAAAAATATTTTCACGGTTCTGCATTTACCTAAAAATATTTCACTGTTCTGCATTTACCTAAAAATATTTTCACGGTTCTGCATTTACCTAAAAATATTTCACGGATCTGCATTTACCTAAAAATATTTTCACGGTTCTGCATTTACCTAAAAATATTTCACGGATCTGCATTTACCTAAAAATATTTCATGGTTCTGCATTTACCTAAAAATATTTTCACGGTTCTGCATTTACCTAAAAATATTTCATGGTTCTGCATTTACCTAAAAATATTTCACGGTTCTTCATTTACCTAAAAATATTTCACGGATCTGCATTTACCTAAAAATATTTTCACGGTTCTGCATTTATCTAAAAATATTTCACGGTTCTGCATTTACCTAAAAATATTTTCACGGCACTGCAATTACCTGAAAATATGTTTGCGGCCCGGAAATAATAATCGAGAACATTTTCGTGGCCAGCAAGAAAATCGAAAATAGTTTCCTCGTCCGGCTATTTAGATTTAGGCGAAATTATTTTCGCTTCCCTCCAAAACTGTGCACACCTTCTTCGGCCATACTTTCTCTTTCTTCTTTTTAAAAAGTGTTTAAGTCTCTTGAGTAGTCAAACAGATTAAAAATATGATCTTGCAGCACATCAGACACACAACGCTATGTCCAAGGGATTCATGAAAGTGACTAGAATTGGGGTTGATTGCAGACGATGTTTCACAGCATGACGGGTTTGATCAGCTGCAATTCTGAGATTATCGCTGGCAGGGGCATGACATTCACGTCACATACACACTCTCTGAAGATGATTACATTAAATGACTGGGAATTTCCTACTCAAGGATTCATCCTGCACACTCACTACGAACGATAGATGAATGAGTGTCACGATCTCTTCGCAGTATCAATGGAATGAGTTGGGTTGTTTTACTTCTGAGCGGCATTTTTTTGCACACCATGGGCTAAATGGCCAGGTCACATAGACCCCGAAGGCTCAGAGACGGTTGGGGGAGGGGACCCACTGGAACAGCTGTTGGGAGACAGATGGTAGCCTCCCGTCAAGGCCATCCAGCGTGTTCTTTAACGTGCACAGGGTATGGCTCTCCCGCACATGGGGCCACGGCTTAACGTCCCATCCGACGGACGGCGGCCTTTCCAAGCCCATCGGTGTCCCCTACTGACCGTGGGCAGGGCGGGGAATTTTGCGGAGATAAATCTCAACGCTGACCCAGCTGGGACTCGAACCTGGGAACTACAGATTAGGAGCCTGGCGCGCTACCGACTGAGCCACCCCCGCCCCCAGTATCAATGGGTGGTCGAACTTCCAGAGATGAACGTCAAAGGAGACTGGCCATCGTAATTGATGGAGGAGCAATATCCAAACCATTTCATCTGCTGCCGGTTCGGTATGCCATCCCCAAGTGACTGATGGATCAAACCAATGACCACATCATCTTCACACCTGATTGTTAGCATCAAAATAAAACTGTACTTTTCACTGAAGATGACACAATAAGAGATCATCTATCCAGACTGCCCTTGTCGGCCAAATTGCAATCGGCAAGTGGCGCAGTGGATGTCATGGGTTCAAACTTCACTCTGCGAGTCGTCCACCAAACGTTAGCGACAGGCTCGTAACCTGCAGTTCCCAGTTTCGAGTCCCACCTGGGCCAGTATTTAGATTTATCTCCGCAAAATTCCCCGCCCTACCCTCGGTCAGTAAGGGATACCGATGGGCTAGGAAAAGCCACCTTCTTTCGGATGGGACATTAAGCCGCGCCCCCGTGTGCGGGAGAGCCATACTTTGTGCACGTTAAAGAACACGCTGGATGGCCTTGCCGGGAGTTGAGCACATCCAGTGTGTTCTTTAACGTGCACAGGGTATGTCATACCCCGTCAAGGCCATCATCTGTCTCCTAACAGCTGTGTAGAGGATCCCCATCCCCCAACATTCTCTGAGCCCTGGAGGTCCTTGTGACCAGCCCATTCAGATCATTGTGTGCAAACAAAGTGTCTCTCAGAGGTAAAGCAACCCAACCCTCCTTGTGAAGAACCTCAAAGGTACCCCAGTCTTTTCTGATCTCTCCGACAGCGTTTGAGTCTGTTAGAGCCTGTCTTTGGGTCATTGACTCTTTCCATTGTGTTGTTCTTCTGATTCCGAGACGCAGACAGAAGGGTGTAGATATCATTCTATAACTATTGTTGGCATCACCAGCGAACTCTCCTCTCATCCCACCCAGTATTCAGAGAGGAATGATGGATTAGACACCTGGCTTCACACAAACTCTCCTCCCTTTCTCAAACACACCCAGCTGGGGCACATCCTCTTCCATGCTGGATTCCACTCGTTAACGTTCGCTTTGATCAGTAGTGATGCACAGATTTCTAATAGCCACACGCTCCACTTTAAAATGCCTTTACTAGCAACTACTGTGTACAAAATAACTATATGGCACAGACGGATGACTCATTACTACTGCTTGCAGCGCCACCTTTAGCAGCTGGCCGTAATTCTCATATTTCTCACTAACTTTCATAATGTGTGGACATCTTATTTTGCGTTTCTGTATACGATTATTTATTTTGTTTACTATTGCCTTTTACAAAAAATATAGAATGGAAAAATATTTTTATCAAGATAATACAGGGTGATTCAGAATTCATCATCAATATTTGGTGGGGATGTAGGTAATAAGAAACGAAGGAGATTTCACATAGGAAAGCATGGGCGCATATGCCATGTAGTAGGGCAAAATGACCCCAGTTCAATGATGGAAAGAACACATAAGAAGGAAGTGGTAAGGAAAAAACATTTATTGTCTTACATGTAACATTTCTTTGCATTGGTTGTACAGACTTACAAGAGGTGCTCGAACTGCCGACCATGTGCTAGAATGCATGACTCACAACGGCGTTGCATGGACAGCCGGACCCTGTGGAAGATGCCTGGCATTTCCCGGATGTTTGAGGCAGCAACTGATATGCGTGCTACAAGATCCATAGCACTATCAACAGGGGTCTCGTACACCATGTTTTTCATAGCACCCCATACAAAGAAATCGATTGGAGATAAATCTGGTGAACGTGGTGGCCAAGAAACCGGTCCACCGCGGCCAATCCATTGACCACCAAACTGTCTGCGTAGGTAAGCACGCACAGCATTTGCGAAATGTGCAGGAGCGCCGTCATGCTGGAACCACATTCGCCGGAGACTACCATCAGGAACCTCGTTCAGAAGATCCGGTAGCACAGTCTGAAGAAATTTTAGGTACTTGGCACCGTCCAAACGGGATGGTAGTAAATACGGGCCCAACAAACAGTCACCGACAATCCCAGTCCACACATTGACAGCAAAACGTTGTTGCGCAGCTCCAGGTCTTGTACCGTGTGGGTTCTGATGAGCCCACACATGCCAATTGTGTGTGTTGAGTTGAAATCTCTCGAGTGAACAACGCCTCATCGGTGAAAAGAACATACGTTGGGAAATTGGGATCAACGGCTGTTCTCTGCATGAACCACTGACAAAAAATAACACGCTTGGGATGGTCGTCTGCTGCCAATAATTGCACTCTTTGCAGATGAAACGGATGTAACCCTTCATCGTGTAATATCCGCCACGCTGTTGCTTGCGAAATTCCAAACTGCCTAGCCATACCTCGTGTGCTAGCACCAGGTTGTTCCTCGATTTCCTGTAGGACAGCTTCCTCTACTGCTACTGACCGTGCCGATCTGCGCCTCCCTCGATTAACATTACTAGCAGCAAACGATCCTGTTTCACGCAGTTGGCGATGAATACGTGAAAACATTTGATGCTGTGGCACACGGCGGTTTGGGAAGCGCGCTGCATACAATTGCCTGGCTCGAAGACATCTTTCTCCTGCCACACCGTAAGTTACATGCATATCTGCACATTCATTACACGTATACCGGTTCATGTTACTTCTGCAAATTCACCTTGTCGAATGACAACTGACTGCACGCGTCAAACAGCTGTGCTTCTGTATGAGAGGTGTGTACACACAGCGCCCTCTACACCACCATGCATTCGTCTGCCCCCATACTTTCCTAAGTGAAATCTCTTTCTTTTCTTATTCCCTTCCTCCCCACTAAATATTGATGATGAATTCTGAATCACCCTGTATATATGTGTGAAATTCAAAAACGTTCATAAAATTTTATCAAACTTTAATAAAGGTATATAATTTTATCAAGCATAATCTATTAAATTTATTTTTAATCTATTATAACTGTTCATATTTATAATATCTTTAGGAATTAAAAGCTTGTAGTATTTTATACTCACTGATATATTTTCTATAAGATAAAAAAAAAATAAATACCCCCTCAAGCAGCTGCTTGCCACAGAGGTCTGACAAGAGCCTGTCAGTTTATATGCCAAAGTAGAAGGTCTGAGAGGATGGCAGGACCTCAGCAGAAAACGACACATACATCCATGCCTTATCCGGTGTTTGAACCCAGGTCCCTTAGATCAGTAGCCAAGCGCGCTAACCACTCGGCCACGGGACGGCGTCTATAATTGCTTTTAAATCTAGAGTTTATAATATTTTTTTGTTTCTGATCTTGTATTTTTACTTTGATATATTTTCTTTTTAAACGTGTTACCAAAATAATTTTTTAAGATTATCTTATAAATATACAGGGTGATTCAGAATTCATCATCAATATTTGGTGGGGATGTAGGTAATAAGAAACGAAGGAGATTTCACATAGGAAAGCATGGGCGCATATGCCATGTAGTAGGGCAAAATGACCCCAGTTCAATGATGGAAAGAACACATAAGAAGGAAGTGGTAAGGAAAAAACATTTATTGTCTTACATGTAACATTTCTTTGCATTGGTTGTACAGACTTACAAGAGGTGCTCGAACTGCCGACCATGTGCTAGAATGCATGACTCACAACGGCGTTGCATGGACAGCCGGACCCTGTGGAAGATGCCTGGCATTTCCCGGATGTTTGAGGCAGCAACTGATATGCGTGCTACAAGATCCATAGCACTATCAACAGGGGTCTCGTACACCATGTTTTTCATAGCACCCCATACAAAGAAATCGATCCTTGTCGAATGACAACTGACTGCACGCGTCAAACAGCTGTGCTTCTGTATGAGAGGTGTGTACACACAGCGCCCTCTACACCACCATGCGTTCTTCTGCCCCTTTACTTTCCTATGTGAAATCTCTTTCTTTTCTTATTCCCTTCCTCCCCACTAAATATTGATGATGAATTCTGAATCACCCTGTATATTAAAATGTTATAATCTGAAACCCCTTTTTTGTTTAAATACCTACCTGTTTAATTTTATACTAATATTTTATATAAATTGAATTAAAGGATGCTTAATTAGATATTTGAAAAAGTTCCTTGTTTTCCTAAGATACAGGGTATTACTACTAAGAAAAAACAAGATGTCTTATGTACTCAAGAATTTAGCTGAAACTTTAATTGAGACAAAGTATGCTTCCTTTACAAAACTATTTACGGTGGCTCTGTGAACAAGGATGAGGGAAAAGCGGCTGCTGCAGTTTGGATCCCAGATCAGAATATTCACTTAGTAGGTAAGACTACCGGACCAAACAGAAGTTTTCATAACTGAATTAGTAGCCATAGAAATGGCCCTTAAGTGGGCTACTGCTTTGTCCTGTGAGAAAGTTGTTATTCTGTCTGACTGCCGATCAGTTATTCAATTTTTACAAGGAGATCCGAGAAGATCTAGCAACAATGAACTTTTTTGCAACATTTTGAAGTCGGCGAATAAAATGATGAAGTTGAGTTAAACGTGCAGTGGATTCCCAGCCACGTCGGCGTTATAGGAAATGAAATTGTTGACAAAAATTGATAAGGAAGCGTTATTACGTGAAAACTGGCGCAATATTCCAAGAGGTCTCAATTATTATAAAAGCAAAAATAAGCAAATTTTAAAACGAAATTTTCTGCATTATTTTAAAGTTCATTCTTCCTCACATCTGAATCATAGGAGTTTGATTAATCAAACGATTGATCCATTTCAAGATTTCGGACTGACTAAAAACGATATAGTGACCATTATCAGGCTCAGAATAGGGACCACAAGACTGAATGATCAAATGCATAAGATGAAAAGAGCTGAGTCATCTTCCTGTGATACATGTAGAACAAAAGAAACAGTCTCTCATGTGTTACTTAATTGCCGCAAATTTGATACTCATAGAGATCAAATGTTTCACTCACTGGAAGAAATTGGAATTAAGGAATTTTCAGTCAAAGATCTACTGGGACACCAGAATTTTATAAAAAGAAAATATACTTTTAAATTAATTTTACAATTTTTAAAGGATATTAATTTGATTGACAGAATTTGATTTAGTGCCCAAATAATGCCACGATGTTTCTGCATTAGGAGATTGAACGCTCTTAAAATTTTAATAATGTTAATCAAGAACTTTCAGTCTCTACTGAACTACCTCCTTCCTTCAGAAAACTCTGGAATGTTTATGGAATGTTTATCTGAACTCCAATCTAAGATTACTGGCAATTTTATGGTTTTGCTTTTGAAATTTTTGTTCTCCAGACTCAGTTGGGAGAACTCTCCGACATAGTGCACGGACCTTTCTTAAAAGAATTTCCGGACGAGAGGGGCGAAAGGCCCCGAGTGATTTCCGGAATAATAGTTTATGTTGAAGAAGAAGAAGAAGAAAGAATGCTTAAATAGAGTGTTAGTATTGTATTTGTGTTGCAATGCGTACTTATGAAAGTCATCAATCTGTGCCAGCTAATTAATACCTTTTACTGCAAGCCTCTCTTTCTCCGATGTTTTTGCTGTTTTTCAGTAGTGCATGACAATTTCCGCCATGTCACACGCATGCGGCTGAGTTTCAAACGGAAATGGCCCATGTTTCACGGTGAGATAATTTTAATTCTACAGAGTAAATATGAGAAGAGGAGAATCATCTTCAAAATACTTAATTGTCACTTGAGAAGAACACAAGGGAATTCAACACTCGTAATTGTCACGGAAGAAGCAAAAATTTCGTTTACAAAATTTTATTCTCGCCTTGGAAAGGAACAAACATCTTTTGAATAATTAAATGGGACATGAGAAGGAAACAAGTGCTTTCAAACATTGTTAGAGAAAAAGGGAAAAAGTTTGTTGTCAATATTGTTTTATACGAAGTAAGTAAGTTTCTTTTCGGAAATAATTTGACAAAATAAATAAATGTCATAAGGTCATTTAAATACTAAGCCAGAAGAAAATACGTATCTTCAGATCTCTTAGTTACTCTTATGGGAGCAGGAAATAAGTGTCTGTTGAACACTTGAGGAAAGCAGTTGTTAAAAAAAATTTATTATTTGCCACTGAGAAGGAATCTCTTCAGAACACTTATTTCTTGAGCAAAATGAAAGCAAATTCCTTTAGAACATTTATTCTTTCTGCTAAAACGGGTTGGGTTGTTTTACCACTGAGCAGCACTTTCTGTGCACAATGGGCTAAATGGCCAAGTCACGAGGACCCCAAGGACTCAGAGAAGGTTAGGATGGATGGGACCCACTGAACAGCTGCTGAGAGACAGCTGTAGTCTCCCGTTAAGGCCATCCAGTCTCTTCTTTAAGATGCACACAGGGTATGGCTCTCCCACACACGGAGCCAAGGCTTATAAACGTCCCATCCGACGGACTTCTCAATTACATTGATGTCCCCTAATTACCGAGGGCAGGTCGGGGAATTTTGTGTAAATAAATACCAAAGCTGGCTCAAGTGGGACTCGAACCTGATAACTGCAGAATACGAGCCTGGGGCGCCATCCCCACTCTGCTAAAATGGGGCAAAAAATAACATATATTACATGAAGCAAAAATCCTCATTTAACCGTGGGAGCAGAAGCTCATGTGCACTGAGCTGTTTTATGTACCTAACTACTTTTTTGGTAGAACAGGAATTAATAAATAAAATCTCAACACAGTCACAACATGTCTCGAATAGAAAAGCCCAAGTTACGATCCTGGAACTCCAATTTCCTTGTTCTGCTCGAATGATTATGAAGATGATGCAACCAGTCCTTCTGTCAGTAAATCAAATCTTCTACACCACTGGAGACTTGGGGCTTTTCATCCCTCTCATCCACATCGACAAAAATGGGATACTTGCCTAAAGGCAAGATTTCTTCGTAGTTCCAAGTTCCTTTATATTCTTTCGAACAGATCACAATTATGCAAAAATCTCAAAGGTTCTTGGAAACAGAATCCTCTTAAAGAAGGGTCTTCTTGGCATAAAATACTTTTAAGACTGAATTCAGCAATATTTTTTCTCTTTAGAGTGTTTATTAATTCTCTCCTTCGATTTTCACATTCTTCACAATTAAGAAGCACATGTGATAATGTTTCTTTCACATTGCAATGAAGGCAATTTGGAGAATTAAACTTTTTTCATTTTAAATGAAGAATCATCCAATAAAGTTGAGCCCCTTCTGAGCCTAGCGATGGAAATTAAGTTCCTTCTGGCCATACCGAAGTTTCGTAAGGGAGAAATCCCATTCTCAATCATACCCGATGATTGGATTTCAGAGATGTTAATACTTCAAAATAACCTAGAAATTAATCTAATTTTTTATCTTAATTAACTTCTTGGGGTGTGCATTCCTCACATAAGAGTAAAGTCAGTACTCTTGCTGATATCTGATACCTTTAATTAATATTAAGAGCTCCAAGCCTATGGCTTATATCTCGAAGTCTAAAATAGTGCCTGATTGGCAACAACAAAAGTAAAACACGTAAACCCCAAAGGGGCCACACGGGCAATACAAATTCGCTAAAGAAGCACAACTAAAAGTTAAACATGTGGGTGTTATACACCACAATCTTAGGACGCTTGAATTGATTTAAAACCAATGAATCATAATCAATCAAAAATCTAATTATATCATAAGGATTATCTGCCACTGCCTCGAAAAACGTTTGCGCGACCTTCTGAATGTGGGTGTATATGGGGTCAGTGCTCAAATCAGTGTGAATGGTCTTGTTTTTCACAAACCAGGGTTAGGTTGGATTGTTTTACCTCTGAGCGGCACTTTTTTGCACACCATGGGTTAAATGGCCAGGTCACATGGACCTCGAAGGCTCAGAGAAGGTTGGGGAAGGGGACCCACTGGAACAGCTGTTGGGAGACAGATGGTAGCCTCACGTCAAGGCCATCCAGCGTGTTCTTTAACGTGCACAAGGTATAGCTCTTCTGCACACGGCGCCATGGCTTAACGTCCCATCCGACGGACGGCGGCCTTTTCAAGCTCATCGGTGTCCCCTAATAATAATAATAAATAATATCAAGAGTGCATACCTGTTTGCAAGTAAGATTAAGGAGAGTCAAAATGATGCCAATAAGCTTCCTGATGATATTCTTGAGATAATCTCTCTCACAAATAAAGTTCTTCGACCTCGGTTGGTCTTGGCTCTATCCAACCGGAGACCCAATCTGGTCACCCAAGTCCTCAACCGGAACAACCACGTTTCCACGTTAACATGTTTAACCACGTTTCCACGTTAAAGAGCTAAACCTTGTGCAAGTAAAAGAGGTCGACCATGGGCAGGGCGGGGAATTTTGCGGAGATAAATCTCATCGCTGACCCAGCTGGGACTCGAACCTGGGAACTAGAGATTACGAGCCTGGCGCGATACCAACTGAGCCATCCCTCGCCCAACACAAACCAGGGAGCACTGACCACAGATCTGCCCCCCCCCCCCCCGATAGGGGACCACCTTGTCGTAGTGTGGGGAGGGGCTTCGGGCCCAGCAACCGGTTGAAGACTTTGCTGACCAGATTGGGTCCCCGGTTGGATAGAGCCAAAACCAACCGAGGTCGAAGACATCGCTGGCCGGTTTAATGGCCCGGTTGGATGGTGTCAAGACCTCAACATCAGGTGCTCCGTGGAGCAATTCAAGGGCATGGATGAACGGATTTGGTCCCCTAGTAGGCACGAGCCCTTTTCAAAATCTGGGCCCCACTAAGAGTCTTCACCCCGGGTGCCGAGCGAACTTGGTTCTACATATTCTTCTTCATGACTAACCGGGGAACAGATTAAATTTCAGGTTTCTACCGGTGGTTAGCTTTCCTTCTATAGGACTGCTGCCATGTGAGGTTGGGGATGAGATGCATCTATATGGTGTATTCTTACCCCCGACTCTAGGTAATCACGGCTTTCCGTTAACTTGGTAGTGTCGTGAGACGGAACCGGGGATTGCCGTGGTTGCTGAACATCTGGCAACAAATAGTACAATTGAGCACAGATCTGAAGATTTTACTTTGGAAGCTCTGAAGTCTCCTGACATTGGTGTTGGTAGATTACCCCATGCTGGTGAGGCATACGTCAGGACTGGCTGCAGAAGAGTCTTATAAAGAAATAATTTCTTTTCTGGAGGCAGCTTCGAGCTCCACCCTATCAGGGGTGCAAGTTTACATCTGATGATTTGAGCCTTTGAGAGAACATTATCAATATGTGTATTCCAGCAAAGTTTTTTATGCAGAATGACACCAAAGTATTTCACCGTTGGTATACAGGATGTTTCAACTCCAAACATTTTAGGAGAATCAGGATTAACAATCTTCTTTCTAGAGAAGAGAACTGACTGGCTTTTATCTGGGTTAATCTTGATTTTCCATTTGGAGGACCAGCGCTCTACTTTGCCCATCCCAAGCTGCAACCTTTTGATAGCCAGGCTGGGGCTCAGCGATGAAGAGAGTAGAACAATGTCATCAGCGTAAAAGTGCAGTCATGACAGGATGGAAATCTGGGAGATCGTGCATATAATAGTTGAATAGAGTAGGGTCCAGCAAGGAGCCTTGTGCAACACCTGCATTTATGTTTCTCACTGTGGAAAGGCAGTTACCAATCCTAGCACAAAATGTTCTTTCATTCAGGTATGACCGTAAAATGTGGGTCATACCCGAAGGGAAGTTGGCTGAATCATTTTAAAGATGAGGGCGTCGATCCAGATCTTATCAAAAGCTTTGGCCACATTCAAAAAGGTGGATGCGACGATCTCTTTCTTATTTAAGGATTCGGCAACCCTTTCCACTACTCGTAGCAGTTGGTGAACTGTAGATCGCTCCGAAAGCCAAACTGTTCTTCTGGAATTAGGCCATTCTGATCAGTATGCTCCATTAGGCGATTTAAGATAATTCTCTCAAAAACTTTACCTAAACATGGGAGCAAACTGATCGATCGATAACTCTGGGGAAAGGTTGGATTTTTTCCACGGTTTATGTTTCATTTTAATAACAGCACTTTTCCAGATCGATGGGGAGTGTTTCAAACGTAAAAGGCTGTTAAAAATAGACCAAATGTTAACCTCAGTAGGAGTTGCAAAGCGAATGTTAGAGATCGCCAACTGGGAGAAGTGATCGAGTGCATTTTCAACAATTTCAGAAGTTTCTTCATCTGACAAATCACCATTGTCCTGAAATAGATTTTCCAGGGTGATCGCAAAAGCTTCCACCTTGTCCTCGTTGTTGTAAACAATACCATTCATTTCATGAATCGGAGGATTATCTGAAACTGGTTTCTTCAGAGCATTGGCCATTCGCCAGATGGAATTCTTCTCTGTTGTAAGGGATAAAAGCTTTTCGTCCCAAGAGTCGAATCGATGCTCGCGAATCCTATCGCGAACAGAGTTTTTGAACTGCCTGGGACATTCCTGTGTCTCTGGCCTACAATATTTTACCAATCTCTTCTTACTTTATTTTTGAGAGAGATTATCTCAAGAATGTCATCAGGAAGCTTATTGGCATCATTTTGACTCTCCTTAATCTTACTTGCAAACAGGTATGCACCCTTGATAGATATTATCATTAAATGTAGAAATCTCCCTGTCAATGAGAGTAGGAGTTTTGGCCTTAGCATGGCCATTAACCTTCTCGTTGACAAGGAATCTATATTTCTTCCGGTTGGTGATCCAGTGAGAGATAATTATTTTCAGTAATTTCATTACCAAGAATAATAATGATAGGTTTATGATCAGAGTTTAGCTCATGAATCAATGAATATCATATAATGGACTAAAGTGTCCAAAAACAGCAATATCAAGGACATCTGGTTTATGCATGCTATTGTGGGTGAAAAAGTGGGCTCTTTAAAAGCGTCTATGATGAGATCTTTTCTTGACGCATAGTCAAGCAAAAGACGGCCACTTTTGTTCCCCACATTAGAATTCCATGACTGGTGCTTGCAGTTAAGATCACCGGATAGTTTGTCCACAACATTGATAAGAATTTCAGAAATTGGGGGCTTTTAATTCGCTATTAGTTTAATGTCCCCCAAATTAGTCTGCTGAATGACAATAATAGTGGCTTCAATATTCCTTAAGTCGGGGGGTAGGCAGGCAATATTGAAGAATGCCTTTTTTGATAACGATAGCCGTGCTTCCCCCTCTGTTGTGTTCTTTATCATTCCGATAGATATTATAATTCGGGATTTTGATGCTGTCACTGGCTCTGAGATGTCTTTCACAGAGCAGTGCAGTATCAATTTTCTGAGAATATTAAAGCCTTTGGATCTCCAATAAGTCGCTTTTAAAATCATTGGAGTTCCAAGCAACAATATGAAAATTACTCGAAGAGGAGGAGGACTTGCATAATTTCCCTTGATAATTATGTATGACTCTACTTATAAAATACTGGTAGTTATTTCATTAATTAAAATTCGATAAAGTTAATCACATGTGAAAAAAATTTCATCTTCAACATAAATAAAACATTAGACGTTGAATGAAGAGCTTTTTTGCACATATTTTATACTCATCGCCGGCATTTGCAAATTTTAAGAAACTGAAGATCGGGATGTGCTCCATCATTTCCTTTCTCTCGTATTAGCCGCTCCACTTCCAAAGAGTAAAGATGCGGTGAGCATGCAATAGGTCTGAAATAACGATAAATGGAGGGAGGAGTTATAAACTGTGTGGAAAGGCATGCAAGTTGAATGGCTCTATAAATCTTCGCGTTAAGGCCGTTTATGGTGGACGACCCGAATATCCGGTGTTTCTTCATCCCCCAGGAGGTTTAGGGTACGGTAGCGACGAAAGTTTAATGTTATTAACGTTTCCATACTTTTTGGAGTCTTAAACTAAAACCATTGCCAACAGCATGGATAGCCTCACAGAAAACTGGAGCGAGTTCAGTTTGCTGTTGTTGGTTTTGTTTAAAGAAGGTAGAAAGTTTTAAATGCCAGTAACGCTGAATCTCTTAAAATGCTTCCTGTAAGGCCATAGCCATCAAAGTTATTTAGTAGACGAGGCTCAAACAGACCGTTTCACATCGTAAGTCAAAGTACACGAGCAGCTTTTCATAAAGGTTACGACTTCTACTTTTACAGGATTTCTGCAGCCCATTCGACAGTTTCTATTCAGAGTATGTACTTTATCTTCGTGGTTTTATTTATATTTCAGTTTTTAAATAAAGCAAAAATAAACAACCATTTTAGAGACGACGCCAAAAGAGGTCAGAGATCATAACTGACCTGAGTAGCGGGTGCATTGTACCAATAACTCTTTCGTTTGAATAAGACCACATTTGTCAAAAGGGATGCTAGCGGAACAATACATAAATAATTCAAAGAACAACGTTGAAATATTTAAAGTAATTAGCAACAAGTATTTCTAACGGTAGCTTTCAAATTTAATTAAGATTCAAGCTGTGTCTTTATTTGAAACTCGTAAAACACTTTATTCTAATGTAATTATGGGGGATTAATACATTACCCATAATTATATTAGAATAAATTATTAATTTATTCTAATGTAATTATGGGGAATATTATTATTATATTAGAATAAATTATTAATTTATTCTAATGTAATTATGGGGAAAACTATCAGAATGTTATGAAACTAAAAATTTGCTGATCGAAGTTCATAGTTCCTGAATCGAGATGAGCCCTGGATGTTCTCAGAAGGCCTGTGGCATCGGATAAGCGTAGGAAATGAAGTGGGCAATAAAATCATTAAGAGGCAATCGCTGATTGATGGAAATGATTGAAGAAAATGAGACAACTTCGATCAAGAAAGAGAACGAGCCTAGCTTGGAAGTTTTGAATGGAAAGGTTGTGTGTGAAGTGCGCTGCTAAAGGAAAGGGTGCTGAGCTCGGTTGTAAAAGTTGTGACCAATGAAGCTGCACCGACCAAGGTAAAACATGGATTGTTTTACTTCTGAGTGGCTCCGTTTTCGCATACAATGGTCTAAATGGCCAGGTCACGAGGACCCCGAGTGCACCCCAACTGGACATCTGCTAGGAGACAGATGAATGCCTCCCGTGAAGGTCAACCAGCATGTTTTTGAACGTGCACAAGGTCTGGTTCTCCTTCACATGGGCCACGACTTTACGTACTATCCGACGGATCAGGGCTGGATCTAGAAAAACTTAGTGGATGTGTGGGGCAAGAAGCTCAATCGGGCAGGTGAACAGAAATAGGGGATGGGGGGTGGGCATAAGGGACTAGATTTGCACCACAGTATAAGATTTCCCCTACGCTTTAGAGGTCTTTAAAAATTTCTTGAGAAATGCATGAAATATACATAAGTTTGATATTTTTGCCACTCTTACCCTTACGAGCATTCTTAAAGGGGAAGATAGCACCTTGCCATGGCGACCTTGATATATCACGCCTGGACAGCCTTGAAGAAAACGGGAAGGAGAAAAATTAATTATGCATAAACATCAAATTGATTTTATTTAAAATTTAAATTAAAGCCATTTATTTTAAAACCAGTTAAAATAAGTTATTCATTAGGATTTTATTAAAATTTTGAGAATATTATAGAATTAATTACCAAATTTTTAAAAATAAATAACTACCAGTTGTGTTTTCAGAAACTAAAATATAATTGAACTGTTATATTTTTGAAAATTGTGTTCTGTTGCTGTAGTGTAGATGCCTATTGCATTTGAGGGGGCCTTGCCCCCTTTAACCGGTGCTGCGAAGGACGGAGACGTTGTCAAGCCGATCGTGACCATTTCTGACCTAGGGCAGAGTGAGGGCTTAGCGGAGATAAATCTCAGCGCTGGCCCAAGTGGGACTCGAACCTGGGACCTGCAGATGACGAGCATGGTGCGCTATCGACTTAGCCAACCCGCCCCCAAGGTAGGAGAAACTCGATTGTTCGCAAGTGGCAACAATGGTAGCAAAAGGAGAGCATTCTGATGCCAATAATTCTTAAGAAGAGGATAAGAACTCAGGTGCCAAAGGCACGTAAATGCCCTAGATAGTAATTTAAGACTGCATTAGATTCTCAAGATTAGGAGTCATTGTTTCTTCCTGCAGCAGTTGCGAACATGAAAGTTTCAGGGATTGTAAGGAATCCTTATCCATGATACGCCAATCTGTAATTTTTTCCTTTTTTCCCTCACGCATGGCTCTTTTCTGAGGAATGAACAGATTGGCGTATCATGGATAAGGATTCCTTACAATCCCTGAAACTTTCATCAGATTTAACAAACTGGCAGGAAGATCTGTGAGGAAGGCGAGACCGCAAAAGAAAGACAACAACTAGAAACAAAACATCGATGGCTGATCGGACTCAAACAAAGTCCCTTTGATTAATCTAACCACTTGGTCACGGGAAAATCATTAATGTATAAAAATGTTGATTATTCTATTTGCTTGTTAAAAGGGGAGGGTAAAATTTATATAAAATTTGTGCTGTTACTGCGACTGTGAAATCATTTTTTTTATATCCGATGAAAGCTAGATAATCACAAAGTAAAATGTGGTCTAGTTTACTGCTCTTATACAGTTATTATATTCTTATATTGCATTATAATAATAGTTCTGGAGCATTTATTTATCACGATAGGTATCACGAAATGGAAAACTAATTTTAAACGACTATAAAAACATTAATATATTAACTCTCAAGAAGCCGATCTGACAGGAACCTGCCGGTATAATATGCCACAGAGATCATCTATGAGGAGTAATAAAGATTGATGTGTGGTTCTGGTTAATCATTTATTCACTACTCTAGACACACTAGATTTCTCTATGTCCACTCTTTTTCTACCGACCATACAAAAAATCCGTATCCGTCACTACTCTAACATTACTAGCTATATATTGTATCCGCCCCTGTTCTGCCCAACAATAGAAAAAAACTGTATCCACCACTACTTAGACTTCCCTCGATACACCGGCCCGGACAGCCGTGGAACAAAAGGAAGGAAATAAAATATGCGTCAAGTTTTAAGTGATTTAATTTGTCTAAAAATTAATTACACTATATACTTTAAAATAGTGTAAAATAAAATATTTGAATTACGACGTTATTAAAATATAATTACATATTTGAGTATCAATTACATATTTTTTGAAAGTGAATAGCCCATTTCAGCAATTCTGAATTCTGCTAACAGTTCTTTGAGTCTGCCAAAAATTTCCGAAAAATTAAGACTCTTGAAACTTTGCAATATGTCATTGAATTCTTTCAAAACATTCAGATCTGTGCTTCGTTCTTTAACTTGTTGTGAAAGTTGACTACTAGAGACATTTCTGTTAGCAGCCCTAGGTTGGATATTCTGATTGGAAGCATTTTTTGCCACATCTGAATTTACAACTGCCTGAGCATGATATTCCAGGACGAATTTTATTTTGACTGTCAACGACAATATTAAATTGTTTGCTGCCATTTTCATTATGATTTTTAATTGCATTTGACTGCAGTTTAGGAAATGCAGAACAACCTTTGTAATTCGCAGTGTGCTCCAAACCACAATTGGCACACTTTGGTGGCTCTTCATCTCTTTTCCTAGTACATTCAGAAATCAAGTGGTTGCCTGCGCACTTCACTCACCTGGCTTGATTGGGACAACAAGACTGTGTGTGCCCATACCTTTGACATCTGTGGCATTGACTGGGACCAGACTTAATTTCATATGATTCAACGTTCACTCGCAGGTTGAATAAAAAACGTATATTGAAAATTTGCTTGTTCACATCATTTTTAGGCAATTCTATTAAATACAAAGGCATTGGTTGTTTATTATTGCCCTTTTTGAACTGACTGATTTTTATGATAGTGTAACCTTGATCAAGAAGTTCTTCTTTTAATTCATCTAACATCTAAGCTTTTGTCTACCGGCAGGTTTTTTATTACAACCTTCAAATTTTTTTCACGTCTCAATTGATAAGTATGGTACTGAATGTTATTAATATCCAACCTTCTACTGACAGACCTATAGTCCTAGGCACATCTGGGTTGAATGCGGATGGCTTCTCCCGACTTTTTAGCAGTAAAATCCAATTTAGCAATTGCTTTTAATTTTTTATTTAATCCAATCCTAACTATAAGTTTTTCTCAATTCCAACTATAAGTTTTTCTCAATTCTAACTATAATAGGTGGAAATTTATCAGGTTTTGATATAACAGTTTCAGCAGCTGGCACAACCTCCTGTTCCCCAAGATCCATACTTGATCTGTTGCCATCTTCATCCTCAGATAGATCACAAAATCTGTTTTTAGTTGGCAATTCATTTTTTATTTCAGTTATTGAGCGTGGCCGTTTTGCAGCCTTTCTGCCACTTACCTGCACAAACTCATCCGTATTAATACCTTTTGAGTCTTCTTTAACTTGGCCTAAGGGTATACCCCGCTGGTCATAAGCAGACTGAAGTAACAAGCAATAAAGGCGCGCAGTCTCATTCTCTGAGAGTCCCAAATATTCCTTTTTATTAATAAGGCCATCTATTTCTTTTGAAATTTCACTACAAGGCATTTCCATGAAGATCTCAAGTCTTAGGCTCGTGTCGAGCACTGGTAAATCGAGCCAGTGGATGTCAGCGACACTGTTGAACACAGGAACTGAAACAAGCCCAAAGTCACTTCCTCACGACAGGAGGATTTTAAAGCGCAAGCAGAATACCAAAAAAATTCTTTCCACTTGGTGCTCCAATCTTGTAAGAAGTTCAGCGTATCACGAACACAATCCGGGAAATTTTTTCAACATATCAAAAATAAAGATGAAACGGCCAACTAGGATAACTACGACAATGTTGTATTTGTTGTGGTAGGCATTTATATGGAAAACTCTGTATACATACACAGTCGTATCAGAATAATATGACCACCTACCGTAGTATATGTACGGTAGGTGGTCATATTGTTCTGATACGACTGTGTATGTATATATTTATGCCATTGAATAATTTGAGAGAATTTTATTTTTATTTTTCCTTTTGTGATATCGGACATCCTACCAAAAGAAGAATGTCAGATAGAGGTCAAAAATAAGAATAACAGAAGCATATCAGAAGTGTAAAAGAATTCGCCCACTTACAATGAATACTCCGGTTGATGTGTAATATCATGGAAATAATACCAACAGGATATCCTGCTGCCTCTAAGATCCGTTGCTAAGTGAGACGCATGAGATGCTGGCCAGACATCCTGCTCCTCTATTGTTGTCATCACCTTCTCTCTAGTTGACTGACGGCTCCTTGGTCACAGATGAAACAGAATGTGTCACCAAACGCATTGTATGTATGTATGGGAAGATTTTCAAGGCGTACTATTTTCTGAAAGAACAGTTTCTCGATTTACATCGCATTATTACACCGCAACACATTACGGAAGAAGATGAATTTTTTTACGCTCTTTGGATATTTAAAGAAAAAGAGAAAAGTACGTAACTCATCTGGCGAATAGGAGATGCTCATTTTCAAAGAGAAAGAAGTTTTTTCCTTTTCCAACTTTTGCGCTCTCTAACAGCGGAAATTTAAATTAATAGAATGATGTAAAAATACAAAGAGGAATATTTCATTAACACCTATAAAACACATAAATATTCATCAAAATAATTCATAAAATTATTTTAAATCTGATTCAAAAAAATCATAAAATAAAAATTATCTCTTAAAACAGAAAGGTTGCGTTTTCCCACCCCCTGGGGTTACAATCGTTGCTGTTAGTGTACACCTGTTGACTTTCACACTCCACCAAAACATAAAATTTCTTTGAAAATCGTCAAAGGAATATTTCAAACGTACATCCATCCACCCATCCATCCATCCATACACACACAATTGTTTAAAGTTTGGCAATTTTTGAAAACTTTTCTCCGTTAGAGGGCGCTGTTAAAAGTATTGGGAAATCGTAAAAATGGAAATTATAATACTTCGTCAATACTTATCCAACTCAAAAAAATGTTTTAATTTATCTCCAAAAACAAGAAAAAGTGAATATTTACGGATAAACAGATGACGAAATGAAAGGAAAGCCTCATTATTTTAGTTTTTAAAACGAGTTTAAATAACACCCCACTGCATCAGTACACTGTTGTCAAGGTTGCCGAATGATTCACCATTAGAGAGCACTATTAAAACAATTGGGAGACTCGCGAAGTGCAAATCGTCATATTTCATCAATACCTATCAAACCGAAGAAAAATTTTCATTTATCTCTAAAAATGGAAAAACAAAATATTGTCTACAGACGACAAAGTTTCATTAACCTTCCCCCAACAAAGTAAACGCAATTATTCGTTGTTGTTTTTTTCATAAATGGCAGAACAAACTTGTTTATTGTTAATCATCAATCCAACGACAGAGAGATTAGTAATAGCACAAATCATTTCCTTTTTCCATTTTTTCTTAGAAAGCATCATTTTAGAAAACAAACTAAGTAATTCTTGCTGGGAAGATGGTAAATTTGAGTTTTTTCTTCTTGAATTTTTAGAAATCATTTACTGCTTAGCAATCAATATCAAAATTTCTTTTCTCCACAATAAATCTTGAGTGAAAGAGTCCAGAAATAAGAAAAGCCAAGATTTCCAACTTTACTGGAAACTATTGTCCCAAAGATTTCTTTTACGAATTTCCCCCCTTGCCTCCCCTCCGTGTTGCTATTCCGTTAAAAACTGACGTCACTGAAGCCAAATTTAATTTTCCATTTCCTTTGTGGGGAGGGATTGAGAGAGCTTTTGATTTTCAACGAGAAATTTGTGCGTGAAAGTTACGAGTCTCAACCTAATAATGGAACCCGATTTCAAAACCTGTAACCAGTTCCCCCCTCCCAACCTCATTCTCTTTGGTTCGAGTTTCGAACTTTCAGGTTTCATCCTTTCGAATTTCGACCGATTTAGTATTAAAAGCCATGGAGAAAATCTTTGAATGGAACGAAACCTCACCAAAATGATAATATATTCTAAAAAACCGATTCTTACCCGAATCCAAATCCAAATCAAGGAAACAGGCATGTTCGTTAATCACCTGGGCACCATAATAGATACTCGTAATGTTTGTAAACAATTTTTTTCACACAAAATCTATTACACCAATGATGCGTTAAAATGTAATGGAAAGTTTAGAAACCCTTCAACATTGGGCTTCCTGCTATTCCAAACACAAGTAGAACGTAGATCGTAGAATCATATTCGATGTACCGGGTAATAATTTTACCCCTAACCATCTCCATCATAAAGATATGCCAATGTGGCATGAGTAAGAACAAAATGTATAAGTAAACCACCCTTAGGTGGGCCCCTAAGGGCAAACATAAGAAAAGCTAAAAATAGCAGTAAAATTGTATAAGAAACCTAAAACGGGTAGGTCTCCTCAGAGAACGCTACCGTTTTAGGCTTCTTGTACTTGTTCAAAACAGTATGATCGTAAAGAATCGGAGAAGAAATAATCTCATTGGGATTATTGCTTACAGCCTCAAAAAAACTTTTTGAGGTGCGTTTTATATATGTGTATATATATATGGTCGATGCCCAGGTCTTTTATTTGTTAGTGACAAACCAGGGGGCATCAACCGCAGTTCCCAAAATCTTGTTCTGCAAGACCTGAATCTTACGAATATTGGTGGGTGTAATATTCGCCCATATGGGTGAAGCATAGAGAATCACCGGTCTGATGATTACATCATTAGAGATCAATCATTTCCAAACACAAGTGTATTTCCTGATCAAATTTATATTTTTATGTTTTAAATACAAAACGGCAGTGATTTCTTTTATGGCTGATATCACACATCAGTAACAATAAAGATATTTTTCTTTGAAAAAAGAACTCAGAAATCAGCAGCAGAGAGTATTCGCAGGAGAGTCGACGAGAGCACAGTTTAAAGATGGTGAAAAGGTCAACTTACGCAAACAGTGAGAATAGCATTGAAAGGCTTCATTGTAAAACAGAACTATTGATGGGTATAAGAGGGAAGTGAATACATTTGGTAAAAGATTGGGACGATATGCCATTGAACAAGTCTGGAGAGTGGAATAATCGTTTCAAGAAAGAACATGGTTTTGCACTTAAAGGTGACCATAGCTGAAGAGAACAGCAGATGGCTAAATTGAACTTTTATCACTGAAACTGAAGGCTTCAAAATGAGCTTGAATTTCAAAATGTACAGTCAACGTCTTAAATAATCTGAAATTCAAGCGAACACAGAAAGAATAAATGGGTTTTTCCGGACAATTGTTGGGAGGAAAGCTCTGAGTAACGGTCAGGTCATAAGGATTTTGAATCTGATAAAGTCTGAGAAAAACTTGAAACTCTTGGAAACAAAGGCAATATCTCCTTTCAGGTTGTTTTGGGTTGTTTTACCTCTGAGCGGCACTTTTTTGCACACCATGGGCTAAATGGTCAGGTCACAAGGACCCTGAAGGCTCAGAGAAGGTTGGGGGAGGGGACCCACTGGAACAGCTGTTGGGAGACAGATGGTAGCCTCCCGTCAAGGCCATCCAGCGTGTTCTTTAACGTGCACAGGGTATGGCTCTCCCGCACACGGGGCCACGGTTTAACGTCCCATCCGACGGACGGTGGCCTTTCCAAGCCCATCGGTGTCCCCTACTGACCGTGGGCAGGGCGAGGAATTTTGCGGAGATAAATCTCAACGCTGACCCAGCTGGGACTCGAACCTGGGAACTACAGATTATGAGCCTGGAGCGCTACCGACTGAGCCACCCCCGCCCCTCCTTTCAGGGAAAGTGAACTATTCTTAGAGGGATGGACCCTTTAACACCGTTAAACAAACGGAGGTAAGAAAGGAAGGAGATTTAATAAGTGTAAAGATTTAAGTGATTTCCAAAATTTTAATTCTAAGCCATTAATTTTTAAAAATAATATATATTTCATGAATGTATTTAATATTTATCAATATTTTAAAATTAATTCAAAAATATTTTAAAATAAATAGCTATTATATGAATTTTAAGAAATAGTCCTGCTTGGTCTAGTGGTTAGTGTATCTGACTACTAAACCAGCGGGCATGTCCTTGTGTAAATGTATGTTATATGAGAAGCTAATAAAGCTTCTAGAATATAAAATAAAATTAGAAACACAGCATAAGTTTCAAGAGTTCGTAAAGTTCACTATAATGCTGTAGGTAATAAATAGTACGTATATACAGCAGCCGCTGGTGTTGTTAAAGTGTTCAAAGGATTTTTTTTTTTCAGAGGGATAAAAGCAAAAAATCCCTTGGAAACACCACCAACGGCTATAGCATATACATACTTTTACCTACAGCATTATAGTGAACTTTACGAACGCTTCTCGAATATGTTTATTTCAATAGTTACTTGTTGGAGTAATTTCTTCCCCCCCCCCCTTTTTTTTTTACTAAAAATGTTTAATTTTAATAAAATCTATTAATTCTTTTTGTTAGTGCATTGCCCGGGGCCCCGTTAATGTAAGTGCCTGGCAAGGAGCACTGGCTGCTGGTCTGTTATTCGAAAAGAATGAATAAAATAATCCTATTATAGACAGCTTTACAACATATATATTGAGACATTTCCTCGTTATGTGAACTGAAAGGCACTTTCAAAGCTTCCTAATTTCGAAAATAAGCTTTCCCCGAAAACAAAAATACTCTTACTTGAAATAAATTGAAGATCTCGCCCATTTCTCTAAACCTTCAACAAGAATTCGAGCTACATTTAATGACTGAAGGTTCTCTTGCTAAGTCTTGAACATTTTTCTTCAAGTTCAAAAAAACAAGTCATTAGACAAACTTCTGAATTTCATTTATTTCAAAAACCTATTTTATAACGGCCATTGCGATTTGTGTTTAAACTTTAGAGCTAATTTCATTTAACTAGCAGTGCTGCTCTTAAATGTTTCAACTTTTTATAATATTTTATACATTAATAGAATACTTTTGAAAATAGAGTTCTGAATAAATTTCTTGTGATATTTTCTGAATAAAAATTTATTAGCAGAGTTAGAGTTTCAATGTAGCTATCTTTTCACATTATTATTTGTTTTAATATTGCTTTAGAGTAAATTTTATTTATCAATAGCTTTCCTCTTAAATGTTTCAGCTTCCATAAAACTCTTTAAGTTTTAAATTATTGTTCAAAAATCAAGATTTCAATACATTTGAGACGTTTGTAGCCTGTGACATTTTTCCATAGAAAAATGGGATCTTTAAATGTACTTCTGAGTCACATAATATTGAAATGTATCAGTACATGTGAGAGGATAGTATGTATGAAAAAAGTATTTTATTAAATAATATTCTTTAACTACCGGTAGTTAATTTTAGTAAGTTCAATATACGCAACGTTGGGGGGGGGGGAGAATTAATTTAAATGAGATTACTAGATTAGTGTTAAATGATCCTTGGTTCATTACTAACAAGCATATTCACCACAGACATAACGTTGGAATATATCCATATTTTCATTAAGTACAATTGAATTTTTTGAAGACAGCATCCCCCCCCCACTCCCGAAAGAAAGTTTACGACATATTCTTAAGGTGGTCATATAGTAAAAGGTGAAAAGAAAGTTGGAAACAACTTTCTTTTCATGGACGATAATGCAAGGCCCCACTATGCGCATCTCGTCAACAACATGTTTCAGGAGGCAGGAATCGAACGCACGGACTGGCCTTCACATTCTCCAGACCTGAATCCCATTGAACATGCTTGGGATGCACTGGGAAGACGTCTGGCAAACTGTCCAATGCCTCCCACAACACTTCACTTCTTGAGCTGGAAGTTGCCCTGGAGCAAGAGTGGCAGAGGATCCCACAAGAACTGCTGGACATTCTGATCCTGTCCATGCCCCATCGCTGTCAATGTGTTTTGGCAGTCTTGGGTGACCATACACCCTACTGAACAGTCAATGTGTGCCACTCTCGTCCAGTTTGACATGCTTCTGTTCACCCCCACCAATAGGTTACTTGCTACTCAATCACGACAATTGAGTTTGCATCTCATTTGCATAATCGAGCAACTTTCTTTGATTTGTCGTTTGCTTTTCTGATGTTCTTGTTTAATAAAAAAATTCAAATGCTTCTTTTTTTATCGCTTCATATTCATTTTGAAATATCCCCTAATTTTTGTGAGCAGTGTAGTTAACTAGAAGAATGCAAAAGAAAAAAGATTCGACAAATGTGAATTGCTAATTATCAGAGAAAAGAAAATGCGAAAGCGAAAATAAAAACACGGTTTGAATTTTCTTTCTTAACTTTTGTTTGGAGTGACGTATGCTGTAGTGTTGTAAACAGACAATGCGCATGGGCCACGAATGAAGGTCAGTCCTTGAGCCATATTGTTGTGTTGCGACGGGTCGAAAAAAGGAAGCCGTCTGCCGGATGGAATTCGAAGTCTCCGCTCTATAGGAAGATGGAGTCCGGGATCAGCCTCTTGAGAATAAGAGTGAAAGAGACGTGTTAGGCACTGCCAGTCTCTAGGGCATTGCACTGCGCCTAGTGGCTCAGTACAAACGAACTACCTGCTCTTGACAGATGACATGATAAGCTTTTATAAGATTACAGATTCATTTCTGTAAAAAAAAGTTTTAAAACTAGGTATGAAAATGTGTAGGAAGTTTCTACAGAGTTACAAAAGGCACAAAGATTTTTTCACAGAGTGACAAAAGACAGAACGAGAAACTAAAAACCTAGAGATAGAGTGAGAAATAGAAAAAAGACGTAGAGAGAGTCTGAACCATGAGAGAGACAGAATGCCGACAACGAGAAAGAGAAAAGACCATAAAGACACAGAGGAACAGAAAGAGACAGACATAGAGAGAGGTTGTACAGAGAGATAGAAGATCGGCAGAGATTGTTTGTATAGAGGGAAAAATGATCCAGAGATTCTTCAGAAAGACAAAACATCCATATGGAAAAATTCACAGAGAGAGATTCTACAGAGAGGCAGAAGACCGAGGAAGAGATTCTTTGGAAGGACAAAAGATCCACACAGAGAGATTATGAAGAGAGACAAGATGCACAGAGATAAATTCTACAGAGAGGCAGAAGATAAAGAGAGAGAGATAGGAGATCCACGGAGAGAGTTTCTACCGAAAGACAGAAGATATACAGGGAGAAAAATTCTACAGAGAAAGAGAAGATCGGCTCAGAGGTAGATTGTACAGAGAGGCAGAACATCGGCCCAGATGAGATTGTTCACAGACGCAGAACATCAGCCCAGATGAGAATGTACAGAGACGCAGAACACCTGCCCAGAGGGAGATTGTACAGAGACGCAGAACATCGGCCCAGATGAGATTGTACACAGACGCAGAAAATCGGCCCAGATGAGATTGTACAGAGACGCAGAACATCGACCCAGATGAGATTGTACAGAGACGCAGAATATCGGCCCAGATGAGATTGTACAGAGACGCAGAACATCGGCCCAGATGAGATTGTACACAGACGCAGAACATCGGCCCAGATGAGATTGTACACAGACGCAGAACATCGGCCCAGATGAGATTGTACAGAGACGCAGAACATCGGCCCAGAGGGAGATTGTACAGAGACGCAGAACATCGGCCCAGAGGGAGATTGTACAGAGACGCAGAACATCGGCCCAGAGAGAGATTGTACAGAGAGGCAGAACATCGGCCCAGAGGGAGATTGTACAGAGACGCAGAACATCGGCCCAGATGAGATTGTACAGAGACGCAGAACATCGGCCCAGAGGGAGATTGTACAGAGACGCAGAACATCGGCCCAGAGGGAGATTGTACAGAGAGGCAGAACATCGGCCCAGAGGGAGATTGTACAGAGACGCAGAACATCGGCCCAGATGAGATTGTACAGAGACGCAGAACATCGGCCCAGATGAGATTGTACAGAGACGCAGAACATCGGCCCAGAGGGAGATTGTACAGAGACGCAGAACATCGGCCCAGAGGGAGATTGTACAGAGAGGCAGAACATCGGCCCAGAGGGAGATTGTACAGAGACGCAGAACATCGGCCCAGATGAGATTGTACAGAGACGCAGAACATTGGCCCAGATGAGATTGTACAGAGACGCAGAACATCGGCCCAGAGGGAGATTGTACAGAGACGCAGAACATCGGCCCAGAGGGAGATTGTACAGAGAGGCAGAACAGCGACCCAGAGATTTTGTACAGAGAAACAGAAGATCCAGAGAGTGATTCTACAGAAAGACAAAAAAAATGCAAATCGAAATAAGGTGTCGAAATCAATTCGATTTTTTTTGACAAGACCCAGATGAGAGAGTGAGTGAGAGAGTGAGTGAGCCAGAGAGTGAGTGAGAAAGCTTTGATATTAGCAAAAGCATCGAAAGCACATACATTCATGTTTTGTTCCCATTCATAGCAATCGTCAAACACCATTTCTCCTTTCCCTCAGAAATATTTATTCTGCTACCCATATTCAAATACAACTTAAAGAAAAAATTAAATTGTTTTTCCCCCCATCATAAGATGCCATTCCGGGTGAAATAAATAGACATATAATTTTAAAGCACTTTACAGCGGAATTCAGAGCTATTCTCAGACACAATATGGAATGTTAGAAAATGAGGTATCCTCGATTATTTTCCCTGATAAGTACCTCAGATGTCGTCAGGAAGGAAAGGATCTTTCCTACCCGTTCCAAAATACACTGGTGTTCAAAAGCTACAGCTCCATTTTATGTCAACAGAAATTTACGAAACTCTGTAACTTCTAAAAGGAGCCTTTGATGGTAACATATGTGAAGATTAATTCAATATTTGAATTAAATCTATATAAATCTCGATTTTCAGTAGTAATAGCTGGTATTTAAAGAGTTATGGAAGCTGGAATATTTAGCATCAGTAATGCATTGCTATGAAACTCATAGAATATTGATGAATATTGAAAGAATTACTGACACAAACTGCTAAAACATGTACTTATTTTATTAAAATGCAATATATACAATATAAAAATATGTATATTATAAAACAATACTTATTAAGTTTTAAACTTTTGAAGTAAAATCTAATGATTACCATTGCTATAATCCAAACTTCCATAATTCTTTAGATAAGTAACGAATATTGCTGAAATCTGTGTTGTTTGCCACTGGTGGTTGGAGAGGACACGGCTTAACGTCTCATCTGATCGACGGTGGCCTTTCCAAACCCATCGGTGTCCCCTACTGACTTGAGAGCAGAGCGCGGAGTTTTGTGATGTAATTTGTTTAAAATTTAATTTTATTTTAACTGATTTTGAAATAAATAGCTTTATTTATTCATAAGTATTTTATTGAAATAATCGAGAATATTTGAAAATTAATTACTGCATTTTTCAAATAAGTAATTACCAGTCGAATTTTCAAAAATTTAACTATAATAAAAATCGCTATATTTTTCAAAAATGGGACTTTTGCTGCTGCAGAGTCTTGACCCTGTTGTATCGAGGTGGCCTTGGTCTAGCGAGCTACCGAATGAGCACCCCAGTCCCAAAGTCGAAAATAATAGAATTTAAGGAGAATTATTGCATGAACCATTTGAATTGATAAAAAACATTTTGATAATATATAGTAGAATATAAAAAATTTGTTTTACACCATATTTAACGGGCATTTCAACTACTGGATTTAAAAAGTAAAACATGCAGTTAAGGATTTTTTGCTTCCGTGGTGGAATCAAAAAGAAGGATTCTGACACTCTTTCTGCAGAAACTCTGTGAAAAGAGTAAAAACATTTGGATTTTTCTTATTCATTAGAACTGAAATTGATTATGTAATAAAATTCAACTTTCGCTCACGTATTTCTCGGTAAAGTAGATTTGATGAAGAATATGGATGAGACTTTGAGAATTTTCTAGTTCTTAATTAGCATTTGTAAGCGGTGATGAAACACACTTTATCATTGATAAAGTGCTAATAATTATTACTCTTAATAATGATAATAACTCTAATTCCAAATTAGCAGTTATGACAAACACTTGATGAAATAACATGCGTTTTCAGCTTAGCTTTAGTTTATAAAGAGATTAAGAACTGATGATCGATTGATCGACTTAACAACTTTCATTATTGTTCAATCAAAAAACATTATAAGTTGTCAAATTGGGGAATAGCCAGAGTCTAATTGCAGTGTTAACGGATCAAGTGAACCTTTCCTAAGATTTCATCGCAGATGTTACACTTAACCTTTGCGTGCCTAGTCATTCAAAGAGATGGATCCTTGACCAGAATGCTCTTCTGACGTCATCAGTGCGCAAATGATTTCAATAAACGCAATCAATTTCTGGGCATGCCTCTTTTGATTTTCGCAGCAGTGTTGATGGAATCACGAAACGCACGTCATTGATCAGTTTCCATTAAATCGTGTTCTATTGAAAAGTTCCGTGAAGGAAGTTCGAATGGAAGGCAAATTAATCGTTGCACGCCAACCTTTCCACGAGAATATCCGATACTCCTTAGCACTGGTCCTTTACTCACACCTCCCCAGGGGAAGGGATCGTTCAATCGGTAGCTGGGCCAGCGTTGAGATTTAGCTTCGTAAAACTCCCCGCCCACAGTCAGTAGGGATAAACAATAGGCTTAGAAAGGTCGTCGTCGTCCGTCGGATCTGACGTTAAACCATGGCTCCGTGTGCGGGAGAGCCATACTCTATGCACGTTAAAAAACACGCTGGATGGCCTTGACGGGAAACTCATCTCTCTCGTAGCAGTTGTCCAGTTTGCTCCCCTCCCTCAACCTTCTCCAAGCCCTTGTGGTCCTTGTGACCTGGCCACAAAGTTGTAAAATGGTCTTGTGACCTGGCCCACTGTGTAAAAGAGTGCCGCTCAGAAGTTAAAGAGCACAACCCTAGATCCTGTCGTGATCCCTTCTGACGGACGGCGGTGTTTCTAAGTCCATAGCTGTTTTCTTTTTGACCGAGGGCAGGGTGGGATTCCAGAGGAAATAAATCTCAAAGCTGGCAACACTGGGATTCGAATCTGGGAACTCAGATTACCAGCTTGGCAGGGGCGGGGGTGGCTCAGTCAGTAGCGCGCCAGGCTTGTAATCTGTAGTTCCCAGGTTCGAGTATCAGCTGGGTTAGCGTTGAGATTTATCTCCGCAAAATTCTCCGCCCTGCCCACGGTCAGTAGGGGACACCGATGGATTTGGAAAGGCCGCCGTCCGTCGTATGGAACGTTAAGCCGTGGCCCGTGTGCGGGAGAGCCATACCCTGTGCAAGTTAAAGAACACGCTGGATGGCCTTGACGGGAGGCTACCATCTGTCTCCCAACAGCTGTTCCAGTGGGTCCCCTCCCCCAACCTTCTCTGAGCCTTCGGGGTCCTTGTGACCTGGCCATTTAGCCCATGGTGTGCAAAAAAAGTGCCGCTCAGAGGTAAAACAACCCAACCCAACCAGCTTGGCACGTTACCGGACAGAGCCCTCAATGCTCTTGATAACATAGCGTACTTTTCTATGAGGAAGAGATGTATCTTTAATCAGAGTGATTATGGGAACAGTTCAAGAGTTATTTCAGAACAATGCTAAGTACTATCACTAAAAACAAAACTTTTATTGGAGATATAAGAATAGCAATCCTGAAAATCATCACACCACTCGAAGTTGCATCAATTCTCAGAAAACTTTAGCTTCCTAAATTAATCACAGGAGTCTGTCAATTCAGCAGAAACTTCTGCAGATCGATTAAACGTCCCCAAACAGTCAGCAGAAACGTCCAGCTGCAATCTACAAAAGTAACCGCTGAAAGTGCCAAACACAAGAATAGCTATCATCAAAAACTTTTACTTAAGCAGTATCTTTTACATTGCAATTACATGGGCGTGATATTCTCTCTTTTTCTTACTATGTATATAACTCAAGAGTAAACACCAAATAATGAATGGACCAACATTTTGTATTGTTCTGTGCATCGATCAGAAGATTTCCCATTTTATCACTGCATCCCCTGAAGATCTTTCGAAGCGGAATGTTCCTCGTGTGTCGATGCTTCGTGGAGACACATTGATGAATAGAGGGCGTGCAGAGAGAGAGTTCAAGTTGACACCTCTTGCTTCTCTATCGATTGCTGCTTTTTCTTTCGTCTCGGCTGCTACGAATATTGACGAACGAGCGCTTGTCTGTAAATGCGCAGACGATAATGTTTCAGGCGTCTCGTCAAATTCTTTCTTTCAATTAGTTTTGTGGTTTTCGTGGGTGGTGGGGTGTGGTGGTGAAACTCTTCGTTGTGGAAATTTTCGTGTGTGGTGGTGAAACTCTTCGTTGTGGAAATTTTCGTGTGTGGTGGTGAAACTCTTCGTTGTGGAAATTTTCGCGTGTGGTGGTGAAACTCTTCGTTGTGGAAATTTTCGTGTGTGGTGGTGAAACTCTTCGTTGTCTCGAAGGGCTGAGAAAATGTTGTTCTGATGTTAATACCCAAAAGAATTTAGGTTTTTGTTTTATTTTCTCTTGAAAAGTATGGGGAATGTTTTGCGAGAGTGAGACAATGCCGAACTCAAGACGTTCGAATGGAATTACGTTTTAAGGGTCCTCGAACATAAAATAATTTTTAAAACGCTTTTGTGTGACCCTATCGCCTGAACGGTTTAAGATTTATTGCCTTTTGCGCTGGATGCCTCGAAGAAAATTCGAGTCCCAGCTGGGTCAGCGTTGAGATTTATCTCCGCAAAATTCCCCGCCCTGCCCACGGTCAGTAGGGGACACCGATGGGCTTGGAAAGGCCGCCGTCCGTCGGATGGGACGTTAAGCCGTGGCTCCGTATGTGGGAGAGAAATACCCTGTGCACGTTAAAGAACACGCTGGATGGCCTTGACGGGAGGCTACCATCTGTCTCCCAACAGCTGTTCCAGTGGGTCCCTCCCCCAACCTTCTCTGAGCCTTCGGGGTCCTTGTGACCTAACCGTTTAGCCCATGGTGTGCAAAAAAGTGCCGCTCAGAGGTAAAACAACCCAACAACTTCGAAGAAAAACTTCCATCTGCCTCCTGGGGCGGGGGGGGGGGGCTCAGTCGGTAGAGCGCCAAGCTCGTAATCTGCAGTTCCTAGGTTGAAGTCCCTGTTGGGCCAGCGTTGATATTTATCTCAGAAAAACCCCACCCTGCTCTCAGTCAGCAGGAGACACTGATAATTAGTTTTATTAAGAGAAAAATTGACGAACACAGCATTACAGAGCAACAGTGGGAACTGAGCATGCGCAATTACAGAGATAAGATTGAGAGTGAGCAGATTTCCTAACAAAAATAAGATTACAAAAGTTAATTAGTTAAACCTGCATTTATTAGGGAAAGTTAGGTCTGTTAAACACTCTATTCCCGATACGATTACAATTCATTGATGATTTATTGATGATTAAATAAGAATCATTATTTTAAAATAAAACTGGTAATTAAAATAAAAATAAAAAAACCCTTAAGCAGCTGCTTGCAACAGAGGTCTGACAGGAGCCTGTCAGTTTATATGCCAGAGTAGAAGGTCTGAGAGCAGACCCTCAGCAGAAAAACAACACTAACATCCATGCCTTACCCGGGGCTCGAACCCAGGTCCCTTAGATCAGTAGCCAAGCATGCTAACCACTCGGCCAAAGGACGGCTTTTAAAAAATTTAATAAATTTTAAAGTATTTAATAATATTTTGGTTAAATGATAATAAATAATTTTATTTGTAAGTTTCAAACTAAGGAGCTGGCAGTTAAATTTTAGGCAAATTAAGTCAATTAAATTTTTAACATAAATAATTTATCACGATTTTTTTCCCTTCTTTGGTTCGCCAGCTGTCCTGTCTCGATCTCACCTGATTGTATGCACTTGTTGCATCAACAGTTCTTAAAGGTCAGATGTGGAATGAAAGGTTACTGACCTGTCATCCATTAGAACTGTCTAAGCCTCAACTGCGCAGTCTCAAGGTCTCCCTGGTTCACCACTCACGAGACTCCAAATCTATTTACCTGGATTTTTCTATCGCAATGCATTCAAGGTTAGCTTCAATTTTAATTCACATTTTTCAAAATTTCAGCAATAATCGCATTTGATCAAAGAATTTACGCAATCGCGCAAGCTTTAGTTCCGCTACACTTGAAAGAAAGCAGGTTTTTAATTATGATTCTGTTTACAGTTTGATATTCGCTAAAGCCTTTAATCACCGATAGTTCTAATTAAATGCAAAGATGATGTTGTTATGTTCTTTCATAGAAAAATGCAACAGAATTAAGAAACCCTTCAAACATGCTAGGTTTGCACTTACGACTCTTACTTTCTCGATTTTAATAATTCCGTGGCTTTGCCAATGTTGGTGTTTTCTTTTTAGACTTGGTTGTTAGTGAGCATTTTTCAAAAAGGATTTATCAAATACCGCAGCACGAAATTAAGCTTGGGAGTTAGTTGAGCAATAAATTAACTGATTTTTTATGCAATTAATTACAACAAGACATAACATCGAAGCATTATCTTAAAAATCTCTTGGGGGATTTACATCGCTTGTTTACACGTCGATTCGGTGAAAAGTAGCAAAGTGAATAAATGAAAAATTATCTACCAAAGCAAGTGAAAAGTATGCTTTATTAATTTATCGTCAACTTAAAAAAATCTATGATATCATAGTGAATACACAGATTACCTGTAGATAAAGAATTCAATAAATAATTATGTGGGGGAAAATTATTGACGACGGTGCAAGATTTGAGCCCACGACTCTCCAGATAAATGCATCTGGGGAGTCGGTTTGAATCTCCACGACCCTCCAGATACGTGCATCTGGAGAGTCGGTTCAAAACTTCACGACTCTCCAGATGCATGAATCTGGAGAGTCAGTTCAAATCTCCACGACTCTCCAGATACGTGCATCTGGAGAGTCGGTTCAAAACTTCACGACTCTCCAGATACATGAATCTGGAGAGTCAGTTCAAATCTCCACGACTCTCCAGATACATGCATCTGCAGAATCGGTTCGAATCTACACGACTCTCCAGATACGTGCATCTGGAGAGTAGACCGAATTTCCATGACTCTCCACTACTCTTCAGATACGTGCATCAGGAGAGTCGGTTCGAATCTCCACGACTCCAGATATCTGCATCTGAAGAGTTGGTTTGAATCTCCACGACTCTCCAGATATGTGCATCTGGAGAGTTCGTTCGAATCTTCACGATTCTCCAGATACATGCATCTGGAGAGTCGGTTCGAATCTCTACGACTCTTCAGATACATGCATCTGGAGAGTCGGTTCGAATCCCTCAGGGTCGGCAATAATATTTCCCACACAAGTATTTATTGAATTCTATATCTACAGGTAATCTGTGTATGTACTACCATTGATATATGATTAGATTATATAGATGATTAGATTCATTCCCACTAATAAAAAGAAGCTTGGAAAGTTGATAGTTTTCTTTTTCTTTTTCTTTTTTGATTTGCAATATAAAGGAGAGTGAAATATCGAAGAAATTATTGCTAGTTTGTACAAGTTTTTTTTATTATTATCTATTCATTACCGAAATTTCTATCCCGTGAAGAAAAGAGAGAATTTTAAAAGTACAAAGTTCGGAATTTGGAAGTAAACGTTGTACATGAATGTCAAAGTGATATAGGCTTGACGTTTCCTGCATATATTTTCTCTTTACTCTTCCTTTCTTGCTCGTGGAAGGTGAGGTACATCATTTTCTTTGTACGACTTTGTTTTATATGCTAATCATGGTATTTGAGTCTAACATTTCCTTTTCGCTTTCGGCTATTGTTTTATTCCATTTTCCTCCGTTTTAAGGTTGCTTACTGAGAGCTATTTTGAGCTGCAGTCTTGTTCCTTAGTGTGCGAGGGGGCCGTGATCATTCGAATCGGTAGTTTGTCTAGCTTGAGGCATGCAGGTGCGGTCTGCAGAGGTAGTGACGGAAGTAAAGGCGGCTCCTGTGCGTTCTCAAGTTGAGAAGTAAACAGCCATTTATTTTTTAAATATTAATTTCCCGCTTTTAATTCTGCTTTTTTTTTTAGAAACTGATAGGGACAAAAACATTTCTCGTTGTTCTGGCTTTGTCGTTATCCCTTACCACAACTGTATGCCTTACAAAGACTAAAATCACTGATCACCACTTTCTCAGTCACAGTTAATAGAAACAAAGTGTGCCATCTTGAAGAGTAAATCGTTACTGACCACTATCTCAGTCACAGTTAATAGAAACAAAGTGTGCCTTCTTGAAGAGTAAATCGTTACTGACCACTATCTCAGTCACAGTTAATAGAAACAAAGTGTGCCTTCTTGAAGAGTAAATCGTTACTGACCACTATCTCAGTCACAGTTAATAGAAACAAAGTGTGCCTTCTTGAAGAGTAAATCGTTACTGACCACTATCTCAGTCACAGTTAATACAAACAAAGTGTGCCATCTTGAAGAGTAAATCGTTACTGACCACTATCTCAGTCACAGTTAATAGAAACAAAGTGTGCCTTCTTGAAGAGTAAATCGTTACTGACCACTATCTCAGTCACAGTTAATAGAAACAAAGTGTGCCATCTTGAAGAGTAAATCGTTACTGACCACTATCTCAGTCACAGTTAATAGAAACAAAGTGTGCCTTCTTGAAGAGTAAATCGTTACTGACCACTATCTCAGTCACAGTTAATAGAAACAAAGTGTGCCATCTTGAAGAGTAAATCGTTACTGACCACTATCTCAGTCACAGTTAATAGAAACAAAGTGTGCCTTCTTGAAGAGTAAATCGTTACTGACCACTATCTCAGTCACAGTTAATAGAAACAAAGTGTGCCTTCTTGAAGAGTAAATCGTTACTGACCACTATCTCAGTCAGAGTTAATAGAAACAAAGTGTGCCTTCTTGAAGAGTAAATCGTTACTGACCACTATCTCAGTCACAGTTAATAGAAACAAAGTGTGCCTTCTTGAAGAGTAAATCGTTACTGACCACTATCTCAGTCACAGTTAATAGAAACAAAGTGTGCCTTCTTGAAGAGTAAATCGTTACTGACCACTATCTCAGTCACAGTTAATAGAAACAAAGTGTGCCATCTTGAAGAGTAAATCGTTACTGACCACTATCTCGGTCACAGTTAATAGAAACAAAGTGTGCCTTCTTGAAGAGTAAATCGTTACTGACCACTATCTCGGTCACAGTTAATAGAAACAAAGTTTGCCTTCTTGAAGAGTAAATCGTTACTGACCACTATCTCAGTCACAGTTAATAGAAACAAAGTGTGCCTTCTTGAAGAGTAAATCGTTACTGACCACTATCTCAGTCACAGTTAATAGAAACAAAGTGTGCCATCTTGAAGAGTAAATCGTTACTGACCACTATCTCAGTCACAGTTAATAGAAACAAAGTGTGCCATCTTGAAGAGTAAATCGTTACTGACCACTATCTCAGTCACAGTTAATAGAAACAAAGTGTGCCTTCTTGAAGAGTAAATCGTTACTGACCACTATCTCAGTCACAGTTAATAGAAACAAAGTGTGCCATCTTGAAGAGTAAATCGTTACTGACCACTATCTCAGTCACAGTTAATAGAAACAAAGTGTGCCTTCTTCAAGAGTAAATCGTTACTGACCACTATCTCAGTCACAGTTAATAGAAACAAAGTGTGCCATCTTGAAGAGTAAATCGTTACTGACCACTATCTCAGTCACAGTTAATAGAAACAAAGTGTGCCATCTTGAAGAGTAAATCGTTACTGACCACTATCTCAGTCACAGTTAATAGAAACAAAGTGTGCCTTCTTGAAGAGTAAATCGTTACTGACCACTATCTCAGTCACAGTTAATAGAAACAAAGTGTGCCTTCTTGAAGAGTAAATCGTTACTGACCACTATCTCAGTCACAGTTAATAGAAACAAAGTGTGCCATCTTGAAGAGTAAATCGTTACTGACCACTATCTCAGTCACAGTTAATAGAAACAAAGTGTGCCATCTTGAAGAGTAAATCGTTACTGACCACTATCTCAGTCACAGTTAATAGAAACAAAGTGTGCCTTCTTGAAGAGTAAATCGTTACTGACCACTATCTCAGTCACAGTTAATTGAAACAAAGTGTGCCTTCTTGAAGAGTAAATCGTTACTGACCACTATCTCAGTCACAGTTAATAGAAACAAAGTGTGCCTTCTTGAAGAGTAAATCGTTACTGACCACTATCTCAGTCACAGTTAATAGGAACAAAGTGTGCCTTCTTGAAGAGTAAATCGTTACTGACCACTATCTCAGTCACAGTTAATAGAAACAAAGTGTGCCTTCTTGAAGAGTAAATCGTTACTGACCACTATCTCAGTCACAGTTAATACAAACAAAGTGTGCCATCTTGAAGAGTAAATCGTTACTGACCACTATCTCAGTCACAGTTAATAGAAACAAAGTGTGCCTTCTTGAAGAGTAAATCGTTACTGACCACTATCTCAGTCACAGTTAATAGAAACAAAGTGTGCCATCTTGAAGAGTAAATCGTTACTGACCACTATCTCAGTCACAGTTAATAGAAACAAAGTGTGCCTTCTTGAAGAGTAAATCGTTACTGACCACTATCTCAGTCACAGTTAATAGAAACAAAGTGTGCCATCTTGAAGAGTAAATCGTTACTGACCACTATCTCAGTCACAGTTAATAGAAACAAAGTGTGCCTTCTTGAAGAGTAAATCGTTACTGACCACTATCTCAGTCACAGTTAATAGAAACAAAGTGTGCCTTCTTGAAGAGTAAATCGTTACTGACCACTATCTCAGTCAGAGTTAATAGAAACAAAGTGTGCCTTCTTGAAGAGTAAATCGTTACTGACCACTATCTCAGTCACAGTTAATAGAAACAAAGTGTGCCTTCTTGAAGAGTAAATCGTTACTGACCACTATCTCAGTCACAGTTAATAGAAACAAAGTGTGCCTTCTTGAAGAGTAAATCGTTACTGACCACTATCTCAGTCACAGTTAATAGAAACAAAGTGTGCCATCTTGAAGAGTAAATCGTTACTGACCACTATCTCGGTCACAGTTAATAGAAACAAAGTGTGCCTTCTTGAAGAGTAAATCGTTACTGACCACTATCTCGGTCACAGTTAATAGAAACAAAGTTTGCCTTCTTGAAGAGTAAATCGTTACTGACCACTATCTCAGTCACAGTTAATAGAAACAAAGTGTGCCTTCTTGAAGAGTAAATCGTTACTGACCACTATCTCAGTCACAGTTAATAGAAACAAAGTGTGCCTTCTTGAAGAGTAAATCGTTACTGACCACTATCTCAGTCACAGTTAATAGAAACAAAGTGTGCCATCTTGAAGAGTAAATCGTTACTGACCACTATCTCAGTCACAGTTAATAGAAACAAAGTGTGCCATCTTGAAGAGTAAATCGTTACTGACCACTATCTCGGTCACAGTTAATAGAAACAAAGTGTGCCATCTTGAAGAGTAAATCGTTACTGACCACTATCTCAGTCACAGTTAATAGAAACAAAGTGTGCCTTCTTGAAGAGTAAATCGTTACTGACCACTATCTCAGTCACAGTTAATAGAAACAAAGTGTGCCTTCTTGAAGAGTAAATCGTTACTGACCACTATCTCAGTCACAGTTAATAGAAACAAAGTGTGCCATCTTGAAGAGTAAATCGTTACTGACCACTATCTCAGTCACAGTTAATAGAAACAAAGTGTGCCTTCTTGAAGAGTAAATCGTTACTGACCACTATCTCAGTCACAGTTAATAGAAACAAAGTGTGCCTTCTTGAAGAGTAAATCGTTACTGACCACTATCTCAGTCACAGTTAATAGAAACAAAGTGTGCCATCTTGAAGAGTAAATCGTTACTGACCACTATCTCAGTCACAGTTAATAGAAACAAAGTGTGCCTTCTTGAAGAGTAAATCGTTACTGACCACTATCTCAGTCACAGTTAATAGAAACAAAGTGTGCCTTCTTGAAGAGTAAATCGTTACTGACCACTATCTCAGTCACAGTTAATAGAAACAAAGTGTGCCATCTTGAAGAGTAAATCGTTACTGACCACTATCTCAGTCACAGTTAATAGAAACAAAGTGTGCCATCTTGAAGAGTAAATCGTTACTGACCACTATCTCGGTCACAGTTAATAGAAACAAAGTGTGCCATCTTGAAGAGTAAATCGTTACTGACCACTATCTCAGTCACAGTTAATAGAAACAAAGTGTGCCATCTTGAAGAGTAAATCGTTACTGACCACTATCTCAGTCACAGTTAATAGAAACAAAGTGTGCCATCTTGAAGAGTAAATCGTTACTGACCACTATCTCGGTCACAGTTAATAGAAACAAAGTGTGCCATCTTGAAGAGTAAATCGTTACTGACCACTATCTCAGTCACAGTTAATAGAAACAAAGTGTGCCTTCTTGAAGAGTAAATCGTTACTGACCACTATCTCAGTCACAATTAATAGAAACAAAGTGTGCCTTCTTGAAGAGTAAATCGTTACTGACCACTATCTCAGTCACAGTTAATAGAAACAAAGTGTGCCATCTTGAAGAGTAAATCGTTACTGACCACTATCTCAGTCACAGTTAATAGAAACAAAGTGTGCCTTCTTGAAGAGTAAATCGTTACTGACCACTATCTCAGTCACAGTTAATAGAAACAAAGTGTGCCTTCTTGAAGAGTAAATCGTTACTGACCACTATCTCAGTCAGAGTTAATAGAAACAAAGTGTGCCTTCTTGAAGAGTAAATCGTTACTGACCACTATCTCAGTCACAGTTAATAGAAACAAAGTGTGCCTTCTTGAAGAGTAAATCGTTACTGACCACTATCTCAGTCACAGTTAATAGAAACAAAGTGTGCCTTCTTGAAGAGTAAATCGTTACTGACCACTATCTCAGTCACAGTTAATAGAAACAAAGTGTGCCATCTTGAAGAGTAAATCGTTACTGACCACTATCTCAGTCACAGTTAATAGAAACAAAGTGTGCCTTCTTGAAGAGTAAATCGTTACTGACCACTATCTCAGTCACAGTTAATAGAAACAAAGTGTGCCTTCTTGAAGAGTAAATCGTTACTGACCACTATCTCAGTCAGAGTTAATAGAAACAAAGTGTGCCTTCTTGAAGAGTAAATCGTTACTGACCACTATCTCAGTCACAGTTAATAGAAACAAAGTGTGCCTTCTTGAAGAGTAAATCGTTACTGACCACTATCTCAGTCACAGTTAATAGAAACAAAGTGTGCCTTCTTGAAGAGTAAATCGTTACTGACCACTATCTCAGTCACAGTTAATAGAAACAAAGTGTGCCATCTTGAAGAGTAAATCGTTACTGACCACTATCTCGGTCACAGTTAATAGAAACAAAGTGTGCCTTCTAGAAGAGTAAATCGTTACTGACCACTATCTCGGTCACAGTTAATAGAAACAAAGTTTGCCTTCTTGAAGAGTAAATCGTTACTGACCACTATCTCAGTCACAGTTAATAGAAACAAAGTGTGCCTTCTTGAAGAGTAAATCGTTACTGACCACTATCTCAGTCACAGTTAATAGAAACAAAGTGTGCCATCTTGAAGAGTAAATCGTTACTGACCACTATCTCAGTCACAGTTAATAGAAACAAAGTGTGCCATCTTGAAGAGTAAATCGTTACTGACCACTATCTCAGTCACAGTTAATAGAAACAAAGTGTGCCTTCTTGAAGAGTAAATCGTTACTGACCACTATCTCAGTCACAGTTAATAGAAACAAAGTGTGCCATCTTGAAGAGTAAATCGTTACTGACCACTATCTCAGTCACAGTTAATAGAAACAAAGTGTGCCTTCTTCAAGAGTAAATCGTTACTGACCACTATCTCAGTCACAGTTAATAGAAACAAAGTGTGCCATCTTGAAGAGTAAATCGTTACTGACCACTATCTCAGTCACAGTTAATAGAAACAAAGTGTGCCATCTTGAAGAGTAAATCGTTACTGACCACTATCTCAGTCACAGTTAATAGAAACAAAGTGTGCCTTCTTGAAGAGTAAATCGTTACTGACCACTATCTCAGTCACAGTTAATAGAAACAAAGTGTGCCTTCTTGAAGAGTAAATCGTTACTGACCACTATCTCAGTCACAGTTAATAGAAACAAAGTGTGCCATCTTGAAGAGTAAATCGTTACTGACCACTATCTCAGTCACAGTTAATAGAAACAAAGTGTGCCATCTTGAAGAGTAAATCGTTACTGACCACTATCTCAGTCACAGTTAATAGAAACAAAGTGTGCCTTCTTGAAGAGTAAATCGTTACTGACCACTATCTCAGTCACAGTTAATTGAAACAAAGTGTGCCTTCTTGAAGAGTAAATCGTTACTGACCACTATCTCAGTCACAGTTAATAGAAACAAAGTGTGCCTTCTTGAAGAGTAAATCGTTACTGACCACTATCTCAGTCACAGTTAATAGGAACAAAGTGTGCCTTCTTGAAGAGTAAATCGTTACTGACCACTATCTCAGTCACAGTTAATAGAAACAAAGTGTGCCTTCTTGAAGAGTAAATCGTTACTGACCACTATCTCAGTCACAGTTAATAGAAACAAAGTGTGCCTTCTTGAAGAGTAAATCGTTACTGACCACTATCTCAGTCACAGTTAATAGAAACAAAGTGTGCCTTCTTGAAGAGTAAATCGTTACTGACCACTATCTCAGTCACAGTTAATAGAAACAAAGTGTGCCTTCATGAAGAGTAAATCGTTACTGACCACTATCTCAGTCACAGTTAATAGAAACAAAGTGTGCCTTCTTGAAGAGTAAATCGTTACTGACCACTATCTCAGTCACAGTTAATAGAAACAAAGTGTGCCTTCTTGAAGAGTAAATCGTTACTGACCACTATCTCAGTCACAGTTAATAGAAACGAAGTGTGCCATCTTGAAGAGTAAATCGTTACTGACCACTATCTCAGTCACAGTTAATAGAAACAAAGTGTGCCTTCTTGAAGAGTAAATCGTTACTGACCACTATCTCAGTCACAGTTAATAGAAACAAAGTGTGCCATCTTGAAGAGTAAATCGTTACTGACCACTATCTCAGTCACAGTTAATAGAAACAAAGTGTGCCTTCTTGAAGAGTAAATCGTTACTGACCACTATCTCAGTCACAGTTAATAGAAACAAAGTGTGCCATCTTGAAGAGTAAATCGTTACTGACCACTATCTCAGTCACAGTTAATAGAAACAAAGTGTGCCTTCTTGAAGAGTAAATCGTTACTGACCACTATCTCAGTCACAGTTAATAGAAACAAAGTGTGCCATCTTGAAGAGTAAATCCTTACTGACCACTATCTCAGTCACAGTTAATAGAAACAAAGTGTGCCTTCTTGAAGAGTAAATTCTTACTGACCACTATCTCAGTCACAGTTAATAGAAACAAAGTGTGCCTTCTTGAAGAGTAAATCGTTACTGACCACTATCTCAGTCACAGTTAATAGAAACAAAGTGTGCCTTCTTGAAGAGTAAATCGTTACTGACCACTATCTCAGTCACAGTTAATAGAAACAAAGTGTGCCTTCTTGAAGAGTAAATCGTTACTGACCACTATCTCAGTCACAGTTAATAGAAACAAAGTGTGCCATCTTGAAGAGTAAATCGTTACTGACCACTATCTCAGTCACAGTTAATAGAAACAAAGTGTGCCTTCTTGAAGAGTAAATCGTTACTGACCACTATCTCAGTCACAGTTAATAGAAACAAAGTGTGCCTTCTTGAAGAGTAAATCGTTACTGACCACTATCTCAGTCACAGTTAATAGAAACAAAGTGTGCCTTCATGAAGAGTAAATCGTTACTGACCACTACCTCAGTCACAGTTAATAGAAACAAAGTGTGCCTTCTTGAAGAGTAAATCGTTACTGACCACTATCTCAGTCACAGTTAATAGAAACAAAGTGTGCCTTCTTGAAGAGTAAATCGTTACTGACCACTATCTCAGTCACAGTTAATAGAAACAAAGTGTGCCATCTTGAAGAGTAAATCGTTACTGACCACTATCTCAGTCACAGTTAATAGAAACAAAGTGTGCCTTCTTGAAGAGTAAATCGTTACTGACCACTATCTCGGTCACAGTTAATAGAAACAAAGTGTGCCTTCTTGAAGAGTAAATCGTTACTGACCACTATCTCAGTCACAGTTAATAGAAACAAAGTGTGCCTTCTTGAAGAGTAAATCGTTACTGACCACTATCTCAGTCACAGTTAATAGAAACAAAGTGCCATCTTGAAGAGTAAATCTTACTGACCACTATCTCAGTCACAGTTAATAGAAACAAAGTGTGCCTTCTTGAAGAGTAAATCGTTACTGACCACTATCTCAGTCACAGTTAATAGAAACAAAGTGTGCCATCTTGAAGAGTAAATCGTTACTGACCACTATCTCAGTCACAGTTAATAGAAACAAAGTGTGCCTTCTTGAAGAGTAAATTCTTACTGACCACTATCTCAGTCACAGTTAATAGAAACAAAGTGTGCCTTCTTGAATAGTAAATCGTTACTGACCACTATCTCAGTCACAGTTAATAGAAACAAAGTGTGCCTTCTTGAAGAGTAAATCGTTACTGACCACTATCTCAGTCACAGTTAATAGAAACAAAGTGTGCCTTCTTGAAGAGTAAATCGTTACTGACCACTATCTCAGTCACAGTTAATAGAAACAAAGTGTGCCATCTTGAAGAGTAAATCGTTACTGACCACTATCTCAGTCACAGTTAATAGAAACAAAGTGTGCCTTCTTGAAGAGTAAATCGTTACTGACCACTATCTCAGTCACAGTTAATAGAAACAAAGTGTGCCTTCTTGAAGAGTAAATCGTTACTGACCACTATCTCAGTCACAGTTAATAGAAACAAAGTGTGCCTTCATGAAGAGTAAATCGTTACTGACCACTACCTCAGTCACAGTTAATAGAAACAAAGTGTGCCTTCTTGAAGAGTAAATCGTTACTGACCACTATCTCAGTCACAGTTAATAGAAACAAAGTGTGCCATCTTGAAGAGTAAATCGTTACTGACCACTATCTCAGTCACAGTTAATAGAAACAAAGTGTGCCTTCTTGAAGAGTAAATCGTTACTGACCACTATCTCAGTCACAGTTAATAGAAACAAAGTGTGCCTTCTTGAAGAGTAAATCGTTACTGACCACTATCTCAGTCACAGTTAATAGAAACAAAGTGTGCCATCTTGAAGAGTAAATCGTTACTGACCACTATCTCAGTCACAGTTAATAGAAACAAAGTGTGCCTTCTTGAAGAGTAAATCGTTACTGACCACTATCTCAGTCACAGTTAATAGAAACAAAGTGTGCCTTCTTGAAGAGTAAATCGTTACTGACCACTATCTCAGTCACAGTTAATAGAAACAAAGTGTGCCTTCATGAAGAGTAAATCGTTACTGACCACTACCTCAGTCACAGTTAATAGAAACAAAGTGTGCCTTCTTGAAGAGTAAATCGTTACTGACCACTATCTCAGTCACAGTTAATAGAAACAAAGTGTGCCATCTTGAAGAGTAAATCGTTACTGACCACTATCTCAGTCACAGTTAATAGAAACAAAGTGTGCCTTCTTGAAGAGTAAATCGTTACTGACCACTATCTCAGTCACAGTTAATAGAAACAAAATGTGCCTTCTTGAAGAGTAAATCGTTACTGACCACTATTTCAGTCACAGTTAATAGAAACAAAGTGTGCCTTCATGAAGAGTAAATAATTACTGACCACTATGCCACTTAGAGCCACATAACTCTTGATTGTTAATCAAGTAGGAATAAAAATCGGCACGTCATATACACTCTTAGACACAAAAATAGACGCACCCCGAAAAAAAATCCACGAACCGTGAAAGCTAGTATGCAAATTCCTCTTGACCAGACATGCAAATGGCTTACGTTTCATCTCCAATGAGCGTCCACGTCGTTCCCTGAGCGCATTGGAATCGCGCACTCAGTGGCCTAGATGAGGGCTGTGAGACACTCGCTCTGAATTTTCTAGCTGCGTTGTCGGGTGTGTTCACTTCAGTTGCCGCTAATCATGCCTCGACGACGCCGTAGAAGACCCTACGAACAACTGAGTGCATTTGAGAAGGGCCAGGCAGAGAAAAGATCATCTTATAGTCCGACAAACCAAAACCGCTCCGACATCTTCTCTCGCTACCATTCAGCGAGACCTAGCTGCCTCTATGCAGCATCCTGTACCAACGCGCACCATGGCGAGATGAGGTGCAGCAACAGGACTCCATTCTCGTCGCCCCTTTCAACGTCTTCCATTAGCCACCCTATATCGGCGCCTCCGTCTGGAGTAGTGTCGTGCCCGGGAATCATGGCTGGCCTCCGACTGGCGTTGCATCGTTTTTAGTGACGAATCCTGCTTTAACCTTAGAGTGGATAACCACCACATTCGCATATGGAGGAGGATTGGGCAGCCCTCATATTAGGGACTCACTATAACCACCACCAGTAGTGGTGCTATAGTGTGGGGAGCCATCTCCTATGACAGCCGGTCGCCTCTAATCATGGTAACAGGATCGTTAACAGCACAGCGATACATCCAAGAGATCCTGCAAGCCATCGTCTTACCTTTCATGTCAAATCTGCCAGGGGCCATTTCCCAGCAGGATAATGTCCAGCCACACACGACTTATTCGCCTCTACCAGGAGTGCTTCCGTAGTGTTGCAATCCTTGGCCAGCCAGGTCACCGGATCTTTCTCCTATCGAGCATGTCTGGGACATGCTGGGACGTCAGATGCGGCCATCACGAAATATATTAGATCTTATGCAGCAATTACAGAACTCTTGGCACAGTCTGTCACAGGACGACATCAGAGTTTTCATTGACACTCTTCCACGTCGATATCAGCGTGTCAGAGTGTCTTTACGAGGTACTATTCTATAACAATTATGATGCGACTCTTCTGATTGAACTGCTGATATTTAGTGATTTAATTAACTATGAGAAGGTAGATGTTAAAACGTGCTATTAATTAGGAATTACATTTCCTTAACTTAGATTAAAATAATAAGAAGATTGGATTGATTTACCTCTGAGCGGCACTATTTTGCACACAATGGACTAAATGGCCAGGTCACATGGACCCCGAAGGCTTAGAGAAGATTGGAGGGAGAGGACCCACTGGAGCTGGTGTTAGGAGACAGATGGTAGCCTCCTGTCAAGGCCATCCAGCGTATTCTTTAATGTGCACACGGCATGGCTCTCCCGCATACGGGGAGACGGCTTAACGTCCCATCCGACGGACGGTGACCTTTCCAAGCACATCGGTGTCTCCTACTGACCGTGGGAAGGGCGGAGAATTTTGCGGAGAAAAATCTCAACGCTGGTCCAAGTGGAACACGAAACTGGAACTGCAGATTACGAGCCTGGCTTATTTAAAATTACGTAACTTTAAAAATGAGCTTTTTTTGAGGAAATGAAATGAATTTTAATAAAATTTCTGTTGATCTTATTTTCAATGTTGTTTGTTAAATATCAAAGCCCCTGTTTGTGCTCCATTTTTTAGATCTCACAATTTATATAAGAAATGTAAATGCATAAATAATATCTATCAAACCAAACTATTTACCAAATGGGGCCTCATTTTTTTTTTCAAGTTTCCTTTATAATTCATTTTCATCTAATTTGAAAGAAAAATTCTTAAAAGTGTAATTCATTTGTTCGCCATTTTGTCTTCCATAATTCTTTAAAACAAATATCATTGAAAATCGGGATTTTCGAATATTTATTGCGATCTTTATTTCAAAAGTTATGCATCTTCGAAGGCATCTTTCTTTTATTGCAATAATGCAGCATTCCATGATTGTTTTAGGCAGAGTATAACATTGCCAATGCCGAAGATGTGCAGAGTCCTTCAGACATATCTGGATGGAAAGGCCTCTGTATTCGCAAAGCAGCCTCCGAGTGACGCTTCTGAATAAAAGCACAACTGCTTAACCATTATGGCTCCTTTTATCGCAGTAGAATAGATGGAAGGAAACGAAAATGTAATGGGCCTACGCTTGCAAGTAAAAGACAGAAGTTTCGTTCGTAAGATGTTAAAAGTAGAAGTAACAGCGAAGAGATCTTGAAAGTGAGTGCTTTGAAAATGTCTTAAGACGTTCGTGTTATGATGATGAGTGATGACGGAGAGGATACTCACGGAATGAAGTGGTATGGATGAGAATATGAAAAGCAAGAAAGTATTTTAAATACTCTCTTTCTCTTGAAAATTACAAGTCGACGAGGAGTTTTGGCTTGAATTAGCATCAATGCAACGTGATTATTAAATTTTTAATCCAATTTTTATTACGGTAGTTTCCAAAGTGCTTTGAAATTCGTAATAAAAAATGATTTTTTAAGTTTCAACTTCAATGATACTCAAAGCAACATTACTTTAAGTGTCTTTTTATTGTTGTTGTTATTGGAAACTGAAATTGCCGAAATCTGAGATATTGATTAAACTCAAAGCTTGATGTTTTGTGAGTTTACAAACAACTTGAGAAAATTTTATTTTAAGAATTCGCTAGTTCGTCTATTTACGTTAACAGAACCATCAAAAGAATATTTATTCCATTACAAAACTCTATGCTGCGAGAATGCTTTGAAATAGTAAGAATTGCGAAAGAGAGCAAAAAAGATACAGTGGAGTAGTAAAAGGAAGAGGGATATAGTGTTTTAAATTAGTGTTGTGTAATGCAGTGTAAAAAGACTTCTCTGATTTAAGATGAAGCCTAGTTCCTCTGGAGAAAAGGAATGAACCGTAAAGTTTGTTATTGGTTTCTTTATCAGGGGAGACGAATGTTAAACGTTTCACACGTATAAGTTATAAAGTATTGTTAAGATTAATTAGTGTAACAAATGAGATTCAAACACAAAGTGGTTTGTCTTTATGCTAAGAGAAATAGAAATACTTATGTTTAGATAAAATTGATTAATTTGTAATAATTTTGTGTCATTGTAATAAATTACATCATTCATACTTTAGTGGTATACTTATGTGCTATTAATGAACTCACGCTAAGCTTTCATCTCTTTCAATTGTTATCAATATGATTAGTACAGTCGCTCAAAAACGCGTACACGAAGGTTGCAAGATCACTAATTTCTAAAAAAAATCGTTGCCAGATATTTTTTCTGAATTCTGTAATCAACCATAATGTTCGGATACTTTTTTGAGCGACTGTACCTGACAGAATTAGAAATTAGTTGCCTGCGATACGATTCAACTGCGTTAACGAAATTGACATTTGAGTTCCTAATAAACCCATCTGCAGTTGGTATGCTGAGGTATCTGTGCAGAACATGGTTTTCTGACGAACTAAGGTGCTGCTGGAACGAAAAAAATATTTTTTGGATGTTTGCAATTAATTCCTGTTTGTACGTCTCCCTCGCAATAGCCTCGAACCTGCGAGGCATACGTAAAGATTACTCTCAGCATTCTTCTGTACAAAAAATACTTTATTTTCGGTGGACAATACTGAATTTCTTGCAGTCAAGACTCATCTGTGCTGCACTCCCCGTATTAATAACATTTCTGAAATGTCCATTTTCACTTATGATGAATTACATAATTTCCAAGGAAGGGGTTTTTTGTTGGGATGTTTTACCCCTGAACTGTACGTTTTCTGCACACCATGGTCTAAATGGCCAGGTCACAAGGTTGGGTGGTTGGTTGTTTGGGATTTTACTGAGAAACGGCTACTAAGATCATACTACGCCAAACACATGATATACCGTAAGTGATAAAAGTCATAGAACCTTCAACCAAATTTAAAAAACAGCACGCAAAAGAGAAAAGGAACGAAACTATAGAGGTCACAACAAGAACTAAATATGCATAACCAAAAACGATGTGTATGTATAAAGAATAAATGTAATGTGTTTATAATAAGTGTAAAACAGAATAATTAATAACGGGTGTATAGAGAACATAAAAGCAACAAGTCTAAACAGACGAATGGTATTAAAAAAAAGTCATCATATAAAAGGTGGCAGAGTACAAGGACCCCTAGAGCTCAGAAGTTTGGGGGGTGGGGATATATCTGTTAGGAAACAGATGGTAGCCTCTCGTCAAAGACATCCAGCCTGTTCTTTATGATGCACAGGGCATGGCTCTCCCGCACACGGAGCCACGGCTTAACGTCCCATCCGACGGACGGTAACCTTTCAAAACCCATCGGTGTCTCCTACTATGAACAGGGCGGGAAGTTTTGCGGAGATAAATCTGAACGCTGGCCCAGACGGCACTCGAACCTGGGAACTGCAGATTATGAGCCTGGCACTCTAACGACTGAGCCACCCCCCGCCCCTAAATACCTATTGGTGGTCTAACCAAAATATTGCTTTTCCCATACAAGTTGTTTTACTTGAAACCCATAGTCGAGTGTAAATGCTATAAAGTTTACCTTTACTCTTACCATTACAGCCGAATGCTCACACAGCTAGATAACACTAATTAGATAGAGGAAGCGAAGGTAATGTAATCCTTTGTTATGAGCTCTTTCAATGTAGGACTTCTGAGCGTCATCCACCTGGTTGGCTCGTTACTCTACACGATATGTTGATTCTGCTGTAACACAGATTTAAAGCTTAATGTGAGATCGGAGAAACAGTGGCTTTCGCAAACTAATTATTGTCTCATTTTTAAACGAGTTGAGCGAAAGGATAATGGAAAACTTGAACTTGCGAATGTCAGGTTAGAAATCTGGTTTTCAACCCATCAGCACCACTCTGAGCTAATTGAGAAATTAAACATCAGTGAAATAAATAACCGTATAATCCGAGAAAAACCTCTAAATAAAATATAGGGAAGGGGGTGGCTCAGTCGGTAGCGCGCCAGCTCGTAAATTGCAGTTCCCAGGTTCTAGTCCCAGCTGGGTCAGAATGACCTTGATGTGAGGCTACCATCTGTCTCTCAACAGCTGTTCCAGTGGGTCCTCTTCCCCAACCTTCTCTGAGCCTTCGGGATCCATGTGACCTGGCCATTTAGCCCATGGTGTGCAAAAAAAGTGCCACTCAGAGGTAAAACAACCCAACCCAACTCACAACCTTCTCTGAGCCATCGGGATCCTTGTGACCGCACCATTTAGCCCATTGTGTACAAAAAAGTGCCGCTCGCTCAGAGGTAAAGCAACCAACTCTCCAACCAATATATTTTTTTATAAATTCATTGAAATTCTGTCAACATCACTGAAATGAATAATCGAAAAAGCTTAATTTCCACTATAATTTTAATCTCCTAATTATTGACAAACTAGTGATCTAATGAAAAATTTCGGAATTGTTTCCATTATGAATTTTTCTTTCAGTTAATGTCAATGTAACGATCCATCGAAATAGGTGAGAAAAAGTTCTGCGATAATTGATTTCGCTCTCTTGAAATAGATCAAATGAACCATAGAAAGAAAATCATACTCGGAGCAGAAAATATCAAACTCCACTGCAATTTTTTCCCCTTTTTTTTAAATATTGTTCAAATAAACCAAAGGAAAATCAGTTCCACTACAAACCAGTTTATCTCTTTAAATATAAAATTTAAATGAAACGTAAAAAATTCTCAAAAGGGTTATACTATAAAATTGTCTTTTTAACCAGTCAAACATTAATGCTAAAGATGATACTAAAGCAGCACTTAATGTCCGACCCCGCCTTCTCGTGGTGTAGGTTGTTAGTACCTTTCAAAAGAGATATTCTCCTTTGGAAGGGAACGGAAGGGGAGGGCTGCCAGTTCAGTATGGCCTACTGATCTGGTCATCTATGGCCAGTTTTTTTCATTTTTTTTCCAGCCCTGCTGAAGAATGGTCAACCACACAGGGTCCTGCCATATAACCAACCGGAACTGAATAATAGCTCTGAGCTTGATTATGGATCCTTAATTGAATCCTCTGTTGAGGGAGAATCTGCCGCTGTGTTTTCGGTTCATTTGTGGGTTGCCAGCCCTAAGTGAACGCAGGCACGAGATACCTTATATCAGCTGGTGGATAATCCTGATCAGAAGCCATCGCAAGTACCTGAACTCTCACTTAACTAGATTTGGGTTGGGTTGTTTTACCTCTGAGCGGCACTTTTTTGCACACCATGGGCTAAATGGCCTGGTCACAAGGACCCCGAAGGCTCAGAGAAGGTTGGGGGAGGGGACCCATTGGAACAGCTGTTGGGAGACAGATGGTAGCCTCCCGTCAAGGCCATCCAGCCTGTTCTTTAACGTGCACAGGGTATGTCTCTCCCGCACACGGGGCCACGGCTTAACGTCCCATCCGACGGACGGCGGCCTTTCCAAGCCCATCGGTGTCCCCTACTGACCGTGGGCAGGGCGGGGAATTTTGCGGAGATAAATCTCAACGCTGACCCAGCTGGGACTCGAACCTGGGAGCCACAGATTACGAGCCTGGCGCGCTACCAACTGAGCCACCCCCGACCGACTTAACTAGATGGGCATCGCCAATCCTAAACGGAGTAATGAGTTTCAGACAGATCACATGGCTCTTGAAAAGGTGATGCCTGAAGTTTCTACCAGCATGGGAGGCTTCAGCCTATAGCGGTAGGGGAACAGATCTCTACCCCAACACTGCGATCAAGGGGCTGTTTAATATTGTTGGCCCAACCTCTCTTAATAAGTCTAGTTTCTTTAAAAATCCTATTAATCATTTTCTCTCCGCAGATACGTAGAACATTGCATAAAGATTATTCTCTTGATGTCCTCATGCAGGAATCCAGCGTTATAACCTAGATATTCTAGGCTTGCAAGAGACCAGATGGGCAGGTAAAGGTGAGATACTTAAAAAAAACCTTTAAATTGCTCTTTTCAGGGAGGGAGGATGGAAAGCATCTCCAGGTGTAGGTTTTCTTCTCAGCAGACACGCCAGTGATGCTCTTCACTGGCTTGTCTGCTGATCACATTAATGAAAGATTTCTTACAACAAAATTTAAAACAAAAATTAAAGACTTCAATGTCATTTGTTGTTAAGCCCCCTCAAAGGAGTCTGATGAGAAGGATACGTTTTATAGCCAGCTTCAGTATATTTTGAATTCTGTGAAGAAAGGAGATATTTCTCTTGTGCTAGGTGACTTCAATGCTAATGTTTGTACTGACTCTGACCTTTGGACAGGAGTTTTAGGCCACTTTGACATTGGTAGTTTCAATGGCAATGGGGAACGTCTCCTACAGGTAAGTGAACTTAATGGTTTACAAATAACCAGCACATACTACAAACACCGAGACATTTATAAATATACATGGGTTTCACATGATGGGTTGCACAGGAATATGATAGATTATATTTTAATTAACAGCAAATGGGCTAGTTCAGTTAGGAATATCAGATCATACAGGGGAGCCAAGATTAAGGGAATTACTTTTAACACTGAAACTTTGAAAAATCCAGATGTAGCCAAAGCATACCGTGAAAAGTTACTTAGTCATTATTATAATCGTGGTTTACTTACTGCTGAAGTTGAAAAAGACCTGGGTAAGTTTAAGCAGGTTTTTCTTGAGACCAATAATATTCTTTTGGCTAAAAAGGGACAGAAGAAACAAAATTATTTGAATGATAAAACTATGAAACTTATTTCTGAAAGAAGGAAGTGCAGGAATAATATGAATCAATATACCTACTAATCCTAACAGACGGCATTACAATGAGCTTAATAAACGTGTAAAGAATCAGTTAATAGCTGATGAAAATCTTTGGCTTGATAGCTTGGCTGACAAACAGAGGAAGCAGTTGGACAGCACAACAGCAGGGGGTTGTACCAGATTGTTAACGTTTTTGGTAGGAAGAAACAGACAGGAACACGGGGATTGAGAGATAAACATGGTAAAGCGATTGAAGGTGAGAATCTTGTGACTTCTAGGTGGGCTGAGCATTTCAGAGATGTTCTAAGCAATGTGATTGTTTCTACTCCCTTTGTTTGTAATGAGGATAGATGCATTACTGGCTGTAAAGTTGGTCCTATATCACATTCTGAAGTCGCTTTGGCTATCTCTAAATTAAAATTACATAAATCCCTAGGGGTGGATGAAATCACCACTGAAGTGGTGCTTAGAACTGGGAACATTTGTGTTGTCACATGGCTGACTGACTGAAGTTTTGAATATTTTTTATGATAAAGTATTGTTCCTAAGGATTTTACTAGAGCTATCATTGCCCCAATTTTTAAAAAAGGTGATCGCAGTTCTTGTGATAATTATAGGGGAATTAGTTTACTTTCTGTTCCAGGTAAACTTTTTTGCATGATTATACTTAAAAGAATTAAGAATTTGGTTGAGGGGCAACCTCGTGATGAACGGTGTGGATTCAGAAGTGGTAGGGGACTATATTTTGTGGTAGGGGATGTATAAATTAAGTATCTTCACAGGAAGATTCTTGAGAAAGAGTTTCAGAAACCTGTGGCTACTATATTTGCAGATTTCAAAAAGCCTTTTGACTCTGTTGATCGACATAATTTGTGGTTGATCGTTAGGTCATATGGAATTTATGACAAATTAATGTAATGAAACTTCTCTATACTAGCACTGAGTCGTGTGTGAGAGTTGGTACGTCTTTCAGCGATTGGTTTAGCATTGCTAGTGGAGTTAGACAAGGGTGCATTTTGTCCCCCTTTTCTCTTTAGTTTGGTTATTGGTTATGTTAGGCGAAATTCTTTCCAAGGGAAAGATTTTGGCCTTAAATGATCTAGAGATATGAACATTTCTGATTTAGATTAGGCGGATGATTTCGCCTTGTTGGCTAATGATGTTGATGAGATGAATTCGTTCATTTCGGCTGTTGATGAGACTGGTAATGAAGTAGGTTTGGTGATAAGAGAGAAAAACCTAAAGTGATAAAAATTGGCCACGAAGATGGTGCTTCAGTTGCTTGGAATGGCCGCACTCTTCAACAAGTGTCTCAGTTTAATTTTCTTGGTAGCTACAGCATGTAACAGATAATGGTGATGGATGGCATAAGATAAAATAGGGATTGCCGCTGTGACTTTTAAGAATCTATGGAGAGTGTGGAAAAATAGGCGTATAGCTCTAAAGATTAAAATTAGGCTGAATAATAGTTTGATTCTTTCTAATGTTAGTTATGGTAGTGAAACATAGACTCTTTGTAAGCAGGATAATAAGAAACTTGATGCCTTTGATTATAGATGCTTGCGCAGTATCTTGAGCATTAGGTGTTTTGACTTTGTAAATAGTGATGAGGTTAGAAGGAGTCATCAGCTTCCTTTGAGCAACATTTTTTTGCAAAGAGAGACTTCGTTGGTTCGGCCATGTAGCCCCTATGCATAGCTACAGATTGCCAAATAGGATTATGAGCAGTGTGCCAAAAGGCTTAAGGAGAAGGGGTAGACCTAGGATGCGATGGGCAGACAATGACAAACAGGACCTTGGTAAAATTGGTCTACAGTGGGTAAATGAAGCAGATCAAAACATACAAATGTGGAGAGCAAAAGGATACAATCTGGAAGGAACCTCCGTAACCAGTGGATGCAGGGAATTTTGTACGCATGTATTTTAGATAAAATGAGCCGTCCCGTGGCCGAGTGGTTAGCGCGTTTGGCTACTGATCTACGGGACCTGGGTTCGAGCCCCGGGTAAGGCATGGATGCTCGTGTTGTTTTCTGCTGAGGTCCTGCCATCCTCTCAGATCTTCTACTGTGGCATATAAACTGACAGACTCCTCTCAGACCTCTGTGGCAAGCAGCTGATTGAGGGGGTATATATGTATTTTATTTTATTTGAATAAACTTCAAAATAATGTTGTTTGTTTGCTTTTGTATCAGTGAAATGAACCATCGAATAATCTGATAAAAGTTCAGTATACCTCCCCCCCCCGCCTTTTTTTTTCAACATTTATGTCATAAAATTCATTTCCAAAAGCAAATGTTACAATTGTCAGAATTAACCTATAAATGCAAAAAAATATATTCCCATTTTATCTTTATAACTGAACTCCAAAATCACCGAATTTTAATACTTTGGAAATCTGCCATTCCAGAGAACCTACTTCTTGTGCACCTACTACAAAATCAATCTGTGAAATCGAATCTAGCCTTTCGTGGTCTGTTCTTTAATGGCTGCGTGAATTAGCAGATCGAACTGGCAAATAACCGGTTAATGACCCAAGGGCTTAGCAATAAAGAGGATCGTACTCGACAACCAGAACATTGAGGACGATTTATTGGCAAGCCATTGCGAGAAAACTATCAGAGCGAAGCTCAAACTATTACTACAACCCCGGAGTAATAGCAATTGGTCGGCTCATAAATAACTGAGCAGCAGACAGTGATTTCATGAATGACGTCACGGAAGTGTTCTTCACTGGAATCGGAGTTTCCTTGGATTAAAGATGCAGAACATTAACAGGATTTGGGTTAACTATTGTCAACAACGAATTGAGTGTCAAGCCTTTACAACGACCAACCTAAATGTTAAGGGTGAATTATTCAGAAGTAGCTAACATACATTTGTGTGAAAAACGTTTATACAGTACGAGCCAAAATGAAATATATATTTTTCATATGTTCCTAAAATATTATTTCAAAGTCCGATAAAAGCATTACGGATTATGATGTTAATGTAAAGACGAAAAACTTTTAATTAATAAAGCAAAAATTTACTACAGGTTCAAATAGAAATACGAAGATAATAACGAAATGTGATATAAAATATTCCTGCGTCCTTAACTCTTTGAATATCAGAGGAATATTGTTGAAAAAATAGATATTTGGAGTTGTTGGATTGTTTTACCTCTGAGCGGCACTTTTTTGCATACCATGGGCTAAATGGCCAGGTCACATGGACCCCGAAGGCTCAGAGAAGGTTGGGGGAGGGGACCCACTGGAACAGCTGTTGGGAGACAGATGGTAGTCTCCCGTCAAGGCCATCGAGCGTGTTCTTTAACGTGCAAGGGGTATGGCTCTCCCGCACACGAGGCCACGACTTAAGGACGGCGGCCTTTTCAAGCCCATCGGTGTCCCCTACTGACCGTGGACAGGGCGGGGAAATATTGCGGAGATAAATCTCAAAGCTGACCCAGCTGGGACTCGAACCTGGAAACTACAGATTACGAGCCTGGCGCGCTACCGACTGAGCCAACTTAGCCCCAACGAAATGTGATATAAAATATTCCTGCTTTCATAACTCTTTGAATATCAGAGGAATATTGTTGAAAAAATAGATATTTGGAGTTGTTGGATTGTTTTACCTCTGAGCGACACTTTTTTTGCACAGAATGGGCTAAATGGCCTCGAGGGCTCAGAGAAGGTTGGGGGAGGGAACCTACTGGATAGCTGTTGGGATACAGATGGCAGCCTCGCATGAAGGCCATCCAGCGTGTTCTTTAATATGCATTAGGTGTTGCTCTCCCGCACACGGGACCAGAGTTTAACATCCCATCCGACGGACAGCGGCCTTTCCAAGACCCTCAGTGTCCCTTATTGCCCGAAGGCAAGGCGGAGAGTCTTGCGGAGCTAAATATAAAATCTGGCCCAGGGACTCGAACCTGAGAACTACAGATTACAAACCGGGCGCGCTACCAACCGAGCTATCCCCTACCCCATGGTATAGTTACAGACGATGGGTCTCTCTTATAATTATGCAATTTTCTTGGTGTTCCGGCATCCAAAAGGGCCAAAAATTTAAAAAAATGTTTCTCATAGAAAATTTTGTTATACAATCATGGCGTATTATTAGTACACTGCTGGCCATTAAAAGTGCAACACCAGGAAAGACTTTTGGGTTGGGTTGTTTTACCTCTGAGCGGCACTTTTTTGCACACCATGGGCTAAATGACCAGGTCACATGGACTCCGAAGGCTCAGAGAAGGTTGGGGGAGGGGACCCACTGGAACAGCTGTTGGGAGACAGATGGTAGCCTCCCGTCAAGGCCATCCAGCGTGTTCTTTAACGTGCACAGGGTATGGCTCTCCCGCACACAGGGCCACGGCTTAACGTCCCATCCGACGGACGGCGGCCTTTCCAAGCCCATCGGTGTCCCCTACTGACCGTGGGCAGGGCGGGGAATTTTGCGGAGATAAATCTCAACGCTGACCCAGCTGGGACTCGAACCTGGGAACTACAGATTACGAGCCTGGCGCGCTACCGACTGAGCCACCCCCGCCCCCAAGGAAAGACAAGAGATATCAAAGCCATATTTAGTGAATACATAGCTTATGTTACAAGGATTTCAGAGTTGAATGTTGATCCAAAAAGGGCAAAGAACCACTTTTTAGAGTTCTCAGAGCTGCCGGTTCCCGACCCTGCACTAGACTAAGTTGTTACCTCAAGCGGCATTTCGATTTGCATCATGCTTTTTATATTACAGAGAAACCAACAAACACTCTATTCAAAGTTAATGTCTTAAATATCAAAACTATGCTTTGCATTCAGAATAAAGAAGCATCATATTTTCTTCATTGTAAATCTTTTATATTGAACTGTTTACCAAAAGTATAAAAGAACAATAAAACTAGAAGAACGCATATCGCCTCTACCGCATATCAGAATCTCGTTTTCAAAGAAAATTAAGTTTTTCAAACACCTTCTTTTTCACTCCTTAAAAATTTTAATTCCAGCTAATCAATGATGGGGAAAATGTAAAAGTTGCATTTTATTACTACTTATAAAACAGAAAAAAATATTTGTTTTTTATTCTTCGATTTAAAAAATTGCTTTTCTCATAGCGTTCTGAGGAAAGGAGGCAGAGTGTTGCGATCAATGGATTTCTTGACATTCTACCACCGAAATTTAAAATTTCTACCATAAGAATGCTCTTGGGTTATTTACATTGCAATAATGAATATTTATATCATAATGAAATGAAATAATGAATAAAAGGATCAACAAATGCTGCCTTTCGTCCCCTTAGTTGATTTCAACTTACGTTATATGCACGAGAGTAATTTTAAAATAGTTCCTATGAATCTTATCCCTTTATATTCTTTGGCACAGGTTTAAAAAATTTTATGGTATTTGCATTCATGTGCTTTGCAAATATTTTATTTAGCCATCTTTGATAACGAATATTTCCAGTAGAGTCATCGGAGATGGTAATAACAGTCCTACAAGGACATCAATAGAGTCATCGTGGATGGTAATAAATAGACATAGAAGGATATCAATAGAGTCATAGGTAAGGTAATAAATAGACATAGAAGGATATCAATAGAGTCATAGGTAAGGTAATAAATAGACATAGAAGGATATCAATAGAGTCATAGGTAAGGTAATAAATAGACATAGAAGGATATCAATAGAGTCATAGGTAAGGTAATAAATAGACATAGAAGGATATCAATAGAGTCATAGGTAAGGTAATAAATAGACATAGAAGGATATCAATAGAGTCATCGTGGATGGTAATAAATAGACATAGAAGGATATCAATAGAGTCATAGGTAAGGTAATAAATAGACATAGAAGGATATCAATAGAGTCATAGGTAAGGTAATAAATAGACATAGAAGGATATCAATAGAGTCATAGGTAAGGTAATAAATAGACATAGAAGGATATCAATAGAGTCATAGGTAAGGTAATAAATAGACATAGAAGGATATCAATAGAGTCATAGGTAAGGTAATAAATAGACATAGAAGGATATCAATAGAGTCATCGTGGATGGTAATAATAGCCATACATAAGGACATCAATAGAATCATCGGTAAGGTAATAACAGTCATATAAAGGACATCAATAGATTCATAGGTAGAGTAATAATTGCGATAAAATGATATCAAGAGAGTCATTGGTAAGATAATAATTGCCATAAAAGGACATCAATAGAATCATCGGAGGCAATAATAGCCATAGAGCATCAATAGAGTCGTCGTTAAGGTAATAATAGCCATAAAATGACATCAATAGAGTCATCAGTAAGGTAATAATAGCCATACAAAGACCTGAAAAATCGGGTTTTTCCTAAATAACATATTTGTTATTGAGTAAACTGCATTTATTTAAACGACGATTTAATTTAATGCCTAATTTAATTGTATTACAAAATAATATAAATGGGCAATAGAAATGCGGACACAAACACACTTCCAACTTGTAAATTTGTTTTAAAAACGAAACTGTTAAATACACTTGAAATAGTTAAATTTTTGAAACTGAACCATAATCCTACATCAGCTCAAAAAATTTTATCTGCATATCAGTAGAGTTCAATAAGATTATTATTTGTAACTCGCAGCCATTCACATGATGTTAATCACTGTTTCAAAATCGAGATTTCGATAAATTTGGTATCTTCCACTTATTTCAAATGGCATTTTCTGTAAAAAAATTTTATTTCCTTAGTCACCGCTTTAAATGCATAATACTTCAGCTACATAATTAGTGATTAATTAGACCCTTGAGAACAATTCATATTCAGAATCTTTTAAGTGCACTCTTGGTAATAAGATTATGATGAGTGTATATAATCCTGAAATATATATACTGAAAGCACTTGGAGGTTCATGAGATTTGCACAAATTTCCAGATTTCTTAAATTTGTCGAAAAAAAAATCGCCTTATGCTTATGCAGGCCCAGATCTGGAAAAAATCGAGGGAGGGGTGAGGTGCATGCCTCTACTATCCTTATTGATATCCTGAAGGCGAGGAACACAGCTCCCTTATCCTTCCCACTAAATCAAGCCTTTTTCTTATGTAAACATTGAATCTGTCGGTTGCAACGTCTGGTTTATGCATAATTTACTTTACCATATTGCGAAAGATACGAGCAAATCAGTCTTTTCTTGTCTATGAAAATATCATTTTACTTTTCCATCGAGAAACGAAATTCCAGATCAACTAACATCTACGAATTGAGCTTTGGAGGATTTCGCATTTCCTTGTGGCGCACATAAAAGGCTGATTGCTTCAATTTCCAACAGCTACCGCCAACTTTTTTTGCCTCGTCATTTTACTTCATTTTCCTCCTGGCATTGCAGATGCTTTCATTTTTCTTTCCTTCTTTTCCTCTGAGGGAGAAAGAAATCTCACGTGTTGGGAATAAAGAGCTGAGCTCTCTCTCTTGTGGCGTCTGAACGTGAAATGATCCACGAGATGTACTTTTGATGCAGAAAATGATCAGTGCTCTTGGATTGATTGATTGATGCACGGTCTGGTTCCATACACAACAACTGGCAATCAGATCCGAATCGAGTATATATTGAAGAGCTTGTAAGCCACAATTGGAATGTTTCATGCAGCAGAAGCGTAATCAATGCAGCATAAAAGTATCCACAGGGATTGGAGGAATTCTCAGTACACAGAAGGAGACCGTGAAGGAAGCTCGTGGCGCAGTTTACTTTCACTTATGTATGAAATACGTAAGCTTCAGGAAAACATGTGTCTACTTTCCGCGAGGAAAGTAGACACATGTTTTCCTGAAGTGACCACATCTGGCATAAGGCCAGTTGCTCGGGAATATATATTATATAATATATAGAGGATCTTCGATGTACATATATGTACATCGAAAATGATACTTATATGCGAAACTTATCTGCCAAAATAATGAGAATTGATTTCGTTTTTCGCAGCTATAAGATATGGTGGGTACAAAAATCAGATTTTTGTGTTGAAATCTCTAAATCCTTCATTTCTGGTTATATGATTTTTATATTGACTTTCATATGGGCTGGGCGTGTGTAAGCACTTAGTGATGGAAATGTATGCTTAAGGATGACATTAAAATATCTCATTAGATGTTACATGATTTTAGCTTTTTAATTGAGCCACTTTCAAATATCTAAGAATCGTATCTGTTTAAAATACCAAATGAAAGACTACATGATTTTCAGATGCCTAATTATAGATTGCACTGTTTTCAAGTGGGAAATTAGGGCTTATGCAACAAGTTGGAATCCTCACTTGAGCTTGCCTCAATGGCTATTAATGTGAATTAGGTGTTGGTGTGGGTTGGGTTGTTTTACCTCTGAGTAGTACTGTTTTGCACACAATAGGATAAATTGGCCAGATCACAAGGGCCCTGAGGGCTCAGAGACGATTGGGTGAGAGGATCCACTGACAGCTGTTAGGAGATAGATGATAGCCTCCCGTCATGGCCATCCAGCGTGTTTTCTAATGGGAGAGGGTGTGACTCTCCCTCACATAGGGCCACGGCTTAACGTCCTATCCGACTGACGGCGGTCTCTCCAAGCCCATGCATTATATGCAAAATAAGTTCCGATCAGAGATAAAACAACAGAACCCCAGAAATATTTAGTCAGAGAAAAGTCCTGTGTGAAAGCCATATAGAAATCCGGAGTGGCCATCCCATACACCGAAGATGATTATCACTGTGGCTTTCAGGGACGGACGATATCGTCTTAAGCGCCGGCAGCACTATCTCGTAATTACAGGAGCGAAGGACCAGCAACGTCATTCACGGACCGGTAACGACCACGTTACGAAACTGTAACTCCATCAAAGTTGCATGGCTGATGTTGCCATGGTAATCTGAATGACACATCACTTCGCTTGGCTTCCTGCATCCATCATAGATCAGCTGGTAGTGCTTCATAAAACGTGAAAGGATGAATACATTATCATGAATTATTCTGTAGCTGTTTAGAGCTATAATTTACAGGATATAGCTACCGCTATATTTGTTAGGTATTTGGAACACATTAAACTGTCAAATGCTTTGCCTTTCAGTTCTTTTGAAAAGCTGATTCCAGCTAAGCCTACTTTATTGTTTTGATGCATATTGTGTTATATTAGCAGGAAAAAAGAAATTGCCTTCTTTCTCTTACGCCAAGGGATAAATGCCAAATGGACTCCCTTTAGTTTATCTAATGAATACCTCTTCGACTTTATTGGCTCTTAATATGCGCCTCGTTGTGTTCATCTTGTTTCTATTTTCTCTTTCAAAGCCTTTCGCAACGATGCATTAAAATGATGATATTTCAACCCATGAAAGCTTGATACTAGGGTGAGTTGTTAAAGCAGCTTTTGCTGGCAAATTGAAGGAAACCTTTAGAGACAATTTCATTTCTAATTGACGTCCCTTGGTAAGAGATATAATTGAAAGAGAGAATTCGCGAAGTATTCTTTGCAGAGAAATTCAATTTCAAACAAGATGGGATAACATTTAGCTGAACGATAAAGCTTCAAGAGCATTAAACGTTGCTTTTGGTGATTAAAATGCTGATTAATGAAGAATGAAATGATTGAAGCAGCTAAAATTGTGATATATACAACATCATTTATATAATGTTTTTTCCTAACACTGGTACCACAAACATAGTAGTCATATCTATATACACTGGGGGAAATTGAAAAAAGAACACACAGAAGGAATTCCTTTAGGAACGTCATATTATAATATGTTAATAGTTAAGGGCAGCAGAAACCGTGATCCAAGATTGAAAGTCATTGGATGAAATAATGATGTCACTGAGGACGACAACATGCAAATATACGCAGTACGTATTAAAGCACTAGGGCGTGAAGAAAGAAGTTATTCGTCTTGTGTCGTGTTGTTCAGTGCTCTTTGAAGAAGCTACCATGCCTGGACGACGCAGGCGCACAACATTTGTTCAGTTAGCGGAGTTTGAGAGAGGTCGTATAGTGGGTCTTCGGGAAGCAGGTTGGTCTTTTCGTCAAATTCCACACCACGTTGGACGAGAGGTATCGACAGTGGTACGATGGTGGCGTCGATGGTCAGAAGAGAATAACACACTCGCAAACGTGGTTCCGGGCAACACAGAGTTACGGACGCACGAGAGGATCGGCGTATCAGGAGGGTGGTGGTGGCAGAGCGAACGGCTACGGAGTCACAAATTCGATCCTCTGTCGTACCAAAGGTGTCTACAAAAACGATACGCAATAGTCTTTTGGAAGCAGGACTACGGGCATGCGTGCCGCTGGCACAATTATCACTGTCACCTCGTCACTGTCAAGCACGTTTGCAGCAGTGGTGACAAGAATGAGTTCATTGGAGTGAAGAAGTGATGAAAGTCGATTCTGCTTAGGAGCGTCTGATGGTCGTTTATGCATCCGAAGGCGACGAGGTGAGCGGCTTCTTCGATCGTGTTCTCCGCAAAAATTCCCCGCCCTGCCCACGGTCAGTAGGGGACACCGATGGGCTTGGAAAGGCCGCCGTCCGTCGGATGGGACGTTAAGCCGTGGCCCCGTTTGCGGGAGAGCCATACCCTGTGCACGTTAAAGAACACGCTGGATGGCCTTGACGGGAGGCTACCATCTGTCTCCCAACAGCTGTTCAGTGGGTCCCCTCCCCCAACCTTCTCTGAGCCTTCGGGGTCCATGTGACCTGGCCATTTAGCCCTTGGTGTGCAGAAAAGTGCCGCTCAGAGGTAAAACAATCCAATCCAATTCAATCTTCGATCGTGCATCCACCAGCGACACACAGGGTCCACGCCGGGCATCATGGTGTGGGGAGCGATTAGTTATCACTCTCGTACGTGTCTGGTGTTTGTACAGGGTGCATTGAATAGCAATAGGTACGTCAGCGACATCGTACAGCCAGTCGTCCTGCCATATTTGAGTGTAATCCCAAATGCGATATTCCAGCAGGTTAATGCCCTCCTACACTCCGCCCGGGCAACTCAACATGCTTTTCAGGCAGTGCACTAAATCCCATGGTCCACGCTCTCCTCACTTGTCTCCAATCGAGCATGTCTGGGACTGGATCGGACAAAGACTCTTCCGTGTACAGCGGCAGGCAACGACCATCGTTGAATTACGCGTCCAAGTTGAAAGCACATGGAATGGTATCCCCCAGCGTGATATCCAGCATTTGTATGACCGATTGCATGCGAGATTGGAAGCTTTTATTGCTGCTCGAGGAGGTTCAACACCTTATTAAAATGTGCCTTCTGCAAAATGTAATACTCATTAAAAGGTAAAATAAACATTGAATCACTTCACACGTATGATCACTGTTCTTTCTCAACAAGTTGTTTCTACTAAATAAATCTAATAGATTACGCTTCAATTGTTAATGGTGTTTTTTAATTTCTGCCAGTGTATATATTATACAGGATCATTGCCAAATAGTACACGTTTTTAAAGTGCACTCTTTTATTAAACGAGTAACATGAGTAATTGCATATGCAAAATGTCAAAAACCTCTGAAAGTTCCCTTTTATGTTCAGCAGACTTCAATGTGGACTCTATTGGGGACGTGATACTGAATTTTCTTCCGTACTCAGCACATCTAGTGAAACACTTGCAATAACTTCAGCAGTTCTTCCCATTAAATGCTGTAAATTACGGACGTTTTTCGGAATAAACGATGTGTTTAATACATCAAAAAAAAAAAACTCCAATAGTGTGAAAACGGACTTTTCGGGGGTCAGAATAGTTGTCCGCTTCTACCCATCCAGCGATTAGGAAATTTGCGATTCAAAACGTTACATGCGATTCTAACTCCATGCAGTCAATACAAGGAAACTTTGACAGTTCCTTGACATTTTAGACACACAGTTGCTTTTAGTAACTAATTTATAAAAATTACATAGATGAGTAAAATATATATATATTTTTTTGCATTGATCACTATTTATCCGAATACCCAATGGTTAAAACCGTGCCCTTCTATCTGAAATTTCAGACTTTTAAAATAAGCTACTCCGGTTTATTATGCTCTCTCCCCTTTGGGAATGCTAATTAAGGGAAATGGCCAAACGATTATTGAACTTGCGCATATTTCATGCATTTTTAAAGAAAGCTTTAAAGTTTTCTAAAACGGGTTGGGTTGTTTTACCTCTGATCGGCACTTTTTTTGCGCACAATGGACTAAATGGTCAGGTCACAAGGACCCCGAAGGCTCAGAGTAGGTTGGGGAGGGGACCCACCGAAACAGCTGTTAGGAGATAGATGGTAGCCTCCCGTCAAGGCCATCCAGTGATTTCTTTAACGTGCACAGGGTATGGCTCTCCCGCACACGGGGCCACGGCTTAATGTCCCATACAACGGACTTTCCAAGCTCATCGGTGTCCCCAACTGACCGTGGGCAGGGCGGAGAGTAATGCGGAAATAAATCTCAACGATGACCCAGCTGGGCTCGAACATGGAAACTGCAGATTGCGTGCCTGGCGCGCTGCCGACTGAGCCACCCCGTCCCTTTCTAAAACGAAAAATATTGCACTGCAATCAAAACCCATGAATCAAGTCGCTCCTGCCCGCCCCCCCCCTCATTTTTTCCTATATCTGAGCCTGATCTCAATACTTTGCCACCAAAACTTCAGATTTTTGGCACGGATAAATTGTTTACAATATTCGTTTAGAATTTTGACGATTTTCAATGGTTGGTCCTCTGGTAATGAAATTTAAAAATACTAGAAAAACAATGCGAATGATTCTAATATTAATACTCTCTAAAAACATAAAACTTGAATACTAATATTCAGACATAATAATATTCAGACAGACGACAAATTGATAAAAACTGCCCAATTTTTAAAGCTGAAAAAAAAATGGAACCACACTTTTTATAATACACATAAGTATTACTATATTGTTATAATTCACCAGACTGAAGCAATAATTTATTACTTCAAGAACAGTGCGTATTTGTAACTCAATTAGTAATATGAACAAGAAAATTTTATTATCGTAAAACTTTATATCATTGGAGGAACTTTTTTATCCCTTTAAAAATCTTCTAAAACATCACCAAAAACAAAAAACAAAAAATGTGTTTGAATTCAGCCTGCATCACATTTTTGCTACTTCCCTGTTCAATTCTGTTGCATCTTTCTGAAAGCAACAAAGTTAAAATTTGAATTAAAAAATACCCACCGAAAACCAGATATCATAATAAAAGTTCTGGTGCAGAAAAGGAAAAAGAAATATTCCAGTAGTATTTAAATAAAAAATTGAGTTCCAAAATCAGCCGGAACCAGCTTCTTGTAAAAGAATTTGCATTTTTCGCCCAAAGCTGTGAATGCAGATACAACGAAATTTCCTTAAACCTTTGAATGAACAGCTAACGGCAACATCAAAAGGAACTCTCAAAAATCGAATTGGCCTTCTTTTCCTCTATATTTATTTATAGCCGCTGGTGTTAAAGGAGAGACAAGAATTACTCCCAAGTTCTCTCGCACCTGACCCAGTTTCACATTTCACTCGTGAAAAGCAGACGTGTGTTCCCTTCTTTCCCTTGATGTTAGGTTTTCAAAAGAAAGCTTCGGAGATGCGCACACGTGATCAAGTCCCTTTACAATGCGACGGGATAGTGTTGCTGCAGTTTTTGCTTTGGCACATGATATATCGAAATATTTCCCTCAAAATACAAAAATGAAATCTGCTAAGCTACTGCTGTTCGAAACTGGACGCAATTTATTTTCCTTATTTTGCGATTTTGACAGCTTCCTTCGGATAAAAAAGATATATTGGATTTTATAACTTGACAGAAGACATTGAATTTAAACAATAAGCTTTTTCATTATTTTAAATTCATGTTTTTAATGAATGAAAAAGGGAGCACAAAAAACAATATAAACTTTATTTTTTCCTATGAATGTTTGAATAAAAGTTGAATTTTTCGCATATTTTGAGTTAGAGTATTTCTCCTCATTTTTCAATCCAAGGATTGTTTATAATATTTTCCACCTATATCTTTCCTGCAATATTTAGTTTAATTCCCTTTAAAAAGTACCTTTCACATCGAAGAACTTTTAAGAAGTACCTTCCACATTAAAGAACTTTTAAGAAGTACCGTCCACATTGAAGAACCTTTAAGAAGTTCCTTCCACATTGAAGAACCTTTAAGAAGTACCTTCCACATTGAAAAACTTTTAAGAAGTACCTTCCACATTGAAAAACTTTTAAGAAGTACCTTCCACATTGAAGAACCTTTAAGAAATTCCTTCCACATTGAAGAACCTTTAAGAAGTGCCTTCCACATTGAAGAACCTTTAAGAAGTTCCTTCCACATTGAAGACCCTTTAAGAAGTATCTTCCACATTGAAAAACTTTTAAGAAGTACCTTCCACATTGAAGAACCTTTAAGAAATTCCTTCCACATTGAAGAACCTTTAAGAAGTACCTTCCACATTGAAGAACCTTTAAGAAGTACCTTCCACATTGAAGAACCTTTAATTAGTATCTTCCACGTTGAAAAACCTTCCACATTGAAGAACCTTTAATTAGTATCTTCCACGTTGAAAAACCTTCCACATTGAAGAACCTTTAAGAAGTATCCTTCACATTAAAGAACCTTTAAGAAGTACCTTCCACATTGAAAAACCTTTAAGAACTATATTTCACATTGAAAAACCTTTAAGAAGTACCTTCCACATTGAAGAACCTTTAAGAAGTATCTTTCACATTTAATTATCTTTTAAAAAACACTTTTCACGCAATTTTTTAATTCACATAGAAATTTTTTGATCTGTGTTTATCTGTTTTTCCAACTAACATCTCTTCCAAGATAATCTTTGTGACGATTTCATGTTTCAGTCAAGTCCAATTAATCTATTTCTTTTTCATTGATGTATTTCTTAGAGTTGTTTTTTGTTTTGAAGTAAGTTTAAAATTTTCTCATTATGTTTTCTCAATTGTTGAATACTTTAGAATTGCAAAATTATTTGCATGATGTAAACTCATATTTGTAATAGTATATATAAATTTATATGCTTGTGGGGGTGACTCAGTTGGTAGCGCGAAAGGCTCGTAATCTGCAGTTCCCTGGTTCGAGTCCCAGCTGGGTCAGCGTCGAGATTCTCCGGAAAACTCCCCGCCCTGCCCTCGGTAAGTACGGGACACCGATGGGCTTGGAAAGGCCACTGTCCGTCGCATGGGACTTTAAGCCGTGGCCACGTGTGCTGGGGGACCAATTCTCTGTGCAGGTTAAAGAACGCTGGATAGCTTTGACTGGAGGCTACCATCTGTCTCCCAACAGCTGTCCAGAGGGTCACCTCTCCCCAACCTTCTCTGTGACATAGAGGTCCTTGTGACCTGGCCATTTCGCCCATTGGTTTCAAAAAAAAAAAATGGCGCTCGAGGTAAAGCAACCTAACCCTATTAATTTATATTATGCACAAGCGTGTAATACTGCAATTCCTGCTTAAATGAAAATTAAAAGACTTTGGTTTATTTGAAAATATGCATCTTACTAAAAAAATATCACTGAATCAACAACGTGCATAAATTTCGCACTCAAATCACTCTAAATCTCATTCAGTCCGACAGTGAGTCAAATTTCTACCCCACAGTAGTATCATCCCATTATACGGACCCCCCACGCACAGTGCTTCCCCCTATGACGTCATCGGCCACGACTCTTATTAATATTCATAACTTACCAAGCCCCCTTATTAACATTCATAACTCTCTAATTAATATTCATAACTCATTTATTAATTAAAAATTTGGCCCTTTACCACAATTGAAATATGGGTATTATCAGCCACAGTAGCCCTCCTGTTGCTGAGGAAAAGACATCACGCGCTGACCTCTGGCATCAATGAGGCGTGGCCGGCCCACGCCTTGTCGACGGCTCGAAGTGTCACCTGTTTCGAACCATCTTTGATAGGTACTAAACTACTGCAGAGCGTGAACAGCCTACCAGTGTCGCTGTTTCGGAGATGCTCTTACCAAGGTGTCGTGATATAATGACCTGACCTTTGTCGAAATCAGATAAATCCTTTGCTTTACCCGTATTGAGACGAAACACTGCCTGCGAGAGCTCTGACCCAGGTATTATATATATATATATACAGGGTGATTCAAAACTTATCGTTCAAATTTCGTGGGGAGGTAGGGAATACGTCAGGAAACCGATTTCACATAGGAAAGTATGTCTGCAAATGTACGCATGCGTATGTAGAGGGCGCTGTGTGTACCCAACCAGTGTACAGCTCGCCCGACCACTCCCGCTGTCATCAGTGTATCCCCATATGCGAGATGCATATCCGCTAGCTCTTGATGCGTAATACGATTCATCTTATCACTAGTAAGTCAGCTCGTACGCTGATGACAGCGGGAGTGGTCGGGCAAGCTGAACACTGGTTGGGTACACACAGCGCCCTCTACATACTCGTGCGTACATTTGAGGACATACTTTCCTATGTGAAATCGGTTTCCTGACGTATTCCCTACCTCCCCACGAAATTTGAACAATAAGTTTTGAATCACCCTGTATATCATTCGCGACCTTAGCATGTGACACTGGTTGGCTGCACGCGCTTCTTTGCATAACACAGAGATAGTTTTAATGTATTGGCTGATCGGTGTATAAGCATATAGAAAAACTGAAATATTGTAAGGTTCCACTTTCCATCATCATCATCTTCATCATCATCATCCTCAAGCAGCCATGGGCTACGGAGGTCCAACCAGACCGTGCAATTTAGTTCTCCAAGCAAGTCTATCCTGAGCTACATCTACTGCATCTGGCCACTGCACACCAATTCTAACAAGGTCTTGTTTGACATTGTCTGCCCACCGCATCCTAGGTCTCCCCTTCTTTCTGAGGCCTTTAAGCACACTGTTCATAACCCTATTCGCCAATCTATAATTATTCATACGGGCAACATGGCCAAACCAACGGAGTCTCTCTCTGCACAATATGCTGCTTAAAGGAGGTTGCAAACTCTTTTGCCTAATCTCATCATTAGTTACAAAGTTGAACCACCTAATGCCCAAGATACTGCGTAAGCATCTGGAATCAAAAGCATCTAGTTTCCTGTTATCTTGTTTACAAAGTGTCCAAGTTTCACTACAATAACTAACCCTAGAAAGAACCAAACTATTATACAGTCTAATTTTAGTCTTTAAGTGTATACGCCTATTTCTCCACACTCTCCATAGGTTCTTAAAAGTCCCGGCAGCAATCCCTATTCGTCTGTTAATCTCATGCCGCACATCACCATTATCTGTTAAATAGCTCCCAAGATAATTAAACTGTGACACCTGCTCAAGACTGCAACCATTCAGATTAACTGAATCACAGCCTGCCTGACCAATTTTCATCACTTTAGTTTTCTCTCTGTTTATAACCAAACCTACTCTACTACCAGTCTCATCAACAGCTCGAATGAAAGAGTTCATCTCATCAACATCATTTGCCAAAAGGGCTAAATCATCAGCATAATCTAAATCAGAAATTTTCGTATCTCCAGCCCATTTAAGGCCAAAATCCTTCCCTTAAAGTGAATTTCGCATAACATAATCAATAACCAAGCTAAAGAGAAAAGGAGACAAAATGCACCCTTGTCGAACACCAGAAGTAATGCTAAACCAATTGCTACAAGCCTTACCAACTCTCACACACGACTCAGTGTTATTATAGAGAGCTTTCATAATGTTAACTAACTTGTCTGGTATACCATATGATTTCACAATCAACCACAAATTATGACGATCAACAGAGTCGAAAGCCTTTTTGAAATCAACAAAGCTAGCAACCAAAGGTTTCTGAAACTCTAAACATTTCTCAAGAATCTGCCTAAGTGAAAATATCTCATCCACACATCCCCTACCACTTCTGAATCCACATTGCTCATCACGCAATTGACTGTCAACCAGATTCTTAATTCTATTAAGCACAATCATGGAAAGAACTTTACCTGGAACAGAGAGTAGGCTGATACCCCTATAGTTATCACAAGAACTGCGATCACCTTTTTTGAAAATAGGGATAATAATAGCTCTGGTAAAATTCTTAGGAACCATGCCTTTATCATAAAAGATATTCAGAATTTCAGTCATCCAAGTGGTAACCGAAACATTCCCAGCTCTAAGCATTTCCGTAGTAATTTCATCTACCCCTGGGGATTTATGAAGTTTAAGTTTAGAAACAGCCAAAATAACTTCAGATTGTGTTATAGGTCCAACATTAAAGCCACCAATGCATCTATCATCATTACAAACAATGGGAGTAGAACTAACTACATTGTTTAGAACATCACTGAAATACTCAGCCCACCTAGCCATGACAGAATCCTCCCCTTCTATAACCTTACCTTGTTTATCCTTCAATCCTTGTATGCCTGTCCGTTTTCTACCACACAAAACATTAACTCTCTCGTACAGCTCTCTGCTGTTGTGCTGTCTAACTGCTTCCTCGGCTTTGTCAGCCAAACCATCAAGCCAAAGATTCTTATCAGCAGCTAACTGATCCTTTACAAGTTTATTAAGGTCTCTGTAATGCTTTCTATTAGGACTAGTAGGGTATTGATTAAAGACATTCCTGCAGTTCTTTCTTTCCGAAATAAGCTCAAGTGCCTTATCACTCAGATAATTCTGCCTCTTCTGCTCCTTTTTTCCTAAAAGAGTTCTGTTAGTGTCCAAAAAAGCCTGTTTAAAATGATCCCATTCTTCTTCAACTTCAGTAGTAAGCAAACCATGACTGTCATAATGACTAAGTAACCTATCATGGTAAGCTTTGTCTATAACTGGATCTTTCAGAGCTTCAGTATTAAAAGTAAATTTTTTAACCCTAGCACAACACTTTTTAAGTTTAAGTTGCAACACACTTTTAACAAGGTAATGGTCAGATTCAATTTCAGCTCCCCGATATGACCTGGTATTCCTAACAGAACTAGCCCATTTGCTGTTAATTAATATGTAATCAATCATATTCTTATGCAGCCCATCAGGTGAAACCCATGTGTACTTATGTATGTCGCGGTGTTTATAATAAGTGTTAGTTATTCTGAATCCATTGAGTTTACTTACCTGTAGGAGACGTTGCCCATTGTCATTGCAGCTACCAATACCAAAAGGGCCTATTACTCCTCCCCAAAGGGCAGAGTCAGTACCAACTTTGGCATTGAAGTCACCAAGAACAAGGGTAATATCTCCTTTCTTGACAGAATTCAAAATATCCTGAAGTTGTTCATAAAACCTATCCTTCTCATCCTCATCGGCATCCTCAGTGGGGGCATAACAGCAGATAACATTCAAGTCTTTAACGCTTGTCTGAAATTTTGATGTAAGAAACCTTTCATTAATGCACTCATATCCTAGAAGAGCATCGCTAGCGTGTCTGCTGAGAAGCAGACCCACGCCTTGGTGATGCTTATTGTCGTCCCTCCCTGAAAAGAGAAATTTAAGATTATTTTTAAGAATCTGACCTTTATCTGTCCATCTGGTCTCTTGCAAGCCGAGAATATCTAAATTATAACGGTGGAATTCTTGTGTGAGGACATCAAGAGAAAAAGCTCTGTGCAGAGTCCTCACATTCCATCTACCTATGGAGAGAAAATGGTTAGTGGGATGTTTAAAGAAACTATGTTTATTGAGAGAATGAATGCCGACAATATCAAACAGCCCCCTAATCGCAGACATGGGGCAAAGACCCGTTCCCCCACCACTAAAGGCTGAAGCCATCTACACTGGAAGATTTCCTCCAATGTAGAATTTGACGATGCCAATAGAAGCAAAGAGTTCAGGTGCCTGCGATGACTTCTGCTCAGGATTATCCACCAGCTGATAAACATATCCTGTGAATCTATTCACTTGGGGCTGTCAACCCACAAACAAACAGAAAACACAGCGGAAGATTTTCCCTCCACAGAAGCCCACCAGTGCAGCAAAATCAGGATCCATAATCAAGCTCAGAGCCATATATCTGTCCAGTCCAGTGGGTTTATATGGTCAGCACCAGGACCCTGTATGGTTGACCACTCCTCAGCAGGGTAGAAAAAAAAGAAAAGTAGCGATAGTTGTCCAGATCAGTAGGCCACACTAATCTGGCAGCCCTCCCCTTCCGTTCACTTCCACAAGAGAGTATCTCTTTTGAAAGTTACTAACGGTCCGCACCACGAGAAGGCGGGGTCGGACATTAGGTGCTAGACCTGGCTGGTTCTATGCATCATCACAGGGGATTGGTGCATAGCTCTCCTTCCAGTGACTACCTAGCTATCATTTACAGACCACTTTCCATGCCTTCAAATATTGATCGAACATAGCTAAAAAATATTATATTTTGGTAGATTGATTTGAGCTATTTAATTTACCTCCAGTGATATTTATATGTAAGCAGCCGTTTTCAGAATTATAATATTTATCTCCGCAAAACTCCCCGCCCTGCCCATGGTCAGTAGAGGACACCGATGGGCTTGGAAAAGCCGCCGTTTGTCCGATGGTGATTTAAATTGTGTGTGGGAGAGCCATACCCTTTGCCTGTTAAAGAACACAATGGATGAACTTGACGGTAAGCTACCATCTGTCTCCTAATAACTGTCCCTTGGGTCCCCTCCTCGAATCTTCTCTGAGCCTCCGGGTTCCTGTAACATAGCCATTTAGCCCATTGTGTGCAAAAAAGTGGAGCTCAGAGGTAAAACAATCGAACTCAGAATTATAAAAATGCGAATGTTATTTTTTTCCATTAATGTAAAATACTCATTAATATCCTTATTATTTCGGACTATATAAAAGTCTTTTCATGAAATCTTATTTTAAATGAGTAATGACAGTTTGAACTTTTATCTTTTACATAGAAAACAATAAATAAGGCAAAAATTTGCTTTACAGGGTTTTCTTAATCTTGCTAACAAGCGAAAAAGGAATCATAAAGTCATCAACAAGTTCTTACAAAATCCGATAATATTGGATGCTAAGCAAATTTTTCTTTCTGAAATTGCCTCATTTTCGAAAGAGCGGATGTTCTCTTTGTAGCTCATCCATCATGTGCTTGACACTCTGTTACAAACAACTTGTTCGCTGTCTCTCTTGTCAAGAGAAGGCAATATAACAGTACTTCATCTTCGTGCAGCTGCTTTGACGAAAAGGCTTCGCAGTTTGTGCTCTAGGATTCCAGGAGGGATTAACTCGACCAGATAATTTTAATGAGAAAGCTGGAATTTAGAACACAGACTAGGCATTGGTTTTTGGATACGACTCTCTTTATCATAGAAGTTCAAGAGAATGAAAGAAGTGAAATAGAGGTTCTATTTCACTTTTTGATTGAAATTAATATATTATGTATCAAATTTGAAAGTGGTAGTTTTTAAAAAATTGAAAAAATATGCAATGTAAGAAAATAATATATAATAATAGTTTCAAATATATATTAGAAACCAATATTGTCTGATTGACAATGCAAATATTCTATTATTATATAGCACTTATAAATATGGGAAATATATACACATGAATATATATATATATGCAAATATCGAAAATATTAAAACATTCAAATATAGAAAATATAAAAACATCCAAATTTGAAAATAGTTGTAACCATCCAAACATCGAAAGCATGTTATATATATGAAAGTATTTGAACATTTGTCCAAATATCAAATATCGAACGAAACCAAATATGAAAATATGTAAAAATATAGACATGAAAATATCTAAATTATAAACATACCAAAATAAAAATTCTTAAAATTCCTATATCGAAACTATAAACATATAAAAGATTGAAATATTGAAGCATACAAAATATAAATTGTAAAGATATGAAATATATGAATTGTGTAAAGAAATGAAATGCGTAATTTATATAAGTATATAGAGAACACCTGTTATGGCATCAAGGAAGTGGTAGATTCGAATTCCACCTGACTCAAGACAATTTTTCCTCTAAAAATCCTCCAAAATATAAATGCAAAAGCATGCAAAATATAAAAAGAAATTCAAACATTTCAAGACAAAGAAAGTTTTATAAATATGTCAAGTTTTATCAGTGAATAGTTTGTGTTTTAATGCAGCAAATACAGAAGAGAAAGAAAGTAATAAACTACTCCTAACTGGCTGGTGCATGTTCTCTTCCTCAAAGGCCGAAATCAGATTTTACAACCATATCATTAGTTAGAGATAGCATAAAATTTTTACATTCTTTCATAAATCTTTCAAAGGAAAGAAAAAAACTTCTATTTTCTACATCGTATTCCTTGAAAGTTTCAAGTCTGACGAAAACGATTTCAATTGATACTGATGGAGTGAAACTGTCTGGAAATCGTAATCGTGGTTTCATTTCATCCAGCTGGAGAACTGGAATTAATCTCTTCTGTCGGAATGTAAAGCTGATCGATAAGCAAATTAACATTGATGGCAACTAGTGTAATCCGATAAGCAATGAAATAAATGTTGTACGAATCTCTTTCTCTTTCAATTATTATTAACAGAGAGCAGGAGATGAATTAGCAAAGCAACTCGATTAACATTCTCTCTCTCACGGAAAACTCTGATTCAGACATTGATAAATGAATACCTCGCAAACAGATGCACTCAATAGCGACCAACAATTGGTTGCAGTAGCTTAGATGTACAACTTTGGCTTTAGACATTATTATTAGTATTAACAGAAATATATAGTTTAGCGGTAAGTGTTTATATTTTCGATAGTTGCATGTTTATATGTTTTCGATATTTCAATGTTAATATATTTTCCATATTTATGCATTTCCAATAGTTGCATGTTTATATATTTCCGATAGTTTCATGTATATATATGTTTGATGAGTTCGTCGCTTGTTTTTATATTTCCGATTAAAGCAAAAGATTATTATTTAATTAAACGAATTCTTCTCTTTAATCAATAGACTAACTCTTTTCTACAATATATGATGGCGTTTTTCGTATATAGTAGATTATTAAGCTATAAATATTGGGTCACTTCTTTAATATATCAAAATCTCGGTTTTTCAACATTAATACTCAAAATTCACGGAAATGGAAATATTTCACAGCAGCATTGATAATTCCCCCTTTCCAAAATCAATACAAACATCCATGCCATACTAGGGGTTTGAACCAAGATCCCGTTGATCAACAGCCAGGTATGCTAACCACTAGGCTACGTTCAAAGCCTTTAAAACACAAATACTAACTGGGGTTATGCAATTTATCTTCGTAATATAAAATTATGAGAAAAAGATAACATTTTTGAAAATTACAATTCTGAAAAATAAAATTGCATGAGAGAACGTCTGTTGGGAAAATCACAGAACTCATTTCTATTGCATCATAATAAACAATAACTCTTTGATAATTATAATTCTGAAAAACTTAGCTGTATGAAAGAATGGGTTGGGTTGTTTTACCTCTGAGCGACACACTTTTTGACACAGTGGGCTAAATGGCCAGGTGACAAGGGGCTCAAAGAAGGGCCCCCTAGGGCTCATAGAAGGATGGGGAAAGGGGGACCCACCGGACAGCTGTGAGGAGACAGATAACAGCCTCCCGTCAAGGCCATCCAGCGCGCTCTTTTATGTGCACTGGTTATGGCTCTCCCGCACACGGGACACGGCGTTAGGTCCCAGTCGACGGACGGCGGCCTTTCCAATATGAAAGAATGTCTGCTGCGACTATCACAGAAATGAGTTCGATTGTATGATAACAAATAATAACTTTTGTAACAAATATTTCACTAAAAGCTATAATTATCAAGACTCTAGTACACTGATTTGTTTTTTCCAGAGGGCATTTTTTAAAATCTAATTTTCTCTATTTTTAACGTTTTACAATGTCAAAATTATTAGGAATACAAACTACTAGCATTTTCTTAATAATAATAACGATTTATAGCTGGATATAAAAAAAACCCATTTACATTTAAACTTCAAGAGTCATCAGCAGAAGGAATAATTGAAAAGCAACTATTTTACTAAAGAAAACATTCCGTGCTTCTAAATCACACACCTTGGAGGACTTTCAACGAAAAAATTCAATCCCAAAAAGTAGTTCAGCAGAAAATAAAAACATTTCATAGGCTAATACTGCATATAAGCCTATAAGACTATTGTGGAGAAAAACAGATACATAAAACTGAAAGAATTCATTTACTGAGTCCATTAATAAGAAAGTCATTTCTGCCCAACATTTATGCTATTTTTATGGAAGTCAAGCTTCAATAATTTAGAATACCAACACGCATCCACAAAGAAATTGCTGTCATAAAAGAACCCACTAGTTAAAATATATATCTCTTGCAGAATACGTGATTCCAAACTAAAACCATCTCTTGCGCACTCTACCTTCCATCACCTATGAAAAGAAAGTAAAAATCCGCAAAAATGCGCAGAATCGATTATTTCGCAACAAAGTATACGATCTTTGTGACGTCATCTTCGTGTTAATATTTCAACTGATTTATCTTGTTACGAGATAATCGCTTCCAAAATGTCTCGTGTAAATACACGAAAAAGACAAGGAAGATTAATTTATTGTTTTTGTGGGAAGAGAGGAACAGCAACAGAAAAGTTATTGGTGTAATGCTTAATAACTGACTCTGAGATAAAGTGAAATAAAAAACGTGTAGAAAGATAGATTTAAAATGGGAAAGAAATATTTGTGGATGAGAAAATTTCTCTATCATGTTTCTAACTTGAGTTTCATTTCAACATTCCCAAAGAATTTAAAATAAGCTTTTAGCAATTCAGAGAAAAAGTAGTGTAGTCATTGGAACTAATCCACATCTCAAATCCAAATTAAAATAAACGGTAGTTTCTTTGTTTTTTCACTTTGAAATATAATTCCTTGAAATTGGCTCAGTCGGTAGTGTAGCAGATTCGTAAACTGATGTTTCCAATTCGAATCCTCACTGTACTTATTGATTTTTCTGTGATAAAAAGTTGTGTAGTGGGACAAAAAGTAGTGCCCTGGGATAAAAAGTTGTGTACTGGGATAAAAAGTTGTGTACTGGGATAAAAAGTAAATTTATTTTCTGCCTACTAATGAACACTAATGGGTCTCGATAGGCCACTAATGGATTACGAAAGGCCACATGAATCGGATGGAAGATTTAGCAATGGCTCTCTATAAGGAAAGCCACATTCTGTATATATTAAGTAACATAGTAGATGGTGTTGACAGAATGCTTTTGCCAAAGAATGTGTAAGGAGAAGTAAAGTGTCAGCTAGACGTAAATAGCGCTGCCTTTCGGAGTTTTAGGAACCCAAAAGCGCCAAATTCAAGCTTTGCAGAAAAAGCAACTGTTAGGCGCCCTCAGAGGCATTTAATAATATTAGCCTCTTTTATAGAAATATATTATATATAAAACTAGAAACCAATATTAAAATATAAATATCAATTAATAATTATATTATATAGTACTGTAGTGTTTCATAATCTGATTTCTTGTTTACTTTTAGCCCTACTGTTAACTTTTCTAAAACATTCGTTACATTAAAACTAAACACATTTTTAATTTACCTACGTTGCCCGTCAGGCAGTAGGGGGAAAGTACCTTTGTCATCGTGAAAAGTGTCATTCAAGAGTGATGCACCTGTTCTGAGTCTGGTGATGCACACAAAATTTCTTCTTGAAAGGTGAAGATCATTAAGTGGAAGGATCTTGTTCTCTGCTAATTGTCGACGATTGATCTTTCTTTCAGCGATGACTTCGAAGTGATGTAGAAAGTAGAATAGTAAATTACCAATTTGCAACTGGAGGTGTTTTTCATTATTAAGGGCGACTTTGCTAAAAAAAATCAGCAATTTCGTTTCCCTGGACACCTACATGTCCAGGGATCCATTACAAAGTAATTGTGGATCCTTTTTCATATATCTGATCGATGGTCTCAAGGATGTTTTGGAAAATTTCCATTATTTTTGGATTGGCATGGATCCAGATTCCTTTGAGAAATAACAAAGAGAGCTAATCTCTGTAAGTAAAACAAAATTAGACTTCGGTTGTTTAAAACACCACTTTAGATCCATTTCAATTGCAATCAACTCTGTAGTCATAACATCTGAGGGAACTTGCAGCCTGATAGCTTGAAAGTGAGATATTTCTGAGACCCAGAAAGCCGCTCCAGCTCTTTGTATTAACTTGTTTAAATATCCGTCAGAGAAAATATTAATACGATTCTCATATTTTTGTTCTCTGAGCTCCTGAGCAATTATCTTTTGAACTGAGCTTTCAATTTCTTTTTTAGATGTGAAACCTAGAATTGAAACAAAGTAATCAAATTGTTGAAAGGTCCAAGGAGGTTTTTCAGAAAGTTTGTCTACCTTGAAACTTTGTGCGGAAATCAAATAAAAGAGGGGAGTCGGCGGATGGAGTAGTTATATCACTGATCTTCTTTCCTGATCCAAAAAGTATCTTATCAGTCACTGGGTGATATTCTTGTTTGAAGAGCAACCTTGAGAAGTGTGAAGCAGCACATAAGGTCTTCTGATGGAAGGAGGTGGCATATTAGCCTCAGCATTCAGAGAAATAAATGGACAAAGACTTAACTGGCCCAAGCAGATTCTTAGATCTTGGTTTTGAAAAGTTTCTAGCTTTTTAACTTTTTCTAGCTTTTTCTAGCTTTTTAAGGGAAGGGCTAGCACTATCCAGTAGAAAACCCCCATATTCCAATCTTGATCTTAAAATTGATCTGTACAGATAGATCATCTATCGAGGCGATGCTCCATTCTTGCTGGACCCAATGCATCTTAACATGTTAAGAATGGGTTTAGAAGTGGAGATCAGTTGACGAATACAGAAGTTCCATTTGAGTTCAGAGTCCAGTAGGATTCCTAAATAACAGTGTTCCTTCACAACCTGCAGGGAACGTTCCTTGTGATTAAAAGAAATATCTGGAAATCGTCGATGGCTACAAAAGGACATTACTACAATCTTTTCTTCGGATATTTCCAGTCCCCATGAGTCAAAATATTTAACAGCCTCATTAAATGACGATTGTAGCACCGACTGGATTCTGGATATGCTTCTGCCAGTGTACCACATCACAATGTCGTCTGCATAGATAGAGAGTCTGCATTCTTTGGTAAAATATCAGGAAAATCGTGTAAAAACAGATCGAAGAGAATTGGACTAAGCACTCCTCCTTGTGGAAGACCATTCTCTAAAGCAGTGGTTCTCAACCCTTTATGCTTCACGTACCCCCCGGAAATGTGTATGTAACTGGCGTACCCCTTGTATAGATAGATAAAACTATAGTTCTATATAACAATGGGAATATAATAAAACACACACATATATATATATGTCTAGCTCAGAGCAATAGGTCAGAAAGAAGACAGATCTTTCGCTTACTTATTTGGCTTCAGAATAGGGACATTGTATGTAGTTTTCCAGTCTTGTGGGAATGTCCTTTTAACCCAGAGTTCGTTAAAAGATGTTAGCAAAACTTTAATTTGCGATTAAGATTTTTTAACATCTTATATGTTATTCCATCCGGTCCTGGCGAAGTAAATGTTTTACATTTTTTCAATGAAAGAGTAATTTCATTCATACTGAAGGTCATGTCAATATATTCAGCGGCATTTGGATTCAATTTTTCATGCTTCTGAAGTTCCCTTTCTACAACAATTTGATTCTGATTAAACTACGGGAAGTGATTTCCCTGTGAAGCAAAAAACGTTGCAAAATCATTCGCAACAGTCTTCAAATTTTTGTTATCTTTTAGTGTCATGATGTTCCAAGAAGAAAAAAGTGCGACTTGTTTCCCAATCGACTTGATCATTTTTCGTGTCTTTGTAGCGGGAGTAAAGAAATTAATATTGCGATAAAAATTGTCCCATTTCTTTCTTTTGGCTTCCTTTATTCGTTTCTTCATTAAGGCATTTATCTTTTAGTAATATATGGTCAGATCTTCTGGTTTTTTCTTGACGGTGATTCATGTTTTGCTGAATTGTGTTGCTTACTCGATCCAGAGAAACAACTTAATAGCAAGATTAAAAACAGAGAATATCTTTGAATTAAGCTGCACACTTTGCTTGGACAAGAGGATCTCACTAAGCGCAAAGTTTGCTACAACGAAACAATAAAATTTTTAAATGATGCGAATCTTTTCCAGAGTATTTAAGAATTTTTTATCGAGGTTTTGTAACATAAACGTCATAAGCTTCTTGGCATTTTCCAGCTTCCCCATTTGGAGGATAGTGTCGAAAGACCAGGTCATATCCAGAGGAAACATTAATTTTTGGCTGATGATGATGAAGATTTAAATCTTAAATAACATTTCCTTCATTATGGATGTGAACTTTCGAATTGCTAACTGTAAGTTTTTTGTAAAAACCTAATTCAGTAAATAAAGACAGACATATAATTTGTCCCTGTATTATGATGCGATGGCTTCACTGAAGTACTGATAGCGTTTAGAGGGCGCTGCAGTCGCAAAGTTTAGATTCCATCTATGAAAGCTGCCTTAAACCCTCTTTGCTTCTACTTCCTAAAGTTGCCCAGTAGTTCTAACCACTCTCTAAACCTCTATGACTTGGCAATTTAACCATTATAAGCAGAAAAAGGGTCGCTCAAAGTTAAAAATATCTCCTCATTACTTGTAAAGAATGGGTAAAGATTGGCCAATGAAGTATGGACTGTTTTTTGTATGACTATTTTTTCTTTGCTGTTGATTTCTTTACATCTACATGGCTGGTCGATTTCTCCATCTCTGGATGGTTGGTTATTGTCTTTATCTCTGGATGGTTGGTTATTGTCTTTATCTCTGGATGGTTGGTTATTGTCTTTATCTCTGGATGGTTGGTTATTGTCTTTATCTCTGGATGGTTGGTTATTGTCTTTATCTCTGGATGGTTGGTTATTGTCTTTATCTCTGGATGGTTGGTTATTGTCTTTACCTCTGGATGGTTGGTTATTGTCTTTATATCTGGATGGCTGGTTATTCTCTTTACCTCTGGATGGTTGGTTATTGTCTTTACCTCTGGATGGCTGGTTATTGTCTTTACCTCTGGATGGTTGGTTATTGTCTTTACCTCTGGATGGTTGGTTATTGTCTTTACCTCTGGATGGCTGGTTATTGTCTTTACTTCTGGATGGTTGGTTATTGTCTTTATCTCTGGATGGCTGGTTATTGTCTTTACCTCTGGATGGCTAGTTATTGTCTTTATCTCTGGATGGTTGGTTATTGTCTTTATCTCTGGATGGTTGGTTATTGTCTTTATCTCTGGATGGTTGGTTATTGTCTTTACCTCTGGATGGTTGGTTATTGTCTTTACCACTGGATGGTTGGTTATTGTCTTTATCTCTGGATGGTTGGTTATTGTCTTTACCTCTGGATGGTTGGTTATTGTCTTTACTCTGGATGGCTGGTTATTGTCTTTACTCTGGATGGTTGGTTATTGTCTTTATCTCTGGATGGTTGGTTATTGTCTTTATCTCTGGATGGTTGGTTATTGTCTTTACCACTGGATGGTTGGTTATTGTCTTTTCCTCTCTGCAGCTGGTTCAATTTCTTGTGTATGGTTGGTATCTTTAACTCTGTATGATAGATGACGTTTTTGTTATGTAGTGATTGTTGGATTTTTTTAACTCTGCATAGATGGTCGGTTTATCGTTTACATGTCAGTGAACCTTCTTGTCATATAATTCCCTAAGGCTCAGATGAGAACTGATGAAGGAGAACTCTTCCACATTTTCAGATATCAATTCTAAAATCTGCTTCTCCTTCAACGAGCTTATATTTTCCTTGTATTCGATGTGCATAGGGTTCGACTCCATCGCAACTGAAGTCTAGGTTTGCCAGTGGTTTAACTAGAATCGAAATTTTTCGATGTCGTGCGCAGGAGAGTTAAGAACGCATTTGAATGGCCTTGACAGGTTAGGTTGTTTTACCTCTGAGCGGCGCTTTTTTGCACACAATGGGCTAAATGGCCAAGTCACAAGGACCCCGAAGGCTCCGAGAAGATTGGGGGAGGTGACTCACTGGAACAGCTGTTGGGAGACAGATGGTAGCCTCCCGTCAAGGCCATCCAGCGTGTTCTTTAACCTGCACAGGGTATGGCTCTCCCGCACACGGAGCCACGGCTTAACGTCCCATCCGACGGACGGCAGCCTCTCCAAGCTCATCGGTGTCCCCTAGTGACCGTGGGAAGGGCGGGGAATTTTGCGGAGATAAATCTCAACGCTGACCCAGCTGGGACTCGAACCTGGGAAGTGCAGATTACGAGCCTTGTGCGCTACCGACTGACCCACCCCCGCCCCAGGCCTTGAGAGGAGGCTTCAATCTGTCTCATAAGATCTCTTCAGTAAACCCCTTGCCCAACATTCTCTGAGCTACTGGGATTTCTTCTGATTTGACCATTCGGCCATTTTGGGCAAAGAAAGAACTGCTCAAAAGTAAAACAACTCAAGAGAAACCGATACTGACCCCAAATGTTCCAGCGTTGAGATAATCTCCGTTTAATCCCATCTTGACCTCAGTGAGAAAGCGGACATCGTTAGATTTAGAAATGCTGCCATCCGTCGAATGGGAATTTAAGCCGTAGCCCGTGTGCAGGAGAGCCACATCCTGTGCACGTTGAAGAACACCCTAGATGACCTTGACGGGAAGTTTCTGTCCCCTAAAAGCTGTCCAGTGAGTCCCCTTCCCCCAATCTTCTCTGAGCCTTTGGGGTCCTTGTGACCTGGCCATTTAGCCCATTATGTGCAAAAAAAGTGTCGCTCAGAATCCTGACGCTGTACGTTATGTTCAGATCTGCAGTTTCCTAAAACCCAAGAACTGCAATCTTTAGACTATTAAAAATACCAGGAGCAAAATCTTCAGAGTAATGCAAGTCTGACAAGCATCTTGTTAATACAAATGGCTATAAAGAAATGATAAACTCGCCTAACGAATATTCCACATTTTATCATCAAATCAAACTCAGGTCATTACAGAGAACAATGATAGCCACACTCAACTACGAAAACATAATGAAGACGAGAAACAATTAGATGAACATTTTATAGGCCGTAACCACTTCTTCTGCTTCATTTATTGACTCGGGGCAGAAAACGATGAGAAAAAGAGGGAATGCCCTGAGCAATCTCCATCAATCAATCTGTTACGAGATGGCAGACACGCGACGACTAGGTGAAGAAATCCCGTGAGAATCGGCTTTAGCCTTCCACGTAATGCGTGACAGCAGGTGGTTGATGCAATGGCCGCCAAGGAAAAGGAAGACACAGCTGCTCATAAGAGAATGGATGTTGGATACAGAAATTATTAAACGATTCCTGTTACTCAGAGGATGGAAAAATGCCACATATCTCCGTATCTAAGATAGGCGGAAACTTGTTGCCAGTTGGGGAGGTTGGCTGCTTGATTAATTCTACTCCTTGTGGCTACTCATGTCGTTATCTATCTTTCGGGTGGTGATGATTTTACTTCATTGTGGCCGATTGGTTTCTTAGCGCTGGATGCCTGGTTGTTGTCCTTAACTATGATGACTGTTTTTTTTGCTGTGTTTAGAAATGGGTAATTTCTTTAGATATGTATGGCTGGTTGATTTCTTTACATCTACATGGCTGGTTGATTACCTCTGGATGGCTGGTTTTGTCCTTTTCCTCTGGATGGCTGGTTATTGTCTTTATCTCTGGATGGCTGGTTATTGTCTTTATCTCTGGATGGTTGATTATTGTCTTTACTCTGGATGGCTGGTTATTGTCTCTACTCTGGATGGCTAGTTATTGTCTTTACTCTGGATGGCTGGTTATTGTCTTTACCTCTGGATGGCTGGTTATTGCCTTTACCTCTGGATGGCTGGTTATTGTCTTTACTCTGGATGGCTGGTTATTGTCTTTATCTCTGGATGGCTGGTTATTGTCTTTACCTCTGGATGGCTGGTTATTGTCTTTATCTCTGGATGGCTGGTTATTGTCTTTACCACTGGATGGCTGGTTATTGTCTTTATCTCTGGATGGCTGGTTATTGTCTTTATCTCTGGATGGTTGGTTATTGTCTTTATCTCTGGATGGCTGGTTATTGTCTTTATCTCTGGATGGCGTATTTGTCTGTACCTCTGGATGGCTGGTTATTGTCTTTATCTCTGGATGGTTGGTTATTGTCTTTACCTCTGGATGGTTGGTTATTGTCTTTACCACTGGATGGTTGGTTATTGTCTTTATCTCTGGATGGTTGGTTATTGTCTTTATCTCTGGATGGCTGGTTATTGTCTTTATCTCTGGAAGGTTGGTTATTGTCTTTACCACTGGATGGTTGGTTATTGTCTTTTCCTCTCTGCAGCTGGTTTAATTTCTTGCGTATGGTTGGTTATCTTTAACTCTGTATGATAGATGACGTTTTTGTTATGTAGTGATTGTTGGATTTTTTTACCTCTGCATAGATGGTCGGTTTATCGTTTCCATGTCAGTGAACCTTCTTGTCATATAATTCCCTAAGGCTCAGATGAGAACTGATGAAGGAGAACTCTTCCACATTTTTAGATATCAATTATAAAATCTGCTTCTCCTTCAACGAGCTTATATTTTCCTTGTATTCGATGTGCATAGGGTTCGACCCCTTCGAAACCGAGGTCTAGATTTGTCAGGGGTTTAACTAGAATCGGTATTTTTAAAGGGGCGAAACAATTTTGTAAAAGATCGAAATTAATAAATATATGTAACTAATACTTTCAAAGACCCGAATTCCCTCTCAGCTGAGAATTTATCACATGCAGGTATGTGTTAATGCAGTTGTAAGTTTTTTCCATTTAGGATTGAAGTAGACCGTGAAAGTACAGAGGCAACTTCATTTTCAATTATTCCCATTTCGTGTAAAATATGATATGGGTAGGAAAAAAAAGACAAATGCACTTTTTAAATTTACAGTCTTGTAAAGAAAATTACTCTTTGTAATAAAGAATGAGGCGGGAATGTGTCAGTCGGTAGCGCATTAAGATCGTAATCTGCAGTTCCCAGGTTCGAGTCCCACCTGGGTCACCGTTGAGATTTATTTCCACGAAACTCCCCTGCCCTGCCCTCGATCAGCAAGGGGCGCAGATGAGCTTGGGAAGACCGCCGTCCTCGGATTGGGTGTTAAGCCGCGGGCCCGTTCCCCCCTGTGACGAAAATGCTATAACAAAAACTATTAATCATTCGGTTTATTTAGTTTCCGGAAACTCTTCAAGATATATAATAGTTTTTTTTATACATTTTTTTGATATACTTTAAAGACTAAAAAGTCAAATAATACTTCTAAGAAAAAGTAATCTCATTTTAAAGGAGGGGCGGGGGTGGCTCAGTCGGTAGCGTGCCAGACTCGTAATCTGTAGTTCCCAGGTTCGAGTCCCAGCTGGGTCAGCGTTGAGATTTATCTCCGCAAAATTCCCCGCCCTGACCGATGGGCTTGGAAAAGGCCGCCGTCCGTCGGATGGGACGTTAAGCCGTGGCCCCCTGTGCGGGAGAGAGCCATACCCTGTGCACGTTAAAGAACACGCTGGATGGCCTTGACGGGAGGCTACCATCTGTCTCCCAACAGCTGTTCCAGTGGGTCTCCTCCCCCCAACCTTCTCTGAGCCTTCGGGGTCCTTGTGACCTGGCCATTTAGCTCATGGTGTGCAAAAAAGTGTCGCTCAGAGGTAAAACAACCCAACCCTACCCATTTTAAACGATATACCGAAACTTCATAAATTATCATTAGAACCAAACGAAAGACAGTGAATGCGATTTTCGTAATGAGACATAAAGCATTCTATCTCTCCATTTACAAACAGAAAATTGAGATTTAGCGGCAATTATTTCGTATCACGTCCAACTTAAATGTTCCCCATTATAAAGGCATTAATCCTATCAATGACGAAATTACGCGAACCTTGTTAATCCACTTAAAGGCTGCATTTAAATTGCACATTCTAAACTTCGGCATTGCACCTAAATAATTCACATTTATCGTCTCTATTCCGTAGTTAAATGTAACGAATACACGAGTTCTACCAAATCGAAATTCCTATTAATATCAACGAGAAATGGGACCACTCTCAGCTTCTGCGATCCGTTGTCGAGGCTGCGGCAGTTTCCTACGAACTTCTCTCGTCAGAATATTTCGCTCTGCGCATGTACGTCACATGTGTCGTCACTCGTCGTTACTACGGCAACTCCGACTGAAAATGTACAATGTTAGAAGGGCACGCGCTCGCTCACTGTCATTCATTGGTTCATTTGTTTACCCAATCGTAATTACTTCTTGTCTGCGGAGCGCGAAACTTGCTTCTTGTGTGCTTGGCAGAGGCATTAGGCAGTTTTCTGTTTTTCTTTCGGAGCTTTTTCCTTCTTTCGTTTCTCTCTCTTTGCCCTTTCACTTCAAGGTCATGGGACGATTGTCCGTCATGAATTAAATAAAATTATCAATTGTGGGAGGAAAAAATAACTTCAGCTGTTTTATTTACTTTACCTTCATTTCTTTTGTCCTTTTAGGGTAACCAGATAATGTTTCGGTTGGGTTGTTTTACCTCTGAGCGGCACTTTTTTGCACACCATGGGCTAAATGGCCAGGTTACATGGACCCCGAAGGCTCAGAGAAGGTTGGGGGAGGGGACCCACTGGAACAGCTGTTGGGAGACAGATGGTAGCCTCCCGTCAAGGCGATCCAGCGTGTTCTTTAACGTGCACAGGGTATGGCTCTCCCGCACACGGGGCCACGGCTTAACGTCCAATCCGACGGACGGATGGCTTTTCCAAGACCATCGGTGTCCCCTACGGACCGTGGGCAGGGCGGGAAATTTTGCAGCGATAAATCTCAACGCTGACCCAGCTGGGACTCGAACTTGGGAATTGCAGATTACGAGCCTGGCGCGCTACCGACTGAGATCTCCCCTGCCCCCCAATAATGTTTAATAAAGGCTGATGGTTTTGTTATTATATGGCGGTAGCTCTACATCGATTGGTCAGCTCAACTTCCCTAATATTTAACATCCTGGGGGGCACGGTTGCCATTTTTGATGAAAGAGAAAATTGAATAAATGGAGTTGAAAACCCACCACTACTTTTCTCTCCAGATTCATGCGAGAGTGTTCGGGTCACTAAACTTTTGATGTAATGCTTTACACTTATATATAAAAGAAACAAATCTTGATTTATATTTAAAAACAAAAAAGTTGACTTTTTCCTACCCCCATTGGGGTTAAGAGGGAAAATCGCTGTTTTCAGTGTAAACGTCTTGATCCTTCCTCCCTTGGAGCGAGGGTGACTCAGTCGGTTGGGTCGGTTGTTTTATCTCTGAGCGGCACTTTTTTGCACACCATGGGCTAAATGGTCAGGTCAGAAGCACCCCGAAGGCTCAGAGAAAGTTGGGGGAGGGAACCCACTGGAACAGCTGTTGGGAGACAGATGGTAGCCTCCCGTCAAGGCCATCCAGTTCTTTAACGTACACAGGGTATGGCTCTCCCGCACACGGGGCCACGGCTTAACGTCCCATCCGACGAACGGCGGCCTTTACAAGCCCATCGGTGTCCCCTACTGACCGTGGGCAGGGCGGGGAATTTTGCGGAGATAAATTTCAATGCTGACCCAGCTGGGACTCGAACCTGGGAACTACAGATTACGAGCCTGGTGCGTAACCGACTGAGCCGCCACCCCCCCCCCCCCCCCCCCTCAGTCGGTAACACGCCAGGTTCATAATCTGCAATTCCTAGAATCGAGTCCCAGCTGGGCCATCGTTGAGATTTATCTCTACAAAACTCTCCGCCCTGCCACGTCAGTAGAGGAACACCGATGGCTGCAGTCTGTCGGATGGTAAGTTAAGTCGTGAAACTGTGTGTGGGAGAATCATACCATGTGCACCCAGGGTGTTCTTTAGAGTGCACAGGATATGACTCTCCCGCATACGGCGTCACGGCTTTACGCTCCACCCGATGGACGGCGGTCTTTTCAAGCCTATCGGTGTCCTCTACGGACCGTTGGCAGGGCGGGGAGTTTTGCGGAGATAAATCTCGACGCTGATCCAGCTGGGACTCGAACCTGGGAAATGCAGATTATGAGCCTGGCGTGCTACCGACTAAGGTCCTTGTGACCTGGTCGTTTAGCCCATTGTCTGCAAAAAAGTGCCGCTCAGAGGTAAACAATCCAATTCTTTTCCAAAGGCGCAAAATATTTAATTCCCTTTGATGGTAATTCTCCCCCACCTGAAGTGAGGAGGAGTCCAACTCCTTGCTACGCCTGCAGCAGGAGTTAAGAAGGCGTTGCTAGAGCCGAGGCCTTCAACGCTCTTCTGCTTTCCTCGTCATCCGAAATTGCGTCTGAAGCGTGGCTTGGTAACCGTCGCATGTCCACAGCTCGCTTCATCCCTGAGGCTAGCAACGTTCTCCTCTTAGGATCCTTTGTTGTCCGCTCTTCGGCTCCAAGTAATCCATCCAGAATTCTTTCGGTTTTTACTCATTATTATTTGCTTTCCTCTGGCAACACGTTAAGCTGTTTCCAGTAGAAGAATTTAAATAAGGAATCAAAAACAGATTTTATTTTTTTGCTTTTAAAGGTAGTTTTCTTGTTTCTAGTCTCCTAAAGCAGAATTTGAAAAAGGAAATTTCCCAGAAATAAAAATAACTAAATAAAAAATTCCATTGAGAGGTTATTGAACTTATAACATACAAACACTGAAATAAAATTGGACAAACTTTCGTGTTCACCTAATTAACACAAAATGTAATCCCCCCCCCCCCCCCCCCGAGCATAAATTACCGCTAATTCTTTAAATTATGGACCTTTATCAATTAAGGGATCTTCATACTTAAGCCTCCCATAATATGTAACATTTTCAAAAAGACAAATTAGTGAATTTTAGTTTTTTAGAATATACGGCTATAAGAGGGTTTTTTTTTAAAACACATAGCTTTCTAATTAATTTGGGGCGGGGGTGGCTCAGTCGGTAGCGCGCCAGGCTCGTAATCTGTAGTTCCCAGGTTCGAGTCCCAGCTGGGTCAGCGTTGAGATTTATCTCCGCAAAATTTCCCCGCCTTGCCCACGGTCAGTAGGGGACACCGATGGGCTAGGAAAGGCCGCCGTCCGTCGGATGGGACGTTATGCCGTGGCCCCGTGTGCGGGAGAGCCATACCCTGTGCACGTTAAAGAACACGCTGGATGGCCTTGACGGGAGGCTACCATCTGTCACCCAACAGCTGTTCCAGTGGGTCCCCTCCCCCAACCTTCTCTGAGACTTCGGGGTCCTTGTGGCCCGGCCATTTACCCCATGGTGTGCAAAAAAGTGCCGCTCAGAGGTAAAACAATCCAATCCAATTCTAATTAATTTTGTGGTGCATACGAACAATATGTTCTATCATAATCATGATTGGGTTGTTATACCTCTGAGAGATACTATTTTGGACACAATGGGCTAAATGGCCAAGCCACAAGGAATCCAAGAACTCAGAGAAGGTTGGAGGGAGCGGACCCACTGGACAGCTGTTGGAAGACAGATGGTAGCTCCCGTCAAGGCAATCCAGATTGTTTCTTAACATGCCCAGCGAATGACTCTCCCGCACACTGCATCAGAGCTTAACGCCCCCATTTGAAGGGAATTCCATAGGAGCAATAGGAATTCCAAACCTCTTGGTGTCCCGGACACTACCGATGATTTAGCGGAAGTAAAACTTAACGCTGCCCAGGTGGGACTCGAACATGGGAACTGCAGATTACGAGCCTGGCGCGCCACCGACTGAGCCACCCCACCCCCACAATCATGGTAACGAAATGTGGCTAACTGGCTTTTCTCCACTGCGATGATATCAGGCGAACAGGGAGATTTGGTCGCGATCAGCAGAGGATGAAGACCCCACACCCGAAATCGTGGCGCTGCTTGGCTAGCGCGTGAGGATTGCCAAATAATGCACCCATGTTCGATTGGTTGGTTGGTTGGTTGTTTAGGGTTTTACGGCGCATTGGCATCTAAGATTATAATGCACCAAACGAATGTCCAAAAAGTAAAAAAGATAAAAGTCATGAAACCCTCAACCAATTTTGAAAAATAAACTACAAATGCAACAGGTTGGTTAGGTTGTTTTACCTCTGAGCGGCACTTTTTTGCACACCATGGGCTAAATGGCCAGGTCACATGGACGCCGAAGGCTCAGAGAAGGTTGGGGGAGAGGACCCACTGGAACAGCTGTTGGGGTAGCCTCCCGTCGAGGCCTTGACGGGAGGCTACCATCAACCAGTTCCCAGATGGTAGCCTCCCGTCAAGGCCATCCAGCGTGTTCTTTAACGTGCACAGGGTATGGCTCTCCCGCACACGGCCACGGCTTAACGTCCCATCCGACGGACGGCGGCCTTTCCAAGCCCATCGGTGTCCCCTACTGACCGTGGGCAGGGCGGGAAATTTTGCGGAGATAAATCTCAACGCTGACCCAGCTGGGACTCGAACCTGGGAACTACAGATTACGAGCCTGGCGCGCTACCGACTAAGCCACCCCGGCCCCACAAATGCAACAGGAAAAAATGTAAAACAATAAAATGGCATGTAGGGAATAACAGTAAACAAATGTAGAAATATGTTGTAAAAAGAGATAAAAGTAACCCAGTTGAAAGTAAAAGCTGAAGAGTAGAAACTATATGCGATTAAAATATCCAGTAAATTTTAAAAATCTAAATACGGAGGTAAAACAACAATCATCAGATAACAAATGTCCGAGTGTAAGTGGCTCGGACGTAAAATCATGAAAACTAAAATACAAATGTCGTTCTAGATTAAAACATGGGCAATGAATTAAAATATGTTTGATAGTTAAAATGGTGTCACACAACTCACACTTAGGTACGTCGTCCGCCCGTAGAAGGAACGAATGAGTAATAAACGAATGACCTAAGCGGAGCCGAGCAAGTACAACTTCTTCCTTGCGATTCCTGCGGTAACAAGACTGAAATGGTTTGATGATAGGTTTGATCTCAAAGACACATGTTCGAATCCCAGCGTTCTCTGATAAAGGTACATTGATTGGATTGGGGAGACTATTGGAAGGGATGCTAAGTGGAATCCATGTTCACGAGAATCTGCGCTTTTTAAAGAACACCGACTGGGTTGTTTTACCACACAGAAGGAACTCAATGGCCACGTCTCAAAAAGGTCCCAAGATCTCAGAAAGTTGTGATAGGATTGGATTATTTTACCTCCGAGCGGCACTTTTTTGCATACAATGGGCTAAATGGCCAGATCACAAGGACCTCGAAGGTTCAGATAAAGTTGTAGGAGGGGACCCACTAAAACAGTTGTTGGGAGACAGATGGTAGCCTCCCGTCAAGGTCATCCAGTGTGTTCTTTAACGTGCACAGAAATGTACGGCTATCCCGCATATTTAGGCATGGCTTAAAGTCCCATCCTGCACACGATGGCTTTTTCAAACCCATCGGTGTCCTCTACTGACTGAGGACAGATCGGGGAGTTTTGAGCCCAGGTGGGACTCGAACCTGGGAACTACATATTACGAGCATGACGTGCTACCGACTGAGCCATGCCGACTGAGCCCTTGGGATAGGGTATCCACTAGACTTCTGTTAAGAGAAAGATGGAAGCGTCTCTTAAAAGTCATCTAGCGTGTTCTTTACGTGTGCATGGTATGGCTCGTCTGCACATGAGCCACGGCTTAACGTCCCACCCAACGGACGATGATCTTTCCATGCCCAACGGTGTTCCCCTTCTCACCGAGGCAGGGGGAGAGTTTAACGGAGATAAATCCCAATGCTGTTCCAGGTGGACTCAAACCTGCGAACTATATATCAAGGAGTGTCTATATATTACGAGCTGGGCCAACACCTTTTACACTGAAGTGCCATTGCATTAGGGATAGGAGACGTTATCCAAATTCCGTACCGCAAGTCCCTCATTTGCATGCGTGGCTAAAACTGGTCATATATAGCGGTCAGCTTTGGCTTCCCCAAGCATTCGTCGTTAGAAGTGTAATGGGATTTGGGTTGGGTTGTTTTACCTCTGAGCGGCACTTTTTTGCACACCATGGGCTAAATGGCCAAGTCACATGGACCCCGAAGGCTCAGAGAAGGTTGGGGGAGGGGACCCACTGGAACAGCTGTTGGGAGACAGATGGTAGCCTCCCGTCAATGCCATCCAGCGTGTTCTTTAACGTGCACAGGGTATGGCTCTCCCGCACACGGGGCCACGGCTTAACGTGCCATCCGACGAACGGAGGCCTTTCCAAGCCCGTCGGTGTCCCCTACTGACCGTGAGCAGGGCGGGGAATTTTGCGGAGATAAATCTTAACGCTGACCCAGCTGGGACTCGAACCAGGGAACTACAGATTACGAGCCTGGCGCGCTACCGACTGAGCCACCCCCGCCCCCATTGCATTAGGGATAGGAGACGTTATCCAAATTCCGTACCGCAAGTCCCTCATTTGCGCGCATGCGTGACTAAAACTGGTCATATATAGCGGTCAGCTTTGGCTTCCCCAAGCATTCATCGTTAGAAGTGTAATGGGAAATGAGCGGGATTTAGATGCATTTGACAGAGGGCAGATCGTAGATGCCCGACGGATGGGACACTCGATCTCCGAAATTGTCAACGAACTTGGATTTTCTCGTACGACAGTTTCAAGAGTGTTCTGGAAATATGAAAATTCCGGCAGAAAAACAAGCACCCGGACAAACTGCAAAGGACAACCAGCTTTGAGTGATCGTGGGCTTCACCGTCTGACCCGCATCGTACGGACCGATGGGGGCCAGATATTATCTGAAATCATTTCCCATCTGAATGCGGGTTCCAGCAGGGAAGTCAGTGCACAGACCGTGCAACGTTCACTTCATCGTCTCGGCTTCGGGAGCCGCAGACCTATAAGAGTCCCACTTCTAACAGTACGACACCGTGCTCAACACCTTGCCTGGGCTAAAGAACATCTAAACTGGAGTATCGAAAATTGCAACGGAGAGTCTGGAGTGATGAATCCCAATTTAAACTGCATCACGCCGATGGGAGACTGAGGGTGATGGAAGACTGATAGGAGACTTCATGGGCGCCAACCCCATGAAGCCATGGATCCTACATGTCAGATCGGAACAGTACAAGCTGGTGGTGGCCTGGGGTGTCTTCAGTTGGACGTCTGTGGAACCTTTGGTACGTGTACCGACGACTCTCAATGCATCCCGGTACGTAGAACTCGTGGCTGACCATTTACACCCATTTATAGCCATTGTACATCCCAATGGAGATGGCGTCTACCAGCAAGACAACTGTTCATCTCACAGGTCCAGGTTGGCTACTGCATGGTTGCAGGAGCATTCTGCTGACTTTGAAATGATTAATTGGCCACCTAGAAGCTCAGATTTAAATCCAATCGAAAATCTTTTTGATACCGTCGAGCAGAGTGTTCCGGCCAGTGTCCCATTAACGACGACCTTGAGAGAATTGTGGACAGCTCTGGAGGATGCATGGATCGCCACACCTGTGGAACATTTGCACAAGCTCGGGGAGTCCTTCCCTCGTGTTGTGGCGGCCATTATCAGGGCCAGAGGGGGTCCAACACGTTACTAGGTTGCTATCCTTAATTTAATGGCACTTCAGTGTATAACAGAAGGCCACACAATTAAGTCATGACATCAGCGTAGGTAGTCCTTATTTTTCTTCAAAAGAAACCTGTTATTCCTTTCGTCCAGAAATGCTGTACAGAAAGGTCAGTGAACTATATAAAAAAGGTTCAGAACAGATAATCGAAACCTGATAATGGAACTGAAGAAAAATTAGCAGCCTTGTTAACAAAGAATGTAGAGGGAGAAGAAGTTAAGCTTCCATAGAGTTTAATGTAAAATCGAGTATCGTGCATTTGGCGTAGAGGTGAAACGAACATTACAGGGGACGAACGCTATTGTAATCACATGTTACTGTCAACTTCCATTCTCTTCGCTTTTCCTACGTAACAATTTCCCATTGATATCCTTGCAGAGTATATTAATATCATCTGTTCCCTGTTTTTATGCAACCAAGAAAGCTCTTAATTGTAATAATTTATTCTATAAATTAACTTCAGGCTAATTTCAAATCTTCTCCGTTCAATTTATAATTGTTGGTTCAATGAAAAATAATTCCAATGGAGAAAATAAACCTTTATTAAAATCATATTATTTTTTTCAAATACAAAGTGCAGTTACTTTTTTTCCTTTTTTAAAATATAAATTTTTTGATGCATAATTCCTTTGCCCCTTTTATTGTTTGCTTCCCAGCTTAAACAAATGCACGATACGAATCGAAACACCACTTGAGGTCGCCACTTACGCTTTGTCAAAGCTGAACTTCTTCTCCTCATACGTTCTTTGCTTGTTAACTATCTGCTATCCCAAACGCTTTTATTATATTTTTCTTAATAATATTATTACTGGTAAATTTTCTTACTAATATTTATACTAATGTTTATTTATAATTATATATTTTAAGTAAAAAAATTATTCGTATCTATTAGCGTTATAATAATGCTAATAAACATAAATAATTTTCCTTCTAAAAAAAGTGTTTGTAGAATAACATTGTTATGAATATTAGTACTAAATGTTCCAGTAATAATACTAGAAATAAATATATAATATTTAGATGTTAGGACATCTATGCTGACGTCAGAGCTTAATTATGTGGCCTATTACAAGAAGTGTGTGGAAAAAAAGTGGCGCTTAGATGTAGAACTCCGCTCAAATATCTATCATAAGAATGCTAGAAAGCTTAAATCATGATATCGATAAAAATCTACAAGATAAAAAAAATACTGTTTCTAAATGTACATACCATGGAAGATCAATTTTTCTTGAGTGAAATCCTGTCTAAAAGCTAAACAACATGGCTGTCACTTTAAATCGTAAAGTGGCTCGCCGGCAGCGTTTACTTTTCTCAGATTTCTATATCCCTCTCGCTGTCATGCAACTCACTCTGCTATTTATTGGATTTCCATCTTGAAACCCAGCCAGTGCCATTTCATATTCCAAAAGTTCAACACCAATATTTGCGAGTTTTTTTTTTCTTTTTCATATGTCTGCACTCTGATGAAAACTTTACGCCAACAATTGCTCGGCGCTGAGTACGAAACGCACGGTTACGGTTTGCTGCGTTCTGCTAAAAGAGACGGGGGGGGGGGAATCTCGTTGACGAAGTTTTTCAACAGCTTTTAGATTCGAAAAAAAAAATAAAAATTTCGCGAAACTATCGTCAACAGGCAAAGTTTCTTTTTTTTTCAAAGATTAAAGTTTTTGAAAGGCATAGGTGTTTCAGGCTGACAGGTAAATCCTCTTCTCTAAGGGGACCTTCTGCTAAAACGCTTTCTTTAAAACATTTTTTAGTTCACTCCTTTTCGTAAATTAAAATCGTGTTCTTTTCGGATTGAATAGGATTGGGTTGTTTTTCATTTTAGGAACACTTTTTTTTCACACAATGGGCTAAATGACCAGGTCACAAAGATCCCAAGGGTTCATAGAAAGTTTGAGAAGGGGATCCATTGAATAGCTGTTAGGAGGCAGATGGTAGCCTCCCGTCAAGGCCATCCACCGTATTCTTTAACGTGCCGAGTTCTCTCCCGAACACGGGGCCACAGTTTAATGTCCCATCCTACGGACGGTGGCTCACTGAGGGTAGAATGGGATTTAGAAGAGAAATATTTTAACACAAGCCAGTTGTGATTCGTACAATGATTGTAATGATTTTCAAAAATTTCAGTCTCAAACATTACTATACAAGACGAATATTTAAAAAAAATGAATTTACATGCCGACTGAAATTAAATTATAAATATTAAATATTCAACTGCAGAAAACTGTTTTTTCCGTGAGGTGGGGGGGGGGGGGGGTGTGTGGCTCAGTCGGTAGCGCGCCAGGCTCGTAATCTGTAGTTCCCAGGTTCGAGTCCCAGTTTAGTCAGCGTTAAGATTTTTCTCTGCCCGCCCCGCCTTCGGTCAGTAGAGGACACCTATGGGCTTGGAAAGGCCACCGTCCGTCGAATGGGACGTTAAGGTGTGGCCCCGTGTGCGGGAGAACCATACATTTTGCATGTTGTTAAAGAACACGCTGGATGACCTTGACGGATCTCTTTCCTAACGACTGTTCCAATGGGTCCCTTCCCCCAATCTTCTCTGAGCCTCCGGGGTCATTGTGACCTGGCCATTTAATCCGTTGTATACCAAAAAGCGCCGTTCAGATATAAAACAACTCAATCCACCCGTGAGTGGGATTTGAACCCACGTCTTCCAGTAACATGCGAAGTATGCTAACCATTACACCATCAACGGGTAACATTTTCTTTATTAGCCAGTCACGGCGAAACCACTTTTTTTTAGCTGAATATTTCATGAGTCGCATGTCTTCAGGGCCTCTCCTGTTATACTTTATTTACTACTGCATTATACTCTTTCAGCTTAGGGATCATACTTTTCCATTAATGGGGCGGGGATGGCTCAGTCGGTAGCGCGCCAGGCTCGTAATCTGTAGTTCCCAGTTCGAGTCCCAGCTGGGTCAGCGTTGAGATTTATCTGCGCAAAATTCCCCGCTCTGCCCACGGTCAGTAGGGGACATCGATGGGTTTGGAAAGGCCGCCGTCCGTCGGATAGGACGTTAAGCCGTGGCCCCGTGTGCGGGAGAGCCATACCCTGTGCACGTTAAAGAACACGCTGGATGGCCTTGACGGGAGGCTACCATCTGTCTCCCAACTGCTGTTCCAGTGGGTCCCCTCCCCCAACCTTCTCTGAGCCTTCGGGGTCCATGTGACCTGGCCATTTAGCCCATGGTATGCAAAAAAGTGCCGCTCAGAGGTAAAACAACCCAACCCAACTTCTCCATTACAGCTTCATTAGTACCAAACCCAGTGAAGACTTAAATTATGGGACTGCTTTTTTCATGGGACTGAGGGTTGGCTGAGCCATTAGTGCACCAGGATCGTAATTTGCAGTTTCCAGGTTCGAGTCCCAACTGTGCCTGCATTGAGGTTTATCATGATATCGTGATAAACCGTCCGTCGGATGGGACGTAAAGCCGTGACGCTCTGTATGCAGGAGAGGCATATTAGAGCCACCAGATACACCGGGCTTGGACAGCCATCGTACAAAGGAAAAGAGAGAAATTAAATATGCTAAAGTTTTGTGATTTAATTTGGCCAAAACTTAATTACAAACTATATAATTAGGAATGCCGAATATAATTTACTTACTATGAGTTTATTGAAATATTGAATATTTTAGAAATTTTATTAAATTTTTAAAAATAGTTACCAGAAGAATTTTAAGAAATATAATTTTAATTCAAACACCTATAGATAAATATTTAGATATATCTATTTGTGTACATATAAATTCAACCTTCCAAAACAAGATAATGCAACAGATTGTCGGCGCACCTTGGTTCGTGCGAAATTCCCTCATCCAAAGGGATCTTTGTATCCTTTTACCGTTCAAGACTGCAACTGAGTGTTTTGAAAATGCTCTGGAACATCAGAGTCTTCTCATTTCAGAAGCTATTAAGTATTATCACCTCTGCCAGCAAACGTTTAAGAGGCCAAGATCCATCCTCGTGTCAGATCAATTCTAATGATTTCTTTTTCTCTAGTAGTCTTAGGGTTTTGATTCTTTTCAGTTTATACCTCTTTACATTTGAACTTCAATGTTACAGGCACACTTCAGATGGAGGAGATAAGGACTTGCGAAAAGCCCGGTGCTCCATTTCGTCCGTTTATGATCTCTATAATTTCTCATCTATGTATATATGTATAAATTACTTCAGTAAATACATTGTCTTGACCTGGTGCCTTAGCACATTAAAGAACACCTCAGATGGCCTTGACGGAAGGCAACCATCTTTCTTCTAACAGATGTTCTTTCTTAATCTTTCTCTAAACTCTTGGGGGTCCCTGTGACCAGGCTATTTAGTCCATTGTTTGCGAAAAACTGCCGCTGAGAAATAGAACAACGCAATTTCGTATTCATTAGTGATCAAAGCGTATCGGAAAGTTTCTGTAATGCACCTCGTAATTCCGTTATCAGAGCTCATTTCAGCTCTTTTCCTTTGACAGCATCATCGACGTGGTCTCCTCCACGTCGATGATGCTGTCAAGGGAGATAGACATTTAAATCTTGGACCCGAACAGATAATTCTGTGCAAAACCCTTCCGGCAGCAATTATGTTCCACTTGGGCAGCAATATCGACCATTCCAACCCCTGCGGAAAAGAATAAGTCTACGTTTTTTCTTACGATTGAGACACAAAGCAAACAATTGTACAAGAAAGAAGTGAAACGATTCAGGGGAATTCGTGGTGGTTTTCTGCATTCTTTTTAGCTGGGTTCTGGAGTTATCACTGCTATAGTTTTAAAATATATCTCTTGCACTATTTCATATCTATTTATCAGTTTTCATCTGCTATCAATTCGTACTTGATTCAAGCAATAGAGAAATCCCTCGCCAATCACAGAAGATTTCTCTATTTACTCTTTATCACGCGATTGATGAGAGGATGTGTGAAATTCAGAATAGCCTTCAGATATCGCCGATTTGTTATCCTTCCCCCCTCCCCCTCCCCCACCAATTCACTTCTTCTTGAGAAAGATAAAATCATATAATAAACACTTCAAGATTAAAAATAAGTATGTCATGTTTAAAACACAAACATAAATATTGTTACGTAAAAACTCAAAAGAAATCTTATTTAGGTCAAGCAGATGATAATGATGATTACTGTGGCTAGACCGATGAGTTATTCTTCTTCATACTCTTGTTTATTATCTGAGAGTAATCACCAGATGATTCAGTTGACACAGATCTCCAATTGATGTAAGTGGTACCAAGAGAAAGTGGAACCAAGAGTCTCTGCCAAAAAAGCAATGGCATTAAGAGCAATTAGCACCAAGAGAAATGGCATCAAGAGCAATGGCACTAAAAAAAAGGGTACCAAGAGTATGATACCAAAAGTAATTCGCACCAAAAGAATGGTACCAAGAAAATGGTAACAGAATATGGTGGTAGCAAGAATACGGTACCAAAAAATGGTAACAGAAGGTGGTAGTACCAAGAACAAGTGACATATCGAGAATGGTACCAAGAGCAAGTGATGCATTGAAAATGGTACCAAGAAAAGTGGCACGTAGAGAACGATGAATGAGAACGTTAAAATGGGCAAGGGACACATAGAATGGTAACAAGTGCAAGTGACACATTAAGAATGGCACCAAGATAAAGTGACACATAAAGAATGGCACCAAGATAAAGTGACACATAAAGAATGGCACCAAGATAAAGTGACACATAAAGAATGGCACCAAGAAAAAGTGACACATAAAGAATGGCACCAAGATAAAGTGACACATAAAGAATGGCACCAAGAAAAAGTGACACATAAAGAATGGCACCAAGATAAAGTGACACATAAAGAATGGCACCAAGATAAAGTGACACATAAAGAATGGCACCAAGATAAAGTGACACATAAAGAATGGCACCAAGATAAAGTGACACATAAAGAATGGCACCAAGAAAAAGTGACACATAAAGAATGGCACCAAGATAAAGTGACACATAAAGAATGGCACCAAGATAAAGTGACACATAAAGAATGGCACCAAGAAAAAGTGACACATAAAGAATGGCACCAAGATAAAGTGACACATAAAGAATGGCACCAAGATAAAGTGACACATAAAGAATGGCACCAAGAAAAAGTGACACATAAAGAATGGCACCAAGATAAAGTGACACATAAAGAATGGCACCAAGATAAAGTGACACATAAAGAATGGCACCAAGATAAAGTGACACATAAAGAATGGCACCAAGATAAAGTGACACATAAAGAATGGCACCAAGAAAAAGTGACACATAAAGAATGGCACCAAGATAAAGTGACACATGGAGAATGGTACTGAGAGAAAGGGACACGTACAAAATGGTACCAAGAGCAAGTGGCACAGAAAGAATGGTACTAAGAGCAAGTTGGGCCAAGATATTTTTCCTATGATCAAGTGGCACATAGATCAGTCCTGGACCGAAATGAGCTAATCCTGCATATTAGGAAAATGGCAATTCGTGGATTGATTTTCCTCTAATGTTAACAACAAATATATTTAGAGAAAATATCTTAATCACTTTTTCACTGACTTTCATCCTTCAAAATTAGTGACAGAGCTGAAAAACACTTGTGAAATATGAAGGAAATCGATGTAGTTGAGAGGGCAACGATCCAATTGGCAAACAGCAGCGCCCTCATTTCATTAGAAACTTCGGCAGAGAAGCGAATGATGAGCTGAAAGGAAAAAAATCTCATTCTGCGATAGAAAGAGAGCACTGGAAAAGAGTCAGCAAAAACGAATAAGAGTATTATCCCTCACGTGCTGAGATGATGCGAAGCCAATAAATGAAAAAGGCTGGATCATATCCTACAGCTTGATGAGATGCTTTGTCAGCAGAGAGGAGATTTATGTGAGAAGATCATTAGAAGTCAGCTATGAGATGAAAACGGTTAAGTGGCTTAGTTGCATCGCTGTAAAAAAATGGAAATATTTTTTTCCTTCAGATTTTTTCAGATAATTTGACTTCTTTAGATCGTACATTTCCTAAAAAAAGAAATTGAGAATTCTCACGTTGTATTTAAAGAAGGCGTGCCAACCGAAATTTAGCGAAGCGCCACTAGAATACTATATTCGTCAAAAGATAAACAATGAAAATTATTTATTTTTTTTATCTGTTATTTATTTTTTTTATTTTATCTGCTGCTATTTGACGTTCATATTCGTCAAAATATAAACGTCAAATAGCAGCAGATAAAGTTTTCTACTTAAAAACGAAAGCATACATTGCTAAAAATTATGAATTGGGGAAAATTATTTTTTTAAGGAATCAGAATATGTCTTGATTAAAAAACAAATATTTACATTTTTAATGAGTACTTTAAATTGGCAAAATCGTTCAATTATGCATCTAAAAATGATTTGTCAAAATATTGGAAGAAGTGAGCCAAATTCAGTTTATTGATTATCTGTTTTGTGTGCTTCAAGATCTTTTGTAATGAGCCGAAGATTGGATGAGTCTTCTATTATGTACTGATTGTTTGACAATTATATTTACATAGTTTAACTCAATGTAATGAAGGAAAAAATTTCGTTGTCAAATTACAGCATTTTGCGTGTAATTGATTTCGGTTCAAAAGTTTTCAAAATAAGTAATATCTTAAAAAATTTTGTTTAAACGTTCCATGTAGTGTATTTTTACCACTAAGCTATCAATGGCTAATTCATTCTGTCAGCTAATTGTGACTCTGAATCTTTCAGATCTTGTCATTTGACGCCATCTATGATCAGGAACGGCAACTTTTCAATATTACCAGATTTAAATGACTACCTATCCTTCTCATCCTCACTGAGGATGCCGATGAGGATGAGAAGGATGGGTTTTATGAACAACTTCAGGATATTTTAAATTTTGTCAAGAAAGGAGATATTACTCTTGTTCTTGGTGACTTCAATTCCAAAGTTGGTACTGACTCTGACCTTTGGGGAGGAGTAATAGGCCTTTTGGGGAGGAGTAATGCCTCAACTTACCGTTGATAATTTAGTGGTGAGAATACCGCTAATAATTTAGTGGTGAGAATACCGTTAATAATTTAGTGGTGAGAATACCGTTAATAATTTAGTGGTGAGAATACCGTTAATAATTTAGTGGTGAGAATGCATGACATTTAGTGGTGAGAATACCATTGATAATTTAGTGGTGAGAATACATGGCATGCAAATCGAAACGTGGATTTGTGTCCCAAGCAGATCGAAACTGGTTCTTTTTAGCAAAATTATTTCTTGAATTCAATGTCAACAAGTAATATGTGCATTTAATATTGATTGATTAGGTAACATCTGCCTAAAAAACAAGCTTTATTTTTATATGACCTTAATGTTCATCCGCCTTATGTATTACTAGTTTGGGGGAGGGGCAGGGTATAGGTTGAGTTTTGGCTAGTAAGCAGGCTCCTGTCAGACCTCTGTAGCAAGCAGCTGCTTGAAGGGGTATTTATTTTTTTATTTATTTTAAGCAGTATTAAAAGTAGATCTTGATAAAGCTTAAGTAACCCTACTATAAAAATATGCACTTTTTTTAACTTCCATTAAAATGTATTGATTTAAGTATTATTACAATTACGATAAAGTAGCGAATATTCCAAACAGATTAAGCAAAACATTTGAATACAAATTGAAGGAAACCCTCCTAGGCATTGATCTAGATTTATCCAGATCAGCACTTTAAGAATAGATAGCAAATATAGATTTATGTCCTGTTTAAAATGAATAAGCTTTTACAGTTTCATATATACAAGAGCGAGTCGCATAAAATCTCATTTCAAAACTCTGAGGCCAACAATTTTGTGTATTCAGCGATTTCCGCATCGATTTCCATTCGCTGCTCCAGAATTTATGACAAGAAATGATTGAACAAAAATGAGTTTCAAAAGTTCTGAGAAAGAAGCTTCGAATCGTTATCCTTTTATAAATCCCTCTCAGCCTATTAAAGAAATAAATCTGCATACGATGAATTCATAAAGGAATAAATGCTCTTATGTAACGAAGTTCACGGGGAAATAAAGCGAGCACAAAAATATATATACGTTTTATATTCAAACTTAATGCATCCCTCTAAATATTTAAAAAAATGATTTTAGCTACCAGAATATAAATATGAAATATATAATATATAAGAATATAAATATAAAATATATTTATATGAAAAAAAAATCAGTTTATTGAAAAAAATTATTATTTATATTAGCTAATAACATTCAGCATTCTTTAGCTTCCTGCAATATAGGGATATGAAAAACTTCCTAATTATTCTATTGAGCAGTGGTCCTCAAACTTTTATGCTTCACGTACCCCCTGCAAATGTGTATGTAACTGGCGTACCCCTTGTATAGATGGATAAAACTATAGTTATAGCATAACAATGGGAATAAAATAAAACATATATATCAGTGGTTCTCAACCTTTTATGCTTCACGTACCCCCTGGAAATGTGTATGTAACTGGCGTACCCCTTGTATAGATAGATAAAACTATAGTTAAAGTATAACAATGGGAATAAAATAAAAGAATATATCAGTGGTTCTCAACCTTTTATGCTTCACGTACCCCCTGGAAATGTGTATGTAACTGGCGTACCCCTTGTATAGATAGATAAAACTATAGTTATAGTATAACAATGGGAATAAAATAAAAGAATATATCAGTGGTTCTCAACCTTTTATGCTTCACGTACCCCCTGGAAATGTGTATGTAACTGGCGTACCCCTTGTATAGATAGATAAAACTATAGTTAAAGTATAACAATGGGAATAAAATAAAAGAATATATCAGTGGTTCTCAACCTTTTATGCTTCACGTACCCCCTGGAAATGTGTATGTAACTGGCGTACCCCTTGTATAGATAGATAAAACTATAGTTAAAGTATAACAATGGGAATAAAATAAAAGAATATATCAGTGGTTCTCAACCTTTTATGCTTCACGTACCCCCTGGAAATGTGTATGTAACTGGCGTACCCCTTGTATAGATAGATAAAACTATAGTTATAGTATAACAATGGGAATAAAATAAAAGAATATATCAGTGGTTCTCAACCTTTTATGCTTCACGTACCCCCTGGAAATGTGTATGTAACTGGCGTACCCCTTGTATAGATAGATAAAACTATAGTTAAAGTATAACAATGGGAATAAAATAAAAGAATATATCAGTGGTTCTCAACCTTTTATGCTTCACGTACCCCCTGGAAATGTGTAGGTAACTGGCGTACCCCTTGTATAGATAGATAAAACTATAGTTAAAGTATAACAATGGGAATAAAATAAAAGAATATATCAGTGGTTCTCAACCTTTTATGCTTCACGTACCCCCTGGAAATGTGTATGTAACTGGCGTACCCCTTGTATAGATAGATAAAACTATAGTTATAGCATAACAATGGGAATAAAATAAAACATATATATCAGTGGTTCTCAACCTTTTATGCTTCACGTACCCCCTGGAAATGTGTATGTAACTGGCGTACCCCTTGTATAGATAGATAAAACTATAGTTAAAGTATAACAATGGGAATAAAATAAAAGAATATATCAGTGGTTCTCAACCTTTTATGCTTCACGTACCCCCTGGAAATGTGTATGTAACTGGCGTACCCCTTGTATAGATAGATAAAACTATAGTTATAGTATAACAATGGGAATAAAATAAAAGAATATATCAGTGGTTCTCAACCTTTTATGCTTCACGTACCCCCTGGAAATGTGTATGTAACTGGCGTACCCCTTGTATAGATAGATAAAACTATAGTTATAGTATAACAATGGGAATAAAATAAAACATATATATCAGTGGTTCTCAACCTTTTATGCTTCATGTACCCCCTGAAAATGTGTATGTAATTGGCGTACCCCTTGTATAGATAGATAAAACTATAGTTATAGTATAACAATGGGAATAAAATAAAACATATATATCAGTGGTTCTCAACCTTTTATGCTTCACGTACCCCCTGAAAATGTGTATGTAATTGGCGTACCCCTTGTATAGATAGATAAAACTATAGTTATAGTATAACAATGGGAATAAAATAAAACATATATATCAGTGGTTCTCAACCTTTTATGCTTCACGTACCCCCTGGAAATGTGTATGTAACTGGCGTACCCCTTGTATAGATAGATAAAACTATAGTTATAGTATAACAATGGGAATAAAATAAAAGAATATATCAGTGGTTCTCAACCTTTTATGCTTCACGTACCCCCTGGAAATGTGTATGTAACTGGCGTACCCCTTGTATAGATAGATAAAACTATAGTTATAGTATAACAATGGGAATAAAATATAACATATATATCAGTGGTTCTCAACCTTTTATGCTTCACGTACCCCCTGGAAATGTGTATGTAACTGGCGTACCCCTTGTATAGATAGATAAAACTATAGTTATAGTATAACAGTGGGAATAAAATAAAACATATATATCAGTGGTTCTCAACCTTTTATGCTTCACGTACCCCCTGGAAAAGTGTATGTAACTGGCGTACCCCTTGTATAGATAGATAAAACTATAGTTATAGTATAACAATGGGAATAAAATAAAACATATATATCAGTAGTTCTCAATCTTTTATGCTTCACGTACCCCCTGGAAATGTGTATGTAACTGGCGTACCCCTTGTATAGATAGATAAAACTATATTTATAGCATAACAATGGGAATAAAATAAAACATATATATCAGTGGTTCTCAACCTTTTATGCTTCACGTACCCCCTGGAAATGTGTATGTAACTGGCGTACCCCTTGTATAGATAGATAAAACTATAGTTATAGCATAACAATGGGAATAAAATAAAACATATATATCAGTGGTTCTCAACCTTTTATGCTTCACGTACCCCCTGGAAATGTGTATGTAACTGGCGTACCCCTTGTATAGATAGATAAAACTATAGTTATAGCATAACAATCGGAATAAAATAAAACATATATATCAGTGGTTCTCAACCTTTTATGCTCCACGTACCCCCTGGAAATGTGTATGTAACTGGCGTACCCCTTGTATAGATAGATAAAACTATAGTTATAGCATAACAATGGGAATGAAATAAAACATATATATCAGTGGTTCTCAACCTTTTATGCTTCACGTACCCCGTGGAAACGTGTATGTAATTGGCGTACCCCTTGTATAGATAGATAAAACTATAGTTATATCATAACAATGGGAATAAAATAAAACATATATATCAGTGGTTCTCAACCTTTTATGCTTCACGTACCCCCTGGAAATGTGTATGTAACTGGCGTACCCCTTGTATAGATAGATAAAACTATAGTTATAGTATAACAATGGGAATAAAATAAAACATATATATCAGTGGTTCTCAACCTTTTATGCTTCACGTACCCCCTGGAAATGTGTATGTAACTGGCGTACCCCTTGTATAGATAGATAAAACTATAGTTATAGCATAACAATGGGAATAAAATAAAACATATATATCAGTGGTTCTCAACCTTTTATGCTTCACGTACCCCCTGGAAATGTGTATGTAACTGGCGTACCCCTTGTATAGATAGATAAAACTATAGTTAAAGTATAACAATGGGAATAAAATAAAAGAATATATCAGTGGTTCTCAACCTTTTATGCTTCACGTACCCCCTGGAAATGTGTATGTAACTGGCGTACCCCTTGTATAGATAGATAAAACTATAGTTATAGTATAACAATGGGAATAAAATAAAAGAATATATCAGTGGTTCTCAACCTTTTATGCTTCACGTACCCCCTGGAAATGTGTATGTAACTGGCGTACCCCTTGTATAGATAGATAAAACTATAGTTATAGTATAACAATGGGAATAAAATAAAACATATATATCAGTGGTTCTCAACCTTTTATGCTTCATGTACCCCCTGAAAATGTGTATGTAATTGGCGTACCCCTTGTATAGATAGATAAAACTATAGTTATAGTATAACAATGGGAATAAAATAAAACATATATATCAGTGGTTCTCAACCTTTTATGCTTCACGTACCCCCTGGAAATGTGTATGTAACTGGCGTACCCCTTGTATAGATAGATAAAACTATAGTTATAGTATAACAATGGGAATAAAATAAAACATATATATCAGTGGTTCTCAACCTTTTATGCTTCACGTACCCCCTGGAAATGTGTATGTAACTGGCGTACCCCTTGTATAGATAGATAAAACTATAGTTATAGCATAACAATGGGAATAAAATAAAACATATATATCAGTGGTTCTCAACCTTTTATGCTTCACGTACCCCCTGGAAATGTGTATGTAACTGGCGTACCCCTTGTATAGATAGATAAAACTATAGTTAAAGTATAACAATGGGAATAAAATAAAAGAATATATCAGTGGTTCTCAACCTTTTATGCTTCACGTACCCCCTGGAAATGTGTATGTAACTGGCGTACCCCTTGTATAGATAGATAAAACTATAGTTATAGTATAACAATGGGAATAAAATAAAAGAATATATCAGTGGTTCTCAACCTTTTATGCTTCACGTACCCCCTGGAAATGTGTATGTAACTGGCGTACCCCTTGTATAGATAGATAAAACTATAGTTATAGTATAACAATGGGAATAAAATAAAACATATATATCAGTGGTTCTCAACCTTTTATGCTTCATGTACCCCCTGAAAATGTGTATGTAATTGGCGTACCCCTTGTATAGATAGATAAAACTATAGTTATAGTATAACAATGGGAATAAAATAAAACATATATATCAGTGGTTCTCAACCTTTTATGCTTCACGTACCCCCTGAAAATGTGTATGTAATTGGCGTACCCCTTGTATAGATAGATAAAACTATAGTTATAGTATAACAATGGGAATAAAATAAAACATATATATCAGTGGTTCTCAACCTTTTATGCTTCACGTACCCCCTGGAAATGTGTATGTAACTGGCGTACCCCTTGTATAGATAGATAAAACTATAGTTATAGTATAACAATGGGAATAAAATAAAAGAATATATCAGTGGTTCTCAACCTTTTATGCTTCACGTACCCCCTGGAAATGTGTATGTAACTGGCGTACCCCTTGTATAGATAGATAAAACTATAGTTATAGTATAACAATGGGAATAAAATATAACATATATATCAGTGGTTCTCAACCTTTTATGCTTCACGTACCCCCTGGAAATGTGTATGTAACTGGCGTACCCCTTGTATAGATAGATAAAACTATAGTTATAGTATAACAGTGGGAATAAAATAAAACATATATATCAGTGGTTCTCAACCTTTTATGCTTCACGTACCCCCTGGAAAAGTGTATGTAACTGGCGTACCCCTTGTATAGATAGATAAAACTATAGTTATAGTATAACAATGGGAATAAAATAAAACATATATATCAGTAGTTCTCAATCTTTTATGCTTCACGTACCCCCTGGAAATGTGTATGTAACTGGCGTACCCCTTGTATAGATAGATAAAACTATATTTATAGCATAACAATGGGAATAAAATAAAACATATATATCAGTGGTTCTCAACCTTTTATGCTTCACGTACCCCCTGGAAATGTGTATGTAACTGGCGTACCCCTTGTATAGATAGATAAAACTATAGTTATAGCATAACAATGGGAATAAAATAAAACATATATATCAGTGGTTCTCAACCTTTTATGCTTCACGTACCCCCTGGAAATGTGTATGTAACTGGCGTACCCCTTGTATAGATAGATAAAACTATAGTTATAGCATAACAATCGGAATAAAATAAAACATATATATCAGTGGTTCTCAACCTTTTATGCTCCACGTACCCCCTGGAAATGTGTATGTAACTGGCGTACCCCTTGTATAGATAGATAAAACTATAGTTATAGCATAACAATGGGAATGAAATAAAACATATATATCAGTGGTTCTCAACCTTTTATGCTTCACGTACCCCGTGGAAACGTGTATGTAATTGGCGTACCCCTTGTATAGATAGATAAAACTATAGTTATATCATAACAATGGGAATAAAATAAAACATATATATCAGTGGTTCTCAACCTTTTATGCTTCACGTACCCCCTGGAAATGTGTATGTAACTGGCGTACCCCTTGTATAGATAGATAAAACTATAGTTATAGTATAACAATGGGAATAAAATAAAACATATATATCAGTGGTTCTCAACCTTTTATGCTTCACGTACCCCCTGGAAATGTGTATGTAACTGGCGTACCCCTTGTATAGATAGATAAAACTATAGTTATAGTATAACAATGGGAATTAAATAAAACATATATATCAGTGGTTCTCAACCTTTTATGTTTCACGTACCCCATGGAAATGTGTATGTAACTGGCGTACCCCTTGTATAGATAGATAAAACTATAGTTATAGTATAACAATGGGAATTAAATAAAACATTTATATCAGTGGTTCTCAACCTTTTATGCTTCACGTACCCCCTGGAAATGTGTATGTAACTGGCGTACCCCTTGTATAGATAGATAAAACAATAGTTATAGTATAACAATGGGAATAAAATAAAACATATGTATCAGTGGTTCTCAACCTTTTATGTTTCACGTACCCCCTGGAAATGTGTATGTAACTGGCGTACCCCTTGTATAGATAGATAAAACTATAGTTATAGTATAACAATGGGAATTAAATAAAACATATATATCAGTGGTTCTCAACCTTTTATGTTTCACGTACCCCCTGGAAATGTGTATGTAACTGGCGTACCCCTTGTATAGATAGATAAAACTATAGTTATAGTATAACAATGGGAATTAAATAAAACATATATATCAGTGGTTCTCAACCTTTTATGCTTCACGTACCCCCTGGAAATGTGTATATAACTGGCGTACCCCTTGTATAGATAGATAAAACTATAGTTATATCATAACAATGGGAATAAAATAAAACATATATATCAGTGGTTCTCAACCTTTTATGCTTCACGTACCCCCTGGAAATGTGTATGTAATTGGCGTAACCCTTGTATAGATAGATAAAACTATAGTTATAGCATAACAATGGGAATAAAATAAAACATATATATCAGTGGTTCTCAACCTTTTATGCTTCACCTACCAGCTGGAAATGTGTATGTAATTGGCGTACCCCTTGTATAGATAGATAAAACTATAGTTATAGCATAACATTGGGAATAAAATAAAACATATATATCAGTGGTTCTCAACGTTTTATGCTTCACGTACCCCCTGGAAATGTGTATGTAATTGGCGTACCCCTTGTATAGATGGATAAAACTATAGTTATAGTATAACAATGGGAATAAAATAAAACATATATATCAGTGGTTCTCAACCTTTTATGCTTCACGTACCCCCTGGCGTACCCCTTGTATAGATAGATAAAACTATAGTTATAGTATAACAATGGGAATAAAATAAAACATATATATCAGTGGTTCTCAACCTTTTATGCTTCACGTACCCCCTGGAAATGTGCATGTAGCTGGCGTACCCCTTGTATAGATAGATAAAACTATAGTTATAGTATAACAATGGGAATTAAATAAAATATATATATATCAGTGGTTCTCAACCTTTTATGCTTCACGTACCAGCTGGAAATGTGTATGTAACTGGCGTACCCCTTGTATAGATAGATAAAACTATAGTTATAGTATAACAATGGGAATAAAATGAAAAAAATATATCAGTGGTTCTCAACCTTTTATGCTTCACGCACCCCCTGGAAATGTGTATATAACTGGCGTACCCCTTGTAGAGATAGCTAAAACTATAGTTATAGTATAACAATGGGAATTAAATAAAACATATATATCAGTGGTTCTCAACCTTTTATGCTTCACGTACCCCCTGGAAATGTGTATGTAACTGGCGTACCCCTTGTATAGATAGATAAAACTATAGTTATAGTATAACAATGGGAATTAAATAAAACATATATATCAGTGGTTCTCAACCTTTTATGCTTCACGTACCCCCTGGAAATGTGTATGTAACTGGCGTACCCCTTGTATAGATAGATAAAACTATAGTTATTGTATAACAATGGGAATTAAATAAAACATAAATATCAGTGGTTCTCAACCTTTTATGCTTCACGTACCCCCTGGAAATGTGTATGTAACTGGCGTACCCCTTGTATAGATAGATAAAACTATAGTTATAGTATAACAATGGGAATTAAATAAAACATATATATCAGTGGTTCTCAACCTTTTATGTTTCACGTACCCCATGGAAATGTGTATGTAACTGGCGTACCCCTTGTATAGATAGATAAAACTATAGTTATAGTATAACAATGGGAATTAAATAAAACATTTATATCAGTGGTTCTCAACCTTTTATGCTTCACGTACCCCCTGGAAATGTGTATGTAACTGGCGTACCCCTTGTATAGATAGATAAAACAATAGTTATAGTATAACAATGGGAATAAAATAAAACATATGTATCAGTGGTTCTCAACCTTTTATGTTTCACGTACCCCCTGGAAATGTGTATGTAACTGGCGTACCCCTTGTATAGATAGATAAAACTATAGTTATAGTATAACAATGGGAATTAAATAAAACATATATATCAGTGGTTCTCAACCTTTTATGTTTCACGTACCCCCTGGAAATGTGTATGTAACTGGCGTACCCCTTGTATAGATAGATAAAACTATAGTTATAGTATAACAATGGGAATTAAATAAAACATATATATCAGTGGTTCTCAACCTTTTATGCTTCACGTACCCCCTGGAAATGTGTATATAACTGGCGTACCCCTTGTATAGATAGATAAAACTATAGTTATAGTATAACAATGGGAATAAAATAAAACATATATATCAGTGGTTCTCAACCTTTTATGCTTCACGTACCCCCTGGAAATGTGTATGTAATTGGCGTACCCCTTGTATAGATAGATAAAACTATAGTTATAGTATAACAATGGGAATTAAATAAAACATATATATCAGTGGTTCTCAACCTTTTATGCTTCACGTACCCCCTGGAAATGTGTATGTAACTGGCGTACCCCTTGTATAGATAGATAAAACTATAGTTATTGTATAACAATGGGAATTAAATAAAACATAAATATCAGTGGTTCTCAACCTTTTATGCTTCACGTACCCCCTGGAAATGTGTATGTAACTGGCGTACCCCTTGTATAGATAGATAAAACTATAGTTATAGTATAACAATGGGAATTAAATAAAACATATATATCAGTGGTTCTCAACCTTTTATGCTTCACGTACCCCCTGGAAATGTGTATGTAACTGGCGTACCCCTTGTATAGATAGATAAAACTATAGTTATAGTATAACAATGGGAATAAAATAAAACATATATATCAGTGGTTCTCAACCTTTTATGCTTCACGTACCCCCTGGAAATGTGTATGTAACTGGCGTACCCCTTGTATAGATAGATAAAACTATAGTTATAGTATAACAATGGGAATTAAATAAAACATATATATCAGTGGTTCTCAACCTTTTATGTTTCACGTACCCCATGGAAATGTGTATGTAACTGGCGTACCCCTTGTATAGATAGATAAAACTATAGTTATAGTATAACAATGGGAATTAAATAAAACATTTATATCAGTGGTTCTCAACCTTTTATGCTTCACGTACCCCCTGGAAATGTGTATGTAACTGGCGTACCCCTTGTATAGATAGATAAAACAATAGTTATAGTATAACAATGGGAATAAAATAAAACATATGTATCAGTGGTTCTCAACCTTTTATGTTTCACGTACCCCCTGGAAATGTGTATGTAATTGGCGTACCCCTTGTATAGATGGATAAAACTATAGTTATAGTATAACAATGGGAATAAAATAAAACATATATATCAGTGGTTCTCAACCTTTTATGCTTCACGTACCCCCTGGCGTACCCCTTGTATAGATAGATAAAACTATAGTTATAGTATAACAATGGGAATTAAATAAAACATATATATCAGTGGTTCTCAACCTTTTATGTTTCACGTACCCCCTGGAAATGTGTATGTAACTGGCGTACCCCTTGTATAGATAGATAAAACTATAGTTATAGTATAACAATGGGAATTAAATAAAACATATATATCAGTGGTTCTCAACCTTTTATGCTTCACGTACCCCCCTGGAAATGTGTATGTAACTGGCGTACCCCTTGTATAGATAGATAAAACTATAGTTATTGTATAACAATGGGAATTAAATAAAACATAAATATCAGTGGTTCTCAACCTTTTATGCTTCACGTACCCCCTGGAAATGTGTATATAACTGGCGTACCCCTTGTATAGATAGATAAAACTATAGTTATAGTATAACAATGGGAATTAAATAAAACATATATATCAGTGGTTCTCAACATTTTATGCTTCACGTACCCCCCTGGAAATGTGTATGTAACTGGCGTACCCCTTGTATAGATAGATAAAACTATAGTTATAGTATAACAATGGGAATTAAATAAAACATATATATCAGTGGTTCTCAACATTTTATGCTTCACGTACCCCCTGGAAATGTGTATGTAACTGGCGTACCCCTTGTATAGATAGATAAAACTATAGTTATAGTATAACAATGGGAATTAAATAAAACATATATATCAGTGGTTCTCAACCTTTTATGCTTCACGTACCCCCTGGAAATGTGTATGTAACTGGCGTACCCCTTGTATAGATAGATAAAACTATAGTTATAGTATAACAATGGGAATTAAATAAAACATATATATCAGTGGTTCTCAACCTTTTATGCTTCACGTACCCCCTGGAAATGTGTATGTAACTGGCGTACCCCTTGTATAGATAGATAAAACTATAGTTATAGTATAACAATGGGAATTAAATAAAACATATATATCAGTGGTTCTCAACCTTTTATGCTTCACGTACCCCCTGGAAATGTGTATGTAATTGGCGTAACCCTTGTATAGATAGATAAAACTATAGTTATAGCATAACAATGGGAATAAAATAAAACATATATATCAGTGGTTCTCAACCTTTTATGCTTCACCTACCAGCTGGAAATGTGTATGTAATTGGCGTACCCCTTGTATAGATAGATAAAACTATAGTTATAGCATAACATTGGGAATAAAATAAAACATATATATCAGTGGTTCTCAACGTTTTATGCTTCACGTACCCCCTGGAAATGTGTATGTAATTGGCGTACCCCTTGTATAGATGGATAAAACTATAGTTATAGTATAACAATGGGAATAAAATAAAACATACATATCAGTGGTTCTCAACCTTTTATGCTTCACGTACCCCCTGGCGTACCCCTTGTATAGATAGATAAAACTATAGTTATAGTATAACAATGGGAATAAAATAAAACATATATATCAGTGGTTCTCAACCTTTTATGCTTCACGTACCCCCTGGAAATGTGTATGTAACTGGCGTACCCCTTGTATAGATAGATAAAACTATAGTTATAGTATAACAATGGGAATTAAATAAAACATATATATCAGTGGTTCTCAACCTTTTATGCTTCACGTACCCCCTGGAAATGTGTATGTAACTGGCGTACCCCTTGTATAGATAGATAAAACTATAGTTATTGTATAACAATGGGAATAAAATAAAACATATATATCAGTGGTTCTCAACCTTTTATGCTTCACGTACCCCCTGGAAATGTGTATGTAACTGGCGTACCCCTTGTATAGATAGATAAAACTATAGTTATAGTATAACAATGGGAATTAAATAAAACATATATATCAGTGGTTCTCAACCTTTTATGTTTCACGTACCCCATGGAAATGTGTATGTAACTGGCGTACCCCTTGTATAGATAGATAAAACTATAGTTATAGTATAACAATGGGAATTAAATAAAACATTTATATCAGTGGTTCTCAACCTTTTATGCTTCACGTACCCCCTGGAAATGTGTATGTAACTGGCGTACCCCTTGTATAGATAGATAAAACAATAGTTATAGTATAACAATGGGAATTAAATAAAACATATATATCAGTGGTTCTCAACCTTTTATGTTTCACGTACCCCCTGGAAATGTGTATGTAACTGGCGTACCCCTTGTATAGATAGATAAAACTATAGTTATAGTATAACAATGGGAATTAAATAAAACATATATATCAGTGGTTCTCAACCTTTTATGCTTCACGTACCCCCTGGAAATGTGTATGTAACTGGCGTACCCCTTGTATAGATAGATAAAACTATAGTTAGAGTATAACAATGGGAATTAAATAAAACATATATATCAGTGGTTCTCAACCTTTTATGCTTCACGTACCCCCTGGAAATGTGTATGTAACTGGCGTACCCCTTGTATAGATAGATAAAACTATAGTTATAGTATAACAATGGGAATTAAATAAAACATATATATCAGTGGTTCTCAACCTTTTATGCTTCACGTACCCCCTGGAAATGTGTATGTAACTGGCGTACCCCTTGTATAGATAGATAAAACTATAGTTATAGTATAACAATGGGAATTAAATAAAACATATATATCAGTGGTTCTCAACCTTTTATGTTTCACGTACCCCCTGGAAATGTGTATGTAACTGGCGTACCCCTTGTATAGATAGATAAAACTATAGTTATAGTATAACAATGGGAATTAAATAAAACATATATATCAGTGGTTCTCAACCTTTTATGCTTCACGTACCCCCTGGAAATGTGTATGTAACTGGCGTACCCCTTGTATAGATAGATAAAACTATAGTTATAGTATAACAATGGGAATAAAATAAAACATATATATCAGTGGTTCTCAACCTTTTATGCTTCACGTACCCCCTGGAAATGTGTATGTAACTGGCGTACCCCTTGTATAGATAGATAAAACTATAGTTATAGTATAACAATGGGAATTAAATAAAACATATATATCAGTGGTTCTCAACCTTTTATGTTTCACGTACCCCCTGGAAATGTGTATGTAACTGGCGTACCCCTTGTATAGATAGATAAAACTATAGTTATAGTATAACAATGGGAATTAAATAAAACATATATATCAGTGGTTCTCAACCTTTTATGTTTCACGTACCCCATGGAAATGTGTATGTAACTGGCGTACCCCTTGTATAGATAGATAAAACTATAGTTATAGTATAACAATTGGAATTAAATAAAACATATATATCAGTGGTTCTCAACCTTTTATGCTTCACGTACCCCCTGGAAATGTGTATGTAACTGGCGTACCCCTTGTATAGATAGATAAAACTACAGTTATAGTATAACAATGGGAATTAAATAAAACATATATATCAGTGGTTCTCAACCTTTTATGCTTCACGTACCCCCTGGAAATGTGTATGTAACTGGCGTACCCCTTGTATAGATAGATAAAACTATAGTTATAGTATAACAATGGGAATTAAATAAAACATATATATCAGTGGTTCTCAACCTTTTATGTTTCACGTACCCCCTGGAAATGTGTATGTAACTGGCGTACCCCTTGTATAGATAGATAAAACTATAGTTATAGTATAACAATGGGAATTAAATAAAACATATATATCAGTGGTTCTCAACCTTTTATGCTTCACGTACCCCCTGGAAATGTGTATGTAACTGGCGTACCCCTTGTATAGATAGATAAAACTATAGTTATAGTATAACAATGGGAATTAAATAAAACATATATATCAGTGGTTCTCAACCTTTTATGCTTCACGTACCCCCTGGAAATGTGTATGTAACTGGCGTACCCCTTGTATAGATAGATAAAACTATAGTTATAGTATAACAATGGGAATTAAATAAAACATAAATATCAGTGGTTCTCAACCTTTTATGCTTCACGTACCCCCTGGAAATGTGTATGTAACTGGCGTACCCCTTGTATAGATAGATAAAACTATAGTTATAGTATAACAATGGGAATTAAATAAAACATATATATCAGTGGTTCTCAACCTTTTATGCTTCACGTACCCCCTGGAAATGTGTATGTAACTGGCGTACCCCTTGTATAGATAGATAAAACTATAGTTATAGTATAACAATGGGAATAAAATAAAACATATATATCAGTGGTTCTCAACCTTTTATGCTTCACGTACCCCCTGGAAATGTGTATGTAACTGGCGTACCCCTTGTATAGATAGATAAAACTATAGTTATAGTATAACAATGGGAATTAAATAAAACATATATATCAGTGGTTCTCAACCTTTTATGTTTCACGTACCCCATGGAAATGTGTATGTAACTGGCGTACCCCTTGTATAGATAGATAAAACTATAGTTATAGTATAACAATGGGAATTAAATAAAACATTTATATCAGTGGTTCTCAACCTTTTATGCTTCACGTACCCCCTGGAAATGTGTATGTAACTGGCGTACCCCTTGTATAGATAGATAAAACAATAGTTATAGTATAACAATGGGAATAAAATAAAACATATATATCAGTGGTTCTCAACCTTTTATGCTTCACGTACCCCCTGGAAATGTGTATGTAACTGGCTTACCCCTTGTATAGATAGATAAAACTATAGTTATAGTATAACAATGGGAATTAAATAAAACATATATATCAGTGGTTCTCAACCTTTTATGTTTCACGTACCCCCTGGAAATGTGTATGTAACTGGCGTACCCCTTGTATAGATAGATAAAACTATAGTTATAGTATAACAATGGGAATTAAATAAAACATATATATCAGTGGTTCTCAACCTTTTATGCTTCACGTACCCCCTGGAAATGTGTATGTAACTGGCGTACCCCTTGTATAGATAGATAAAACTATAGTTATAGTATAACAATGGGAATTAAATAAAACATATATATCAGTGGTTCTCAACCTTTTATGTTTCACGTACCCCCTGGAAATGTGTATGTAACTGGCGTACCCCTTGTATAGATAGATAAAACTATAGTTATAGTATAACAATGGGAATTAAATAAAACATATATATCAGTGGTTCTCAACCTTTTATGCTTCACGTACCCCCTGGAAATGTGTATGTAACTGGCGTACCCCTTGTATAGATAGATAAAACTATAGTTATAGTATAACAATGGGAATAAAATAAAACATATATATCAGTGGTTCTCAACCTTTTATGCTTCACGTACCCCCTGGAAATGTGTATGTAACTGGCGTACCCCTTGTATAGATAGATAAAACTATAGTTATAGTATAACAATGGGAATTAAATAAAACATATATATCAGTGGTTCTCAACCTTTTATGTTTCACGTACCCCCTGGAAATGTGTATGTAACTGGCGTACCCCTTGTATAGATAGATAAAACTATAGTTATAGTATAACAATGGGAATTAAATAAAACATTTATATCAGTGGTTCTCAACCTTTTATGCTTCACGTACCCCCTGGAAATGTGTATGTAACTGGCGTACCCCTTGTATAGATAGATAAAACTATAGTTATAGTATAACAATGGGAATTAAATAAAACATATATATCAGTGGTTCTCAACCTTTTATGTTTCACGTACCCCATGGAAATGTGTATGTAACTGGCGTACCCCTTGTATAGATAGATAAAACTATAGTTATAGTATAACAATTGGAATTAAATAAAACATATATATCAGTGGTTCTCAACCTTTTATGCTTCACGTACCCCCTGGAAATGTGTATGTAACTGGCGTACCCCTTGTATAGATAGATAAAACTACAGTTATAGTATAACAATGGGAATTAAATAAAACATATATATCAGTGGTTCTCAACCTTTTATGCTTCACGTACCCCCTGGAAATGTGTATGTAACTGGCGTACCCCTTGTATAGATAGATAAAACTATAGTTATAGTATAACAATGGGAATTAAATAAAACATATATATCAGTGGTTCTCAACCTTTTATGTTTCACGTACCCCCTGGAAATGTGTATGTAACTGGCGTACCCCTTGTATAGATAGATAAAACTATAGTTATAGTATAACAATGGGAATTAAATAAAACATATATATCAGTGGTTCTCAACCTTTTATGCTTCACGTACCCCCTGGAAATGTGTATGTAACTGGCGTACCCCTTGTATAGATAGATAAAACTATAGTTATAGTATAACAATGGGAATTAAATAAAACATATATATCAGTGGTTCTCAACCTTTTATGCTTCACGTACCCCCTGGAAATGTGTATGTAACTGGCGTACCCCTTGTATAGATAGATAAAACTATAGTTATAGTATAACAATGGGAATTAAATAAAACATAAATATCAGTGGTTCTCAACCTTTTATGCTTCACGTACCCCCTGGAAATGTGTATGTAACTGGCGTACCCCTTGTATAGATAGATAAAACTATAGTTATAGTATAACAATGGGAATTAAATAAAACATATATATCAGTGGTTCTCAACCTTTTATGCTTCACGTACCCCCTGGAAATGTGTATGTAACTGGCGTACCCCTTGTATAGATAGATAAAACTATAGTTATAGTATAACAATGGGAATAAAATAAAACATATATATCAGTGGTTCTCAACCTTTTATGCTTCACGTACCCCCTGGAAATGTGTATGTAACTGGCGTACCCCTTGTATAGATAGATAAAACTATAGTTATAGTATAACAATGGGAATTAAATAAAACATATATATCAGTGGTTCTCAACCTTTTATGTTTCACGTACCCCATGGAAATGTGTATGTAACTGGCGTACCCCTTGTATAGATAGATAAAACTATAGTTATAGTATAACAATGGGAATTAAATAAAACATTTATATCAGTGGTTCTCAACCTTTTATGCTTCACGTACCCCCTGGAAATGTGTATGTAACTGGCGTACCCCTTGTATAGATAGATAAAACAATAGTTATAGTATAACAATGGGAATAAAATAAAACATATATATCAGTGGTTCTCAACCTTTTATGCTTCACGTACCCCCTGGAAATGTGTATGTAACTGGCTTACCCCTTGTATAGATAGATAAAACTATAGTTATAGTATAACAATGGGAATTAAATAAAACATATATATCAGTGGTTCTCAACCTTTTATGTTTCACGTACCCCCTGGAAATGTGTATGTAACTGGCGTACCCCTTGTATAGATAGATAAAACTATAGTTATAGTATAACAATGGGAATTAAATAAAACATATATATCAGTGGTTCTCAAACTTTTATGCTTCACGTACCCCCTGGAAATGTGTATGTAACTGGCGTACCCCTTGTATAGATAGATAAAACTATAGTTATAGTATAACAATGGGAATTAAATAAAACATATATATCAGTGGTTCTCAACCTTTTATGTTTCACGTACCCCCTGGAAATGTGTATGTAACTGGCGTACCCCTTGTATAGATAGATAAAACTATAGTTATAGTATAACAATGGGAATTAAATAAAACATATATATCAGTGGTTCTCAAACTTTTATGCTTCACGTACCCCCTGGAAATGTGTATGTAACTGGCGTACCCCTTGTATAGATAGATAAAACTATAGTTATAGTATAACAATGGGAATAAAATAAAACATATATATCAGTGGTTCTCAACCTTTTATGCTTCACGTACCCCCTGGAAATGTGTATGTAACTGGCGTACCCCTTGTATAGATAGATAAAACTATAGTTATAGTATAACAATGGGAATTAAATAAAACATATATATCAGTGGTTCTCAACCTTTTATGTTTCACGTACCCCCTGGAAATGTGTATGTAACTGGCGTACCCCTTGTATAGATAGATAAAACTATAGTTATAGTATAACAATGGGAATTAAATAAAACATATATATCAGTGGTTCTCAACCTTTTATGCTTCACGTACCCCCTGGAAATGTGTATGTAACTGGCGTACCCCTTGTATAGATAGATAAAACTATAGTTATAGTATAACAATGGGAATTAAATAAAACATATATATCAGTGGTTCTCAACATTTTATGCTTCACGTACCCCCTGGAAATGTGTATGTAACTGGCGTACCCCTTGTATAGATAGATAAAACTATAGTTATAGTATAACAATGGGAATTAAATAAAACATATATATCAGTGGTTCTCAACCTTTTATGTTTCACGTACCCCCTGGAAATGTGTATGTAACTGGCGTACCCCTTGTATAGATAGATAAAACTATAGTTATAGTATAACAATGGGAATTAAATAAAACATATATATCAGTGGTTCTCAACCTTTTATGCTTCACGTACCCCCTGGAAATGTGTATGTAACTGGCGTACCCCTTGTATAGATAGATAAAACTATAGTTATAGTATAACAATGGGAATTAAATAAAACATATATATCAGTGGTTCTCAACCTTTTATGCTTCACGTACCCCCTGGAAATGTGTATGTAACTGGCGTACCCCTTGTATAGATAGATAAAACTATAGTTATAGTATAACAATGGGAATTAAATAAAACATATATATCAGTGGTTCTCAACCTTTTATGTTTCACGTACCCCCTGGAAATGTGTATGTAACTGGCGTACCCCTTGTATAGATAGATAAAACTATAGTTATAGTATAACAATGGGAATTAAATAAAACATATATATCAGTGGTTCTCAACCTTTTATGCTTCACGTACCCCCTGCAAATGTGTATGTAACTGGCGTACCCCTTGTATAGATAGATAAAACTATAGTTATAGTATAACAATGGGAATTAAATAAAACATATATATCAGTGGTTCTCAACCTTTTATGCTTCACGTACCCCCTGGAAATGTGTATGTAACTGGCGTACCCCTTGTATAGATAGATAAAACTATAGTTATAGTATAACAATGGGAATTAAATAAAACATATATATCAGTGGTTCTCAACCTTTTATGTTTCACGTACCCCCTGGAAATGTGTATGTAACTGGCGTACCCCTTGTATAGATAGATAAAACTATAGTTATAGTATAACAATGGGAATTAAATAAAACATATATATCAGTGGTTCTCAACCTTTTATGCTTCACGTACCCCCTGGAAATGTGTATGTAACTGGCGTACCCCTTGTATAGATAGATAAAACTATAGTTATAGTATAACAATGGGAATTAAATAAAACATATATATATCAGTGGTTATCAACCTTTTATGCTTCACGTACCCCCTGGAAATGTGTATGTAACTGGCGTACCCCTTGTATAGATAGATAAAACTATAGTTATAGTATAACAATGGGAATTAAATAAAACATATATATATCAGTGGTTATCAACCTTTTATGCTTCACGTACCCCCTGGAAATGTGTATGTAACTGGCGTACCCCTTGTATAGATAGATAAAACTATAGTTATAGTATAACAATGGGAATTAAATAAAACATATATATCAGTGGTTCTCAACCTTTTATGCTTCACGTACCCCCTGGAAATGTGTATGTAACTGGCGTACCCCTTGTATAGATAGATAAAACTATAGTTATAGTATAACAATGGGAATAAAATAAAACATATATATCAGTGGTTCTCAACGTTTTATGCTTCACGTACCCCCTGGAAATGTGTATGTAACTGGCGTACCCCTTGTATAGATAGATAAAACTATAGTTATAGTATAACAATGGGAATAAAATAAAACATATATATATCAGTGGTTATCAACCTTTTATGCTTCACGTACCCCCTGGAAATGTGTATGTAATTGGCGTACCCCTTGTATAGATAGATAAAACTATAGTTATAGTATAACAATGGGAATAAAATAAAACATATATATCAGTGGTTCTCAACCTTTTATGCTTCACGTACCCCCTGGAAATGTGTATGTAACTGGCGTACCCCTTGTATAGATAGATAAAACTATAGTTATAGTATAACAATGGGAATTAAATAAAACATATATATATATCAGTGGTTATCAACCTTTTATGCTTCACGTACCCCCTGGAAATGTGTATGTAATTGGCGTACCCCTTGTATAGATAGATAAAACTATAGTTATAGTATAAAAATGGGAATAAAATAAAACATATATATCAGTGGTTCTCAACCTTTTATGCTTCACGTACCCCCTGGAAATGTGTATGTAACTGGCGTACCCCTTGTATAGATAGATAAAACTATAGTTATAGTATAACAATGGGAATAAAATAAAACATATATATATCAGTGGTTATCAACCTTTTATGCTTCACGTACCCCCTGGAAATGTGTATGTAATTGGCGTACCCCTTGTATAGATAGATAAAACTATAGTTATAGTATAACAATGGGAATAAAATAAAACATATATATCAGTGGTTCTCAACCTTTTATGCTTCACGTACCCCCTGGAAATGTGTATGTAACTGGCGTACCCCTTGTATAGATAGATAAAACTATAGTTATAGTATAACAATGGGAATTAAATAAAACATATATATATCAGTGGTTATCAACCTTTTATGCTTCACGTACCCCCTGGAAATGTGTATGTAATTGGCGTACCCCTTGTATAGATAGATAAAACTATAGTTATAGTATAAAAATGGGAATAAAATAAAACATATATATCAGTGGTTCTCAACCTTTTATGCTTCACGTACCCCCTGGAAATGTGTATGTAACTGGCGTACCCCTTGTATAGATAGATAAAACTATAGTTATAGTATAACAATGGGAATTAAATAAAACATATATATCAGTGGTTCTCAACCTTTTATGCTTCACGTACTCCCTGGAAATGTGTATGTAACTGGCGTACCCCTTGTATAGATAGATAAAACTATAGTTATAGTATAACAATGGGAATTAAATAAAACATATATATCAGTGGTTCTCAACCTTTTATGCTTCACGTACTCCCTGGAAATGTGTATGTAACTGGCGTACCCCTTGTATAGATAGATAAAACTATAGTTATAGTATAACAATGGGAATTAAATAAAACATATATATCAGTGGTTCTCAACCTTTTATGCTTCACGTACTCCCTGGAAATGTGTATGTAACTGGCGTACCCCTTGTATAGATAGATAAAACTATAGTTATAGTATAACAATGGGAATTAAATAAAACATATATATCAGTTGTTATCAACCTTTTATGCTTCACGTACCCCCTGGAAATGTGTATGTAACTTGTGGTTGTTTATAGGAAAAACAAATGTATATTTATTTGTAAAATAAAGTTCAGAGTTCAAAGTATATATATATATGTATAAATAAAATAGTATTTTTTTATAAACCACTTCTGAATGAATTTCTCATTAAAAATATTTGATTTAACAATTCAAATCACGAATTTTCTTTCAAGTAAATGTACTCTAAAATTTTGGACATATGCGCTTTTTAAGAACTGAAGAATTCCGACAAAGTGACACTGAAATCGAAAGAGCTGCACGGATACCAATTGTTTCGAGTTCTGTCTCCATTATTAAAGATAAATGGAAAACGCAATTCGTTTTAAAAGTAGTTTATTGCCTTCGGGAAGGGAAGCAAGAATTTGCGACGAGGCAGAACAACTGCCATTTGTCGCACACCTTTTCTATTGGATCTGGCAGCTGTCACATTAACGGACTCGCACTGGAATGTCCCAAATAATTAATCGCTTTATTGCTGGTCGTTAAGTTTACTGATTTTTTAAGAAATCTCGACTGACGCGTTTTGTTCTTGAATTTAGATTCTTGCTAATGTATTGCGAAACGAACTAAGTTCCAATTTTGAATCCTCACCGTAATTGAAATTTATTTCAGCTCTAGGACATTATAATAAGTCATTGAGCAATAAAAAAATTCTTTTATCTTTAGTTGTAATCGCATATGGGGGATACTCTCTGCAAATGCTTCATCAGAGTTTTCTGGGGGGGGGGGGGGGGTTGCGATTCTTATCAAAAGGAAAGTTTTAGAGTTGCCGTTTTTTAGTGGCGATTACAGAAAAAAAATTCTTAATTAGGCATTTAACTATTCGTAAAGTTGCTTTTGTTGAAATTATCAAGATACGAAAGGTTAAATTTCACACTTCATTATAGCGATTAAAAATTTTCGAAACTGTCAAATCATTACTTAAAGCACGTCAGAGCATTTTATTTTTCATGTCTTTGCTTTAATTAGTTTACTCTTTAGACTATAATTACTCTAATCTGACATAAAAGGATTTGACAGGTGTTTGTTCTTTCTTAACAAAGGAAATATTTTGCATCTTACATACATACATACACACATACAAAATCCTCATGTAGCCATGGGCTACGGAGGTTCCACGAGACTGTAACTTTCCTCTCCAGACGTGTCTCTTTTGAGCTCCTCCTGCTGCATGTGGCCACTCTAGGCCAATTTTAGCAAAGTCCTGTTTGGCATTGTCAACCCATCGCTTCCTAGGTCTCCCTCCTTTTCTGAAACCCTTATTAGGTACACTGTTCATAATCCTGTTTGCTAATCTGCAGCTAGCAGGACGGGCAATATGGCCAAGACCAACGCAGTCTCTCTCTGCACAATATACTGCTGAAAGGAGGTTGCCGACTCCTTTGCCTAACCTCACCGTTACTTACAAAGTTGAATCACCTAATGCCCAAGATACTGCGTAAGCATCTAGAATCAAAAGCATCAAGTTTACTATTATCTTGTTTAAAAAGCCTCTAAGTTTCACTACCATAATTAACCCTAGAAAGAACCAAACTATTTTACATTCTAATTTTAGTCTTCAAGTGTATACACCTATTTCTCCACACTCTCCATAGATTCTTAAAAGTCCCACCCGGAATCCCTATTCTTCTATTTATCTCATGCCGCACATTATCAGTATCTGTTACATAGCTCCCAAGATAATTACTCTGAGACACTTTCTCAAGAGTGCAGCCATTGAAAGCAATCGAAGCACTATCTGTCTGACCAATTTTCATCACTTTAATTTTTTCTCTGTTTATCATCAGACATACTCTATTACCATTCTCATGAACAGTCCTAATGAAAGAATTCACCTCATCAACATCAATAACCAACAGGGCCAAATCATCTGCATAATCTAAATCAGAAATTTTGAAATCTCTAGACCATTTAACCCCAAAATCTTTCCCTTGCAAAGAATTTCGTATAACATAATCAATAACCAAACAAAACAAAAAAGGAGACGAAATGCACCCTTGTCTAACTCCACTAGCAATGCTAAACCAATCGCTGAAAGATGTACCAACTCTCACACACGACTCAGCGTTATTATAGAGAGCTTTCATTATGTTAACTAACTTATCTGCTATTCCATGTGATATAACAGTAAACCACAAATTATGTCGATCAACAGAGTCAAAAGCCTTTTTGACATCTATAACGCTTGCAACCACAGGTTTCTGAAACTCTAAACATTTCTCAAGAATCTACTTAAGTGAAAATATTTGATCAATACATCCCCTATACCATGTTTGAATCCCCACTGTTCATAACACAATTGTCCATCAACCAAATTCCTAATTCTATTAAATATAATCATGCAAAGAACTTTAATTGGAACAGAAAGTAAACTAATTTCTCTATAATTATCACAAGAACTGCGATCACCTTTTTTTAAAAATTGGGATAATGATAGCTCTAGTAAAATCCTTAGGAACAACACCTTTATCACAAGATTCAGTATTTCAGTCAGCCATTGATAACACAAATGATCGCAGCTCTAAGCATTTCAGTGGTGATTTCGTCCACCCCTGAGGATTTATGCAGTTTTAATTTAGAGATATCCAATGCGACTTCAGAATGTGATATAGGGCCATCATAAAAGCCAGTAATGCATCTATCCTCGTTACAAAAATGGGAGTAGAATAACCAAAATATTTAGAACATCTCTGAAATGCTCAGCCCACCTAGCCATCACAGAATCCTCACCTTCAACCACCTTGCCATATTTATCCCTCAATCCCTGTGTACCTATCTGTTTCTTCTCACATAAAATATTAACAATCTGGTAACACCCCCCTCCCCCCCCCCTAGCCGTCCCATGGCCGAGTGGTTAGCGCGCTTGGCTACTGATCTAAGGGACCTGGGTTCGAGCCCCGGGTAAGGCATGGATGTTCGTGTCGTTTTTCTGCTGAGGTCCTGCCATCCTCTCAGACCTTCTACTATGGCATATAAACTGACAGGCTCCTGTCAGACCTCTGTGGCAAGCAGCTGCTTGAGGGGGTATTTATTTTATTTTTTTTAACACCCCCTGCTGTTGTACTCTCTAACTGATTCCTCTGCGTTATCAGCCAAGCTATCAAGCCAAAGATTCTTAACAGCTGTTAACTGATCCTTTACACGTTTATTAAGCTCGTTGCAATGCTTTCTGTTAGGACTAGTAGGATGTTGATTCATATTAATCCTGCACTTCTTTCAGAAATAAGTTCCATAGTTTTATCATTCAAATAATTTTGTTTCCTCTGTTCCCTTTTACCCAAAAGAGTATGATTTCAAGAAAAGCCTGTTTAAACCAATCCCATTCTTTCTCAACTTCAGCAGTAACCAAAACCACGATTGTCATAATGACTGAGTAGCCTATCATGGTATGTTTTGGCTATATCTGAATCTTTCAGGCATTCATTGTTATAGCTGATTTCTTTAACCTTAACACACTTCTTAAGCTTCAGCTGCAAAACACTTTTTACCAGGTAATGGTCAGACCCAATTTCGGCTCCCCTGTATGATCTGGTATTCCTAACCCAACTAGCCCATTTGCTGTTAATTAAAATATATAATCTATCATATTCCTGTGCAACCAATGAGGTGAAACCCGTGTATATTTATAAATGTCCCGGTGTTTGTAGTATATGTTAGTTATTCGTAAACCATTAAGTTTACTTACCTGTAGGAGACGTACCCCATTGCCATTGAAACAACCAATGCCAAAGGGATCTAAAACTTTAGCCCAAAGATTAGAGTCAGTACCAACTTCAGCATTGAAGTCACCTAGCATAAGATAAATATCTCCTTTCTTCACAGAATTCAAAATATCCTGAGGCTGGCTGTAAAACGTATCCTTCTGGTTCTGATCAGAGTCCTCTGTGGTTGCTAACAATAGTTCAGCAAATCTTTAATTTTTGTTTTAAAATTTGCGGTAAGAAATCTTTCATTAATGCAGTCATATCCTAGAAGAGCATCACTGGCATGTCTGCTGAGAATCAAACCTACACTTAGGAGATGCTTTCCATCCTCCCTCCCTGTAAAGAGAAATTTAAAGTTATTTTTAAGTATCTCACCTTTACCTGTCCATCTGGTCTCTTGCAAGCCTAGAATATCTAGGTTATAGCGCTGGAATTCCTGCATGAGGACATCAAGAGAATAATCTCTATGTAATGTCCTCACGTTCCACGTACCTGCAGAGAGAAAATGATTAGTAGGATTTTTAAAGAAATTAGGTTTATTGAGATTGGTAGGGCCAACAACATCAAATAGTGCCCTGATCGCAGGCATGGGGCAAAAACCTGTTCCTCCTCAGCTAAAGGCTGAAGTCACCGATGCTGGTAGAAACTTCAGGCACCACCTTTTCAAGTGGACTTTTTCAAGAGCCATATGGTCTGCCTGAGACACATTACTCCAGTTTAGGCTTGGCGATGCTCAACTAGCTAAGTGAGGTTCAGGTACCTGATATGGCCTCTGATTAGGATTTCCACCAACTGATATAAGATATCCCGTGCCTCTGTTCACTTAGGGCTGTCAACCCAGAAGCAAACAGAAAACACAGCGACAGATTCTCCCTCAACAGAGGCCCACCAGTGCAGCAAGCCCAGGATCCATAATCAAGCTCAAATCCATAAACAAGTCCAGTCCAGTAGATATAAATGGTCAGCACCAGGACCCTATGGGGTTGACCACTCCTCAGCAGGGTTGAAAGAAAGAATGGTCATAGATGACCAGTTCAGTAGGTCACACTGAACTGGCAGCTCCCCCTTCCGTTCCCTCTGAAAAAGAGAATAATCTTCTGAAAGGTACTAACGGCCTGCACCACGAGAAGGCGGGGCCGGACATTAGGTGCTAGGCCTGACCGGTTCTGTGCATCATCACTGGGGATACAACGAATATATTTTGTCAATATTTATTGTAATAAAATAAAATAGTTTTTAAAACATCGGAAGTAGAAGCATGTAGCTGTTAGATTTTTTTTTTACATTTCTGTTGCATATAATTAGCTTTTTCTACAAATTTAAAATAAATTTTCAGTTTAAATGCTAAATATTTCTTTTGCATTTACAATTCACTTCTCAACACCCTATACTGATGGTCTCCAACCTTGTTTTAAGGAAAGCATATCGCCCCATAAATTATTTTGTGCGACCCTTCACTTCATAGGAGAGGTGCATGGATATTATTGGAATGTATAAAATTTATCGTAATTTGAGAAAATGTTATCAGTTGGATTGTTTTATCTCTGAGCAGCATTTTTTGCACACAATGGGCTAAATGACCAGGTCACAAGGACCCCGAGGGCTCAGAGAAGGTTGGGGAGGGGACTCCCTGGACAGCTGTTGGGAGATAGATGGTAGCATTCTGTCAAAGCCATCCAGAGTGTTCTTTAACGTCCATAGGGTATGGCTCTCCTGCACACAGAGTCACGGCTTAACGTCCCATCCGACGGAAGGCGGTCTTTCCAAGCCCATCGGTATCACCTACTGACCGTGGGCAATCAAGAGTTTTCAGGGAGAAAAAATCAACGTGGACGCAAGTATAGCCATAGGTACAAATAATACTAGTAGCCACAATTACAAATGCAAAATCCTTTTAGTGGCATTGCATGGCAAAATGAAGCATTTGTCTCATTTTTAGCATTGCTTATGGGGCGGGGGTGGCTCAGTCGGTAGCGCGCCAGGCTCGTAATCTGTAGTTCCCAGGTTCGAGTCCCAGCTGGGTCAGCGTTGAGATTTATCTCCGCAAAATTCCCCGCTTTGCCCACGGTCAGTAGGGGACACCGATGGGCTTGGAAAGGCCGTCGTCCGTCGGACGTGGCCCCGTTAAGCCGTGGCCCCGTGTGCGGGAGAGCCATATCCTGTGCACGTTAAAGAACACGCTGGATGGCCTTGACGGGAGGCTACTATCTGTCTCCCAACAGCTGTTCCAGTGGGTCCCCTCCCCCAACCTTCTCTCAGCCTTCGGGGTCCATGTGACCTGGCCATTTAGCCCATGGTGTGCAAAAAAGTGCCGCTCAGAGGTAAAACAATCCAACCCAGCATTGCTTATAGCACTAGAGAGTTCCAAATTTCACATTTAATTATACAAGTTGTTTAATCGAAATGGAATATTTGAATCCTATTCGACTTAAATGTATATAGTTATGCAATTATTCCAACGGAATATCAAAATTAAATAAATGAAAAACACAGTGCTTTCGATTTGCAAAACAATGGCAACAACAGAAAACTGATATTCTCACATTTGTTATCAGGATGGGCTATTTTACTTGTGAATGGCGGTCACACAAAAATTCCAAGGGATCAGAGAATCACGGTTCTCGCTTCAGGACAGCAGTATCATAACAAAGACAGCTTGATCACATGCCTAGACAAGGCAATAACAGAAGCACAATTGCTTCTGATATCTGCGATCATGAATAACTGTCACAGAGTACCGGGAGATTTCACCAATAACTCTTTCATTAGAAAATTGTCACAGATTTCACCAATACCTCTTTCATCGAAAAATTGTCACAGTTTCACCAATACCTCTTTCATTGGAAAATTGTCAGAGATTTCACCAATACCTCTTTCATTGGAAAATTGTGCCTTTTTTGGTCACGGTGCCTTTTTTGGTCATGGTGTGCATCTGTTCACGTAGTGAAATAAGTCAATCTTGTTGGTCCACAGAAGGAACAAGTGGGTTGAGTTGGGTTGGGTTGTTTTACCTCTGAGCGGTACTTTTTTGCACACCATGGGCTAAATGGCCAGGTCACAAGGACCCCGAATTCTCAGAGAAGGTTGGGGGAGGGGACCCACTGGAACAGCTGTTGGAGACAGATGGTAGCCTCCCGTCAAGGCCATCCAGCGTGTTCTTTAACGTGCACAGGGTATGGCTCTCCCGCACACGGGGACACGGCTTAACGTCCCATCCGACGGACGGCGGCCTTTCCAAGCCCATCGCTATCCCCTAGTGACCGTGGGCAGGGCGGGGAATTTTGCGGAGATAAATCTCAACGCTGACCCAGCTGGGACTCGAACCTGGGAACTACAGATTACGAGCCTGGCGCGCTACCGACTGAGCCACCCCCGCCCCATGTCACAGAGTACAGGGGCGATTTCACCAATACCTGTTTCATTGGAGAATTGTGCCTCTTTTGGTCATGATGTGCATCTGTTCACGTAGTGAAATAAGTCAATCTTGTTGCTCCACAGAAGGAACAAGTGAAGTGCATTTCTCAATCCACAAGAAGCATCAAGGGAAAGGTTGCTTTACAATACATAATTATATTGAATAGGAGGTAGATCAGGTCCAAAGAAGAATAGATCTTGGCCTCTTATGCCTCTGCTCACAAGTGTGGTCATAATTCAACAGCTTAGAAGTAACTTCATTTGGGTTGCATTCCATTTACTCGAAGGAAGCAGTTGATGCTTGTTTGATATACTTTTTAATGGATTCCACACAAAGATCTCTGTGTATAGTATTATTGCGAACAAACCAAGATGCGGAAACGATGTTCCCGAGATATCTGATTTGAAAGGTTTCGAATCGTACAATGGATACATTCTTAATCCAGCCCCCATCTTCAGTCCCAGCTGGGTCAGCATTCAGCTTTTATCTCCGCAACACTCCCCCGCCCTGTCCATGGTCAGTAGGGGACACCAATGGGCTTGGAAAGGACGCCGTCCGTCGGATGGGACGTTAAGCCGTGGCCCCGTGTGCGGGAGAGCCATACCCCGTGCATGTTGAAGAACAAGCTGGATGGCCTTGACAGGAGGCTAACATCTGTTTTTTTTATTTTTTAGGAGCTGTTCAATGGATCCCCTTACTCAACTTTCTCTCAACCCTCGGGGTCCCTTGTGACTTCGCCATTTAGTCCATTGTGTACAAAAAAGGGCCGCTCAGAGGTAAAACAACCCAACCCCACCTTTTGATTTCTTCCAAAAAAATTCACTGAAAAGTATAGAACAGTTTTAATTAAATCCTTTCTCTAAAAATTATACTAGTAGTTGTATATTTTTTAAAGACACAAATATTAGTATCAAAATGTTCTTAAATATTTTAATAAAGTGGTAATGAATATATTTCTTTATTTTTAAATTATTTAAAAAAGGGTAGTCCGAGAAATTCCTGGGGAAGCCAGAGTCGCTTTTCTTTTAATGGAGTAATACGTCAATGATAGGAAGCTATGAATGAACTTATCGATGGAAAGAGTTTACCAATGGACATAAGTGTCGCTCGAAACTTTGGCGTGTGTTTAACTAGGGTTGGGTTGTTTTACCTCTGAGCGGCACTTTTTTTACACACCATGGGCTAAATGGCCAGGTCACATGGACCCCGAAGGCTCAGGGAAGGTTGGGGGAGGGGACCCACTGGAACAGCTGTTGGGAGACAGATGGTAGCCTCCCGTCAAGGCCATCCAGCGTGTTCTTTAACGTGCACAGGGTATGGCTCTCCCGCACACTGGGCCACGGCTTAACGTCCCATCCGACGGAGGGTGGCCTTTCCAAAACCATCGATGTCCCCTACTGACCGTGGGCAGGGCGGGGAATTTTGCGGAGATAAATCTCAACGCTGACCCAGCTGGGACTCGAATCTGGGAACTACAGATTACGAGCCTGGCGCGCTTTTGACTGAGCCACCCCCGCCCCATTCCGTTTAACTAGTATTTAATAAAAGTTTGAACAACATACAATAAAATGCGTTGTTGTAAATTGTTTCGTAAAACTTGACAGGGAGTTGAAATAATCACTACACAAACATTTAACAACGTGTATAATTTAGTAAATAGTTTAGTATAAGAATTATCTGATAGTTAACTTCAATATGAATAATAGGATCTTAATAATAAACATTAACATCATGAACAAAAGTAAAATTTGTCAATATTGCGAAATCATAAGGGAAGCAGAACTGGAAGCAAAATGGTCCAGTTTATGTGACTCCTTAAATTCTGAAAAATAATGTTCAAATATTAAGATTTTGTCAGATTACACTGAGACTTTCAAATCACTTCCAGAAGAAATTCTGTGCAAGAAAAAGTTTTTTTTGCTTTAAAGCTGTTTAGAATTATTTTTGTCAGTGTCATAATATGTGGATGAGATTGAGAAACTGTATGTGTGCGTAAAATCTTAAAAATTACCTATGTAGGGACGAATCATAGAATTCCTTATTGGGGACGTCACAACTAGATCCGCTGACTCTCTGTTGCACGAAGTTTATGTAACACTAATCTTTATTTCTCCTTATATGTCCCCAAATAACCTTTGAATCGAAAGGAAAAATAATGTCTTTTACATATTTAAGAAAAGACTCAATATATTTCATCAAGTCCATATACATTACAATTTTAAATATTTCTCAGAAGATATGCAAAATGTATATTAATGCTAACTCTATTCTAAAGCATTTTCCAACAGCAAAGATATTTGAGAGAAAAATGATTTGCATCTTTTAAAGTTTAGTTTATTCGCTCTCTATTCAAAATAAAGAATTATTATTTTTAGCACTATCCTTCACCTGTTCTTTAAATTCCTAAAGTTAAATGGATGAATGCAGCTACCGTTAATTTTCTTTTTGTCTCTAGAGAAGACCTCTGCATTTTAATATGTTTTTAGGGAGTAATAGCATTTGCATGCAAAGCGCTCCTGCCTCGAGATTCATTTCCGAAAAGTTATTGCCTCACGTTCCATCGGTAGAAAAAGTTAAATTGCATGCTGACGTAGAAGGAGTTTGCTAAACCGAATTTGCGGTTATTTCTCACTGCCAACATTTACAGTTCCATTTGTTGTCAATTCGGTTTGCTCTTTATTCCTAATGAGATGCCATAAAACAAATATTATGTGACTACTGAACTATTTTTTTATTTCACTTTGCAAATGGGAGAAATGCGTAATCCTTAGTCAGTCCTTGACTACAGGGATACAACGAAACTACGCAATTTAGTTCTCTAATGCTTTAAACTCAAGTGAGATTTGTCCATCATGGATCTCCCTATTTTATGCATTAGCTTAGGCATCCAATTCATAACTCTACAGCAGGGCTACTCAAACGTTTCTTTAGCTTTGGGACGAATTGAAAAATGTTATGTTTACTGTCGGCCAATAGTTGATGAATAGAAAAAAAATATATTACGTTTTCTGTGGGTCAATAGTTGTTGAATAAGTAAAATATGATATTTGCTGTGGACCAATAGTTGATGAATAGAAAAAATATTTCGTTTGCTGTGGGCCAATAGTTGGGCTCGATTGTTTTACCTCTAAGTGGCACTTTTTCGCACACAATGGGTTAAATGGACAATCCACAAGGATCCCGAGAATCAGGGAAGGTTGGAGGGAGACCCACTGGAGAGACATTAGGAGACAGATGATAGCCTCCCATCAAGGCCAACCAGCGTGTTCTTTAACGTGCAAAGACTATGGCTCTCCCGCACACGGGGCCACGGCTTAATTCCTTCCGACGGATGACGGTCATTCTAAGCCCATTGTTGTCCCCTACTGACCGTGATATAGAGGAGTTTTGCGGAGATAAATCTCAACGCTGACCCAGCTGGGACTCGAATCTGGGGACTACAGATTACGAGCCTGGCGCACTACCGACTGAGAACCGTGCCCCAAATTATGTGAGTATATATGTTAGGGGGTATTTTTTATATGTTAAAGGAAATTTCATTATGACATGAACCATGAAAAGATTATTTGAGACTTGGACCATACGATTTTTTTCAATTGATCTCATTAAGAAATTGGTCTTGCGAAATATTTCTATCTTGAGACATCGATGTGTTCCTCCTCCTCCTCCTCTTCCTCCTCCTTCTTCCCATGAAGAAAGTTCTTCCGACGCCCACGTGGGTAAGGCTAAAGAAATTCATCAAAAAAGTTAAAAGCTCTTCAGTCAGATCAATATCCTGTAGAAGAACATCGTGTTCGCCAAATGGAAGCAAATGCTCAGGAACCTTGCAATTGCCTTTTCCTTTAAAACACAAATCCTCGCATACTATTCGTACGCATTCCAGCACCTCAGATACAAATCCTGGTATCCGTGCTAACAATGTTGCCGAACGAAAGCATTTCCCTGTCACATTCAAGCCTCCTAAACTTCTGAATTTTCTGAGGAAATCAAGTGGGAATTCGGTGGACGAGATTATCGAGTTTTTTTTTTTGTGTGTGTGCGTTTTCCATTTGCTTTTTCTTTTCCTCCAAAGTTTATCCTTCCACTACCGATGTAATCTTCCGCACTAAAAGGTTTCTTGGAATCCCGCTATTCCTTAGAGGTATCCACATTAGGTTTTCTGATTGGCATCTCTTTCCAAAACGGTGGAATTTCTAGCTTCCACCAGATCAGATGGCGTGTTTCCTTTTTTCCCCTCCAACTATTTTCGGACGCCCCCCTCGCCCCCCCCCCTTCACCCCCCCCCCCCCCCCCTCGGCATTTGCAGTTTATTGTGAAATAACGCCTGTAAACGTTTTTCGGAATACATCCAATGATCATATGGTGTGGGATTTTATATTTTCCATTTTGTGCCTTTCGCTCTGATTTGCTGTAAGTTAGACGCCAGTTATTAATAGGACATACCAATGCGTGACTGCCATGTGGAAAAACTGTCGGCCATGCAAGGTGCCATGGATGTGGCATCTGCTGCACATAATGACGACCTAACTGTATATGTTTATTACAGGGGAGCAGTCAATGAATTTACTATTGAGCACTGGCTTAGCCAAAATCGATTTATGTCTCCTTATTTCCTGTGCATCCACTGTCAAATGTTCCCTTTTCTTGACTTCAGGTCTCTGTATAGAGAACTTTGTTTGAAGGAAAATTGCTTTTGCAATGACGGAATTGTCTTACTTTCCAAATAATATCTCCAGAAATTTTTTATCCTTCTCGTTCAATTTTCACCAACTGTTCAAACGTTTTGAACTTAAAGAACTTAAATATTAGACTTTTAGTTTGGAAATGAACGAGCATTCCCTACCGCCAGAACTCTCGAATCTGGTTATCACTACAGTAATAGAGTACAGTCGCTCCAAAAAATATCCAAACACTATTGTTAAGTATAGAATTAAAAAAATTATCTGGCAACGATTTTTTTAATTCTATACTTAACAATAGTGTTTGGATATTTTTTGGAGCGACTGTACCACAGGAAAAATATCGCGTAGACAAGAAACACGTGAAATAATTTGCTGAAAAAATTTTGGTTTCGTCTTGAGTGAAATTTGAACCCACGATTCTCAGAAACATGCCAGGCGTCATAATCGCCAGATCATCAGAGGTTATACGTTTTCTTCACAAAGCGACATACATAAGCATTCCCACATGTTTTGTTGATGCGGGAATGTTTATCTGTCAGATTGTTGAATAAACAGAAATAACAGAAATTGAGACAAAGTTGACAAAAATGACAAAGCTTTTTCTGTTATGGTCTAGTGGTTATGGCACCTGGCATGCTTCTGGAAGACGTGGGTTCGAACCATACTCAGGAGGAACCATTTTTTTTTCAGCAAATTACATATTTTAAATGGTTATTATTAAGTAATAGGAAAACAGAAGACGCTTCTGAGTGCCATTTTTAGGATTTTTTCTTGGTGGTGTGATATCAAGCATAATCAAACTGAGCGCAATAAAGTAAGCGGTAGATTTATAGGGCCAAACTAAAATATTATTGGATTGTTTTTCTTTTCAACATACATGAAAATACTTTCACAAATCCATGATTCTGTTTTAAAGAAGGGAATAAATTTTAACTTTGCCTTTGTTTAGTAATGTAACATTTCTAAATTTAGATAATTCTTTATATAGTATCCATTCTTCGATTACGTGAAAAACCAACTTAATTTTCATTACAAATTTTGATTTCGTCAGATTTAAATCAATAACCGACAAATTCTCTGTATAAACTTTGTCGCAATTCCTGCTATTTTTCATTAACCAACCACTATTTGTCTAGACCAGTGGTTCTCAACCTTTTATGCTTCACGTACCCCTTGGAAATGTGTATGTAGCTGGTGTACCCCTTGTATAGATAGATAAAACTATAGTTATAGTATAACAATGGGAATAAAATAAAACATATATATATCAGTGGTTCTCAACCTTTTATGCTTCACGTACCCCTGGAAATGTGTATGTAACTGGCGTACCCCTTGTATAGATAGATAAAACTATAGTTATAGTATAACAATGGGAATAAAATAAAACATATATATCAGTGGTTCTCAACATTTTATGCTTCACGTACCCCCTGGAAATGTGTATGTAACTGGCGTACCCCTTGTACAGATAGATAAAACTATAGTTATAGTATAACAATGGGAATAAAATAAAACATACATATCAGTGGTTCTCAACCTTTTATGCTTCACGTACCCCCTGGAAATGTGTATGTAACTGGTGTACCCCTTGTATAGATAGATAAAACTATACTTATAGTATAACAATGGGAATAAAATAAAACATATATATCAGTGGTTCTCAACCTTTTATGCTTCACGTACCCTCTGGAAATGTGTATGTAACTGGCGTACCCCTTGTATAGATAGATAAAACTATAGTTATAGTATAACAATGGGAATAAAATAAAACATATATATCAGTGGGTCTCAACCTTTTACGCTTCACGTACCCCATGGAAATGTGTATGTAACTGGCGTACCCCTTGTACAGATAGATAAAACTATAGTTATAATATAACAATGGGAATAAAATAAAACATACATATCAGTGGTTCTCAACCTTTTATGCTTCACGTACCCCCTGGAAATGTGTATGTAACTGGCGTACCCCTTGTACAGATAGATAAAACTATAGTTATAGTATAACAATGGGAATAAAATAAAACATATATATCAGTGGTTCTCAACCTTTTATGCTTCACGTACCCTCTGGAAATGTGTATGTAACTGGCGTACCTCTTGTATAGATAGATAAAACTATAGTTATAGTATAACAATGGGAATAAAATAAAACATATATATCAGTGGTTCTCAACATTTTATGCTTCACGTACCCCCTGGAAATGTGTATCTAACTGGCGTACCCCTTGTATAGATAGATAAAACTATAGTTATAGTATAACAATGGGAATAAAATAAAACATATATATCAGTGGTTCTCAACCTTTTATGCTTCACGTACCCCCTGGAAATGTGTATGTAACTGGCGTACCTCTTGTATAGATAGATAAAACTATAGTTATAGTATAACAATGGGAATAAAATAAAACATATATATCAGTGGTTCTCAACCTTTTATGCTTCACGTACCCCCTGGAAATGTGTATGTAACTGGCGTACCTCTTGTATAGATAGATAAAACTATAGTTATAGTATAACAATGGGAATAAAATAAAACATATATATCAGTGGTTCTCAACATTTTATGCTTCACGTACCCCCTGGAAATGTGTATCTAACTGGCGTACCCCTTGTATAGATAGATAAAACTATAGTTATAGTATAACAATGGGAATAAAATAAAACATATATATCAGTGGTTCTCAACCTTTTATGCTTCACGTACCCCCTGGAAATGTGTATGTAACTGGTGTACCCCTTGTATAGATAGATAAAACTATACTTATAGTATAACAATGGGAATAAAATAAAACATATATATCAGTGGTTCTCAACCTTTTATGCTTCACGTACCCCCTGGAAATGTGTATGTAGCTGGCGAACCCCTTGTACAGATAGATAAAATTATAGTTATAGTATAAGAATTGGAATAAAATAATACATATATATCAGTGGTTCTCAACCTTTTATGCTTCACGTACCCCCTGGAAATGTGTATGTAACTGGTGTACCCCTTGTATAGATAGATAAAACTATAGTTATAGTATAACAATGGGAATAAAATAAAACATATATATCAGTGGTTCTCAACCTTTTATGCTTCACGTACCCCCTGGAAATGTGTATGTAACTGGTGTACCCCTTGTATAGATAGATAAAACTATACTTATAGTATAACAATGGGAATAAAATAAAACATATATATCAGTGGTTCTCAACCTTTTATGCTTCACGTACCCTCTGGAAATGTGTATGTAACTGGCGTACCCCTTGTATAGATAGATAAAACTATAGTTATAGTATAACAATGGGAATAAAATAAAACATATATATCAGTGGGTCTCAACCTTTTACGCTTCACGTACCCCATGGAAATGTGTATGTAACTGGCGTACCCCTTGTACAGATAGATAAAACTATAGTTATAATATAACAATGGGAATAAAATAAAACATACATATCAGTGGTTCTCAACCTTTTATGCTTCACGTACCCCCTGGAAATGTGTATGTAACTGGCGTACCCCTTGTACAGATAGATAAAACTATAGTTATAGTATAACAATGGGAATAAAATAAAACATATATATCAGTGGTTCTCAACCTTTTATGCTTCACGTACCCTCTGGAAATGTGTATGTAACTGGCGTACCTCTTGTATAGATAGATAAAACTATAGTTATAGTATAACAATGGGAATAAAATAAAACATATATATCAGTGGTTCTCAACATTTTATGCTTCACGTACCCCCTGGAAATGTGTATCTAACTGGCGTACCCCTTGTATAGATAGATAAAACTATAGTTATAGTATAAAAATGGGAATAAAATAAAACATATATATCAGTGGTTCTCAACCTTTTATGCTTCACGTACCCCCTGGAAATGTGTATGTAACTGGCGTACCTCTTGTATAGATAGATAAAACTATAGTTATAGTATAACAATGGGAATAAAATAAAACATATATATCAGTGGTTCTGAACCTTTTATGCTTCACGTACCCCCTGGAAATGTGTATGTAACTGGCGTACCTCTTGTATAGATAGATAAAACTATAGTTATAGTATAACAATGGGAATAAAATAAAACATATATATCAGTGGTTCTCAACATTTTATGCTTCACGTACCCCCTGGAAATGTGTATCTAACTGGCGTACCCCTTGTATAGATAGATAAAACTATAGTTATAGTATAACAATGGGAATAAAATAAAACATATATATCAGTGGTTCTCAACCTTTTATGCTTCACGTACCCCCTGGAAATGTGTATGTAACTGGTGTACCCCTTGTATAGATAGATAAAACTATAGTTGTAGTATAACAATGGGAATAAAATAAAACATATATATCAGTGGTTCTCAACCTTTTATGCTTCACGTACCCCCTGGAAATGTGTATGTAGCTGGCGAACCCCTTGTACAGATAGATAAAATTATAGTTATAGTATAAGAATTGGAATAAAATAATACATATATATCAGTGGTTCTCAACCTTTTATGCTTCACGTACCCCCTGGAAATGTGTATGTAACTGGTGTACCCCTTGTATAGATAGATAAAACTATAGTTATAGTATAACAATGGGAATAAAATAAAACATATATATCAGTGGTTCTCAACCTTTTATGCTTCACGTACACCCTGGAAATGTGTATCTAACTGGCGTACCCCTTGTATAGATAGATAAAACTATAGTTATAGCATAACAATGGGAATAAAATAAAACATATATATCAGTGGTTCTCAACCTTTTATGCTTCACGTACCCCCTGGAAATGTGTATGTAACTGGCGTACCTCTTGTATAGATAGATAAAACTATAGTTATAGTATAACAATGGGAATAAAATAAAACATATATATCAGTGGTTCTCAACCTTTTATGCTTCACGTACCCCCTGGAAATGTGTATGTAACTGGCGTACCTCTTGTATAGATAGATAAAACTATAGTTATAGTATAACAATGGGAATAAAATAAAACATATATATCAGTGGTTCTCAACCTTTTATGCTTCACGTACCCCCTGGAAATGTGTATGTAACTGGCGTACCTCTTGTATAGATAGATAAAACTATAGTTATAGTATAATAATGGGAATAAAATAAAACATATATATCAGTGGTTCTCAACCTTTTATGCTTCACGTACCCCCTGGAAATGTGTATGTAACTGGCGTACCTCTTGTATAGATAGATAAAACTATAGTTATAGTATAACAATGGGAATAAAATAAAACATATATATCAGTGGTTCTCAACCTTTTATGCTTCACGTACCCCCTGGAAATGTGTATGTAACTGGCGTACCTCTTGTATAGATAGATAAAACTATAGTTATAGTATAACAATGGGAATAAAATAAAACATATATATCAGTGGTTCTCAACCTTTTATGCTTCACGTACCCCCTGGAAATGTGTATGTAACTGGCGTACCTCTTGTATAGATAGATAAAACTATAGTTATAGTATAACAATGGGAATAAAATAAAACATATATATCAGTGGTTCTCAACCTTTTATGCTTCACGTACCCCATGGAAATGTGTATGTAACTGGCGTACCCCTTGTATAGATAGATAAAACTATAGTTATAATATAACAATGGGAATAAAATAAAACATACATATCAGTGGTTCTCAACCTTTTATGCTTCACGTACCCCCTGGAAATGTGTATGTAATGGTGTAACCCTTGTATAGATAGATAAAACTATAGTTATAGTATAACAATGGGAATAAAATAAAACATATATATCAGTGGTTCTCAAACTTTTATGCTTCACGTACCCCCTGGAAATGTGTATGTAACTGGCGTACCTCTTGTATAGATAGATAAAACTATAGTTATAATATAACAATGGGAATAAAATAAAACATACATATCAGTGGTTCTCAACCTTTTATGCTTCACGTACCCCCTGGAAATGTGTATGTAATGGTGTAACCCTTGTATAGATAGATAAAACTATAGTTATAGTATAACAATGGGAATAAAATAAAACATATATATCAGTGGTTCTCAACCTTTTATGCTTCACGTACCCCATGGAAATGTGTATGTAACTGGCGTACCCCTTGTACAGATAGATAAAACTATAGTTATAATATAACAATGGGAATAAAATAAAACATACATATCAGTGGTTCTCAACCTTTTATGCTTCACGTACCCCCTGGAAATGTGTATGTAACTGGCGTACCCCTTGTACAGATAGATAAAACTATAGTTATAGTATAACAATGGGAATAAAATAAAACATATATATCAGTGGTTCTCAACCTTTTATGCTTCACGTACCCTCTGGAAATGTGTATGTAACTGGCGTACCTCTTGTATAGATAGATAAAACTATAGTTATAGTATAACAATGGGAATAAAATAAAACATATATATCAGTGGTTCTCAACATTTTATGCTTCACGTACCCCCTGGAAATGTGTATCTAACTGGCGTACCCCTTGTATAGATAGATAAAACTATAGTTATAGTATAACAATGGGAATAAAATAAAACATATATATCAGTGGTTCTCAACATTTTATGCTTCACGTACCCCCTGGAAATGTGTATCTAACTGGCGTACCCCTTGTATAGATAGATAAAACTATAGTTATAGTATAACAATGGGAATAAAATAAAACATATATATCAGTGGTTCTCAACCTTTTATGCTTCACGTACCCCCTGGAAATGTGTATGTAACTGGCGTACCTCTTGTATAGATAGATAAAACTATAGTTATAGTATAACAATGGGAATAAAATAAAACATATATATCAGTGGTTCTCAACCTTTTATGCTTCACGTACCCCCTGGAAATGTGTATGTAACTGGCGTACCTCTTGTATAGATAGATAAAACTATAGTTATAGTATAACAATGGGAATAAAATAAAACATATATATCAGTGGTTCTCAACATTTTATGCTTCACGTACCCCCTGGAAATGTGTATCTAACTGGCGTACCCCTTGTATAGATAGATAAAACTATAGTTATAGTATAACAATGGGAATAAAATAAAACATATATATCAGTGGTTCTCAACCTTTTATGCTTCACGTACCCCCTGGAAATGTGTATGTAACTGGTGTACCCCTTGTATAGATAGATAAAACTATAGTTGTAGTATAACAATGGGAATAAAATAAAACATATATATCAGTGGTTCTCAACCTTTTATGCTTCACGTACCCCCTGGAAATGTGTATGTAGCTGGCGAACCCCTTGTACAGATAGATAAAATTATAGTTATAGTATAAGAATTGGAATAAAATAATACATATATATCAGTGGTTCTCAACCTTTTATGCTTCACGTACCCCCTGGAAATGTGTATGTAACTGGTGTACCCCTTGTATAGATAGATAAAACTATAGTTATAATATAACAATGGGAATAAAATAAAACATATATATCAGTGGTTCTCAACCTTTTATGCTTCACGTACCCCATGGAAATGTGTATGTAACTGGCGTACCCCTTGTATAGATAGATAAAACTATAGTTATAATATAACAATGGGAATAAAATAAAACATACATATCAGTGGTTCTCAACCTTTTATGCTTCACGTACCCCCTGGAAATGTGTATGTAACTGGTGTAACCCTTGTATAGATAGATAAAACTATAGTTATAGTATAACAATGGGAATAAAATAAAACATATATATCAGTGGTTCTCAACCTTTTATGCTTCACGTACCCCATGGAAATGTGTATGTAACTGGCGTACCCCTTGTACAGATAGATAAAACTATAGTTATAGTATAACAATGGGAATAAAATAAAACATATATATCAGTGGTTCTCAACCTTTTATGCTTCACGTACCCCCTGGAAATGTGTATGTAACTGGCGTACCTCTTGTATAGATAGATAAAACTATAGTTATAGTATAATAATGGGAATAAAATAAAACATATATATCAGTGGTTCTCAACCTTTTATGCTTCACGTACCCCCTGGAAATGTGTATGTAACTGGCGTACCTCTTGTATAGATAGATAAAACTATAGTTATAGTATAACAATGGGAATAAAATAAAACATATATATCAGTGGTTCTCAACCTTTTATGCTTCACGTACCCCCTGGAAATGTGTATGTAACTGGCGTACCTCTTGTATAGATAGATAAAACTATAGTTATAGTATAACAATGGGAATAAAATAAAACATATATATCAGTGGTTCTCAACCTTTTATGCTTCACGTACCCCCTGGAAATGTGTATGTAACTGGCGTACCTCTTGTATAGATAGATAAAACTATAGTTATAGTATAACAATGGGAATAAAATAAAACATATATATCAGTGGTTCTCAACCTTTTATGCTTCACGTACCCCATGGAAATGTGTATGTAACTGGCGTACCCCTTGTATAGATAGATAAAACTATAGTTATAATATAACAATGGGAATAAAATAAAACATACATATCAGTGGTTCTCAACCTTTTATGCTTCACGTACCCCCTGGAAATGTGTATGTAATGGTGTAACCCTTGTATAGATAGATAAAACTATAGTTATAGTATAACAATGGGAATAAAATAAAACATATATATCAGTGGTTCTCAACCTTTTATGCTTCACGTACCCCCTGGAAATGTGTATGTAACTGGCGTACCTCTTGTATAGATAGATAAAACTATAGTTATAATATAACAATGGGAATAAAATAAAACATACATATCAGTGGTTCTCAACCTTTTATGCTTCACGTACCCCCTGGAAATGTGTATGTAATGGTGTAACCCTTGTATAGATAGATAAAACTATAGTTATAGTATAACAATGGGAATAAAATAAAACATATATATCAGTGGTTCTCAACCTTTTATGCTTCACGTACCCCATGGAAATGTGTATGTAACTGGCGTACCCCTTGTACAGATAGATAAAACTATAGTTATAATATAACAATGGGAATAAAATAAAACATACATATCAGTGGTTCTCAACCTTTTATGCTTCACGTACCCCCTGGAAATGTGTATGTAACTGGCGTACCCCTTGTACAGATAGATAAAACTATAGTTATAGTATAACAATGGGAATAAAATAAAACATATATATCAGTGGTTCTCAACCTTTTATGCTTCACGTACCCCCTGGAAATGTGTATGTAACTGGCGTACCCCTTGTATAGATAGATAAAACTATAGTTATAATATAACAATGGGAATAAAATAAAACATATATATCAGTGGTTCTCAACCTTTTATGCTTCACGTACCCCATGGAAATGTGTATGTAACTGGCGTACCCCTTGTATAGATAGATAAAACTATAGTTATAATATAACAATGGGAATAAAATAAAACATACATATCAGTGGTTCTCAACCTTTTATGCTTCACGTACCCCCTGGAAATGTGTATGTAACTGGTGTAACCCTTGTATAGATAGATAAAACTATAGTTATAGTATAACAATGGGAATAAAATAAAACATATATATCAGTGGTTCTCAACCTTTTATGCTTCACGTACCCCATGGAAATGTGTATGTAACTGGCGTACCCCTTGTACAGATAGATAAAACTATAGTTATAATATAACAATGGGAATAAAATAAAACATACATATCAGTGGTTCTCAACCTTTTATGCTTCACGTACCCCCTGGAAATGTGTATGTAACTGGCGTACCCCTTGTACAGATAGATAAAACTATAGTTATAGTATAACAATGGGAATAAAATAAAACATATATATCAGTGGTTCTCAACCTTTTATGCTTCACGTACCCCCGGAAATGTGTATGTAACTGGTGTAACCCTTGTATAGATAGATAAAACTATAGTTATAGTATAACAATGGGAATAAAATAAAACATACATATCAGTGGTTCTCAACCTTTTATGCTTCACGTACCCCCTGGAAATGTGTATGTAACTGGCGTACCCCTTGTATAGATAGATAAAACTATAGTTATAATATAACAATGGGAATAAAATAAAACATACATATCAGTGGTTCTCAACCTTTTATGCTTCACGTACCCCCTGGAAATGTGTATGTAACTGGCGTACCCCTTGTATAGATAGATAAAACTATAGTTATAATATAACAATGGGAATAAAATAAAACATATATATCAGTGGTTCTCAACCTTTTATGCTTCACGTACCCCCTGGAAATGTGTATGTAACTGGCGTACCCCTTGTATAGATAGATAAAACTATAGTTATAATATAACAATGGGAATAAAATAAAACATACATATCAGTGGTTCTCAACCTTTTATGCTTCACGTACCCCCTGGAAATGTGTATGTAACTGGCGTACCCCTTGTACAGATAGATAAAACTATAGTTATAGTATAACAATGGGAATAAAATAAAACATATATATCAGTGGTTCTCAACCTTTTATGCTTCACGTACCCCCGGAAATGTGTATGTAACTGGTGTAACCCTTGTACAGATAGATAAAACTATAGTTATAATATAACAATGGGAATAAAATAAAACATACATATCAGTGGTTCTCAACCTTTTATGCTTCACGTACCCCCGGAAATGTGTATGTAACTGGTGTACCCCTTGTATAGATAGATAAAACTATAGTTATAGTATAACAATGGGAATAAAATAAAACATATATATCAGTGGTTCTCAACCTTTTATGCTTCACGTACCCCATGGAAATGTGTATGTAACTGGCGTACCCCTTGTACAGATAGATAAAACTATAGTTATAATATAACAATGGGAATAAAATAAAACATACATATCAGTGGTTCTCAACCTTTTATGCTTCACGTACCCCCGGAAATGTGTATGTAACTGGTGTACCCCTTGTATAGATAGATAAAACTATAGTTATAGTATAACAATGGGAATAAAATAAAACATATATATCAGTGGTTCTCAACCTTTTATGCTTCACGTACCCCATGGAAATGTGTATGTAACTGGCGTACCCCTTGTACAGATAGATAAAACTATAGTTATAATATAACAATGGGAATAAAATAAAACATACATATCAGTGGTTCTCAACCTTTTATGCTTCACGTACCCCCGGAAATGTGTATGTAACTGGTGTACCCCTTGTATAGATAGATAAAACTATAGTTATAGTATAACAATGGGAATAAAATAAAACATATATATCAGTGGTTCTCAACCTTTTATGCTTCACGTACCCCATGGAAATGTGTATGTAACTGGCGTACCCCTTGTACAGATAGATAAAACTATAGTTATAGTATAACAATGGGAATAAAATAAAACATATATATCAGTGGTTCTCAACCTTTTATGCTTCACGTACCCCCTGGAAATGTGTATGTAACTGGCGTACCCCTTGTATAGATAGATAAAACTATAGTTATAGTATAACAATGGGAATAAAATAAAACATATATATCAGTGGTTCTCAACCTTTTATGCTTCACGTACCCCATGGAAATGTGTATGTAACTGGCGTACCCCTTGTACAGATAGATAAAACTATAGTTATAATATAACAATGGGAATAAAATAAAACATACATATCAGTGGTTCTCAACCTTTTATGCTTCACGTACCCCCGGAAATGTGTATGTAACTGGTGTACCCCTTGTATAGATAGATAAAACTATAGTTATAGTATAACAATGGGAATAAAATAAAACATATATATCAGTGGTTCTCAACCTTTTATGCTTCACGTACCCCATGGAAATGTGTATGTAACTGGCGTACCCCTTGTACAGATAGATAAAACTATAGTTATAGTATAACAATGGGAATAAAATAAAACATATATATCAGTGGTTCTCAACCTTTTATGCTTCACGTACCCCCTGGAAATGTGTATGTAACTGGCGTACCCCTTGTATAGATAGATAAAACTATAGTTATAGTATAACAATGGGAATAAAATAAAACATATATATCAGTGGTTCTCAACCTTTTATGCTTCACGTACACCATGGAAATGTGTATGTAACTGGCGTACCCCTTGTACAGATAGATAAAACTATAGTTATAATATAACAATGGGAATAAAATAAAACATACATATCAGTGGTTCTCAACCTTTTATGCTTCACGTACCCCCGGAAATGTGTATGTAACTGGTGTACCCCTTGTATAGATAGATAAAACTCTAGTTATAGTATAACAATGGGAATAAAATAAAACATATATATCAGTGGTTCTCAACCTTTTATGCTTCACGTACCCCATGGAAATGTGTATGTAACTGGCGTACCCCTTGTACAGATAGATAAAACTATAGTTATAATATAACAATGGGAATAAAATAAAACATACATATCAGTGGTTCTCAACCTTTTATGCTTCACGTACCCCCGGAAATGTGTATGTAACTGGTGTACCCCTTGTATAGATAGATAAAACTATAGTTATAGTATAACAATGGGAATAAAATAAAACATATATATCAGTGGTTCTCAACCTTTTATGCTTCACGTACCCCATGGAAATGTGTATGTAACTGGCGTACCCCTTGTATAGATAGATAAAACTATAGTTATAATATAACAATGGGAATAAAATAAAACATACATATCAGTGGTTCTCAACCTTTTATGCTTCACGTACCCCCGGAAATGTGTATGTAACTGGTGTACCCCTTGTATAGATAGATAAAACTATAGTTATAGTATAACAATGGGAATAAAATAAAACATACATATCAGTGGTTCTCAACCTTTTATGCTTCACGTACCCCCGGAAATGTGTATGTAACTGGTGTACCCCTTGTATAGATAGATAAAACTATAGTTATAATATAACAATGGGAATAAAATAAAACATACATATCAGTGGTTCTCAACCTTTTATGCTTCACGTACCCCCGGAAATGTGTATGTAACTGGTGTACCCCTTGTATAGATAGATAAAACTATAGTTATAATATAACAATGGGAATAAAATAAAACATACATATCAGTGGTTCTCAACCTTTTATGCTTCACGTACCCCCGGAAATGTGTATGTAACTGGTGTACCCCTTGTATAGATAGATAAAACTATAGTTATAATATAACAATGGGAATAAAATAAAACATACATATCAGTGGTTCTCAACCTTTTATGCTTCACGTACCCCCGGAAATGTGTATGTAACTGGTGTACCCCTTGTATAGATAGATAAAACTATAGTTATAGTATAACAATGGGAATAAAATAAAACATATATATCAATGGTTCTCAAACTTTTATGCTTCACGTACCCCCTGGAAATGTGTATGTAACTGGTGTACCCCTTGTATAGATAGATAAAACTATAGTTATAATATAACAATGGGAATAAAATAAAACATACATATCAGTGGTTCTCAACCTTTTATGCTTCACGTACCCCCTGGAAATGTGTATGTAACTGGTGTACCCCTTGTATAGATAGATAAAACTATAGTTATAATATAACAATGGGAATAAAATAAAACATACATATCAGTGGTTCTCAACCTTTTATGCTTCACGTACCCCCGGAAATGTGTATGTAACTGGTGTACCCCTTGTATAGATAGATAAAACTATAGTTATAATATAACAATGGGAATAAAATAAAACATACATATCAGTGGTTCTCAACCTTTTATGCTTCACGTACCCCCGGAAATGTGTATGTAACTGGTGTACCCCTTGTATAGATAGATAAAACTATAGTTATAGTATAACAATGGGAATAAAATAAAACATATATATCAATGGTTCTCAAACTTTTATGCTTCACGTACCCCCTGGAAATGTGTATGTAACTGGTGTACCCCTTGTATAGATAGATAAAACTATAGTTATAATATAACAATGGGAATAAAATAAAACATACATATCAGTGGTTCTCAACCTTTTATGCTTCACGTACCCCCGGAAATGTGTATGTAACTGGTGTACCCCTTGTATAGATAGATAAAACTATAGTTATAATATAACAATGGGAATAAAATAAAACATACATATCAGTGGTTCTCAACCTTTTATGCTTCACGTACCCCCGGAAATGTGTATGTAACTGGTGTACCCCTTGTATAGATAGATAAAACTATAGTTATAATATAACAATGGGAATAAAATAAAACATACATATCAGTGGTTCTCAACCTTTTATGCTTCACGTACCCCCGGAAATGTGTATGTAACTGGTGTACCCCTTGTATAGATAGATAAAACTATAGTTATAGTATAACAATGGGAATAAAATAAAACATATATATCAATGGTTCTCAAACTTTTATGCTTCACGTACCCCCTGGAAATGTGTATGTAACTGGCGTACCCCTTGTATAGATAGATAAAACTATAGTTATAATATAACAATGGGAATAAAATAAAACATACATATCAGTGGTTCTCAACCTTTTATGCTTCACGTACCCCCGGAAATGTGTATGTAACTGGTGTACCCCTTGTATAGATAGATAAAACTATAGTTATAGTATAACAATGGGAATAAAATAAAACATATATATCAGTGGTTCTCAACCTTTTATGCTTCACGTACCCCATGGAAATGTGTATGTAACTGGCGTACCCCTTGTACAGATAGATAAAACTATAGTTATAATATAACAATGGGAATAAAATAAAACATATATATATACACACACATTAAATTTTGTATTCATAAATTACATATATCGATAAACACAAAAGTGACATTTTTGCACAGCAGGTGTTGCCCACTTAGCGACTTTGTTACTAGATCTAGCGACTTTTGAGCTCTCACGGCGTAACCCAAAAAATTTTACCCTAGTCTAAACAAACCTTGTCCCAATTTCTATTAATTTTCGTTAACCATCCTTTATTTCCATGAATTTACAACAGATGGCGCTTATCACCCGATAGCAATCAAATTCCGCCAGTCTCCGCGGGACATTTCCCGTAATGGTTCATTATTGGATCCCGAACCAATAATTAGAGTTAAACTCCGTTCCTTTGAAAAGTCTAATGAAGCCTGCAGCATCTTCGATCCTGTTATTTAGGACACTGAAATCCCACTGGGGGCATTCCTACGGAAGGGTGGCTTCACTTCATTAGAAACGACCTTTCCAAGGGCATCAAACTCCGGGCAATCGCACGTTACAAAGGTCATTACCAACTGATTCGGTATCCTCTGAGGCGAGTTGGCGGAGTGATACTTGCGGAAGGTTTCCTGAAACTTAAGAGCTACTCCACAGATCGGACAAGCCCCAACTACTTCCGAAAAGCGTTTTTCTATAATTCTGTTTCATAAATTGCATATTTTTATTGTATATTTCAAGTAACTGATTGATTTAATAATACCCTTTTCTGTTAAAAAAAGTTCGAACTTTTTTATTGCGCAAATATGCTGTTTTTCCAGCGTCATTATAAAAATCGGTATTAGCGAATTCTGATATTTTAATGAAAAATTATCGTTTAGAAAATATTCATACTTACAAAATGAATTTGTTTTGATATAAAATAATGAACAATAAAAAAAAACATAAAAACTAAATGAAAATTTCAAAACCAAAGGCAAAACAAAAAAAAAATTAAACTGGTAAATAGCACATGGTTAGATTGTAATGATTTTGAATTTGCCAACTGGTAGATAAACAAATTCAAAATTAAACCGTAAAGAACTCCTTCAAAGCCAAGAAATAGTTTAGCTATGTTAAGGTATAGTACTGCCCTAGTTAAGGTAGGAGCTTTAAACATAAAAACAAGTGTTTTCAGAATTAATAAACTGTTATCCTCTTTTTTGCCCGAGCTGTTCTTTGGCACTGAAGCTTTGAAACAAAATCGTTTGCCCAATCGCAGCTCGGACAAGACACGGAAGAGGTTGTTTTTAGAGATATGGTAACGTTAGACTACGTAAACTCTCCCATAAGCCCAATGTTATATATCGCAGTAAGAATAATTTTACGTCAGAGTATAGCAAGCTATTGCTATGACAACGCGGTGGAGATCTTTCGCAAGCTGCACAGCCCTCACGTGACGCTTCACCTCATTCTCGTCTTGTTGTCACTTGTGAACGAAAAAACGCGAATTCTCGGATATATTTTTTAATTGTTACGGTTTTTTAGTGTTGTAATAATGACTGGAAAGGGGAAACGAGATGGTAAGAATACTCAACTCATTTATAAACGCAATAAAAATTGATTTGAAGATGAAAATGGAGATGATATAGAAATATGAAGGTGAACAAAAAAAACTGCATACAGCGTGTGAACTAGGATCTCTCAGTCCTAGTTCACACGTTGTATGCAGATCAACAGTGAATACGATAGAAACGGATGCTGGGCGTATAAAAGAACACGTGAAAGGATCTGAACCCTTAAAAGTCAACAGTAATTACGAAACAGAATTCATATTAAGAATTCATTACGAAAAACCAACTCAGATGCAACACTTGATTGCAGTATATAGGCAAAGAGGGTTGGGTTGTTTTACCTCTGAGCGGTACTTTTTTGCACACCATGGGCGAAATAGCCAGGTCACGTGGACCCCGAAGGCTCAGAGAAGGTTGGGGGAGGGGACCCATTAGAACAGCTGTTGGGGGACAGATGGTAGCCTCCCGTCAAGGCCATCCAGCGTGTTCTTTATCGTGCACAGGGCATGGCTGTCCCGCATACGGTGTCACGGCTTAACGTCTCATCCGACGGACGGCGGCCTTTCCAAGCCCATCGGTGTCCCCTACTGACCGTGGGCAGGGCAGGAAATTTTGCGGAGATAAATCTCAACGCTTACTCAGCTGGGACTCGAACCTCGGAACCACAGAATACGAGCCTGGCGCGCTACCGACTGAGCCACCCCCGCCCCGGGCAAAAAAGGGTGATTGTTGGGTGGAAGTAGATCAAACTCCGCCTTACGTAAAAATCGACTAACGTCTGCGTTTGGAGAACGGAACGATTACGTTCGGCGGGATGTGTCTGTATTTTGCGTGAAATGATTATATGCCAAACTCATATGTTGGATTAACAGAAATTTTCACGCCACGGATTCGAACCCGAACTCCAACTACAAATAAAAACATAGAAAATGCTGCACCATCAAAATGCCTAAAATGAATGGAAATTTATAGAGATCATTTTATTTACAATTATAAATATATTTTATTATATCCGTCAAAGCCATCCAAGCTCGTTCGTTAACGTGCACAGGGTATTCCCGCACACGGGTCCACGTCCTAACGTCCCATCCGACGGACGACGTCCTTTCCAAACCCATCGGTGTCCCGTACTGAGACCGAGGGTTTTGCGGGGATAATTCTCAACGCTGGACAGGCGGGATTCGAACCTGGGAACTGCAGATTACGACCTGGCGCGCTACCGACTAAGCCACTCCCGCTCCTAAAATAAGGATAATAACAGCAGTAATAAAATACTGAGAAAAAACACGTTTATCACAGAAAATTGTCAAATTTCAGTGGCATATCCCATTTTTGATTCATTTATTTATTGATCTGTTGTGCCAAATTAGCATATTTAAGATGAAAGAGGTATGGGAGCAATGCACCCGGTACTCCACTGGATCAATCATGATCTCTGATCTTGGAAATATTCAGTGAGTCATGTGGCAACAGAATTATTTCCAGTGCTAAGCAGCTAGGCAGTTATTTCATCTACCTCTGTAGACCTTGGTCTATCTTTATTACAAAAATGGAAGTAGAACTAATCAGATCGTTCGGGAGGTCTCTCTGAAATGCTCAACCTACCTAGTCATGAGAGTTGGGTTGTTTTACCTCTGAGCGGCACTTTTTTTGCACACCATGGGCTAAATGGCCAGGTCACATGGACTCCGAAGACTCAGAGAAGGTTGGGGGAGGGGACCCACTGGAACAGCTGTTGGGAGACAGATGGTAGCCTCCCGTCAAGGCCATCCAGCGTGTTATTTAACGTGCACAGGGTATGACTCTTCTTCACACGGTGACACGACTAAACGTCCCATCTGACGGACGACGGACATTCCAAGCCCATCGGTGTCCCCTACTGACCGTGGGCAGGGCAGGGAATTTTGCGGAGATAAATCTCAACGCTGACCCAGCTGGGACTCGAACCTGGGAACTACAGATTACGAGCCTGGTGCGCTACCGACTGAGCCACCCCCGCCCCCTAGCCATGAGAGAATCTCACCTTTAATGAATTTGCCATCTGTATGGATCAATTCTTGTATGCCATAGCTTTTTTTCCCCCACAGAGAACATTTACAATCTGATAGAGGTCTCTGCTGTCTTCTGTGATAGCTTCCTCTACTTTGTTAGAAAGGCTATCAAGCCAAAGATTCTTATCAGCATTTGACTGATATTTGACGCGTTTATTAAGTTCTCTCTAATGCTGTCTGTTAAGAGTAGTTAGATGTTGATGCAACTTAAACCTGCACTTTTTTCGCTTAGAAATAAGCTGCAAAGCCTTATCACTCAAATGGCTCCGTTACGCCTCTTTTTATTCATAACAATACGCTTGGCTGTTTAATATAACTAAATTATGTCTGTTTAATGAAATTAGTGCAATCTTTGGCGAAGAGGTCACCCAACACAAGATTAAAATCTCTTTTAATTCTTTATAAAACACCAAATAGCCTGAAGCTGCCTGTAAAAGAGTTCTCAACAGAAATCTCCGTACACATAACAAAATATATTCCAATTTTTAATCCTTTTTTTTTTAATTTAGCTTCTGGCATTCCAGATGAAAGGCAAACTTATACCCTGCACGTAACACTTCTCTCTTACTGAAAAGAGGAGGCGCGAGGGGTGACTCAGTCGGTAGTACGCCAAGCTCCTAATCTGCAGTTTCCAGGTTCGAGTATGACTTTCCCACACACAGTGCCACGGCTTAACGTCCCATCCAACGGACGGCGGTTTTTCCAAACTCATCGGTTTAGCGTTGAGATTTATCTCCGCAAAACTCCCACACTGCCCTCGGTCAATAGTGGACACCGATCGGTTTGGAAAGGCCGCCGTCAGTTGGATGGGACGTGTGTGTGAGAGCCATACCCTGTGCTCGTTAAAGAACACACTGGATGGTCTTCACGGGAGGCTACCATCTGTCTCCTAACTGCTGTCCAGTGGGGCTCCTTCCCCAACCTACTTTGAGTCCTCAAAGTCCTTGTGGCCTAGCCATTTAGCCCATTGTGTGTAAGAAAGCGTCGCTCAGAGGTAAAAGTCGTGCTGTTTTACCTCTGAGCGGCTCTTTTTTCCACACAGTGGAATAAATGGCTAGGTCACAAGGACCCCGAAGGATCAGAGAAAGTTGGGGAAGGAGACCCACTAGAAAGCTATTAGGAGACAAATGGTAGCCTTCCGTGAAATCTATCCACGGTGTTCTTTAACGTGCACAGGCTCACTAGCCCACGGACTAATGTCCCATCCGACGGACAGCGGCCTTTCCAAGCCCATCGGTGTCTCCTACTGACAGAGGGAAGGACGGAGAGTTTTGCGGAAATAAATCTCAATGCTGGCCCAGATGGGACTCGAACCTGGGAACTACAGATTACGAGCCTGGCGCGCTACCGACTGAGAACCGAGCCCCAAATTATGTGAGTATATAGATTAAAGGAAATCTTCCTTTAAATATATGTAATTTAGATGAAATAAAAACAGAGAAAATTAAAAAAAATCACCTATATTATATCCCTAGGATGATCATCTAACTGTTAATGAATTGAATGGGCTTATGCATGGGTGGCATGCCTCCCCGACAAGTTCTGCATGCCTTCCCCATACGATAATTTGTCCCTTACGACTATGGCTGTCCACCTCACTGGGATGATTAAAAAACTAGTTTATTTCGCACCATTTTTCGGAAACAAATCGCCTGATTCCCTCCACTTGAGAGGGGGGAGGGGGTGGATACCACGCCCTCAAACTCCCGGATCTGCGGCAGCTATGCTTCGAGGGCCTCAAAAATATCACAGGGTTCAGGCTTCAAATCATCTTTCCATGGTCCTAGTTTCATTATGACATGAACCATGAAAAGATGATTTGAGACCTGGACCATACGATTTTTTTCAATTGCGCTCATTAAGAAATTGGTCTTGCGAAATATTTCTATCTTGAGATATCGATGTGTTCCTCCTCCTCCTCCTCCTCCTCTTCCTCCTCCTCCTTCCCATGAAGAAAGTTCTGCCGACGCCCACGTGGGTAAGGCTAAAGAAATTCATCAAAAAGGTTAAAAAGCTCTTCAGTCAGATCAATGTCCTGTAGAAGAACATCGTGTTCGCCAAATGGAAGCAAATGCTCAGGAACCTTGCAATTGCTTTTTCCTTTAAAACACAAATCCTCGCATACTATTCGTGCACATTTCAGCACCTCAGAACACAAATCCCAGTATTCTTTACTCTCTAGTCAGTGTGCTGCAGAGGAAGAATATGACATAAGTGACGACGTAGGAACATTCTCACAAACACAGAACGTTTCCTCACTTCAAAACAAAGTTAAGAGGGACAAAACACCACCAAGAGTTTTGAGGCAACCTAAAAATTGGCTGAACACTATTAAAAAGCTGGCTACACTGGCTGTGGAAGCACTTACAGCCAAAAAAAACCGGTGAGACCACTAGAGTCCAAACGAAATGTAGCCAAGACTATAGAAGTTTTATTAAATTCTTTGAGAAAGAAAATGTTACTTTTCATACATACCAGCTGAAGTCAGAAAAGAACTTAAAGGTGATCATCAAGAACATTCCCGATGACATCACCTGTGAAGAATTGGCTCAGGAATTGTCCGGAATGGGCTTCATGACCCTTAAAGTTTCTCAACTTAAGATATACAGAGACAAGACAAAACAGATGCCAACAAACAGATCTTTATCCTGAGTGATCTTTTCCATCTAAAGATCACAGTTGAGTCCTTTTAAAGGAGGAAAGGATCAACACAATGTCACAAATGTCAGCGTTATAGGCACAATCAGGGTAACTGCTTCAACACCTCTAGATGTTTGAAATGCGCTAGCAACCATCTTACTACCAAGTGTGCCAGGACACACAAGGCTGGTCCACCGACCTGTGCTAACTGCGGGAAAGATCACATCGCCAATTAGAGAGGCTGTGAGCTCTTTCCCAAACTTCCCAATAGAGGAGTACCTTTGTAAAAACCCAAAAAGGGTAAAAATAAGGTACCCCAATATGTGCAACCCAATAAGACCTACGCACAAGCTACCAGATCCCCTGAAGAGATTCCAGGAAAATCTAACATTGCTCCATCAGTTACTAAGCCTTCAGACAAAGGGAAGGTCACAGTTAACGTTCCAACTAAAATGAGCAAAGCAAATGAGGAGGAAACGTTTGACTTTGCTAAGGAAGTTAAGATATCCTGGAATTCTTCAGGAAATTGAATTTCGGTAATACATTGCTCAACGTTAAAATATTTTGTCTTAAATCTAAGATGGCTAAGGATTGGACTGAGAGGATCTCAGTAGGCATCCAAGCCTTTGATTTTGTTGCATCTCTCTTGGATGGCTAAGGATTGGACTGAGAGGATCTCAGTAGGCATCCAAGCCTTTGATTTTGTTGCATCTCTCTTGGATGGCTAAGGATTGGACTGAAAGGATCTCAGTAGGCATCCAAGCCTTTGATTTTGTTGCATCTCTCTTGGATGGCTAAGGATTGGACTGAGAGGATCTCAGTAGGCATCCAAGCCTTTGATTTTGTTGCATCTCTCTTGGATGGCTAAGGATTGGACTGAGAGGATCTCAGTAGGCATCCAAGCCTTTGATTTTGTTGCATCTCTCTTGGATGGCTAAGGATTGGACTGAGAGGATCTCAGTAGGCATCCAAGCCTTTGATTTTGTTGCATCTCTCTTGGATGGCTAAGGATTGGACTGAGAGGATCTCAGTAGGCATCCAAGCCTTTGATTTTGTTGCATCTCTCTTGGATGGCTAAGGATTGGACTGAAAGGATCTCAGTAGGCATCCAAGCCTTTGATTTTGTTGCATCTCTCTTGGATGGCTAAGGATTGGACTGAGAGGATCTCAGTAGGCATCCAAGCCTTTGATTTTGTTGCATCTCTCTTGGATGGCTAAGGATTGGACTGAGAGGATCTCAGTAGGCATCCAAGCCTTTGATTTTGTTGCATCTCTCTTGGATGGCTAAGGATTGGACTGAGAGGATCTCAGTAGGCATCCAAGCCTTTGATTTTGTTGCATCTCTCTTGGATGGCTAAGGATTGGACTGAGAGGATCTCAGTAGGCATCCAAGCCTTTGATTTTGTTGCATCTCTCTTGGATGGCTAAGGATTGGACTGAGAGGATCTCAGTAGGCATCCAAGCCTTTGATTTTGTTGCATCTCTCTTGGATGGCTAAGGATTGGACTGAGAGGATCTCAGTAGGCATCCAAGCCTTTGATTTTGTTGCATCTCTCTTGGATGGCTAAGGATTGGACTGAGAGGATCTCAGTAGGCATCCAAGCCTTTGATTTTGTTGCATCTCTCTTGGATGGCTAAGGATTGGACTGAGAGGATCTCAGTAGGCATCCAAGCCTTTGATTTTGTTGCATCTCTCTTGGATGGCTAAGGATTGGACTGAGAGGATCTCAGTAGGCATCCAAGCCTTTGATTTTGTTGCATCTCTCTTGGATGGCTAAGGATTGGACTGAGAGGATCTCAGTAGGCATCCAAGCCTTTGATTTTGTTGCATCTCTCTTGGATGGCTAAGGATTGGACTGAGAGGATCTCAGTAGGCATCCAAGCCTTTGATTTTGTTGCATCTCTCTTGGATGGCTAAGGATTGGACTGAGAGGATCTCAGTAGGCATCCAAGCCTTTGATTTTGTTGCATCTCTCTTGGATGGCTAAGGATTGGACTGAGAGGATCTCAGTAGGCATCCAAGCCTTTGATTTTGTTGCATCTCTCTTGGATGGCTAAGGATTGGACTGAGAGGATCTCAGTAGGCATCCAAGCCTTTGATTTTGTTGCATCTCTCTTGGATGGCTAAGGATTGGACTGAGAGGATCTCAGTAGGCATCCAAGCCTTTGATTTTGTTGCATCTCTCTTGGATGTCTAAGGATTGGACTGAGAGGATCTCAGTAGGCATCCAAGCCTTTGATTTTGTTGCATCTCTCTTGGATGGCTAAGGATTGGACTGAGAGGATCTCAGTAGGCATCCAAGCCTTTGATTTTGTTGCATCTCTCTTGGATGGCTAAGGATTGGACTGAGAGGATCTCAGTAGGCATCCAAGCCTTTGATTTTGTTGCATCTCTCTTGGATGGCTAAGGATTGGACTGAGAGGATCTCAGTAGGCATCCAAGCCTTTGATTTTGTTGCATCTCTCTTGGATGGCTAAGGATTGGACTGAGAGGATCTCAGTAGGCATCCAAGCATTTGATTTTGTTGCATCTCTCTTGGATGGCTAAGGATTGGACTGAGAGGATCTCAGTAGGCATCCAAGCCTTTGATTTTGTTGCATCTCTCTTGGATGGCTAAGGATTGGACTGAGAGGATCTCAGTAGGCATCCAAGCCTTTGATTTTGTTGCATCTCTCTTGGATGGCTAAGGATTGGACTGAAAGGATCTCAGTAGGCATCCAAGCCTTTGATTTTGTTGCATCTCTCTTGGATGGCTAAGGATTGGACTGAGAGGATCTCAGTAGGCATCCAAGCCTTTGATTTTGTTGCATCTCTCTTGGATGGCTAAGGATTGGACTGAGAGGATCTCAGTAGGCATCCAAGCCTTTGATTTTGTTGCATCTCTCTTGGATGTCTAAGGATTGGACTGAGAGGATCTCAGTAGGCATCCAAGCCTTTGATTTTGTTGCATCTCTCTTGGATGGCTAAGGATTGGACTGAGAGGATCTCAGTAGGCATCCAAGCCTTTGATTTTGTTGCATCTCTCTTGGATGGCTAAGGATTGGACTGAGAGGATCTCAGTAGGCATCCAAGCCTTTGATTTTGTTGCATCTCTCTTGGATGGCTAAGGATTGGACTGAGAGGATCTCAGTAGGCATCCAAGCCTTTGATTTTGTTGCATCTCTCTTGGATGGCTAAGGATTGGACTGAGAGGATCTCAGTAGGCATCCAAGCATTTGATTTTGTTGCATCTCTCTTGGATGGCTAAGGATTGGACTGAGAGGATCTCAGTAGGCATCCAAGCCTTTGATTTTGTTGCATCTCTCTTGGATGGCTAAGGATTGGACTGAGAGGATCTCAGTAGGCATCCAAGCCTTTGATTTTGTTGCATCTCTCTTGGATGGCTAAGGATTGGACTGAAAGGATCTCAGTAGGCATCCAAGCCTTTGATTTTGTTGCATCTCTCTTGGATGGCTAAGGATTGGACTGAGAGGATCTCAGTAGGCATCCAAGCCTTTGATTTTGTTGCATCTCTCTTGGATGGCTAAGGATTGGACTGAGAGGATCTCAGTAGGCATCCAAGCCTTTGATTTTGTTGCATCTCTCTTGGATGGCTAAGGATTGGACTGAGAGGATCTCAGTAGGCATCCAAGCCTTTGATTTTGTTGCATCTCTCTTGGATGGCTAAGGATTGGACTGAGAGGATCTCAGTAGGCATCCAAGCCTTTGATTTTGTTGCATCTCTCTTGGATGGCTAAGGATTGGACTGAGAGGATCTCAGTAGGCATCCAAGCCTTTGATTTTGTTGCATCTCTCTTGGATGGCTAAGGATTGGACTGAGAGGATCTCAGTAGGCATCCAAGCCTTTGATTTTGTTGCATCTCTCTTGGATGGCTAAGGATTGGACTGAGAGGATCTCAGTAGGCATCCAAGCCTTTGATTTTGTTGCATCTCTCTTGGATGGCTAAGGATTGGACTGAGAGGATCTCAGTAGGCATCCAAGCCTTTGATTTTGTTGCATCTCTCTTGGATGGCTAAGGATTGGACTGAGAGGATCTCAGTAGGCATCCAAGCCTTTGATTTTGTTGCATCTCTCTTGGATGGCTAAGGATTGGACTGAGAGGATCTCAGTAGGCATCCAAGCCTTTGATTTTGTTGCATCTCTCTTGGATGGCTAAGGATTGGACTGAGAGGATCTCAGTAGGCATCCAAGCCTTTGATTTTGTTGCATCTCTCTTGGATGGCTAAGGATTGGACTGAGAGGATCTCAGTAGGCATCCAAGCCTTTGATTTTGTTGCATCTCTCTTGGATGGCTAAGGATTGGACTGAGAGGATCTCAGTAGGCATCCAAGCCTTTGATTTTGTTGCATCTCTCTTGGATGGCTAAGGATTGGACTGAGAGGATCTCAGTAGGCATCCAAGCCTTTGATTTTGTTGCATCTCTCTTGGATGGCTAAGGATTGGACTGAGAGGATCTCAGTAGGCATCCAAGCCTTTGATTTTGTTGCATCTCTCTTGGATGGCTAAGGATTGGACTGAAAGGATCTCAGTAGGCATCCAAGCCTTTGATTTTGTTGCATCTCTCTTGGATGGCTAAGGATTGGACTGAGAGGATCTCAGTAGGCATCCAAGCCTTTGATTTTGTTGCATCTCTCTTGGATGGCTAAGGATTGGACTGAGAGGATCTCAGTAGGCATCCAAGCCTTTGATTTTGTTGCATCTCTCTTGGATGGCTAAGGATTGGACTGAGAGGATCTCAGTAGGCATCCAAGCCTTTGATTTTGTTGCATCTCTCTTGGATGGCTAAGGATTGGACTGAAAGGATCTCAGTAGGCATCCAAGCCTTTGATTTTGTTGCATCTCTCTTGGATGGCTAAGGATTGGACTGAGAGGATCTCAGTAGGCATCCAAGCCTTTGATTTTGTTGCATCTCTCTTGGATGGCTAAGGATTGGACTGAGAGGATCTCAGTAGGCATCCAAGCCTTTGATTTTGTTGCATCTCTCTTGGATGGCTAAGGATTGGACTGAGAGGATCTCAGTAGGCATCCAAGCCTTTGATTTTGTTGCATCTCTCTTGGATGGCTAAGGATTGGACTGAAAGGATCTCAGTAGGCATCCAAGCCTTTGATTTTGTTGCATCTCTCTTGGATGGCTAAGGATTGGACTGAGAGGATCTCAGTAGGCATCCAAGCCTTTGATTTTGTTGCATCTCTCTTGGATGGCTAAGGATTGGACTGAAAGGATCTCAGTAGGCATCCAAGCCTTTGATTTTGTTGCATCTCTCTTGGATGGCTAAGGATTGGACTGAGAGGATCTCAGTAGGCATCCAAGCCTTTGATTTTGTTGCATCTCTCTTGGATGGCTAAGGATTGGACTGAGAGGATCTCAGTAGGCATCCAAGCCTTTGATTTTGTTGCATCTCTCTTGGATGGCTAAGGATTGGACTGAGAGGATCTCAGTAGGCATCCAAGCCTTTGATTTTGTTGCATCTCTCTTGGATGGCTAAGGATTGGACTGAGAGGATCTCAGTAGGCATCCAAGCCTTTGATTTTGTTGCATCTCTCTTGGATGGCTAAGGATTGGACTGAGAGGATCTCAGTAGGCATCCAAGCCTTTGATTTTGTTGCATCTCTCTTGGATGGCTAAGGATTGGACTGAGAGGATCTCAGTAGGCATCCAAGCCTTTGATTTTGTTGCATCTCTCTTGGATGGCTAAGGATTGGACTGAGAGGATCTCAGTAGGCATCCAAGCCTTTGATTTTGTTGCATCTCTCTTGGATGGCTAAGGATTGGACTGAGAGGATCTCAGTAGGCATCCAAGCCTTTGATTTTGTTGCATCTCTCTTGGATGGCTAAGGATTGGACTGAGAGGATCTCAGTAGGCATCCAAGCCTTTGATTTTGTTGCATCTCTCTTGGATGGCTAAGGATTGGACTGAGAGGATCTCAGTAGGCATCCAAGCCTTTGATTTTGTTGCATCTCTCTTGGATGGCTAAGGATTGGACTGAAAGGATCTCAGTAGGCATCCAAGCCTTTGATTTTGTTGCATCTCTCTTGGATGGCTAAGGATTGGACTGAGAGGATCTCAGTAGGCATCCAAGCCTTTGATTTTGTTGCATCTCTCTTGGATGGCTAAGGATTGGACTGAAAGGATCTCAGTAGGCATCCAAGCCTTTGATTTTGTTGCATCTCTCTTGGATGGCTAAGGATTGGACTGAGAGGATCTCAGTAGGCATCCAAGCCTTTGATTTTGTTGCATCTCTCTTGGATGGCTAAGGATTGGACTGAGAGGATCTCAGTAGGCATCCAAGCCTTTGATTTTGTTGCATCTCTCTTGGATGGCTAAGGATTGGACTGAGAGGATCTCAGTAGGCATCCAAGCCTTTGATTTTGTTGCATCTCTCTTGGATGGCTAAGGATTGGACTGAGAGGATCTCAGTAGGCATCCAAGCCTTTGATTTTGTTGCATCTCTCTTGGATGGCTAAGGATTGGACTGAGAGGATCTCAGTAGGCATCCAAGCCTTTGATTTTGTTGCATCTCTCTTGGATGGCTAAGGATTGGACTGAGAGGATCTCAGTAGGCATCCAAGCCTTTGATTTTGTTGCATCTCTCTTGGATGGCTAAGGATTGGACTGAGAGGATCTCAGTAGGCATCCAAGCCTTTGATTTTGTTGCATCTCTCTTGGATGGCTAAGGATTGGACTGAGAGGATCTCAGTAGGCATCCAAGCCTTTGATTTTGTTGCATCTCTCTTGGATGGCTAAGGATTGGACTGAAAGGATCTCAGTAGGCATCCAAGCCTTTGATTTTGTTGCATCTCTCTTGGATGGCTAAGGATTGGACTGAGAGGATCTCAGTAGGCATCCAAGCCTTTGATTTTGTTGCATCTCTCTTGGATGGCTAAGGATTGGACTGAGAGGATCTCAGTAGGCATCCAAGCCTTTGATTTTGTTGCATCTCTCTTGGATGGCTAAGGATTGGACTGAGAGGATCTCAGTAGGCATCCAAGCCTTTGATTTTGTTGCATCTCTCTTGGATGGCTAAGGATTGGACTGAGAGGATCTCAGTAGGCATCCAAGCCTTTGATTTTGTTGCATCTCTCTTGGATGGCTAAGGATTGGACTGAGAGGATCTCAGTAGGCATCCAAGCCTTTGATTTTGTTGCATCTCTCTTGGATGGCTAAGGATTGGACTGAGAGGATCTCAGTAGGCATCCAAGCCTTTGATTTTGTTGCATCTCTCTTGGATGGCTAAGGATTGGACTGAGAGGATCTCAGTAGGCATCCAAGCCTTTGATTTTGTTGCATCTCTCTTGGATGGCTAAGGATTGGACTGAGAGGATCTCAGTAGGCATCCAAGCCTTTGATTTTGTTGCATCTCTCTTGGATGGCTAAGGATTGGACTGAAAGGATCTCAGTAGGCATCCAAGCCTTTGATTTTGTTGCATCTCTCTTGGATGGCTAAGGATTGGACTGAGAGGATCTCAGTAGGCATCCAAGCCTTTGATTTTGTTGCATCTCTCTTGGATGGCTAAGGATTGGACTGAAAGGATCTCAGTAGGCATCCAAGCCTTTGATTTTGTTGCATCTCTCTTGGATGGCTAAGGATTGGACTGAGAGGATCTCAGTAGGCATCCAAGCCTTTGATTTTGTTGCATCTCTCTTGGATGGCTAAGGATTGGACTGAGAGGATCTCAGTAGGCATCCAAGCCTTTGATTTTGTTGCATCTCTCTTGGATGGCTAAGGATTGGACTGAGAGGATCTCAGTAGGCATCCAAGCCTTTGATTTTGTTGCATCTCTCTTGGATGGCTAAGGATTGGACTGAGAGGATCTCAGTAGGCATCCAAGCCTTTGATTTTGTTGCATCTCTCTTGGATGGCTAAGGATTGGACTGAGAGGATCTCAGTAGGCATCCAAGCCTTTGATTTTGTTGCATCTCTCTTGGATGGCTAAGGATTGGACTGAGAGGATCTCAGTAGGCATCCAAGCCTTTGATTTTGTTGCATCTCTCTTGGATGGCTAAGGATTGGACTGAGAGGATCTCAGTAGGCATCCAAGCCTTTGATTTTGTTGCATCTCTCTTGGATGGCTAAGGATTGGACTGAGAGGATCTCAGTAGGCATCCAAGCCTTTGATTTTGTTGCATCTCTCTTGGATGGCTAAGGATTGGACTGAAAGGATCTCAGTAGGCATCCAAGCCTTTGATTTTGTTGCATCTCTCTTGGATGGCTAAGGATTGGACTGAGAGGATCTCAGTAGGCATCCAAGCCTTTGATTTTGTTGCATCTCTCTTGGATGGCTAAGGATTGGACTGAGAGGATCTCAGTAGGCATCCAAGCCTTTGATTTTGTTGCATCTCTCTTGGATGGCTAAGGATTGGACTGAGAGGATCTCAGTAGGCATCCAAGCCTTTGATTTTGTTGCATCTCTCTTGGATGGCTAAGTGACCGGACTAAAGATCCTTCATCTATTACGATCCCTTGTTTTTTTTACCATTTCAAGAGTACAAAGATATTGGTGTTTGAAACTCGCTTGTTTTACTTTTTAATAAAATTTGTTTTGCCCTTGTGACCCCTTTTAGGGTTTATTTGTTTTACCATTTGTTGTTGCCAATCAGGCGCAATTTTGGACTTCGCGATATAAGCCCTAGTCTTGGAGCTCATAAAATAAATTAAAGATATCAGATATCAGATTCTCCCGTCTAAGATTTAAGAAATTTTTATTACAGTTAAGTAACATAAAAGTGAAGAGCTTCTTAGCATTATTCAGTGCTGCCATCTGGAGGAACCATCTGAAGGCTCGAACATACCGCCAAAAAACTTTTTTTTTGACTGATGATGAGGCCGTATTTTTACACGTTAAAAACACGCTGGATGGCGTTACAGGAGGCTTTCATCTGTTCTCGTAGAATTGTTCAGTGGATTTTCTAACCAACCCGGAGCCAGTGGGTTTCTTGTGACTAGCCATTTAACTGCTCATGCCCACAAAAAGGCCGTTTAGAAGTAAAATACTTAATATAAATATTAGTAGAAAGAACATATTAGCACTTTGTCTTATAAGTATTAGTGGATGATTGTTAATATGAAAGCTAACAAGAAACTTCGAAGAGTTGTTTTCAAAATGAATCTTTTATCTTTTAGGAAGAGTAGTGCCGAGAAACCAGGCAGTAAAAAGAAACCACCTCTTCTGCGGGCACGAACTTTGCCGGCCATCATCTGCCCAAGTCTAAATATCATCCAAGCCCAGCTGGAAGCCAGCAGTGTTGCCAGCACTGCAGGTAAGAACTTTATCTTTTGGTATCACATCGGTTGCATCCTCTAGAAACACCATAGACCAGTTGAGGTTAAATACGAAGAATAATCTTTCCCCAATTTTACAAATCACATTCAGAGCTCAACAGCTTCTTCAATGTGATTTTTAATGAAAAGTATATCTAAAGATAAAAATCTCAGTCAAATCTATCTAAATCTCGATTTTAAACAATATTTGTTCAGTATTCAAGATACAGTCGCTCAAAAAAATATCCGAACACTATGGTTGATTGCAAAATTCAGAAAAAATATCTGGCAACGATTTTTTTAGAAATTAATCGCTAATTTCTAAAAAAAGTTGCCAGATATATATCGTGCAGTGACACGAAGGTTGCCAGATCACTAATTTCTAAAAAAATCGTTGCCAGATATTTTTTCTGAATTCTGTAATCAACCATAGTGTTCGGATATTTTTTTTTTTGAGCTACTGTATATATAATTTTTTTTATTTGCGACATATAGGACAGAGAAGAATCCTAGAAGCTACTCCTAGCTTTTACAGGCCTCCTCATACACGGACATGCCCTACTAAGACCGAAGTCACTGCTGACTACTGCCTTAGTTAGAGCTAACACAACACACAAAGTTTGCCTTGCTGGAACAGTCGCTAGCTGCCTAACCACTATGCCAGTTAAGGCTTAAATACATCATTGATTTTCCATGCCCCTTAGGAAAGATTTGCAACTACTATTTAACCATAGAATGCAGTTACATGAAATGTTCGTTAAATACTTCCACCTCAAACACAAAATTTCGCCGAAACTTTACAAGTAGAAACTGCAAAGACACTTCACTTAACTGTTAACACTGCAAACCTGACCACATCACCATGACAACGACGGTACTAGATATTTCAAAGTTTGCTCATCCAACAACCAACCTCAGCTTCCATCTCCACCTTGAGCAATTCACGAGAACAAGGTGTGCCGAGATAGAACTTTGAAAGTAGCAACTGATAATCTCAAAGGATTGCCATTTTTTTCCCATTTTGTGCGTCCATTAGCCAAGTGGTAACATTGGTTAGTCGAAGTTCTGCGCAATCATCGGTCATGAATATTAAACAGCAGAGTGGGTTTAACTCTATTTCTTATTAGATGATGACGAGGTTTAAAACAGAGAGAACTGAGTACTTGCTTGTGCAGCTCAGCGAAGAGAGAAATTGCGATGCGTAATTTACTGATGGGAGAAGCGAAATTCGTCGGGCACATGCACTAAAGATATTTGCACTCTTCTCAGATACGAAACTCTATCATTGATTTTTGACTTTCTCTTCAAGAAATATTTTTCTTGCTTCGTCTTTTCGTCCTTTTAGAAATGGAGGTTTCACGTACCAGTACCAGTACGAGAGTATACGAACGACTAACAGACATTTCATTTTTCGACCCTAGAAGTCGTCTCGGAAGCTGCAGAACTGATCAGTATTCACTGCATCACTGAAGTGACTGGAAGCATCGCCTGTTGTTGATTTAACTAACTTATTCCTTTTGACGTTTAAGCTGTCGTCTGTTAACCTCAGGAAACGAATGAGGGATGCGGGGGGGGGGGAGGCGAGAAATCTTTTTTGTCTCTCGTATTGATAGTGATCTTTTTTGACTTTAAGTAAGTGATTTTAAAAGTTTCCCAACAATCAGTAAAGAGTGAATGAACTGGCGGTTAAAACAGTTTTGTTGCCAAATATAAACTGCCCTTTCAAAATATTAGAGAATTTCCATGTATTGTCGATGAGAATATAACCTCGAAGCCATATAACTTTTAAAATATGCATTTAATGGAAAAATGTTATTGAAGATAAATTAAAGATCATAATCCAATATACTTAAATCTTGATTTTCAACACTCTTCATTCAGTAATTAAAGGGTTAGCGAAACTGGAATATTTAACAATGAATTATCTTGTTTTATAAACATTCCTTCAAAATTGTCTAATAATGAAATAATCATTACACAAACACCTAAAATGTAAATTTATTTTATTAAATGGTTTGAAACAATACTTATCAGATTTTGATTAATGTCTGAGGTAAACTCTTATGACGTATTAACTGTTGAGAAATATCCAGCTTCCATTACTATTTAAATACTTAACTAATATTGTTGAGAATCGAGATTCAATAGGTTTATGGTCTATATTTTCATCCTATTTTTCTTTTAAATACATGTTTCCGAAATTATACAACTTCCAGGACATTTTCCCATTGACATTTTTGTATTCTTCTACAGTAACTTACAGTAAAAATTTCAAAGTTTAAATTCAATGTGCTGCGGCCCTTTCAAGAAATGAACGTTAGTTTAAATCAGAGTTTTGCAAAGTATGGACAGCGAAGCTTTGTTCCAAAGCTTCGCTGTCCATACTTTGCAAAACTCTGATTTAAACTAAGGTTCATTTCTTTTATTTATTACTGAATAGTAAACGCATCATTTAGCCTTATTTCGATGATTTGAAAAAAAATTAAAATTTTAAAACCAAATGTAAATCTTACCTATGTACATTCAATTCTGTTTTTACGCTGTAGATAGGTTCCCGAAAAACCCGTGTAAAAAAATACAATGCATGCGAAAAAATAGAAGATTGGTTCCAGACGTGAAAACCCAGTACAAATAATAAGTTGTTTTCAAACAAATCATATCAAAATCTTCAATTAAATCTTTATTTGATTTTTATTTTATAAACTTATAAAGATAATTATATATACATATATAAAGTAAATTATCCTTCATAAAAAAATAATATGTCACTATTTCAAGAATACAAAAGCGCCAAAAAATATGACTTACATATGCTTATTAACTAGATTTAATTCGTTGTCACTTTCTGACAATAGACGCATTCGTTTGCGTAAGACTGGAATTAAATCGCTTTCATCGCTTGAAACATTTTGTCCGTCGTGTTCATACTCCAATGGTGAAATGCTCTCTGTGGCATGGGGAACCAAATTATCACTTGTTCCCAGTGATTCTGAAGTTTGATTAGTTTTGACAACGAACTCTGCAATCAATCTGTGAGATCCTGTTTTGACTAGATCTTTGTATAATTCTTGATGAGGCGCCATACATGACCCTTCTTTAATTAAACCTGCCGGTAGTAGAACCCCTACATCACCATCATTTCTTTCTTTTTCATCAGGAGTCTCAAGGACAACTTCTATAATTTCATCTTCGCTAAGAGCTTTGTCAACCAGCAATTCATCAATATCTGCAAACGATCAATCATCGAATCCTTCTCCACCAACTGCATATGCTAAAGTGATGATATTAAGATATTCAGTCGTACTTGGGGGTACAGGATCTTTGCTTTTTACACATTCTGGCCAAATAGCTTCCCAGCATGCGTTTAAAGTTGATGGTTTTATTCTGATAACGTCAATCCAGCATGTTTGATACAATCTAAAATAGAAAATTTCTTCCACACATCAATAACTGTTAGTGTTTTATCCTTATCAAGTTTATCAAAAATGTATTGCAATGTTCGTCTTACATAGTAAGTTTTAAATATGGCAATTATACCCTGGCCTAGTGATTGTATTAAGGAGGTCGTATTAGGCGGCAGAAAACAAAATTGCACATTTGGGTGTTCCAAAACGGGATGGCCAGGCGCATTGTCTATAATCAATAGAACTTTAAATTCGAGATTTTTTTTCCTTCAAATAGCTTTTAACTTCTGGAACAAAACATTTATGGAACCATTCATTAAAAATTTCTTTTGTAGCCCAGGTTTTTTTGTTTGCCATCCAATACACTGGCAATTTATTCAAATCCACACCTTTCATTGACCGTGGTCTTAGGGATCGATTGATGAGCAGCGGTTTCAGCATACGATCTCCTGAAGCGTTGCTGCAAAATAGAAAGGTCACACGATCCTTAGCTGTTTTAAAGGAACCAACAGTTTTTTGTGATTTTGCTACGTAGGTTCTACTCGGCATTTGTTACCAAAAAAGACCAGTTTCATCTGCATTCCAAACTTGATCAGGAATGTATCCACCATCTTCAATGATTTGGGCCAATTTTGGACAAAATTCTGTAGCAGCCGGTCATCTGCAGATGCAACTTCACCTTTTAGCTTTCCGTTATGAAACGCGTGTCTTTGAAGAAATTCTGCAAGCTAACCTGTACTTGCAGAAAATTCATAATTTTTGTTTAACTGAGCTGATGTGGTTGGTTCCATTTCTTGTATCTGCTTATATATTCGTAATGCCATCTATTTGATGGTATTTCCGTCTAGAGGTAATCTTTTTTTGCGAGTTATCTTCTATCCACGTTACTAGTTCCTTTTCCATCTTCACTTTTACAATATCACTCGTGTAGGATGACGACTTTTTTTTGTTCCAGAAAGTACAGATTTTCTAATAGCATCTTCATTTTTCTTCTTGGTTCTTAGAGTAGCTTCGTTCAAACCAAAATATTTACCTACGGATGTTGTACCTTTTCCAGTTGCAAGACGATCTAAAATTTGGATCTTATTATCCGAAGAGATAGCTTTCCTTTTCTGCTTTTGTATAGTTGAATTATCCGACATCGTGGTAAGGTTTAGAAAAAATATTTGAATTGTAGTTAATAAATCAGATGATGAAAAATTCCAAATTACCTATCAGAAAAAGTTAATAAATTTATATTACACAGAGAAAACTTCATAAACCAAACCAAAAATTATTTCGATTTCTTCTATTAAACATCTAAACACTTCTAACTTTAAACACGAAATGATTGACCAAGACTAACGTATGTATTGAAGATAAAATTGAGGGAAATTCCCGGAACTCAATGTTGCCACTTTATTCCGAATGAAGTAGGTTTTGTACAATTTTTCCATAAAATAGAGAATAAAATAAATTATTTTGGGGATTTTAATGCACAAAATGTGTAGCTATAGTATATTTTCAAAGTTAAGAAAATAAAATAAAAGCGGAAATTTATTATAATTTTAAAATCTAGGAATTTTTTCTTCAATGGGAATATTTTTTCAGAATTAAATTCAAATAGAGATTTTTAAAAAGGCACAGTTTGACCGTGTTAGATCAAAATAAATGGTATGAAAAGAAAATTGGAGTTTTTTTCTAAACTGTGTTAAATCAAAATCGTGTAAAAAAAAATCCATGTAAAAACAGAATTGGGTGTATTCCTTTATTTTCAAGAAAATTGACAGAGCCATTTTTCTCATATCCCAAATCATCGCTGGAAATAATTCTGCACCAATATCTATAATGAAATGTAATACTTCTTTCTTACATAATATCCTTAATAAATAAAACAAATAATAATCGTTCTGTTGGAATAAATAGTCCCTGTTGCAGTAAATGCAATTACTGAGTTAGAAGTAGAAAATATCAATATTAACTTTAAACTAACATTAAATAAGAAACCAGAAAATGTTATTAGACTAAACTACCGGTCAACAAGTTAGGTAATCAAACTCTCGGACAGCAAATATCTCATCCTTTATAGTTATCCAATCAAAGCACGCCACTTTCATCAAAGCAATAGTGATGCCATTCCACTGGAAATAATTTAAATTTCGTGTGCACATTATGGTGGTTGTTTGGAATTCTTGTGTGAATAAATTAATCAGCTCTTGAATGTATAAATTTTCATGCATATCGTCTCGTATAAAGTAAGCTTAACTCTATAATTCAGTTCAGGAAATTTGTAAGCAACATATCGCGATTCCTCGAGTGCCTCTCTGTTGGTTAGGATGTGAAGTTGAAAATGGAAATGTAATCAGGCGCAATAGAAATAGGAAGTGCACCAAAATAAAGCCTTGAAAATTACTTTTAGAGAATCTCGTGGAAATATTCCCTTTCAGTTATTTTACATATTTTACCTTAACATATACTAGCTGTATACGCAATCCAGAAATTCGATTTGAATCTGAGTTTAAGTAATGATTTCTTTTTTGTATTAAAACACCGTCTCTCACCTGAATAATACATCCTGAATTACAGAAAACAGCTTAGAGATAACGTATATATTATGCCAATGGAATGTCGCCTTCGCAATTCCCTAACTTTGAAAAGTATTTTTTAATCAAAAAATATCACTAGCTCACAATCAAATCTTTCTAAATCTAGTTTTTCAAAAATATTAGCTAAATATTTAAAGAGTCACGTAAGTTATAATGTACAACAATGGCATTGTCAGCCCGAAAAATGGGCGGGGGTGGCTCAGTCGGTAGCGCGCCAGGCTCGTAATCTGTAGTTCCCAGGTTCGAGTCCCAGCTGGGTCAGCGTTGAGATTTATCTCCGCAAAATTTCCCTGCCCTGCCCACGGTCAGTAGGCGACACCGATAGGCTTGAAAAGGCCGTCGTCCGTCGGATGGGACGTTAAGCCGTGGCCCCGTGTGCGGGAGAGCCATACCATGTGCACGTTAAAGAACAAATGATGATGAGATGGCCTTGACGGGAGGCTACCATCTGTCTCCCAACAGCTGTTCCAGTGGGTCCCCTCCCCCAACCTTCTCTGAGCCTTCGGGGTCCATGTGGCCTGGCCATTAAGCCCATGGTGTGCAAAAAAGTGACGCTCAGAGGTAAAACAACCCAACCCAGTCCGAAAAATTAATCTCAGAAGTTAATTTAATACATAAAAAAAAGTATTTATGGGTTTCTCTGTCTTTGTCAGCTGTTGCACTCAGCTTCCTAAAAAGCTAGAGCACCAAATTTTGCACGAAATTTCCTTTCACCCAGAAGACGAGTATAGACTACGTGCTGGAATAACCAAATCGGTATCGGCAAAGCCGAATTCCTCTAAATTCCCACAGACTTAATATTAACGGTTAGCGGTTAAAAACTAATGTGATCTCAGATGAACTTCTCGAAAGTCCCATGGACTTAACATTGGAGCGATTATTGAAAGCAATTCTCGCCATCTATCAAACTAAAAGAAGAGAGAGTTCAATTAATTTCTTTCTCCTTTCTCGTGATCAAGCCATTGCTTCAGAAATGACTAAATAAATATTTTAAGTCAGGATCGGAAAGGGAGAGAGAGGGGGGGGGAACGAGAGGGGCACGAGCTTTTTTGTCTCAACGTAGGCGAAAAACCTGAGCAACGCTGGGTAAATCTGCTAGTCAATCAAAAACAGCTCTTTGAACTAAATTTATTTCCTTAAGCTTGTATGATGTTCCATATTTCGTCTAAACATCAGGAAAACGATCAATATTCCATATCTCTTTAAATGTTGAATCAATATTGTTAAAATTCAAATTTTACAGAGATCTGATTGGAAGCTTTAATTTATTCCCATTCTTTCGAAAGCGACTTTTTCTCATAAAGATCTTATTTTGAAAGAAACAGAGCATTGAATGTTCTTTCCTATTAACATAATAAGCTCTTCGGACGAAAGATTAGTCACTCCTGATTAAAAGTCACCTAATAGCGCGTAACGCCTCCGTGCAACCGAAGAACAGCCGAAATCATGTCTGGCATGGATGCCATCAGTGTGCGGATGTAGTGCACATCAGTATTCATCCCCTCTTCCAGCAGCAAATGCCGCAGTTCGGCCAGATTGGCCGGATGGCTAAGACGGCACTTCCCTCGTTGCGCAAAATAGTCCCACAAGTTTTCTATGGGATTCAAATCTGGGGGTTTGACGGGCCAGTCGAGATGTTCGAAGGCTTCAGAATGCTCATCGTGCCAATCCAACACACTGCGAGCCCTGTGCACGCCACAATTGTCGTCTTGGAAGACTGGGGTATCCTTATGGTGTTCACTGTGCTCCAAGGCCATCGGTGTCCCCTACTGACCGTGGACAGCGCGGGAAATTTTGCGGAGATAAATCTCAACACTGACCCAGTTGCGACTCGAACCTGGGAACTGCAGATTACGAGCCTGGCGCGCTACCGACTGAGCCACCCCCGCCCCAACCGACCGAGGGAAAGGCGTGGAGTTTTGCGGAGATAAATATCGAGGCTTTCTTAGGTGGGACTGGAATCTGGGAACTGTAGATTACAAGCCTGGCGCGCTACTGGCTCAGCCATCTCCGTCACTAACCCACGGGCAAAAGCAAGCAACTTCCCAAGAAAAAAAAATATGGTAATATGATCAAAGTACCCCTCAAAAAATAAATCCGATTAAAAAACGCCAAAAATTAAACCACTGACGTGCAAATTATAATCTTGCTCAACATATAAATAAAAAATATATTTAACTGAAAAAGTCTGCAATATGTTACGTACCTAAGAGGCAATTTTACACCTTTATGCTACATAGAAAAGAAAAAATCTAAATTGCATGAAAAGTAAGACAAATTTCTGCCTATCTACGTCTCCCTCCCCCCCCCTCTAAAAACTTTCCAGGCTTACCCAAAACAATCCAGTAAACCGCCCACACGGTGACGCTGTCATATTGAACGCTTTTTCATTTACTCTACACATCTGACGTTCCATTATGCCACAAGTGATAACTCGTGGCGCCATCTATTGAGTTGAGCGATTGAAATGCAGCAGGAGTACCATAATTCGATTCATAGCCTGAATTATACCTATTATATCGTCGAGACAATGAAACTCATCATTTGGCGCTCCTGTGGTTTTGGAAGATCTTTAGGCGACGCGCTATCAATATCCAATCAAGCAGTCAATAATCGAAGAGAACGACAGACGCGCGAACCACTGATCATTCAGAATCACTAGAGTGTCAAATGCACAGTTTCAGTCTCCCTAGTGTAACTATTGCCTCTCCTGTACTCCACTGATGGCAGTGGGAAGACGCTGAGACTGCGTAGTCGATAAGTCAGGTGATTGACTAGTGCTTGAGAAGTCATTACTTGTGCTGATGACTGAGGACTGCATCAACTGCTCGACTACATCACTGAAAGTTATTTGAATGTCATTTCGACTTCCTCACATAGCTACCAAATTTTACACAATTATTGTATTTAAAGAGTAAATATATGCTTTCTATTTGCGTCAATTTTGACAGAGTTAGTAAAAATGCAACATCATTTAATAGTATGCTTTAAACCTACCGTTAACTCTTTTTTCTTACATATAGTTGTCAGGAATCCGTAGGATTCTCACGATTTTATAAGTTGAACGCAGAAATCTGATATTCTAGCCCGGGGTTCTTAAAACTTGTCCGGAAGTTCCCCCGACATTGATGGCTTGTTGCGATGGCAACCGTTACTGCTGCTGCAGATCGACTCTTCTTCGACGCATCGGTTGCTATAGCAACCGTTTTTGCTCTCGGTGCTCTGCAAACTCCTTTGCTTGTTTTATTGGCTTATCTGGCCACCTTGGTCATTGTTCTTTCTGCAATATTTCTCTGTCGAAACTTTTGGACTGACACGAATTTGTTGTCGGAAATAACCTAAACATAAACCGGAAGGAGTACATTCTAAAAGAAATAAGTTGTAACAGAAAGAGTGTGGCATTGTTTTTATGTTCGTAATGCGGCATAAAAAAATTCCAGATTGTGTAAAATTTTATACTCTATTACCATTTAAAAATTATACATTGCAAATCTTGTCCAGTTTCGTCCATTGTTTAATTAGAGCTGCATCGCATACATCACAAACCATCTCATATTCTTACATCATAAATCTCCATAACGTGTTGTTCCATAATTTCAATTTTCATCAAATCTTTATTCTAGAATACTGGTTCAGAACCTTTTTGAGCTCAGTGCTTCTGTAAATTTACGTAACAATGAGAAAGAGATTAGTTGCTACACTACAAGAGTATCAAAAGAAAAAGATCTTTTTCTTATACTTGTTTACAATGCATCTAAGTTTCACTACTCTAACTAACCCTAGAAAGAACCAAACTATTATACAGTCTAATTTCAATCTTTCGGTGTATACGCCTGTCTCTCCACAATCTCCATAGATTCTCTCCCAACCCTCGCTGGGATTATCAAAAGAAAAAGAACGATAATGGAAAGAGATAATAGAACCAGTTGAAGTTATTCTCTGCAAATAAGAGTTCTCTGCTTCTCGTCTGTGCACGAAACACTTATTTTTATGCATATACTGAAAAAACAAAACGGAAAATTTTTATGCCTAAAACTTAATTTAAAATAATCTGAAAAAAGTATTATGTAAAACAATGTTTAAACTGAAATATCCATTAAACGTTTATTTTAAAAAAGAAAGATTCAATATTACTTTAACATTTCAAATACATACATAATTCTCAACAGCCACGAGCTACAGAGCAAGAGCCAGACTCTATAATTTAATTCTTGAAATATATCTATCTTGAATAGGATCTATTCCCTTAAGCATTAATTTACAGCATCTAGCGAGTGCAGATAGGCTATTACTTATTACAGAAGTAATAAAAATTTTTATCTACGGAGGATATTCAAAAAAGTTTTTGACACTTGTCTATAGATTTTTCTCTCATTCCTCATAAGATAATGAGCTGCGACTGAGAGCTTGTCTAAGCTTGTCGTTACGTGTTAAAAACAAAGTCCGTATCGTCATTTCTCTCTTCGCTGGCAGCACGTAAATTTCGGTCTGCGAAATGTCTGCGTTGTTGTCATGAAACGTACGAAAGACGGGGAAAGATTTTACAATTTCACAAGAATGCAGCTGGAGGACGACGCGAAAAAAATTCATGACGATTTATCACAAGTATATGGGGATCCTGGCTGTTCATATGGCACTGTTACGGGATGGATGCGCAAATTCAGAGAAGGACGGCAGAGCCTTCAGAACCTCCCTCGTGCAAGAAGACCGAAGGATAACGTGAACGAGAGAACCATCGCTGCTGTTCGTGAACTCATTCAGGAAAACAAACACATCACCTTCCAGGTAATAAGTTTAGATGTGTAGCGATTGGCAGCGTGGAAACGATTATTCATCAACATTTGAAGTTTCGAAATATCTGTGTCAAATGAGTACCCAACAAACTGACAAACACCAACCTTTTTTTTGCCCGAAATGGTTAAGGAGCAGCATCCAATAACAGGCGTGTCAAGGGATCTCTTTCTCCATAACTTATAAAATAATTTTTCTGGAATAGTGTAATTGAAGGTGAACTCAATCAAATCTATCTAAATCTAATTTTCAACAATATTCTTTCCATATTTAAAGAGTCATGGAAGTTTCTACATTTAACAATAGCAAAGCAAAAGTAAGAATTTACGTCAGAAGTTAATTGAAACTTAATAAATATTATTACAAAGTAGCATGGGCGTCGGCAGAAAATTTTCCAGAGGGAGGGCAAAGCTTGGAGACAAATAATTACATCAATAAATTTTTATTTAATTGTTTAATTTTTTCATCATCATCATCATCATCATCCTCAAGCAGCCATGGGCTACGGAGGTCTAACCAGACCACGCAGTTTAATTCTCCAAGCATATCTGTCCTGAGCTACATCTGCTGCATCTTGCCACTGCACACCAATTCTAACAAGGTCCTGTTTGACATTGTCTGCCCACCGCATCCTATGTCTCCCCTTCTTTCTGAGGCCTTTAGGCACACTGTTCATAACCCTATTCACTAATCTATAATTATTCATACGGGCAACATGGCCAAACCAGCGGAGTCTCTCTCTGCACAATATGCTGCTTAAAGGAGAATGCAGACTACTTTGCCTAACCTCATCATTAGTTACAAAGTTAAACCACCTAATACCCAAGATACTGCGTAAGCATCTAGAATCAAAAGCATGATGCTTTTGATGCTTTTAATTTTTTAGGGTTTTTTTTTTTCACAAGTAGATTATAGAATACAGTATTGCATCAATGCAAAAACACATACATAATGTATATAAATTACGTTTAAATTGTTACGATTATAATTTGTAGAATTTTTTCTCGATCCCAGGGGGGGAAATGCCTCGTTTGTCCCCCTCTGCGGACGCCCATGTAAAGTAGTTAATAAAATAAATATGTACTTCAGAATCGAAAAATCTTTTCATTATTTGTTAACTTTTATTTTTCTTAGGACTGACAGCGCTGCTGTTATACAGGGTGAATCTGAAAAAGTGGGCAAAACTTTACGGGGTGGTAGAACGCAGCTATACGAGCAATATTCGTCATAGAAAATATGGGCGGAACGCAAACGGCGAGCCGCTATGTGGCGTTGGAAATGGTATAAAAGGGTCGGTCCTCGCACCCAACGGCATTTCTACCGTGGATTGCCGAGAGGATGGCTGGTTATACTAACCACGAAATGGCGGATATGCACTTTGTGTACGGTGCGGCGGACGGGAATGCAAGTGAGGACCGACCCTTTTATACCATTTCCAACGCCACCTAGCGGCGAGCCGTTTGCGTTCCGACCATACATTCTATGATGAATATTGCTCGTATAGCTGCGTTCTACCACCCCGTAAAGTTTTGCCCACTTTTTCAGATTCACCCTGTATATTTCAGCTTCCATAACACTTTATATACTTACTGAATATTTTTGAAATCTAGTATTTAGATAAGATTGTGTAAGCCTTTGATTTACCCTCAGTCATATCTTGTCATAAGAAGCTTATTTAAAAATCATCGAATTTTGGGCTTTCTACTAGAATAATATCAAGAATCTCTATTTTTTTCTCTCTTTTTTTATGCTATATATATATATCGCTCCCCCTCCGCCTTTGGGGAAGGTAGAAATTTTCTAAGAGAATACAATCAACTGCTGAACATGAAATGTAAATTTATTGATATTTTATCATTCTTTTAATTAAAATTCACCTGTAACTTCTTTTTTTTCACTCACTGTCTAAATGGCCAGGTCACAAGACCCCGAGGGCTCAGAGAAGGTTGGGGGGGGGGGGAGCTCCCACTGGAACAGCTGTTGCGAGACAGACACCGTCAAGGTCATCCAGCGTGTTGTTTAACTTGCACAGTGTGTGACTCTCCAGATGGCGGTGCCGCAGCTTAGCGTCAATTCTGAAGGACGGGATACTTTCCAAGCCCCTGAGTGTTCCCTACTGACCGAGAGCGAGGCACGGGTTTAGCGGAGATAAATCTCAACGCTGGCCCAGGTGGGCCTCGAACCTGAAGATTATAAACCTGGCGCGTTACCAACCCAGCCACAAAACACTGAAAGAATTATATATATTATTATAAAATACGGAAATAGTACTTATATTAAAAAGAGTATTACTCGTCAAGTAGTTCTAAACCATTAAGATCAGAACTAAACCAGAAAGATTTTGAAATTATCTTTGCAGACAGGGTAATGGAGAATGTTTTAAAGTCACCAGATGACAAATAGAGCGGTTGTTATTTTAACCTCAAAGCCGTATCATTTTAGATTTATTACCCTTAATGCCCATATTTTTTCATACTTTTTATTTAAGTTGCGTTCCAATTACAGGCAGTTTGAAACCAAAGAAGTGATCGATCAGAATACACGAACCATCCAGTGACGTGTAAAATCGGGTTTGTGGTTTCGAACATCCATTATTTTAACAACGTTTTGAACTTTGTTATGTGATCGGCGCTTTTCGTAATTTTCAGGCGCTGGTTTACGCACAGGAGAAATCTAAAAATAACTGCACTGCATAATATTTCAAAATAGATGCTTACACTACCAATCACACTTAATTCCTGCTTCTGATATAAGAAACGAGAGGGAAGAATAAGTAGAACCTGTTGCAAGAATTCCAGTTAAGTGGAATGTTTACCAATGTTGCTGGGCGCCATCAGAATTATTTATGATGTCTATAATTGTATAAGTAGTGTAGCTAGTTATCCTGAAGGAGATCATCACTGCTTAACGCTTCCTTACAACAGTGAGACTCAAACTTTTTTTGCTCACGGCACACTATTTTTCGCTGTGAATACTCGCTGCATATTAAAAATTTAAGTTGGCAACACAAACTTAAGACAGACTCGCAATTTCAAGAGACTCGCACATGCACAGTTTGCCTTGAATAATAGTCATTTCTATGGAGTCGTTTATAAATGCAGAGGTATTTTGTTCAGGTTCTGACGAGTATTGAGGTTAGTGCCTCTACATCGTACGTGCTATGGGCATGTTTTGTGTTGATTTTGGTTTAAATATTAAAATTTTATATGAATAAGTTTTTGATTCAACGGAAAAAGTTAAATGAAGATTCAGTGACAGAAAGTAGCAAGAAAATGGTTTATAAATTTCCTTTTATCTGCAATATCATCCGGAATTTCGCGTCACACCCTTTAAAGGATCATTGACTTACACAGACGGAATGATCCTTGATGGTCGTTGAGGAAGAAACAATAGTTACAGTGAATACCACCTATGATCCTTAAGAAAAAGGAACAGAAATTAAAACGGTAGGAATACAAATCGAAAACCATTGATTTTCGTTGTGAAAGAAATTATTTTGAAATCCATCGGTGACCATTTGTAAGCAGACATTAGACCTCGTAAAACTCAAGATGATGATCGTTGGCAAAGAAAGGAAAATTTTTTGTCCCACGATCACCATTCTTGATCTTGATTTGAAGATGAAATCTATTGTAAAACGCGAGATGATGATCGTTGAAAAGGAAACGAAAACCGTTGTTGAAACACAGATGATGATTGATGAAAGAGAAATGAAAATCATCGTTAAAACAAAGATGATGATTGTTGAAAAGGAAACTAAAACTTGATATCGGTAAGAAAATCAAGTCATACTGAAAACGCTTTATAATGATTGTCGAAAAAGAACTTAAACCCAAGATGATAATTGTTGGGCGGCATTGCACATAGCTGTCCATTGCTGTGCACAAATAGGCAAAATTTTTCCATAATAAAATAAGCATTGAAATATAATTTATATATAGATAAAATCAATGAAAGATTATGTCTTAAAATTCCAATGATTGCTATTTATTTTTAAAATGCAAATCATCTTTAAATTGGATAATGTACCTTTAATCGTAATTTTATTTATTCTACTTCATGAACACCTAATTCAACTTGACAGGTTTATGCTGCTTCATTTTTTTTTTTGCAATTTGAGCTGAAGGTATGGCTTGTATGATGATTTTGTTTCAATATGGGCAACACATCAGACGTGTTAATCAGGGTGAGAGTGGGGAGGATTTCGCATCGTTTCGAAATATTTAGCATATTTTTGATTTTCTGCGATTGATTGCATTTACACTACCAGAGACGGAGTTGGCTAAAATGGTAGAGTGTCAAGTTCGTATATCTGTAGTTCCCAGGTTCGAGTCCCAAATGTGCTTGCGTTGAAATTTATTTCCGCAAAACGCCCCCACCCTGCCCTTGGTCAGAAAGGAGACTACGATGGGCTTGGAAAAGCTGCCGTCCGTCGGATGGGACGTTAAGTCGTGGCCCATGTGCGAGAGAATGCACGCTAATGAACACGCTGGATGGCCTTGAAGGGAGACTACCATCTGTCTCCCTACAGCTGTTCAGTGGGTCTCTTCCTCCAACCTTCTCTAAGCCCTCAGGTCCTTTTGACCTCGTCCGAGGAGGGGGGGGGGGAGGACTCAGTCGGTATCGCACCAGGCTCGTAATCTACAGTTCCCAGGTTTGAGTACCGCCTGGACCAGCGTTGAGATTTATTCCGCAAAACTCTCCGCCCTTCCCTCGGTCAGTAGCAGACACCGATGAGCTAGAAAAGACCGCCGTCCGTCGGATGGGACATTAAGCTGTGGTTCCGTGTGTTGAAGAGCCATACCCTCTGCACGTTAAAGAACACGCTGGATGACATTGACGGAAGGATACTAACTGCCTCCTAACAGTTGTCCAGTGGGTCCCCAACCTTCTCTGAGTCCTCGGGGTCCTTGTGACCTGGCTATTTAGCCAGCTGTGTGCAAAAACAGTACAGCTCAGAGGTAAAACAACAATGGCATTTTCACTGTAGTAGGAATTTCAACTGCTTTTGTCTGAAATAAATTAATATGAATTGCCTTTGAAATTAAACAATCCTGTAAAATTTAAATTGGAATGTAAAAGGAGATCAATTCCGTGCCAATTTCGCGGGACAAAGAGATGAATTAAAAAAGGTGCAGTGAGCGGAAAACAGAACATTACCCATTCAGGCAAAATTTTGCTGCTCTTAGTATTATTTCTGAATTCTAATTTATTGCCTGTTTTCTGTGAGATGATTCTAGTAGGAAGCGATGCTCGTGCGACAGGACTATCTGGTCCCTGGGCGATCCTGTCACTCAGAGGCGGTTTCTATAGCAACGAGCAGACTTACAGGGGGTATTAAACGGCGTCGGATGACTGCCCACCTCGGTCTCTCGTGCTAGGGTTAGCGAACAATCCACTTTTGCAGCGCAGAGCTTTTCTCGCGCAACCGCTGGCAAACTGGTTTCCACTGCATCTTCTGTTCAGTTCAATTTTCGATATTCTGAACTGCGCGAGGAAGTTGAAACTCGAAGCCATTGATGGGAACGCCGGCAGCAGTTATGAGGGATGTTTCGTGCCTGACACACTTCATTAAATCGACAAGATAGCAATTTAATCGCAATTTCAATGAGGTGTTGGGACATGTCGAGAATAGGAAAGTTTAAAGACGCTTCGAAACAGAACCCAAATGTGCTTCCCTTTCAAAAATGGATTTTTGTTCTGAACAACTGTAGGGAGACAGATGGTAGCCTCCCTTCAAGGCCATCCAGCGTGTTCATTAGCGTGCATTCTCTCGCACTGGGCCACGGCTTAATGTCCCATCCGACAGAGATGTGCAGAGAGAGACGGTCTCTCCCTCCATATTGTGTTGCTCAAAGAAGTTTGATGACTCCTTTGCCTAACCTCTTCATTACTTACAAAGTTGAACTATCTAATACCCAAGATACTGCGTAAGCTTCTAGAATCAAAAGCATCAAAATTATATAATATATGGCTAAAATATAATTATACAAAAACAAATGTTTCGGATTTCAAAGTAGGTAGACAAGTTTGATATTTCGTGTAAGACAAAAGGGATGGGTGGACCGGATAATTGGATAAGGATGGGACTATTATAGTTGAATAGAAAAGGTGTGCAGCAAAATCTCTACTCTCCGATGGCAACACCCTCTTCCTTCTTTATTACCTAACACTTTTCTCTCTACTCTCCGACGGCAACACCCTCTTCCTTCTTTACTACCTAACACTTTTCTCTCTACTCTCTGACGGCAACACCCTCTTCCTTCTTTATTACCTAACACTTTTCTCTCTATTATCCGATGGCAACACCCTCTTCCTTCTTTATTACCTAACACTTTTCTCTCTATTCTCCGATGGCAACACCCTCTTCCTTCTTTATTACCTAACACTTTTCTCTCTACTCTCCGACGGCAACACCCTCTTCCTTCTTTATTACCTAACACTTTTCTCTCTACTCTCCGACGGCAACACCCTCTTCCTTCTTTATTACCTAACACTTTTCTCTCTACTCTCCGACGGCAACACCCTCTTCCTTCTTTATTACCTAACACTTTTCTCTCTACCCTCCGACGGCAACAACCTCTTCCTTCTTTACTACCTAACACTTTTCTCTCTACTCTCTGACGGCAACACCCTCTTCCTTCTTTATTACCTAACACTTTTCTCTCTATTATCCGATGGCAACACCCTCTTCCTTCTTTATTACCTAACACTTTTCTCTCTATTCTCCAATGGCAACACCCTCTTCCTTCTTTATTACCTAACACTTTTCTCTCTACTCTCCGACGGCAACACCCTCTTCCTTCTTTATTACCTAACACTTTTCTCTCTACTCTCCGACGGCAACACCCTCTTCCTTCTTTATTACCTAACACTTTTCTCTCTACTCTCCGACGGCAACACCCTCTTCCTTCTTTATTACCTAACACTTTTCTCTCTATTATCCGATGGCAACACCCTCTTCCTTCTTTATTACCTAACACTTTTCTCTCTATTCTCCGATGGCAACACCCTCTTCCTTCTTTATTACCTAACACTTTTCTCTCTACTCTCCGACGGCAACACCCTCTTCCTTCTTTATTACCTAACACTTTTCTCTCTAATCTCCGACGGCAACACCCTCTTCCTTCTTTATTACCTAACACTTTTCTCTCTACTCTCCGACGGCAACACCCTCTTCCTTCTTTATTACCTAACACTTTTCTCTCTACTCTCCGACGGCAACACCCTCTTCCTTCTTTACTACCTAACACTTTTCTCTCTACTCTCTGACGGCAACACCCTCTTCCTTCTTTATTACCTAACACTTTTCTCTCTATTATCCGATGGCAACACCCTCTTCCTTCTTTATTACCTAACACTTTTCTCTCTATTCTCCAATGGCAACACCCTCTTCCTTCTTTATTACCTAACACTTTTCTCTCTACTCTCCGACGGCAATGCCCTCTTCCTTCTTTATTACCTAACACTTTTCTCTCTACTCTCCGACGGCAACACCCTCTTCCTTCTTTACTACCTAACACTTTTCTCTCTACTCTCTGACGGCAACACCCTCTTCCTTCTTTATTACCTAACACTTTTCTCTCTATTATCCGATGGCAACACCCTCTTCCTTCTTTATTACCTAACACTTTTCTCTCTATTCTCCGATGGCAACACCCTCTTCCTTCTTTATTACCTAACACTTTTCTCTCTACTCTCCGACGGCAACACCCACTTCCTTCTTTATTACCTAACACTTTTCTCTCTACTCTCCGACGGCAACGCCCTCTTCCTTCTTTATTACCTAACACTTTTCTCTCTATTCTCCGATGGCAACACCCTCTTCTTTATTTATTACCTAACACTTTTCTCTCTACTCTCCGACGGCAACGCCCTCTTCCTTCTTTATTACCTAACACTTTTCTCTCTATTCTCCGATGGCAACACCCTCTTCCTTCTTTATTACCTAACACTTTTCTCTCTACTCTCCGACGGCAACACCCTCTTCCTTCTTTACTACCTAACACTTTTCTCTCTACTCTCCGACGGCAACACCCTCTTCCTTCTTTACTACCTAACACTTTTCTCTCTACTCTCCGACGGCAACACCCTCTTCCTTCTTTATTACCTAACACTTTTCTCTCTACTCTCTGACGGCAACACCCTCTTCCTTCTTTATTACCTAACACTTTTCTCTCTACTCTCCGACGGCAACACCCTCTTCCTTCTTTATTACCTAACACTTTTCTCTCTATTCTCCGATGGCAACACCCTCTTCCTTCTTTATTACCTAACACTTTTCTCTCTACTCTCCGACGGCAACACCCTCTTCCTTCTTTACTACCTAACACTTTTCTCTCTACTCTCCGACGGCAACACCCTCTTCCTTCTTTATTACCTAACACTTTTCTCTCTACTCTCTGACGGCAACACCCTCTTCCTTCTTTATTACCTAACACTTTTCTCTCTATTATCCGATGGCAACACCCTCTTCCTTCTTTATTACCTAACACTTTTCTCTCTACTCTCCGATGGCAACACCCTCTTCCTTCTTTATTACCTAACACTTTTCTCTCTACTCTCCGACGGCAACGCCCTCTTACTTCTTTATTACCTAACACTTTTCTCTCTACTCTCCGACGGCAACACCCTCTTCCTTCTTTATTACCTAACACTTTTCTCTCTACTCTCCGACGGCAACACCCTCTTCCTTCTTTATTACCTAACACTTTTCTCTCTACTCTCTGACGGCAACACCCTCTTCCTTCTTTATTACCTAACACTTTTCTCTCTATTATCCGATGGCAACACCCTCTTCCTTCTTTATTACCTAACACTTTTCTCTCTATTCTCCGATGGCAACACCCTCTTCCTTCTTTATTACCTAACACTTTTCTCTCTACTCTCCGACGGCAACGCCCTCTTCCTTCTTTATTACCTAACACTTTTCTCTCTACTCTCCGACGGCAACACCCTCTTCCTTCTTTATTACCTAACACTTTTCTCTCTATTCTCCGATGGCAACACCCTCTTCCTTCTTTATTACCTAACACTTTTCTCTCTACTCTCCGACGGCAACACCCTCTTCCTTCTTTACTACCTAACACTTTTCTCTCTACTCTCCGACGGCAACACCCTCTTCCTTCTTTATTACCTAACACTTTTCTCTCTATTATCCGATGGCAACACCCTCTTCCTTCTTTATTACCTAACACTTTTCTCTCTATTCTCCGATGGCAACACCCTCTTCCTTCTTTATTACCTAACACTTTTCTCTCTACTCTCCGACGGCAACACCCTCTTCCTTCTTTATTACCTAACACTTTTCTCTCTACTCTCCGACGGCAACACCCTCTTCCTTCTTTATTACCTAACACTTTTCTCTCTACTCTCCGACGGCAACAACCTCTTCCTTCTTTATTACCTAACACTTTTCTCTCTACTCTCAGACGGCAACACCCTCTTCCTTCTTTATTACCTAACACTTTTCTCTCTATTATCCGATGGCAACACCCTCTTCCTTCTTTATTACCTAACACTTTTCTCTCTACTCTCCGACGGCAACACTCTCTTCCTTCTTTATTACCTAACACTTTTCTCTCTACTCTCCGACGGCAACACCCTCTTCCTTCTTTATTACCTAACACTTTTCTCTCTACTCTCCGACGGCAACAACCTCTTCCTTCTTTATTACCTAACACTTTTCTCTCTACTCTCTGACGGCAACACCCTCTTCCTTCTTTATTACCTAACACTTTTCTCTCTATTATCCGATGGCAACACCCTCTTCCTTCTTTATTACCTAACACTTTTCTCTCTATTCTGCGATGGCAACACCCTCTTCCTTCTTTATTACCTAACACTTTTCTCTCTACTCTCCGACAGCAACACCCTCTTCCTTCTTTATTACCTAACACTTTTCTCTCTACTCTCCGACGGCAACGCCCTCTTCCTTCTTTATTACCTAACACTTTTCTCTCTATTCTCCGATGGCAACACCCTCTTCCTTCTTTATTACCTAACACTTTTCTCTCTACTCTCCGACGGCAACACCCTCTTCCTTCTTTATTACCTAACACTTTTCTCTCTACTCTCCGAAGCAACACCCTCTTCCTTCTTTATTACCTAACACTTTTCTCTCTACTCTCCGACGGCAACGCCCTTTTCCTTCTTTATTACCTAACACTTTTCTCTCTATTCTCCGATGGCAACACCCTCTTCCTTCTTTATTACCTAACACTTTTCTCTCTACTCTCCGACGGCAACACCCTCTTCCTTCTTTATTACCTAACACTTTTCTCTCTACTCTCCGAAGCAACACCCTCTTCCTTCTTTATTACCTAACACTTTTCTTTCTACTCTCCGACAGCAACGCCCTCTTCCTTCTTTATTACCTAACACTTTTCTCTCTATTCTCCGATGGCAACACCCTCTTCCTTCTTTATTACCTAACACTTTTCTCTCTACTCTCCGACGGCAACACCCTCTTCCTTCTTTATTACCTAACACTTTTCTCTCTACTCTCCGACGGCAACAACCTCTTCCTTCTTTATTACCTAACACTTTTCTCTCTACTCTCAGACGGCAACACCCTCTTCCTTCTTTATTACCTAACACTTTTCTCTCTATTATCCGATGGCAACACCCTCTTCCTTCTTTATTACCTAACACTTTTCTCTCTACTCTCCGACGGCAACACTCTCTTCCTTCTTTATTACCTAACACTTTTCTCTCTACTCTCCGACGGCAACACCCTCTTCCTTCTTTATTACCTAACACTTTTCTCTCTACTCTCCGACGGCAACAACCTCTTCCTTCTTTATTACCTAACACTTTTCTCTCTACTCTCTGACGGCAACACCCTCTTCCTTCTTTATTACCTAACACTTTTCTCTCTATTATCCGATGGCAACACCCTCTTCCTTCTTTATTACCTAACACTTTTCTCTCTATTCTGCGATGGCAACACCCTCTTCCTTCTTTATTACCTAACACTTTTCTCTCTACTCTCCGACAGCAACACCCTCTTCCTTCTTTATTACCTAACACTTTTCTCTCTACTCTCCGACGGCAACGCCCTCTTCCTTCTTTATTACCTAACACTTTTCTCTCTATTCTCCGATGGCAACACCCTCTTCCTTCTTTATTACCTAACACTTTTCTCTCTACTCTCCGACGGCAACACCCTCTTCCTTCTTTATTACCTAACACTTTTCTCTCTACTCTCCGAAGCAACACCCTCTTCCTTCTTTATTACCTAACACTTTTCTCTCTACTCTCCGACGGCAACGCCCTTTTCCTTCTTTATTACCTAACACTTTTCTCTCTATTCTCCGATGGCAACACCCTCTTCCTTCTTTATTACCTAACACTTTTCTCTCTACTCTCCGACGGCAACACCCTCTTCCTTCTTTATTACCTAACACTTTTCTCTCTACTCTCCGAAGCAACACCCTCTTCCTTCTTTATTACCTAACACTTTTCTTTCTACTCTCCGACAGCAACGCCCTCTTCCTTCTTTATTACCTAACACTTTTCTCTCTATTCTCCGATGGCAACACCCTCTTCCTTCTTTATTACCTAACACTTTTCTCTCTACTCTCCGACGGCAACACCCTCTTCCTTCTTTACTACCTAACACTTTTCTCTCTACTCTCCGACGGCAACACCCTCTTCCTTCTTTATTACCTAACACTTTTCTCTCTACTCTCTGACGGCAACACCCTCTTCCTTCTTTATTACCTAACACTTTTCTCTCTACTCTCCGACGGCAACACCCTCTTCCTTCTTTATTACCTAACACTTTTCTCTTTACTCTCCGACGGCAACACCCTCTTCCTTCTTTATTACCTAACACTTTTCTCTCTACTCTCCGACGGCAACACCCTCTTCCTTCTTTATTACCTAACACTTTTCTCTCTACTCTCCGAAGCAACACCCTCTTCCTTCTTTATTACCTAACACTTTTCTTTCTACTCTCCGACAGCAACGCCCTCTTCCTTCTTTATTACCTAACACTTTTCTCTCTATTCTCCGATGGCAACACCCTCTTCCTTCTTTACTACCTAACACTTTTCTCTCTACTCTCCGACGGCAACACCCTCTTCCTTCTTTACTACCTAACACTTTTCTCTCTACTCTCCGACGGCAACACCCTCTTCCTTCTTTATTACCTAACACTTTTCTCTCTACTCTCTGACGGCAACACCCTCTTCCTTCTTTATTACCTAACACTTTTCTCTCTACTCTCCGACGGCAACACCCTCTTCCTTCTTTATTACCTAACACTTTTCTCTTTACTCTCCGACGGCAACACCCTCTTCCTTCTTTATTACCTAACACTTTTCTCTCTACTCTCTGACGGCAACACCCTCTTCCTTCTTTATTACCTAACACTTTTCTCTCTATTATCCGATGGCAACACCCTCTTCCTTCTTTATTACCTAACACTTTTCTCTCTATTCTGCGATGGCAACACCCTCTTCCTTCTTTATTACCTAACACTTTTCTCTCTACTCTCCGACAGCAACACCCTCTTCCTTCTTTATTACCTAACACTTTTCTCTCTACTCTCCGACGGCAACGCCCTCTTCCTTCTTTATTACCTAACACTTTTCTCTCTATTCTCCGATGGCAACACCCTCTTCCTTCTTTATTACCTAACACTTTTCTCTCTACTCTCCGACGGCAACACCCTCTTCCTTCTTTATTACCTAACACTTTTCTCTCTACTCTCCGAAGCAACACCCTCTTCCTTCTTTATTACCTAACACTTTTCTCTCTACTCTCCGACGGCAACGCCCTTTTCCTTCTTTATTACCTAACACTTTTCTCTCTATTCTCCGATGGCAACACCCTCTTCCTTCTTTATTACCTAACACTTTTCTCTCTACTCTCCGACGGCAACACCCTCTTCCTTCTTTATTACCTAACACTTTTCTCTCTACTCTCCGAAGCAACACCCTCTTCCTTCTTTATTACCTAACACTTTTCTTTCTACTCTCCGACAGCAACGCCCTCTTCCTTCTTTATTACCTAACACTTTTCTCTCTATTCTCCGATGGCAACACCCTCTTCCTTCTTTATTACCTAACACTTTTCTCTCTACTCTCCGACGGCAACACCCTCTTCCTTCTTTACTACCTAACACTTTTCTCTCTACTCTCCGACGGCAACACCCTCTTCCTTCTTTATTACCTAACACTTTTCTCTCTACTCTCTGACGGCAACACCCTCTTCCTTCTTTATTACCTAACACTTTTCTCTCTACTCTCCGACGGCAACACCCTCTTCCTTCTTTATTACCTAACACTTTTCTCTTTACTCTCCGACGGCAACACCCTCTTCCTTCTTTATTACCTAACACTTTTCTCTCTACTCTCCGACGGCAACACCCTCTTCCTTCTTTATTACCTAACACTTTTCTCTCTACTCTCCGAAGCAACACCCTCTTCCTTCTTTATTACCTAACACTTTTCTTTCTACTCTCCGACAGCAACGCCCTCTTCCTTCTTTATTACCTAACACTTTTCTCTCTATTCTCCGATGGCAACACCCTCTTCCTTCTTTATTACCTAACACTTTTCTCTCTACTCTCCGACGGCAACACCCTCTTCCTTCTTTACTACCTAACACTTTTCTCTCTACTCTCCGACGGCAACACCCTCTTCCTTCTTTATTACTTAACACTTTTCTCTCTACTCTCTGACGGCAACACCCTCTTCCTTCTTTATTACCTAACACTTTTCTCTCTACTCTCCGACGGCAACACCCTCTTCCTTCTTTATTACCTAACACTTTTCTCTTTACTCTCCGACGGCAACACCCTCTTCCTTCTTTATTACCTAACACTTTTCTCTCTACTCTCCGACGGCAACACCCTCTTCCTTCTTTATTACCTAACACTTTTCTCTCTACTCTCCGAAGCAACACCCTCTTCCTTCTTTATTACCTAACACTTTTCTCTCTACTCTCCGACAGCAACGCCCTCTTCCTTCTTTATTACCTAACACTTTTCTCTCTATTCTCCGATGGCAACACCCTCTTTCTTCTTTATTACCTAACACTTTTCTCTCTACTCTCCGACGGCAACACCCTCTTCCTACTTTATTACCTAACACTTTTCTCTCTACTCTCCGATGGCAACGCCCTCTTCCTTCTTTATTACCTAACACTTTTCTCTCTATTCTCCGATGGCAACACCCTCTTCCTTCTTTATTACCTAACACTTTTCTCTCTAATCTCCGACGGCAACACCCTCTTCCTTCTTTATTACCTAACACTTTTCTCTCTACTCTCCGACGGCAACACCCTCTTCCTTCTTTATTACCTAACACTTTTCTCTCTACTCTCCGACGGCAACGCCCTCTTCCTTCTTTATTACCTAACACTTTTCTCTCTATTCTCCGATGGCAACACCCTCTTCCTTCTTTATTACCTAACACTTTTCTCTCTACTCTCCGACGGCAACACCCTCTTCCTTCTTTACTACCTAACACTTTTCTCTCTACTCTCCGACGGCAACACCCTCTTCCTTCTTTATTACCTAACACTTTTCTCTCTACTCTCTGACGGCAACACCCTCTTCCTTCTTTATTACCTAACACTTTTCTCTCTATTATCCGATGGCAACACCCTCTTCCTTCTTTATTACCTAACACTTTTCTCTCTATTCTCCGATGGCAACACCCTCTTCCTTCTTTATTACCTAACACTTTTCTCTCTATTCTCCGATGGCAACACCCTCTTCCTTCTTTATTACCTAACACTTTTCTCTCTACTCTCCGACGGCAACACCCTCTTCCTTCTTTATTACCTAACACTTTTCTCTCTACTCTCCGACGGCAACACCCTCTTCCTTCTTTATTACCTAACACTTTTCTCTCTACTCTCCGACGGCAACACCCTCTTCCTTCTTTATTACCTAACACTTTTCTCTCTACTCTCAGACGGCAACACCCTCTTCCTTCTTTACTACCTAACACTTTTCTCTCTACTCTCTGACGGCAACACCCTCTTCCTTCTTTATTACCTAACACTTTTCTCTCTATTATCCGATGGCAACACCCTCTTCCTTCTTTATTACCTAACACTTTTCTCTCTATTCTCCGATGGCAACACCCTCTTCCTTCTTTATTACCTAACACTTTTCTCTCTACTCTCCGACGGCAACACCCTCTTCCTTCTTTATTACCTAACACTTTTCTCTCTATTCTCCGATGGCAACACCCTCTTCCTTCTTTATTACCTAACACTTTTCTCTCTACTCTCCGACGGCAACGCCCTCTTCCTTCTTTATTACCTAACACTTTTCTCTCTATTCTCCGATGGCAACACCCTCTTCCTTCTTTATTACCTAACACTTTTCTCTCTACTCTCCGACGGCAACACCCTCTTCCTTCTTTACTACCTAACACTTTTCTCTCTACTCTCCGACGGCAACACCCTCTTCCTTCTTTATTACCTAACACTTTTCTCTCTACTCTCTGACGGCAACACCCTCTTCCTTCTTTATTACCTAACACTTTTCTCTCTATTCTCCGATGGCAACACCCTCTTCCTTCTTTATTACCTAACACTTTTCTCTCTATTCTCTGATGGCAACACCCTCTTCCTTCTTTATTACCTAACACTTTTCTCTCTACCCTCCGACGGCAACACCCTCTTCCTTCTTTATTACCTAACACTTTTCTCTCTACTCTCCAACGGCAACACCCTCTTCCTTCTTTATTAGCTAACACTTTTCTCTCTACTCTCCGACGGCAACACCCTCTTCCTTCTTTATTACCTAACACTTTTCTCTCTACTCTCCGACGGCAACGCCCTCTTCCTTCTTTATTACCTAACACTTTTCTCTCTATTATCCGATGGCAACACCCTCTTCCTTCTTTATTACCTAACACTTTTCTCTCTATTCTCCGACGGCAACACCCTCTTCCTTCTTTATTACCTAACACTTTTCTCTCTACTCTCCGACGGCAACACCCTCTTTCTTCTTTATTACCTAACACTTTTCTCTCTACTCTCCGACGGCAACGCCCTCTTCCTTCTTTATTACCTAACACTTTTCTCTCTATTCTCCGATGGCAACACCCTCTTCCTTCTTTATTACCTAACACTTTTCTCTCTACTCTCCGACGGCAACACCCTCTTCCTTCTTTATTACCTAACACTTTTCTCTCTATTATCCGATGGCAACACCCTCTTCCTTCTTTATTACCTAACACTTTTCTCTCTATTCTCCGATGGCAACACCCTCTTCCTTCTTTATTACCTAACACTTTTCTCTCTACTCTCCGACGGCAACACCCTCTTCCTTCTTTATTACCTAACACTTTTCTCTCTACTCTCCGACGGCAACACCCTCTTCCTTCTTTATTACCTAACACTTTTCTCTCTACTCTCCGACGGCAACACCCTCTTCCTTCTTTATTACCTAACACTTTTCTCTCTACTCTCTGACGGCAACACCCTCTTCCTTCTTTATTACCTAACACTTTTCTCTCTATTATCCGATGGCAACACCCTCTTCCTTCTTTATTACCTAACACTTTTCTCTCTATTCTCCGACGGCAACACCCTCTTCCTTCTTTATTACCTAACACTTTTCTCTCTACTCTCCGACGGCAACACCCTCTTCCTTCTTTATTACCTAACACTTTTCTCTCTACTCTCCGACGGCAACGCCCTCTTCCTTCTTTATTACCTAACACTTTTCTCTCTATTCTCCGATGGCAACACCCTCTTCCTTCTTTATTACCTAACACTTTTCTCTCTACTCTCCGACGGCAACACCCTCTTCCTTCTTTATTACCTAACACTTTTCTCTCTACTCTCCGACGGCAACACCCTCTTCCTTCTTTATTACCTAACACTTTTCTCTCTACTCTCCGACGGCAACACCCTCTTCCTTCTTTATTACCTAACACTTTTCTCTCTACTCTCAGACGGCAACACCCTCTTCCTTCTTTACTACCTAACACTTTTCTCTCTACTCTCTGACGGCAACACCCTCTTCCTTCTTTATTACCTAACACTTTTCTTTCTATTATCCGATGGCAACACCCTCTTCCTTCTTTATTACCTAACACTTTTCTCTCTATTCTCCGATGGCAACACCCTCTTCCTTCTTTATTACCTAACACTTTTCTCTCTACTCTCCGACGGCAACACCCTCTTCCTTCTTTATTACCTAACACTTTTCTCTCTATTCTCCGATGGCAACACCCTCTTCCTTCTTTATTACCTAACACTTTTCTCTCTACTCTCCGACGGCAACGCCCTCTTCCTTCTTTATTACCTAACACTTTTCTCTCTATTCTCCGATGGCAACACCCTCTTCCTTCTTTATTACCTAACACTTTTCTCTCTACTCTCCGACGGCAACACCCTCTTCCTTCTTTACTACCTAACACTTTTCTCTCTACTCTCCGACGGCAACGCCCTCTTCCTTCTTTATTACCTAACACTTTTCTCTCTACTCTCTGACGGCAACACCCTCTTCCTTCTTTATTACCTAACACTTTTCTCTCTATTCTCCGATGGCAACACCCTCTTCCTTCTTTATTACCTAACACTTTTCTCTCTACTCTCCGACGGCAACACCCTCTTCCTTCTTTATTACCTAACACTTTTCTCTCTACTCTCAGACGGCAACACCCTCTTCCTTCTTTATTACCTAACACTTTTCTCTCTACTCTCCGACGGCAACGCCCTCTTCCTTCTTTATTACCTAACACTTTTCTCTCTATTCTCCGATGGCAACACCCTCTTCCTTCTTTATTACCTAACACTTTTCTCTCTACTCTCCGACGGCAACACCCTCTTCCTTCTTTACTACCTAACACTTTTCTCTCTACTCTCCGACGGCAACACCCTCTTCCTTCTTTATTACCTAACACTTTTCTCTCTACTCTCTGACGGCAACACCCTCTTCCTTCTTTATTACCTAACACTTTTCTCTCTATTCTCCGATGGCAACACCCTCTTCCTTCTTTATTACCTAACACTTTTCTCTCTACTCTCCGACGGCAACACCCTCTTCCTTCTTTATTACCTAACACTTTTCTCTCTACTCTCCGAAGCAACACCCTCTTCCTTCTTTATTACCTAACACTTTTCTCTCTACTCTCCGACGGCAACGCCCTCTTCCTTCTTTATTACCTAACACTTTTCTCTCTATTCTCCGATGGCAACACCCTCTTCCTTCTTTATTACCTAACACTTTTCTCTCTACTCTCCGACGGCAACACCCTCTTCCTTCTTTATTACCTAACACTTTTCTCTCTACTCTCCGACGGCAACGCCCTCTTCCTTCTTTATTACCTAACACTTTTCTCTCTATTATCCGATGGCAACACCCTCTTCCTTCTTTATTACCTAACACTTTTCTCTCTATTCTCCGATGGCAACACCCTCTTCCTTCTTTATTACCTAACACTTTTCTCTCTACTCTCCGACGGCAACACCCTCTTCCTTCTTTACTACCTAACACTTTTCTCTCTACTCTCCGACGGCAACACCCTCTTCCTTCTTTATTACCTAACACTTTTCTCTCTACTCTCTGACGGCAACACCCTCTTCCTTCTTTATTACCTAACACTTTTCTCTCTATTCTCCGATGGCAACACCCTCTTCCTTCTTTATTACCTAACACTTTTCTCTCTACTCTCCGACGGCAACACCCTCTTCCTTCTTTATTACCTAACACTTTTCTCTCTACTCTCCGAAGCAACACCCTCTTCCTTCTTTATTACCTAACACTTTTCTCTCTACTCTCCGACGGCAACGCCCTCTTCCTTCTTTATTACCTAACACTTTTCTCTCTATTCTCCGATGGCAACACCCTCTTCCTTCTTTATTACCTAACACTTTTCTCTCTACTCTCCGACGGCAACACCCTCTTCCTTCTTTATTACCTAACACTTTTCTCTCTACTCTCCGACGGCAACGCCCTCTTCCTTCTTTATTACCTAACACTTTTCTCTCTATTCTCCGATGGCAACACCCTCTTCCTTCTTTATTACCTAACACTTTTCTCTCTACTCTCCGACGGCAACACCCTCTTCCTTCTTTATTACCTAACACTTTTCTCTCTACTCTCCGAAGCAACACCCTCTTCCTTCTTTATTACCTAACACTTTTCTCTCTACTCTCCGACGGCAACGCCCTCTTCCTTCTTTATTACCTAACACTTTTCTCTCTATTCTCCGATGGCAACACCATCTTCCGTCTTTATTACCTAACACTTTTCTCTCTACTCTCCGATGGCAACACCCTCTTCCTTCTTTATTACCTAACACTTTTCTCTCTATTCTCCGATGGCAACACCCTCTTCCTTCTTTATTACCTAACACTTTTCTCTCTACTCTCCGATGGCAACACCCTCTTCCTTCTTTATTACCTAACACTTTTCTCTCTATTCTCCGATGGCAACACCCTCTTCCTTCTTTATTACCTAACACTTTTCTCTCTATTATCCGATGGCAACACCCTCTTCCTTCTTTATTACCTAACACTTTTCTCTCTATTCTCCGATGGCAACACCCTCTTCCTTCTTTATTTATTTTTTTTTTTTTTCCTATTTATAATAATATCTTTATTAAGCCTTAGTATGGTTATATACATAGATTACCCCGCTAAGCCTTATGGCTTGTCAGCAGGTGTATTCTCCGATTGTCTTTAGCTACCTCAGAAAATTTCCTCTAATCAAGGTTGTACCCAGATGGGGGCTCCGGGGGGTTCGACTCACCCCATCCCCGAAATATCCTGCCATCTTATGCTAAATCTCAAACTTATCTACCTGCTTTGAAATCCAAAACAGTTGTTGTATAATTTTATTTTATCCCTATATTTTATGCTCAGCACTAAAAAAGTTGATAAAAAAAACACTATAAAATTCCATATATTCCATATAGAATATCATTTTAACCTTTCTTGTTCTGTGAATATTTTAGTAATTGGGGACACCCTATTCAAGTCTTATTCTCAGACCCCCCCCCCCCCCCCCGAAACTAAATCCTGGTACGTGCCTGCCTCCAATCCTTCGTTTCTAAATTGGGAGCAAGTCAAAATGGGAACAATTATCAACGAGGTTATAAATCCTTCGAATATATGAACGTCTTCGGCTACATGCAGAATCAAAGAGAAAAAGATAATGAATAACAGAGTTATTGGTTTTGAATTTTTATTAAAGCCAATGTATTATTTTACAAATGGATGTAAATGTGGTCACTTTGCGAATAATTATTTCAATACACAAAGTCTTTTGCAATTATCTCTATATTGTTTCAGATGTTCCTATCAGATTTCAAGATTGCTCTACTTTAAAACACAAAATATTTCCGTTTGAGATGCAATTTCTGAATCACATTTTTTTTTTGAATTATCATCGTTTCTATGAGTACTACACCGATTGCAAATTTGATGCATCCTATTATTTCGCTCAGTTCAGAGAAAGTCCATACTGAAATTTCAGATTTTCATTTACGAAACTTAACGCTTATAAGCCATCAATGTGAGTGAGAATTGGAGAGGAAGCCAAACATTTCTAAATGAGGTATGATTTAAACAAAGGAGCCTTTCGCCATCTAGTGGCTGAGTTAGAAATTATTTTATCATTATCGTTTTACTCTCTATAAGGATGAAATATTCAGATCGTGAAAAGAAGATTCCATACTAAAGACTTTTCGGTTAGGAGCACGAACGAATTAATGAATTAATAATTAAATGGAGAATCAGGATCAATAATTCTCTTACTAGAAAAGAGAACTGATTCTCCATTTAGAGTACCAGCGCACTGATTTGTCCAATCCCAGCTGCAGTCATTTAATAGCCAGACTGGGGCTTAAGGACGGAGAAAGGCAGAGCAATATCATTTTAAGATCAAAAAGATCGAGTCTTGAAAACTGTCAATTCAGCAAGATACAGTATATTGTGGATTTGTTTTATGAGCGGAATTTCTTTTGAATTGAGTAAAATCTTGGGGAAGGGGAGTGAAATTTGATAATGTATAAATTTTTAAGTGATTTAATTAGTCTTAAATTTAATTTGAGTATTGTTCAATTTTAATTCAAAATTCAACTTGCTGAATTTAAATATATGAAACTAAAATCTGAAATCATTTAAGAGTTGATTCTTTCCTCCTTTAAATGATATATATAAGACCAGCCCTATCCTGTTATTTCTGATCATAGACACTGCGAATACGAATCTCATAATGGAATTATTAAGGATAAAGGGCATCAAACGACTTTATAAAAGAGCAGTTTTCTCATATAGTGCTTCAATGATGTGTGTCAAATATATCCTATCTGAAATTCTCTGTCCCCTTTTCTTGCATTTTTGCCCTCTTTTCTCGTATTCCGCATACTCCTTTCTCGCCTTCCACGTCCTCCTTTCTCGTAATCCGAGTCTACCTTTCTCGCATTCCACGTCCTCTCGTAGTTTAAGTCCTCCTTTCTCGTAGTCCGAGTTCTCTCGTAGTCTGAGTCCTCCTTTCTCGTATTCCATGCCCTCTTGTAGTCTGAGTCCTCCTTTCTCGTAGTTCGAGTCTACCATTCTCGTAGTCCGAGTCCTCCTATCTCGTATTCCGTATTCTCTTTTCTCGTATTCCGCGTCCACTTATCTCGTATTCCGTGTCCTCTTATCTCCGAGCCCTCCTATCTCGTAGTCCATGTCTTTCTATCTCGTATTCCGTGTCCTCTTATCTCCGAGCCCTCCTATCTCGTAGTCCATGTCTTTCTATCTCGTATTCCGTGTCCTCTTATCTCCGAGCCCTCCTATCTCGTAGTCCATGTCTTTCTATCTCGTAGTCCATGTCTTTCTATCTCGTATTCCGTGTCCTCTTATCTCCGAGCCCTCCTATCTCGTAGTCCATGTCTTTCTATTTCGTATTCCATATCCTTTCTTCTCGTATTCTGTATCCTTCTTTCTCGTATTCCGTGTCCTCTATATCGTATTCCGTGTCCTCTATATCGTATTCCGTGTCCTCTATATCGTATTCCGTGTCCTCCTATCTCGTTTTCTGCGTCCTACTGTATCGTGTTTCCGTGTCCACCTGTCTTGTATACCGTGTTCTCCTATCTAGTATTCCGTATCCTCCTATCTCATATTCCGCATTCTCCTACTCGTATTTCGTGTACTCCTATATCGTTTTTCCTGTCCTCCTGTCTCGTATTCCGCATCCTCCTATATCGTAATTCGCATCCTCCTCTCTCGCAACCTGTGTCGATTCTAGTATTCCATGCCCTCCTTTCTTGGATTCTGTGCCCACTTTTCTCGCAATCTCTGTCCTCCTTCGTTATCGTATTTTCCGCTTCCCACGGTCGTACTGCCTGTCCACTTTTCTCACATCCTGTGCCTTCCATTCTGAATTTTATGCTTTTTTGCAGTAACAAACGTACTTAACACTTCGAAAACTAAAAATGAAATAAAACCAAGCCACCAGAATATTCTTAAACTCTTAAAATCTAAGTAATGATCATATTTCTAAATATAATTCTAATCTTTAAATTTTTCCAAAGCCAGCACTACGTTTTCATTATAATCTATAAAGAAAAACTAATTCTTAAAAACTGTAAAGAAATCTTCGCTTAGCAGTAAGCACGTGAAACATTGAGGCCTTTCTTCAAGAAATGCTCAATGCCCATGTCGACGATTCTATCCATCGCCGGATGCTCCCTTTTAACAAAGACAAAGCACATGTTAGGTAATATGTGTCACCGTTTATCTCTCTAACCAGGTACATAAAAGTTTACGAGGTTTCCCCGGGTAATCCTTTAGCTGCGACAACTTAAAAATGATCTGGTAACATCGCTGTAAGGGAAAGTACATTTTTGCACCATGGAAATTGATGCCTTAAAGAATGCAGAATAAATAAGACATCGGAGAATTGTCTCCCGACGCCAAAAATAAACTTTATTTGGAAGAGATTACAAAAATCACAGTGGATACAATGTCAGACGTTTACATTGTATGCAATAAAATGAAAAACTATAACTCTTCAAGTGGATGATGTTACGTTACAATTTTAAAACTTTGTATAGAATGTCAATGTAATAAAAACCAGCATCGGACTACATATTTAAATTCTTTCACGATTTTTGTTGCTGTTTTCGAACTATTTTCATATAGTTAGGGTAAATAGTTATCTTTTTGTCGTTTGCTTTCTTTAACCTCCTAGCAGCACTTTTTTGCGCACAATGGACTAAATTGGCAGGTCACAAGGACTCCGAGGGCTCAGAGAAGGTTGGGGGAGGGGGCTCGCTGGGCAGCTGTTAGGAGGCAGATGGCAGCCTCCCGTCAAGGCCATCCAGCGTGTTCTTTAACGTGCACAGTGTATGGGCTCTGCCGAACACGGGGACAAGGCTTAACATCCCATCCGACGGACGGCGGCCTTTCCAAGCCCATCTTTGCCTCCTACTCTTTGTCGTGTGATAAAATGAAGAAGAAATATTCATAAAAGATGTTTAAATGCTATTTTTGTTAAATATGGATAGATAATATTTTTTGTTGTTGTTATACCACCAATGAATAATACCTAGTTTAATAATTGTATGACGTTTTTTTTTCCAAGTATATCAACTTATCGTTATATTTTTTTCTTATTATTACACGCATTACTGTATAAGACACAAAATAAAAGTTCAAAGACCCACACTTTTTTATTACACATTTTAAATTTCTTTTTATACACAGCCCTACACTGGTTTACAGAATTTTTTACCACCTATAAAATTTTAACCTTCTATACCTGTTGACATGGGGGGGGGGGCTCAGTCGGTAGCGCGCCGGGCTCGTAATCTGTAGTTCCCAGGTTCGAGTCCCAGCTGGGTCAGCGTTGAGATTTATCTCCGCAAAATTCCCCGCCCTGCCCACGGTCAGTAGGGGACACCGATGGGCTTGGAAAGGCCGCCGTCCGTCGGATGGTACGTTAAGCCGTGGCCCCGTGTGCGGGAGAGTCATACCCTGTGCACGTTAAAGAACACGCTGGATGGCCTTGACGGGAGGCTACCATCTGTCTCCCAACAGCTGTTCCAGTGGGTCCCCTCCCCCAACCTTCTCTGAGCCTTCGGGGTCCATGTGACCTGGCCATTTAGCCCATGGTGTGCAAAAAGTGCCGCTCAGAGGTAAAACAACCCAACCCTGTTGACATGGAAAAGTAGTCTTTAGCGTGTTCTGAGCCTATGGCCTCGTGATCACATGTTTGGCCAGTGGTCAGAATACCTGGAACAGACACATACGCTGTATTTAGTTATGGGAAGGGGAGGGAGTCTGAGAATAAGACTTGAGTCATCATCATCGTCATCCTCAAGAAGCCATGGGCTATGGAGGTCCAACCAGATTGTACAATTTACCTCTCCAAAGATTTCCCAATTACTAAAATATTCCAACGAACAGGAAAGGTTAAAATGCTATTCTATATGAAATAAGATTTTATAGTTGTTGTTCAATCTATTTTTTAGTATCGGACATAAAATATGGGGCTTAAATAAAATTATACAACGACAACTGTTTTAGATTTCAAAGCAGATAGACAAGTTTCAGATCTGGTTCGACGAAATAATTTTCACACTTTCGCCTTGTATTGATCACATGCAAATTTTTCTCCTTGTGTTCATTTTTAAAGTAATTTCTAATGATAGTTGCGTAAATATACAACAAGTCAACTGGTAAAATGTTCAGATAATGAAAAATATTGTCAATGTGATCTTCATTAATTACAGGTTTATTGAATTTAATTAGAGCTTATTATTTAGAGCACTATTTTTGTATTCGTTTAATTTTATTTAAATCAGATTTATATCAACAGGATCTGGCTCCATGCCACAATTCTAGGCTTGCTAAGAGCTTCTTTACTCAGCAACATTTGAAGGTATTGGAGTGGCCAGGAAATTCACCCGATCTAAACCCCATTGAAAATTGGTGGGCCATTATTAAAGCGCGCATATCTAAGATAGATTGGACGACGAAAACCAAAATGATAGAAAGTGTCATGAAAGTGTGGTACCACGACCCTGAAGTGAAGGAGATGTGTGGAAAGCTAATGGCATCAATGGTTGAGAGGGTGGAAGAAGTAATTAAAGCTAAGGGGGGTCACATTCACTATTAACTACACTGTTAAACAAATAAATATTTTAGTTGTGTCTTTGCATTTTCCCATTGTCCCAACTAATTTGCACACTACTGTATATGATGATTTTATCTCGAAAAGATCCACTTATTTCCCTTTATAGATATTTTACGCAATCATTACTTTTCAATGGTAGATTTACCAATCTTTTTCGTAAAGTTGTGAAAAGTTAATCAAAAATATCATAATTACTCATAGGGCCTAAATATTAGGGTACGTTTACCTAAATATGCAATAGTTCACGATTTCTAATAGCCATGACTAATTTTTACTTAAATTTCGTTTATTTAGAATACGCATTTGCATCCAAAAGTTGCATTTCATTCAGTGGCATGATTTGAAAATATGTTTTCGAGGGGAGGGGGGGATTTGATTTTTCTAAAGATTGAACAACCGATAAACGTTAATTAATTATAAGAAAAAGAAAAAAGGCAACAAATGAGTAAAAATAAGTGGTACTTTTGCGTCAATGCTTCGGAGTTACTAACGTTTCAAAAGTATGAAATTGTAAAAAAAAAACTAAAACTATAATTCTCTTAAATAAGCCCCTGATTTTATTGATCAACAAATTTCAAATTCCTTCTTGCAAATGAAAGTTTAATTTCAAATTAATCCGACAGATGGAACCACTAGACAATGAAGGAAGATTTAACAGTGAATCATTGATTGTTTTGATAGTAAAGTCGAAATGGACATTAAAGCTCAAAAACTAATTTTATAAATATCAGAACATGTGAAAGTCTTTGATTCAATCATGGGGAGGGGGGATTTTAAAATATGCGGCAGTTTTCTTCCGTTTCAGTCCAATTTTTCTGAGATTGAGAATCGACATGGATATGTAGTAACTCTTGCACATGAAATGATTCTTCGTATTCTGGCAAAACTAAAGCTTAAGGATGGATATGCGATGTTTCAGGTAAAACATTACCCATTACCACTCCATCTGAGAATATGTCCAGTTGGTATAAGTAAAATCGTTTAATAAGAAAACCACCAGTGGGTGGGTCCCTAGAGGCTTACATAAAACACAAGCTAAAAATAGATATGTCATGCACAAAGGGGCATCAACCGCAGATATCAATATTTTGTTTTGCAAGACCTGAATCTGTAAGCAGCTACTTGAGTATTTTCATTTATGAAATTGGAAAAAAATATTAATTTTGTACTGATTCTGTGTCAATGTTTAAGGGACGCTTTGCCACTGAAAATAAATATTTTGAAATGAATATCAAATTAAAATGACTGAATTATTAGTATTTAAATTTCCTTTTGCTATCGAAATTATAATAAAATCTATATTTTAATCATTAATAGTACTTTACGTCGCAAGCTTTTGAAAGAGCTCATTGCGCAGAGTCGCCATCTATCGTTAAATGATGTCACTACACATTAATTCGTATTTATTATTATTTGCATTGCCGCAAAATCGGCAATCATACACAGCACCATTTCACTGTACATGTTGTACAAAAGTACAATTATTGTAATTACATTATAATACTAAAATAGACGTAGTTTTCAACACTAATTATACAGTAGTAATGACTGCATACAGATACATTTATTGAGTCCAATTTCTTACCCATAAGAGACTCGCATGTGGATACAATTTAACATAAAATTCATGTATGCACAAACAGTTTGGATAGGTAAACGAACGTAAATTACAGTAAGCAGTAGTAGAACAGTTTGGAAATCTAAATCAATTCAATCACATGGTTTTAATTAATTCACGGTTACTTGATTAGAACAACACATTAATATTCTCAGTATTTAATATCTAATTTTTAACTTCCTTAATATATGTTTAAACATATTAATTATTTCCTTAATTTCATATGGTAAAGCATTAAAATTTTTAGGAGCGAAAAATACATAATGCTTCTAATTAGATATTTACTAACAGTAATGTTTTTTAGAAATAAGTTTTTTGATTGTCGAGTGTCTCTCGCAAATATTCTAACTAACTGTGGATTCCAATTATTCTTCAGATGTTTTAGCGCAGTAAAAATGTGTAGTTTTCTTAATTGCAAAATTTTCAAATTATAATCCATTCTTGTTACTTGCTCACACTTCTTTAATTTACTCATACACTGAAGTCTATGGTTTGGACGTACTCTAATGGTTTAATAGTAGAGAAAACGTTCCTCCCCATGATAGAATGCCATATGACAGACAAGACTTGACCCACGCATTGTAAATCATTGACAAGGTAGAAATGTCAACAAAATTCCTCATAAACTTTTGGAATAATCAAATTTAATTTTTCAAAACATCAGCTACTTGTGGTTTCCAAAATAATTGACTGTCTATGATTACTCCCAGATATTTTATAGTATCCACTCCTTCATTTTTGCCACAATGGCAAACTTTTTATTACAATATAACTTGTGATACATAATTTTGTTTCGAAAAAAGTCTTCTTTATTTATTCTTAATCTAAAATTTACATATTTATTCTTGGAAACGTTTAGAAATATTTTATTTCTGTTAAAACAATGTCTCAAATTTAGTAAGTCAGAATTTGTTTTTTGCATAATTTCATTTTCATTTCCTGAATAAGTTAATGCCATGCCGTTTGCAAATGCAATTATTTTTCCTTTAAAATCAAAGTTGCATATGTCGTTAACAAATACTAGAAATAATTGATGCCTAATACTGAACCTTATGGAACCCCAATTTCAATATGTAATTCATTACTGAAGATGTCCTTTATCTTTACTATTTGTTTTCTATTTGATAAATAACTTTTAATCCAAGAAAATAAATTTCCCATAATTCCTGAATTAAATATTTTTTTAGCAGTATATCATGTGGAACACAGTCAAATGCTTTTTTTAGATCCAGAAATAGGACTACTGTATGCAAATTTGAATTAAAGTTACTATAAATATCTGTAGTTAAATTTAAGATTGCCTCTTCAACCCTTTTCCTTTTCGGAAACCTGTTTCGTTTCCGTAAACCAAACAGGTGTTCAGAAAAAAAAAAAAACTGTACGTTCCCAGAAGGAATTCAATTTTGATTTAACTGTTTTTTCCATTATCTTAGAAAACACCGATAATATAGAAATCGGACGATAATTCTGTATAATATTATGTTTACCTCTCTTAAATATTGGAATGACTACTGCTCTCTTTAGAACATCTGGAAAAACACCTTCATCTAAAGATTTATTTATTAATTTGCATAATACCGACTTAATATCCTAGAAAACCTTTTTCACGATAAAAGCAGATATACCATCATATCCAATAGATTTAGTTCCATCCAGTTAACTAATTACATCCCAAATTTCACCTTCTAAAATATGAGGCACAAAAAGCGATTGAGGATAAATGTAGGGTCACTCTCTATACCCGTTTGACAATGCTTCTTGTTCTCGAGGGTGACTGGAAAGATTTTACTGCTTCCGCAAAATATGTATTACATTCATTTCCAAAAGTCAAAGGCTGATCCCGATAACTAGTATTCGAATCATTATCAATTATAATAGGATATACTGGGGAACTTCTGAGTTTACCACACATTTTGTTTATTGTGTCCCAATTTCTTTTGTTATTATTTTCATTTTTAAGGAATATATTCTGATAATAATTACTTTTAGCATTTCTAATTTGGTTTGTTAGGTTATTTCTGAATTTGTTTATAAATTTGTATGTTCTTGACTTAACCTATCTGTTTTATTTATATTTTCTTATTCATTTTATACATTTTATCCCTGTTTGTGATTAAAACAATTAATTCATCAGTTTTCCGAGGTTTTAAATGTCACCTTTTGACTTACTGCTTAATTTAATTACATTTTTCAGTTAATTATTCAGTACATTAAGAAACATTTCAAACCCCATATTAATATTATTTTGTTTTATCACCACGTCCCAAGATTTATCTTGTAGAAATCCACATAGTTGGTTGGTATTAATCCTGTTTACCAAATAAAGCTTATCACAGCAAGTTTCAATGTTGTTATACCCACACATAATATTAATGCCTACATAGTAATGATAAGATATTTTAGCTTTAATTATATAAGTTTTTAAGTCACTTAACTTAAAATTCCTTGCATATGAATGGTCAAGACAAGTTTTTCAGACTTCTCTGGTAATTTCATTGTGACACATGACAAATCCATTGCTCTTAATCATACACAGAACGATATTAGTTTGTGTACATGGATTTTAAACGTCTATATTGAAATTTCAAACATGAAAGTAAAACTGTCCTGTAGTATATAGCATAGTTAGTATGAATTTTTTCATCCAATTTCCTAGCTCTTCTGCTAATTCAGTTTTTTGATGTTCATGTCACCTATACAGACCTATTAAACTAAAATTAATATTACACATTCTAAATGGTAGCTAGGTAGTCACTGGAAGGAGAGCTATGCACCAATCCCCTGTGATGATGCATAGAACCGGCCAGGCCTAGCACCTAATGTCCGACCCCGCCTTCTCGTGGTGCAGACCGTTAGTAACTTTCAAAAGAGATACTCTCTTGTGGAAGTGAACGGAAGGGGAGGGCTGCCAGATTAGTGTGGCCTACTGATCTGGACAACTATGGCTACTTTTCTTTTTTTTCTACCCTGCTGAGGAGTGGTCAACCACACAGGGTCCTGGTGCTGACCATATAAACCTACTGGACTGGACAGATATATGGCTCTGAGCTTGATTATGGATCCTGATTTTGCTGCACTGGTGGGCTTCTGTGGAGGGATAATCTTCCGCTGTGTTTTCTGTTTGTTTGTGGGTTGACAGCCCCAAGTAAATAGATTCACAGGATATGTTTATCAGCTGGTGGATAATCCTGAGCAGAAGTCACTCTTTGCTTCCATTGGCATCGTCAAATTCTACATTGGAGGAAGTCTTCCAGTGTAGATGGCTTCAGCCTTTAGTAGTGGGGGAACGGGTCTTTGCCCCATGTCTGCGATTAGGGGGCTGTTTGATATTGTCGGCATTCCCTCTCTCAATAAACATAGTTTCTTTAAACATCCCACTAACCATTTTCTCTCCATAGGTAGTTGGAATGTGAGGACTCTGCACAGAGCTTTTTCTCTTGATGTCCTCACACAAGAATTCCACCGTTATAATTTAGATATTCTCGGCTTGCAAGAGACCAGATGGACAGATAAAGGTCAGATTCTTAAAAATAATCTTAAATTTCTCTTTTCAGGGAGGGACGACAAAAAGCATCACCAAGGCGTGGGTCTGCTTCTCAGCAGACACGCTAGTGATGCTCTTCTAGGATATGAGTGCATTAATGAAAGGTTTCTTACAGCAAAATTTCAGACAAGCGTTAAAGACTTGAATGTTATCTGCTGTTATGCCCCCACTGAGGATGCCGATGAGGATGAGAAGGATGGGTTTTATGAACAACTTCAGGATATTTTGAATTCTGTCAAGAAAGGAGATATTACCCTTGTTCTTGGTGACTTCAATGCCAAAGTTGGTACTGATCTGACCTTTGGGGAGGAGTAATAGGCCCTTTTGGTATTGGTAGCTGCAATAGCAATGGGCAACGTCTCCTACAGGTAAGTAAACTCAATGGATTCAGAATAACTAACACTTATTACAAACACCGCGACATACATAAGTACACATGGGTTTTACCTGATGGGCTGCATAAGAATATGATTGATTACATATTAATTAATAGCAAATGGGCTAGTTCTGTTAGGAATACCAGGGCATATAGGGGAGCTGAAATTGGATCTGACCATTACCTTGTTAAAAGTGTGTTGCAACTTAAACTTAAAAAGTGTTGTGCTAGGGTTAAAAAATTTACTTTTAATACTGAAGCTCTGAAAGATCCAGTTATAGCCAAAGCTTACCATGATAGGTTACTTAGTCATTATGACAGTCATGGTTTGCTTACTACTGAAGTTGAGGAAGAATGGGATCATTTTAAACAGGCTTTTTTGGACACTAACAGTACTCTTTTAGGAAAAAAGGAGCAGAAGAGGCAAAATTATCTGAGTGATAAGGCACTTTAGCTTATTTCGGAAAGAAAGAACTGCAGGAATGCCCTTAATCAATACCCTACTAGTCCTAATAGAAAGCATTACAGAGACCTTAATAAACTTGTAAAGGATCAGTTAGCTGCTGATAAAAATTTTTGGCTTGATGGTTTGGCTGACAAAGCCGAGGAAGCAGTTAGACAGCACAACAGCAGAGAGCTGTACCAGAAAGTTAATGTTTTGTGTGGTAGAAAACGGACAGGCATACAAGGATTGAAGGATAAACAAGGTAAGGTTATAGAAGGGGAGGATTCTGTCATGGCTAGGTGGGCTGAGCATTTCAGTGATGTTCTAAACAATGTAGTTAGTTCTACTCCCATTGTTTGCAATGATGATAGATGCATTGGTGGCTTTAATGTTGGCCTTTTCTCTTTAGCTTGGTTATTGATTATGTTATGCGAAATTCACTTCAAGGGAAAGATTTTGGCCTTAAATGGGCTGGAGATAGGAAAATTTCTGATTTAGATTATGCTGATGATTTAGCCCTTCTGGCAAATGATGTTGATGAGATGAACTCTTTCATTCGAGCCGTTGATGAGACTGGTAGTAGAGTAGGTTTGGTTATAAACAGAGAGAAAACTAAAGTGATGAAAATTGGTCAGGCAGGCTGTGATTCAGTTAATCTGAATGGTTGCAGTCTTGAGCAGGTGTCACAGTTTAATTATCTTGGGAGCTATGTAACAGATAATGGTGATGTGCGGCATGAGATTAACAGACGAATAGGGATTGCTGCTGGGACTTTTAAGAATCTATGGAGAGTGTGGAGAAATAGGCGTATACACCTAAAGACTAAAATTAGACTGTATAATAGTTTGGTTCTTTCTAGGGTTAGTTATGGTAGTGAAACTTGGACACTTTGTAAACAAGATAACAGGAAACTAGATGTTTTTGATTCCAGATGCTTACGCAGTATCTTGGGCATTAGGTGGTTCAACTTTGTAACTAATGATGAGATTAGGAAAAGGAGTTTGCAACCTCCTTTAAGCAGCATATTTTGCAGAGAGAGACTCCGTTGGTTTGGCCATGTTGCCCGTATGAATAATTATAGATTGGCGAATAGGGTTATGAACAGTGTGCCTAAAGGCCTCAGAAGGAAGGGGAGACCAAGGATGCGGTGGGCAGACAATGTCAAACAGGACCTTGTTAGAATTGGTGTGCAGTGGCCAGATGCAGTAGATGTAGCTCAGGATAGACTTGCTTGGAGAACTAAATTGCACGGTCTGGTTGGACCTCCGTAGCCCATGGCTGCTTGAGGATGATGATGATGATAAGGGAAATTTCAACAAAATCAGCTGTTTAAAATATCCTACCTTTTGTCTAGCAACTAAGAAATCTTTTATATGTATTATAATCCCTCCTGATTTTTTATCATCTCTACATTTGTAAATATTATGACCCTCAATTTCACAAAGTGATATTTCTCCCTCTTTGACCCAAATTTCAGTAAGAACAATGATATAAGGTTTTAAGTCAGTCAGATTAAGAAAAACCATAAAGTGATCAAAAATGTTTCTTAGGCTTCTAATATTTCCTTGAATTATTCTTCGCCATTCCCCCATAAATAATGTTTCTTGTCATAAGCATTTTCATTTGAATGGAAATGATATTTGTGTTATTTGTTTCAACCAAAAGGAAGTTTACATTTTCAGATTGTTCTTCTAAAAAATTAAATATATACGTGTCGTCAAATCTAACTGCAACATTTGCTCTCTCCATCTCAACAAATTAAATTTAACAAAAATATAAAAGACATGTAATTTAAAATTTACTTTGAAAGTATGTTTTTTTTCTGTCCAGCATTGCAATAAACTAAAAAAATCTGCTGATGCAAAAGTAAATTTCTCTTAATCTAGAAACTAAAATGAAGCCATAAACATACACAATGAATAGCTCCTAAGTTGTTCTAAATATAATGAAGATAAAAAAAGAAATCTAATTTGAAATGGGAAATTAAAAACGAAAAATTCGGCTGTATAGCATTTACTTTAAAAATACCTTTTAATGTTTATAGGAATGAGAATTCTTTATGACAGAATTCCTCTTTCAAGATGATATCTTCTTCTTGACATCCTATTTACTGATCGGATGTTTTCAGCACTAAATCGACTTCGCAAAAGTTAGTCTAAAAGTTGAATTTTCCAAAAATAATCAGTTAATGCATAAAATGATTCATAGAAAGGTGGTATTTACAAAAAATATTACTGTCCAATAAATGAAGTGATTAGAATTTATTTTGCATTTTAATGTTTTTTTTTCGGAGAGGGGAGAAATAATTAAAATAAATTTAACCTCTACAATTTTTTTAATAGGTGCTTTCACGACAATATTTATTTGTAAATTTGAAAACTTCCAATAAATGATTTTATTTTCATAAAATTCGTAGATTATTTATTCTATTTATCACTCACTGGAGAAACTGAAATTAAGGAATTTACGCTCAAAGATCTACTGGACACCAGAATCTGAAAAAAGAAAAAAATATGCTTTTAAATTAATTTTACAGTTTTTAAAGGATACAAGATTGATTGACAGAAAACTGCCCAAATAATACCATGACGTTTTTGCATTAGGAGAATTTCCGTCAGAAAACTCTGGAATGTTCCTTTGACCACCAATCCAAGATTAGTGGAAATTTTATAGTTTTGCTTTTGAAATTTCAGTTTTCCAGACTCAATTTAGGAGAGTGCCCCACATAGTTCACTGACCTTTCTTAACAGAATTTGCGGACGAGAGAGAAGAAAGACCCCGAGTGATAATAATATAAATATCCGATTTCCGGAATAATAGTTTCTTTGAAGAAGAAGAAGATGATGAAGATTTTGTTCAAATTTTCAGCATTCCATTACTTTAAACTTAAAACAAATTTTCAAATTTCTACAATGCACTGCCAATTTTTGTTCGATTTTACTTTCTTCGACTTAGACTTAAAATTTCTTTTATTATGCTTACCTAGATAAAACGATTGAAACTTACTTTTTTTAAAGTATTTTATTTGAAAGTACAGCAGAATTTATATAGGAAAGTATAGGAAACTATATTGCTTTAAACGAAATATTATCACTGATTTATTTGCGAACTTGTGTTAGACATTGTGGTGTTGGGAGTAACTTACACAAAGCTACAAAAGAAATGAATATTTTAATCTACGCATTTTTTTATGTGCAGATATTTCTTTAGGTTGGGTTGTTTTACCTCTGAGCGGCACTTTTTTGCACACCATGGGCTAAATGGCCAGGTCACAAGGACCCCGAAATCTCAGAGAAGGTTGGGGGAAGGGACCCACTGGAACAGCTGTTGGGAGACAGATGGTAGCCTCCCGTCAAGGCCATCCAGCATGTTCTTTAACGTGCACAGGGTATGTCTCTCCCGCACACGGGGCCACGGCTTAACGTCCCATCCGACGAACGGCGGCCTTTCCAAGTCCATCGGTGTCCCCTACTGACCGTGGGCAGGGCGGGGAATTTACGGAGATAAATCTCAACGCTGACCCAGCTGGGACTCGAACCTGGGAAGTACAGATTACGAGCCTGGCGCGCTACCGACTGAGCCACCCCCGCCCCACAGATATTTCTTTATATTCCTAACAGAATGGCGTTAGTCATAATGATACAATGGGTGAAAAATCAGTAATAATAATTCATTAATAATTTTAACTTTCAAGATCTACCTCGGGTTGTCTAGAGTGGAAAGGCGATCGCCTGTTGCATATCAAATAATAGCTTTCAAAATCTAAAAAGCTTCAGTTCATGAGAACTTAACGCCATTCCTCTCCGTTGCATAGCATCCTTCTATATCGACAGTCGTAGCCAATGTTTACGTTCAAAAGTTTCTATGACGGCGCACAAACAGCAGATGTTTCCATCCTTTCTATATCATCGTCCTCCTCAACGATATATTTACTGTGGCAAGCAATGCCAATCGTTGATACGCAGCGGGCAGGAGACAAAACAACTCAAAATGCACGTCAAAATGTTTTCAATCGTAATAACCAACAGTTAATCTGTATGATGTTGAAATCATGCAAGAGACTTCATGCAAGAAAGCTTTTAAGTGAATGCATCGGGAGTAGAAGTCCAATGACAAGGCTACCTCTATGATTAAAGTCATGACATCTACTTCAATGTAATCACAGTCATTCAGTCAAAAAACTTCTAGCCCACTGGAAACTTGAGGCCTTTGGTCTCTTTCTTCCAGATCGTTAAAAGCGGAACAATTGCCTAAAAGAATGACTTCTCCTTAGTTCAAAGTTCCTTTAAATTCTTTCAAAAAGATCACAGTTATGTAGAAATTTCAAAGTTTCTTGGAACAATATATTCTTAAAGAGGGGTCTTCTTTGCCTAATAGACTTTTAAGACTTAATTCAGTAATATGCTTTCTCTTTAGAGTGTTTATTAATTCTCTCCTTTGATTTTCATATTCTTCACTATTAAGAAGCACATGTGATACTGTTTCTTTCACACTGCAATGAACACAGCTTAGAAATTTGCCTTTTTCAATTTGAAGAAGGAATCGTTTAATAAAGTTGAGCCCGTTCTGAGCCTAGAGATGCAAATTAAGTTCCTTCTGGTCATATCAAAGTTTCGAAAAGGAGAAATTCCATTCTCAATCATTCTTAGATGATTGGATCGCCCATGTTAATACCTCAAAATGATGTTCAAATCTTCGTTTAATTTTTTCTTGATTAACTTTTTGAGGTGTGTATTCTCCATGTAGGAGTAGAAGGATTTTTCATGCGAGAGTGCTGCTTTTTCCAAAAGGTCAGCAAATGCATTACCCTGGATCCCCACATGTGCAGGGATCCATTGTAGTATAAATTCTGCACCATTTCTCATGATGATTGATGAGGATTTTAAAATGCTCTGAAAAATTCTATTATTTCTAGATCGGCATGGGTCCCCTTCAAGAAAATGTAAAAAGGAACTGTTGTCTGTTAATAAAACTATTTTTTGTTGTGACTGCTTAATGCATCATTTAAGTGCCAAGTCAATGTCGAACAATTTCGAGATGAGAACTTCCGTTATATTTTTAAGTCGCTTAAAATGTGAAACTTCGGGAACACAAAAGGCAGGAGCAGCACTTCCCAACTAGTCTTCAAAAGATCCGTCCATGGAAATCTTCACGTGTTCTTCATAGTGATTGTAAATGAATTCTGAGGCAGTTACGTTTTGAGCCGCAATATCAGTTTCTTTTTCAGTGGAGAAACTAGGGATGGAAAAAGAGCACTTTCGATTTGAGAAGATCCGAGGAAGTACTTTAGCTATTGAATCAACTCTGTGTTCTTGCAAAACTACCAATTTAAAGAGATAGTAATTCCGAATTGAAGTTACTACTTGGTTTTTCGTTTTCCTAGTTTCAAACAAAATCCTGCCTCTGACAGGATCATATTCCAATTTAAGCATCATTTGGGTAAAGTGTGAAAATAATATGTGAGATTTTCTTACAAAAGTGAAATATTTGCCTCAGCATTAAGAGATATAGTTGGACATATCTGCAATTGTCCCATGCAGATTCTCGTAGGTCTGTTCTGCATTTTTCTCACCTTTTTAACAAGGGTTGGATTTGCATTATCTAATAAGAATCAACCATATTCTAAACGGGATCTCAGCATAGTTTTATAGAGATTCAACACCTGTTCTTATGAGGCTCCTCTTTTATTCGAGCCACTGCACTTGAGCAGGCGTGTCCAACCTTTTGATTTTCGTGGGCCACATTGAGTGAAGATGAATTGTTTTGGGCCGCGCATAAAATATATAATATAATTAATGTATATGAATAATAAAACTTCATTTATTTTCTTATATTTTTTATTTTAAAATTAAAAAAACGGCAACATGAAACTAGTATGATATAAAAACCTCGCTGAAAATCACATAATCATGTTGAAAGCTTATGTCGTAAACACGTAAACGTTGCTAATTTTTTTGCATTACTAGCTGTCCAGGGCCGCAGGTTGGACACATCTGCACTTGAGGATAGATATTGAGGAATGATTTAAAAGAGAGAACAAGCTGTTGAACATAAGGGTTCCGCCTCAACTGCGAATCTAGTAAGATTCACAGATAAAGTAATCAGAAACGGAAGGATATTATTTATATATTGCTATAATATTACTAAAGGTAGTTTTAGGATACTTGTAACAAATGTTTATAATATTAAATATAATACTTTAACAGCAATAGTAGAAAATATAAAAACAGCAAAATTCATAGGTGAATATATATTAAATTATTATTTTATATTTTTATCTGTTAGTTACATTTTAAAGTAACCTGCAGTAATATTAACTAAAATTTGGAAAACATTTTCCTCCATAAGCGACATCATTCATTACGAAGGTCAACTTGGCCGTGCCCCCCCCCCCTCACCCTCCATTTCAAAATGCTAGAAACAAGAAATTAGGTGGAAAAGAATGGGAAATGCTACCCAGTTCTTTTCATTTACACGATCTCCCTTTACGTTTCCTCGGAGATACGCTTTTGAAGTTGGGAACGGGGTGTCTCAACTGGTAGTGCACCAGCTCGTAATCTGCAGTTCCCACGTTCGAGTCCCACCTGGACTATCGTTGAGATCAGTAAGGTCACTAGGTTACATCGATGGGCTTGGAAAGGTGACCGTCCGTCGGATGGGACGTTAAGCTGTGGCTCCGTGTACGGGAGTGTCATACCCTGTTCATGTTAAAGAACACGCTGGATGGCTATCTCCCAACAGCTGTCCAGTTGGTCTCCCTACCCCCAACCTTCGGGATCCTTGTGACCTTTTTTTTGTGTGTGCAAAAGAGTGGCGCTGATGCTCTGACTTCGTAATGCAGATTTTTGTTCTATGTAATTTCTTTTCTTTTTTTCCCCTTTAGATGATGATGATGATTTTCAACCGAGGCCCAGGAGATATCCATCAGGATCCATTGGCAGCCGTGGCAGGCCTTCACAAGAGCAAGGCAGTGAGTGATCTCTTCATTAAATATATTTAAGAAACATTTCTTTTTTCGATAAATCATTATGGTCATTCAACTACTGAGCAGCCCTTTTGGGCGCAGATCAGTGGCATAAGGCTTGAATGGCAAGTCCTGAAAATCGGAAACTCAACCCTCCCGATTGGAAGTTTCTGGATACGCCATTGCACAAAATGAACGAAACGGCCAGGTCACAAGGACCCCAAGGCCTCAGAGAAGATTCAGAAAGGGAATGAACTTGACAGCTGTTAGAAGACGAATGGATACTCCCATCTCTCGTGCACATGGGCCACAACTTAACATCTCATCTGATGGACGGCTACCTTTCAAAACCCAACGGTGTCCCTTTTATCAACAAAGGCTGTTTGGGGTTTTATGGGGAAGTAGCAACTTAGGCCATAATGCGTCATATCACCAAGGACAGAACCATGATTGTAAATTCTCAACATAGCCAGAGTTGGGCGGGACGGGGGTGGCTTAGTCGGTAGCGCGCCAGGCTCGTAATCTGCAGTTCCCTGGTTCGAGTACCACCTGGGTCTGGGTTGAAATTTATCTCCGCGAATTTCCCCGCTCTGCCCAGGTCAGTAGGGGACACCGATGGGCTTGGAAAGGCCGCCGTCCGTCGGATGGGACGTTAAGCCGTGGCTCTGCGTGCAAAGTAGCTGTGCATGTTAAAGAACACGCTGGATGGCCTCGAGGGGAGACTACCATCTGTCTCGCAACAGCTGTTTCAGTGGGTCACTTTGCCACAACTTTTCTCTGAACTGTCGGGGTTCTTGTGATCTGGTCATTTAGCCCATTATTTAGCCGAGGTTCTTGTGATCTGGTCATTTAGCCATTTAGCTCATTAGCCATTAGTAATAAATAAACAACAAAGACAGAAACAAATAAACAACAAAGAAAGAAAGAAACAACAAACATACTAATTAATTAATAACGAAAAATATTTTTAGAATTGTATACCCAATTATGGAAACATGATTGAGAATGAAATTTCTCCCTTTCGAAACTTTGGAATGACGAGAAGGAATTAAATTTGCATCGCTAGGCTCAGAACGGGGCTCAACTTTATTAAACGATTCCTTATTCAAAATGAAAAAAGTAAATTCTCCGAACTGTGTTCATTGCAATGTGAAAGAAACCGTATCACATGTGCTTCTTAATTGTGAAAAATATGAAAATCAAGGGAGAGAATTAATAAACAGTATAAAGAGAAAGAATATTACTTGGGAAGAATTAAGTGTTAAAAGTATTTTAGGCCAAGAATACCCTTCTTTAAGATGATTTTGTTTCCAAGAAACTTTGAAATTTCTACATAATTGGGATCTTTTTGAACGGGTTTAAAGGAACTTTGAACTAAGGAGAGGTCTTGCTTTTAGACGATTCCATAAGAGAATTAAGAATAAAACAACAATTACTTTTTAGGAAATTTTATTATGCGTTCCTTAATTTACATAACATCGGAGAAATTGTAATATTTATAAAAAAAATTTAAAGAATTTTGAAATAAGAATTTTTAAAAGTATAGCGGAAATCATTAAATGCAATCTTGAAGGAAATATAAAAAGAAAGCATTTAAAAGAGAAATAAAATAAATTTATTTCTTATGATTCAGAAACGAAAATTCTTTTAACATTAAAAATATTTAGCGTTCATTAAAGATCATTTCGAAAACTCATATAAAAGTCATAGCATAGGAAATGAAGTTCTCGCAGAGGTTAGTACAAGTCAATTACAAGTGGTTGTTGCAGCAGTTTGTTAGCGTTCTGACAGGATGGCGAGATTTTGTACCAAAATCCTTTAATTGCTCTACCAAATAGAGATAAATGTTGATCTGCCAGTATGAGTTGTTTACTAGATTATCTTCCTTGTTAATTTGCATTTCAAGAGGATTCCAGCTCCCTTGAGTGTGTGAGAAAGTCGAATAGTAGCATCTTACTGGCAACAAGGAATGAAGTCTGTTACTTCCTCTTTTGAACGAAATCTTCAATGTTGTGATTCAAGACCTTGTTTCTTGTTAAGGAGGGATTCGAAACGAAGTGCTTATTCTTCACTATGGAGTTCAAGATAAAACTTTTGAAGCAAATAAACATTTATATTTGAATGTGTTGCGGGTAATTTTTTTGCTGCACAATAAGTTCACTTGTTACGCCAGAAAAGCAAACAAATGCTCAGAACATTGTTGGACATGAAAATCAGTCGTTATCACTCACGGCTCATAATTTGCAGCTTCGGGTTCGAGTCCATCTGTAGCTTGGGTTGTTTTACCTCTGAGCGGCACTTTTTTTGTACACCAAAGTTTCGAAAGGGAGAAATTTCATTCTCAATCATGTTTCTACAATTGGGTATACAATTCTAAAAGTATTTTTCGTTATTGATTAATTAGTATGTTTGTTGTTTCTTTCTTTCTTTCTTTGTTGTTTGTTGGTTTCTGTCTTTGTTGTTTTTATTTATTAAATGTTTGTTGTGTGTTCCTTGTTGTTTCTCTTTTCTCTCTCTCTTTGTTGTTACTCGTTCGTTCGCCTGCCAGGAATAACGGCTATTAGGTAACTAGTTAGATCCATGTGAAAAGTGCGGCGTGAAACGTACGTCCATTGATAACTGTTCCCATTAATAAGTTCATTCACCACTTTCCGCCGTTAACCTGCTAATCCAGTCACAATTAAATCCCGCCAAACATATGTCCATCGATAACTTCATTCACAGCTTTCCACACGTACTACTCGTATCACTCCATTTACTTGATAGGCGACAGCAGCGCCCCAGAAATTTCGAACGCTTTTCGATGGATAACTCCCGACCCACGGCAGCTAGGAACCCCATCTGTCACACCAAGAGGGCTACAACTAAGTGGGGACCACCCCACCAAATTTGGGACCTATCGCTCAAGTGGCAGCGGAACCACAGGGAAACTGACAATTTCTGCCACCGCTAACATCACACCTGCTCGGCTTCCCGGAATTATGCCTGTTATATAATAAGATGACGATGATAATGATGATGTTGTTGTTTTACCTCTGAGCGGCACTTTTTTGCACACCATGGGCTAAATGGCCAGGTCACATGGACCCCGAAGGCTCAGAGAAGGTTGGGGGAGGGGACCCACTGGAACAGCTGTTGGGAGACAGATGGTAGCCTCCCATCAAGCCATCCAGCGTGTTCTTTAACATGAACAGGGTATGGCTCACGGGGCCACGGCTTAACGTCCCATCCGATGGACGGCGGCCTTTCCAAGCCCATCGGTGTCCCCTACTGACCGTGGGCAGGGCGGGGAATTTTGCGGAGATAAATCTCAACGCTGACCCAGCTGGGTCTCGAACCTGGGAACTACAGGTTACGATCCTGGCGCGCTACCGACTCAGCCACCCCCGCCCCCATGATAATGATGAGAGAAGATATATGTTCACGCTTTATAGTAGAGCATAACTAATGATGTCATGTATGAGTCGAAATCTGGTGCACACTTATTTTACAATAAATGATGCCATTCAACTAATGATCCGTTTGCAGCTCGAAGTTGTTCTTTACCACACTGATCGAACATCAACAGATTTAAAAAATAAAAGCAAAATTGCAACAATCCACTGAATCGGAAAACAACAATTCCTCGATCCCGTCTGAAAAAAAAAAGTATGTAGTGGATTCGCAACTCCAGAAAATAAAACAAATGACATCGTTCTGTATTCCTAAAGGAACACCAAATTTCTAATTAAAAGATTTCAATTACGTTTGCATAAGACAAAGAGATTTCTTCATAAATGATTCGTCTCTGTTTACCAAGATCCATCTTCAATTAAATAGCATTTCGTAAAATCAATTGGCATCTTGCATAGAAACGCGAATTCCGATAAGATTTCCTCTTCTTTACGCAAGTGAAATGAAACGTGACAGAAAAAATATCCTCTGCAAAAACAAGTTCAAGTGAGCATTCGATCCAAAGAAATCCTTTTTCAGAGGCAATTTGGAAAAAAAAAATCTATTTTTGAAAGTCAAAATAGTCCTAGGGAGATATTTATTATTTTGGCTTGATTAGGAAGAGTGTAAGGAATTACAAAGGTTGGCAGAAATTTCAAGCTTTTAATAAGAAAACGTAGAAATTTATAAATGTACAGTGCCCGTTAAAACGATGGCTACATTTGCTAAAACTGTATTTTTTTCAGGTTTTTCCCTTGTATTTTACAGTTACCTGCGTTTACAGATCATTTCTCTAGTTGATTTTACCTAGTATGATAAATAATTGTTTAAGAAATTTTACTCTGCCATAATATTGTTATAATTATATATTTAGCATATGCAGTACGATATAGTAGTTATTGTATACATGATTGTTAGACTTTTCAAGGAAAATATGAAATGAAGGCACTCAGCTAGAGTAATAATGCAAATTTTACCATTTTTAACTGATAAAGTTTCAGAAACGATTTTTCTTCTCTCAAAAATCATTATAAATGACCTTGCAACTTTTATATGCTTATCTACAACCGTTTCCATTTTTATAGAGATTATTAAAAATTAAACTTCCTTTCTTCTGCTATGTAAATACGAACTACTCCATTCATCAGATGCTGGAAAATAATATTCTGAAGTGGATTTGCTTTTCACCTGATGAACAAACTTGGAAATTTAAGGGTGAAAAGTTAAATTGAATAATGGAGCCTTAGAGGAAATATGGAAGTAACCACGGTTAGAGAAGATGCAGGATCTGAACGTCATTGCAAAATGAGGCATGGGAGTTGAAAGCCTTGCGATAGCAGCTCCATATTTGGATGACCATTCCTGGGTGAAGCATGCAAGTTGAATACCATGTGTAAGGTAGCTGAAGAACTTGAAGACCATCCTTAAAAGTGACATGAAGCTGAACACCATGCTTAGGGGATCTACAGATTTTGAGGGACATTCTAGATTAATATTAAAGTTGAGTATCAGATGTAGAGGAGCTGCAGAATGCGAAGAAAATTTCTAGAGGTGAATAAAAATTGAACTTGCTTAGAGGAGCTTCAGAATTTAGAGGACATTCCAAGGGTAAAATGAAAATTAAAAACAATGTGCAGGGAAGCTGAAGAATTTGAAAGCCTTTCTTGGAGGTGACATGGAAGTTGAATATCATTCTTTGAAGAGCTGCAGAATTTCAAGCAATTCCAAGGAGTAACATGGAAGTTAATTACTATGTGTAGGGAAGCTGAAGAATTTGAAAGCCATTGTTGGATGTAATATCGAAGTCGAGCATCATTTATAGGAGAGCTGCAGAATTTGAAGTACATTCCTGGGGTGAAATGCAACATTTGTAGGAGAGTGAAGAATTAAAAGTCATTCTACGGGGTGACATGGAAGTTGAACATCATGCTCAGGGGATCTGTAGAATTTGAAGGCAATCCTTAGAGGTAACATGGAAGTTGAACATCATTAGTGCTTAGGGGAGGTTCAGATTCTGACGGATATTCCTATGGTAAAAGGCAAGTTGAAAGCCACGTGTAGGAGAGTGAAGAATTTAAAAATCATTCTAGGATGCGACACGAAAATTGAATAAAATGCTTGGGGGAGCTGCAATTTTTGAAGGCAATTCCTAGGGGTCGTGGAAATTTAACACTGTTTAGGAGAGCTGAAGAATATGAAGGTCATTTTGAAAGTGACTTGGAAGCAAAACATCATTCTTAGAGGAGCTGCAGTTTTTGAAGGTAATTCCTAGCGGTGCATGGAAATTGAATACTATGTGCAGCGGAGCTGAAGAATTTGTAGGTCATTCTTGGAAGTGATACCGAAGTTGAACACCATGTTTATGGGAGCTGCAGATTTTGAAGGTAATTCCTAGCGGTGCATGGAAATTGAATACTATGTGCAGCGGAGCTGAAGAATTTGTAGGTCATTCTTGGAAGTGATACCGAAGTTGAACACCATGTTTATGGGAGCTCCACATTTTGAAAAACATTCCTGCGGTAAGGAGCAACTTGAAAGCGATTTGTAGGGAAAGGGAGAATTTGAATTCCATTCTTGGAGATGACATGGCAGTTGTACAGCATGCTTAGGGGAACCTCAGAATTTGGAACGAATTTCTTCAGATATCATGAAAATTGAATACTCTGTGTAGGGGAGCTGAATAATGTGACATTCATTCTTGCAAGGTGGCAATGGAAGTTGAACATCAATCTTAGAGATGCTGCAGAATTCCAAGACAATTTCTGGGTTCACATGGAAATTGAAAATCATTTGTAAAAGAGCTGAAGAATTTCAAGGCCATTCGTGGAAGCGATAAGGAAGTTGAAAATCGTGCGCAAGATAATTTTAGAATTTGAAGTAAATTCTCGAGGCATGGGGGGCATAAAAATTGAATATTATGTGTAGGGGAGCTAACGAATTTGAAGGTCATTCTTAGAAGTGACTTAGAAGTTGAACAATATTTTTAGGGAAGCTGCATTGACATGGAAGTTGAAAACCACGTGTAGGGGAGCTGCGAATTTGAAGGCCGTTAGACTATGTTATATTCGACAGTCCTGAGCACGATCCTATAATCGTACTTAAGGGTTCTTTATGCAGTGAATGTTGATAGACAGAGACATGAGCCCTGCCGTCTTCAGTTCTTCTGCCATTTTGATCGAATCGAATTTTTTTGCGAGTACTGGACTTACAAACTGATGTATTCTGAGGAACGTTAGATGCATTTCACTCAATAGTAGAAACCGAATGCAAAAATGTTTCTGGTACTCTCTAAAATAACGAGACACGTGGAATGGCATGACTTCAAGCAGGGGACCTTAGCAGGATTTCTTTCTCTATGAAACCGAGCTTGGAAGTAATTTAAAAGCCCATCACAATTTTCAATTGGCCTGAATTGACGTCTTACTTAATTTCCACGTGTTGGGTTAGATTGGGTTGTTTTATCTCTGAACGGCACTTTTTTTTTTGCATGTAATGGGATATATGGCCAGGTCACAAAGATTCCGAAGGCTCAGAGAAGATTGGGGGAGAGGACAACTGGAAAAGATGTTGGGACATAGATGGTAGCCTCCTGTCAAGGCCATTCCAGTGTGTTCTTTAACGTCCACAGGGTATGGCTCTCCCACACGCAGGACCATGGCTTAACGTCCCATCCGACGGACGGCGCCATTTCCAAGCCCCATCGGTCCCTACTAACCGTGGGCAAGGCGGGAAATTGTGCGAAGATAAATCTCAATGCTGATTCAGCTGGAACTCGAACCTGGGAACTGCAAATTAGGAGCCTGGCGCGCTACCAATGGAATGAGCCACCCCCGCCCCTAACTCCCACGTGAATATCGTGGAAATATCTCTTACGATGAATGCAAACAGCAGATGACAATAGCTAGCAGGGAATTTTCTTTTTGCTTTACGATGCGACCGAACTCTCATTCTGGAGGATGATCGAACAGCAGAGAATACACGCTCCTCAGCACGTGCGCTGGTCCGCTGCACAATCAGCCGATGTCCGCTTCCGACGTCACAACGCTAAGACGAAAACCCTTTTCTGATTGGCGGAGAGGACATCACTCATCGCCAGAGTCACGTTCCTGCCATGTGTCTCTAGCTTAAGACCTATCTGTTCTTCTCTTGATCTTTAAAGCTCGCTCTGCTCTGGAATCAAATGTGAGAATTCCTTAGCAGCATTTGCATCGTCAACATGGTTGGACATCTCGCTGCTGTCGTCCCGATTCCGAGGCTCTTCCTTGCAAGTGGGAATAACTTCCCACGATTGTACACACTGACGGCCAAAAAGAGAAAACAGCAGAGAGGTCAGTTTCGTTTTTTTTTTTTCCTCATTTGAATGACTTTTTTTTTACGTTGATCTGTAGTAAAGCGAAGTTGTACTTTAGACATTTTTTCTCCTAGACGATCGTTTGACTGACACGTAACTGATATATCGACTTACGATTGATTTACGATCTACGAGAAGTGCCCAAGTGTCACTTTCACAGTCTCTTACACTCTAATCCAAATATCTTCTCAGAGCCGGTCAGGAAGCGCGCCAGACTCGTTATCCGAAGTTCCCATTCGAGTCCCAACTGTGTTTGAGTTGAGATTTATCTCCGATAACCCCCACCACCACTGCACTCAGTGAGAAAAGGGGCACTGATGAGCCTGTAAAAGCGTCTGCTCGTCGGATGGAACATTAATGCACTTTAAAGAAATCACTGGGTGGCCTTGACAGAGGGCTACCATTTGCTCCTAACAAGTATCCAGTCGGTCCCCTTTCCACAGGGGCGGGGGTGGCTCAGTCGGTAGCGCGCCAGGCTCGTAATCTGTAGTTCCCAGGTTCGAGTCCCAGCTGGGTCAGCGTTGAGATTTATCTCCGCAAAATTCCCCGCCCTGCCCACGGTCAGTAGGGGACACCGATGGGCTTGGAAAGGCCGCCGTCCGTCGGATGGGACGTTAAGCCGTGGCCC